>OY726523.1:19157555-21557555 GCA_963383655.1 Bathymodiolus septemdierum | reverse complement strand
ACTCCATATTATTTCTAAGGACAATAATGTATGCTTTAAAACAATATAGATACTTTACTGATCTATTCTAGGTCTACATACCCGTGCCCAGACATTTTCAAATGGGGGAGATTCCTATGGAAAATTGGATTTTAGTGAATTTTCTCTACAGATTTAATATGCTCTTTTAAAACTGAGGCAGGGGGTATTTATTCAAATAAAACAATGTTTATCAATGTTTTGGTGAAATGGTTTAAAAAAACAAAAGTACATACGTTATCTATAAAACTTTCAATTAGTAAATTTCAGATAGTTAAACCTTCGGACGTCTTGTTTTAAATTTTTGCCTTAGTATTCCTCATACGACATGTATCTGAAACAAAAATTCGCCTCTAAGGGACCAGGCAATAGGGACCAGTGCAAAAGGCCATGGGACAAAGATATTTTTGCAACTTTTTGTTTTCATGGGACCTCAGTCACGTTTTCTTGGCAGAATTTGGTAAAACCTATATTATTTTCATTGAAATTAGGCATGGGACATGTAGTTTTTCTTCATAAATATTGAACCACAGACCTGTGTATTGAACATGGGACAAAGACTTTTTAAGAGGCAAAATTTAAATGCATCGGCCCCAACCCCTGATAAATTTTGCCTGGTCCCTAACTACCGAACAGCCTGTGCTTAGGGCACGTAGCTCCCAAAATGTGCACTTACTGACTTATCCCGTTAAAGAAAATATTCAAGATGTAATATGATGAAATTATATAGTTAATGTGCATAATTTTGACAGAGGACATTTTTCAAGATGTTGTTTTCCGAAAGCCCTGTGCGAGTCCCGGGCGTCATAAAGAATAGGTCTGAAACATATCTCGGCTTGTCGTAAAAGCCGATTAAGAGTACTTAGAGTTTGGCCGGGGGTCGGATGCTCAGCCCCCCGAGCAACTAAGGTGTGTAACTTAGGTGACTCGATGGCTAATTAGGGTAGCCCTCGCTTCGGGAGTTGTCAGGCTATTAGAGGAAAATCTTACCGCGGACCATAGTAGGCCAACGTGTGTGGAGGGTGCCACTCTTCATGCACGTATAAAAAATATCCCATCTGTAGATTTCGTAAGAGTATGCCCCTATGCTACCTTGGGGCCGCTACAGATGGCAAAATGTTCCGCCTCTATCCAGCTCTCCCCTTTTCCAGACCATTGCAGTCAAAAATTGTTTTTCCTGTTTCCCATCCCAACCTCGCTTTTCTTTATCAATTTGATTTTGTTCAACTTGTTCTCGTCCCGATTATGCATGAAATATTAGCGACTGAACGTTAAACAAACAACAATAAATAAATAAATCCGAAGTGTGCATCCAGTCGGTATCAAATAGAAAATACTGAGATGTGGAATACTAGTATTTGAATGAATGCTGAATGTTATTGTAATTTTCAATCAAACTTAAATGTAGGATTCCGTGAGTCATGCTTCGTGACCATAGGTGAAGATACGTCTCGATAGGTAGCTTAGGTCGAGTTACGTAATTTTATTGGATACCTCTAGTAGTGCTTACAAAGAATAAACGTTTATTTCGTTTCGATTCTTGTCTTACTTTACAGAATTCGTTCTTTTTTTCATTTGATATTGCTTTCTTACTTTATAGATTTCGTTTCTTTTCGTTATATTTTCTTTTCTTACTTTACAGATTTCGTCGTTTCTTTTCGTTGGATTTCGTTTTCTTACTTTACAGATTTCGTTTTCTTACTTTACAGATTTCGTTTCATTTCGTTGGATTTCGTTTTCTTACGTTACAGATTTCGTTTCATTTCGTTGGATTTCGTTTTCTTACTTTACAGATTTCGTTGGATTTTGTTTTCGTTTCGTTTCGTTTCGTTTCTTTTCGTTTCTCAGTTTACCGGTACCCTTCTTGGGTGGTCGGGAGTGTTTTCACACGCTTAGTTTTAACTTTTATGATACGTCTTACACCAAAGGACACGATATAGGTAGATCTCATCCAATAGGCGAGGCAAAAGATGGTAAAATATCCATCATAGTGAGGTTTCTTACTTACAGGCAGCGACACATGGTTTTCAGTAACAAAAGGAAGCTAAAAGGTAACAAAGACAAAATGTTCATAGCTGAAAATCTCACTAAATATAGATATGATCTTTTAAGACAGCTAAATGGCATGAAAAAGATCAATAAGGTTCATTCTTTCTGGACACATGATGGCTCCATACTAGTAAAGGAAAGGGAGAACTCCAAAGTCAAAGTGATTAAGAATCAGTCAGATGTTGACAAAATGGAATAATAAAACAAATACTGTAAAAATTAAAGATATTTTGATATTTTTGCTTTGATATTTTGCTTGCATTGTAACATTTCTTCTTTTTTTCCATGACTATTGTATGATTATGTTATAGTTTGACTTATTATTATTTTTCTTGATTTGTTATTGTTATAATCTCCCCTTCATTTTCCCCCAAGAATATATATGTAAAATTATTTACATTTTTTTTTTTATTATTATTACGGTGCCAGATTGAGTTCAAATGCTTACATACCAGTGTTTATGTTTACATTGTACACGTGCTCTTATTGACAAACATTGATTGTACGTGGTTAAATATAGAAAGTGAGTTATCCATAAGACCTTGTGACTACCAAATAGTTTACTCCTTTATATACACTAGTCCAGTGCAACGCTTCAACGCACACTTGATTAATTCATTGTGTTTCTTTTTTTCTATCCATCTCTACATTTAAATGACGCTGTTTTTATGTTTGTACAAGCAATATTCCCTAAAAAGTTCTATTGATTAAACTTATCAAAACATTTCTCCCTTAACAAATCACTTGTTTGACACGATGCCAAACACAATATTGTACATAATACTTCTGTACGTTTTACCGTTATATATTGTCCTTTTCAATTGTGTTAGTCTTTCGAGGTCGGTTCGATTGGTTTCTTTTTTTATTTATGTGACAGATAAGCCCAATTTGTTTTATTTATGTATTTGTTTTGATAATGGATAGTGATATAACATCACATAGAGTTGTAATTGGGCTTTTCTACCATAAAATCAGTGGAAGTAGTTTTAGGAAAACTTCCAAAGTGTCTATGAGTTTGAATGATATTATAGATTCTATATTGAATTGTATGTATATTATTATTAGAAAGGGTATGTTATTGTCTAGAACAAATTTTGTTATGATGTCAAATATTATGCTGATGTTTTTATTATTATTGTTTCTAGCGGGGGATGTTGAGAAAAACCCTGGCCCTATGGGCACACCAGTCTCGGAAACCAACAACAAATCTTTAACAATTTTTCATTCAAATATAAGAAGCCTTCGTAATAAAATAAATTCTATATCAGATATTATTGAAGATTTTGACATTGTATTTTTTACAGAAACTCACTTAGATTATTTAATACCGAATGTAAATATTAAATGTGAAGGATTTGAAACTCCAATCAGGAAAGACAGAAACTCGAGTGGTGGTGGTATTATATTGTATTATAAAAATTATGTTAACATTTCACGTAGGCTTGACTTGGAACACTCTCAAGTTGAAAGTATGTGGTTTGAACTAAAAACTAAACTTAGTCCTATTCTTATAAATATTAATTATAGGCCTTGGATGAAAATAGTCGAATTATCTGCCTTGGTGATCTAAATAAAAATTTCATGGGTCAATTACCAAATAATGTAAATGATATTTTTTCAATTAATGGCTTAACAAACATTATTAATAAGCCCACACATTTTGATTCACGAACAGGAAATTCTTCTCTCCTGGATCCGATTTTAATCACAGATAATGTACCTTTAATTGATTCTGATACAATTCATGTTGGCCATATCTTATAAACTTTTGCATAGTTTTTTTTGTAATGGAAATATATCTGCTCCTTGGGTAAAATTTGCAAAAGATATATTGGATAATTGTGGCTTATCAAATGTATGGACATTTCAGAATATAAACTTTAATACTGAGTGGGTGATCGCTTATGTGAAATTACGTCTCCGAGATCATTTTTTACAAGAATGGAATAGCAATTTAGAAAATTCCCCAAAGGCATTGAACTACAGACTTTATAAACAAATATTCGAATTTGAAAACTATTTTAATATTTTAGAAAATAAAGACATTTTCACTTTTTGCAAATTTAGAACCACCAATACAAAATTACCCATAGAAACTGGAAGATGGAACAATATCGCAAGGGAAAATAGAAAATGTCAACTCTGTCAAGAAAATCAAATTGGGGACGAATTTCATTATATAATGCGATGCAGTTATTTCCATGACAAAAGAGAATCATGCATTGAAAAGCGGTACTTAACTAGAATTAATGTTTTGAATTTTAAAGAAATAATAAGTAATAAAACACAATCAAAATTAAGGAAACTCTGTCAGTTGATCAGAAACATTAATACTAGTTTACTACCTCCTGGGTAAATACTATTGTTATTATTGTATTTATTGTTTTTATTTATTTTCTGTATATATTGTATCTCTATACCAATGTATTACGATGGTTTATGAGAATAAAGATTGTATAGATAGGAAAATTAGCGCCCACGAGGGGACTTGTGTAACAATAAGGTGTGGATATAGCAACTTGAAGTCATATCAGCGTACAGTGTGGGATTACAAGCGGGCGGATTTCCAATTAATGAAAAAAAAAATAACTGCCGAGAATTGGGAAATACTTATACAAAATGAGCGTGATATGAACATTGCATGTACAAATTTTACGAAAGCTTTTCTTGATATTTCAGAATTATGTATTCCAAAAAGGGAGGTAACTATTAGGAGTAATGACAAAATATGGTTCGATTCTATTTTACGGAAAGAAATTAGAAAACGCGATAGATTACGGAAAAAATATCTTTCAATTAAGAACGATTCTTCTAAAGAATTGTATAAAAGACAGAGAAATTTAGTTAATAATAAAAAGAAACAGGCGAAAGAAAAGTTTTATGCAAATGTTAATGACAACTTAAGTGATCTAAAATCTGTAAATAGTAAGCTGTATTATAAAACTATTAATATGTTGCTCAAAAGTGAACGCCCAACTAATGACGTACCCCCTCTACGAAATCCTAATGATATAGTTACCAGTAATTTGTCCTATGAAGGCGTCGAGAAATGCGAGATATTAAATAAATATTTTTGTTCTATAACAGATTTAGAAGATGATGAGATAGATCTCCCTGATTTTGACGATCGGGGTTGTAATACTTTAACTACAATAGTAGTGAGTGAACAAGATGTAATTGACGTTCTAAATATCTTGGATCCCAACAAAGCTGTTGGACCTGATATTATTAGTAATAAAATGTTAATTGCTGTTAAGAACGAAGTTGCAAAGCCATTGTCTTTACTATTTAACAAATCTTTTCAATGTAAAATATTTCCTAACAACTGGAAAATTGCATTTATAATTCCGTTATTTAAAAGGGGCGACAAGTCTTTGCCGTCAAATTATAGACCAGTATCTCTCCTTTCATGCGTGAGCAAATGTATTGAAAAAATAGCTTTCAAATATATCTTCAACCACTTAATATTTAACAGCCTTCTCTATAAGTTTCAATCTGGCTTCATTCCAGGATATTCTACAACTCATCAACTAGTTGAATTATATCATAATATTTTGCTTGCATTAGATAACAAAGAAATGACTAGTATTACTTTTGCTGACGTGAGCAAAGCTTTTGATCGAGTTTGGATTAGAGGTCTCATTTTAAAGCTGGAAAGATATGGTGTAAAGGGAGAATTATTGTGTTGGCTGAAAAGTTACTTAAGTAATAGATGTCAAAGGGTTATTATTAAAGATGCAATTTCTAGTGTTGGAGAGCTCAAGGTTGGTGTGCCCCAGGGGTCAGTATTGGGTCCCTTGTTATTTCTTATATTTATAAATGATATAGCGGATGACATGTTAGGTCTTGGTAGACTGTTTGCTGATGACACGTCAATTGGACATACCGCGCATGATGAAAATACACTAAAAAATATGATAAATATTGATCTCAAATATATTCAAAAATGGTCAAAAAGATGGCTTGTAAAATTTAACCCAAGTAAGACTGATATTATGGTTTTCAGTGCTAATAATCAGCAGAACGACTTGATTTTTGATTTTAATAGTACACTTATTCAAACAGTAAACACTCACAAACATCTAGGAGTAATTTTTAGTTGTGATTGTAAGTGGACTAAGCATATTAATACCATAATTGAAAGAGCTTCAAAACAATTAAATATTTTGAGAAAATTAAAATTTAAACTTAATAGGCAATATCTGGAAAATATCTATATTACATTTATTAGACCTATATTAGAATATGGATCTGAAGTGTGGGATAATTGTGGAGCTGTCAACTCTGATAGATTGGAAAAAGTACAAACTGAAGCTGCGCGAATAGTAACAGGGCTTACTTCATATGCTAGCTTAGATTCTATTTATTGTGAAACTGGGTGGGAAAAGTTAACTGTAAGACGGGAAGTTAAAAAACTTAACTTATTTTATAAAATCATAAATAATGAAGCCCCAGAATATTTATCAGAGTTGATACCCCCAACAGTTGCCGAATCGAATAACTATAATCTACGAAATCGTCACAATATAAGTCAACCAGCAAACAGACTATCAAAATACCAAAACTCATTCTTTCCGTAGACTATTAAGACCTGGAATACCCTTGATTTAAATATTCGAGAAGTTCCAACCTTTTTCACATTCAAAAAAAGGCTCCAATTTAAATATTTTAGAAATAAGAAAATACCATGTTACTTTTCGTCAGGTGACAGGTACTTGAATGTTTTGCAAAGTAGGTTAAGAAATAGATGTAGTGCATTAAATAGTGATTTATATCGTGCTAATTTGATTCCGAATGCATTATGTTCATGTGGAAAATCGGATGAAACTGCTAAACATTTTTTATTACATTGTAAACATTATATTGTACAAAGAAATATTTTTCTTATAGGAATTCGAGAAATTAGTAATGATTTACCAATCGATGAGCTTACTTTATTATCTGGCAATGGAATTCTCAACGACGAAAAAAAATACAAAAATTTTCTTACAAGTTCAAAAATTCATTCAAGACACAGGTCGTTTCACAATAAATTGACTACTGTATGAGAATGTGTGCTGATGTTTATATTGTTTACCGTTCGCGACTGACCTCGAAAGTTTATTTCTATTGTTCTTTTTTTCTTTTCCTTTCTTTTTTTTTCTCTTTGTTTACAACAGTATGCGACAATGGATAACTCATCTTTAATACCATATTATAATACACAAAGTGAACTAAAAGTACTTACATTTGGAGAAATAATGTATTATCAATCCAATAACTTAACAACACGTGCTATAGGTCTATGTCCCAGTTTTCTTTTTTTATACTCGGGTCTGTTTGATTGGTTACATTTAATGGTATTCCATTGTTGCATTCTGCTTTATCGCTACATTTTTTGTTTCATGTCTTCATGCGAAAATTTTAGAGAAATAATGTAATAATAATGCTCATCATATTGTATATTGTATATTGTATGTATATGGAGAAGACAATACTAAGTTGAAAAACTTGTGTCTGATCCTTTTGTCATTATTTAGACAATAAAATATGTTTAAATTAAAAAGGACATTGTCTTAGAACAATATCAAATTAGTTGTGGAAATTTCATAGCAGAAACGAAGAAATATGTATATTTGAATGACATTGCTATCGATTCATTGAACCTACGATACGATCTACATAACAACAATGGCGGCCATGTTAAAAATGTAAAAAATGTCGAAAAGAGTATAAAGATAACCAAGATACAATCTCTCTACTTGTGTCTAATTCTGTTACTGAGTGGAGATGTTTCAATAAACCCAGGGCCAACCACATTTCCCTGTGGAGTTTGTAGCAAGGCTGTTAGAAAAAACCAAAGAGGTATCTTGTGTGAAGATTGCATACAATAGTTCCACATAAAATGTATCGACCTACCTGTGTCAGAACACAGGGGTTAGGTGCGTCCGAAAAAAAAAAGAAAAAATAAATACTATATAATACTACAAGGGGGCGAACTCACTTGCTCCCATTTTTTTAAGTCGTCGTGTTAAATTGATCGTAACTTCGGAACGCCTTAATATTTTCAAAAAATGTTTCCACCAGTCGAAAGTCAAGTAATTTTCCTTTCCAGAGAGACCCCAATTGTTAGTGTAGGCCTCCGAACTGCTGAGGTATCATACACGAACCAAAACAAAACGGCGTGAAAATCCGAAGTCGTACAAACGCTGGGATGACCACTCCCCATCTGTGTACAGACTTTCCCATGCGTAAACGAGTCATTTTGACTAGCTAAATACTTTCATCCATTCAAATTATGATAAAATTTCTTACCTTACGCCAATTTATATGTCCTTTAAGTCTGTTTTTGAAAGAAATCCCATTTGCATCCTTGACAAACGCCATAGACGTGAAAATTGAGAGTTCTAACGGGCTTTTTGATTGGCTGAAACAGATTGTTCAGCCAATCAAAAAGCCCGTTAGAACTCTCTCAATTTTCAAGTCTATGGCGTTTGTCAAGGATGCAAATGGGATTTCTTTCAAAAACAGACTTAAAGGACATATAAATTGGCGTAAGGTAAGAAATTTTATCATAATTTGAATGAATGAAAGTATTTAGCTAGTCAAAATGACTCGTTTACGCATGGGAAAGTCTGTACACAGATGGGGAGTGGTCATCCCAGCGTTTGTACTTCAGATTTTCACGCCGTTTTGTTTTGGTTCGTGTATGATACCTCAGCAGTTCGGAGGCCTACACTAACAATTGGGGTCTCTCTGGAAAGGAAAATTACTTGACTTTCGACTGGTGGAAACATTTTTTGAAAATATTAAGGCGTTCCGAAGTTACGATCAATTTAACACGACGACTTAAAAAAATGGGAGCAAGTGAGTTCGCCCCCTTGTAGTATTATATAGTTTTGGGTTTTTTTTGGGTTTTTTCGGACGCACCTAGCCCCTGTGTGTCAGAATACAATAAACTTTCAACATCATCAGACAGTTGGTATTGTAATCCCTGCACACTTCCAAATTTCACAGACTCATTCTTTGATCTTGATTTGAGTGAGGAATCAAACACACCCAACCATGATTATGTCCCCTCGTCATCCGAAGAAACTTCCGGTGTAAACAAAAACAACTACACGTTTTAAAGAGCTAAGAGATGCGAGGAAGTTACACCCAATAAACTTTATAACAGCATATTTAAACGTAAACAGCATAAGGTATAAGGGACCGACCATTTAACTTGAAGGGGGGGGGGGGGGTTATGGTTTTTTGTTTCGTTCAGAATTTTTTTTTCGGACAACACAAGAGTTAGAATATTAATTTTTTTTGTCGCGCAAAGCGCGAATTTTTTTCCAATAATCTAACATTAGGTTATATGACAAAAGCTCTGAATCAGATTATTTTTTTTTTCCTCCACCAAAATCAGAATATTTTTTTCAGCAATATTGGGAATCAGAATATTTTTTTAGAAAAAAAACATAACCCTACCAGAAATATGAAAATGAATTTATAGATGTATTGAATAAGCATGCACTATTGAAATCACGGTACCCTAGACGAAAACCACTTCCATGTATGAACGGTGAGTTGAGGAAGGTCATATACAGAAAACGCATGTTGTATTCTCAGTATTCAAAAAATCGCAATAATCGGACTTGGGGAAAAATTCAGGCAGCAAAGAAAATTTTTTAATAAATTGAAAAGAAAATCCATTAAAACTTATTTTTTAGAACGCTGCTCTGGAGGTACAAAAACTACAGACTTTTGGAATACGGTCAAACCTTTCTTTTCAAAGAAATGCAAGTCTGGTGATCAAAAAATTATATTGTGTGAAGATAATAAAATTATTAATAACTCAAATGAAGTTTCAAATCTCTTTAATAATTTTTTTGCTACTGTAGCTGAGAAGATAGGTGAAAATGTAGTGTATGACCCCTCAAATCATCCGAGTATAACTGCTATACATGAGAATAATAGTATAGAATTGAATGGAAAATTTGGGTTTCAGAAGGTTACATCAGAAAAAGTGGAAAAAATCATGAATAAAATAAATGTAAAAAAAGCAACAGGGGCAGATGGTATACCTGCTAAAATAGAAAAGGCGAGTAAGTCTGTAATAGCACCTCAGCTGTCAACACTGATAAATATTACTGTTGACACAGGTGTATTTCCAGACAGACTCAAAAAAGCTCAGGTTACCCCATTATTTAAGAAAAATGACCCTTTAGTAATATCTAATTACAGACCCGTTAGTATTCTTCCTATTTTTTCTAAATTATTTGAAAAAGTAATTGAAACACAGTTAAATGATTTTTTTTATTCCATTTTCAGTCCTTACTTGTGTGCATTTCGACGAGGTCATGGATGTCAGACTACGTTACTCAGATTACTGGAAGACTGGAGAGAAGCCCTAGATAAAAACTTTTATGTCTCAGCAGTTCTTATGGATCTCTCCAAAGCTTTTGATTGCTTACCCCATAATATTTTATTAGATAAATTATCAGCTTATGGTGTTTCTTCACAATCTGTATCTTTATTACAATCTTATTTTTCTAACAGGAAACAACAAATTACAGTAAACAGTGTTCTGAGTGACTGGGCTGACATCCAGAAAGGTGTTCCTCAAGGTTCCATACTTGGTCCCCTATTATTTAATGTCTTTATAAATGATATTTTTTATTTCATTAAACATAGTTCATTGTATAATTATGCTGATGACAATACTTTGTCATTCAGCAGCCCTGACTATCATATTCTCATTTCTACTTTAGAAGCTGAGTCTCAAGTTTAAAGATAACAAGATGCAAGCAAATCCTGATAAGTTTCAGGTCTTGGCAGTAGGGAAAAAAAACCTTTGCAAAAAATCCATCTATTAAAATTCAAAATAATATACTGTCATGTGAAGAAACTGTAAAACTATTGGGAATCGATATAGATTATCAGTTAAAATTTGATCAACATATTAGTAACTTATGTAGAAAAGCATCTCAGCAGTTAAATGTTCTTAAAAGACTTGGTTCATATCTTACAAAGCTCAATAAACTTACCATTTTTCATACTTTTATATTAAGTAATTTTAATTTTTGCCCTTTGGCATGGCATTTTTGTACTGAAAAAAACTCCAAAAAACTTGAAAAAATTCAAGTGCGAGCTCTGCGATTTGTGTATGATGATTATTCATCCTCCTCTGAAACTGCTTTAAAATGCAAAGGTTCCCACCCTACAAGTGAGACGTATCAGGACAATGGCACTTGAGACTTACAAAATTCTACACAATTTTGCTCCTGTATGTTTACAAAATTTATTACTTTAAACTTTAAACATATTTTATTGTTCAAAAAGACAAAAGGATAAGACACAAGTTAAACAACTTAGACAGTCTTCTCCCATTACATATATTTCAAAATACACAATTGAACATAATAATATTTAATTACACAAATTTATAGTAACGTTTATAGTAAATGAAGACATGAAGAAAAATATAAACAGTAAAACAATTGAAACCCTCATGGAGCCTCATTGACTATATGATCAACATATAGATAACCTATTGATACATATCGAACAGACCCAAATGCGTACTACGTGGCAATGGACATATTAACTTTCATTCATCTATTGGGATTTAGTTGCTGAAAATAGTCATGGTAAGTAAATATATTTCTATTTATTTTGTAAGATCAAATAGTCTTCAAAGATCATCCAGAGGTTTTATTTTCAATTATGATCATTCGAATACCACGTTAACATTTTTGTCAAAATGGTATACCTGTAAGGGAATTCACCTGGTTGTTTTGTTACAATTATACTGAAAAACGACCAGTATCTTTAATATATCTTTGAATAATTAAAAATATTTCACAATTTGTTTCGTCTGATAGAAAATCATTTCCAAATAACAAAGTATCAACATTTATTTCTACCCCGTTCATATTCAATATTGCCAATGACGATAACATTTTATTTCTATATACAATATAACGATTACAAAATAGCAAATAATGATCCGCATTTTCGTTTTGGTATCCACATATACAGTTTGGATTTGAAATTAAATTAGTACTATACAAGTCTTCTTTCAATGAACTACATTTGTTTCTTATCCTCGTGTGTAATACACTAAGATATCTATTACCACATGAAAAGTGTGCGGATTTTTTCACATTTTGAAAATATATCTGACGGATTTTTGACTTAAAATGAGCTAAAATAGGGATTTGTCGGATATTAAGATCCAAGGTATTCCACAGCTTAATAGTTGAAGGAAAAAAAGATTGTTGAAGAAGTGCAAGTCTGTTTACTTGTTGACTTATATTTTGACTGTTACGTAAATAATAATTTGAAGTTTCAGAAACTGTAGGTGGTATTAAATCTGATAAATATTCAGGTGCCAGATTATTATAAATTTTGTAAAATAATGTGAGATTTTTAACTTCTCTCCTTACTTTCAATTTATCCCATCCCGTTTCTTTGTAAATAGATGCTATACTAGCGTAACTGGGAAAACCACAAACAATACCAGCGGCTTCAGTTTGCACTTTTTCTAAACGATTTGAATTGAATTGAATTGGCCACAATTAAACCAAACTTCAGACGCATATTCTAAAATTGGCCTTATAAACGTTAAATAAATTTTTTCAAGATAGTTTCGTTTAAGTTTAAATTTAAGTTTTCTTAATACATTTATTTGTTTAGAAGACTAAAAATTCAAAATATTACTTTAGATACAGAAATATCTTGGATGTACCACAGGTAAGGACATACGGTAAGAGATCATTCCGTTTTGCAGCAGCTTCTCTGTGGAATAGCTTACCAGACCACTTCAGGACTGAAAATAGTTTCGCACATTTTAGGAGCCTTGTTCAGTCCTGGACTGGTTCTGATTGGCGCTGCTCTGCTTGCAAATAAAAAGCCTAAATTATTTTTCTTGCCTCAATTTAAGTGTTTCTACTGATAGCCTTTGTTTGAATTAGTACTTGTTTCGAAAGAATTTGCTTCCGATTCACGATCAATGTTTTTTTTTTGTTTTTTTTTTATAAATATTTTAGATCTCTTAATTATTAGTAATGCTATGTCTTTCTTTTTAAATTTTTTTTTTTTTTTATGAAAATTTAAAATTTTTTAAGATGTTCAAATTTTTATTCTTTAAATGGTTTTAAATAATTTCTATGGAAATTACTAAATGTTTAAGTTTCTGTATTTTAGTTGCTTTTTGCTTGTTTTTAGTCTCATGCTTGGATTGTTTTGTACTGCGTTTATTTTGAAATGGAATGACTGTATGGTAATCCTGAACAAGGTGACAGCGAGGCACTTGCCACATGGACCTCTGTTCGGGTTTCTTTTACAGCCCCCTTTCTGCTTTTTGCCTCTGATATGTTTTAATTTTGTAATTGCATGCCGATTGTATTGTTTTAATGTTGATGTACAGTAAAACCCCGCTTTATTGCCCCTCGATTCACCGCCAAACTCCAAGAATTTCTGCAGTCCCGTTTTCCGTATGTAGTAATAACCCCGTTAAAATGCCAAACTCGCATACCGCCATCCGCCACGGTAATTAAAGATCAAACGGTCAATTTACTGTTATTTAAACCTCGATCATAATGCCAATCAATAATGTCACACCTCGGTGATTTTAGAAGTGCCTGTCAATCAAGGTAAGTAAACAAGCAGTCAAGGCAAATAGATATCGCTGTGAAAACAGTTAATTGTTTTCTTTACAATAAAATTTTACAACCCTGAACTGAATACTTTTCATTCTGAATAAAACTTAATAAATTTGTTTGTGTGTTCTTTTCATTTGTGTTGAAAATGTCGACGCCTAAGCGTAAACGAAATTTGCTTGATTCTCGACAAAAGAGAAATTGTGGCAAATGATGTCCTCCAGTCACCTCGACTTTCTGAACATTAATGAAGAAATAAGTACAAGCCTTTCTTTTAATGGGTTATAATCCACGTGAACATGTTGTGAATTATTTGATTGTGAATGCATGCGTAAAAACGACAGAAATGTTTATATGTGAATAGATTTTAACAGCTTCCGGTTATAGAAATCAAATTTACTGACGGTGACATGTTGTATAAACATTTTTCAATTAAAGTATAACACCCTTAAGCTTGCTTCAATAAACATATGTTATCACCTTTCCTTAAACAATTAATGATCAATTATTCATAAGTTAACTGTACATTTGCCCCAGGGACAGGATTAATCTTGTGACACGACAACGAGTGAGAAAAAAAACTTTATTGATCTTTTTTTAGTTGTGGTAAACAAAAATTGTAAATAAAATGGAGAGTAAATATTTGTAAGACGTAAAAACGAATTTAATATATATTAAAGGAAATTGCTAGTATACGTGCTAATAACGTAATTCCAGGAGATTTTTTTCTTTTCAAATTCGATAAAATAAATTCTGCTAAATTTACAAATGTTGAAATTTTCTACAACTGTTAAAATGAAACATATATATTAGAATATATATTATAATTGTAAGTGATAATACTCATTTCCGGTAAACTTGTAAAAATCAAACCGTCAGTCATTCCAAATTTAAAATCAAACTGTTGACTTCCGGTTTTCTGTCCTTGCTCAGTTTATCGCCAAACTCGTTATAACGCCAAAATCTGGCTGGACAGATGATGGCGGTTTAACGAGGTTATACTGTATTTGTATTCGGTAAAAAGCTCTTGAGAGCTTATGTTTTTAGTTTATATTACATGCCGAATTGAAATAAAGTTTTTTTTTTACTTTTCTGCAACTTATATATTTAACCATGATAATTCACGTTTTTTGGGAATGCATTTATTTATATTTATCTGTCATATAAGGTTATTCTGTAATCGTCATGGTAAACAAACGTCGATACGTTTTACGATTATGGGCGACACCTGGTGAGTTATTATTATCTGCCCTTGCGCAAATGTGTTTAGCCTTATGGGAGGAGGTACGGAAGCTGACGTTGGCTTCCCGACTGGAATGTAAACAAAAACAATGAGGTGTTTAGTGAGAAATAAAACCAAACACCCGAAAAAGTACAAGTTAGGGAAATCTCCGACACCCTTGGATAAGATTACAATAATTCTCTAACTCGGCAAGCCTCGTAAAGAGAACGATTGAAATCTTACCCTCGGGTGTCGGAGATTTCCCTATCTTGTACTCTCCCCAGTGTTAGATTCTATATATCTTAACGTAACCTAATGACGACACTGGATGGTGCAAACATTGAAGCTTAACTAGTACAGCGTGGGTGATATGACCTGTTAGAAGTATAGGTTTAGTTGACGAGTACGCATATGTAAAATAAAAGTATTGTCTTTTAAGTCGCAAGAAAATACTTTTATTATGACCATATTAAGAAATAAGACGGACGTTTACAAGCCATATCGGCATGTACCTTGGTGTAGCATCATTACATGTAGATCTACATGTTCATAATAAAGGTGTACATGATGTTTGGTTACTCGCACTGCAATACTGATGAACTTCATTCCAACATTTTAAAGTATACCTAAATTTCGGGAAATACTACCTCCAAGTGAACAAAATAGAATAACAAAGTCCCTGTCTCCATATACAAAATTTTGAATTAATATATCTAGGTCTATCTATATTTACAATCTTCAAATCTAAATCACACTCTTTAAAATTATTTGGTACAAAATTATACAGATAATATATTCCTTCTTCGTGTAGTGTTATTAACTGTTAAAGATTCGACAACAAGCGGGTTAATCATAGCATTTATTTTAGAAAGATTTTGAGCAGATGTATTATGAATGGCATAATAAATATTTAAATAAAGAAAATTCGTTGTTTCGTACTATTTTAAATCATTTTCGACAGATTTTGGTAGCATTCAAATATTTTGTGCAATCAGACTGGCGGATCATCGTAAAAAACATGGAACTGCCATACAATGTAAAACTAAAGACTTAAGTTTGTTACCGACAGAGTTCCGTCGGGGGGGTTTAAGTGGGATTCGTGCTGCTCAATCTTCAGTTTTCTGTGTAGTTTTTTGTAGACCACTGTTTATCATTTTGTCCTTTTTCGTTTGGCCATTGCATTGCCTGCCCTTCTTCGATTTATGACTTCCGATAACCCTTTTGGCATCTACAAACTTTTCTTATCGGTTAACCTATACACGCACCACTATCCCAATTATCAAATTTATTTCATTGTAATATATATGTAAAAATATATTGAAGATTACAATTATTTGGCATAATGAACTTTTTAATGATAAAGGATTAAAGGCAAAGCACATGGTTTTTGTAGGTTTATTCCATGCTAATGCAGGTAAAAACGTCATTGATAAATTTAGTTAACTACCTGTTATTGAAATTAACAGTCAAACGATTTAAATTACAATTTCTGTAATGCTACGAAAAAAATCGGGAATTTGCATAAAACCCAGCGTTCTACAAAATGGACAAAAAAATATAAAAAAATGTAAACGTACACGATTGGAAACGTACGGACTACTGGGTTTGGTGTTTATCACCACTTTCAACAAATTTCAGTGGGGGTCAGTTTTATTGGTGCATGGAGTAAAACGGAGAGCACAGAGAAAACCACGGACCTGCCACAAGTCACTGGCAAACTTTATGACATAATGTTGTATCGCCTGGGCGAGATTCGAACTCGTAACGTTAGTGGTGATAGGTACTGATTGCATAGGTAGTTGTAAATCCAGCTACCAAACGATCACGACCACGAAGGTCCCTTATCATACAGATGAAGAATATGTTTTGCTGAAATTTTTTGAAGATAATCATAAATGTGTTACAAACATAAATTTATTATTGCTATTATTTTATTTATTTTTTTTATTATTGGCCGTTTTTATATTTATATAATTTAAGAGCTCCCCTTTAAATGATATAAAGTACCAACTATGCTACTTGAAAATGTGTCTATACCAGGGGTAGAATTTAAGCAAAAATTCCAACTAGCCAGCAGGACTATTAGATAAAAAAATCAACTAGTCCCCCAGATATTCTACTAGCCCGACCATCATGGGGACAATTAGCATCAGCTCTATCTGGGTTGTTGATCGCCAGGAAAGATGTCTTAATATCCCCCTTATTACAAGTTCTTGCATAAACAATTTCTTCTTCAATTGCAAGTGTCAGTACATCCATCACAAATTACAGAAATGTATTTTGATTCATTAATCTGATCCACTAGTTTTCTTTCTCAGTCTTAACGACCTGTTTTTCATTTCTATATGTTTCCCCAATGTCAACACCTTTATTTTCATCAAGTTCACACATCCATATAAAGTCTGAATGGACGTCTCTTTTTATCAAAGCATGGACATTACGAAATAGGTTTGTCATTCTGTTAAATACATTTGTATTCAATGACTGTACAATCTTTGCAGCTGCAGAGTTTACGGTCGAATTTTTTTTTGCCGATTGCTTACCAACTGATCTTAGATGCTGCTCTGAAGTTTCATGGGAAATCACAGATTGCAGCTTGAAGTTGGAAGACTCCGTCACAAAGACTGCCTTTTTGTCTAAATCGGAAGAAGCATAGTGTTAGATACGATAACGTAACCCTCATTCCGCTTGTGCTACAGTTAGGGTTACTAATCGGCCCCATTCAACGTATGGGAGCAAATTAAAATTTTCGTCAAGTGAATATTTCAACTTTCTTTTTGCATATCTGGTCATAACTTATTACCTACAATTTTTAAGTAATGGCGATACGAAATAAGTGTTACAATACCTGTTTCTACCTTCACGATCGATTTAGTATTCGAAAATTGTTTCTTGTCCGCCATGGCACCTTACGTATGCTCTCGTGATGGGCGGAGCCTATCCATATATGGATCTGAATGCCAAATATGAAAAACTTTACTACGATATTTTTACTACGATTGATCCAAATAAGGATATCTCCAAAACGAGGCAAGTGCACGTGAAATAGCAACTTGTAAACAAAATGTCGGACAGAAAGAAGATTTCATGCATTCAAATTTTCAGATGGATATAAGTCTACCATGGATTGATGCAGCGTTTACTTAACACCTCAAGGTTTACCTAAATATATTTATCTTTCACCCCCGTTAATTTTTCCAACCACTTCCAACGGAATTAGGACAAAAAACCGCCCGGTGTGAATCACTCCGGGCGCTGCTCCCATACGTTGAATGGGACTGATTCGTAACCCTCGCTGGGAGCAAAAGCTGACTGAGGGCTACGTTATCGTATCTAGCATAGTGTATGCAAACTGAACATGTCATTCGGTCTATTTCACTGTTGTGAACTAACCAGTTGCGGTTTTTCTGCCAGCTTGTTTGAAGTTTGCTTTTTCTTTTGATCTGATCATACGTCCTTTTTCTGTCCAATTTTTCTTGTATTATCTAATTTAATTTTTTTCGCTTGTTGCTCTACGCCGGTAATGTGTCGCCACATTTCTTGAACCTTAGATTATGTTGTTAAGAACGCTCACTGAGTTACCCGGATTATCGGGTAATTTGATCAATTCGTATACCACCCTCTAGCATCTAATTGCTATCGAGGGAATTCCCCACAGGTAAATTGTGTACAGCGTAAGCAAACACAGCAATATGAATGACTAATTATGATTTTCAATTATGTCATTAAAATTAATGAAGTGGAAACAATAATTGACAATTGAAAATTATAACTAGGCCATCGGCCTAGCATCTAAGAGAGTTCTTCTAGCCCGACGCTGATTTTACTAGCCTCGGGCTAGCGGACCAGCGTTAATTTCGTGCCCTGGTCTATACACACAGAATATTCTATTTGTTCATTGTTAAAAGTTTTTTTTATTATTACTTGTTCTTTTTCTGTTTTGTTGAAAATTGTATATTACTGCCTAAAGGTATAAATGAATTTGCTGTGTTCCTCAGTGTATTGTACATGTATGGTTTTGATTTTTTATCCTTTTACCCAGATTTTTATCATTAGTCATAAAGGTACAATTTTTTCCCAGAACACAAATTCTGTTTCCCTCTGAGAGTGCATTTTTTTTTTCAGGTACAAAAATGTAGCATCGAAATCTTTTTATCAGAGTAAAAGACACCCTTTCCCCTAATGCTAATGCAAAGAAATGAAATGTGATACACGTATACACCGTTGGGAATTTAATTAATAACCTAATATCCCTGTCGTTCTGTAGTCAACTGTTCCAGCGCAATGGTTGTAAGTATAAGATACAGTACTATTAAAAATATATAAATATTGAATATCCCGCAATACGGGTAACTTCTTTTGTTTCGTAGTAGTTTATCTAACTTGTACCAGTCGGAGAGCAGACTCGATAATGGCGTCATTTCAATTAATTTGTCACGTACATTTTTTACCGGAATCGGACACGTTTTAGAATACATCGACCAAGTGTTGAAAATTCACTCGTTTTAATCGTTGCGAGCGTCAAATATAACAGAAGAAGCGAGAAAAACATAGCACATTGTTTCTTTCATATAAATTTGAGGCCCCGTGCTTGAACTTCTTGTAACAAAAGAGTAATGCAGAAATTAAAACGACACGGAAATGGCGGAAGTTGTTTAAAAAAACACGAAAAATTAAAAATTAAAATATTTGCCGAAAGGGTGATGGAAAATCATATATATAGTTCCATAGATTTCTATATTAGTATTTCAAAGAAACATTTTCTGTAATTAAACATACAATAGAACTTTTTTCTGTCAGATGGATCGTGTCACATTTTGGTTGGATTCAAAGGAGATAACTAGAATCATCACATATTCCGTAATTTTTATCATTCTATTTATAGAACGAGTGTAAGTAAATGCGTTTTCTCAATAAAACAAATATTATTTGGTATTAAAAATGTTGAAATTAGTCAGAATAATTGTTTATTATATCTACAGCTATTAAATTGATCAAAATAATTTAACAGATGAGTCCAAATTTGAGATTTTATGGAACCACAACAGTATTAAGTAAGGAGCAATTATATTACTGTAAAAGTAATCCTGGTAAGCTGACTTTTCGGTCGAAATACATGTAAAGTTGTTCCATGAAGGTATAACAAAACAAGAATCAACTGTAATGGTTTACTAAATTTATCGAATGAACTTGAGAAAAAAAAAACAGTCATATTTTCATATGCAATGGTAAATCTTGGAATATTAAAAATTATTTTCAACTGTTTTTTAACATATAAGGCTATTCAAACACGTCCACCGGTTTTATTGGTGGATTCACCATACAAATTATGCATAGCGCCCCCTAGCAACCCACCACGAGCATGTTCATGTCAATGTACTTGATACAAGTGATACTTTTTTCAATGTAAATGACCTTATAAAAGACAAATGAAAGAAAATGATGATAATGAAAAAAATATAAAATTTTATCACATGCATAGTACCGGTACATCCTCGTAATGACTCTTGAGCAGAACTCGTGTTATATTTTATAGATGTTTCTTTATAAAAAGGGGCGAGGGGTGTAATGTTTTTAACCTTTTGTTTTTAAACAAAAGCAGATCATACTGTACAAAGATCCATTATTTGATAACTTTTTACAAAATAAAATTCACAAAAACTTCAACTAAATTTATTTATTAAAAATAATAAAACATGTGAATAATAGGAGAAAACCGGATGGGGCTCTAATTTAAAATTCTAACTGAATATGCTGATGCCATTACCATAGAAAATTTGCATACACAAATGTATCAGAATTTAAAACTAACTTTATTCTTTCTAGAAGATCCTTTCCCTTAAATTAAATGGTCTTTCTTTGACTGTATATACTTTTGTCACAAAAGCAACATTCTAGTTGGGGTTTGAAATTTCTATATTTCTTGTAGTGATCAATAGAGAAAAAATTGATTAGATGTACATGCTTCATTGTTATTCTGATCTAGCTAAAACTGAAAGCATGACTGGAATAAGTCAACATTAACTGATGTCGAATGGTCACCATTTTTTTCACACATGTTCCTGTGTTGCAAAAAGCATACATGTTTTTTACTACAGTCACTATTTTCTGCATTAACTGCAGTATGGAGTGTAAATTCACATGGGTCAAATGACAAATTACCATAGCTGTCAAAGTTTGCTGTTGTAAAATTTAAATCATTTGTTTCAAATGCACAGCTTGTATCTATGGCTGTATCATATTTTCTAAATTTTCTTTTGCTTGATGTTTCTTCTGCATCGTGGGACATTTCGAGTGATTTTCTAAATCGTGCCTCACACATTCTACAAATACAGTCATCATCTTTGAATGCATATGCATTTTTGACAAAAGTATAAAACAGTGGTTAATCTCGCCTCTGTGAGAGGTGCCAGTAGCCCTTATTCACCTCTTCTCGTTTACAGTTTATGCAAGGGCCTGGTGGTCTGCCTTCATGCACCCGTTGACAGTTTGACGTTGGTGGCATATTTCAGAAAAGGGGGGTGCATATACCAATCAGGGGCCCTCAATGGACAAAGACAGTACAATAAATGATCCGATGACATATACAGTAATAAAAATGAACAATTCAATGATAAAAAAAACCAAAACAATCAAAACCATCATGTTATTTTAAGGTTGTTTTTTTTTAAGTTTCTTAAGAGAAAAAAAAAGAAAAAAAAAAGATTATTCAAAATATCTATATTTTCACAATTAAAAGTCCAGAAATTTTTTTGAAAAGAGGACAAGGATTGAAAATTAACATTAGACTTTTTGATCAGTTCAAATAATGTTTTTCTTGCTTCTAAAAAATGAGTGTGATGCGATAGCCCTAGGCAGTAATCAAGTAGAAGTAGAAGTACAATGAAAAAATGAATTTCATCATCTACTTCATCAATACATTATACTTTAAAAAATTCTTAATATTACATGTCAAAAATTCTTTCATTGTTCGGGTTGTAGTTATGAACCTACACGATTGACAGAACGGGATAAATGCATCGAATTTCGAGAAAATTTGATGTAAATATTGATTATACGAGCAAAATGGTAGGAGAAAATTGTTCAATCTTGCCTGTTTTGGATGATGCTGCCAAATTGACTATTTTTCTTAAACTGTTAAGAGTGATGTAAATTCCCTTTTACCCGATGAAGTGTAGATATTATTCTGTCCAAGGAACCAGTTTTTTAATTTTTCCCTCCACGGGAACTTTATTCTGTCAGATGCAAAAAGTGTAAACATACGCGACAAAAAAAACCTACGATTTTCCGAGGTAAAGAAAAAAACCGTTATTTTTACATTCATCGTTGACCGATTTTATACCAGACTGAAAATCATGACCATTAATAAATATAAATGTGATTTTTAATCATATTTCAATCATTTTCATTGGTTTAATAGAAGAAAAACGTAGTTTTCCAAGTACGTATAATTGTTTGGGTTTGTGAAGCGCCATCTAGCGGAAAATATTTACGATTATCTCCCTTGGATTTTTAAATATTCCACGGACCGGAAAATTAGAATTTTTGCGAGTCTGCTCTTCAACTGTACAATAGTGTTATAATTTATAAAATAAAAAAACAATTTTGTTTGTGAACGAAATGTACAGAATTTTCCTATTCATGTTATAAGGACATTAACCTTCTTTTTTTTTAAATACAACATCCAACTGTATTAAATAAATTTGCCTCTTTTATTTTCATTTTTCGTATCTCTAGATGTCCGTACCTTTGACGTCATTCTTCAATGACGTCAAAATATGTGTCCCGTCCTATTTCATGTATAGGGTGTCTCATGAAGGAAAATACTGTACTAAATTTCTAAATCAATACAGTTTCATATGTAGTAAATTTTATAAACTTTATAAATATAACATTAATATATCACATAACAAAACAGCGGGTTTGCGAAACAGTTTCAATAATTTAAATGTTAACTACATGTAAATAAAACCTTGGTGTGGCCCCATGACGTCGAAAGTTTTCAAGGCTCAACGTTTTGTTTATTTGTTATGGTACACCCGTGGAACATAGGAGTTTGCTGAATCGATCAGGTATTTGTGACGGAATTAACCGTTGTAATATTTTTTTGTTCATGCAGCCGTTTTGAGTATAAAAACAGCATTTAATTTGGTAAAAATACATTTATTATCCCGTATTATACCATTGATTCAGTGAAGCGTAATGTTTTGTCGTCCATGTTTTAATCGTTTTTGGGGGCTGAAATATATACCCCGTCTGTTTTCCGAATATATGCTGACATTCATGGCTGAAGAACCAATGAAAATATGTGTAACAAACTAAATCCGTAATATATATTGATGTGTCCTTGTACCTAACGTTAACAATTCAAACGTCATCGAGATTAAAACGTTCCGCTAACCACTTATGGATCAGCAGCGACGTCTGTCGAAAGAAATTTGGTGAATGATCCCCATTGTCCCAAATGTTCACCTGTGGTCTGTCTGATCTGTTATTACTTGCGGTCGGAACCGGGAGTGAACTCGGGTGCTCTTGAATGGTAAGCAGTTTCTGCTCCACTAGTGGCACCCGTCAGGTTAATCTAGTTGTAAACCCGGTGATAAGTCATGAAGGAGGAAAGAACCGGGTAGTGTTTACGACAAGTGGAACATATCCATGGTCATTTGTGACACAGATATTCCATAAAGTTCAACCAAGTCATGGTGGCGACCGTAAAGCATTTGAAGTGATGACTTTAACTTAACCAAGCAGAACCCTTGGTTTAGTAGCTTCCTTGATAGCAGCAATCCTCTCTCAAGTAAATCTTGATAGGAACCACGAGCTCTGGAATATCGTATGAACTGAGAGATATATACTCCATATGCAGGTGCTGTTGGAATGTTGCTACATATAAATGGAAAGTTCACAATGGGAAAATTGAAATCATCACATTTGTAGTAGTTTCGTTCTTAACCGCCCCTCACTGTCAATTTCGAGTTGTAGGTCACGGTATGAAGCAGACCTCTCTGTGGTATCCTTTATTTCAAGCTCAATGGGATAGATGCGATCAATCAAATCACCAAACCTAGAACTATTTAGTGAAAGAACTTCATCTATAGAGCGGAACGTGAAATTAAAGGATCGGGCTAACTTCTTTTCATTTTTCTTGAGAAGCCCCTGTATGAAGTCTGCCTCATACGAATAAAGGAACAAGTCGGCGAGAAGAGCACAGTTTGTACCCATAGGTGTCCCAACTGTCTGTTGAAAAGCATGTCCACCAAAACATAACAAATATTTTGTCAATAAAAAATTCCAGCATGAAGATATCAGAATCTGATAACTTTTTGGTAGAATCAGTGTTTTTTTACATAATAAGATCTGTCCCTTCCTAGCACAAGGTATTTGTATCTACGTTGACCATTCTTTTTTTATGAAACACAGTTATATCAACTCCATTAATCTGTCCTTCAGCTTAGAGTGAGGAATAGTTGTGTAGAGGATAGAGAAGTCAAATGTTTTAATTGCAGGAGGAAAGGGACCTAGATTGTATGTACTCTGACCTCCACGATATAACTATTGTTGAAAGTGGCGTTAAACACCATAACCCCTATTAGTTCAATGCTCATTCATTAACCTAATCTTATAGTATATCCAATGCAAACTCTTGTTGACATGAAATAAAAAGCAACACAATGCTATGAATTAGTTTTAATCAAGGAATGATATTGACATTTCTTTAAGAACGATAATAATAAATACAAAATAATATCACAGATAACTATTATATACAGATATAAATATCTAAATTAACAACACACTCTAGTCTTTAACATTGTACTGAAATAAGAGACACACTACAGTCATAAAAACTAATGAAACAAAGGACACACTAACGTCTTATATGAAAACTGCTTGTAGCCATTGGCTGTCAGCAATCTTAGTTAAAAAAAGAATTAAATATGTCTTCAAAACTAATGCAACAAGGGACACACTATAGTCTTCAAAACTGTAATAAAACAAGGGGCACACTAGTCTTCAAAACTAATGAAACAAGGGGCACACTGTAGTCTTCAAAACTGTATTGAAACAAGGGGCACACTATAGTCTTCAAAACTGTAATGAAACAAAGGATACACTAGTCTTCAAAACTGTAATGAAACAAGGGGCACACTGTAGTCTTCAAAACTGTAATGAAACAAAGGACACACTAGTCTTCAAAACTATAATGAAACAAGGGGCACACTGTAGTCTTCAAAATTGTAATGAAACAAGGGGCACGCTGTAGTCTTCAAAACTGTAATGAAACAAGGGGCACACTGTAGTCTTCAAAACTGTAATGAAACAAGGGGCACACTGTAGTCTTCAAAACTGTAATGAAACAAGGAACACACTGTAGTCTTCAAAACTGTATTGAAACAAGAGGCACCAACGTCTTTAAAACTGTAATTAAACACTATAGTGGGACACACAGTCGAACAATATTTGTGGATTTCAATCACTTTAAATCCTGAAAATGTCAAAAACTTAAAACAATAAAATGAAAATAATACACAGATAATGATAGACACATTATGTAACGAATGAAAGATCATACATGGTGCTGTATATTATAGCCAATTACTATAACCGGAGTAACATTTACAGATTATGATACAAAACAATAAATGAATATACCGTAATTAGTGTCTTGTATTTTCGTGATTGTCATCCATTTCAGGTTACATTATATATTTCCTTTAATATTTGGCGTAAACCACAAAAACATTTGGCTTAAAATTTGCCCCACACTCTACAGTACGAGTCTAAAATTTCCTCTAAAATTTCCTCGCAATTTGACAGTATGACAAAAATCACAAGCAGCCAAACATCAGATACAGTCAAACCTGTCCATGCTGTCACCTATATTAAGCAGTCACCTGTAATAAAAGGTCACCTTTTTCCTGTCCAGTCATAGAAAATTTCATATGAATTGATTCAATTTTAAGAGGCCACCTGCCTAATAAGGCCACTTTTTCTTTATCCCAAAGGTGACCTCTTAATACAGGTTTGACTGTACTTGCAAAACTCTACTGTATAAAATAAACAATGACACATTGACTTCTTGTCTAATACATAACTGTGTATACTATATGTTGTTTCTGTATTACAGTGGGACCTGTCTAATCTGCCACGGCAAGGGACCAGGGAAATGTGTAGGATTGTACAGGATGTCAGAACCTGTGTAATCTGCCACGGCAAGGGACCAGGGAAATGTGTAGGATTGTACAGGATGTCAGAATACTCAGGTTTTATTTTTGTTAACAGAAATACTTTGGGACCATAAATCTTTGTCGGATGTCGGAAAACTCGGGTGTCGGATTGCACAGATTCCATTGTACCTCTTTTGTAATTTACATAATGTATAAAATAAGTTCTATCTGTAAAAGTGCCATAAATCTCTTTAAGTTATAATTCTATAATCAAACATTATAAATTAAAATTTTAAAACTTAACCATTTCTTTATATTCTAATTCCTGTTTATAAGTTTAAATATGAATTTTATTAAAGAGCTATTTGAATAAAACTGTAGATATCTATTGCAAGATTAATTCAATTTCTAATATACAAATAAATGCTGCATGCAGTTATTCCCAAACATCATCGTCTAAATAAAAACTGTAAATTTTAAAGTATACATATAAAAAATCATTTATGTTTCTTTGTTTCATCCACTCATAATATTAGTATATATGATATACAAAATAAAACTACGATATTAGTAAATATAACACGTTGCGTCAGTAGTCATGAATGTAATTTTCAACATAAAATGTCCTGCCATGAGACATCTCTTACAAGTACAAGAAATAAAAAGCATTATATAGTCATGCATGCAGAACTTAAAAAAAAACATGAAACAAAAAATAAACAACATGTATTATTCTGAATTAAGTAAAAACAAGCATATGAAACTATTTTAAAGGTTCATCATAACCAAATGCCTAAAAGGTCTAGCGAAAAACCTGATCTCTATCCCGAGTAGAGCAAATACTAGGTAGTGTTCACTATTTTAAGAGGTATCAGCACATAGATATCATATGTATTTTTTAAATATATTTCATCAAAGCTTGCTAAGAAACTAGGTTTGCTGTCCATTCCCCCCTTTTTCCCCTCCAAACCCATGTAAAATACATTCCCCATTTTCCAAAACCATGTGAAATACACAAAGTCCATGCTTTAATAAGAAGTTCAGTGATACGCTCCACTACACAGGTGTACTTGAATTGTTGCTTTGTTTATATAAGAGTCATTGTCCTCAGAATAATCAATGACACAATGAATTAGAAAAAATATGGACCATCTCAAAACTATTTTGGGTTAACAATACATGGAACCTAGACAATTTCAGGTGGTTTTGGAAAAAGGGGAACTAATGGAAAACAAATAACATGTAAGTTTTCTTAGTAATTTTTATTGAAATATATTTAAAAGGTTGGTTTATGGTGTTTAATGCCACTTTCAACAATATTTCAGCTATATCGTGGCGGTCAGTTTTATTGGTGGAGGAAAGCGGGGTATCCGGAGAAAAGCACTGACAAACTTTATCACATAATGTTGTATCGAGTTCATCTCGCCATGAGTGGGATTCGAACTCACAACTTTAGTGGTGATAGGCACTGATTGCACAGGTAGTTGTAAATCTAACTACCATACAATCATGACCACAATGGCCCTTAAATTTATTTTTTTTACCCTTAAAACACTGAAATTTGCATGTTTTTGCTCTCCTCAGTCTTTTACCTGGTGAATTTAGGCAATTAGTTATGATGAACCGTAACAGCAAAACAATAGACCTGAGAAATGTTATTATACAATCTTTATTATCAAAAACTAAGAGTCTGTTTAACAAACAATATACGTTATATACTGAGCTGGTTATAAGTAAAACTAGCGTCTACATCCAGTTTATAAACTGTTAATAACATTAACAACACAATAACTACAAAGAATTTGTTATCAAGTGGAACCTGTCTAATCCGACACACTGATGGACCAGGGAAATGTGTCAGATTGTACAGGATGTCGGGGAAAACTCAGGTGTCGGAATGCACAAGTTCTTGACTACTAATAATGACTTGCATGACGATTGAAAAACACAAGAAAATGAAAAAAAAAATTGACAAAATGCTTTGATTTTAGGGAAGAAAAACTCATCTGATGTATACCAAATATTAGAAAAGCAACACAAATAAATTCATAGAACCATTTAGATAATTATTAAGTAACAAAAAAATCATGTAGAAAATCATTTGTTAAAATACATAAATACCTTGATGTGTCAAAGTTAACAGAAGTAATGACAGTACTTTTTAAATTAATGGAAGTGATGACAACTACTTTTTAAACTAAAACTTATAAAATTGCCTGATATTGGAGTGTGTCATTATTCTCTCATACTAATATTCATCATGTGTATTGGTTAAAAATCCAGCAATGGAGAGCTTGTACTATGAATAATGATCTTAGATAAAACATTACCAGAATTCACATTTATATTGATTGATTGGTATTTAACGCTAACTTTAGCAGTATTTCAAAAGTTGGCATTAAACACCAATCAATCAATACAGGTACACAAAATTACAGTATTCATGAAAAAATGTTCATACAATTTTAGCAGCAATAAATTCATAACGAAAATTAAAACATTTGTGAAAATTAGTACCGTTATTGTATGATTTAAACTAATAACTATTAATAACAAAAATATTTTTAATCAGAAAAAGAAATAACTCATATTTACTTTAGCACCAACAATAATATAAAATTGTGCTAAATATAACCTTAATACTGCTTGCTGTGTTTTTAAAGCATTCAAAATTAATTACATTAACTAATTAATATTACTTTCTATAATATACAGCGACACCTGTTTTCAACCAAACCCTGTATTAATCAGTATCCTGTATCAACCAAACATTAAATTTAGTCTTCATACCTGTGACACACCTGTCTAAACTAAACCCTGTATTAATCAGAATCCTGTATAAACCAAACAATGAATTAGTCCCAATACATTGTACCTTTTATTTATCTGAAATCAATACAAATTAAATTTAACCTGTTTTATCCAAACACCTGTCTATTATGAACAATAATAATCAATAGACCCGATGGTGTTCGGCTTACAGAGGTTCACTTTACCTTCATTCTATAGTATATCATAAAACAGTCATTCCCGAGGTCTGTCGGACATTTGGCAATGTCCAGTAAAAATTGGTTTGGTCCAGTAAAAGGTTATTTATTACTGGACCAAATGACTAGTAGGAATCTGAGCACCTCCTCTGTGGAGTATGTGAATGTCATGTAAACTTGATGGCGGGTCCAGTATTTCATAGTCCTTTACTGGACCGAATGTCAATTCAACTTTACCTTGGGAAACACTGTAAAACTAATAAATTTCAAACAAATGACAAAAAATTCAACTAATTCTAACCAAAGACATGTCTAAACTGATGAAACAACACTATCTCTGTAAGAAATTGTACATGGACAAACATCATTTTTCTTTTATACAAAAATAAAATGAAATGTTACCGAGTTTTAATATAACAGCAGCATGTTGGCAAATGTGCATAAAATAATAAGTGTGGACACCTTAATTAGTTTGTAACTAACGTCAACAGTGTGTTCTGTAACTACCCTATAAGATAACAATAGACAGCAATAAATAACTGATAAGCTTTTTAATAGAGTAATTCATGTTTTCAAGCTGTTAATTCATTGATTGACCATGCTAAAATTTAAGGTAAATTACTACAAAATACATGTAGATTAACATCATATCTGTTAATAAATAATACCCATAATACACCAGGTTTTGTTCTTCTTTTCTCAAAATTTATTTTTGTATTAAGCAAAAAAAAAAAAATATATATATATATATATATAGGGTTAGGGTAATGTTGTTTAGCGCCACTTTCAACAATATTTCAGTTATATCGAGGCGGTCAGTTTTATTTGTGGAGGAAACCGGAGTACCCGGAGAAAACCACTGACCTGCTGCAAGTCACTGGCAAACTTTATCACATAATGTTGTATCAAGTACAACTCACCCGAGTGGGATTCAAACTCACAACATTAGTGGTTGCGATCGTATGATAGTTGGATTTAAAACTTACTGTGCAATCAGTGCCTATCACCACTACAGTTGTGAGTTCAAATCCCGTTCATTGTGAGGTGTACTTGATACTACATTATGTGATAAAGTTTGTCAGTGACTTACAGCAGGTCGGTGGTTTTCTCCCGTTTCCTTCACCAATAAAACTGACTGCCACGATATAACTGAAATATTGTTGAAAGTGGTGTTAAACATCATTACCCTAACCCTATATATATATATATATATTTTTTTTTTTTGCTTAATACAAAAATACATTTTGAAAAAAGAAGAACAAAACCTGATTTTTTGGTGGAAACATAAAACCAAGATAAACATGGTATTATTTATTAACAGATATAATGTTAATCTACATGTATTTTGTAGTAATTTACCTCAAATTTAAGCATCGTCAATCAATAAATTAACAGCTTGAAAACATGAATTACTCTATTAAAAAGCTTACCAGTTATTTATTGTTAATTGTAAATCTGTGAAAGGAACCAATCAACATAACACAAAAATGATAGTATATAGGTATACCATACTGAGAGACAAATTCATAGAATTTGTTATACATTGATGTGATAGAGTTTGTTTAATGACAATAACTTGAAGTGTTGATTATTAGTGCATACAAGTCCAATTACAAAATGGTTAATTGTCTCTAATATTAGTCCTCATAATTTTATTTTTCAAATAGGTGGATTTCATTTTCAGAATCTGTCACAAAACAAAGTGTTAAAATCAATAAGTTTATTGTCTCCCTTGGAACACGTAATCTCTAAAATTCAATATTATATTATGTATATTAATAATATATATTTTATGAATTTTATCTTTTATGTAATTTCTCTGTAAAATGTTCTTGTATTAAACTTTCTTTAATAAAGTATTGTCATTATATAAAAATGCTATTTTTTTTGACAAAAATGGTCAATTTTTTTACAAGGATATTTCACTTCATCTAAATCTTGAATTTCTGAAAAGCCTACCCATCCATAGTGTCTGAAGATAAAAAAAAAAACTTTTTTTTCATTTTGTTAATTTTCGACATTTTGTTATTTTTAATTAAAAATCACAACCAAAACTCAAAACACCAAGCAGTATATTCTATTTATAGTATTACATTCTATTTATAGTATCACATATTTATAGTATCAAAATAAAAATTAAAATTCACCAGGAGATATGGAATGATCTGCATGTTACCAAAGACATTAGATTATTTACTGTAGAACACAAGCTTTCTTGAAATCCGACTCAAATTCATCCTCGATTTCTGACAGGTCGGGTTCTTTGCCATCTAGATCAGGCATGAACTTACTGAATTCAACAGTTTGTTGTTCATAGAATAAAATATAAGCAGAATTTGTATCCACGTGATCCTCAGAAATTTCCTGTAAACAAATAAATATTTAAGTACTAATTAAAGGCATGATTTCATCATAAGAAGTAATAATTGGAAAACATAGGTTGTGGTCTTTTTTTGAGTGTGTGAGTGATTGTTGTTTAATGCCAACTCAGCAATTTTTCAGCTATATCATGGTGAGAACAAGTTCATTTTCAATGTGCTGTGTACTAGACCAATACGCTTAGTTGGATTTTTTTATAGTGCTAGCTCATCGAAACAACATTCAGAGTTAGACATGTCGCCACACTCGGACACGTAATCCTGATTCTGAGCCAACCAATCTTTCTCCTTAATGCTGTATGCTTAGTGGAGAAGCTTCAAAAACCAATTTTATAGTCTTCTGTTACACCACTGATGCTGTCTCTTTTTATTTTGTGCTTAATGGTTTCAGGTGACATTGGTGGAACTGATCATATCTTCAACATACTATAAACTACCAGTACATACCTTACAGCTACTGTCATTGTATAGATACCATTTATTGTTTGGGTTTTTAGCATAGCAAACATAATGTCCTCCACCAAGAATCCCTGTGTGGCACTACAATAATAAGACAAATAAGATAAAAGTCCCTTCATATCTACTGTCATATCATTAATTATATCCATTGTTATATAATAGAGAGTTACAATAATTCTACTTGCTGAACCTTCTACTGCCTGCTCATTAAAATAGTTTCCAAATCATTTTCAATAATTCTACTTCCTGTCCAATAAAAAAAATTTCAAATCATTTTCAATAATTCTACTTCCTGTCCATTAAAACAACTTCCAGATCATTTTCAATAATTCTACTTCCTTTTCATTAAAAGTTTTTTTGCTACAATTAGTAAGAAAGGATATGGATGTAAATGAACATGAGAGACTATCCAATATTGCACTTTAAAATAGGGAGACCCAGGTGAATCAATGAGTTAGGTCGCTGGATCTAACAGCTCATACAAGCCTATCACCATTATGGCGTGGGTTCGCACCCGGCTTTGTAAATTACAAAAAAGGGTGCCCTCGACTCGCAGCCACAAGTGATAATGTTTACCAGTTGCTTTCCCAGGGTCGGTGGTTCTCTCCGGGTACTCCGTCTTCCTCCACCACTAAAACGGGTCGCCATGATATAGATGAAATATTGCTGAAAATTCAAATTCACTTTAAAATACAAAGTAAAGGAACAGCAGCATTTTTGCTGTTCTACATCTATTGTATTAGTATCCATTGTATAAATGTGTAAAATAGAGAGTAATATAACGTACCGACATTGAGCTGAGGTTATAACATATATTTGTATAATCTGTCTAAATAAAACCTACCGACATTGAGCTGAGGTTATAACTTATATTTGTATAATCTGTCTAAATAAAAACCTACCAACATTGAGCTGAGGTTATAGCGTATATTTGTATAATCTGTCTAAATAAAAACCTAATGACATTGAGCTGAGGTTATAACGTATATTTCTATAATCTGACTAAATAAAAACCTACCGACATTGATTGAGATGAGGTTACAACGTATATTTGTATAATCTGTCTAAATAAAAACCTACCAACATTGAGCTGGGGTTATAATGTATATTTGTATAATCTGTCTAAATAAAAACCTACCAACATTGAGCTGAGGTTATAACGTATATTTGTATAATCTGTCTAAATAAAAACCTACCGACATTGAGCTGAGGTTATAACGTATATTTGTATAATCTGTCTAAATAAAAACCTACCGACATTGAGCTGAGGTTATAACGTATATTTGTATAATCTGTCTCATCTAAAATTCTATTGTTATTGCAACTTTCACAATCACCTTGGTTTGTTTGTTTATCTATTAAATAAATGAAGAAAAAAATATGATTAAATTTATTGCAAAACTTTTCTTCTAATTTTATGAATAACCTCCTGAAAAAAGATAACATAATATATCAGTTATATCATGGCAGTTAGTTGTATTGGTAGAGGAAACAGGAGTACCTGGAGAAAACCACTGACCTGTCGCAAGTCTCTGACAAACTTCATCACATAATGTTGTATCGAGTGCACCTCGCCATGAGTGGGATTCAAACTCACAATATAACTGAGAGTGATGCTAAAAATGAAATAATTTGATTTCTAACTGGAACCTTCAAAAAGCTATTATTCAAAAGCATTAATTAATACAACAAGTACATCTCGAAATGAGTGGGATTCGAACTCACAATATAACTGAGAGTGGTGCTAAGCATGAAATAATCTGATTCAAATGGAACCTTTAAAAAGCTATTATACAAAAGCATTAATTAAAACACTCACCTGAATCTGCTTTATCATTATCACATGTGGTAGGAATCTTCCCATTTGGCACAATACTGTCACCATTATGTAAAGCGTTTTTTGATTGGTTACAATTAGTATCGTATATATTGTTATGTTTTTCACTAGACCTTGGCACAACATATCTTGAAGGATCAAAGTTTTCATAAGGAAAATTGACTATTTTATGTGATTTTACCCATCTACCATTCAAAAACTGGAATCTTTTTAAATTGATAATCTGAAATAAATTAATTAAAAATATAAAAAAAAATTAACATACATCATCTATTGTTCCTTTATTTTCAAAAATTAAAATTAGTTTCCTATAGTTGTAAATACACATGTAAATTCTAATATACACATTTTAAAAGGTAGAAACAAATATCAAAACATTTTTTTTTATTACTTATGAAACACATTAGAAAGGCTCTAAGCATTAATGTTTCTTCAAAGTCAACATTTTAAAGTGTATTTTATTAGGTTTCTTTTGTTTTGCTTGTTTTTTGTATTTTTGGGGGGGGGGGGTGAATTTCATTACATGTTAGTATCATTGCAATTAACAACAGTAATATACAGAAAAAAATGTAGAAAATTGTTATATAGTTTGTCACACATACACATATATATTGTAGGGTTAGGGTTATGGTGTTTAACACCACTTTCGACAATATTTCAGTTATATCGTGGTGAAAAAAAATAAAGTAACCGGAGAAAACCACTGACATGTCGCAAGTCACTGACAAACTTTATCACATAATGTTGTACACCTCGCCATGAGTGGAATTCAAACTCATAATGTTAGTGGTGATAGCCACTGATTCCATAGGTAGTTGTAAATCCAACTACCATACGATCACAACCACGATGACCCCTTTTAAGAATTGGTATATTTGGGATATTGTTTTCAACATAAGGACTATTTCTGTATGGCTATTTCTCCCTTTTTTTATGCAAAGTATTGTTTAAATATTTTGAGAAAGCACACAAACATTTTTATATGAGAGTGTCAAAATTTTCAAAGCCCCCAAATGAGGAGAGCTACTTGTAGCCATTGGTTGTTAGTAATCCTCGTTAAATAAATAAAGAATTAAATCAAAAAGCCCCAAAATCTCTTCCCCAAATCAGAACATAAAATCAGACATTGACTTACAAGTATAGGAGGTAACCTCCAAATATCTAGCTTTTTGGATGCCAAACAATGTTTTTTACATTTTGAGCAGTAATATAATTCATCCTCTCCTAACTCCTCCTCCTTGGTAAAGGCCTGTAAACAAGTGTCAAGGTTGATCGGCTCTTTTTGTTTCCGTCGACTGTCTTCAACACTTTCATGTTCTTCACAAAGCTGAAAATCCAAGAAAGGAATGGTGTGAATTTAGAACTTTCTATCTGAAAAGTATTTTCTCCCTATCCCCAAAAATATACATTTATAGAGAAGTCATTGATGAAAGTTAGGCAATATAATGGGCATCTAACATTTTTCGATTGCTACAAGAATACTAGTTGCTTAATGTCAAGTGAGGAGTATACAGTAAAATTCTCCTTCAGTTGCCCGTGGGTTACGATATTTCTTCACTCAAGAGATTTAAAATTTTAACCACAAGCCGTTGGCGAGTGGTTAAAATTTTAAATTTAACTCTCGAGAGTGGAGAAATATCGTAACCCACATGGGCAACTGAAGGAGAATTTGTTTCTCCCATTATTTAACACGAACTTTATTTGAAAGTCCTTTGTCGGACCTATTCGACAATGGTTCAGCGGGGTTAAAATGCCGTATTGATTGAAGTAAAATCTGTCTTCAGTTAACTTCCAAGGAAACATTGAAATAAGGTCACATAAGACAGGTGGTTGCTAAATACAGTAAATGTGCATCAATATTGATATAATGGTTCTTCAAAATTAAAAGTAATTGTGAAATACACTTACCCGTTCTAATGATGTCTGATACCTGAGATGTAAAGCGGTGGGATCCCAGTCAATTGCAACGAAAGATGACCCAAAGTTAAAACTATCTGAGTTACATTCTAACTTACAACCTCGACAAAACCTAAAATAAATAATAAAAAAATATATATATTCCTGAAGCACTATACATCATTCTATTTAACTTCTATAAAGACACCTAACACAATACCTTAAAAACATGAATTATTCAGCTTCAAAAATATGTTTGTAGAAAACCATGATCTATTATCTCGAATTGGTATTGTACCATATACTCAGTTAAGCCAACATTAAAACTTTAATAAAAAAAAAATAACCAAACTCCGTATTTATTTCATTGAAAGAAATATATCAGAAAATTCTATTTCTGTAATAATTCCTGCCACCAGCGGGATAAATATAGACAAAGGTATTTTTTTTAATATAAACTCACCTGTGCCAGGGACACCAAGCACATGTCAAACCATCTTTTTGTACAACTTTTAATGTAAATGGATACTCATAGCCTAAGCTATCATCACTGAAAATACAGGAAAACATTTTTTTTACAATTAATTTGTTTTATACACACACATTTTATATTAAAGATTAAAGAATCTAACACCGGCAAAAGTGCAAGACAGGGAAATCTCCGACACCCGAGGGTAAGATTTCAATCGTTCGCTGATGAGGCTCGCCGAGTCAGCAAATGATTGAAATCTTACCCAAGGGTGTCAGAGATTTCCCTGTCTTGCACTTTTTGCTGGTGTTTGATTTTATTTCTCACTTTTATCAGTAGTTGTGTATTGTTTGACAGCTATGTACTTTTAGCAGACGATCACATAAACAATGCGAGTTATTTCAAGTCAATCAAAAAAGTAATTCCGTATTTTTGTGTATTGCGTGAAGGTTATTATGTAATACTATGGCTGATTGTTAGGATTTGCATGTTTATAAAAGATTGAAAACTTATATACAGTGAATTGTTTATTTTAAAAAGAAAAAGAATGGAGAATTCGGGGGGCAGTTGACATAAACTGTACAGCATGCATTTGCCGGTAAAACGCACATCATTTTTTTGTCTTGCACTAGTGCAAGATATGAAAATCTTGCATCGCTAAAAATAGGAACTGGTCTGTCTCAAAAGTGAGATAAAATGGTGCTATAACATTTTGCAGTAAGTTTCCAACAGTTCTATGGAGGCCAAATTTACACAGTTGAACTTGTAAAAGCAATGATCAGAAGTATTAAACATTGCTAGTAACAATTTGTCTAGATTAGTACAGATGTGCATTAACAAAGGCTTGATTTGCATGTAATGGAATGCATAAAAAAAACCTAAGAAAAATAATATGGAATGAATTTTGCAAAAAAATTTGGTAATACGTTCTTTTATTTTCATACCTCAGGCATATTTTTTTATTCAATTTTGATACTTACCAGTCTTGAGCGTGGTTGGTGGTTTTTGCTTCGGTGGGAGGTAGAGGACTAACTAGTCTAGAAACCTGGGTCCAGACAAACTGGTACAAACACTGGTTGGTGGTGGTATCAACACACGGTAAAATTACAGGGGTACCGAATAAACAAGGCCTCGTCTTTTGTACAGATAAAAAATACACGTCCATCAAGGTCTGTAATAAAGATGAAAGAGGTACAAAAATAATCTTCTGAACTGACAATCAATGCACATTTTATATCCCAAAGAAAACAGAAAATAACGTCTACAATATATTTCATTGTACTCTTTAAAACAATGGCACTTTCAACAATATTTTGGTTATATTATGGCAGTCATTTTTATTGCTGCAGGCCATTTATAAACTTTATCACTTAAAAGTTGTATCTAGAATGTCTGGCCAGAGTCTTGTATGAACAGCTTCAATCTAATTTTTGAAAAAGGACATGATTATATTCAAACTGATGAAACAGGAAGTATTACAAGTTATCTCCCTTTCCCAAATTGGACAAGTTGTATGTCAGGATACCCAAATACAATATAGGGTTAGGGGTTATGGTGCTTAAAATCACTTTCAACATATTTCAGCTATATTGTAGCAGTTAGTTTTACTGGTGGAGGAAACTGGAGTAACCGCAGAAAACTACTGACATGTCGCAAGTCACTGACAAACTCTATCGCATAATATTGTATCGAGTACACCTCGCCATGAACAGCTTTGAGCTCACAACGTTAGTGGTGATAGGCACTGATTGCACATGTAGTTGTAAATCCAACTACCATATAATCACGACCACGATGTTCATCCAAATACAATATAAGGCCAGAATTCATAGCCAATAGTACTTGATAAAAGACGAACAGAAAATAATGTGTCAAATCTTTATTAGTGTGGTAGTCAATAAAAATATTGATATTTTTCCATTTATTTATACAAAATCCATTTATTACATGTCATTTCACAGAATCAAATTTTGGCAAATTGCCAATAAACAACAAAATGAAATATACAAACATAACTAATGGAAATGTGAAATAATGTAAAAAAAATAATGAATAATGGACAACAATATCCCAAATATCTACATACATCTTTTTTATACAACTTCGTTCATTTAACACAGGGGGCCATTGTGTTCATGATCGTATAGTGGTTGGATTTACAACTACCTATGCAATCAGTGCCTATCACCACTAACCGTTGTGAGTTCACATCTCGCTCAGGCGAGGTGTAATCGATACAACATTATGTGATAAAGTGTCAGTGACTTGCGGCGGGTCTGTGGGTTTTTCCGGGTACTAAGGTTTCATCCACCAATAAAACTGATCATCACGATATATCTGCAATATTGTTGAAAGTGGCATTAAACACCATAACCCTAATCCTTTAACACAGGACAAATTACCCAGTTAAGTGGTAAACTCAATTATTTAACAAAGAATTCATTGTATTTAAGAACAGGAAACATCAACCTTATATCCTATCAAAACATACCATTTTTCTATGAACAGCAATAACAAACCCGTTGAAGACGTCTCCAACAGATTTAGACATAATAGAGTCAGGACTAGCTAGACTACCCATTGTAGTCAGATCACTGGGATGTCTGGAATGTGTTGGTGTACTACTGTTGGAACTAGATCCGTTATCTGATGACCTCTGTCCATTATCTAGGCTACCATTCTCTTGGTTCAACTTTTCTGTAAAATAAATAAATGTTAGAGAATACCGAAAGGGCAATAAAAAATGGACAACATTGGGTACACAAGACGAAGACAAACAAAACAAAATTACAATGCAATGTGCTTTAGACACTACTATATGCAAACAAATACAAACTAGGAAGAACTGTTTTGTCTCCTCTTAATGCGGCCATCTGTACAACAATAAGTTACACTTTATCAGTTGAATGATACTATTTAAAAAACAATTATTTGACCTTGAGGTCAACGGTCAAGGTCCCACGAAGGTCATTATGGTATGCGACACACTGCCTTATGGTCATGCACCCACATACCAAATATCATTGACCTATCTCGAAAGACAAAAATGTTATGGTCCGAACAAGAAAATACTATTTAAAAAAAAATTATTTGACCTTGAGGTCAAAGGTCATTATGGTACGTAACACACTGCCTTATGGTCATGCACCCACATACCAAATATCATTGACCTATCTCGAAAGACAAAAATGTTATGGTCCGGACAAGAAAATACTATTTAAAAAACAATTATTTGACCTTGAGGTCAAAGGTCATTATGGTACGCAACACACTGCCTTATGGTCATGCACCCACATACCAAATATCATTGACCTATCTTGAAAGACAAAAATGTTATGGCCCGGACAAGAAAATACTATTTAAAAAACAATTATTTGACCATGAGGTCAAAGGTCAAAGTCCCACGAAGGTCATTACGGTATGCGACACACCGCCTTATGGTCATGCACCCACATACCAAAAATAATTTACCTATCTGGAAAGATAAAAAAGTTATGGTCCGGACGAGCTTCACTGAGAAGAAGAAGAAGCGGAAGCGGAACAAAAAATCAGACTAAAACAATATGTCTCCCTTCATAAATAAAACATGCAATGATCCCTACATGAAATTGCTGTCGTGTTCATGGTGAAATTTCTAAAAAAAACAAACAAACTTGCAACTCGTTTAAATGTAGTATTAGGCATCATAAAATATGAATTAATAACTAGCAATGATTATGCACAGCGATAATAAATTAATACTGATCAATAATTGGAGTTTCTGCATCCACTTCATATTTTTCACATAAATATAACAAGTTGGTCTTATCATGATGCAAAAGGGTTGGGTGTGTGTATGGTGTTTAACATCACTTTCAACAATATTTTAGCTATATCGTGGCAGTCAGATTCATTGGTGGAGGAAACCAGAGTTTCCAGAGAAAACCATTGACCTGTTGCAAATCACTGACACACTTTATCACATAATGTTGTATCAAGTACACCTCGCCATGAACAGGGTTGGAACTCACGACTTTAGTGGTGATAGGCACTGATTGCTCAGGTAGCTGTAAATCTAACTACCATACGATCACGACCATGACAGCCCCCCACTTGCCACTAGATATTAGGAAGGTATGGTGTTTAATACCACTTTCAACAATATTTCAGCTATATCATGGCAGTCATTTTATTGGTGGAGGAAAATGGAGTACCAGGAGAAAACCACCGACCTGTCCCAAGTCACTGACAAACCATTAGATTTTAAGATCGTGACAAAAAAATAAAGACATTTTAAAACTTGGACGTTCTTTGCACTTCTAAATATTTTGGGATCATCAATAAATTAATATCAGCTTGCTGTAACACGGTCAACCCATCAAAACTGCTAAAAAAAAAAAACACTTTTATTAGGAATTCAACGAAATAATTTATTGACTATTTTTAGCAATTTTTCTTTAAATAGTAAAATACAAAAAATAATGTACCTATAACTATATACCTATCAAATATTAAAAAATTGTAACTAAGCAAACCAGTATTTAGTAAAGGATCGCTTAAAACCTTGGGATTTCGGGAGAAACACTTGAAAAATGTTCACTAGTATAAATATTATATATATACCTTACTTAAAGAGGCATTCATTAGCTATGATTTTGACCAAAAAAATTATATGTTTTGGAAATTGGTAAATAGCTTTAAAATGATGAAATAAAGGTAAATATTTCACTTTAAACAGCTTATGGTACCATTTTTCGCCTTTTGAGAACGAAATTACCATCGATTTATTATTTCCTTGCAAGCAAATAATTTGACCTTGCTTTCTCCGTATGCAACTGACCTTACTAGTGACAGGTAAAAACGAATAATTTGTATTTTGTCGCTTATTAACTGCAAACTTGCATGGTTCTTTGTCCGTAATTAACGCCGACTAAAAGCAGATTCACAGAAAATAAGAAATAAGTGCATTGTTGTACTGATTTAATGACGATTCGGCAAATTCTGTAAACAATGCCGATATTTAATAAGATGGCATCCATTTCTTGATCGATCTCAAAACACGAGCAGTTGCACCTTTTTTCCCTGATGCGCATACATTTCATAACATTTATAAGTTACAGAAACACGTTTTATTAAGGCATCAATCATATCTGATAGTTTTTATGGGTAACAAAAATTTACGATTTTGGCATATAATGCCCCTTTAAAACAAAATTTTACGAAAAACCTTCTTGTTATAAAAATCAAATGCATATGATAACAATAAAATTTGCTCATCAAAATGTTTGATTTTTTCCATAACAAATTATTTTGTCTTCATCAAAGATTGTTTAATCCATGGTAGAAAAATACATTTCCAATATTTTTAACAAACACATTAAAGAGGTTGTCGTGGCCGTGATCGCATGGTAGTTGGATTTACAACTACCTATGCAATCAGTGCCTATCACCACTGATGTTGTGAGTTCGAATCTCGATCAGGGCGAGGTGTACAACATTATGTGATAAAGTTTGTCAGTGACTTGCGAAATGTTTGTGGTTGTCTCCGGGTCCTTCAGTTTTCTCCAACAAAAAAACTGACGGCCACAATATAACTGAAATATTGTTGAAAGTGGCGTTAAACACAATCAAACAAACTAACAACCACATTAAAAAAGAGAAGATAACTCATACTACTAACTTGTTGCTAAACCTCTCTGGATGTCATTAAGGCCCAAGTTTCCTTTTAATCCTTTTTCTTCTTCCAATGTTAGAGGTTTGATGTCATCGGGAGGAGGTAACTCATATGCATATAATGTTCCACCGAGTAAAGTTCGAACTTTCTGTCCGTCTTGAGGTAATGTCTGAAAATATAAATATTCATCTCAAAAATTGCTCAAGAACACTTTTCAAACTTCTCTGTAACACCATCACTAACATAAAACAACAAACTACACCACAAATAATCACAGATGTATTCCAAACCTTTGAAAATTTGTAAGTTGATATGGAATTATTAGCACACACAGGCAGATAATGTCATATCAGCCCTGTCTTTTTAGCTGATGACACCATATAAGCACGGTCAGGTTGGCTGTTACTGCCATGTCAGCCCAACCTAAACTATTTTTTGGTTGATAATGCCATATCAGCCCAACTAAAATATTTTTATCGATAAATTCAACATTTTTCCTTTGATATCACTGAGTGATATTGTCAATTTCAACTTTTTCAACGATTTGGATACTGAAAAATATTGGTCAGTGAGACGTTTAATACTGATAAAACAATAACGACCAATTTGTAGGTCTCAACATACATGATCACTAGTATAACAGCTCGTCCGAGTGCCCATCACCAATAAAATTACAGCTATGATATAACTAAAATGTTGTTAAAACTGGTGTTTATACACCTATAACATATAGCTCAAATTTAACTGCAGGTGATATTCTGAGAAAAAATTATTCTAATAATTGCAACAAATGAGTTCAAAATAAACAAAAATATTTTTCAACGCAAAAAGAAAATATGATTTCCTTGAAATTGTCAACATCAAATGGTAATACATTTTCAGTACTCCATTTCTCGTCAACATCTATAGTTCAATAAATCAAAGGATTAGATTTATTAGTAAATTCAATATTTTTTTTTAAGAGATCTGTTTGTGTAAGATATAAATAAACAATGCCATTGTTTTGTAAACAACAAGATTTTCTTCCATATGACAAAACTACCTAAAAACAATACTCTCCCTTTTTTGTATCAACAAAAAGATACGTAGAATTTTCATGTAAATTGGCAACAACACATGATAAACACAATGAAAACTGTCTAATGTGAACCAGACTCCTGTCTAATGTGAACCAGACTCCTGTCTAATGTGAACCAGACTCCTGTACAAAGTGAACCAGATTCCTGTCTAATGTGAACCAGACTCCTGTATAAAGTGAACCAGACTCCTGTCTAATGTGAACCAGACTCCTGTCTAATGTGAACCAGACTCCTGTCTAATGTGAACCAGACTCCTGTCTAATGTGAACCAGACTCCTGTATAAAGTGAACCAGATTCCTGTCTAATGTGAACCAGACTCCTGTATAAAGTGAACCAGACTCCTGTCTAATGTGAACCAGACTCCTGTCTAATGTGAACCAGACTCCTGTCTAATGTGAACCAGACTCCTGTCTAATGTGAACCAGACTCCTGTCTAATGTGAACCAGACTCCTGTCTAATGTGAACCAGATTCCTGTCTAATGTGAACCAGACTCCTGTCTAATGTGAACCAGACTCCTGTCTAATGTGAACCAGACTCCTGTCTAATGTGAACCAGACTCCTGTATAAAGTGAACCAGATTCCTGTCTAATGTGAACCAGACTCCTGTATAAAGTGAACCAGATTCCTGTCTAATGTGAACCAGACTCCTGTATAAAGTGAACCAGACTCCTGTCTAATGTGAACCAGACTCCTGTCTAATGTGAACCAGACTCCTGTCTAATGTGAACCAGACTCCTGTCTAATGTGAACCAGACTCCTGTCTAATGTGAACCAGACTCCTGTCTAATGTGAACCAGACTCCTGTCTAATGTGAACCAGACTCCTGTATAAAGTGAACCAGATTCCTGTCTAATGTGAACCAGACTCCTGTATAAAGTGAACCAGATTCCTGTCTAATGTGAACCAGACTCCTGTATAAAGTGAACCAGACTCCTGTCTAATGTGAACCAGACTCCTGTCTAATGTGAACCAGACTCCTGTCTAATGTGAACCAGACTCCTGTCTAATGTGAACCAGACTCCTGTCTAATGTGAACCAGACTCCTGTCTAATGTGAACCAGACTCCTGTCTAATGTGAACCAGACTCCTGTCTAATGTGAACCAGACTCCTGTCTAATGTGAACCAGACTCCTGTCTAATGTGAACCAGACTCCTGTCTAATGTGAACCAGACTCCTGTCTAATGTGAACCAGACTCCTGTATAAAGTGAACCAGATTCCTGTCTAATGTGAACCAGACTCCTGTATAAAGTGAACCAGATTCCTGTCTAATGTGAACCAGACTCCTGTATAAAGTGAACCAGACTCCTGTCTAATGTGAACCAGACTCCTGTCTAATGTGAACCAGACTCCTGTCTAATGTGAACCAGACTCCTGTCTAATGTGAACCAGACTCCTGTCTAATGTGAACCAGACTCCTGTATAAAGTGAACCAGACTCCTGTCTAATGTGAACCAGACTCCTGTATAAAGTGAACTTTAAATAAAGTCAAAATTAAATTAAGGAAATCTTTGTTTATTTAACCTGTATAAACCGTACACCCTGTCTATTCAGAGCATAAAAAGCTGGTCCCAAGGAAGTTTGGTTTAGACAGGTTGCACTGTATGTTTATGTTTTACAGTTATCAATTCTAATGATCACTCCCTCTTCAAATAAAAAAGGGTTTCTTTCAATTATCAAAATGTTGTGACTGGAATTTATCATGACATAAAACAGTATAGTTATCAATTCTAATGATCACTCCCTCTTCAAATAAAAAAGGGTTTCAATTATCAAAATATTATGACTGGAATTTATCAGGGCACATAAAAAAAATTGATGTCATATTCATAAAACATTTTAGTGTTTGATAAGGAATTAAAAACAAGATAAATAAAGGATGTTAACTTAAGTGGAAAAACGTAGGGTCATACCATCGTCTTGCAAAATAAAAGTCCAACTAAAATGTTGAATCAATATGGACGACTTCACTTCATTATATTTACTACGTGATTAGGTACGATTACAATGTAATGGGAACTCTAAAAACACTTAGAAGGAATTTTTATAGTAATTATACTTCAACATGATAGATATCCATCTGTCACTCCTGTTCATTGACAGTATGTGACTTTAGCACTCATGGTCCTATTACCCCTGGCCAGTAAAACTATGATCAACCAGTAAGCTTAATTGATTTTTCATTACAAATGTACTGGTACTTAAAAATTTCAATATTTTTCTTTTCAAGTTCAGGTCGGTAACTTCTGAAGTCTTAACATCATAGACTGCTTGACCAGATAACAACCAAATTGCACTACATAACAACATGCTTAAAAACGTTAATGACCGATTGATTGTTGGATGTTTAAATGTCCAGTGGAAAATATTTCATATTCAGGACAAGAACAAGTTCAATGATATCTAAATACTCTACAGAAATGAGGGAAGGGGTGGAATAATCCAGAGTAATGACTTTTGACTGCTACTGAAAAAATATGGAGAGTACGGCTGCAACATACTCTTTTTCATAAATTACAACGGAAGTCTTTAACATGCAGGGAGTGTAGTACTCTCCAAACACGTTACCAACTATGATCCACGGTCAAGCTTTCTGCCTTATAATCTGACATCCCCCCCCCCCCACCCCATTTTCAACAATGTTTTCAGCTATATCATGGATGTCAGTTGAAGTACCACTGATAAAACAGGGAACTGTTAAACAAGTAACTGACAAATTAATTCTATCTAATACTCACTTTATCACACAAAATTATATCCAGTACAACTCTCCCTCAGTGACATCAAATTATACAATTAAGGTGGTTGGTTGTGGTTTGTGGTGTTTAATGCCACTTTCAACACTATTTCAGTTATATTGTGGCGGTCAGTTTTATTGGTGGAGGAAACAGGAGTACCCGTAGAAAACCACCGACCTGTCGTAAGTCACTGACGAACTTGATCACATATTGCCTGAGCTGGACTTGAACTCACAACATCAGTGGTGATAGGCACTGATTGCATAGGTAGTTATAAATCCAACTACTATACGATCACGGCCACGACGGCCCCCTATACAATTAAGAGTATAGGGTTATGGTTACAGTATTTCATACCACTTTCAACAATATTTCAGTTGTACAAATGTATTGTGGCAGTCAGTTTTATTGATGGTGAAAAATGGAGTGCCCCAAGAAAACCACTGACCAGCCACAAGTAATAAGTTTCATGTATATTTTGGCTAATCTTATATATATATCTGTAATTTCTTCTTCTTTTTTTCTAATTCAGTTTTCTACACACAGTATTTTTTTTTCCTTTTGTAAATTAAAGAGCAAATTCACAAATAATTCACCAATCAAAATTTTTTGGAATAGATTTTGTTCTTTAAGTGTCTACAGTATTTCAATAGTGTGTTTTTTTCTCAGAGTTAGTATTAACCAGCTGACAAATAAATGTAATTTTACATGAAAATTTACAATTTTTAACAAAATGGTGGTTAAGTGAAAGGCCAGACTTTTATGAGTTCTGGTGGATGGTACTATTTCAATATTAAAAGAGAACCCCTCCCTCTAAATCATCCCGAAAAAATGCATGCAATATTTGTCACTGGACATTGAGAAACTTATAACCAAATTCAATAAATCAATCCTTCCTCCACACTGTATAATTTTACTTGTGTTGTGTCAAGTCACTGGACATTAATTTCCTCTCCCCCATTTTCTTTTTATAACACCACATATTGTTCTATTTACCAATATGCCATTCAGACAGCATTTCAGGTAGTAAATCTATTGACTGTTAAGACTTAAAATGTCAATTTGAAGATTATATGGAGCAAAAACTGCCTTAAGCACCATTAAAAGCTCAACTAACATCAGGTTTTAGGGCTTCAATCCGTACTTGCAAGACAGCGAAAGTACTTTGCACGGTACAGCATCATTAAAGGTTTAAAGACACTTGTCAGTGTTTTTAAGCACCAGATGGTTATAAAATTAACTGACCATTGAAAATAACGCAATCTGTAAACATTACGTTAGTACAGATATAAAATCAAATCGTAAACAATTTTTATCAATTTTTATTTCTTATCATTTGAGGAATTAACAGTGTTTATGGAAATAATTTTCTTCTAAAATTGGTAAATTTTCTGATCAAGTGTCTATAGATATTTTATACATATATGCAGGGCCGGATTATCCAATAGACTAGAATAGCTTGAGGGGCCCTGCTCAAAGATCTTCAACAATTTTTTTTCACTATGGTTGTGTTGAAATATGTGCTAATTTGGATTGCAATAAATAATAAAATAGTGGTATTTAAGAATATTTTAATTGACAATCAAAGATAGCTATTCTAGTTTATTTAAAGAATTTGCAACGAGTTTACTTCAAGCTATATAAATGTCGCTAAAATATATCACGAGTAAAAAATATTTAAGACGGGTGTGGGCAGGTTAGACGGTGGCTCCGTCTGAGGGGCTCCATAATTTCATTAGTCTAGGGTCCCCAAAAGATCATAATCCGGCCCTACATATATGTCACTGGCTATCCAGCCAAATTTTCAAGAAATAATTATTGCAATTAACATTTTTTAACTAGAATGATATGAATCTTGTTTTTTTGTTTGGCCAACTTTAATCCTAGTGTAAACATATATTTCCTCTGCCTAATATTTGTTCCTTTGAATAATTTATTATAAACTAAAACTATTTATATAATAATGTTGTGTTAGCGATGACTGTGCCAATATAGTGGTCAGGGTTGAAGACATAGTGCACGACCCGAAGTGGAGAGGAGTGCACTATGTCTTCAACCCTGACCACTATATGGCATAGTCATTGCTAACACAACATTATTATTATTATTATGCTGACTGTTATATGTAGACAAAATATATTGAGAACTATTACAATAAAGGAAGTTCTGATATTGGTGACTAATATATTGGATCAGATAATCTTGAAAGTGTGAGAATATTCTTTGTTTCATTTAAGGCTTTAAAAATATAAAGATTTTTGAAGTTTGAAATTTAATTAACAACAATAACAAGTATTAAAAAACAGTAACATGAATAATAGACGACTATGATAGATTGACAGATTGGATTCGCCCCCTTGCACGTGGACTAGCTATATATAGCTTGACAGATAGCTGAAAAACCAACCTTCCTCGCATGAAACTGGCATAGTAGATGTACTATTTTCGCATAGTATATCAACGCTATATAATTCTTTGTGATATATGCCAAAATATCGTATGAACTTATATTACAGAAGAAATTTACAGAAAGCATAATAATTAATAATATATCTTCTATACTGTGTATTCCATCAGAAATAAATATTGTAATATTTTTTGTTGTTGGAATAGCTATAATGTAATATAAGTTTCAGTCGAAATTCTATCTTATCATGCAAGCATCTTTGTGTACTATTTAGTGATCGCATGGATTGGATTTATAACTACCTATGCAATCAGTGCCTATCACCACTAAAGTTGTTAGTTTGAATCCCATTCATGGCAAGGTGTACTCGATACAACATTATGTGATAAAGTTAGTCAGTGACTTGTTGCAGGTCAGTGGTTTTCTCCGGGTACTCTGGTTTCTTCCACCAATACAACTGACTGCAATGATATAACTGAAATATTGTTGAAAGTGGCATTAAACACCATAACCCTATCCCTATATTGTATTTGGGTATCGAGATTTACACCTTGTCTAATTTGGGAAAGGGATATAATCATTAATCTTTTTTAGTAGTAAGTTTATTTTCCAGTAAATTGTTCCATATATGACTAAAGTAAATTTTACATCTTAAGATTTTTTCCTTATGGAAAAATACTTTTAAAGAAACACTATTAACTGGAGACAATACTTGTAAATAGTGTCCTCAAGTACAGGCGTTAGTTAATCAGATTTCTGACCACTTTTTCAACTATACTGTGGCTGTCAGTTTTATTGGTGAAGCATACAACTGAGGTGGCAGGAGAAAACTACCAATCTGTCAGAATGAAACGACAAGCTTTATCACACATGACTGTATTAAGTACACCCTTCAATTTTAATCTATATTAAAAAATCAACTTATAAGTAAGTTGTTTGGTCATAAAGAAGTCTCAGTTTAATAAGCCATTTTTCTGAAAACCATTACTTATTCACTAAATACATTCATATATATAATGAACTACCAATTCAGGATTTACCTGAAGTAAATCTCATTGAATACAAGAGAAATAGATGGAACTTTTGTTCTCTTCATAAAAGAACTACTGTGATACAAAACAATACACAGGGGTGGTTCCAGGATTTCCAGTTAGGGGGGCGCACACTTAAAAGAATTGCGGCGAGCGGAGGGAGGTGTGAAAATTTTTGGGGTATTTCGTGTGAAAAATCACGATTTTATGCCCAAAAATCATATTTTTTTCCAATTGCGGAGGGAGGCACGAAAATTTTTGGGGTATTTCGTGTGAAAAATCACGATTTTATGCCAAAAAATTATATTTTTTCCAATTTTAGGGGGGCGTGCACCGGGTGCACCCCCTCCCCCCCCCCCCCCCGGATCTGCCCCTGATACATATATGTATTTGATTGCTTCCAAAGTCTTGTTGTATATATGTTGTACTACAAATAATAATTTAAGAACCACAATAGATTATTGTACTGATAATCAAAGATATAAGCCAGTTTCTTTCTTTAAATAAATTTCCTGCACAACACCAAGATATTTTATTTTCTCCTACTCTTCATTTTCTTAGCGCGTTCGAAATATTCGTATATCACCATGGTCGGTAATTTCTGCATGAGAATTCCCATCAATTTCCTTTTGACTCAAATGACAGAAATTCACAAGTTTTTGTCATAGAAAAAAAATTTAATTCTCCTTATGCTACCAGTGGATTATGATATTTCTCCACTCTTGATGGTTGAATATTTAATTTCAATAACTAGACAGATCTTTTTACTTTACAGATTCTCAAGAGGACTCAAGAGTGTTGCAAACACAGCCACCTTGGAGACAAAAGATATTTCAACATCTTCAACCAAACCAGGAATGTATTCTGTAACAAATGGAATTTCAAAATTTACATCTAAAAATATTGGCCATGCAAATTCAGCAATATCCACGCAGGGGGCAATACCATCCACACAAGGGACAATATCATCCACAGTAAATACACAGACAATGAATGTATCCACAAGTGAGACAAGTAGAATATCCACAGGAGGAACTCAGTCAACCATGACAGGATTAACGTCGACTTATCTAAGATCCCCATCTGGAACAATGGTTTCTTCTACTAATGAAACCACACTAAACTCTACAACAGACGTGTCTTCTACTGTAGTATCAGATGTTTCTACTAGTATATATGACAAGACCGTTTTCCAATCATCAAGTACCGGAACGTCTATTCTGGATACCACAAGTGCTGAATATGTTTCTACTGTGACAAATAGAACATATCCTGAATCAAGTATCAAAACGTCCATTTTGGATACCACAAGTGCTGAATATGTTTCTACTATGACAAATGGAACATTCCACGAATCTAGTACGGGAACCTCCATTTTGGATACCACAAGCACTGAATATGTTTCTACTATGACAAATGGAACATTCCACGAACCTAGTACGGGAACCTCCATTTTGGATACCACAAGTGCTGAATATGTTTCTACTGTGACAAATGGAACATTCCACGAATCTAGTACGGGAACCTCCATTTTGGATACCACAAGCGCTGAATATGTTTCTACTGTGACAAATGGAATATTTCCCAAATTAAGTACCGCTACGTCTATTTTGGATACCACAAGTGCTGAATATGTTTCTACTGTGACAAATGGAATATTCCCAGAATCAACCACCTTAAGTTCATTAATTAGAACAACACTGAATGGAACACTGACAAATATGACCTCAAATGGAACACCGACAAATTTGACCTCTAATGGAACACTTACAAATTTGACCTCAAATGGAACGTATCTATCAAATTTGAATAGAATAGATCCTCAAAATTCAAATTGGATGTTTGGCAGATTTAAAGAGTCTTATCCATGTGACAGCTTAGAATGTATAATTGTTGATAGATATAGGTACTACACCTATGACGTGCTTGTAAAATTGTCTATATTACTTGGAATAGTGGGACTAATCGGGGCTATAGGGAACATACTAGTGATTATGGTCTTTGCAAGGAACAGAGTGAAAAGAAACTCGACCTACTTCATGTTGACTCTGGCCATTATTGATCTAATGGTGTGTACGATTGTCATTCCGGGAGTTATTGCCAGAGAATGGAGAGTCGTTTTTTACTCTGATGTTTTGTGCAAGGGGTTGGAGTTCATGCGCTCGCTCATGATACCTTCTTCTGCTTTGATACTTGTTGCCATAGCATTAGACCGATTCTTTCTGATTTGTATCAGTACTAAAGAGATCATGACAACATTTGTAGCTAAAATCGTAATTCTGGTGATAATGTTACTCGGAATGTCTCTAGGAATACCTCCTTTACTAAGCGTAGGTCTGTTGAAAGATGACGAAGGAAGTTACTTGCCGATTTGTGTTAAGAGTGATGAATATCTGAACGATAAATCACAGTATCATTACTGGTATTTCGTCTCTGGACTCTTCGCTGTTATGATTGTCGCAATTCTCATACTGTACTTGTTAATTTTCAAGAAGGTCATTCAACAATCAAACCGATGGAAGAACCGTACGAATAAAATTTTTCCCGAAAGGCGAAATACACATGAAAACCTTCATGGTAAAACTACCATTGAACCAATTTCAAGCCAACTTGATTCAACCGACAGAAAGGGACCATCAAACAACACAAATATTGTTGAACTCAGCACTGTTACAGAACACGATACAATTATAGCAAATAAAGAAACACCAACAGCACCACAACCATCAACTTCGGCAAAGTGTGATACAAAACCATTAAAGATGAAAAATTCAAAACAAGGAATATCTATCAACTCTAACACAAACATTAAAACTCTGTCAGACATGAAACGTAGATCGACTCATGTTAAAACCACACAGGTTCTATTTATAGTAACACTTGTTTACATTATCTCGTTTCTACCTACGTTTCTTGAAACAAATGAAGTGATTCCGGACAACAAGTACCTAACTTATGTTTATTTCGTCAACAATGCTGCCAACCCTATTATTTATTCATTTATGAATGCAAAATTCAGAGAAGAGGCAAAAAGGCTGTACTGCAAATGTTTCAGGACATAGATCCTTGAATACATTGTACTAAGAATATGTGTACACATACATGTACACTCTAACATTTCCTGTACTTGTTGCCATGGTTTTTTTATTTGTTAGATTTATTTAGATTACATGTAGTGTGTAAACATACACTCTAACATTTTCTCTACTTGTTGCCATAGTTTTTTTTTTTATGTAGATTTATTTAGATTATGTGTACACATTCACTCTAAACATTTCCAGTAATTGTTGTCATGGTTTTTTATGTTTATTCATTTAGATTATGTGTATACATACACTCTTAACATTTCCTGTGCTTGTTGCCATGGTTTTTTATTGTTAGATTTATTTAGATTATGTGTACACATGTTGCCATGGCTTTGTTATTTTGATTTATTTAGATTATGTGTTCATATACACTCTAACATTTTGTCTACTTGTTACTTGTTACCATATCAAACTTTTTGATGTTGTTTTATTGTTGAAATAAAAATGATCCACTTACAATAGTTGGACTTTCGTTAAACATATATTTCCATTAAGTTATCAAGTAGTATTACACAAAAGCATTGTTTTTTAACCCAATTTTCTTCGAAGTTCACCTGTCTTGTTAAATTCAGAGCATCATATGAATAAAATATTTCACATTATATCGTAATTACCTCATTTTCAGCTATTTTTCACCTATATCGTGACTACCTCATTACCAGTTGATTTTAACCTTATACATGACTAATTCATTTTCAGTTATTTTCCACCTACATCGTGACTACCTCATTTTCAGCTGTTTTTCACCTAAATCATGACTACCTCATTTCAGCTGTTTTTCACCTAAATCGTGACTACCTCATTACCAGCTGATTTTCACCTTTAATAATCGTGACTACCTCATTTTCAGCCATTTTTCACCTATATCGTGACTACCTCATTTTCGGCTGATTTTCACCTAAATAGTGATTAACTCATTTTCAGTTATTTTCCACCTAAATTGTGACTACCTCATTTTCAGTAATTTTTCACCTACATGTATATCATGACTACCTCATTTTCAGTTATTTTCCCTCTAAATTGTGACCACCTCATTTTCAGTTATTTTCCACCTAAATCATGACTACCTCATTTTCAGTTATTTTCCACCTAAATTGTGACCACCTCATTTTCAGTATATTTTTCACCTATATCGTGACTACCTCATTTTCGGTTGATTTTCTCCTAAATCGTGACTACCTCATTTTCAGTTATTTTCCACCTAAAACATGACTACCTCATTTCAGCTGTTTTTTTTTTACCTATATCATTACTACCATTACTACCAGGGGTCGGTCCGTTGTTGAACTTGTGATTAAGCTAATCATATGATTAGCCATAATTACATGATTCATTCCTAATCACATAATTAGCTAATTCAATGATTAAATATGATTAGTTAATATATTGATTAAAAAAGAGTTCAACAACAAAATGTAATCATTGTATTAGCTAAGTATGTGATTAGGAATGAATCATGTAATCATGGCTAATCATAAGATTAGCTTAATCACAAGGGGGGGGGGGGGGGGGGGGGCAGCAAAGCCCAGAAAGATATAATGCACTGATTGGTGACACCTCTGACCATTTTTCCAACTTTATTTGGGTTAGGGTTAGGATTATGGTGTTTAACGCCATTTTCAACAATATTTCTGCAATATCGCTGGCAGTCAGTTTTATTGGTGGAGGAATACCGGGAGAAAACCACTGACCTGCCACAAGTCAATGACAAACTTTATCACATAATGCTGTATCGAGTACACCTCGCCTGAGTGAGATTCGAACTCACAATGTTAGTGGTGATAGGCATTGATTGCATAGGTAGCTATAAATCCAACTACCATACGATCACGACCACTCCCATTGGCAAGTGGGCGAGCAGATATCTGCATCTCTTGGAGGTCAGACCTTTTTAATTTGAAATTAGAGGCTCAATTAACCCTTAATCTTTCACCTGATTATTCATGCACTGTTTTGATTCAAACAAGCTCAGTAGTTTCTGTGACAGCCATGTCTTTCAAAGGAACAAGATTAACTGAGGAATCTTTGTATAGGACTTCACACACATCGTTTGTACTTGGTGACAAATCATTTGGACTTATAGTTTTAGAGGAAAGGAATTTCTGCCAATCAGAAAACAAGAATTGCCCTTGGCGGCCATGCTTTTTGCCAGATTGAGACAAAATGAGGATTTTTTAAAGATCTCACAAACATCATTCCTGAAGTTGCTCTCCAATTGGGCCATTAGTTTCAGAGGATTTGATCAAAATGTGACATGCAATTGACAACAGCGACAATACTGAAAGACAAGACAACAATGGATACAATATGATGCAAAAAACTCAAATTGCCTTCGAACACCATTATTCTTTATAAAACAAAGGGAATAGTGAGTATAAGTTGGTTTCTGAAAATGTAACAATTATGTGAAAATGGTATTAAAGGTATGAAAACTGTAATATACCATACCTTTACTATTGGACCATTAATTTCAACAAACAACATTTGGTTACTAGCAATACTGGTAAGGTTTTCTAATTCTTTCTTTAGTGTCCTGTATTTCTCGTCCATGTTAAGACGTAATCCATACTTCACTGGGACAGATCCATCCAATCGCATCACTAAATAATCACAGAAAATAACAGCTTTAAAACATAAATTATAAAATCTAACATAATAATGCCATAAAAGGAATTTTCTTAAGGATTCACTGAATATACTCATCATAAAAAAAGACGGAAAAAGACAGATTTGATCACAAGTATAGAAGATAATGCAGATATTCAATAGACTCTAGTGTAATCTATCGATGTCACATTCATAATTAAGTTGTTATCATTGATATTTATCAAGTCCCATTCAAAATTTAAAAAAATTAAATTTATCAATCTGATATTTAATATTATAATTTGAACATCTCATTATTATAAGAACATCTATTCTGGTTCTAATTTCTAAAAGTGTAGGTTTACTCTCTCCAAAATATAAAATGAGTCTATAAATACTATGTCTTATGGATTTTCATTATATATACTGTAGTTGCTCAAGACTTTCAATTGTTTAGTTCTCCATATATGAGATTTGGGAAAAGATTAAGCTAGATCTAAAGGTGAAGATGTTTTGGTAGATTAAACTACTTTTATCATACATGAAAGTTCCACTGTATCATGTTTTTCTTCTTTTTTTTAAATGAAAAAGCCATGATCAACAATTTCATCAATGCTTAGTCAGTGCCCTGCGCAAAATTGTTTTACTTATATCATAGCAAATTTTGTCTAACCTGTTTAGGTTCTCTGGATTTCTTGCTCCTAAATACTTTTAAACAAGATGAACTGTGAGCTAATGCTCACTTATGATACCCCCACATATATGTACAATGTGTATAAAAACCAACTAAGTCGGCAAACAGAAAGTAGGAATCTGACAGGTCCAAAAACGCTTCCCACAATATGGCATACCCCTATATGAAGCTGGTGACCAAATATCAGATTTCTGCCATCAATAGTAGCTGAGAAAAATGCGATGAAAAATATCTTGGACGGACAGAGGTAAAACAGTATACCCCCCTCCGGTGGATCGGGGGTATAATTATTTGTCTTTCCAATCTATTGATTATTCCAGAAATGTGTCCTGTGCACTAAATTAGATTTCTACATTTATATTATAGACCCTAATCATCAATTCAGTGTAAAATAAATCTGCCATGTTCCAAAACATCAACTCTTTACCAGTACTAGTAAATAACCAGAGGCTCTCAAGAGCCTGTATCGTTCACCTGGTAATAAAAAAAAACAATTGGTCCTATGTAAAAACTATGTCCTGCAGTCGTAGTCATCTTGGAATTACGATCAACATAAAAAACACAAAGTTTGTAAAGGACCTTCCAATGATTGATGCACAGTTTAGGTTCAATCAGTGCAATAGCTTCAGAGAAGAATATATTTTTGTATTTTTCCCATATGGTCCTGTGTTAATACTATGACCTGTGGTGGCAGCCATCTTGGATTTCCGATCGGCATAAAAAACAGAGGACCTTCCAATGATCATTCCTGGGCAGTTTGGTTTCAACTGTCCAAGTGGTTTCAGAGAAGAAGCATTTTGAAACATTTTTCCCATAGGGTCCAATGTTAAACTAAGTCCTGCCGTAGCCGCCATTTTGAATTTCATATCAGAACAAAAAACGTACAGTTTGTAGAGGACCATCCAATGAACATTCATGTACAGTTTGGCTTTAATCATATTTGTAGTTTCTGAGAAGAAGGCATTTGAACATTTTCCCATAGGGTCCAATGTTAATCTATGTCCTGCGGTGGTGGCCATCTTGGATTTCCGATCGGCATAAAAAACACACACCTTGTAGAGGACCTTCCAATGATAATTCCTGGGCAGTTTGGTTTCAATTATCCAAGTGGTTTCAGAGAAGAAGCGTTTTGAAACATTTTTCCCATAGGGTCCAATCTTAAACTAAGTCCTGCTGTAGCCGCCATTTTGAATTTCATATCGGAACAAAAAACCTTAAGATTGTAGAGGACCATCCAATGAACATTCATGTACAGTTTGGCTTTAATCATATTTGTAGTTTCTGAGAAGAAGGCATTTGAACATTTTCCCATAGGGTCCAATGTAAATCTATGTCCTGCGGTGGTGGCCATCTTGAATTTTCGATCGGCATAAAAAAACAGAAACTGTGTAGAGGACCTTCCAATGATCATTCCTGGGCAGTTTGGATTCAATTGTCCAAGTGGTTTCAGAGAAGAAGCGTTTTGAAACATTTTTCCCATAGGGTCCAATGTTAAACTAAGTCCTGCCGTAGCCGCCATTTTGAATTTCATATCGGAACAAAAAACGCAAAGTTTGTAGAGGACCATCCAATGAACATTCATGTACAGTTTGGCTTTAATAATATTTGTAGTTTCTGAGAAGAAGGCATTTGAACATTTTCCCATAGGGTCCAATGTTAATCTATGTATTGCGGTGGCGGCCATCTTGGATTTCCGATCAGCATAAAAAACATAAATTTGTAGAGGACCTTCCAATGATCATTCCTGGGCAGTTTCGTTTCAACTGTCCTAGTGGTTTCAGAGAAGAAGCATTTTGAAACATTTCCCCCATAGGGTCCAATGTTAAACTAAGTCCTGCCGTAGCCGCCAGTTTGAATTTCATATCGGAACAAAAAACGTACAGTTTGTAGAGGACCATCTAATGAACATTCATGTACAGTTTGGCTTTAATCATATTTGTAGTTTCTGAGAAGAAGGCATTTGAACATTTTCCCATAGGGTCCAATGTTAATCTATGTCCTGCGGTGGTGGCCATCTTGGATTTCCGATCGGCATAAAAAACACACACCTTGTAGACGACCTTCCAATGATCATTCCTGGGCAGTTTGGTTTCAATTATCCAAGTGGTTTCAGAGAAGAAGCGTTTTGAAACATTTTTCCCATAGGGTCCAAAGTTAAACTAAGTCCTGCCGTAGCCGCCATTTTGAATTTCATATCGGAACAAAAAACCTAAAGTTTGTAGAGGACCATCCAATGAACATTCATGTACAGTTTGGCTTTAATAATATTTGTAGTTTCTGAGAAGAAGGCATTTGAACATTTTCCCATAGGGTCCAATGTTAATCTATGTATTGCGGTGGTGGCCATCTTGGATTTCTGATCGGCATAAAAAACATAAAATTTGTAGAGGACCTTCCAATGATCATTCCTGGGTAGTATGGTTTCAACTGTCTACGTGGTTTCAGAGAAGAAGCGTTTTGAAACATTTCCCCCATAGGGTCCAATGTTAAACTAAGTCCTGCTGTAGCTGCCATTTTGAATTTCATATCGGAACAAAAAACGTACAGTTTGTAGAGGACCATCCAATGAACATTCATGTACAGTTTGGCTTTAATCATATTTGTAGTTTCTGAGAAGAAGGCATTTGAACATTTTCCCATAGGGTCCAATATTAATCTATGTCCTGCGGTGGTGGCCATCTTGGATTTCCGATCGGCATAAAAAACACACACCTTGTAGAGGACCTTCCAATGATCATTCCTGGGCAGTTTGGTTTCAATTATCCAAGTGGTTTCAGAGAAGAAGCGTTTTGAAACATTTTTCCCATAGGGTCCAATGTTAAACTAAGTCCTGCCGTAGCCGCCATTTTGAATTTCATACCGGAACAAAAAACGTAAAGTTTGTAGAGGACCATCTTGGATTTCCGATCGGCATAAAAAACAGTAACTTGGTAAAGGACATTCCAATGATCGTTCATTTACAGTTTGGGTTCAGTCAGTTCATTAGTTTCAGAGAAGAAGATCTTTGAAATTTCAGCCAATCAGAGCATATTATTGGCCCTGGCAGCCATATTGAATATCCGACTGGAACGAAAAACAGTAACTTTGTAGAGGACCATCCAAGGAACATTCCTGCTAAGTTCGGTTCCAATCGGCCAAGTGGTTTCGGAGAAGAAGCTTGAAATGTGAAAAGTTTACAGACTACAGACGACAGACGCCAAGTGATGGCAATAGTTCACATGGACCTTTGGTTCAGGTGAACTAATAATTTGTCCTTTAATCTAAAAGGATGAAGAAAACCCTTTATTACCTGAGGTTCTTGCAAAGGTCAAGAAACAATTGCCATTAAAATGTGAATGTATCACATACAAAATAATATATACATACCAGTAAGCTCTAAGTGTATACAACTATCCATAGGTAAAGGCAAAGACAGGTAATTAAAGGGGTCAAATCGTACACTCGTATGACCACATTCCTGACATCGTACTTGTGACTTCAGCTGACCATGGAACAGATCAACAATTATAGACTGATTCCTTATCAGGTGGTTCTCCCATGCCTGTAATAAAATGATGGATCAAAATCTATGAAATATTAGTAGAATTGTAATCTTATAGAAATAATTTGCCTACACTTTCATTATAACAGACAGCTAAGCGTCCTTCTATCTTTGATCGCTGATAGCCATTGTTCGAGGATTAAAAAATAACTGGACCAGTTGGATTTAATTCAACTTTGTATATTTAATAATAGAAAAAATCATATAGAATTAACCCACAAGTTTACTGGGACAATCAGATTGACATTACTGGCTATCATGCTGCAAAAATCCTGAGATTCTCAACATCGTATATGTTAAAACTTACACAAACAACCACATAAACAAATAAAATGGACACATTCTGGAAGGCGGAAACAGGCATTGCTATTTTTTTACCACAACTGCCTATTCATGTTTTAAAACCATGAGAAATATTAAACTTTATCAAACCAGAGGCTCTCAAGAGCCTGTATCGTTCACCTGGTAATAAAAAAAACCAATTGGTCCTATGTAAAAACTATGTCCTGCAGTGGTAGTCATCTTGGAATTACGATCAACATAAAAAACACAAATTTGTAAAGGACCTTCCAATGATTGATGCACAGTTTAGGTTCAATCAGTGCAATAGCTTCAGAGAAGAATATATTTCTGTATTTTCCCCATATGGTTCTGTGTTAATACTATGACCTGTGGTGGCAGCCATCTTGGATTTCCGATCGGCATAAAAAACAGAGGACCTTCCAATGATCATTCCTGGGCAGTTTGGTTTCAACTGTCCAAGTGGTTTCAGAGAAGAAGCATTTTGAAACATTTTTCCCATAGGGTCCAATGTTAAACTAAGTCCTGCCGTAGCCGCCATTTTGAATTTCATATCAGAACAAAAAACCTAAAGTTTGTAGAGGACCATCCAATGAACATTCATGTACAGTTTGGCTTTAATCATATTTGTAGTTTCTGAGAAGAAGGCATTTGAACATTTTCCCATAGGGTCCAATGTTAATCTATGTCCTGCGGTGGTGGCCATCTTGGATTTCCGATCGGCATTAAAAACACACACCTTGTAGAGGACCTTCCAATGATCATTCCTGGGCAGTTTGGTTTCAATTATCCAAGTGGTTTCAGAGAAGAAGCGTTTTGAAACATTTTTCCCATAGGGTCCAATGTTAAACTAAGTCCTGCCGTAGCCGCCATTTTGAAATTCATACCGGAACAAAAAACGTAAAGTTTGTAGAGGACCATCTAATGAACATTCATGTACAGTTTGGCTTTAATCATATTTGTAGTTTCTGAGAAGAAGGCATTTGAATATTTTCCCATAGGGTCCAATGTTAATCTATGTATTGCGGTGGCGGCCATCTTGGATTTCCAATCGGCATAAAAAACATAAAATTTGTAGAGGACCTTCCAATGATCATTCCTGGGCAGTTTGGTTTCAACTGTCCAAGTGGTTTCAGAGAAGAAGCGTTTTGAAACATTTTCTCCATAGGGTCCAATGTTAAACTAAGTCCTGCCGTAGCCGCCATTTTGAATTTCATATCGGAACAAAAAACGTACAGTTTGTAGAGGACCATCCAATGAACATTCATGTACAGTTTGGCTTTAATCATATTTGTAGTTTCTGAGAAGAAGGCATTTGAACATTTTCCCATAGGGTCTAATGTTAATCTATGTCCTGCGGTGGCGGCCATCTTGAATTTTCGATCGGCATAAAAAAACAGAAACTTTGTAGAGGACCTTCCAATGATCATTCCTGGGCAGTTTGGTTTCAATTATCCAAGTGGTTTCAGAGAAGAAGCATTTTGAAACATTTTTCTCATAGGGTCCAATGTTAAACTAAGTCCTGCCGTAGCCGCCATTTTGAATTTCTTATCGGAACAAAAAACCTAAAGTTTGTAGAGGACCATCCAATGAACATTCATGTACAGTTTGGCTTTAATAATATTTGTAGTTTCTGAGAAGAAGGCATTTGAACATTTTCCCATAGGGTCTAATGTTAATCTATGTATTGCGGTGGCGGCCATCTTGGATTTCCGATCAGCATAAAAAACATAAATTTGTAGAGGACCTTCCAATGATCATTCCTGGGCAGTTTGGTTTCAACTGTCCAAGTGGTTTCAGAGAAGAAGCGTTTTGAAACATTTTCTCCATAGGGTCCAATGTTAAACTAAGTCCTGCCGTAGCCGCCATTTTGAATTTCATATCAGAACAAAAAAAATACAGTTTGTAGAGGACCATCCAATGAACATTCATGTACAGTTTGGCTTTAATCATATTTGTAGTTTCTGAGAAGAAGGCATTTGAACATTTTCCCATAGGGTCTAATGTTAATCTATGTCCTGCGGTGGCGGCCATCTTGAATTTTCGATCGGCATAAAAAAACAGAAACTTTGTAGAGAACCTTCCAATGATCATTCCTGGGCAGTTTGGTTTCAACTGTCCAAGTGGTTTCAGAGGAGAAGCATTTTGAAACATTTTTCCCATAGGGTCCAATGTTAAACTAAGTCCTGCCGTAGCCGCCATTTTGAATTTCATATCGGAACAAAAAACCTTAAGATTGTAGAGGACCATCCAATGAACATTCATGTACAGTTTGGCTTTAATCATATTTGTAGTTTCTGAGAAGAAGGCATTTGAACATTTTCCCATAGGGTCCAATGTTAATCTATGTCCTGCGGTGGTGGCCATCTTAGATTTCCGATCGGCATAAAAAACACACACCTTGTAGAGGACCTTCCAATGATCATTCCTGGGCAGTTTGGCTTCAATTATCCAAGTGGTTTCAGAGAAGAAGCGTTTTGAAACATTTTTCCCATAGGGTCCAATGTTAAACTAAGTCCTGCTGTAGCCGCCATTTTGAATTTCATACCGAAACAAAAAACGTAAAGTTTGTAGAGGACCATCTAATGAACGTTCATGTACAGTTTGGCTTTAATCATATTTGTAGTTTCTGAGAAGAAGGCATTTGAATATTTTCCCATAGGGTCCAATGTTAATCTATGTCCTGCGGTGGTGGCCATCTTGGATTTCCGATCGGCATAAAAAACATAAAATTTGTAGAGAACCTTCCAATGATCATTCCTGGGCAGTTTGGTTTCAACTGTCCAAGTGGTTTCAGAGAAGAAGCATTTTGAAACATTTTTCCCATAGGGTCCAATGTTAAACTAAGTCCTGCCGTAGCCGCCATTTTGAATTTCATATCGGAACAAAAAACCTTAAGATTGTAGAGGACCATCCAATGAACATTCATGTACAGTTTGGCTTTAATCATATTTGTAGTTTCTGAGAAGAAGGCATTTGAACATTTTCCCATAGGGTCCAATGTTAATCTATGTCCTGCGATGGCGGCCATCTTGGATTTCCGATCGGCATAAAAAACAGTAACTTGGTAAAGGACATTCCAATGATCATTCCTTTACAGTTTGGGTTCAGTCAGTTCATTAGTTTCAGAGAAGAAGATCTTTGAAATTTCAGCCAATCAGAGCATATTATTGGCCCTGGCAGCCATATTGAATATCCGACTGGAACGAAAAACAGTAACTTTGTAGAGGACCATCCAAGGAACATTCCTGCTAAGTTCGGTTCCAATCGGCCAAGTGGTTTCGGAGAAGAAGCTTGAAATGTGAAAAGTTTACAGACGACAGACGCCAAGTGATGGCAATAGTTCACCTGGACCAAAGGTCCAGGTGAACTAATTAAAGAGATTTGACTTACAATTCATATGATGTCATGGAATGCATATACTTTTTATTCAATATAATTGCATGTTTTACTTGAGTTCTAGGATTAGGGTGTTTAATGCCACTTTCAGCAATATTTCAGATATATCGTGGAGGAGGAAACTGAAGTACCCGGAGAAAACCATCAACCTGTCGCAAGTCACTGACAAACTTTATCACATAATATTGTATGGAGTACACCTCGCCATGAACAGGGTTCGAACTCATGACGTTAGTGGTGATAGGCTCTGATTGCACATGTAGTCGTAAATCCAACTACCATACAATCACGACCACGACAGCCCCTGTAAACAGAAGAAGAAAACAAAATAAAATCCTACCTCTTGAGCAACAATATCATCAGGTCTACCATCACTGTCTTTTAACTCAACATAAGGTTTGTCATGGACTCTGAAATAAACACATACTTAAAATATATTTTTTCATACATATACAGTCGAACCTGCTTTAATGACCACCTAAATCTATAAATAAGTTGTATTATGTGACTTTAATTTTCATTTCCCTTTATCATGATATACAGTACATTTCATATTAATTAAAACTGTATGCAACAACCTGTTTTATGTGACCTATTGTACTGTTCACTTGGAAGGTCGCATGAGGCAGGTTTGACTGTATATCATGATAAAAAATAATAATGACAAAATTAATGTCTAGCTTTGTGATTTTAATGTAGAAATTTAAATTCAAAAAGTTTATGGGAAATAGGGGCCGTCGTGACCGTGAGCATATGGTAGTTGGATTTACAACTACTATGGTAGTTGGATTTACAACTACCTATGCAATCAGTGCCTATCACTCTGATGTTTTAAGCTTGAATCTCGATCAGGGCGAGGTGTACAACATTATGTGATAAAGCTTGTCAGTGACTTGTGACAGGTCGATGGTTTCCTCCATCAATAAAACTGACCACCATGATATAACTGAACTATTGTTGAAAGTGGCGTTAAACACCATCAAACACATCTATGGGGATGATATGTGTAAACTTGATAGAAAAAAACATCAGATAGACAGAAAAAATTGATATAGGAATAAAAACCATTCTACAAAGTTGATTTGCATTCTAACAAGTGGGGGAACATCAGAAATCAAAGCTAAGCAGTAAGTATCTTGTTGACTTGAAGAGGAGAATATTTTCATTATTGTCCAATCAACATACCTTTTTAAATTTTGCTCCAACATACCTGTTTAAATCTTCATGAAGACCATCTAATAAAAAACTTAGCAGTTCTTGAGAATCATGTTGCTGAAAACCATTGAATCTAGGTGCATATTTCCCTATGGTCCACTGGAAAACAAAAAAGGTAAAAATAAAATATCTATATTGATTAACTTGTCAATGCTGCTGCTGTAACAACTTCTGCGTCACTACAAAAGTGCAAATCAATTATATTTTTTCTAATATACAGAAACAAAGCCATAACTAGAGAAGACATTAATAGATCTAGATTTTATACAACATACAGGAACAAAACAAAAGCCACCCGAACAAAAATCCCCCACTCCCCATAATGAAATAATCATATTACATTTTTTTATATTGATGGTGATATTAAATATATTTTAAAGATCAAAATTCACCCAGGGCCCGGGTGGCTCAATGAGTTAGGTAGTTGGATTACCTAACAACTCATACAAGCCTATCACCAATACAATGTGGGTTCGTGCCCGGCTTTGTAAATTACAAAAAAGGGTGCACTCGACTTGCAGCCGCACGTGATAAAGTTTACCAGTTGCATGCCCATGGTTGGTGGTTCTCTCTGGGTACTCCGACTTCTTCCACCACTAAGACTGGTTGCCATGATATTGCTGAAAGTGGCATTAAAACCAAAAATCTAACCAAATCATCAAATCAAAATTCACCCCTATTAAAAAAGGAGGGGTGGGGGAATTAATACAAAACATAAAATACTTTAATTAAATACATACATACAGATAACAACTCAAGAAGACATACAACAGTTCTAGGTTTTAGACAATACAGACAAACCAACCCGTAACTAGAGAAGATTTTTAAATAGATTTTTACAATATACAATACACAGATACCCACCCTTAACTTAAGAGGAGCTAATGTTTTAGATGATCCACTCCATAAATCTTTGACTAGTTCTCCATATCTTTGAGCAATGTGACCTTTCATCCCTAATGGATTTGTTCTGAAAAATACCAAAGTTTATTAGTATTTAGCATGAAAGGGTGTTTGCATACCTGAAAATGAAAGTGAATTAATCTTAAATCTGAGTAAAAATCAAACACTGAGCAGCATTGTTTTTATTATTGTTCTACAAATTGATAAATACAAAAGTAGCAGACACCACATTTCAATAATAATTCTGGATAGAAAATAAAATAACTGAAAATCAATGAAATAGCTGAAACCATCTACTACCATTTCCAAAAAGGTCATTTTTAACTGCACTGCAATTTTCAGATTTTTTTTCACAGAAAAATAGCTGAAAAAAATCATCCCTGTAAATATTTATTGAGGTACTAAAAACATGTGGATATGAAGTTTTTTGTGTGTTTAATGTGTTTTTATGTAATGATTTTCAGCCTGCCATGCTAATTTTGTAAATTTTAATTTCCACTATTAAAATTTGTATTGATCCTATGGAAAAATATGATAAAAAAAACAACAACCTAAGACATGGTTGGTTATTGGTGTTTTGATGAAGGAAATCGAGGACAAATATAACTAACTGGCCAGTGAACCTCGACCTTGCATATGTGTCTGTAACCCTTGTGATCTGAAGTTATCGGCCTTCATCACCCAGGCCCTTATATGAATACAAAATTTACATATGAAAAAAAATAAATCAATAATTCTAACATGACATCCTTCTTTCGTTTTGCAAACAAATGAGCGATCAATCCAATGACAAAATCTCATTAGCACATGCACGGTACACATTTAAGTCAGGTGATAAAATCACAAAATAAAATTATTTACATGGTTGTTAAACGTTTTAAACATCAATATTCACTGAAAATAATCAACATATCCAAAATTAATAATATGTGACGTGCAATTAACACATGCAAACACAATATTATTGTTACGGATGCTCCATCAATACGACTGAAATTCCCATCATAAAAGTAAATGTGACTGGCTTTCTCGTCGTAAAAGTACATGTTGATGAATTATCGTCTGCTTGAATTTGGCAGCATAAATTGTGTGCGACATTGTCTGCAAAAGTAAATATAAATTACCATCTTCCAATCAAAGTATACTACCGTATTTGTAATGTTAGAAATATCAGAATCAAAATCATTCTGGCTTCCATGATTTATTTCTTAAATAAAGCAGACACATACCTATTTAATTCAAATCTATACAGTCCTCCTATAAAATACTGTGTTAAAGGCCATGTGTTAGACACACATTGTACAGCGGCATTCATAAAACATGTGTTTCCTAGATTGTTCAAACCTGTAGCACCCTTATGTGTTGGCACTGAAATAAAAATCAATTAAATTTATCATCTAGAAATCTTTGTTGATTGGCAAGGAAATAAGAAATATAAATCAAGTCATCTAGAAAATCTGTTTATAATCTAAGACAAGTGTATGAATATCATAGATCAACTTTTATTTGCAAGAAAATTATCAGGCCTAGGGCTTTCAATATTTTTCAAGTCTACCAGTACTTCACTATTTACAGGCGTATTATTAAAATTTGAACATTTTCATGAATATTTTATGCAATACTAAATAAATTCACGAGGTACCAAATATCATCTTTTAAATAAACTGGTAAAAGTACCTGGTACTGCCCCTTATTGAAAGGTCTGCATTATATTTTTGTAATCTTAGGAATAAAATATTCTGATATGAATTTTTTTTTTTTACCTGAACCAGCTTCCTTCCTGAGAGTTTTATTTTTAGCTAATTGTGACATTTCTTCTGGCCATGTCAAATCTTTGTTCCGTACTGAAAATATAAACAGGTACAGTTACTACCTATATAGAAATATACTGGTAATTTAGTTACATAAGATGTATGTGTAACTACATCTTCCTCTCATGCTAATAGCCTTTGTATTTCTATTATGATTTGGCTACTGATAATTGCATTGACAGTCTCCATAGACAGATGTGACTGCAGAATGTTAGTCATTATAACAGAAGTGAACGAGGTGTTTTTTTGAATTGAGTTTTACTAGATTTAACACATGTCTAATGACACTTCAGCAAATATTTCAATTCCATTGTAGCAGTCAGATTTATTGATGGAGGAAACAGCAGTATCTGGAGAAGGGGGTGTTTTGGTATTTAACACCACTTTCAACAATATTTCAGTTATATAGTGGCGGTCAGTTTTATTGGTAGAGAAAACCGGAGTATCCGTAGTAAACCACCGACCTGTCGCAAGTCACTGACAAACTTTATCACATAATGTTGGATTGAGTACACCTCACCATGAGCAGGATTCGAACTCACAACTTTGGTGGGGGTAGGCACTACTTGCATATAGGTAGTTATAAATCCAACTATCATACGATCATGACCACCTCCAAAGATGATTTGGCTACTATAGTACTAATTATTGCATCCACAGAAAGATGTGACTGCAGAAAGCTATTCAGTATAACAAAAGTGAACAAGTGTGGATGCAGTTAACAGTTTTATTTACCAAGTTCTACGAGATTTAACAAATTTAAAAATTGGTTTCTCATGACACTTAAACAAATATTTCAATTACATTGTAGCAGTTAGATTTATTGATGGAGGAAACAGCAGTATCTGGAGAAAACGACCGACATTCCGCATGTCACTGACAAAATTTAACACATCAAGCTGAATTATTAGAGGAAGTCGAAATCACAAACTTTAATGATGATAGGCAATGATTGGATAGATAGATATAATTACAACTACCACATGATTGGGGCCATCACAGATCCTAAATTATTATGAAAAACAAGTGAGAACAACAAAATCAATGAAATTTTCAGTGGTTTCTAAAAAAATAAAATAAAATAGAATATGCACACCTCCATGTAGTGCAATCAAGCTCTCTATTTCATCAAAAACCATTATACTGTTCAATACTTAGGGCAAGTTCCAGTGGATAGCTACAGTTAAGTAGGGCTTGATCACTTATATCATTTTTAGAAAAGGACTCTAGTAATTCTTGAGTGACTGACATAAAACCAATTAAAATTGAGTTTTTGAATATGTTGGTTCTGGGTTAAAACTTGATAGTTGCTATAGTCGAACTCTTTGATAAAGGTTGTCGTTCAAATTGAACTCGTCAGATACAATACTGGAGGGTAATTCTACGCACCATCCAATTCGGCCCATATTTAATTATTGTATCTTATTCCACCTGAACTCACCACTAAAGATTTTCTAGGCTTGTTGCCGATTGGTCAATTTGAAATGTCACCTTTGACATGACCTGATATGTAAATTTTGACCTACAATAGACTACATAGTATAACAAGAATACATACTTTCTATGAGAACTTGTTGGTGTTCTTCTACTCCTACATCTTCTAATGTTTGGTTCTCATCCTCTAACAATGTCATATACTGTAATTAACAAGTGAAATAAACATCAAATATTCTCATGGCGTTTTTACCAAAAACTCTGTGTTTATGCAATACTAAAAGTGTTCTGTTTATGCAGTACTAAAAGAGATAAGTTTGTACGATACTAAGAGTTCTGTTTAGGCGATACTAAAAGAGTTCTGTTTATACGATACTAAGAGTTCTGTTTAGGCGATACTAAAAGAGTTCTGTTTATACGATACTAAGAGTTCTGTTTAGGCGATACTAAAAGAGTTCTGTTTATACGATACTAAGAGTTCTGTTTAGGCGATACTAAAAGAGTTCTGTTTATACGATACTAAGAGTTCTGTTTAGGCGATACTAAAAGAGTTCTGTTTATACGATACTAAGAGTTCTGTTTAGGCGATACTAAAAGAGTTCTGTTTATACGATACTAAGAGTTCTGTTTAGGCGATACTAAAAGAGTTCTGTTTATACGATACTAAGAGTTCTGTTTAGGCGATACTAAAAGAGTTCTGTTTATACGATACTAAGAGTTCTGTTTAGGCGATACTAAAAGAGTTCTGTTTGTGTGATACTAAAAGACTTCTGTTTATGTGATACTAAAAGACTTCTGTTTATGCGATACAAAAGACTTCTGTTTATGTGATACTAAAAGACTTCTGTTTATGTGATACTAAAAGACTTCTGTTTATGTGATACTAAAAGACTTCTGTTTATGTGATACTAAAAGAGTTCTGTTTATGCGATACAAAAAACTTCTGTTTATGTGATACTAAAAGAGTTCTGTTTATGTGATACTAAAAGACTTCTGTTTATGCGATACAAAAGACTTCTGTTTATGTGATACTAAAAGACTTGTTTATGTGATACTAAAAGACTTCTGTTTATGTGATACTAAAAGACTTCTGTTTATGCGATACAAAAGACTTCTGTTTATGTGATACTAAAAGACTTCTGTTTAGGCGATACTAAAAGAGTTCTGTTTATGTGATACTAAAAGACTTCTGTTTATGTGATACTAAAAGACTTCTGTTTATGTGATACTAAAAGAGTTCTGTTTATGTGATACTAAGACTTCTGTTTATGCGATACAAAAGACTTCTGTTTATGTGATACTAAAAGACTTCTGTTTATGTGATACTAAAAGAGTTCTGTTTATGTGATACTAAAAGACTTCTGTTTATGCGATACAAAAGACTTCTGTTTATGTGATACTAAAAGACTTCTGTTTATGTGATACTAAAAGAGTTCTGTTTATGTGATACTAAAAGACTTCTGTTTATGTGATACTAAAAGACTTCTGTTTATGTGATACTAAAAGACTTCTGTTTATGTGATACTAAAAGAGTTCTGTTTATGTGATACTAAAAGAGTTCTGTTTATGCGATACAAAAGACTTCTGTTTATGTGATATTAAAAGAGTTCTGTTTATGCTATACAAAATAGTTCTGTTTATATGCGATACTAAGTGAGTTCTATCTTGTAGTTAAGAATGAAATGTTCTCATGGCATTATTACCACAAACTCTAGGCTTATTAGTACTAAAAGATCTCTATCTTAAAGTTCAGAAAGAAATACCATTTATGAGATACAGATTGATTGATTTTTGGTGTTTTAATGCAACTTTCAACAATATTTCAGAAATATCATGGCGACCAGTTTTAGTGGTGGAGGAAGCCGGAGTACCCGGAGAAACCCACCGACCATGGGCAAGAAACTGGTAAAGTTTATCACTTGCGGCTGCGAGTCGAATGCATCCTTTTTTGTAATTTACAAAGCCGGCCGCGAACCCATGCCATATTGGTGATAGGCTTGTATGAGTCGTTAGATCCAGCGACCTAACTCATTGAGCCACTCTGGCCCCCGAGATACTAACAGAGTTCTACCACTAATTATTGTAGTGCAGAGTAAAATATTCTCATAGATTTATTTCCACAAACTCTTGTGTCTAACACGCTTATATCTTGCAGTTTAAAGTGCATTACATTACTTATGAGAAAATAAAAGGGTTTTCTTTTGCAGATGAGAGAGAACAATTCTTATGGGGTTATTTCCAGTGGGTCTAATTACATGAGTCTTGAGATATATTTTTATGGAAGCTATCATAAAGTCTTAAACTTGTAATATACAGTGTAAACTATTCTCATGTGGGTATTTTCACAAACTGTATATATGAGATATTTATTGGTTCTATCTTGTAGTTGTAGAGTAAAATATTCTCATGTGGTTATTCTACTAACTAATGTTCTGTTACGAGAAACAGAAAGGATAACAAATTTGAGTATAATTTTCTGGTAATTGAACCTTGTAAAAATTTAAGAGAATTTCATAGCAAATAGAAATTTCACAAGTTGTAACAATATTAAAATTTTGTACAGAACATGAGAAAACATATATGTTATGAAAATTCATAAGTTGCTACAATATTAAAATTTTGTACATATTATATATATAAAAAAAAATATATGTTACATGTATTTTCATTGAACTTTGCATGAAATTGGATATCTTTGCACACCTTAAAGGATGAAAAACCCTGAATTCGAAGGAAGCTATCTATATTTGTAGTGTTAAGCAAAATTCTCATGTGATTTATCTATTGTTTATAAGATATTATTACAAGGAAGCTATCTATATTTGTAGCGTTAAGCAAAATTCTCATGTGATTTATCTATTGTTTATGAGATATTATTACAAGGAAGCTATCTATATTTGTAGCGTTAAGCAAAATTCTCATGTGATTTCTCTATATTGTTCATGAGATATTAGTACAAGGAAGCTATCTATATTTGTAGCGTTAAATAAAATTCTCATGTGATTTCACTATTGTTTACGAGATATTATTACAAGGAAGCTATCTATATTTGTAGTGTTAAGCAAAATTATCATGTGATTTCTCTATTGTTTATGAGATATTATTACAAGGAAGCTATCTATATTTGTAGTATTAAATAAAATTCTCATGTGATTTATCTATTTGTTTATGAGATATTATTACAAGGAAGCTATCTATATTTGTAGCGTTAAATAAAATTCTCATGTGATTTCTCTATTGTTTATGAGATATTATTACAAGGAAGCTATCTATATTTGTAGCGTTAAATAAAATTCTCATGTGATTTCACTATTGTTCATGAGATATTATTACAAGGAAGCTATCTATATTTGTAGTATTAAATAAAATTCTCATGTGATTTCACTATTGTTTATGAGATATTATTACAAGGAAGCTATCTATATTTGTAGCATTAAGCAAAATTCTCATGTGATTTCTCTATTTGTTTATAGTCTAGTCAAAATAGCATTTGACCTCAAAAAAATTGCAACAGAATTTTTCTTTCCATTATCTTTTAGGGAAAGGCCCAAAATAAAATATATTAAAAGTCTACCAAAATCAACCCACGGGAAAGACGTCATTTTTTATCATAAAAAAATCGAGTATTTCCGCTGATTTTAACGTTACAGATGGGATGCCGTACACAGACTATTTATCAAGGGGAGACAATAAAAGTTTCTTCCCGCTATGAATTGAAATATCAATAAACATATTATGTGACAATTATGAATTTGGTAAGTATTTATCAGTAAAAATACAACATAATTATCATATATATCATCTGAAGATCTAGGAATTACTCCCTTTTTAGTAGAATATTGAATTTTGTTGCATTTATATTTTCCGTCTCCCGTGCCTTGAATGTACGCTTATTTCATTGATTTAAAAAAGAAAAGAAAATCTTTATAGGCTAGAACATGCATTTATAATTACAATAAGCATAAAAACAAGAGAAATTCTCGTCCGATTTATTTTCTACGGAACGCCGGTTTAACAGAAATGCACAAACCGTCAACGTTATTATTTTCAATATGAACATTAATGAGATATCAGGTAGGTTTATTCTATTAATACGAAGGAGGACAATTTTAAGTTATTTAATTTTCAACAAATGATGGCATTCCCCTGTCTATGGAACGCCGTTTTTACCATGCTATACTTATAAATACACATATAGTAAATTCGTCCTGATTATGCATGAAATATTTGCGACTGGACGTTAAACAACTAACAATCAATCAATTAATACCAACAAAATAAGTAGATACTTGTTTACATTTGATTGTATATCAGACGAAATGACAAGTATATTATTGCAAGCTTTATATGTACAAGTTTCATTGTAAATCCGAATCAAAGTGAGTTTACACATGTAAACTAAGGCGGTTACCATTTTGTTGAAATTATAGCTGCAATTTTACTTCAACGTTGACGTTTCAGCGACCGATTCAAAAAAGAAATTATGTGGCATGGCGATATTTTAAAATCGGTAATGTCGTCTGTACTGTTCCCTTCCTCTATGTTTGATTGCAACAGACTTCCTCGAGAGGCATGCAAGTCAAATCTAGCTGATGCAATATGGGCATGTGGAAGCGATTGTACACATGAAATAGATGGTGAGGGATTTCAGTATGTTCTTGATGGTGGCTCTTTACTTCAGCAAATTCCTTGGACACATGGTGATTCATTTGGATCAATAGCACAAATGTATGTTGATCATGTTATCAAGAAATACAAAGACCCTGTAATTGTATTTGACAGTTACCCAGAGCTTCCGTCAATCAAAGATGCAACACATTTGCGTCCAACAAAAGGAATTGTTTCGCCGAACATAAATTTCACCCCTACTATGCCTTGCAAAACCAAAAAGGAACTTTTCATGTCAAACAGTCATAACAAGCAAGCGTTTATAAATATCCTTTGTGAAAAGCTCAATGAGTATGACATAAGATATAAGAATGCAGTTGATGCGGATCTTCTTATTGCACAAACAGCCGTAGATTGTGCTTTATTGTCAGAAGTCATTGTAATTGGTGAAGATACTGACTTGTTGGTGTTGCTTATTCATCACGTCAATCAACAGTGCAGATGGGTTATTTTCAAATCGGATAAAATGGCAATAAACAAAAAAAATGAAAATATGGAACATTCAACAAACAAAAGGCTTTCTTGGGGAGGATATTTGTTATTTGTTACCCATATTTCATCCACTAACAGGTTGCGACTCTACATCTAGGCTTTTTGGAATTGGCAAAGGAATTGCATTAAAAAGACTGAATCAAGAGTACTTGAAAGCACAAGGTCAATTGTTCATGAATACAACTTCAAGTAAATTGGACATCATCAAAGCAGGAGAAGCTCTTACATAGTCTACGTGTGTATTATCAGTGTCAAAAGTGGATGTCGGAAACAGTTGATATTGATCCCACTGATTGGGGATGGGAAATTAAATGCGGAAAACTTTGTCCGATTCTGATGGAACTTCCGCCGGTGCCTGAAAAACTACTAAATATCATTAGATGCAATTGCAAACAAAATTGTGACACCAAACGATGTGTGTGTAGGAAGCATGGTCTTCAATGTTCAGTCGGATGCAGTGAATGTCGTGGATTAAATTGTTCCAATTCCACTGCAATTGCAGAATCTGACTTCACTGACGAATAGGTACATGTGTATAGATAAATATTGTATTTAAAGGATATAACAAAACATTTCCTTCTTAACACTGTTAGAACTTCAAACTTTCCGTATATTAATTGGAATACAGTCTAAATGATACTACAGAGATGTCAATAGAAATGTCATAAACATATCTTTTGAGGTATCGTCCTTTTTTGGTCAATATCCTACCCACACATAATGTTTCACAAATCTTAAATCTTTTCAACAAAAGTCTTTTGCTTATCACAACAGCTCATAAAATGATCTTTCGGTCTCATTTCAAATGATTTTCGAATACATATATGATCCATGATAGTTTTTGGTGATTTTTGGCATATTTTAAAATTGTTCACCCAAAATCACATTTCTTTCATTTTTGTATTCAATATTGTTTTATGTCATAAATGTGTGGAAATCTTTGCATTACTTTAAATTTGGAGTTATTTTTTCACAAAAAAACCAACATATGTGATTTTCTCAGTTTTTAACGAATTTGGGATAATTTTGCTATTTTTACCCCAAATCAACATTTAGCCAATAAAGTTTTTAAATGATTCAAATAAAGATAGTTTACTTCATTGGTATAACCTTTGAGCTTCTGTTACTATTTTTCCTTTTGTTGTTTGCTTTTGTAGTCGGGTCACGGTATTTTTTCGCAACTTTTCACTAAAATTTGATGTTTTTACCCAAAAAGTCTGATTGTTTATTGTTTATATAAACACTCCCGAAAAAAATGTAAAATATTTTGTTTTTAATTGAACACCTGCAAAAGTGTTGCTAAACTTTTGATTTGGGATGTTTTGTTCAAGAACTAACATTTTATGAGCAATTTCCAGTTTTTCACGATTTTTAACCAATTTTGCTCTTTTTTACCCAAAAAATACATTTTCCTCAACTGATATTGTGGTAGACTTTTAGTATGATCCTAAGAAAGCCTTTCAGGACTGGAAAATTTCCAAAATAATTTTGTTGCAATTTTTTTGAGGTTTGCCATATTTTTCATCTATTTTGACTAGTCTATTATGAGATATTTACAAAGAACGTACATATAGTTTTAGATTCAAATTCTCATGAAATTCTCATGGGTTATTCACACTAACTGTATCTATGAGATATTTATCTTATATTTACAGTGTGAAGAATTAAAACTTTATAAAGTGTAATAGGTTGAACATAATTATTGTACAATATTCAATATTTGTAGTGATATAACTCTGAAATTCAAAGCAAAAAATTTGACCATTACTTTCTAAAGTGTTAATCACCGACTATTTCAAATTAATCTTTAAGATAGTTTTTCTACTTCAAAATTCTGTCAACATCTTACTAGTTAATACCAATACTATAGGGCCTAAAACTGGTAATAAAAGTCTGAAAATTAAATAGCATAACTTGATCAGATAAAATAGCTATGCAGTCTTATATTTCAAAATAGAAAGTGAATAAAAATGTATATATCCATCTTAGTGGCACACAGCATGCTTCTGGAATAACCCTCATTAGATATACTTAAAGTTAAAAGATTGGAGAGCCAAATAAATTAAACTTTTTGGGAGCAGAACAACCAAAGGGCCTAAACAGGATAGCAAAAAATTGGCTACAGTAGCCTATGCCTAAGGGTGGAGAACCTAAGTTTTAATAATACAGTGGATTCCACTTATTTGCAAAGCCTATTTGTCAGAGAAAATTTTGCAATTAAGCGGACTTTGCGATAAAACGAAATGCTATTCAAATCGGAAGTATAGACTACAGGTGCCGTGATATTGACATTTTGCTTACCTGGAGCTGATATGTTGATAAAGTAAATGCATGAATGTAAATAATAAATTACAATATTTAATGAAAGTCTTTGTTGTTTATTACTGGTGTAAATAATATTTCCATAATTTCTGTGTATTGGGGAGCTTTTTGTGTACATCGAGTGTCACATGATCAAGTGATAGATGTTACGTTTTGTGTACTGTAAATGAGTTGTACTAAATTAATAATAGTTACTGCAGTATCCATATTGTTATTTATAACTGTAGGGATTTACTTTTCATCTTGGTAGGTTATTATCGATAGATATCTCTGTTGTTGACTTCATTCAGTTTCTGTGTAATGGGAGCTTTGTGTATTGAGGGTTTGTGTAGTTGTTTATATCACGTGATGGTGGATATTTATAACCATAGGATGACATTTTGCTTACTGAATGACGAACTCATTTTCCCCCTATGCTTTATAGCAAAATAAAAAAAACACAAGCCCAAAATCTGAATACTTTTCATTATTAAATAAATAAAAAATAATTAATCCACTTTGATTTTTTGTTTGATGTTCTAATTTACATTAATTAATTAACTAACTAAGTAAACATATTTTAATTTCTCTTGAAGTTTTTAATCACTGATCAGCATTCATATTAATTTCTTTGATCACTAATTATGTGTTTTGAATTGCCACATGGCTGATTGTTACAAATCTAAAAATAGACACCAGGGCTTTTTCCTGTAAGGTCACACACTTAATTATTGAATCAAAATGGCGGACGATCAACAATGATTGAGGTACACAAAACGTTCTTTAATAGAGCTTTATTGAAGTTCAGGAAAAGGATTAAACACAAATAAACATGTAAATGGATTTTTATTAAAATATTCAATAGTTCAAAACGTCTGATCAGGTTAAAACCACACGACGTTTCAACATCGATCTGCAAGAAAAAATATTTCAAAGGTGTATTGGATTTTTTTTTCTCTTTTTTTTTATCAGTTCTATGGTAGTTTTGCAAATAACCGACACTTTTATACATTTTTGGCAAAAATTGTCTTTGCAATAAAGCGAATTTTGCCATTAACCGCTTTGCAATTAACTGGGTGTTTTAACGTTAAATGAATGGTAAATGGATCGGTGTTTAAGCTTTTTTTGCAATAATACGAATTTTGCAATTAACCGGTTTGCAATTAAGTGGAGTCTACTGTAATTACATTATTTCATACATTTAGTAATGGTAAATATCAATATAACTCACATCTTCTTTACAACCAATTTTCCATAACCGTGTGTCCTCCCTAGAAAATCTAAGTTTGGTACACAAAAATTCATATATCTGTTGTATTGTGTGTTGTCGACTGAAGGTTGCTGCATAGGCTACATAACGCCTAGGTGTTTGTGTGTTGTTGGCCACAATACTAGTCATCGCTGCAATGTACAATCAGAAAACATCCTCAATAATATTATGTGAAAATTTAAATTAAAATCTTTCCTAAACTGACGACTTGAAGAAAACTTTAATGCAAGATAATATATATGTTCAAAAACATTATTGATGAATGGTTAGGGTTATGGTATTTAATGTCACTTTCAACAATATTTCAGTTATATCATGATGGTCAGTTTTATTGGTGGAGGAAACCGGACTACCTGGAGAAAACCACCGACCTGCCGCAAGTCACTGACAAACTTTATCACATAATGTTGTATTGAGTACACTTCGCCATGAACGGGCTTCGAACTCACAACTTTAGTGGTGATACAGATTGATTGCATGGGTAATTGTAAATCCAACTACCATACGATCATGACCATGACAGCCCCTATATTTATGAATGGAAGCAACAATCTATTAATCATATTGTACATTCTTATTAAAAATTTTAATTATATTATGTAATCGGAAATTCGATTAACATACATTGATGTATTTCGTTTCACCATACTTAATTAAATTAAATAGATATGTATGCATTATCAATAATTACACTGCATTTAAATGAGAATTGTATTCTGTATTGACTGATGTAAGTAGGCATCTGAAAACTTTAACACTTGAAGTGTGTATCAGAGAGGTGAACCTAGGTCAGTGGTGTATATGGTTTGTGGTCAGATGCCATCCACCTCTACCACTCAGCCACCCACAGTGAGTACTTTAATGATGAGCATAACTAATTATTAATGCATATAGTGATATACATGTACAAAGTTATACAACATTAAAATTATGCTACATACAGACATATATGTATTCATGCAATAATAATCTGTGATGAAAAATAGAATTTTTTGATAAACATTATGACATAATTAAAATACAGTTTAAAATGTACATTGTTTCTCCAGTTGAATTTGTAACTGTCAGCATTTCAAAGGGAAATGCTTATTCGCTAAAGCCCTCTGCGTTTCTTATCGATTGAACAATATTTGGAGTGCTTATATCCAGAAATCAAACAACATTTCTAAATTTATAAATAAAAAATCATTGAGTAAACAGTGTTGGAAAAGTATTTTTTTTACAAAATCGAATCTATGACCATCTTCAACATGTCATCAGCTAGTTTCTACAGTCTAAAATTATATCTAAGTTGAATAGACAGATAATTTTTTTCTATCCTAAGTTATCTGAGGTAAATCAAGCCAGGTAACTAATTTATCTCAGATAAATTAAGTCAAGAAATTCAATGATTAACTGAGTTATCTGGGGGTAAATTAAGCCAAGAAATTCAATGAAGAACTGAGCTATTTTGGGGTAAATTAAGCCAATTAATTCAAGAATTTCAAATTGGATAGAAACTTATTTATCCCTGGTAAATTAAGTCAACTTCAAAGAGCGACTGAGTTATCAAAGATAAACTAAAGCAATTTTAAAGAGTAATCAAAATATCCTGGGTAAATTCAGCCAAGAAATTCAAGGAGTAACTGATTAAAACAAATTAAGTTAGTGAGTTACCTTAGGAAAATTATGTCAAGAATGTCAAAAAGTAACTGAGTTATTTGGAATAAATTAAGTTGACAAATTCAAGGAGTAACTGAGTTATCTATGGTAAATTATGTCAATAAATTCAAGGAATAGGCCACATTTTATTTCAAGTTATCAAACAAACTACTCATCCAAGTTTGAAAACACAGCTTTATATAAAGTTAGATTTAACTGCTATAAAAGGTTTAATTGAAAATATGCTATGAAAGAAATTAACAAAAAGAAACATACATGTATATGACCAGCCAAGAAAGATTAGGACTGTGCTACACTAACCATTAGAGTTAGGTTTCAATAGACTGAAATGTACTTACATATTTTTCTTAAATAAAGTCTTTTTGGGATAATTTCGCTTGGAATAATAAACAATATCTATAAATTCATAATAACATTTCATACTAATAAAAGAAATATGCCAAATTTGTCCATAAGTCAGAACACATAAAAATGGAGAATAGTCAAAAACTGTAATAACAGTTTTAAATTTATGATTTCAGTCTACTTTTAAAAAAGAAAAGTGAATATCTTACAAAGAGCCATTCCACCAATACCTGACATCATGCCAGTAAATGTTGTCATGGGAACAGGTCTATTGTTTACAAACTGGTGCCGTAACAACTTGACAGTAACTGGATACAGTTCAAGTTCTGGTTGATTATCATTTGTAGAAGATGAAATGACCTGTAATATAAACAGATAGTAATTTGATAAAACAAAATTAATTGACCAATTAATATGCTTACTTTGTAATCAGATTGAACAAATTTGGGGGGAAAATTCTAAAATAAGGGTTCATGTCTTATTTACGTTATTTGTGTTTGTTTGCATATAGTAGTGTCCAGCACATATTGTGTTGTGTTTTTGTTTTTTAGTTTTCTTTGCCTTGTGTTGCCCGTTTCTCTGGATTTCCCTTTTTTGATTGCCCTTTCGGTATTCTCTAACGTTTATAAGCAACTTAATCATAAATATATTTTTGTCTGATTTTTTTTGGGGGGGGGGGGGGGGGGATACACTAACATCTACCATCTGTATGGTATCATGTCAGGTTTTCTTTTCTTCATCTTAGATCAGTCAATCATATTTAAGCAAGTTGAATATATTAACCAATCAGGCAACAGCTGTCAGTGTGTGCTCGTTTTACATACATTAAGGTTTTGTAGACTATTCATTGATTGGTTGGTTGAAAATAAGACCCTTGATGTAACCCTTTGTTGGAATGTTGTTAGATGTTATTGTATAGAAGCTACCACAAGACCCAACAAACATTTATTTAAATATAAGATGCCTTACTGCTCATACAAACAGCCTATTGCAAAAAATTTTTTTTATCAATCTATGTATGTTGCAACAAAAACATGAAACCACAAAATCAAATGTTCAACAGGACGGGTGCCACTAGTAGAGCAGGAACTGTTTACCCTTCTGGAGTATCTGAGTTCATCCCCGGATTTTAGTGGGGTTCGCGTTACTCGATCTTTAGTTTTATGTGCATGTTTTGTAGATCATTGTTTGTCCTTTTGTTCTTTTTCCTTTGGCCATTGTGTTGTCTGTCTTTAGAATTATGGATTCTGATTACTCCTTTTAGAGTATATTCAACTCTTCTTTTACAGAAGAACAAATTTTCTAAACACATATACAATGTAAGAAATGAATATTGTTCATACAAATTAGCTCATTGTAAAAAATTTTTTTTATCAATCTATGCCCCAACAAAAACTATGAAACCCATTTTGGTCAGCAAAATCATATATATATATATATATATAAAGTACAAATACAGTGAAACCTGTCTAAACTGAAACCTGAATAAACCGAAATCCTGCATAAACTGAACTTTAAATAGAGTCCTAGTGTAGGAAATCTTTGTCAATTTAACCTGTACAAACTGAACACCTGTCTATTCCGAACACAATGGTGGTCCCAAGGAGGTTTGGTTTAGACAGGTGTTACTGTATTATTAACACATGACTTTGGTTATCACACAAATTTGTAGCTAATGACTTACAGTTCTAGGAAGAGCTGTTGTAGCACCATACCATGCTGAAAGTGCCCTCCAGATTGCTTCTGGTACTAGTTCAAAATCTTTACCTCTAACCAGCATCACATCTCTCTTTAATCTACCTCCTTCATTTGTCAGGGATATTATCTTCAAATCATATAATAATGAGTTCAAGTTTGAGGTACAAAAAACATCATCTATGCTTTTCATAAAGATGGTTTAATTAGTTATTCTTTCATTTATTTTTTTTGTTTGTTTTGCTTTGCTTTAGAACCCCATACAAATTGTTGACACATATGCATGTAGATAAAAACAAATTCTATGATTTAAATTGACACTATCCCATCGATCATGAACTAACTTCAAAATATCTCAAAATTGACAAGCATGTGCCATTGACAAAACATTTTTTTCTCAAAAGGTTACACTATTTATCAAGCTGGGAAATTAAATAATCGCTGCTACCAATAAGCTACATTTCAGTTTTGAAAGTCAATACTTGAATATCGTTAAATTAGCAAATCTCAGAAAATAGAGGTAAAAATACTTACTTTAGATTGACTAGGTATTAATAATGGACTATTATCTATTGCACCGGGTTTCAAAGGAACAGAATTATTCAATTGTAAATTTTTCTTCCGCACTTTTGGTGAAGGACTCGGACTCCGATTAATCAGCGGAGAGTCAGGTGGATTCAAACATGTTTTTAGTGGAGTTCCACAACTTTGAGATTTGATAGCACTGTTTGTGTTTATATGACTAGGACTCGCACCACTATAAGATTGTGACATATTGTATGTGTTTGTCTTAGCATTGACCATAATAACACTGTCATCTTCCCATGGAATGGCTTTTCCTGAATGTTTGTTTTTTGTAATTCTGTGTAGTGTATCTTCTCCACCTAACATAGTAAAACCATTTATCTCTCCATTCGTTTCTGTGACATTCTATTAAAAGAAAAAAAAAGATTATATAAATTATGTTCAAGAACATTTTTAACAGAACTGAGTTTGTATCTAGTAACATATAAATGAGGCTTTTAATATTTGGTATCTCTGTGACATTCAATCTCCTGTAAAATTTCATCCTCACAAATATTTTTTTTTTAGAATAATACTATACTCAGTTCATAATCAACAAAGAAATACGGAAATTTGAAAGTGTGAAAATGGGGTAAGAGTTGTGGTGAACAATTTTTCAGTTATATAATGGCAGTCGATTTTATTAGTGGAGGAAACCGGAGTGCCCAGAGAAAACCTATCGCAAGTTACTGACAAACTTTATCACATTATGTTGTATTGAATACACCTCGCCTGAGCAGTAATAGGCACCGATTGCATAGGTGGATGTAAATCCAACTACCATATGATCACGACCACGATGGCCCCTTGTGAAAACTTATATTTCTGCGAAAATTGTCAATAGTGAATGAAAAACAGTAATTAAAGTTGTTACATGTATTTCATCTGAAACAAATATTCTTAAAATCTTTTCTTTATTTATTCTTTTGTCTACAGTTGTGTGAAAATGTTTACTGTTAATACTTATTAACTGATTTGCAGTATTTCTTAACATATACACTTGCCATCTTGTACATTATAACAATATATGGTTAGTTTACCTTAGCACTGACATAATCATTCCAGCAATGCCACCATTGTATAGATATCAAGTACCATATTTGTCCTACTTCAAATGCCCTCCCTGATTCTCTACTTAACCATTGACTGTAAAAAAAAATATCATTTACATAATCATTTTATGATGTTATTAAAGATCTGTGATTTGTTAGTTCTCAGTCTTGTGTTCTTCTAAGTTCTATAAAGAAAAGCATTGATTGTTTAGGTTTTACTAAATTTTGAATGTTCAAGAGTCACATATAGCAGTATAAGGTATTATTTACATGCAGTTTTTTGGGCGATTTCATATATTTTTGCTAAAATATTTTCATAAAATTTGATGTGTTTGTTAATTATACATGTAATATCCACACATAACTTTACGTTACACATAGTACAGTATATACAATTTGGTCATCACTTATTTGTACATTATTCAATGTGAATATCTGAGCAATATTTTGTGTGTTTTATACATGTAACTGGAGACATGTTTATATGAGCTTTTAGCTTATAACAGCTTCCATTTGTTGATTATACAACATGTTTGTAAATTGTTTCATTACTGTAAATAAATCTGTATGAAATATTGTTGAAAGTGATGTTAAATACCATAAGCTTAACCCTAACCCATAAATATGTATTTCATTCTTTTCATCAATAAAATAATGTGACATTGACTAGATCTTTACAGACATAGAACAATATTTTGAGGGACCGTCGTGGTCGTATGGTAGTTGGATTTACAACTATCTATACAATCAGTGTCTATCACCACTAACGCTGTGAATTCGATTTCCGTTTATGGCGAGATGTACTCGATACAACATTATGTGATAATGTTTGTAAGTGATTTGCAACAGGTCAGATTTCCAGTTTCCTCCATCAATAAAATGACTGCCATATAACTGAAATATTGTTGAAAGTGGCATCAAACACCATAACCCTAACCAAAAACCCCCTGACAAAAAGCCCCCCAATACTAAAAAGTATAAGTTAATATTTTTTTGTTTCATATATGCATTTTTTTTTTGTGTCTTTGTTTAAACTGTTTGGATATGTAAAATTTTCTTTATATTTCATAACATTATTCAAGACTTTTATTTTTATTTTTGGAACATGAACAAGATAACATAAACAATTGAAGTATTTGTGTAAGAATTCAAATAAACCCTCATCAAAGAAAGTAATACAAAAATAAAGTTGTTTTATCTTTAAAAAAAATCAGTCTTAAAAAAAAACCCAAAGTGAGCAAATAACTCACTCATCACTTTTAAGAACTTCAAAGGTTGAAAAGGTAATTATTGTTTATTAATAAAAACAATTCCTGGTTAACTTTCCCTGATTAATTTCAATTTAAGGAATTAAGCAGTGTTTTTTTTTTATTCTACACATTATAAATGAACATAACAATGAATAAAATGTTTTTAAAGTGTTTTATTTCTTTGTATTAATTTTTTAAGATATCTTTTAATATCACCAGCAATATAAAACAAATGTAATAAGATTGTATGATTATTTCATTATTGGTTTTTTTTTGTCAGGGGGGGGCTTTTGTCCAGGGACAAATGTTGTTAACCATAACCATAATTAAGTTAGCATCCTAATTATTGTAAAACCCATATCACATGTATTGAAAATTACTAAAGTTATCTCCCTTAATGAATAAAAATGGAAGTAATAAATTGAATTATTTTACAGCCTAAATGACAAAGGGAAGATATTTTTTTATTTCTCTTACCTTACTTAGTGAAAGAAGATATGTGATTATTGTGACTTATTGTTTATTCGCCTACAGCAATACTAGTGACTTGTGTTACTTCCTTCCTAAGATATGTGATTATTGTGACTTATTGTTTATTAGCCTACAGCAATACTAGTGACTTGTGTTACTTCCTTCCTAAGATATGTGATTATTGTGACTTATTGTTTATTAGCCTACAGCAATACTAGTGACTTGTGTTACTTCCTTCCTAAGATATGTGATTATTGTGACTTATTGTTTATTAGCCTACAGCAATACTAGTGACTTGTGTTACTTCCTTCCTAAGATATGTGATTATTGTGACTTATTCTTTATTAGCCTACAGCAATACTAGTGACTTGTGTTACTTCCTTCTTAATTTAGACAATGCAATAAATTACCACCATAACTCTTTTTTACCAATTTACACCAAAAAGATCTCATTTCTTTCAATTCAAACACTATTCAACTTACTTAACAATATTGCCTTCTTCCTCTGTTGATTTAGGTTTCAGGCCCAACACAATATGACATATCTATTAAAAAAAAAAAAATACATAATTTGTATAAAAAAAAACTATTGCACAGATATTGCAAAATTATGGCTATATCACACTATAAAAGTTTGTGAGTTTATTTACCCCTTGTGGCACTGTTAACTTGATACTACTAAAGATGGGAGATGCTGCAGGTTGATGGTTATCTAGGGAACTTGGATTTTACCCCACCAATAAAACTGACCACCATAATAACTAAATTTTGTTGAAAGAAGCATTAAACAAAGTAATACATACTTCTAACTTGTCAAAAGATTGGGGTCAACACTTTCTACAAGTGTATTGAGTTTCAAGTTAATAGCTTTGATAGTTATTGAGAAATTTTAATTATACTAAATAAAATATCCCTAATTTCTATGTACTATGTTGAAACAAGGGCAGATAACTCTGGATATACAAATCACAGGGTTTTTGATAGTGAACAAGTATTCCAAGTTTCAAATGGATACCTTTGATAGTTTTTGAGAAATGGACTCTGACAAAAAACTTAACCTAAAACTTAACCGACCCAGACGCTGACGCCGGAGTGACGACAATAGCTCGACTTTTTTTCTTTTCGAAAAGTCGAGCTAATAAAATCCAACAGTAGACAAGTCACTCCTTCATCAAACCATATAAGAATAGTGTATGTCAATCATAGACTCTCAATATCATTAGAAAGACTTTGTTTCTGACTGAAGGACAGATAGAAGCCAGAGCTTTCAATATTTTTCAAGTCAACAAGTACTTGAAAAATTTTCACGAATATCTTATACAACACTCTTCCAAATCAGGAGGTACCAAAGAACATTTTAGGCAGATAAAAGTACCGGTACCACCACTTATTGAAAGGCCTGAGAAGCAGCAATTATAATTATACTGTCCCAAAAATATCTTTAGGGAACAAAAAAACATCATGAAATAAGACAAAAAATATTTTACATTGCATACTAAAAGTGTAAATACAATCATCTTTTGTGGTTCCTACAAAACAAATAAATCATTATAAAATACATTCCCTACCTGACTAAGTAGATTAAGGAAGTCATCAGCTAAAGTGTTGTTGACAGTCCACACTAAATACTCTTCCTGTATTATACTTCCGTCCTGTAACAAATATAAAAAAAAAATATCTAATTAAACTCTTAACCTATGTCTAACCTACAGTGACAGGCAAATAGTCATGTCAAGCAAGAAACAATGTGAAAATTAAAAACATTTGCCTCATGATAAGCAAATCAAATACTACAACTTCATCTAGAAATTCAAATACTGTAAAAGTATTAATTTTCGCTGCATCCAATTTCGCGGTTTCTCCCAACTGGACAAATTCACGGGTACCTTTTTTCACATATTTCTTATTGTGTATTTGTCTCTGCATCCTACACTGGTGAACTGCAGCCACTAGATGTAGCTGGTAATGACGAATTCAAAAGGAAAGTTAAAAATTCCTTTATAAACTGGTATTCTGATGAACTTAGTAAAGGAATGAAATTGGGAAAAGCAGCAAGTGATGTTACAATTGATATAAAACTGTCTACTATCAAACCCATTCATGCATCTTGGATCATAGCTGCATTCCAGCAAGTAAAAAAAGAAATTTTAATTAGGAGGTGGGAAAAAACATGTATCAAAGAATGTGTTGAACATTTACAGTATGATTTCACGCTTTGACGCACACTGTGATTTTAACATTTTATTTCTGCTATTGAGTCAGTGTACTTGTAATTATGGCAGGTTTTTTTGCAATTTTGTAATTAAATTTTGATCTTGAAACGTACATTTGTGTATGTCTTAATTATAATTATAATTATAATTATAAATGATCATAAAACATAGAATTGCATTGTATGGTTATACAGGAGACAATCGGATACACAATGAAAACGAAATACTGGAAAACACTTCAACTTTACATAAAAATACCAGTAATTAAATATATAGTATACGTTTTGTACAAAATAAAAAGTTCACAAATGACACTTGATAAAAATTGATCATGTCAAGAATACGAAAAGTTAACATGTTGGGTTGAAGTTACTACTATCAAGGACTGACATCAGTAATCTTTTGCTACAATTTTTTGAGGGTACTATTTTTTGCTGACTTACGTTCTCCTTGAAAGAAGCGAAAATGAGTACTTTTACAGTAACACCAACGCATGAGTCATTGGCATAGAGTTAAGGTTATGGTGCTTAATCAGCAATACTTCAGCTATATCGTGGTGGTCAGTTTTATTACCAGAATACCTGAGTACCCGCCAACCTGCTGCAAGTCACGAACAAACTTTATCACATAAAATTGTATTGAATACACCTCACCATGAGCGTGATTCGTACTCACAACTTTAGTGGTGCATATGTAGTTGTAATTCTAACGACCATACGATCATGACCACAACTATCCCAGTCACTGGCATATAATCAATACCAATAAAAATGTACTACATAAATATTTGGTAATAAAACAAATCCTTATATGTAAATTTCGGGTCTAGGACAAATACCATTTGGTCAAAAGCCTTCTGGGTTTTTTGTCCTGTTTCTGTAAATGTCTACTAAATGGTAAAGGGTCTTGTTTTTCATGTTTTCTAATTTTTTTTCAGATTTCTACCAATATTTATTACTTACCTTATCTGCATCATGACAAGCCAATATTTCCATGGCAACTGTTTCTGGGTTCAAATTGTGAAAAACATCAGATTCCTACAAAAATTAACAGTAAAGTTTTCACTTAAATATCTTCATTCTTCAATTATAATAATATAAGTTAGATGTTGTATTCAGTTTGTCTGTTTTCATCAATGATAAAAAATTTAATCCACAATGGAAAATTACTCTATTTTTTTTTTTATCAAACTACAGTGCTCCCTCATTAAACCGCCACCTTCTGTGCAGTCGGTAGTTTGGCGGTATAACGAGTGTAGCGATAAACTGAGGGACATTGAAAACCGAAAGTCATGTGATCAAATGAAAAGAACTTTCTCAAATTGTTTCAACTCGACTGACATACATTTTGCACTTGTATAAATAATACATGTTTAATAAATAAATAAATTAGAATAGGTCCGATCAGTTTTCATTATTAAAGTATCGTTGTTTACTTCCGTCGTCTGGTACTGTCAAAATGGATTACGAAGAAAACATGGAAAATGCTCGTTATGCAACGAATGATGACACTCCTTTATTGAATCATCTTGTGTTGTATAAAAAGTGTAACTGTATAAGGATTATGTCTCTAAATACATATTATAAAAACATAGATATAATATGACATTATTGCATCATATCCCAAATCAAGCTACATGGTTTCTGAAAACGATCTAAGGACGACATTTTTATGACAACTAATTAAATTACAATTTTTACTCAGGATTAAAAGTAATCACTAGAAAAGTAAATACAGGTAATTATTCTAATCAAAACAACTTGCCTGTTCCGACCCTCAACTATGAGATCAATGACCGTGTCCATTGACCAGTCTTTACATTCCATAATTACCGATCAATACACAGCTGTCAAAAGGTAGTTGTGGGCGGTACACTAATGGGGGAATTTAAATTGGTTTTACGACTTTTGTGTCTGAAAACCTGTGGCGGATGACGGTAGCTGAGTTTGGCAGTATAACAGGGTATTTTTAATGGGGGAAATCGGGACAGACGAGAATTTTGGCGATAGGCAAGGTTGGCGATAGACCGAGGGAGCACTGTATTCAATGAAAATGGACTAACAAAATTAAACAAAGTGGACTGTGAAAAAGCAATACATACCAGGCCAACATATACACACTATAGGTTAATAGCATTCACTATTTATGGTGAACTTATGATGTGTGGTCATGGAAAAATAGATATAATCAAAAAGCCTTGACCCTGTTGTCACTGTTGTTTCTGCTATGAAAAGCTACAAAGTCTACCCTTGTTATCCTGTACTTTGAAAAGATGTTTCCTTGGTTTTCTCCAAGTAAACATACAACCAGGTCATAGTAGCTTTCAGCTCAATTTATCTCGGATAACTCAAATACGCTATACAGTTAAACCTATAGGACTGAAGAATTTATTCAGCTTAGACAGGTATTCGGTTTACACAGGTTCCAATTACATAGACATTTAGTAGATGGGATTATAACGTAGTAAAATCATTATTAAATTCAATTTTCGAAACTACTATGTTTGATTGTATGTTTCTGATGAGGTAAAAACAATGCCTACCAGTTCATGACTTGCTCTGTTCTCTGATCTAACTACTGAGATAAAAACAATGCCTACCAGTTCATGACTTACTCTGTTTTCTGATCTAACTACCGAGATAAAAACAATGCCTACCAGTTCATGACTTGCTCTGTTTTCTGATCTAACTACTGAGATAAAAACAATGCCTACCAGTTCCTGACTTGCTCTGTTTTCTGATCTAACTACTGAGATAAAAACAATGCCTACCAGTTCATGACTTGCTCTGTTTTCTGATCTAACTACTGAGATAAAAACAATGCCTACCAGTTCATGACTTGCTCTGTTCTCTGATCTAACTACTGAGATAAAAACAATGCCTACCAGTTCATGACTTGCTCTGTTCTCTGATCTAACTACTGAGATAAAAACAATGCCTACCAGTTCATGACTTACTCTGTTTTCTGATCTAACTACCGAGATAAAAACAATGCCTACCAGTTCATGACTTGCTCTGTTTTCTGATCTAACTACTGAGATAAAAACAATGCCTACCAGTTCCTGACTTGCTCTGTTTTCTGATCTAACTACTTAGATAAAAACAATGCCTACCAGTTCATGACTTGCTCTGTTTTCTGATCTAACTACTGAGATAAAAACAATGCCTACCAGTTCATGACTTACTCTGTTCTCTGATCTAACTACTGAGATAAAAACAATGCCTACCAGTTCATGACTTGCTCTGTTCTCTGATCTAACTACTGAGATAAAAACAATGCCTACCAGTTCATGACTTGCTCTGTTTTCTGATCTAACTACTGAGATAAAAACAATGCCTACTAGTTCATGACTTGCTCTGTTTTCTGATCTAACTACTGAGATAAAAACAATGCCTACCAGTTCATGACTTGCTCTGTTTTCTGATCTAACTGCTGAGATAAAAACAATGCCTACCAGTTCATGACTTGCTCTGTTTTCTGATCTAACTACTGAGATAAAAACAATTCCTACCACTTCATGACTTGCTCTGTTTTCTGATCTAACTACTAACATAGCAGATAACATCTCTATCAAGTCTTCTTTACTCAACTTTCCATCTTTTTGTTTGCAAAACACTTTAAAACAAACTGAAATTGATGAATGATCAAATTAGTTAAGATAGATCACTACATCTAACTGTACCTGTAACTGTTCAAACACCCTAGTCCCAAAAACTTCATTGATTGTGCCTTTAAGATGGATTGATTCATCTATGAGGCTAATTTTCATTCTGATTTTTTTTTTATAAATTGTTATCTTTTAAAATGGTGCATAAATCCAACACAAGTTTCATCAATATTAAAATTCCTAAATATCAGTCTAATAACAAACAAATGATATATATTAGTGACAAAATATTAATGCAAACCCATATATATATATATATATATATATATATATATGATTTTGTCAGATTAGACATACAAGAGAGATGGCAAAATATTAAAAGTCAAGTCAAAATTACACTTTTATAAATAATACATGACAAGAAACTTGATTTAAAAGATACATTGGCAATATAAAGTACAGTTAAACTTGTCTTACATGACCTTCCAATGGAACATTGAAATATGGTCTAATAAGACAGGTGGCCGCTAAATACAGGATTGAGTATTATATATACCATGGATCTTACGAATTAACTTATTTAATCCAACAAATCCGAAGGATGAGTTGGTTTAAAGAAGTTCATGAGTAAGATCCATGGTATATATGGTTTGTAACAGAAATCAATAATGGGTGCTTTCGTCGAGGTCCACAAAATCATGGAATAACATCAAGATCTTCATGTTAGATCATGGTTTGTAAAGGTTCACTATTTTTAAGTTGATTACTGCATAAAAACATCAAAGGAAAAATGCATATTTATGTTACAATTTATATTAAATGCACTGTGAAGGGAAATTCAAATTAAGGTCACATAATACAAGTTATGGTTTAATAGAGGTGGTCACTAAAACAGATTTAACTGTATAAGTCATAAAATATTATATCAGTTTGAAAATAAAAAAATCATCTTTTAATTTGCAATGTCATTTTTTGAAATTATCTCGACAACTAAACTTATCAAAAGAAATCTTTTTTATTTACATTTTTGCCTTTCCATCCCTGGTCCTCTACAACAGGCAGATATTCCACAAGCCATCTCCTTAAAATCTATATGGTTATCACAGTTTTCATCAAAAGCTTTAAACAATCCTGAAATGTAAAATACAAAGTTTGTTTTTTTAATTTAGTCACATATTTGAGTAAATACAAAGCATGTGCACTTTATGTAATTTTGTATTGCTTTTTGAACCTCTGTGGACAAAATAGTCAGTGCCAGTCACCACTAAAGTTGTGAGTTCAAACCCTGTTCATGGTGAGGTGTACTCGATACAACATTATGTGATAAAGTTTGTCAGTGACTTGCAACAGGTCGGTGGTTTTCTCTGGGTACTCCGGTTTCCTCCACCAATAAAACTGCCCACAACGATATAACTGAAATATTTTTCAGCTTTTGTCTCCTTAAAATTCTTTAACAAATTAATGACAAAATACTTAAATTGGTGGTACCTGGTTGTACACAAACATTATCCAATTTTAGACGACCAAAGATAAGGTAAAACTTTAGTAGGCAATATTTGTTCTGTTAAAATAGCACAACTAAATTACTTTCTGTTTCTAAATCTTATGCAGAAATGTGAGAGACACATTTTGCTAAGAAAAAAAAAACATTTATCAGACATGACCATCATTACTGACCTTCAGAGATGTCCTTTGGAATTGGAGGACACACCATACTTTGGAATGTTTCCTGGTCAAATTTACCAGACTTTGACTGTGACTTCAGCATCCAGTATCTCTTCTCCAATTCACTAATATCTGTTTCCTCCACTGAAACAACATTTTAAATACATTTTTATCACAGAAATTCAATGTAGTATTACACAACAAAAAATTGAAGAATGTGTCCATAGAACACGGATACCCCTGGTTCTAGCTTCAGTAAATTGGGGCATAACTCCAGAATGGAGAAAGTGGTAAAGGCTGAATCTGAACAACTTCCTTTCATGGCCCCTGCCCTTGTGTATACACATTTAAATCCTTTCATGGCCCCTGCCCTTGTGTATACACATTTAAATCCTTTCATAGCCCCTGCCCTTGTGTATACACATTTCAAATGATTTTCTTAAGGGGAATTTAAGTTATTGAGTAGAAACTAAATGTGAAACAGAGGAACAGATTGGAGAGACATGGATAAAACTTAATATCCCGGAGGTGCAGGCATAAATTACCAGTAAATATTTAAATTTGTTATAGTCATCTTATATGAAAGAGAAAACGTAAGAGCGAGTGTGTGATTGTTGTTAATACCAAATCAGCAATTTTTCAGCTATATCATGACCAGAACAAGTTAATTTTCAATGAGATGATGAGGTCCTCTTTGTACTAGACCAACAAGCTTAGTTGGATTTTTTATAGTGCTAGCTCACTGAAACAACAGTCCGCGGATATACATGTCGCCCCACTCGGACACATTATCTCGATTCCGAACCAACCAGTCTTTGCTCTTTCTCCTGAATGCTACGTGCTTAGCGGAGAAGCAACATATAACAATTTTATTGTCTTTTGCTTGACCCGCCTTCGATTTGATTTGATTGATTTGATTTATTGTGTTTAACACCACTTTCAGCAATATTTCAGCTATATCATGGCGACCAGTTTTAGTGTTTCTTCCATCATGGCGACCAGTTTTAGTGTTGGAAGAAGCCGGAGTACCTGGAGAGAACCACCGACCATGGGCAAGCAACTGGTAAACTTTATCACTTGCAGCTGCGAGTCGAGTGCACCTTTTTTTGTAACTTACAAAGCTGGGCACGAACCCACACCATATTGGTGATAGGCTTGTATGAGTTCTATGAGCCACCAGGGCTCTTCCCCACCTTCGATGTGAAATCACTGTGAGAAATACATTCTTGCGAAACAAATCAACGATACAGGCCTCGACATTAACGTTTGTCCGATACCAGTGAAAACTGACGTCAGACAAGTAGATCTTGCATTACGGTTGTCCGACGGGACAAGTGAACAAATCAGAGATTCCCAAATGTGCCGGTACGACGAACAAATCTATTTCCACTGGTATAAAATACTGGGTTTGTTGTATAAAGGAGTCCTGTTTGATCTCCAATTTGTCCATAATTTATTTTGATTAAAACTAAAGTGAAATGCCAAATCAAAACTCTTTTCTTGTATCAGGGGTGTGATTTAAATCATTTATCGTTCCTCCATGCTTTGATGAAGTTCAAGGACACTGACAAAATTAAAGTCGGAATCTCAGAAACGCTTTAATGAACGGAAATATCAATATTTGAAATATAAAAACAAGAATCACTCCGGAATGGACACGTAAAAATTATCGGATATCAATTTGGCGCCAAATTTAAACTTGTCTTTTGTGCAAAATACGATAGAGGACTTGATTTAAGCTTTTGGGAAATATTGAAACCTTTGAAATGGACAAATATTACAAGCTTTTTCCTGATCCACTAAAATTTTTATTTCTCTGTGAATCTAAATAAAATACTTTGCTTCATTTATATCACAGGCACTTGTTTCTGGTAAAAAAAATATACCTAGATACTGGTATATATAGTATCTAGGTATATTTTTTTTACCAGAAACAAGGATTTATATATAAACACAAATATGAGTTATTACAATTTGTGTGGTATTGGATCACAACACAGTAATATTTCAAAAGGAAAAGGGGGGTACATGTAAAATCACTGCAAGACTCCAATCAAGGAAGACAGAAATAAAAATGTGACATTGAATATATGTCCTTAAGGTAGTTATGAATAAAAAAAAACCAGAACAAATCAGTTCAGGCAGCTTTAACTATTTACTAAATTTGAGCAGGGTAACGTCAGAGGGGTCGCGAAATAATGTTTTGATTAATTGCAATTGACTTCTCCCAGAAATCTCCCCACTTCTCTCTGTTATCTCCCACTTCTCCCTGTGAGCTCTCTGAAAGAGAAGTCACTTCTCCCTCTAATTTGAAAGTAGTGGGAGCCCTGGATAATTATTCTCTAGTTTTTGTAATTTTTATTATTTTTTTCGAACAACTAAAAGATTGAGTCGGACAAGTACTTTTTTTAGTTAGTTGTCCGAACGGACAAGTTGAAAAATATGTTAATGTAGAGACCTGCGATATTATATATATATTAACTATATTTGACTTACAGTGTGTAACACCTGATAATGTCTGATAAAATGTTGGTGTATCTGTGTCATTTGATAGACTAATAGTGATTTCTTCCATTAACAGCCATTTTGTAATTATCGTAGCATTAGGATGATTAAAAATCCACATTCTGAACTGTTCAAAGCTTACTTGGTCTCTCTGAAATAAAAGAAGCATATATTAAATTACACCACATCTTATTCAATGTTCTAGCGGGGCAGTCGTAATCGTGATCATATAGTAGTTGAATTTACAACTACATATATGTTTAAGTCTAATTATCTGGCTTGGACGTCACTGTGCATAAGGACACATTGGAATTATGAAGAGGTACACAGGGAGGCATAGAGAGGCCAGTGCCACATGATTTTGAGGGCAAGGTGCTGCATCCCTCCATTACCTGCTAGCAAGGACACTGTTATTTAATGACCTGGTATAATGTAGGATTAATAAGGACAGTTGGTTATTTAATAGATAACCAAATGTCTAAATGTACCAAATTTGTTTGTGAGGTCTGTGTTGCTTATCTTTTTAGTTTTCTATGTTGTGTTTTTAGTTTTGTTTGTCTTCGTCCTGTGTCTTGTGTACACTATGTTGCCAGTTTCTCTGTATTGTCCATTATTGATTGCCCCTTCAGTTTTCTCATACGTTTATTTACAACATCTTTTGTTCTGACCTGACAATATTGAATGTCTGATCTCCATGCTTTCATGATCCCCATAGAGTATAACTGAAGACATACATGGTGTAAAACAACTCGACATGCCCTAAAGCAAGAACATCCCCCCCCCCCCCCCCCACCTCAATAAACAGTGTCACAAAGTAACAATACTGTATAATATAATCAATTTTTTATGGATTTCAGATACAAAGAAACTTGTCTATAATGAGCTTCCTTGGGATCAGCTTTGATGTTAGGTTTATACAGGTTAAATCAATGAAGATTTCCTTCATTGGGACTTTATTTTTAGTTCTGTTTACATAGGATTCTGTTTTATTCAGGGTTCATGTCTAAATCAAGCCTCCTTGGGACCAACTTTGATGTTAGGTTTATACAGGTTAAATTAACAAAGATTTCCTTCATTGGGACTTTATTTTTAGTTCTGTTTACATAGGATTCTGTTTTATTCAGGGTTCATGTCTAAATCAAGCCTCCTTGGGACCAACTTTGATGTTAGGTTTATACAGGTTAAATTAACAAAGATTTCCTTCATTGGGACTTTATTTTTAGTTCTGTTTACATAGGATTCTGTTTTATTCAGGGTTTGGTTTAGACATGTTTCACTGTATATATTTTTTCATATCCTTCATGTTTGCATCTTCGCTAGCCAAGGGTTACGATCCGCTCTACTCATCTTCACCCTTGGCATCGTTAGACGGATTTTCGAGGTCACACGGTGATGGTTTATATGTAATGCAGCTAGTGGTAGCTGCAACCAATCAGAACGGGCTTTACAAAAAGCACATGTTCTGTAAGAAAAATGTCAACAAAATAAAAATGCAAAAAATCGTCAGTCCGGCACAATTTTGATAGTATAAAAAGTTTGTACGATTAGCCGCTATACTATTCGTACAAAAAGTTTGTACGATGAGACACTGCCTATTATAATCTCGAGTCAATTTTCAGGGCATTCAAACGAAAAGAAATGAAAGCCTCGCATCGATTGGCTGAAAATGACATCATTACAAGAGGCGTAACTGTCAAAATCCAGCAGGTGGCAGTGCGTGGGAATTACGAAAATCCGTCTAACGATGCAAAGGGTGAAGATGAGTGGTGAAGATGAGTAGAGCGGATCGTAACCCTTGGCTAGCTAAGATGTCATGTTTGCTGCTGATGTATAATTTAGTTTGACAAAAAAATACTTAAAAAAATCGAAATAGGCTTTCTAATGTAGAATTATATTAGGGTCGTCGTGGATGTGATCGTATGTAGTTGGATTTACAACTACCTGTTCAATCAGTGCCTATCACCACTGAGGTTGTGAGTTCGAACTCCGTTCATGGCAAGGTGTACTCAATATAACATTATGTGATAGAGTGTCAGTGACTTGCAACAGGTTTTCTCTGGATACTTCCATAACATAACTGAAATATTGTTGAAAGTGGGGTTAAACACCATAAACCCCAAACCCGAAAAAAAAATACCCAAAAAAAATTGATACAGGCTTTCTAATGTAGAATTAGATTAGCACAAAGGCAGTCTAAGAAAATCTATAAAATACCTCCAAGAATAATTCTGATACAGCATGTGAGACCTGTCCTTCTGTTTCAATGATACATCTATCCATTTCATCTTTTTGAACAAAACTGTAGCTATCATCAGCATACATGCCAAATATCACTGAAGTTAAGAAAAGCATTAATCTAAGAGAGAGAAAAAAATATAACTCTCAAATACAAAAAAAAAACAAGAAACCATATATCAATTACAATGTCTTGATATTGAAAAACAATCTGTAATACAAATACTTCAAAGTTTGTATTCAAAAGTGGTCTCATGAAAAAACTTTGTGTGCATCTATGCCAAATTGGTCTCACGAAAACTTTTGTGTGTATTTATATCAAAGTAGTCTCATGAGAACATATTTGTGTACGTCTACACCAAAGTGGTCTCATGAAAACATATTTGTGTATGTCTACAACAAAGTGGTCTCATGAAAACATATTTGTGTGTATCTATACAAAAGTGGTCTCATGACAACGTTTTTGTGTGTATTACAAAGTGGTCTCATGAATACAATTTTGTGTGTATCTATACCAAAGTGGTCTCATGGCCACATATTTGTGTGTATCTATTACAAAGTGGTCTCATGACAATGTATTTGTACAAATCGATACAACAATGGTCTCATGAAAACATATTTGTGTGTTTCTATACCAAAGTGGTCTCAGGAGAACATACAAAATGTATATCTATATCAAAGTGGTCTAATGAGTAAGAATTTTTCTATATCGATACCAGAGTAATCTCTTGGGATTTCTTTTATATATATCCAAACCAAAATGGTCACATGAGAACAGATTTCTTCACATGTGTACATCTATACCAAAGTGGTCTAATGTTGAAAATGTATCAGAACTGACACAAAAAGTTCAAAATTATAGCATACAACATTATATCAAATTTATTTGTCTATAAAATCACTTAACCCCTGTAGAAGTAATTGCTAGTTTTACAACAAATTTTGACATATATCAAACAAGTTAACACTCATCATATAAAATACTACTGAAATGAAATTTCTATATATCACCTTTAGGCATAGGTAAACTTAGCCAATTTTGGTTATTCTGTTTAGGCCCTTTAATTTTCTTGCTCCCAAAGAATTCTAAATAATTTGGCTTTCCAAATTTTCGACTTTCAGCATACCTGATGAGGGTTATTCCAGAAACGAGTTGTGTCCAATAAATTTGATAGCTACAGGTTAATTTCTGATATATGTCATCTTCAAAAAAGAAACGATCTATTGTTTACAAATTTGTCTTTACATAAATACAGAAAAACTGAGAAATTTGTTATAATGTATTTTAAACCTTACATTTTATTCTTTCTTCCTTGTTCCCTTTAGTCAGAACTACCAGTCCACTGATTAGGTCTTTAAAAGATAGTCCTTTCGATGATCCACCAAATCCTTTATATATCAACTGCAATTAATTATAAATAAAGAACAACATTTAAGATACCGTTTTTTGGTACGCATAGAACGCGGTTTTATGCTTTAAAATGATAATTTGTAAGTGGGGTGCGTTTTATGCATAAGAGCAAGTATCAAGACACTTTTTTTCAGGTCACGCAGAGAGTTGCCGGTAGCATAGCTTTGAGTTCACGGACAGCAATATTCCCAATGATCGATGAATTAATGTTCAAATAACATTAATTGTGTTCATTATATATGTGTTATTTAAAATAAAATTGTATAAAAATTATATTTATTGCTTGTTCATTGCCTTTTTGAAAGGTATGTAAATATTCTTGATGTTTGTCGATTATCATACTTGTGCATTGGTGTTGTTGTTCAGAACTAATTGTCCATACGAATGCAGGAATAACTGTCAAATGTTTGCTATCAGACGTGTGATATTTTACTTTTTTTCAATCTATTTTTTCCTGGGGTGAAATTACCTGTGTTTGGGTATTGAACTTTTGTTTGAATTATCGATTTTTACAGCAGTTGACAAGGTCAAGGACCGTATATTGTATAACAAGGTGTGAAAAGATAATTGAACATACTGGGACACCTGTCAATATTATATAATATATGGTAGCATTGGTACAATATGAGTACACTTCAAAAGAAATTATAATCTTTTTGATCAGGTCTTAATTAATGTTATTACTTTTGTATAGTTTTCTCTTTATTTGAATCGATCGTAATTACTTCCTATTTTAAGCTTGACCCAAGCTTGCCTATCTTTGATCACATGAACGGTTCATTATTTGATGAATTAATACTGATTAAAGATTAAACATATCTACATATTTATTATTTAAAACAACCATAATTCACATAAAGAACGACAAAAAAATCAACTGCTCCATCCGTATCATTTTCATTGTCGTTTTGAACTTGTTTTCAAATTAAACATTACCGATAAACTTCCTGCTTTCACAAAACAGCTAATTTTCACTTGCAACATGTAGAATAATCGGTTTAAACTCTTTTAACAAAACTAATTTAACATTTCCCTGTCTAAAATTTATCAAAAATACATGGATTAACAAATACGTGATCTGTGGTAAGCAGTATTTTGCCGTTTGAATAAGGATTTCTGTCGTGAATGTTTTACTGAATCTCCCTGCGTTCTATAGATAGGAACTAGAATTTTCCACAGATATTTTGAAGAGGAAAGAGGGTGCGTTCTATGCACCAGTGCGTTTAATAGACACAAAAAGACGGTAGACATGGTGCCCCACTCTGACACATTATCCTTATCATAAAGTTGTTCCAAGTGCAGTCAAATTCACAAACCTTATATGCCGATGGGCATCGATTGCACAGGTACATGTAAAAATGTATATTGTAAAACTAATTACCATATGATAACATCTAATACAGCTCTTATGTCAGATGGTATATGGTACATTGTATATAGAGTAAGAGTTGGATAGAATTAACAGTTAATGGAAACCTTTCTTATATATTGGGTCAAATCAAACACTTACTTTCGCAACTGCTGCTGGAACACCATCACCAAGAACTTCTCTTAAAAACATGGCCTCCGTCATTTGTCCTCCAAAGGTAGATGCCCTTTTAAAGGCATCTTTTAAGCGTTTTTGCTCTACATCTCTCACTGAAAAATGCAACCATTCATTGATTATTTGTGTTGGTATAATTGCAATTTAAACATTTTCCATACCAATAGAGCCATGATTTTATAACCTTCTCATTAGTGAATACATGTTCATGCAAGGGAAAATAATCTTATTTGTTGTCCAGGTAGAAATAACTAGTTTCAGACAATATTATGGTTAATTTTGAATCTTGCTCATATTCATAGTGCATGTTATTAGATGTGAGTGCATTGCCAAAAAAAAGTTTCAACAAACATCTAATTAAAATTAAATTGGGAAGAACTGAGTCAAAATCATCACTACTATTAACAGCAGCAGTTCCAACTAAATTCTAAGAAGTTGCTGCGACATCATTGCAAGGACTGTCAAGTCTGGTGTGTTGGTGCATCATGTTTTATGGCAACATGTGTAAATGATAAACCTATCTGTGCAGAGTTCAGATTGTAGCATGATTGTTTAATATGTTTCCTGTCACTATTGTCAAGTTAACAATTTTTATTTCTTTACTCCTGGGATTTCAACCTAAATTTTGATGAGTAATTATGACAGAGGATACTGCTTAGAGAGTGAGACTATTGACTATATTTTAATGAATGGTTATACATATTTGCAATATAGTTTAAAGTATCCACAAGACATTACGCTGGTAGTTTTAAAGTATTTCATGAAAAAATTGCACCTTTATTCATGTCTAGAGCTATATTTCAAACCATGTACATGTGCACTCACAAACCGGACATGGAAAGTTGAGAAAAAAGGGGATTCGTTTATTTACATTTAGTTTACAGTGTTCAGATAAAAATGTATTAAGAAATGCAATAAATAATCCAAGCCGCATACTTCGAAGTTCAAAATGCTTTTATTCTTTTCATAAATAAATCCTGTGTATATCAATACAAGTCTGTTGAACTCTTACATTGTCAACAACACTTCTACAGCTATGAAATTTGACATGTTGGAGACGGAAGCAGGTCAATGCGGCCCCAGTCGTTCCAGCCCCGTGTCAGTCCGACCCCAAATAACATAGACGTTTCGGCCCCAATATAAATAATCATGAATACACTATATTATAACACATTTACATGCTTAGAGTTTAACTTATTAAGTTAAAGTCATTAATATTTTTCTTTGATGTTTTTCACTTTCTTTTAACATAAAAGAAATTAAAAAGAAAGCCTTGTCCAAACAAAATCTTCAAGATCATTAACGCTTAATTAGTCTATTGTTCTTCATTTATATTATATTGGGATTAATTAATATTGTAATCACAGAAAAAAGAACTCAAAACCCAAGCCATTTTATTGTACAAGCAGAGGATTAATTAGGAAAAAGTCTTGGATGTGCCGCCTGCTCGATATAAAAAGAAAGTTTGAAAAAAAAGTCCTCATTAAAATTCACATAAATTTAAAGTATTCACTTCTCTCTTATATGGATTCATTTTTGTTCCGTAACTCACAACACATTCATATACTAGTACTAAATGCAAAGCTAAGTAATAATAGAAAATAATAGAATTATTTAAATTCTATATAAAAAAAATTTAAGGGCGCAATTTCACTTTGAAAAAGTCGCCATCAAAATACATATTTAATTAAAAAGTCCTCATTAGCTTCGTGAACTTAAAACATTCAATCATGGCTACGTACCCTTGTGTTGTATGCAAGATTCACGTTAGACCGAGACAGCATGCCTTAGAGTGCGATGGCTGTTTCCGATGGCAACATCGTCTTTGCAATTCAGGTAATTTTAACTTTATTTTAAAATTGTGAAATCTTCTCATTTTCACATTTTAAAGCATATTAAAAACTAGATACGATAACGTAACCCTCAGTCCGCTTTTGCTCCCAGCGAGGATTACGAATCGGTTCCATTCAACGTATGGGAGCAGCGCCCTCACACCGGGCGGTTTTTTGTCCTAATTCCGTTGGAAGTGGTTGGAAAAATTAACGGGGGTGAAAGATAAATATATTTAGGTAAACCTTGAGGTGCTAAGTAAACGCTGCATCAATCCATGGTAGACTTATATCCATCTGAAAATTTTAATGCATGAAATCTTCTTTCTGTCCGACATTTTGTTTACAAGTTGCTATTTCACGTGCACTTGCCTCGTTTTGGAGATATCCTTATTTGGATCAATCGTAGTAAAACTTCGTAGTAGTTTTTTATATTTGGCATTCAGATCCATATATGGATAGGCTCCGCCCATCACGAGAGCATACGTAAGGTGCCATGGCGGACAAGAAACAATTTTCAAATACGAAATCGACCATGAAGGTAGAAACAGGTATTGTAACACTTATTTAAAAATTGTAGGGAATAATAAGTTATGACCAGATATGCAAAAAGAAAGTTGAAATATTCACGGAACGAAAATTTTAATTTGCTCCCATACGTTGAATGGGACCGATTCGTAACCCTAACTGGAGCACACACGGAATGAGGGTTACGTTATTGTATCTAATTGAAAACAAGTTTAATTTATTTAGATTGGCAAAATAGTGAAATAATGTTCCATGTTGCTATACTTTATAAAATTTATTTCAACAATAATGAAATTATATCTTATTCCAAAATAGGACCTACATGTATCTCTACGAGACCTTTACGAGGAAAACACTCTCCGCACGTCTGAGTTTCTGCGTGAAGTTGGTAACCTCTTTGCACCATCAGTATCTCGGACTAAACTTATCTAAGATCATGTGTTAGTGCTAGTGTTACAGTGTTAGTGTTAGTGCTTTTTTGGGATTTTTTTGTAGTGTTAAGTTTGTAGTCTTATTATCATATAAAATATGTCATCAATAAAAAAAAATGTGAAAACTCATTATTTTGTTTATTTTTCTTCAAATCATTCATCAGAAAATCACACCGGTAATTTCACTGAAATATAGATAGTTGTCAGCTTTTTATTTCTTTCCGAATATTACAAAACCTAAAATATTTTATATATTAAAAAAAAAGGCATATAAACACAATAATAATAATGAAAAACTGAAGTCGGATCGTCTGGGGCCCCCGACTGGTTTGGGACCGGAGAGACTTGGGGCCGGAACGACTCGAAATCGTTAGAGACAACTTGAAAATACTAATAAATAATTTTTGTCTGACTAAAATTTTTCAGCATAATTTTTTCCATTCCAAGTTGGTATAATGGTGTCATCATGGAGTCCACAAATTAGAAAGAAAAAACTTCCTCGAGACCAAGTCACTATCTTTTTATATCTGGGTCAAGAAATGGAGTAAATCATATTTTTAAAATTAATCACTTTCTTTTTAACTAAACCACAATTAGTATTATAGACTGGTACTGAAAATACGAGTTCCCACGATTTCCTTTTTATACGGACATCAGAATTTCGTGCTCAAACGAAAAACTAGTACCGGTTTCAAAATTAATCGTTTGCGATTCTCATTACACTAAAAAGAACCAACCATATAGAAATGGTATTGGAACGATGACATATCAGGATGTAAATTTTGACAGACGAAAATGTCAACATAAATTTGCAATATTTAGCAGGTGCTTATTTCTATTGAGTATTGTTCTTACGTCGTCTGACAGCTTCTTCATAAGGTATATAAGATAATTTTGATTCCTTTCCACCCATTTTGATAATCTAAAGAATCTTAAACATGATAAGCATTCGATCTCAACAATAGTAAGTGTCAAAATTCAGAGATCGACATCCATATTACATCACGCGATGTTGACATGAATCTCGCGAGAATAGATAATTAGGAAGGTCAATAAGTTCTTTCGCGGTTTTTTTAAATGAACAATCCCGATCTCGATAGCAAAAAATAAATCAAGTAGCATGGAGTGTGAATAGTTATTTATAAAATTCCTACATTTCGCTTGAAAGGCGGCGAGTCGAAAACAAAGATGTAAACAATGTTGTGGATCCAGTATAAGAATAAGAATACTTTATTGACCAATTAAGGACCCACAAGGGGCATAGCAATTACAATGATTGACAATATCAAGGATTTGACAATATGGAATACATACATATCAGTGGCGTAGCTGAATATACGCTGTCACGCCATGGCGTGAACATCGACAGGTTAAGAAAACAAGGGAAATAAAATTTTAAAAAAATGATCTTTTATTGCTACTTTTAACAGTCTAATTAAATCAGTATAATTAATAAATCGCTAATAAGACGTACTAGTAAAGGATCTATGCATGGTAATATATAGACAGGCAAATGTTACGCTAACGTCCGCATTTCCTATTACACAATTAACGATTTCATATATAGTGTTCATAATTCATTTCCGATTTAAAACGTCTTTGCAAAACGTGAAAAGCCTGCATGGCAAACAACTGACCATTTCTTCACTAAATCCGTACCAAGTACGCATCTACCAGATGTCCCTGATAAACAACGTCCTGTGGATGAAGATGCTTCATGTGAAGAATCTTCTAATGTAGCACTTCCGCAAGATATTGAAACTGAAAGCTCCAGTTCAGTGGCCACTTGCAGTGGCAGCTCACCCCAATACCTAGAAGGGGCCCGGGTGGCTCAATGAGTTAGGTTGTTGGATTACCCAACAACTCATACAAGCCTATCACCAATACGGTGTGGGTTCGCGTCCAGCTTTTGTAAATTACAAAAAGGGTGCACTCGACTCACAGCTGCAAGTGATAAAGTTTACCAGTTGCTTGCCCATGGTCGGTGGTTCTCTCCGGGTACTCTGGCTTCCTCTACCACTAAAACTCGTCGCCATGATATAACTGAAATATTACTCAAAGTGGCGTTAAACACAATAAAACAAACAAACCAATACCTAGATATATCATGTCTGCATGAATCCGAAACTTAAATTTACCAAATCTTTCGATATATCTGAAAGTATGCCCAGGCGATGTGGTAAACAGACTACCAGAGCCAATCACCCGGAAACGCCAAAACAGTATTGTAGTATTTATTTGTACTATCCATGTTTGGACCATTTGATTACAGAACTTGAATCACGTCTCCTTAAATCGCAAAACTGCCGCTTCCATGCACAGTATCTACAGCCCCGTCCTGTAGACAAAATAACTGATGATCATGTCGCTACAATATACAAGGCATACCAGGCATTAGAGGATTTCAGGAGAGAAGTTGCCAGATGGCGAACCCACTGGGTCATTACAAAACGTAATGATTTGCCAACAACACTTTGTACCACACTTGATTCTGTAAATCCTGTTCTCAATCCTTCTATTATGTGTTTTGTTAACCATGCAAGTAGCAAGTGTTACTGCTGAAAGATCATTTAGTGTACTGAGACGTTTGAAAACTTATGTTAGGTCGACTATGAAGAATGACGGGCTATATCTCCCCTTGTATTGATGCATATTCACCAAGATTTTGAAGTGGACTTGTATAAAGCAATGGAGGTGTTCGTATCTGTTAAGACACGACGGGCAGATTGTGAACAATTGTAGGAAATTCTTGTCTATCAAAGTCATGAAAATTGTGCTTGATTCTATGTTATATGAAGCCCTGAAATGGCCCCAGATCACACCATTTTGCATCTCGTCGGAAATAAAATGCTAGACCCCCTCTCAATGCTTATGGCGTGCACACTATTAAGCCTCGGCTACGCCTCTGCATATAATGTACATAATAACAACAAGGAAATATTGATAATGTCATATAATTATATAAGCCACCAGTGCAATTTGTTGAATATAAATATAGTTTTATTTCCAGTAAAATAATTTTTTAGACTGTGACTGAGTTTTAAAAGAAGATTCGGTGCAATTTAATCATTTTGATCCCCGTAGAAAGTGACCATACTATTACTAATACTAGTAATTTATCTACAGACAGGTACGTGGTACCGGAGGAAAGGGGTATCCGCCCCACTTTTTTGTGCAACAACTTCGAAAAGGTATTTGTAGAATTTGTAACACGGAAGCGAAACATTTCCAATACATCAAGAGGTAAAAGGGTGTGTTTACAGAAAAAAAAAATTGTTTTTGCTTGTCAGTTTTGAAAGCCCCCCTCCTCCACCCACTTTCCAGCTTTCCGGTGACAACCCGGTCCACTTACAAAACTTCCCCCACTTAAAAGATGCAGGTCTCCTCACCGAAAAGACCCCCGTCCCCACTTTCCGATTCGCTCCTACGCCTCTGACAGAGGTAAGAAATATATGTTACACTGGCGAAGAACACAGCTCATTTTGAACATATTAACATTTTAGCATAATTATTCTGATTGGACAATTAAGTATATTTCAGTCTCATTCAACATGTTCTTCATAATTTCTCTACAAAGAAAGTAAAACCTCACATAATTTCTGTTCTTTTACACATTAATCGGTATACCAGTCTTCGTGTGTTAATATTTTGCATTGTCAAAAATAGTGCCCTTTTTTCAAAATAAAGACCGCCAGTGAATTAGAGAGTAGACAATACGAATCAGTCGGGTACACTAACGAGTCAACATTACAAGAGGGCCCAGGTGGCTCAATGAGTAAAGGTAGTTGGATTACCTAACAACTCATACAAGCCTATCACCAATACGGGGTGGGTTCACGTCAGGCTTTGTAAATTACAAAAAGGGTGCACTCGACTCGCAGCCGCAAATGGTAAAGTTTACCAGTTGCTTGCCCATGGTCGGTGGTTCTCTCCAGGTATTCCGGCTTCTTCCACCACTAAAACTGGTCCCCCATGATATAGCTGAACTTATTGCTGAAAGTGGCGTTAAACACCAAAAATCAATCAATCAACGTTGCAACCTGGAACTCCAATGAGACCACGGGTTTCACCATCGGTGATTATCCACGACTTACCAAGCTCCGAATACTCTCCACTAATCACCCTCGGGTCAACTGGAAGAGAAATCATTGTGTGAGTCATTTCATTCCGAGTCTGATTAGTTCCGACGAACTGATTTACAACCAATCAAATTGCAAACACAACTTTTAAACAGAAAGGGATTTCCTTTATATTAAAATAAATAATTAGAGGAAATGATGGTTGGTTTATGGTGGAAACCGGACTACCTGGGGAAAACCACCGACCTGTCGTAAGTCACTGACAAACATTAGCACATAATGATATATCGAGTACACCTCGCCATGAATGGGGTTCGAACTCACAACTTTAGTGGTGATAGGCACTGATTGCAAACAGTTGTAAATCCAACTACCATGGATACGATCACGACAACGACGACCCCGGATTAGAGGAAATGAACGGACGGGAGGCAACGACCTGTTGGTTATCGACGATGAATGCTATATCGACAAAGATCGTATCTTCCATTTATTATATGTATATGTTAATATGTCTAATAGGTAAATGTATTTGATGTTATGTTGTTATTGGAGCTATTAAACACAGTTCAGTTATGAGACGAGCCCAAGACAGACGGTGTTCATATGAGATGAGTGGAGAGTAACGGAGTGTTATCAGTTCTGGCCATGTTCATGATGAGCTGCCTCGGGAGTTTAATCAGCCACGGATGTTGATTTAGACGGGGTGGGGCGTACAGGGCGTTCCCCCACACTAAACATAGCCAGAAATCATGGGTGATTTTGCTCATGAATATTCATAAACCAAAACGCGTCATGTATGACGTCAGCAAATAAACGTTTAACCATATTTGGAAGACGCTGATGAAATATATGTAAATAAAAAATATATTGTGGATTTTTTTTCAATTTCTGCCCCACATTTATAAGTATTAGTATGTCATTGAAATCGTTTTGTATAGGATATATATTGTTAAATTTTTTGAAATTTATATATCAGCAGTATTGTAATTGTATTATAGCTACATGTACTTGTTCTGTTGTTTTGTCGAAATAAAAAAATACCCTTGTGGAGCCTTTTCTTAATTGTTTATTTACATTTACAATGGAATGCGGTGCTTACTCAAATAATGCTATGTCTAGCAGAAGCAGTTTTACGAAATAGTAGATTTTTTTGCGTGAACCCCTATTGAATCTCTACTAGAAAGGTAAAAAAAAACTTGTGAATCCCTCTTTTAAATTATCGTGGGAACCTTTAATTTGTCAGCAACAATTTTATCGAAGAAAGATTCCTCAACAATGTTACCGGAACTGACGGAATTTGTCCCGGAAATTAGAATGGGGATTGTAAGAAAAGTGCTTTTAGGTCTTGAAAACCGTGCAGGATGCATTTTTTCACTTCTTCTCAATGCTTTTGAATGGCACTTACGCTTCAAATTTGAAACTGGGTGGGAACCTTGAGTTTTCATGGCACAGCTGTAATATTTTGAGATATTGTTCAAACCGGTGCCTAGTTTGATTTTTTATCCCGGAAAATTGTCCGGCCCAAGCTAACAGAAAGTTTCCCGTTCAACTATATGTTAAAATCCAAATTCTCTTTGAGCCGCCATTTTGAATATGCAAATGAGCAAATCACCTATCATTTCTGGCTATGATGTGTAAAGAATAAATTTTACAGCATTCAAGAAGACAAAGAAGTGTTGCCATTAATATAGAAACATTGCTATGTTTTGTTACATTACGTGGCAAATCTATTTTAGAAAATACTAAACAAATATTTTCTTAATGTTTGAATGTCACTTTTTAATGACCCAACACAAATATTTATAATGATTAGACTTAAATCTCAATATCAGACAGTGTATCTATGAGTGTACACTGTATATTGGTCCTAATGTACCTGCCCTTGATGGCCTCTGTATCTGGATGATGCAAATTTCCTCCATGTGCATTGGCCATGAGGAGGACTTTAATAATTTCATTTTAATTTCATTTTGTTTAATCATTTCCAGTCTAAATGTCCTTTAGGCACCGGCCCTTGATGATCTCTGTATATGAATGGCATTGCTCTCATGCATGTACATTGGTCATGAGGAGGACGCTGGATCTGCCTTCTGTCATTGAACTAGCCCCTTGTAAAAATTAAAGGGTTTATTTCTATTTCGGTGTTCAGAAGAAGTTAATAACTTATTAAATATCAACAAATGATATATATAGTTATTTATTTTTTATTTTTTATTTTTTTTTGTAATTGCTCAGTGGACTCTTCCAAATCTTATACTCATCAGAGACATAGCTATGTTTAGTACTTATGTACCAATCTAATTTCTGCAAATTGCTTGTTTGTATACCGTTTATTACATTTATGTATTAGAATTGGTTTTTTTGTAATATAAATCACTGTAATGACTCTGCCCCTTGCTGGGACCTTGATTGGACAATAAAATCTTATCTTATCTTATCTGTAGTATACGTATTTTGTAATTATTGTTCAATATCAGGTGTAAATTAGTCATTATAACGTTAACGCTACAAGTAGATCAAATCAAAAAACTTCTGATTCAGTACGCAGGGACGTAGAATCCGGAGTGTGCCAGGGAATGCTCCTACACCTCTGATAGATTTCATGACCACTACATGTGCACTAATTAGATCTAGAGGAGTTATGAGTAATTGACGACGCCATGTTCTGCAGTAAAAGGGAAGAAACTTCACTGACAAAAAGGTTATACTTCTAATTTGTATCGGTTACGTCTCGCTCCGGTCCCGGGGAATCGGCAAACTCGCAACTTTAAGTGGTGAGAGACAACGTAGATATAAATCCAACTGTCATTCGATTGTGCTGAAATAATTTCCGCCATAGCATTTGTTCCGACTGGAACCGAAATCATGATTCACATGATAGTTATTCCAGTTGGAATAAACAATATAGAATAAATAAATAAATAAATAAATAAATAAATAAATAATAAATAAACAAAGTTATGGTAGACTTTGTTCCTAAAAAAAATATATTATGGAGTTGTTTTTAGTAAATTATTCAACGATCACTTTATAGGCGAATTTATGAAACAAAATATTTCTTCTAAAGTTTAAAAGATAGGGTAAATTCCTCAGTATTATATATAAAAACTTTTTAAGATATCTCTGAGATACATTAACCCTAAATGATTTAAACTATGTCAACAACTTTATATGACACATTTTATTAAGATATCTTGAAAACATGTGTAGCTTTCTCCCGAAATACTTTTTGCTGAAAATTTCTAATATTTTATTAAAAAATATAAATATTAAATCGGCACCTACATTGTATATGTATACGGCGTTTCCGTATCGTGTGACTTTTAAGTCGAAATGTCGAGATTTTTAACATCTTTTTGGGGTTATATATATATATATATATATATCTTTATTCTCTTGTTACTTGTTAGTTGAGATCACATTGTCATTTCTACTAATACCCGCTTCCGGTCCGTAATTTAAGTCGGGAACAAATTTAATTACAATAAATAAATAAATAATAAATAAAGTTTTATTTAGAGTCGATACATATCACAACATACATAAAAACAATATTTTTCCAATGATTGTTTAGTCTATTTTTAAAACTATTTATACTTGTTGCATCTATTACGCTTTCAGGCAGTGCATTCCAATGGGCTACTACTCTTTGGGAACAATTGTATTTTTTTCTATTTGTACGACAATGCTTCTTGTATGTTTTGTATTTATGTCCTCTTGTAGTTGCAGTATTATTTTTGGGGACTATGCTGTCGATTTCGACTTTGTCCATACCCTTTATGATCTTAAACGTTTCTACTACATCTACATCTATACATAGGTACAGAGATACATACGAAATTTGTAGATTTATCAAATGGAAATTTCAATAGAAAGTGGAAATTTCAAGATTCAAAATATAGAGAATTTAAGATTCGACATTTCGCATTTTCTAGATTTGAAAGTCGACATTTAACTAATAATTTTAAATTATTAGATTTTTTTTTAGGATTGAATTTCCCTAATTACGTTTCATATGATAACTTTAGATGTTATTCTTGAGGGGAATGAAAATTTTCCTGATCATCTGTTTGACTTTTAAAAGTTTTATTAAAATTATTCTTTAATATTTAAGAAAAATGTTTATACCTTTTATTCTTCTCCATAAAACGTATTTAAATTTATAATATCATCCATGATCAATAAATTAAAACACTAAATATACTTATTTTTACTTTTTTTAGATTTTGTTTTCCTAAGACTAGCAACTTCCTTTTCGGAAGGGAAACAACTCTACCAAGACGTCGGATGCCGAAAATTCTGCGCTAGTACTAGTAGACAAAGACATTTATACGAGATTAAGACGAACTGCTGAGATTACAGATCTGTTTTATTTATGATAATCAACAAATTGTATGTCGAGAAATAACAGTCACAAAAGTCTATGAGTTCATAAAACAACCTCGGACTGGGATAGCGGGAAGCGCCATTTTACTGACAATAAACGTGAAATAAATCCACCATCATCCGTGTATTATGGCAGACGAGAAGGTATAATCCAATCGTAAAGTTTCCAATTTTTCACTTTTTGAGATAACACCACTGTTATTTCGTTTCAAAAACACGAGTGTAAATTTTCTAATGGTCGAGAAAAGGGGGCATGGGTTGAGGGAAAAATGTTTTATCACAGTCAATGACTGTGTAAAGAAACTGGATTAAAAGTAACAGAATAGAAAAAAAACAAATATTTTTAAAGTGGGTTATTTTTTCAAAGCACAAAAACATAAGTTTTCAAGAGCTTTCCTTTTTTCAACAATAAGAACAAGAATAGTCGAGATCAAAGCGCACATATTAAATAACAAGTATTAGGATACAAAAATTTGTATAGAAATATGGTTGCATCAAAAATGGCATCAAGTTGTTTCGTCTCTTGTCCATTTCATTCAAGTGGTTTCGCCCACAGGCAGAACAGTGAACCCTTCCCCCTTTTCTAGTTCTAATAATAAAACCCTAAATGCTCGCTTACTCACAAGGGTTTTAACGGGATGCCATCACACGTAATGGAGCCGCCGCCAATATTTTTTGCGCTCGCTTTCAGAGTTTCTGAAGCCCGCATTTATCATTAATACGACGTAACCTTTCCTTTTGTCCACTATTATAACAAGCTTTTATCACCTACCAGTATTTTAGAATGTAATTCCCACAAAATAAAAATCCATGTTTACTTTCTCTGGACATTTTGAATTTCGTCATTTCCAGCCTCACTTTGGTATTTTCCTTATTTGGATGTCGATACCATATTTGGTGAAGAAAATCTCCGCCTTCCGTAGTTTCCGGTTATGGTGAACGATCGATAGATTTGAACAAGGTTGTTGCTACCTTTGAAAAGCATACATTTCTCAGCCAAACCGATTTAACAAGGAACTGGGATCATCAGTAATAGTTAAAATGAAATGTTTGAAGCGTAAATAGTAAGTTTTTATGTTTCAACTGCAATTTATTTTTTGCTCCATTGTGACGAATGGGACCGCTTTGTAGCTCTGCCGAGACACAAGTTTGTCACAGGAGCTACATTATTGCAGCTACCCTTTTCTAACAATAACATGTTCAAAATACATGACATGTGTCTAGAATGTAGTTGCGGAACCGTAGCCCTTTATGGTCCTTTTTTTTGGCAGACCATAGGGCTACGGATTTCACCGTATCAAAAATGTGCGGAACTGCGACCAAGAATTCGTCGCACCTTTCAACAGTAATTTTCACAACAAAACGCTTTGTGAGAGCGGAGTCATGTGGATAACTCGTTTCGTTACATATTTATCTATCGCTTTTCATATTTACTTACTTATTATTATTCATTTGTAGCTCATTATAATAAAAAATGTTTCGATATTAACTGATTTCACCTACATGTACTTAGTCTCGCCATCTTGTCTTTGTGGTATTGTCGCTTTGAGGTCTCATGACTTTTGAGAGATGACTCTTAACAGCAAAACATGTGTTCGGTTTGTTTACGTTTTACCAGAGGTTTTGCACGACGATTTTTTTTTATCTGAAATAAAATATTTATTCAACCTAGAGGGAAATATTTTACATATATTAACCAGAAATGTTATTTTCTTCTATGATTATTCCAACTGAGGTGAACTCTCATTCAACATTTTCAAGCTTTTCATGTAAACAAACCGAACACGTTTTTTGCTGTTAGTCATCTCTCAAAAGTCATGTGACCACCAAAAAGGACCATAAAGGGCTACGATTCCGCAGCTATAGTGATGGGAATCGGTAACATTTTCAAGATTGATGATCATTATATCAACATCGACCGATGATCGATCATCGGTGACGATTGCCTGCTAAATGTATTTACTGACTATAATTAATCAAACAAGTCTTTATTTCAAGGGTATGATTGACAAAAGTAAAGATATGAATAAAATTGTATCATAAATTTATAAACTATAATTTTTCCATTAGTAAACATTAACTTTAAAATAGAACAAAACAAAAGATCGTTTTCCATATGTGTAACACCTGATATAGATAGATAAATAATAGATTAGTCCAAATATGTGTTTGACAAAAGTAAAGATTTGAATAAAAATCAAATAATATATTTACAAATTACAATTTTTCCATTTGTAAACATTAACTTAGAACAAAACAAAAGATCGTTTTCCATGTGTGTAACACCTGATATAAAATGGACTATTCCGGGAAATAGATAAATAATAGACTAGTCCAAATATGTGTATTGACTGAGTGTCAAAAGTACACTTGGACAAAACTGCCAGATGTTTGTCAGTATGAGGGCAAAAAAAACCAGCTGGGATAAAACTGCAATATTTTTGTCAGTATGCAGACAGAAAAAAACCCAACCAAAGAACAAAGTTAAGCATATATATTTTAGACACTATAGAATCAGAATCGACCACACGGTTTAAGAATCGATCATCAGATCGTATGATGACGTCCGACTGATTAGTCGATGTTTCCGATGATCGGTGCACCACTACGCAGCTATATAGAATATTGCTATTCAAGACTTTTGCTCAACTTCGGCTATAATGGAATCTGTGACACACGTAGCATGAGAAGATAATAATAATAAAAAAATGACTGCGAATGTTTTCTTTAAAAAATTTGTACTTCACCAACCCTAAAGGTTATATGAATTTGCATATCAATTGGTTCCTCTCTTTACGTAGACTATAAGATAAATAAATCAACCCTCATTAGCTTCAAATAAAAAAATTTTGTTTCATGTGCCATTGTCTTTTGATTAAACTCTTTATAAACCTGTTAAAAAACCACCAGGGTTCGACATTAACGGTTGTCCGATTGTCCGGAGCAAGTGAAATGGTCTTCGGGCAAGTGAAAACGGCACCCAACTTGTCAGATCGGGAAAGTGAAAATGATTCTGTGATATGTTCAATTCCTGAAGAGCAAAATGATTAATATTGAATTATTCAGTGTTGGAAGTCACTAACACATGTATGAAGAAAGAGTAAACACGGGTTGGTTCAGAAGCAGGATAATGTGTCGGAGTGGAGCGACATGTCTACCACAGACTGTTTTTTCAGTGAACTAGCATTATAAAAATTAAACTAAGCATGTTGGTCTAGTACACAGCTGACCTCATCATCATCTCATTGAAAATTAACTTGTTCTCGAAATGATATACAGTCAAACATCGGTCCCTCGAACTCGGATTTGTCAGACTAAGTGTATTGGTCTAGTAGAAAGCAGACATGGTCATCTCATTGAAATCTAACTTGTTCTCGCCATGATATTGCTGATCTGGCATCCAACAACAGTCGCTCACTCATTCTAGTCCTTTGGACTTACAGAGCTGTCGGACAAAATATTGACTAGGTTTGATTTAAACTACTTCTCGTCAGACCCGATGTCTGGAGCAATTTTTCAGTAACTTGGAACCGACAAAACGCTTGAAGATGACCGGCATCATTAATTACTTTCGCTTCTCAAACTTGTCGTTGTTTGCAATCTCCGATTTTTGTTTATTTTTGTCTATATAATCAAATTTTGATTTCACATTGAAGAGTTTGACTACTAAATGTGTAACTGATTCCGGACGGACGCGCATCGATTTTCCGGAAATTACGTTGGTTTTTTTTTTGGCAATAATTTTTGTTTGACTCGTCGGTCGGTGAAAGGGGAAACAAACTTAATTTTAATTTAGGCCTAGGTTGTCAGTCATCCAATTGATTCGGTCCAGACCTAATGCTACTTATTTATAAGAGGTAACACCTTGAAACATGTGCATAGCTAGCATTATGCAAACTTGGTATCTTTGTTTATTTCATACACAAGTCTATTGTATTGTATGTATATTTCCACATGTCGCACACAAATGTGTTGTACTAACTTTGAGTATTCCAAGGTATCACTTGAAGCTGTAAACAAACCATTTTATGGATTTAGCCAGTATATGTGTAATTCAGTTGAAGTTGTAAAAAAAAATGTAGGTTCGGCAAATGTTTGATAGATCTGACACATTGTCCACATCTGACAGACAGGAAAGAGATTTCGAAAGTTCTGGGACTACCTATTAAAAGATATTTTTTTAACCCTGTCTTGTTTTATTTCTTGCAGCATGAAGAAGTTGAATCACCAGAAATCCATTTTGAACCAGTTATAAAATTACCAGAAGTAGAAGTAAAATCTTTAGAAGAAGAGGAAGAAGACATATTAAAACTGTAAGGAAACAAACAAAAATCTTGTTTGTTGGTTTATGGTGTTTAATGCCACTTTCAACAATATTTCAGTTATATCGTGACGGTCAGTTTTATTGATGGAGGAAACCGGAAAAAAACACTTGACAAACTTTATCACATATATTAATTTTTAGTATTTTTTTTTCGCAAGACAAGGATTATCAGGTTCATATCAGATGAGCTCGAAGATAATCCTTGTCGAGCGAAAAAAAATACTAATAATTTTTTTATCGGTGATTTCACAATTTTAGCGCAGCTTTGTGATTTTTAGCTCAACTTTTCGAGAGAGAAAAAGTTGAGCTATTGTTGTCACTCCAGCGTCTGGGTCGGTTAAGTTTTTTGTCAGAGTCCATTTCTCAAAAACTATCAAAGGTATCCATTTGAAACTTGGAATACTTGTTCACTATCAAAAGAGCAACCAATTACAACAATCTGTCTGTGTTTCGACATAGTACATAGAAATTAGGTCAAGCAAAAAAAATTATTAGCTTCTCGGGCCAATTTCCAACAATTTTGATGAGGCAGGGAGGCACTTTTTTTTTTTTTTTTAGTAATAATCAGTGTTGGTTCAAATGCAGTGGCAGCTTATACCGGTAACAACCATGCATACCTTCGACATAAACACTTTACTGACAATGATCGCGATCAACAAACTTCCAGAGCAGACCCGGAAATGACTGGAAACAGACCCAAATTTGTTTTCCCAATGTAAAAACAATCAATGCGGCAGTAAAAACATACACGCGGCGGTGCCTGAAAAGCTAACAATTAATTTTGTTTGGCCTTGGGGATATTATTTTAGTATAATTAAGATTTCTCAATAACTATCAAAGCTATTAACTTGAAACTCGATACACGTGTAAAAAGTGTTGACAAGAGAAGACAACTCCATCCAGCATTTTATTTGAGTTATTCCCCCTTTTTGACAATTCTTTAAAAAAATAAAATTTCTCAATAATTATGATAGGCATTGAAATGAAACTCAACATACCTGTTCATTATCAAAGGGGGAACCCATTACAACAAGGCAGGTGACCCTGTGATTTGTATATCCAGAGTTATCTGCAGTTTAATAACAGATACGAAAAAGTGGAGCGTCCAGCATTCGTGGGCGGTGCTCTTGTTTTGTTGTGTTTTGACTTTTTTTTTTTTAGTGAAAGGTTTAGTGACGTCACGTTAGACTGTGCATTGCAAATGACCAACAGCTGATAATTTCTAGTATCACGAGTCGGTGGTCAACTGCTTGTTGTTACTAAATTTTTCGGGTACTAAAGATCAAAGGAAACTTAACATATTACCGATAAAATGTTGTATCGAGTACACCTCACCATGAGCGGGTTTGAACTCACAACTTTAGTGATTGCACAGGTAGTTGAAAATCCAACTACCATACGATCACAACAGCCCCTCAATCTGGTTGGTATTAAATGTTTATAAAATATATATGGGATGCACAGAATAATGAAGTTTGATTAGCTTTTATTGTTTGGAAGAACATCCCCTTTTAAAATTTTTATTTATCAATGCTAGAACAATATCAGGAATTAAATCCTTTTACTTGTTGAGAGAGAGTAAGAGTTATGGTGTTTAACTCCACTTTCAACAACATTTCAGTAGTATCACAGGGTTCGACACTAACACTAGCCCGAGATTAGTAAAAAATGATCAGGGCTAGTTAAAGTTCCGATAAGCGTAGCTCGGTGAGCTAGTAAATTTTATTATTTACCAAAGCGGCAAAAGCTGTTTTGAATTCTAAATCTGATGTAGACTGGTTATTTTTTTTTATTCTGTTAACAGGAACCAGTTACTTTCGATTAAGATTCCGCGTCAGAATCATATTTGCACTTTCATCCATACGATTAAAGTAACGTGTTCGGACTTAAAATTTGACACGGAGGAATAATAAAATGAGTTTACATAAATTTCTGGGGCTTGCCTTGAATTACAAACAATCCTTTCAAGCTTCAAATTGAATTTGATAAAAAGAGGCTACAACGAACTTGAAATTGATGACGATATAAATCGGGCATTATCTAATAACAGCCGAATTTTTAAACAAGAAAAGCAAAAAACATACAAAGGAAATTCCTTTGGTGCTTTCAACTAAATATAACCCATGTATCAGAAAGATAAAACGGTGTCTAGTCAAACATTGGCAATTGTTAAAATATAACACGGCCCTCGTGACAAGGACTACCAAAATGTTGGAAGGGCTAGTTAAATTCTTAGACTATTACTACTAGTATACTGAAGAAGTTAGTGTCAAACCCTGTATCATGGCGGTCAGTTTTATTGGTGGAGAAACCCGGAGTACCAGGAGAAAACCACCGACCTGCCACAAGTCACTGACAAACTTTTACTTGTAAAAAAAATATATTGACTGGATGTATTCATCAAATGCCTGTTTGTATTAAGATAATGCAACAGTTGCATTTACAATTTTCTTGTATTTTATTATTAAACTGTGGGTTTTGTGAAATTAATGTTGATACAAGATAAGGTATATAAGTTTGTTTTATATATGAAATATACATTAATAGTTTGAGAGGAAAGGGTATTGATACATTTCTTGCAAAAAAGTATTGTACTTGCAGTAGTTCTATTACACACATGTTAGGGCATTCAACAGCAGCTGGAAACATGGCAAATTACCTGTCTAATTGCATTTTTTCCCAGTTATTTTGTTTTCAAAAATGAAAATGTAAAGTGAAAGTAAAACATGCTTTGTTTTGTATACTGGTTTATCTTTAGCACTCTAAATTGCACAAATTGGGAATCAAAATAAGGGGATAAGAATGTTGTGAATTTTGCATGATTTTAGAATATTTTTCATTGGGAAAGGGTTCTTTTACCAGACCCTGGGTAAGGCTAGAAAAATTCCTGCCCTTCTACTTTAGGATTATCACCTCCTACTTGAAAAATGACTGAAATTCCCTGCATGTACACTGTCTTGTCTTTTACAGGCGTGCCAAACTGTTCAGATTTGACAACTCTTTTGACCCACCAGAATGGAAGGAGCGTGGAACTGGAGATTGCAAACTTTTAAAGCACAAAGAATCTGGTCTGATACGTTTGTTAATGAGACGAGACAAAACATTAAAAGTTTGTGCAAATCATTATAGTAGGTTTACTAGATATTGAATTCTCAAGACTCTTAAGAAATAATAAAATTTTCATATACTATTACCTACAGGGCTCGCCAAACCAGGGAAAGTCAGCGACTTTTTTTGCCCTAATTTCAATAATGCCCTATTCTTGTCCATAACGCGAAGTTTAAGTCACTCTGTCAATCTTTTTTTTTACCAATAATCATACTTTTTCCTGAATATTCGCATGTAAGGAGCTCCTATGTTCCTGAAAATCTACCTATACAGGGTCTATATATTCAATATTTTATTCCAAATTTGTTAATTGTATCTTTTTTTTTAAATCGCTGTACAGCACGTTTGTTTTGTGAAAGGTAAGGGACATGCAGTAGAGGGGAAAGAAATGTTATAATACATGCAAGCTTTTCGAAAGTCTCTCAGATTTTTCCACATTTCGCCCTTATGTCAACTGAGAGAAGTCATATTGCCTTGTTTTTACTATGTGTGGTGAACGCTGTATTTAATGTGAGATTATGGCTATATTTTGAAAATAGAAAGTTGTAAAATAATGACCGAAGCGACAATACATCCATCCATAGCGATGTTGAATACCTCCTCTGTCAAGAGGCAATTGTGATCGTATCGTGGTTGGATTTTCCACTACCTATGCAATCGGTGCCTATCACCACTAATGTTGTTAGTTGGAATCCTGTTCATGGCGAGGTGTACTTGATACAACATCATGTGATAGAAAGTTTATCAGTGACATGAGGCAGGTTGGTGGTTTCCTCCAGGTTCTAAGGTGTCCTCCACCAATAAAACTGACCTCCATGATTTAGCTAAAATATTATTGAAAGTGGCGTTTAAACACTATGACCTTCCTCTGTCAAACCTGCACAAATTTGTTATAAATAAAAATACCACTCGAAAAGAAAGTTGAAACAGTGCAAATAACTACTTCTCATCTCAACTCGTTATACACAAAAAAGACGGCAACATATGCTGATGGTCCTGGTTTAGGAACAGGGAGAAAAATAAAATGTAGTGTTGAGCCAGTTAATGGCATCCCAACCCCCTTCCCCCTAATGATTGGATTTCCAACAGAAACAAACAAAGAGTTGAGTTTATATCAATGATAAACATGTATATAACTGAAATATTGTCTTAAAGTGGTGTTATACACCCATTATCTATTTCTTTCATTTATAGTTACTGCTCAGATGGAGTTGAAGCCAAATTGTGGGAGTGACAGGGCGTGGTTATGGAGTGTCGCAGCTGACTATGCAGATGAGGAAGCTAAACCTGAAACATTAGCCATCAGATTTGCAAATGCCGAGAGTAAGATAAATATGACATTGGTGATAGATATAGAGTAACGGCAGTTATGAAGGTCGAGACATACAATATCGCTAGTTTTGTAGCAAGTCTTACAGGACGAGCTATGATACTAGTGTTAATGTATGTCCAGATCTTAAAACCTGGCGTTATTGTTTTTATCAGTGACATCAAAATGGGTTTGACATCACAATGACTATTAATGTTCAATATCAATATAAGAGTCAGTGCTTGTGGTGCGAGTTACTAACTCGACCTAATATTTTTGTGGATCCAGGTCAGTTCATTGATCCAGACTTTATCAGTAGCACACATCAAAGGAGAATGTCCAATTGGTCGATAAATATAGAATAATATAGAATAACTGCAGTTATGAAGATCGAGACAGACATTATTGCCAGTATCGGCTGTGATACTAGTGACAATGTTTGTTTAGTCCTTCAAAACATATGTTATTGTTTTAGTGGCAGCGTCATAATGAGTTTGATGTCACACTGGTTGATAATTTTCAGTATCAAGAGTCAGTCTGTTGATACTGAGAATATCCATTGATGAGATCAAAAGAATTTTTTGTTTAATTACTGATGAAGTGCTTGTAACAATAGTAAATAAATTATTTTGTTAAGGTATTAAAATGGCACTTTTGATATTGAAATGATCTTTTCATTACCTTGGAAACAGATCAACAGGAAGTGCTACATTAAAATGGAAGTTAATTAGCAAAACAAGCACTGTATACTTGTCTTTGTCAGTCACTTCCATACATAATGCAACTTGGAAAAATTTAACGGCATGGGTGGTGTAATAGTTAACATGCTAGCCTCAAGTGCTGTAGATCGGGGGTGCCAGCCCTGACTGGGTCAATCCAAAGACTATAAAATTGGTATTTGTTGCTTCTCTGCTAAGAACACAGCATTAAGGAGTAAGAATAAACTTGTTGGTGCTGAAATTAGAATAAGTGGAGCTAGCACTATAAAAACATACCTGTTAACCTCTGGGAACTGCTAGGGGGAGATCTCCCCCCTACCAACTCTTCTAAGGGGGAGATTTTGTGCGTCGCCTTTAAAGCCACAAAATTGTACCTTGTAGTTGCATACATATGATAGAGTTGCTATGCTACAACTGGAGATTTGTAAATTTTTGGCTGGAGATTTGGTCTCATAACTGGAGATTTTTTATCGACGTATTTGATGCATGTTTTTATTGTTAATTGATGTTTTCTTTTTGTTTGTTTCAGTATTGAACCAACTGCATCCCATTTCAATATATATTGTTTACATTTCTGTCTTATTAGTAGTGTTTCATATGATGAATGAAGGATAAAAACTGTATTTAAAATTTATTCATAATCATAAGGTTATAACAAAGCAATAACAATGAAGACAGAATGCTCTAAACAATAAAGTCATAGAGCACTAAAATTAAAAAGTCACTTTGCTGCTGGTGCGTTGGGCGATAGCATACGTTTTGGCCTTTTTGTGGTTTATCAATTCCATCCTGGAACTTAGTCCTTAAATAATACTTTGATCGGCTTTGGTCCCAAACAAGCCATAACAACTCAATCCGAGATGAATTCATTGTACGTTTGATCGAAATAAGAAGTTTTCCTCGGCATCAAAGGTTGTCCGACTCCTGTTTGCACAACGGTTTATAACTATTTTTAATTGCCGCTATCACACTTCTAATCATCTAAGCGTGTGCCACAAACCCACTTCCTTATCCCCAATTAACTGTCAATCAGTGGATAATTGTTGTATAATCATCAACACCTTAATTAATCTCCATGACCCAATTTACCTGTAAAGGTGTCAAACAGATCAATAACCGGATATCATTTAAACACCTTTACCATTCGTATCTCTCGGCGTTTTTCATCAGCGCGGGAGTTCCAAATAGGGAATTTCCAGAAATATTGATCACAAAATGTAGGTCAATATTTTATTGTACTTGATTTTTTTTGTTGGGGGGATATCGTGCGGGAGGAAAAGGTGTGTGCGGAAGATTAATGTCTCCCGCGCATGAGACCCAGTCCATGAGGGAGATGAGGCTCTTACGCGGGAGACTCCCGCGAAAAGGGGGAGGGTTAACATGTATGTAAAAATCCAACTTAACATTATCATTTCATTGAAAATTAACTTGTTCTCGCCATGATATAGCTGAAAAAGAGTTGGCATTAAACAACAATCACTCGCTCACTAAAGACTTACTTAAACTTTTTTAAACATAGATGTCTAAAAGTCTAATGTGCCATATCATATCATTCTTTATTTTACAAATGACTATTTGGTTTCTAGGCCTACAAAGGTTGTGTTGCCTTTAGTAGAGACAGTTGGTCGTAATTTAGAGACATTTTTATTAACTTATACAGTCAGTCAAATTTTTCTTCAAGTCTCGTAGTTATTCTTAAATACATACGAATTTCAGATTTACACAAGCAAAAACTGTTTCATATATTTGACAAAAATGGCACTTTTGATATTGAAATGATCTTTTCATTACCTTGGAAACAGATCAACAGGAAGTGCTACATTAAAAATGGAAGTTAATTAGCAAAACAAGCACTGTTTACTTGTCTTTGTCAGTCACTTCCATACATAATGCAAATTGGAAAAATTATTGAAATTATTATACCCCCCAGCCCAGAGGGGGATATACTGTTTTACCTCTGTCCGTCCAAGATATTTTTCTCAGCAACTATTGATGGCAGAAATCTGATATTTGGTCACAAGCTTCATATAGGTATGCCATATTGTGGGAAGCGTTGTTGGACCCGTCAGATTCCTACTTCCTGTTTGCCGACTTTGTTGATTTTTATACACATTGAACATATATGCTCATTTTTCTCAGCAAATATTGATGGTAGGAATCTGATATTTTGTCACAAGCTTCATATAGGTACCTCATTTTGTGGAAAGCGTTTTTTGACCCGTTAGATTCCTACTTCCTGTTTGCCGACTTAGTTGGCTTTTATACACATTTAACATATATGCACATTTTTCTCAGCAACTATTGATGACACAAATCTGATATTTGGTCACAAGCTTCATATCGGTACCCCATATCGTTGGAAGTGTTTTTGGACCCATAAGATTCCTACTTCCTGTTTGCCGACTTTGTTGATTTTTATACACATTGAACATATATGCTCATTTTTCTCAGCAAATATTGATGGCAGAAATCTGATATTTCGTCACAAGCTTCATATAGGTACCCCATTTTGTGGAATGCGTTTTTTGACCCATCAGATTCCTACTTCCTGTTTGCCGACTTGGTTGGTTTTTATACACATTGAACATATATGCGGGGGTATCATGAGTGAGCAGTTCATCTTGTTTCTTTTAAAAACCTATTTAACGGCATGGGTGGTGTAATAGTTAACATGCTAGCCTCAAGTGCTGTAGATCGGAGTTGCCAGCCCTGACTGGGTCAATCCAAAGACTATAAAAATGGTATTTGTTGCTTCTCTGCCAAGAATGCAGCATTAAGGAGTAAGAACAAACTTGTTGGTGCTGAAATTAGAATAATGTGTCCGAGTGGAGCTAGCACTATAAAAATCCAACTTAACATTATCATTCCATTGAAAATTAACTTGTTCTCGCCATGATATAGCTGAAAAAGAGTTGGCATTAAACAACAATCACTCGCTCACTAAAGACTTACTTAAACTTTTTTAAACATAGATGTCTAAAAGTTTAATGTGCCGTATCATATCATTCTTTATTTTACAAATGGCTATTTGGTTTCTAGGCCTACAAAGGTTGTGTTGCCTTTAGTAGAGACAGTTGATCGTAATTTAGAGACATTTTTATTAACTTGTACAGTCAGTCAAATTTTTCTTCAAGTCTCATAGTTATTCCTAAATACATAGGAATTTCAGATTTACACAAGCAAAAACTGTTTCATATAGTTGACAAAAATGGCACTTTTGATATTGAAATGATCTTTTCATTACCTTGGAAACAGATCAACGGGAAGTGCTATATTAAAATGGAAGTTAATTAGCAAAACAAGCACTGTTTACTTGTCTTTGTCAGTCACTTTCACACAGAATGCAACTTGGAACAATTATTGAAATTATTATTTTTTAAAGACCTACTGTAAAAATACTATTATTTGTTGGCACCAATTTTTGTGGTTTCTACAAAATGCATTGTCCCATTGATTCTTGAATTAGTGGTTTTAAACACTGGAACTAACAATGAATGGGCAAGTTCTATTTGTTAAATTTTCATGGTTTCGGTTATCAACGAAATCCACAAAAATAAGTACCCTGCGAATAACAATACTTTCACAGTATATAATCTTTTCTAAAGATATACCGTGTAAGTGGTTTTTTTTCGTGGGTACCTAATTTTCGCGATAGTCAGCGAAAAAAAGAATCCGTGTAAATTTCCACCCTTTAGTACATAAGTTTTTTTTCTTTCTTAAATAATTGTATAAGATATATCGTAGTATGACTGTATAGTGAATATTTAACAATTATATGGTCACTGTCGTAAGTTGTTGAAATGACGCTTTTAAAATATCCAACATGGGGGGAATCCTTCCCGAAAACAATACATATGTTGACAATGATCATGAATGAACAACAAACAATGCCTTATTATTTAAGTGATGAAATAGCATCCAAGCCATACAATCGTAACAGATAATTTATTGTTAATCGGATTAAACTTCACAGCTGGGAGCAATCAAACTTCCAGACTTGATATAAAAATTGACAAATACATTTGATTACCTCTTTTCTTTTTATTTCAATCATTAAAAGCTTGTGTAAACACAGCCTGACAGTCTAATTATACATTAAGTAATTATGACACCTTTATAAAAAAATATACACACACTAAATCTTATCGACAACATTATTGATTATTTTACGCACGGTTAGATATAGTCACACTTTTATTTTTTCAGTTTATTTTTGTATCAACTGTAAACGTTTACTGGTTCAAAACACAACTGCACTAGAGAGTTTTAATTCTCTGAATAATTAAAAAGTATTATATGCATTTAATGATTTTGTGGAATAGTGCCCAAACAAGTAAAGAAATACGAAAATATTTGACAACAGTAAACATTTTCGTTTATAATGCAAAATAAAGAATCTGGACAAAATTATGATACTCAATTATTTCAAAACATTTCCTATTTTGAATTGTTGGTCAACCATTTCAGATAATGTAATTCTAATATAACGGTCAATCTGCTAAAATTTGATTTTGGTTAAAACTCAGGATCGTGAAAATAAGTACCGCTAAAAAAAATCAACTAATTTGGAAGAAAATCGCGAAATTTGATTCCCGCGAAAAAAAAACACTTATACAGTATAAAGTATAATGTACCATTTCATGTAATTTATTATTTTACAAATGGCTATTTGGTTGCTATGGTTAGAGGTTGTTTTGTCTTTAAAATTATTGAAAGTGATGTGGCGTTTTAATACCCATAAACCTCTTTGAAAACAACAAAATCATTACATTAGTGTTTCAGCTTTATATTTATTATACCAGTTTTTAATACCTCTTTACCATATCCTGTTGGTCCTGTTTATCTTTAGGAAAACTAATCTTTCTTCAGATTCTGATGTTGTATACATGTATATCGCCTTGGTATGTCAACCAATTGTCCTTTTACATTGCATATCTTTTTATGAATAGATTTTAAAGGTATTTTTGTTAAAATGAAAATTTAGACCCAATTCATGTCTCAGACTGAACTATGAGAAAGACTTGGTAAAGAAAAATAGTCTTCTACAATAGACAAAAAAATGCATTTCAACTTCAAATACATTGGAATAGCAGATTTACACGAGCAAAAACTGTTTCAATTTATATTTTGATAAAAATGGCACTTTGATATTGTAATGATCTTTTCATTACCTTGGAAATAGATCAACAGGAAGTGCTATATTAAAATGGAAGTTAATTAGCAAAACAAGCACTGTATACTTGTCTTTGTCAGTCACTTTCACACAGTATTTGTGGAGATGCTATAAATTTTGTCTGCATCCTGTTTCAATTTGTGCTCATGTAATGCCATAGTTCATATTTTCAACTAAGCAATCGGCGATATCCTACTTTTTGAAACCGTGTACACACTTAGAGCAGTTGTTAATTAGTCAATATATTTAGCTGTTTTGTATAATATTGGAAGGCCAAAGATGAATAAAAGGGTACCTGACATGACCCCAAACGGGACGTTTTTAGAGGTTGGTGATTCACCAAAGAAGAAAAAATGTAGAAAAAGATGCAACAAACAGCTAATTTGAGTTAGGCTGCAACTACTAGCTGTTTAATTATGATATATATTTGTAATTCACAAGAATTTTATATTCCTATTTCAACTAGTTGGGAGGTGACAAATTGAAATTCATATAAATTATCAGAAAGTGAAATGTCACAAATTTAGAGATGTGTGTGTAGCAAAAGAAAATCTGAGATTTGTTTTAAACCCTCCTTGGGGATGATGATTTTATTGTGACGGGCGGACTGAAATCAAGTGTTGATTGTCACAAATATATCTGACCAATTGTTCTAGTAACACACTTGTTCATTGCATAAAGTGAAACGAGTCGATAAAGAAAACTATCTATTTTTGTTTTGGAAAATGGGCAAAAAGCAGTTCATATTCTAAAATTTCACATATATTTGGAAGGTATACAGAATTTCTATTTTGCATCCAATTTTAATGTGTGTTTTTTTTCTTCTTTGAATTGATTATGTTGAAAACTTGCTGTAATATGTCGACAGATTTCTACTATCTCTTACCATTTCTGAGCTTAACTCGATCACATGTGCCTTGGGTGGTCCCTTTTCAATATTGTGTCAGACAGCGCCACCCTCCATTCAAAATGGCTGCTGTTACCAAAAATAGAAATCTCTTTAGTTGTCAATTTCTGCTTTATTACAAATCAAAATGAACTCAAATTTTAACATATATTCTGGGTTTTTCTGTGAGATTTTTTTCAGCCAGTTTATTCCGTCTAGGAATATTATGAGATAAAGATCACATCAAAATCTTTTGTTCAGAAATTCGAATTAAAATGATCTTTGGGTGGCCCACTTTCAAAATTATGTGTAACACCCCCATTTTCTATCAACTTTCGATGTCAAATTGAAAACCAGGTGAGCGATTACAGGCTCCTGGGAGCCTCTAGTTTTATTATTATTTATGTGTCCATAAAATAGTTGTAACTAAATCGTGGTTTCATATTGGTCTTTGAAAAGAAATTAGAATTTTAATGTATTAACAACACATTTCAGAAATTGTTACATCGCAGAGAAAATTGTTTTGTCTTTAGATATTTCTTATGTAAAAATGATGATGTGATTGTGACGGGCGGACTGAAATCTGTGTTGATTGTCACAAATATCTGAACAGGTACAAAAGTTTCCTTCTTATAAGAGTGCAAGTTTATTCAAGGGACCTGGATGGTCGAGTGGTCAAGATTGTTGACTTCTGACCACAAGCCTAACACCACTGTTAAGAGTTTGTACCCGATACTCATCCTTAGTGGTAAGGTTTCTAGACACCTAAGCATATATGGCAAAAGGGGAGGTGTTCCCAGGATCACCAGTTACTTTGTTATAGCCATCTGGGATTTCCTTTCCCATAAAGTCTTCTAGTCACAATTAAGCTGAAAAATTTATGGAAACCCATTCCTGAAATAATTATTCCTTGGATGTACTTATGTACTAGCTGTTGTTTCAGAGAACAGATTCCTATTTCAACTAGTTGGGAGGTGACAAATTGAAATTCATATGCATTATCAGAAAGTGAAATGTCACAAATTCAGAGATGTGTGTGTGTAGCAAAAGAAAATCTGAGATTTGTTTTAAACCCTCCTTAGGGATGATGATTTTATTGTGACGGGCGGACTGAAATCAAGTGTTGATTGTCACAAATATATCTGACCAATTGTTCTAGTAACACATGTTCATTGCATAAAGTGAAACGAGTCAATAAAGAAAACTATCTATTTTTGTTTTGGAAAATGGGCAAAAAGCAGTTCATATTCTAAAATTTCACATATATTTGGAAGGTATACAGAATTTCTATTTTGCATCCAATTTTAATGTGTGGTTTGTTTTTTTTTCTTTGAATTGATTATGTTGAAAACTTGCTGTAATATGTCGACAGATTTCTACCATCTCTTACCATTTGTGAGCTTAACTCGATCACATGTAGCCAAATACTGACAAATTCCAAAATATGAACTTTTTTTATTTTCATCCATTTTTTTATTATTATTTATGTGTCCATAAAATAGTCTTAACTAAATCATGGTTTCATATTGGTCTTTGAAAAGAAATTAGAATTTTAATGTATTAACAACACATTTCAGAAATTGTTACATCGTAGAGAAAATTGTTTTGTCTTTAGATATTTCTTATGTAAAAATGATGATGTGATTGTGACGGGCGGACTGAAATCTGTGTTGATTGTCACAAATATCTGAACAGGTACAAAAGTTTCCTTCTTGTAAGAGTGCAAGTTTATTCAAGGGACCTGGATGGTCGAGTGGTCAAGATTGTTGACTTCTGACCACAAGCCTAACACCACTGTCAAGAGTTTGTACCTGATACTCACCCTTAGTGGTAAGGTTTCTAGACACCTAAGCATATATGACAAAAGAGGGGGTGTTCCCAGGATCACCAGTTACTTTGTTATAGCCATCTGGGATTTCCTTTCCCATAAAGTCTTCTAGTCACAATTAAGCTGAAAAATTTATGGAAACCCATTCCTGAAATAATTATTCCTTGGATGTACTTATGTACTAGCTGTTGTTTCAGAGAACAGATTCCTATTTCAACTAGTTGGGAGGTGACAAATTGAAATTCATATGCATTATCAGAAAGTGAAATGTCACAAATTCAGAGATGTGTGTGTGTAGCAAAAGAAAATCTGAGATTTGTTTTAAACCCTCCTTAGGGATGATGATTTTATTGTGACGGGCGGACTGAAATCAAGTGTTGATTGTCACAAATATATCTGACCAATTGTTCTAGTAACACATGTTCATTGCATAAAGTGAAACGAGTCAATAAAGAAAACTATCTATTTTTGTTTTGGAAAATGGGCAAAAAGCAGTTCATATTCTAAAATTTCACATATATTTGGAAGGTATACAGAATTTCTATTTTGCATCCAATTTTAATGTGTGGTTTGTTTTTTTTTCTTTGAATTGATTATGTTGAAAACTTGCTGTAATATGTCGACAGATTTCTACCATCTCTTACCATTTGTGAGCTTAACTCGATCACATGTAGCCAAATACTGACAAATTCCAAAATATGAACTTTTTTTATTTTCATCCATTTTTTTATTATTATTTATGTGTCCATAAAATAGTCTTAACTAAATCATGGTTTCATATTGGTCTTTGAAAAGAAATTAGAATTTTAATGTATTAACAACACATTTCAGAAATTGTTACATCGTAGAGAAAATTGTTTTGTCTTTAGATATTTCTTATGTAAAAATGATGATGTGATTGTGACGGGCGGACTGAAATCTGTGTTGATTGTCACAAATATCTGAACAGGTACAAAAGTTTCCTTCTTGTAAGAGTGCAAGTTTATTCAAGGGACCTGGATGGTCGAGTGGTCAAGATTGTTGACTTCTGACCACAAGCCTAACACCACTGTCAAGAGTTTGTACCTGATACTCACCCTTAGTGGTAAGGTTTCTAGACACCTAAGCATATATGACAAAAGAGGGGGTGTTCCCAGGATCACCAGTTACTTTGTTATAGCCATCTGGGATTTCCTTTCCCATAAAGTCTTCTAGTCACAATTAAGCTGAAAAATTTATGGAAACCCATTCCTGAAATAATTATTCCTTGGATGTACTTATGTACTAGCTGTTGTTTCAGAGAACAAGTTGTTTATTTTTTAGCAAAATATCCATGTACATTACCTGTTTTGGCATACAAGTACAATCAAATGGCTTGGAGACATTTATTGAAAGTTAAATTGTAAGACAAGATGTACAAATGTACCATAAATTCAGGGTTCACGAAATTGCAGATGGGTTTGGTGGTCCTAGTAAAAAAATATCAGCCCTCATTGATATTCTATTGCAAAATACCAATATCTTGTGTCAGTCCTTCGCAAAATCTGCCCAAATTTTGCTGATCATGTCTGACAGGACTGACTTAATTTTGTGAAATCTGTAATATTTGGAGGCAAATTGCAGAACAGGTTACCAGTAGATTGTCTCCATGTTTTTCGATAGAATGGTAGAAATTTTTATAGTATTAATTTAGAAATTTATAATGATTTGAATGATGATGCATTTGTGACGGGCGGACTGAAATATCTATGTAGATTGTCACTTTCTGTATCTGACAAATTTGTTGGTTTATTATTAACCAGATTTTCTGACGGGAAAATCTTGATAGTAAGTTGCCAATTCTCTGACTGCTATGATATGACCTTGAGAACTGGAATATTTTGTGTGTCTTTGTAATGCATTTTGTACATGTAGTATTTATTTTACCTTGTATTATCAATTCTCTGACTGCTATGATATGACCTTGAGAACTGGAATATTTTGTGTGTCTTTGTAATGCATTTTGTACATGTAGTATTTATTTTACCTTGTATTATCAATTCTCTGACTGCTATGATATGACCTTGAGAACTGGAATATTTTGTGTGTCTTTGTAATGCATTTTGTACATGTAGTATTTATTTTACCTTGTATTATCAATTCTCTGACTGCTATGATATGACCTTGAGAACTGGAATATTTTGTGTGTCTTTGTAATGCATTTTGTACATGTAGTATTTATTTTACCTTGTATTATCAATTCTCTGACTGCTATGATATGACCTTGAGAACTGGAATATTTTTCATCTTTATCCTTTTACATTTTCATTCAAATTTTTTTTTGAGTTCTAGCTAATGGGATTTTATTCCTCCTCTCTTGATAAATGGGTACTAATATAGAAAAAAAATACCCACACAGATTAAACTAAACTAGATGTGTCCTTTTCAGATTAAAAAAAAGCTAATTCTAAAATTGTTTTCTACATAAATGATAACCTGATCACAATTTTAAAAACTTCAGATGGAATGATGATATTGTTGACGGGCGGACTGAAATACTGTGTAGATTGTCACACATATATCTGACCATTACTGTAAATTAGCTTTACACAATCATGTTTGATCCCTGGGTGCATGAGTGATTCAGATCGTTGACGTCTGTCCACTAGCCAAACACCACCAATATAAATTTAGTGTTTCAAGTTTCTAGATACGTGTACCCTATCCAATTCTGGCGGGTGGGGGTTTGGTCAGCATCCAGTTCTTTATATCTGCCTCTACTTTCCTCCCCCCTGTCAAGTTGTCATGAAATAACTGATAAATTGTTAAGAATAAATCAAATTCATAAAACTCCAGTATTTATCCATTCTCTATAATTTTCCCTTCTACAATACAAAGCAAAAACCATTTGAACAGGGACCCAGTAGTCCAAGACCACTAACATTTGGACTGAGACCCTGAAAAAATTTTGAGCAGAAGAACGGGTGGCTACTGAAAAAATGAATATTTCATGTGCTACAGTCCAGTCTTCGAAATTAGACTTTCGAATTTACTGGCCAGAAAACTTCAAAATTAGAATATTTATATAGATTCTATTGAAAAAATTTGGCAAAAGTCACTGGTCCGAATAAATTTTCACTGGCCGTGGGCCACCGGACCACTGCTAAAGTCGATGACTGTAAGTCAGTTGCTGGACTCGCAAGAACTGCAGGAAAAATGCTAAGTTCTGTCCTTCTTTGAACTTTCTGATAGTGAATATCAATGCCTAGTACATGACAGATATTAGCATGATGATTATATTGTGACGGGCGGACTGAAATATTCTGTAGATTGTCACATTTATCTGACTAATGTCTATAATAGTAGTGTTTACCTTTCATTTGAAATTTCAAATGTATATGGATATAGAAAGATTAAAAACATTTCCAATCATTTTGGGGCCATCGTAGTTGGGATCGTATGGTAGTTGGATTTAAAACTACCTGTGCAATCAGTGCCTATCATCACTAAAGTTGCGAGTTCGAATCCCGCTCATAGCAAGGTGTACTTGATACAACATTATGTGATCAAGTTTGTCAGTGACTTGCGACAGGTCGGTGGTTTTCTCCGGGTACTCTGGTTTCCTCCACCAATAAAACTGACCACCACGATATAGTTGAAATATTGTTGAAAGTTGCATTAAACACCATACCATTGTGATTAATCAGTTAATGTGATCTCTACCCTGTTCTCTTATTAACCATGACAACTTCTTTTGCAGATGCTAAAAAATTCAAGGATAAATTTGAAGATGCAAAGAAGACCAACCAGGTGTTGATAGAAAAAGAAAAAGAAAGTAAGGCTATTTTATATTCTGAAATCATTTCAGAAGCAAACCGCATCGGTAGTGTAATGGTTAGCGTGCTCGCCTCAAATGCGGTAGATCATGGGTTCAACCCCCGTTCGGATCAAATCAATTACTATAAAATTGGTATTTGTTGCTTCTCCGCTAAGCATGCAGCAATAAGGAGAAAGAGTAAATACTGGTTGGCTCAGAATCAGGATAATGTGTCCGAGTGGAGCGACATGTCTACACGCGGACTGTTGTTTCAGTGAGCTAACACTAAACAAATCCATTAAGCATGTTGGTCTAGTACAAAGTGGACCTCATCATCATTTCATTGAAAATTAACTTGTTCTCGCCATGATATGGCTGAGGTGGCATTAAACAACAATCAATCGCTCATTTCAGAAGCCTCAGTGGCTTGATTTTGATACCTCAAGATTTGGTAAGCAGGTCGTTGATTGGTCAGTTTAAAATATGACCTCATGACGTTACAGGGTGTTGCTGGATAACAAATAAGCCTCTGGTAAGGGATTCAATTAGCAGCTTGTAAATATTGTCATGTTTAGGGAGCCCACTGTATTTAGTTTAGAACCTTTTTTTATTGACAAAGTAGAAAATATTTTGTCGACAAGTTTTTTTTCTCAATTATTTAACTGATTTTGGCTATTTCCCTCTGAAAAACAAATTCTAAAAATTGCAGTTGGAACAGGTAAAAAATGAACCTTCTGAAGGTGGGTGTAGATGGTTTCAGATATTTTTTATTGATTTTTAGCTATTTTATTTTTCAATTCTGCATCATCCCTGGTTGTAAATTGTTCATGGAAAATGTTTAAAATCTCAATTTAATATGTGATAGTTTGTCAGTGACTGGCGACAGGTTGGTGGTTTTCTCCGGGTGACCGCCACAATAAAACTGAAATACTGTTGAAAGTGGCGTTGAGCACCACAAACCATCAATTTCTAATAGTAAAATCTGATTTTGCAGGTAAACTTCAGAATGGAAATGGTGATAAAGAAGGGGATTCTGAAGCCAAATCATTAACAGAGAAATTAGGTGAAATGTCTGTGAAATCTGACAGTAGTAAAAATGTTAGTGAAAATAAGACTGACGAAGAGAAAAAGGACAGCTCGGGAGAACAAGCAGAAAGTAGCGATAAAAAAGATGAGCCTCCCATAAAAACTGATAGTTAATATTTGTACAGAAGGAAGTTATTTATTTGATCGACATTATGTAGAAGAACATGAAGACTTGTTCAGTTACAAAAAAAAAATTCTACACAAAACGTGGAATAGAATGTTGTTGATGGAATCTGATCTGCATTTTAAGGATTTTATTGATAACATGGAGAATTCGGTTGAAATATTGTCTGGGTTTTGTTAAAAGATTACTTATTTCTGCATTTATTTGTTATTTTTCTGATATTTAATGTAAAATCACTTGTTTTAGATGACACTCGAAATCTGTCTGCAATTATTTGTAACAAATCAGAATTGAAGGCAGTTTGCAGTCAATGTTTCCATTTTTTTTTTTTCGGTCCATCAAAAATCGTCTCCGAATATTAAAGATTTAAAATAAAAATAAAAACAGATTTTACACAAGTCATGTTATTGTCAAACTTTCTTGTATTGTTATACCAGACAAAATGTAAGACACCCATTTTATTGTCATTTTGATACTTTTTCATAAACAGTTCAGATCAACTCCAGGTCCATTAATAATCCCGGTCACAATAATCCATTATACAATCAACACTCGCTCAATTCCATGTGTTTCATTCTGTATTGTCAATATTCAAGAGATTTTTTTTTTTATTTGTGTAAAGTCGAAATTGATCAGAGGATAATTAATAGCTGATTTCCAATCATTCGAGTTTACCTGATGATTGTTATTCCAGAAACATGTTGTGTACACTAAATTTGATATCTGATTTATATTTTTTTTATTAATTTACAGAATTAGCTTACTGGAACTTAGATATAATACTTAACAAAACAGCACACTTCATCGAGTGGATATCAATATTACATGGATTTGTCAATAAAGTTCCTTTCACAAACTGAATTAGTTAATAGTAGTCGGGGGCTTTCAGTCTATTTTAAAAAATTTATGATATATCAGTGAATACAAAATTGTACATTTTTTGACAGGACATTCGGTCTGGTGAACCAAGATGATTCGCCAGAAAGAAAGAAAATCGTTATTTTTTTAATATTTCACTGTTGATGGCTGGCCTGTATAGTTTCCTTTACTTGTATAAAGCCTTTTTCATTGTTATTGTCCTTTCTGGTCAATGCTCTTCATATCTTTTATTTTTTTCACGTTTTTTATGAAATCCTATGCCGGAAACTGACAAATCAATCGTAATAGCCGAAATCGGATGTCGGAAAAAATACTGTCTGAGAGAATCCCTTTAGATATCCAATGAAATGACAGAACTTCCCTGACGTGACCGGAAACGAGACATGGACGTGAGGGAAGATCTCGAACAAGTTTTTTTTTTTAACAAAATTGACGAAATCAAATGATGGAGCAATACCAGACAATCGGTCCTGAAATCCAAGGGGGTTTATCAGACCGGCAGTCATTTACAGGACTTGTCCGATGGTATTTCGTTTTCACTGATATATGCTAAAACCTGTCTAAGCATAACCTCCCTGGAACCAGCTTTTGTGTTCGGTTTATGCAGGTTAAAGTATTGGGACTTTGTTTTAAGTTTGGATTGTACAGGATTTTCTTTTTATTCAGGGTTCAGTTTAGACATGTTTCACTGTATATACAAGACATAAATATATGGCTGCAATATACAACGTATGCAAGTAAAATAAAATGGACTGCAAATGTTTTCTTTCTCTGCTGTGTTAATAGAGGTTACAGAGCAAGTTAATAATCTTATGATTTTTCCTTTTTGACACACTTTAATATTTTATTGTTGTATGTAACAAAACAATTTAAGTTGTAGTTATTTCAATTTTTCCTGTACTTTTATTTTTTTTAAAAAAATCTGCACCCTATTTTTCACTTTTGTTCATTTCAAAGTAATTGTCATCAAAAACAACATTGATATTTTCTATCTATAAAGTAAAAATAATTTAAAAACAAAAAACAAAAAAACATGAAATAGAATTGGTTTTACATAGTAATTTTAATCTTACAGTATATACATCAACGGAAATGCATGTATAAGCCTGTCTTGCTTAGAATCTAAACATTTTCTGAGAGTATATTTCTTTCTTAACACAAGGTTCTATTTTAGAACCTTGATTTCTCCTAGTCACATTGAATGATATTGATATTGTGTATATTCTCAAGAAATATATTGACATATGTAATGTGATGTGCATATGTCGCGATCTGTGCAAATCTTTTGTTATGCTTAATACTTAAATAAAACATTTAATTGTCAGTGTTTCAGAGCATAATATGGAATAAATCTGAGGAATGTTTTTATGCTGGTTGAAAGAAGAAAATTTCTTTGATTTCCAATGCTAGAGCTGGGGCTCGTCACACTAAAAACAGGATGACCTGACTTGTCTTTCAGATGAATAATGGATGAAGTGGGAGAAATCTTGGAGCCTTCCGATAAGCGTATTTGAATGTTTCTTTACCCACTACCACATGTCTCCCTAGCTTTCACAAAACGAATGTGCACCTCAATGATCTTAAAAGATGGGTTTATGGTGTTTAATGTCACTTTCAACAATATTTCAGTTCTATGGTGGGGATCTTAAAAGAAGATGCATACAAGTTTTGCATAGAATATTGAATATAAAATTCTATAGATCAAATTTCAGTATCATGGGAGCTCGCATACATGAATATACATGGAAAAGTATATATGTATAATCAAACTGTACCTTATGGATCAAAGTAAGTCGATTTCAATGAAACCAGAGCAAAAATGTTTTCCTGGTTTGTTGAACACTGCTAAAAAATATTATTATACCCCCTGCAAGCAAAGTTTGGGGTGGGGGGGGTATATAGGAATCACCATGTCTGTCCGTCCGTCCATGTACCTTGTAAGTGCAACTCCTACTAAACTGCCTATTGAATTTTTATGAAACTTTACACAGTTGTAGTACACAACCTGCAGATGTACATGAAGGAATACTGTTGCTGTCTAAAATTTAGAAGGGGAGATAATTCCACTTATTCTTTCACGAACAGGGGAGTTGTGTACCTGTAAGCACAACTCCTCCTAAATGGCTTATTGGATTTTTGTGAAACTTTACACAGTTGTAGTACAATACCTGCAGATGTGCATGAAGAAATATGGTCGCTGTCCAAAATTTGGAAGGGGAGCTAATTCAACTTGTACTTTCACGAAAAGGAGGGCATTTACCTTGTAAGCACAACTTGTAAGCACAACAGCTTATTGGATTTTTATGAAACTTTACACAGTTGTAATGCACTACCTGCAGATGTGCATGAAGGAATATGGTTGCTGTCCAAAATTTGGAAGGGGAGATAATTAAACTTATACTCTGAAATACGTTCTGTATGGAGAGATGGGCTTGTAAGTGCAACGGCTCATTGGATTTAAATGAAACTTTACACAGTTGTAAATACACTGCCTGCAGATGTGCATGAAGGAATATGGTTCCTGTCAAAAATTTGGAAGGTGATGTAAGCGTAACTATTCCTGAATGAAAAGATTTTAATTGACCTTTTCACATCTGGATATTTGCAATATAAAAACTACTCTAGAATAAATAATTAATTTTGAATCAATAACATTTGATGTGACCTATATCCTCTTGTAAAGAAGTTAGGAAATGTTGTAATCCTCATGTATACTGATGAAACCTATTGGTTTTAAACAATCCCACTTGTTGAAGACCTTGTGGCGACCCCTAGATGTATGTTTTTGGTTAGTTTATTTTGGAGATGGGATGTTGTCTCCTTGACATTACTCTATATCCATTCTTTTTTCATAGGTAGCTTGCTAGTATACCTGTATTCCAAAGTTTGAACATCATAGTATTGCAAGTGGGGAGGGGGTATCACTCAGTGAGGGCACTCGCAGTTCTAGTTTCATATGGCATTCCAGGGGCAAATATTTCTATTGCAGGACTTTATTACCGGGTATGCCACTTGTGTGTAATACCTAATTTAAACCTTGATAAGGTACATGAGGGAATAACTATACCAGTAACCAGAATGTCCAGTAGATTGGAATATTTCTGTAAAGATAGGGTTAGGGTGTTTAATGCTATTTTCAACAATATTTCAGTTATATTGTGATATTGGTGGAGGAAATCGTAGAAAACCACAGGCCTACCTCAAGTCACTGACCAACTTTATCACATAATGTTGTATCGAGTACACCTAGCCATGATGTGGATTCAAACTCCCAAGGTTAGTGGTAATAGGTACTGATTGCATGAATAGTTGTAAACCCAACTACCATATGACCACCACAACCCCTTTTCTAAAAAAATAATTAGTGATAACTAACAAGAGTGAAAATGAAGACTTCAAATTCTACAATCAATCACTCACAAAATGAAATAGAACAATATGTAAAATTTGACACCTTGAATCATACCAACAGCATTTGAACCTTTTCCACAACTTCATTTCTTTCACTTTTAAATACCCAGTTGGGTCAAAAACTAAAATTCTCAGCTAACCATGTAGCATTTAGGAGAAAAGAGCAAAGACTGGTTGGCTCAAAATGGAGATAATGTGTTGGAGTGGGGCAGCATGTCTACCCATAGACTTGTTTCAGTCGGCTAGATCTATAAAAATCTAACTGTCATCATAGCGTTCTCACCTCGAGTGCGGTAAATCGTTGGTTCAAACCGTTAAACCAAAGACTCAAATTGGTATTTTCTGCTTCTCTGCTAAGCACAGATTTTTTAGGAACAAGAGCAAAGATCGAGATAATGTGTCCGGGATGTTTCAGTGACCTAGCACTAAAACAATCGAGTTTTAAGAAATTCATTGCATTTCAGTTTGAATCCCAAGAAATAATTTTTTGGCCATTGTGTTACCATAAGCTGATATACGGATTCTGATTGCCACTTTGGTATCTTGAAGATACCAAAAGCGGTAATCGGAGTTCGTAAAGGAACAATCTGTTTATTTGTATATCGTATGACCTAATTTATTTTCTCTCGCCCTGCATAGAGAACATTCCGTTAGGGGACGTCGTGGTCGTGATATTTTGGTGGTTGGATATACAACTACCTGATCAATAATTACCAACACCACTAAAGATGTGAGTTGGTGGTATGTACGTATACTCAATACAACATTATGTGATAAAGTTTGTCGGTGACTTGCGATAGGTCGGTTTCCTCCACCAATAAAACTGACCGCCACGATGTAACCGAAATATTGTTTGATAGTGGCGGTAAATACCATACACCCCTAGCTCAGAGCGTTATGGCTAACACAGAACATCAACATTTCAAGGATGTCAAAGGTGACTACTTATTTTTTCACAATATTAAAATATTTTTCAGCAGTGAAATCAAACAAAGCAACACCCTTGTTCATCCTTTATTTGTCTATTTTGCAAGGGTCCGGTGGCTCAATGGATTAGGTAGTTGGATTACCTAACAACTCATACAAATCTATCGCCAATACGGCGTGTGTTCGCACCCGGCTTTGTAAATTACAAAAAAGGTGCACTCGACTCGCAGTCGCAAGTGATAAAGTTTACCAGTTGCTTGCCCATGGTCGGTGGTTCTCTCCAGCTTCTTCCACCACTAAAACTGTTCGCCATGATATAGCTGAAATATTGCTGAAAGTGGCGTTAAACACCATCAATCAACCAATCTATTTTGCATAATTTGCATTTCATAGCTCTGCCGAATAGTCCTCCACTCATGTGTTCTATGTCAGAAATCGTTTACCTTTTTGCAAGATATCACGTTTGCACATTTATAACTTCTTTGTTGAATGATCGCTCGTATAAAATCAAACTATTAAACTGATATATACCTCATCTCCCATGCAATTAATTAATTAAAGAAAAAGTCAGAACAATGTGTCAAATAGAGGGCTAGGGTTATGGTGTTTAACGCCACTTTCAACAACATTTCAGTTATATCGTGGTAGTCAGTTTTATTGATGGAGGAAGCCGTAGTACCCGTAGAAAACCACCGACCATAAACAAACTTTATGTGTCAAATAGAAAGACAGGATAACATGCGATGTGTAATAGTACTTTGGTGTACTCATTCATTATAACTAATATATCTGCAAATTCTGGATAGCCCCACCATCAGCTCCGAGTAGTAATATTATCTATCATTGTGCAGTCGACTAGTTCAACACAGTACTGTATTGGAGTAAGTGATTGTTGTTTAGCGACAAATAAACAATTTTCAGCTAGATCATGGCGAGAAAAATTTAGTTTCAATGAAATGATGATGATGTCTGCTTTGTGCTAGACCAAACACGCTTAGTTGGATTTTTATTGTGCAAAATCACCGTGACAACGTAGACATGTCGCTCCACTCCGACACATTATCCCGATTCCTACGAAAATGTAGTCTCCTTATACTGCGTGTTTAGCGGAGAAAGAGCAAACACCAATTTTTTAGTTTATGATTTGATATATAATTTATGTGTACATTAGTAACGGGTAGAAAAGTAGTGAGCCTTTGACGATATTTTCTCTCCTGTTTTGCAGCGAGAGCAAATGAATTTGATTTTTTAGACAATGTACATGTACGTAAATTGTATTTATCCTGCAATATCAAAAAGTCCAAAACAACTGCAAAATTGTATAAAAAGAGCAGAAACAAGCGTAATTCTTCGTTGTTATGGTGTCCTCTATGAGGTTCGCGCTTAAATACTGTTACCATTTGTTAGTGTCGCTCAACATGTATCATGTACCAGAAAAGCTATATCTTGGTCAGTGACCTATACATAACAAAAACTATCCAGTCAATACAATTTGACTGCTCAAATGGAACCAGTGCAGGAAAAACATGAAACCAACGCTACTTTATCTTAGCATGGCATAGTTGTTATAGTATGGTTTGATAAGACGGTACTAGCCCTGTAGTATGGCTTTATTGAAGATAAACACTGTTTAACATCACTTTCAACAATATTTCAATCATATCGTGGCGGTCAGTTTTATTGGTGTAGGAAACCGGAGAAAACCACCGACCTGTCGTAAAGTTTTATTGGTGTAGGAAACATGAATACCCGGAGAAAACGCCCGCTTTCCTTAAGTCACTGACAAACTTTATTACATAATGTTGTATCGAGTACACCTCACCATGAGCGCGATTCGAATTCACAACTTTAGAAGTGATAGACACTGATTGCATAGGTATCCAACTACCATACGATCACGACCACAACTGTCACTTCAAACGGGTGTTGGTGCATTACCAAAGAACAAAATCTATTAAATAAAATACAACAAACATTAACTTTTAAACTAAGGTTAAGTGTACCGGCTGCTGTCGAAAGGAATGAATTTCATGGTGACAAAGCGTTCTACTATTGCCTAATATATACAAATGATGAAAGCCCTCCGGGAAAACACCCCGCGGGTTGACAACGTATGAGGGCAATAATTGTATGCCATCACATATTTATTCAAATATTTCGGACATATAATTTTATCTAGTATTAGGGTAATACATCCGTCTCCTTGGAATCTATACTATGAAAAGCAATCCGGCAAACAATGAATATATATGTATGTTTACTCTACTGTACTATTATGACATTTTGATATTAAAGACAAGCACTACAGCACTGTCAGTTCTTTGGTTTGTTGATAACATTGGTGACAGTTGCTGAAAGCAAAATGCCACTCGACATGCCCACTAATCCTCCAAACAATGCACCACTTCCTGCTGCGATGCCTACGCCTGCTCCAGCTACAGCTCCTACGAAGGAATATTGATCTACTCGAACTTGTCCTCTATTGTGTCTTAAACGATAACATCTGTCCCATATTTTGTATTCTTCTTCGTTTTTAATTTTCATGTAGGTCATCAGAGGTCCAGTGGCGAGTCCAAGAATAAGCCCACCACGACCGGCCCTTGTCATCTTGTGTTTGATCCCTGGCAAATTTCTCGTTTCTTTCTTAAGTACGGCTGCAATAGGTCCGACAAGTGTAGTACCAAGTAATCCAAATGCCTGAACTGTCTTTGTAGTTACATGAATTACCAGTTCTGTGGTTGTATATGGAACTGTTTCCATCTGTTCGTCTGTTAGCGACATGCCACACATGTTTTTTAACCATTCTGTTCCCATTTTTACAGTTTTGCTCACACTATAAAATAATACGAGAAGAATATGGAAATAAATGAAAAGAGGTAATGTGTATATTGCTAATTTGATACATTGAAGGAAAAAAATTAACACTGTTATGCTAATTTTTATTTTAAGAAATACCGAGAACTTCCGGGAAAAAACGAAAGAAACAATGACAACTTCGGATTGTGAAAATGAAACTTCTTCATGGTCTTAGCGGGTACGTTTATTATCGTATCCAGATATTAACCATGAATGTATTAAAACTCTCAACATTTGAAGACAACGCAGGTGAGTTCAAAGAATTTTAAACGTCATTATATCCGTACAATAATGTTACAAAAAAACTCTTTGACGACGGCCATCTTGGAATTTTCTCATCACGACAACTAACACAACATGTGTAACTGAAGAACCAACCTATTTCGATACGTGTATAGCTTTGGATAAACGTTCATTAGTTTTCGATGTTCGTAACACATTGATTTCCGAAAGGAGTGAGTGAGTGATTGTTGTTTAATGCCAACTCAGCAAATTTCCAGCTATATCATGGCGAGAACAAGTAAATTTTCAATGAAATGATGACGAGGTCCGCTTTGTACTAGACCAACACACTTAGTTGGATTTTTATAGTGCTAGCTCACTGAAATAACAGTCCGCGGATAGACATGTCGCCCACTCGGAAACATCCTGATTCCGAGCCAACGAGTCTTAGCTCCTTCTCCTTAATGTTGCTTGGTTAGCGGAGAAGTAACAAATACCAATTTAATAGTCTTTGGTTTGACCCGATCGGGGCTCGAACTCACGATCTACCACACTCGAGACGAGCACGCTAACCATTACACGAAAGGAATACAGTTTTAGACGTCAATGGCTGATGAAGATGGACGCAACGTGATGATGACATCCAGTAATGATGAGTACAAGTGTATGCTCACCATCTTTTAAATCCACATACATGTAATTATAAACTATGGCTTCCATGATTTTTTTTCTTAAACATTGTAATTATATATATTTGAACAACTGTATGTATACCGACATTTCATAGGGACCACCGTGGTCGTGATCGTATGGTAGGTGGATTTAAAACTACATATGCAATCAGTGAATATCACCACTGATGTTGAGGGTTCGAATTCCGATCAAGGCGAGGTGTAAATCATTATGTGATAAAGTTTGTCAGTGACAGGTCGGTGGTTTTCTCCGAGTCCTCCGGTTTCTTCCACCACTAAAACTGACCGCCACGATATAACTGAACTATTGTAGATTAACACGACGGGTATCACTAGTGGAGCAGGAACTGCTTACCCTTCCGGAGCACATGAATTCACCCCCAGTTTTTAGTGGGGCTCGTGTTACTCGATCCTTAGTTTATATTTATGTTTTGTATATCGTTGTTTGTCCTTTTGTACTTTTTCCTCTGGCCATTTTGTTGTCTGTTCTTCTTCGATATACGGATTCTGATTATCCCTTTGGTTACTTCAAACTCTTCTTGAAAGTGGCGTTAAACACCACAAAATCAACCAACCAAAAACCGACATTTCATAAAATAAATATTGTTTAAACTAAACACATTTTGACAAAAAAAATCATTTATATGAAGGTATACGTATATTGCAGACATTTGATTCACATTTACTCGGGGATAGGACCCTAAATTATAAAAAAAATCCCACTTGGAACTATTTTTCGGATTATTTCCAGTATTACTAGTGTTAAGGCTGGATAGTTAACTGTAGCCGATGCTACCAATACAATTTATTAATCTTAATGGGATATTAATACTTCAGCACTGACAATACATGTACCTCCAATAATCGGGGAAATGCATCAAGCGGGAAATAAACTTGTTTCAAAAATGGGGGTCCTATCCCAGAGTAAATGTGAATCGATCGTGTTGGATGATAAATACCACTCGATTTTTTTTTTTAAATTATATCAGATACTATATTACAAGCAACAACGTATGAATTTGATTACGTCAATGTTATGTGAGATTTTCTATGTCTAGGGCAAAAGAAATGACAAAATTCTTGCACGCTGAATACAGGTACCGTACATTTGAGGTTGATATCGCACGCAGGCGGGTGGGTCCACAGAGGGTATTACGGGTGGTGTGTTTTTTTTTAATACAGATACTCTTCGATTAACTTTATGGTGTAATAATGAAACCATATATCCGACCGATCCGTTGTATTTCATATATTCCATAGACGAAATCTAGGGTGCCCTTCTATCTGGAATATTCTTACAGGACTTTTCTCTCGCAAATTTTACCCCCTTTTTTTTTTTCTTTTTTTGAAGCAAAGAAAATATATAGCTGGTTCTATCTTTAGGGACGTCTAACTGTTATAACTCTTCGTTGTTATAAATTGATTTGAAAACATACAAGACAATGCAACACAATAATATATAGAATCTACAAAGAGTCATGCATCTGTAAAAAAAAACAAAAAAAAACAAAACAAAAAAACCAAACCATCGTTAACAGACCCCACTGAGGCCTCAGTCATTAATTTAGTCCGAGAGCAAGTCGAACAAAAAACCGTCGGACGGCAGAGGAATTTCGGACTATCATTAATTATAACAATGACCTTGCAGCATTCACCTGTTTTGTGCATTTTAACCCAATAATTTACTGCGATATTGAATAAAATATATACTTATTAAAATTGTATGTTTGTTGTATTTATACATTGTCAATATATACTACGTATGCCTAACTAATAGTAATTTTGAAGAAAAATTCCATGTTTTGCGAGCATCTTTATAAAATTCTAAAAATAGAAATGTTTACATTGAATAAAAATAGAACGTAAACAATTCTAACGAGGTGACCTAAGTAAATGCAAATTTAGTTCAGAATAAAAAGTGCACAATTATTAATTACATGATACGTTTGAACTAATTTTACTAGAATAAAACTTGCCTTCAAAATACACAACAATCACTGAATGTAGGCCAATAGCTGCAATATTCAATGTCGAGAGTATTCTAATATGTGTGATTCAAATCCTGACATCGGACACGTACGTGTTAATACGTGTTAACGTGTTTGTTATTGATCAGGGAGATTTAAAAAATATAGTTCAGATGACGTTGTATTTTTTTGAATTGTGAATAAAACACAGGAAAGTTTGGCTGTGTGTATTTTTTCCCTATCAATTTTTACCAGTACACAACTCATTTTCAAAGTCATAAACCAGAGGCTCACATGAGTCTGTATCGTTCATTGGTAAATAACTATTTCATATATCGTGTAGCACGTGTTGTAATTGTGATCTTCTAGAACTTGAACCCGATAGACACTGTGTCATTTATTGGTACAAAATTCATCCCAAAAACAACTAGAAGAGCTGCTGTTTTGGAAATCTAAAACATGTTTCTCCTTCATTTAGCGGCCCCACAAATCACGTCAATAATCATGATAGAACAACCTAGTTAATGAATGTACGACGAATCTCCCAACTTTTAATCAAATAACAGGCATGGGAGTCATCAAGAATATTTACCCAAATTTGATTTCTAAATGCTCCATCTCACAGGCACTGTTCTCCTGATGCCAGAAATGTTCAATTGTTGGGTACTTAAAAAAATAATAGGTCAGAAGTCTTCCAGGATATTATACAAAGTTGGAACTAAAATATTTTGTACCATGTCACAGCTATTGTTCTTCTGATGCCAGAAATGTTAAATTGTTACCAAGTACTTAAAAATAATAACTCCGAGAGCTTTAGGATATTAAACAAAGTTGGAATTCAAGTATTTTAAACACAAGTTGTTCCATGTTATATCTATAGTTTTCATTTTCCAGAATTGTACGATGGCTATGTACTTTTCCCAACAATAATAGAGTTAGGGTTATGGTGCTTAACGCCACTTTCAATAATATTTCAGTTATATCGTGGCGGTCAGTTTTATTGGTGCGGGAAATTGGAGTACTTGGAGAAAATCACCGACCTGCCACAAGTCACTGACAAACTTTATCACATAATGTTAGAAATTGATCTTTCAGCATTGGAAAATAAAATAAAAATTTTGACCACTTTGGCTTGCCAAAACATCCATAGATATGCAGTATAATATACCTGTATATCAAATATCGAATACAATAATATTTATAGTTTTCAATATACTGGCATCACTCTAATTTGAAATAAGAAACATTTTGATTTCCATATCAAAATAGTTTTATTATATCTCATTATATGATAAATTTATATATATATATTGAAGATTTAACAATGGATACCTGATAATATATCTTAATCCACTGGTACTAGACACTTATATTAATTCCACAAGATCAATGGGAAGGAAATATAGTGTCAATGGGAGCTTCCAATGCAAAAAATGTAAATATTATGGTCTATTAATTGCGATGCACCTTGATGTTGAGCTATCTAAAATGATATCGGGCAACTATTATCCAATTTACCCAAAGCGACCACACTCTCCACTGAAACCTGTTTGTCATTGACAAATAAATCCCAGTAGTCGTGAATTATTCTGGAGTCAATTTAAAACATTTTGATTGGTTCCGACATAATGTTTTACAGCCAATCAAATCACATTTTATTAAATTTTTTTTAAAGAAAAGGATTCCCATGCAAATTAAAATGATAAAATGAGATGAAAGGGTCGCAATTAACCTCGAATTTTCGACGATGGTAGGGCAATCACCATGCAGATGCTGAAGTTTATTAAAATGAACTACTCAAAGATCGTCTCCAACACCCGGGTTAATAAGTGAAATAAATGTTTTAAGACAACCATTTACATTTGTGATTTCTAACGTTGTAATGAAGTGACAGTCTCAACAAATCATGGCGAATATTGTTTTATTTTCATATTTAATATTTGTTCATCCTGTTCACTGACGGGTACCATAAATAAAGTTATTTTCAGTTCTAGTATTTAATATTTGTTCATCCTGTTCACTGACGGGTACCATAAATAAAGTTATTTTCAGTTCTAGTATTTAATATTTGTTTATCCTGTTCACTGAAGGGTATCACAAATAAAGTTATTTTCAGTTCTAGTCGTCCACATACAAATGTCCAATGATGCATTTTAGTCGAGTTGACTTGAAACAATGTTTATGGCACACTACAATACATATATCATTTTATGGCACCGGAAGCAAACCAAAGTTCGAGCACTCTCCCTACATATAATTTTTAATTATTACTACACATCTATTAATAAATCTACACTAAAACAATGTCTCTACTTCTTACTCTTGGTTGAGTTATAAATTGCTGCCAGGATTATACCTCCAGACATTCCCAGAAGTCCCCCAAAGACAGCCCCATTTCCGGTGTAAGATCCGACACCAGCACCAACAACGGCTCCAATAACAGAATCTTGGTCTACTCGCACCTGATTTTTGCTATTTCGCAGACGATAACACCTATCCCAAATTTTGTAATCATCTTCGTTTCTCATAAGAAACATGGTTAAAATAGGTCCTATAGCCATTCCTAGAATAAGACCACCAGTACCTTTCGATGTCATGGATTCTTTCATACCTTCCCAGTTCCTAGTATTAACATTAGTTGACGCAACAATAGGTCCGACCATTAACGTACCGATTAGCCCAAACGCCTGCACAAACTTTGTAGTCACGTGAATTCCAAGTTCCGTAGTTGAATGTGGAACAATTTCCATCTGTTCGTCTGTCAGTGAAATGCCACACATATTTTTAAACCATTCCGAACCCATGTTCACAGTCCTGTTGATACAATAAAGTTGAGAGGAGTTTAAATTTCCATAAAATGTATGTTTTGTATAAAACGGTTTATTAAATATATATTGAAGAAGTGGGTAGAATAAATTATTCACAGTTGTACCGTACCATATATTGTCCTCGTGGCTGTGGAGACTAAACGTTTGAGATTTTGCTAAGCCGAAAGAATCTCTATACGGATATGACAAAATCGGTTTGGTGGCATATATAAATCGATTCGAAAGTCAGAGGCGAATCCCGTTATAAATCTAAGTAAATGAAATATTATCGCAAATTACAATTACCCAACAGAACATACCATTTGCACACTTCCGACTTTGATTAAAAATTATAAGTTTGACATGAGTTATTTCCCTTTAAGGCGGTCAAAGTTCAATGAAAACAGCATACCAAATTTTAATGTTGTAGCAACTTGTGAATTTTCTATTCCTATCAAATTATTCACTGATCTTTATACGAGGTTCAAATATTTACAAATTATGAGAAAATTATAGTCAAATTCGAAGACCTTTGCTCTTGCTAGACCGGGTACCATTTGGCGGGTCGTACGGGAAATAACTCGTATAAAAAAGTATAATTACGTATAATGTTAGAATCAAATCTGGAATGTACAAAAGGTGTTTTTGTGTTTAGTTAGAAATACAACGGTGTTATGTTTCTTCAAACACTATTACTCTTGGACCTTACAGTAGTGTCATCCAGTGAAGTCGTCAGAATTCTGGAATTGTCTTATTCTTTCAGTCTGAAATTTTAACATTGAAATAAATGGTGGATGACTCCAAAATTTTAAAACCACCAATTACAATCATAAGCACTAATATACACAAATCAGTAAAAAGAACATTGGAGATCCATCTTGGTACATACATGACAATAATCGGTATATCTATAAACCAATTTATGGGCACAGAAAGGCCATGTACAGATAGGGTCTATTATAAAATTTATGTTATGTATATTTATCTTCCAATAAGCATTTTTCAAAACATTTTTTGTATCTAATTTTTCATATTATTCGATTTTAATTTATTCATTAAGGTGTTATTCAATTTGGTCGAGCGAGAGGTAAATGTCGTTGACTCCTGGCCACTATCCTAAAACCACTGACATTGGTTCACGCTCGCTACCCACCCTCAAGTGTTTAAGTTTCTAGACTTCTACCCAAGGTAATGATTTTCACAGGTCAGTTATAAATCTGGTAGTCACAATATAGCTGACACTAGACACTAAATCAATAAAATTCCATACAGTCAATGGTAAGAAAATATTGCGCCTTATTGTAATATGAAAAAGCTTATTAAACAATGCACTATTTTCTGACAATTGACTATATTGAATTTTTATTGATATAGTGTCTAGTGTCTGTTACACTTAGAACTCAAACTCAAAATATCTTAAAAATCACACCTTCTTGGAGTGAAATTTAAAAACTAATATGTGTCACTAATAGGGCTTAAAATGTGTCAGCTTAAATTATTTTAAGATAACAAAAAATGTCGACTCGAGATAAAAATGAGGATAGTACGAAACTAAGTGTATCTATAATTTTTGATGATTTAAAATGTACCTCTAAAAAATGCATCGAAAATTCAATGACTAATCAATGCACAATTAAAACATCTAGAGGGAGTGTGGCCAAAATCCTTGATGTTTTAAATGAATAAGAAGGAGCCTCATTTTTATGATGTTGTCCGTTCACTGTCTCATATGAACACAAAATTAACAATTATTTTTAAGAGTGATAACTTTTACTCATTTGTTTACTCTAGGTTACTTGTACATAACCAGGGGCGGATCCAGGATTTCAATTTGGGGGGGGGGGGGGCGCACTTAAATTTTTTTTTTTGGGTGTGGGGGGTATTTCGTGTGAAAAATCACGATTTTACGCCAAAAAATCATATTTTTTCCAATTTTAGGATCCGTCCCTGCTAACCTCCTTATTTTTTAGGAGAGCTACTAAGTAACCTCTGGCTGTACGTAATCCTCGTGAAATAAATAAAGTATTAAATTAAACCTCCTTATTTTGTGTCGTTTGCTGTCTGCACCAAAAACACTACCCATATGTCCCAGTCTAGTAAAAATTGCATAAATTTGCTTAATCAAATAGAAAACAATTTTCTAAAATGCTGTTTGACAAAATGTTTTTGGGACATGCTGCGTTTGTCTCTTAAAACTGACCAGACACGTCTATATGAAATGAAATAACTTTTATATAGATCACAAGTATAGGTCTCCACAATATACCCACCTTCAGTTAGGCGAGGAAATATCAGTACATTATCAGCTAGAGAACGGATGGTAGTATGAATACATATATATTATGACACAAAATGCTCATCGCCATGAACAATGCAAATATTTGTCAAACAAACAAACAAAAACCAAGCAAAACAATAAATAAAGACGTCTAGCAAATACATCTACGTGCGTAATATTTTGTTTTGTATGGCGAAAACATGGAATTTTTTTTAAATATCGGTCATTGGAGAGAAACTCCCGAAATTGAACATTCTTACATTATGACTGCCAAAATCGTAAATTTTTGTTACCCATAAAAACTATCAGATATGATTGATGCCTTAATAAAATGTGTTTCTGTAACTTATAAATGTTATGAAATGTATATATATCTTTATTCTCATACAGCCAAATACAATGGTACAGAGAAAAATAACAACATAATAATAACATAACAAGACTTTTTACAAAATATACATATGTACGCTCATCTGCTTTTAGTCGGCGTTAATTACGGACAAAGAACCATGCAAGTTTGCAGTTAATAAGCGACAAAATATAAATTATTCGTTTTTACCTGTCACTAGTAAGGTCAGTTGCATACGGAGAAAGCGAGGTCAAATTATTTGCTTGCAAGGAAATAATAAATCGATGGTAATTTTCGTTCTCAAAAGGCGAAAAATGGTACGATAAGCTGTTTAATGTGAAATATTTACCTTTATTTCATCATTTTAAAGCTATTTACCAATTTCCATAACATATAAATTTTTTGGTCAATATCGTAGCTAATGCCTCTTTAAACATCAAAATAAAAATAAAATGTACATATACCTGAATATTCAGTTTCGCCTGTGTTTGTTTCTTGTGCAACTTGACTATTTTTTCACAGCAATAACAGTTCAAAATGTAGGATGGTCGCTATTTAGAACATAGCTATTCCAACGCTCATATTTCCGCTGGGATTTTCTATAAATAGAATAGCGACCTTTGCATAAAAAGTACACGCCGATATTTTTTGCTATTCTATATGGCGGTATATTAAATCAAGCATCAAATTAAAATAACAATACTAATATTAAACACAAATACCTTATAAATACCTTAAGTTTTGGAAGAGCAACCTCGTAAATATCTAATATGTTCAGTTAATCTAGGCCTCAGTCGTTGACCTTTTTACCACTTTAACAAACGTGTTTGTTTACCTATGTTTACCTAATAATTACACAATAATTGTGTATTTATCAATCTCTAAGATCTTTAACGTGTAATTATTTTCAATATTTTTGTCATTTATTGTGTATAATTCTTTGTACGAATTTAAAGGCAAATCGATTTTTATTATGTTTGGCAAACACATGATATATTTAAATGATGTGCCGTGATAGAATTTCCGCCATAGCATTTGTTCCCATTGGAACAAATATTGCATTTATTTATCGCAACGGGGGGAAATATTACCATATTTATATCTATTTCCAACGGAATAAAGAGTATAAAATATTTGTTCCTCAAAGAAGAGATATTATGAAGTTGTTTTTAATAAATTATCCAAAAGAGTGAGTGATTGTTTTTAACGCCAAGTAAGGGAAAACATATGGACCTTTTTCTGACGCAACATTATCAATAATGTCACATTTTTATGAGAATTCGCCCGTTCCGTTTGCATGTTACAAAATTGAAAGGTTGAGCATATAATTTGTTCAAATTATCTAGGGTGAAATAAAAACAATATCTCCAACAAAAATTTTAATCAAGGAAATAAAAGTTTATTCAGCAAGCATTTCCATATTAAATATGACCCGATTTTGTTCTCATTAGCTATCACCATGATCACATATAATAAAAGGCTAAATTTTCAAGGTCAGTTGAGGTTGAATTGGTCGCGATCGTATGGTAGTCTGGTTTTTCACTTACCAATGCACTCCATGCGTGTCTTCACTAAGTTTGTAAATGAGATTCCCGGATGTAGTGAAGTTTACTCTATACAAACGTATGTGATAAAAAAGCTCGTGGGTTCTTTCCCGGTTTTGTGTGTGTGTTGTTAATCGTTTTTTCAGCCTACTGTGTTGTATTTATTGCTTTGTTTATCTTCGTTCTGTGTTTGTGCCAAAGGGTGTCTGTGTCTCTGGATTGTTCATTCTTGATTGGCCCTTCGGTTTTCTTTAACCTTTAGTTAAGGAATATTTAAAATTGTTGAACAGGTTATACGATATAATCTGGTTTGGGACAGTTTACGCTTCATAAACCGCGAAGCTGTTTATGAAAAGTGTAAACTGACCCAAACCAGGTTATGCAAGTATAACTTGTTCAACAATTTCAAATATTCCTTATAATTTAATTTTTACAGCAAAATTTAATGATTTCTCGATTTTAATTACGATTATTTCATGTGACTATTTGAATTTGTCGTTGGCGGATGAACACGTTGGTGATGTCACAATACCAACCCAGGTTATTGAGTATAACCAACATTTTCTCAAGGCGGATTAGCCAATCAGATTGAAATATTCAAATCAAATTAAATTATTTGTCAGTAAACGCCCATAAACCCTATAGAGCTATATATTGAAATGTAGATTCACTCCGTTTGTTTTTGGTGGGGTCCATGTTGCTCATCTTTTTAGTTTTTGTGTCGTCCTGTTATGTGTCTGTGTTACGATTTCCACATAAAAACGATGTTCGGTTCGTCTTTACCTACAGTTGTTTGTAGGAGGGCGCATGTCTTACTTACGTCATTTGTGTTTGTTTGCGTATAGTGGTGTCCAACACATATTGTGTTTTTCTTTTGTTTGTCTTCGTCTTGTGTACTCTATGTTGCCAGTTTCTCTGTATTGTCCATTATTATTTGTCCCTTCAGTATTCTCTAGCGTTTATTTATTCAGAAGTGTATATTGGTAATATGTTTTTAATCTGTTGATTCATATGGGAATTATGTATGGATCAAATAAATAATGATACCGACAAGATAGAATTTCTGACGCGACTTAATGTTTTCTTGTAGTCAACTCTACAGAACTTCCTGATAAGCAGAATATGCTATAGAAATAACATATAAACTGTGATGCAAGCATCCCATATGCAGGATGCAACAATGACAATACTCAAAAAATGAAAAATTACCACTGGGAAATCGAATCATCACGTCTTTCAGAAATATTGGGACGCACTGTTCCTCCATTGTCAATATCTAGATTTTTAACTAGGAGATAATTGTTAAATCCAGGACTAAATTGTTTTTATTCTTGTCTTAGAGAATCCCTAAAAGAATTATGTCTATGAGTACAAAGTAAACCGGCAAGTTTTGGGTGCACAGTTTGCATAATTGGAATGCTAATAGTAAATTGTAAATTAAAGTATCACACTCGCAGCATTACCTTATTTTGTTCCAACAATGCGAAACAAAATATTTATATTAACGTGTTGTTTTAATTAGTGTTTCAATACAAAAATATGCTATATATTGGTGTTAAGTGTTGACAGTTTATTAAATAATCAAGCTGTCATAGTTTCCTTATATCACCTCTTGTGGTTGCATTATGTGATAAAGTTTGTCAGTGACTTACTACAGGTCGGTGGTTTTCTCCGGGTATCCGGTTTCCTCCACCAATAAAACTGACCGCCACAATATAGCTGAAATATTGTCGAAAATGACGTTAAACAGCATAACGCTAACCCTAACCCTATACATCTTAAATATAAAACAAATCAATACAAATAACAATATGAAATCTCTGTTTCTTTCTAAACGTTATTACTATCACTGGGTCGATACCTCTGCTGGTGGACTATTAGTTCCGAGTGTATCATTCAACCAATATTAGTCAATGTTTCGTGGACTATTAGTTCCGAGTGTATCATTCAACCAATATTAGTCAATGTTTCGTGGACTATTAGTTCCGAGTGTATCATTCAACCAATATTAGTCAATGTTTCGTTTATTATTAGTCCCGAGTGTATCATTCAACCAATATTAGTCAATGTTTCGTGGATTATTAGTTCCGAGTGTATCATTCAACCAATATTAGTCAATGTTTCGTGGACTATTAGTTCCGAGTGTATCATTCAACCAATATTAGTCAATGTTTCGCGGACTATTAATTCCGAGTGTATCATTCAACCAATATTAGTCAATGTTTCGTGGACTATTAGTTCCGAGTGTATCATTCAACCAATATTAGTCAATGTTTCGTGGATTATTAGTTCCGAGTGTATCATTCAACCAATATTAGTCAATGTTTCGTGAACTATTAGTTCCGAGTGTATCATTCAACTAATATTAGACAATGTTTCGCGGACTATTAGTTCCGAGTGTATCATTCAACCAATATTAGTCAATGTTTCGTGGACTATTAGTTCCGAGTGTATCATTCAACCAATATTAGTCAATGTTTCGTGGACTATTAGTTCCGAGTGTATCATTCAACCAATATTAGTCAATGTTTCGTGGACTATTAGTTCCGAGTGTATCATTCAACCAATATTAGTCAATGTTTCGTGGACTATTAGTTCCGAGTGTATCATTCAACCAATATTAGTCAATATTTCGTGGACTATTAGTTCCGAGTGTATCATTCAACCAATATTAGTCAATGTTTCGTGGATTATTAGTTCCGAGTGTATCATTCAACCAATATTAGTCAATGTTTCGCGGACTATTAGTTCCGAGTGTATCATTCAACCAATATTAGTCAATGTTTCGCGGACTATTAGTTCCGAGTGTATCATTCAACCAATATTAGTCAATGTTTCGTGGACTATTAGTTCCGAGTGTATCATTCAACCAATATTAGTCAATGTTTCGTGGACTATTAGTTCCGAGTGTATCATTCAACCAATATTAGTCAATGTTTCGTGAACTATTAGTTCCGAGTGTATCATTCAACCAAGGGTGTATTTCTTTGGACCTTTCTGAACATGTTCCGAACATTCCATGTGTCCTAGGTCAATGAAGTGGTTTAGAACTTTTTGGACAAACAATATGGTGGATAAGTTAACTCTGTTATTTCTGTCAGCAGAACTCGAAATGGACGACGACGATGATGAGATGAATCTGGAAGAATCAGTAGTTAATGCATACTGTAGCCATAGTTGCTGCTTCCACGTAATTTAACCTTTAATTATAATATTACTGAATCCTAAAAATATGCAAACTGAACAATAAATGACGGATATGTATTCTTTATATTATATAATTTTCATAGTGTTCTAACGTATAAGAGAGGTTAGGTTAGGAGATAAAGCAGATCTTAAAAAGGGCAGATCTGAGATTTTAATTGAGGGGCGTAGGTCAAAAGATTATTACCGAGCGTAGCGAGGAAAACAATTGTTTGCGTAAGTCTACGTCTATCTGGCATAATTATTTTGTATGTTTTTAAAAATAATTTGAAACCCATAAATCCATCAGGGACAGTGTCAGTGGTGCTGCAAACCAAATAATTTTTTTCTTAAAAATTAATTGAATAAAGAGGGAGGGAAAGGGAACTTCACGTTAAGATAAAGAAGCTCCTGTCACCTGTGTTCTCCCAGGAATCAAATTTGCACCAAAATGATTGATTTGTAAAACTATAGGGGACTGTATTCACAATTTACAATGTTCGTCCTCCTCCCTAAAAAATCCATGTATTTCTTTTGTATTGCGTAATTTTAGGAAAATTAGTGAGGTGTAAAAAAATTCTATGTAAAAAAAAGATAGTCGGTTCCGCCATCTTGATTCCTTCTGCACCACCTCAAAACGTGGTACACTTCGCACACTGTTCTGTTTGTTCGCGCAGAGTGATTCAGTGACCTAATACTATGAAAATCCAGCTAAGTATGTTGGTCTAGTGCAAAGCGGACATGCCATTATTTCATCGAATGTAACTTTTTCTTGACATGATATAGCTAAAACATTGCTCATTAGGCGCTAAGCAAACAACCACTCGCTCACTCCCAAAATTAGTTGATAGTATGCATGTTTGATTGATCAAAGCAGAATTTTTAATTAATTATCAAAAGATTAAAAGTGGAAATGCTATATAATATGTTCTTTGTTTATGTCTCCTACATCCAATGGCTCTGTAAATATGGTTCATTTTAATGGGTCTATGGTCTGAAAGTATAAAGAAAAGGTACATTAAGCTAACGTTCAACAAAACATACATTTACATTACATTTTGAATATTTTATTTCGATTCTCTCCCTTTACTACAACTGCGAGCGGAAATATTAATAGAGAAGTTAATGTCAGATCTCATTAAATGGCAGCAGACTTTACACTTATTCTTACCGGAGCACCTGAGTTCATCTCCGGTATTTAGCAGGGTTCGTGTTGCTCGAGCTTTAGTTTTTTGTGTCTTTTAGCCATTGTATTATCTGTCCTTTCTCGATTTATTGCTTCTGATTGTGGCATCTTCAAACTTGTCTAATAATTCTGGCCTTTATTAAATTAAAACGGAATTATATATTTTGTACTTATCTTCTTTATTTTCATTAAATCATTAGTTTTTAGTAAGGAAGGATATTGATGTAATTGAATATGAGGGACCATCCAAAATTTCACGTAGACACAAATAAAAATAAAGGAACGGTGGATTTATAACTATACATGTATATATATTACCAAGGAAGTCGATATCCTAAAATAATAGAAGGTGAATACAAAAGCACTTCATATTTCTAAAGGACGCAAAGTCCGTGGTGATAATTATTGTGAATAAGGGGATAAACCGTTGTACCATTGTTGAAGAAATTTACATATGTAGACAATATTAAATCTAGTGCAGTGTCTTAAAATATAATCCATTGACGTTTAATTTGGATTAAATTATAAAATTATATAATTATCTTTTGATTTCCTTTTTTGATATCTTCTGTCAACAGGGAGTGAACTGGTTTTACAATTAGGTTCCCAAAACTCAACAGGTAACATGTGGAAGGGGTACCAGAAAAAAAGCTATATTTCGGTCAGTTTTTTTTACTCAGTGACAGTATATAGCAAATATTTATCCAGTCAATGGAATTTACTTGCTCAAATAGAACTAGCGGAGGATAAATATTTATATAGTACACTTACATTTGACACTGTACTGGTATAAACTTGTACATGAAAGACTTAAAGAAGTCAATTACAGCAGTTGTACAGGTACCAGTCAATGCTGTTCTAGAACATCCAATAAGCGTCTCCGTATTCCTGAAACAGAGTAAAGATATATCAAATCATATCATCAAATGTTCCAAACAATTGAATAACTCAGCTTCCGCTCTTTCATATAGCACTGTGTCAAAGTACAGTCCGAACTAGGGCCGTCGTGGACGTGACCGTTTGGTAGGTGGATTTATAACTAACTATGCAATCAGTGCCCATCACCACAAAACTTAAGAGTTCGAATCCCGCTTATAGGCGAGGTGTACTCGCATCACCACAAAACTTAAGAGTTCGAATCCCGCTTATAGGCGAGGTGTACTCGCATCACCACAAAACTTAAGAGTTCGAATCCCGCTTATAGGCGAGGTGTACTCGATACAACAATATGTGATAAAATTTGTCAGTGACTTGCGTCAGGTAGATGGTTTTCTCTGGGTTTCCTCCACCAATAAAACTGCCCGCCACGATATAACTGAATTATTGTTGAAAGTGGCGTTAAACACCATAACCATAACCCTACAGCCCGAACTGATGGATATAATTCTAGCATTCCAAAGATATCCGACTATCGTAGAAATATTTAGAATTTGAAAATAGCTAAACATGAATAAATTGGTTTCTATTGTGATATAAAAGAATACACTATTGTTATTTCCAGAAATATTTCTGACAAAAGGAGATGTGTGCTTTTCTATATTTGATAAAATTTTAGTTTTGGTGCTATCTGTATCTAAGACACATATAAATTAAATTTAATATCATTCTATTATTGTCTACTCCTGAGGGAACTGTTCTCCTATAGTGTTGTCTGGTGAGGTATAGTGCCTGAGCCAACGGCGAGGGCACTATACCTCACCAGACAACACTATAGGAAAACTGTTCTCGAGGGAGAAGACAATAATATATTTAGTACATAACATCCCATTCCAGACATAAAAGAAAAACACACTCAAATTCAATATAATAATAATAATAAAATTATGTAACATTATATGTGCATTGCCAAACCTGGCCATGTTGACAGTAGATTACAGCGCGAGTCTATTTTAAGGGAGATAAATCTTGACAAAAATATATAAAAATTACGCGAGAAAATCTATGCCACAGGTATAGTCCCCGCGGGAAATGGTTTGAAACTGGTATAGTTCCCGTCGCTAGGTATAGTCACCCGTTGTCAAGTGTACTGTTCAAAAATAGTTCACACTGATCATCCAATCAAAATACAGCATTTTCATATGCTAGGTATTCTCTGGATTGTTCATTTTTGATTGCCCCTTCTGTATTCCCTAAAGTTTATTTTGTAATTAAAGTTTTCAGTTTCTTATGGCAGCTTGGAGGTTTTTATTGGTTACTGATTAAATGATACTGAGGAAATTCGTGCAACCGCTGGACAAAATTGACCATGATTTTCTGTAATGTTGCAAACAGTCAATGATACGTCTGCTTGAATTAAGATGTTCATATTTTGCAAAGTATTGTACGTATAGCCTTTCTATATATTTATAGATATCTGACTTGTAGCTAGTCAAAAATGGTATCGTTTTGTCATGTATAACCGTTATGGTCGTGATCGTACGGTAGTTTCATTTATAATTACGAAATGTACTTGTGCAATCAGTGCCTATCATCACTAAAGTTGTTAGTTCGAATCCCGCTCATGGCGAGATGTACTCGATGCAATATTACGTGAGAAAGTTTGTCAGTGACTTGCGACAGGTCGGTGGTTTTCTCCGCCGGGTACTATGGATTCCTCCATCAATAAAACTGACCGCCACAATATAACTGAAAAATTGCTGAAAGTGACATTAAACACCATAACCCTAACCCGTATTTTGCTAAGGATGTCAATAGCAAATACATGTACAAACCATAAGCATTAACAACTTACCGGCACAACTGGCCCAGAGTCAACCCCGCTTTCATTACTGACATTCGGTAATGTCCGTAGCACACGCCCATTCCTTTACTCCTTGAAAGACATTTGAGATCTGTAGCGACACCTGTAGTACACAAATAATCTTTTATTGAGGGGATTGTCTTTGCATTATTGACTATTCGATAGATTGATTGATTTATGTTTTTAAATTAGACAATGCTTTCTTATTGAAAAAACATATATTATTTCTTGTTACCTCTAGAAACATAATGTTTGGAAATATCATTTGATTTGCAGTCATTTTACACATCAGTGACAATTTCGATATCACTTGCAGCCTTGACATAATATCGCCGAGGAAGGAGGTACAACTATGACCCAAATTGCCATTCATAATAAAGTGGGTTTTTTATATAAATAAATACAATAGTGGCATTTCTTTTCAGGCTGAGTTGAAAATTGGCAATATGATCGAACTGATAATTAATCTTCAACTTAACTATCTATCGTCTGCTGAAAATTTAGTTGTAATATTCAATTTGATTGATCCATAGAATGATAGATTGTACTTTTTAAATCTTTGAAATAATCTATGCAATATGAAAATGGTCCCGAAATTCCGGCGTCTGAATATATTAAAAGAACAATGAAGTCATAAGATTAGTTAAAAATAACAAATATTGCTTATAATTTACATGATTCTTGTAAATGTTGAGATACTGATAGAAGGTGATGTGAAAACAAGGAACGACAACTCTGGTATAGATATGTTCGCACATAATTGAGAGTACAACACTGGTTAGAATACTAGCCGAACTCCTCTTTGCAATAAAACATGTGGAATAACAAACGGTTATCTTAGTCTTAAGCTTAAGTATATATTTAATCACTTACTCGGGAGAGTGGTGCACATTGCAGACAGTCGGTTTTTCAATACATCCTTGTCGAAGTTATTGGCTAATAGTCCGTATGGTAGATAGCTATTTGTTCCAAGTTCGGCGAGATTTCTATTTAAACAATCAGCAAATGCGTCTTTTTCTCTAGAAAGAAAAAGTAAAAATAAATGAAATCAGATGGTGTTAATTACTTGTGCATTCATATTTCGTATTCCAGCGCTTTATAGTAAGGGGCATTCGTGGTCGTGATCGTATGGTAGTTGGATTTATAACTACCTATGCAATCAGAGCCAATCGCCACTCAAGTTGTGGGTTCGAATCCCGTTCAGGCGAGGTGTACTCGATACATGTGATAAAGTTTGTCAGTGACTTGCGGCAGGTATGTGATTTTCTTACTCCGGTTTCCTCCACCAATAAAACGGACCGCTATGATATAACTGAAATATTGTCGAAAGTGGGTTAACAGCATAACCATAACTCGAATTATAGTAATTTGAATGAATTATAATTAAGAGTCAATCGAACACTTCAAGATATCGCTGGTGATGAATAAGATATTCGATGGTTGCACGTGACGAATTAATTGCACAAATGAGGTCATTATCAATGCACTCGGCCAAACTTGAGTAATTCGGCACTCTCTCGCCTCCACCTCGGACGTGATAGGTGTATGCATATTATCAAACCAATAGAGTTCAATTCGCCGGAAGACTGTTTACTCGTTATTAATGGGCATATAAACAAACATGGCGGAGTCTAGATTTCTCACAAATTTACAACTTGCGTAGTAAAACTGTGGAAGCTGAAACAGTTGGAGATTTTGGAATCGCTATATAATGATCTTGATAAGTTTTGCCAACAGGGTTCTAAACATCACTTGTTTTAAAAGTAGTCTAGGTTCTCTGTTGTATCACGTCCGAAGTAAGTGTCGAAATATCCAAGGAGTGATGTTAATGAAGAATTCCACCCTTTTGTTACACAAAATATAATTTAGCGAGGATCATATTGAATGACAGTTTCTTTTTTGCTGTGGTGTTTTTTTTTGTTTTGTTTGTCTTCGGCATGTGTCTTGTGTACCCTATGTTGCCAGTTTCTCTGGATTGTCAATTCTTGGTTGATCCTTCGGTTTTCTCGAACGTTTATTTGTTAGGAATCAATCATAAATCATGACAACGATATACAGGTCCAATATAAATTTGTAATAACTGTTGATTCCATAATTCTGGATTATTTTTTCACCGGCATGACTGAAAACCGTTGTCCCGTAGGCTAACAACAAAAGCTCCCTATAAACAATGCGTCGTTGGTGGCATATTACAAGGCAAAATTGAAATAAGTTACAACAGTTGAACGTTTCATTTCTATAATGAGTAATGACGAAAAGATTGGTATTATTATCACATCAACAAACCCCACTAATTTCCACGTGATAGTCACGTGATGATTGCTTTCTAAAAGGTAATTTACATTCACTTTGCACGAACCTTATTTCTATTTTTAATACTCACGGACACCATATGCCGAATACTCTAGCAGTAGATCCCATTGGGTACGTACTACCAGCAAGGGCGTTTTGTACAATGTGTTGACATTCTAGAGGGAACCTTGGTACTGTTGATGCAGATGACGCTGACGCGTGTACGACATGTGGTTTGGGTGTCTGGGCCACTACAACTCCTAGTACGGTTGTCAGTAACAATAGATGCATACTTGGCTGTTTTCAAATTAAACAAATCATTATGTAATTTATTACAATTTTGAACAATTTTGCAATTTTTCAAAATTGTAATACAATACGGAAAAAAATAATAAAGCATTGTAAAATGAAAAACAAAAAATACCACACTGTGGCAACAGTTCCAAAATTCAATAAAAATCGTAGAAATAGGCCAAATCGATACCCCAAACACACAAATACATGACCGCTCACTTTCCTAGCTTGGTACAAGTACTTCAGTTAAAAGTGTCGTTGTTAAACTAGTGTTATGGGCCTAAGCCTATTTGATTTACTCTTTGGGTAAAGATTTTTTTAAATATAATAGACAATTTGCCTGTTCCCGACTTGATTCTTTTGACCTTTTTTTATTAGAGTTATTTCCCTTACGGAGGACAAACTGGTTCACGTTCCATGCAAGAGCAACGGAAAGGACAAAGACTTTGGAGCATAATTTTCTTAAAATTTATAGATATTTGAACCTTGTAAAATAACAGAGGTTAATTTTAGAGCAAATGAAAAATTGCCAAGTCAATACAACATTTAAATATTATAGAGTATGAGAAAAATATATGTTATTTTGGTTGTACATTGCATGACACTTTTGTCCGGCTTGAGGGAAGCAATTACTACAAAAACATGGAAAAAGCGTATATTTCTAGAATCAAGTCGGAAACTGGCAAATGGTCTATTGATGAACCTTAACAAACGACAGGGGCGGATCCAGGATTTCAAGTTAGGGGGCGCACTTTAAAAAATTGCGCCGAGCGGAGGGAGGCGCGAAAATTTTTGGGGTATTTCGTGTGAAAAATCACGATTTTACGCCAAAAAATCATATTTTTTCCAATTTTAGGGGGGGCGCCGGGTGCGCACTCCCCCCCCCCCCTGTGTCCGCCCCTGGAACCTTCATACATTTACAGTCGAACCTGTATTAAGAGGTCATCTTTGGGACAAAGAAAAAGTGTTTTTTAAGACAGGTGACCTCTTGTAATAGGTTCAATTCATATGAAATTTTCTAGGACACGATAAGAAAAAGATGACCTTGACTGCTGAATAGAGGTGACCACATGGGCAGGCTTGACTGTATATGATTTTAGCCAAAAGTTGCATATCCTTTAAAGCTTGTGTTTCTTTTTGATCCATCAACTCAACAAACATTTATGCAATTCTAAGAAACTTATACATGTATATAGAGAGGATCTAGTGAAAAAAAGAATAATATAAGTACACTACAAATATTATGCGTTTAATGTCACTTTGTTTAGTTTTTCAGCTAGGTCAATCTTATTTGTGTCACATGTGGAGCAAGAACTGCCTACGCTTCCGTAGCACATGTGTTCATCCCCGGTTTTTAGTGGGGTTCGTGCTGGTCGATCTTTAATTTTCAGTGTAGTGTTTTATAGATCGTTGTTTGTCCTTTTGTTCTTTTTTTCATTTGACCATTGTGTTGTCTGCTCTTCTCCGACTCTGATTAGCCCTTTCGTATCTTCAAATTCTAACAGGGGTAACAGGTGAAACCATCACCTTTGTGTAAATCGCCGACAAACTTTATGCCAAAATGTAACATCTAGAAAACTCGAAAAACTCTGTTATTTTTTAAAATATTATATCTACATACATAATATAAAATTTATAGATATTGCTTTGTTGAAATGAAGTAAACAGCATGATTCCGATTTGTTGCTAGAAGGCAATATATAATTCTGAGGAAACCATTAAGGAAAGTACCGTGCTGTTTCGACCTTTCCATATTCGTAGAATTCTACATAAGACTATCCTATACCTGCTTAACAACTGTCTTTATCGTGGGAATAGACAGGAATGAATTTTGTATCGAAGTTTTGAGCTACAGTGGGTGTTTTTCGTTTTATTGTTCCGTTCTCACGATATTATCAGCTGATATGTATCACATTCGACATTAACTGCTACTCTTTTCCAAATAAAATATTGGGAATTTAAAATATTTAATTTTTTTAAGTTGTGATACAAAACAAGACAAATGGATAAGTCACAAGTTGTAAATTTATGAAGTCTTCTCCTGAACATATATAAACATCAACAATGACAATATATTACAAATACAGACAATATGAACAAATACTATACAAATCTAAATATCTCATGCCACGGAATAGTTCATTAGTTGTATTCTGCGTTCAGTATATATATTACATGTTAAAAAGAAATGTTCCACAGACTCGATGTAGTTTCCACAATCACAAGTACAAGGGGCAATTAAATTACATCTAAATAGATCACATTTGAGGCTACTACATTTTTTGACATAAGCGAGCATGTAATATATTAGCAATTCTAATACCAGTAGAAAAATATAATGGTGGTTTGTCAGGCATGTCATAATCTTTTCGTAGTTCGTTTTTAAACATTTGTTGGCAAAGAGAATTTCTCAAGTCTGTTGGCAGATTACTCCAGAGTCTAATGGTACTTGGAAAAAAGAACTTTGGTATAAACTAAGCCTTCCGGGGGAATTGTGAAGTTTCTAGAGTTTCGTAAATTGTAGTTATTGGTTTGACCCACAGTAGTAGGTAATAAATCTTGAAGATAATCAGGTGATTGGTCACTGACTATGTTATAGAATAATGAAAGTTGTCTTTTTTCACGCCTAACTGAAAGTTTTTCCCATCCCGTTTCCTTATAGATAGACAGTAAGCTTGCATAAGACGTTAAACTGGTTACTATACGTACGGCTTCAAGTTGAATTTTTTCAAGCTGTTCGGCGAGAGTTGTGATATAACTGACACTCTAATTTTCCACAGCTGCTGACACAAAAGCTATATTGCACTTAAACAATTCTACGTTGTTGGTATGCTAAAGTCATCGCTACAACAATTCTACGTTGTTGCTATGCTGAAGTCATCGCTACAACAATTCTACGGTAGTCATCACGAACTGGTTGACTGTTGCGAAATATCTATTTCTCAATTAGCAATGGATCTTTGCCCATTTTCTTCTTTCACCGACAAAACCTTTACAGGACTTAACTGATTAACACGGCGGGTACTTATAAGAAACAGAAACTGCCTTCCCTTCACGTACATCTGGGTTTAACCCCGTTTTTTGGTGGGGTGTCCGTGTTGTTCATCTTTATTTCTTTACTGAGTTGTTGCTATTGTCTTCGATCCGTGTTGTTCATCTTTATTTCTTTACTGAGTTGTTGCTGTTGTCTTCGATCCGTGTTGTTCATCTTTATTTCTTTACTGAGTTGTTGCTGTTGCCTTTGATCCGTGTTGTTCATCTTTATTTCTTTACTGAGTTGTTGCCGTTGCCTTCGATCCGTGTTGTTCATCTTTATTTCTTTACTGAGTTGTTGCTGTTGCCTTCGATCCGTGTTGTTCATCTTTATTTCTTTACTGAGTTGTTGCTGTTGCCTTCGATCCGTGTTGTTCATCTTTATTTCTTTACTGAGTTGTTGCTGTTGCCTTCGATCCGTGTTGTTCATCTTTATTTCTTTACTGAGTTGTTGCTGTTTCCTTCGATCTATGTCTTGTACCCAATGTTGCCTTTGTCTGTGGTTTCTTGATTGTCCCTTCGGGCTTCTCAACGTTTATTTATAAGAAGTTCTTGATTGTCCCTTAGGGCTTCTTAACGTTGATTTATAAGAAGTAAAATCTAACCTTCACGAGCACTGTGACACTAGTTTTTCCAGACGAAGTGTGAATCAGATCTTGATCTTCAAAATTCTACAGATCTGTTAAATTTAATTAAATCTAGGTCTCTAGATCTCTTTTAGCAGCAATATCTCTACAGAAATAGAACATAGTTTCTACGCTGCGGTAGACAACGTCCAGTAAATGTGGTGGACAAATAGAATATAAAATTCACCCTAACGACTGGATTTAATTGAATGCATCTTGTTTGGAAAATATCATAATTCTTCCATTTAAATGACAATTAGCAGTAGCTCCTGTGGAACAACAGCTAGCTTGGAGTAGAAATAGGTGATCTGTAACAAGCCACAATGTTCAGACCTTATCCATTATTTTCCATGGTGCTTGTGGCAATCAAACCATTTGTCCACATGCCCATTTAATTGCAAGATTTTTACTTTTTACGCATAGAATTTATTAAACTTCTTCCCGTCATGATTAAGACTTCTCACTCGATGTTGAATACTAACAACCAATCAATAGTACGGGGGTTATGGTGTTTAACGCCACTTTCAGTTTCAGTTATAGAACACGAATCGTCTACAACAAATCTCATAATTACTGCACAAAACGTTCAGCCAACATCAAATGCAATCTTATAGCTTTAAAAATAATAAATACTTTTTATAATAAAAACGCAAAAAGATACAACCAAATATAGTTCCCGAACAACATTAATGCGTTGTTGCCATCAGGAGATACAGTGGTCTGAAAATCATATTGCGAATTTCTTAAACAATATAATTTCCAAACAACATTAATACGTTGCTGTCAGCAGGAGATACCGTGGTCTGAAGAACATATTGCGAATTTCTCAAACAACATAATTTGCCAACAACTTTAATTCGCTGTTGCCAGTAGGAGATACCGTGGTCTGAAGAACATATTGCGAATATTGCAGATAAGAGCTCTGTACCACTATAAGTTGGAATTGCTATGTTAAGAAAAGTAATATACTGTATCAAGATAACAATATATGTAGAATTAAATTACAATGTATACCATACCTGTTTACCAACTGGCTGTAACAAGTGAATAGACAAGAATGAATTTTGTATCGCAATTTATAAATATGCATGTTTTCCGTTTTATTTGTCCTTTCTCCGGATACTATCGTCTGTGTAACATTTGTTCACGTACCTCACGTTCAACAAACATTATCTGCCAACATTGTACAACAACACAGCGCAGGTCAATGACCTTTACCCGTTGACCTTGCGAATTTGAAATATTTCCGTCTTTTTATTACATGTAATGTATTGGAGACTCTCCAATTGTTTTTAGTGTTGTTATTATATAACAATGAAAATAATGAGGTATATAAAGGTAATATTAACACACAAATCTGGCCTACAGAGGTACTGTGACACTACCAACTACAGAAGTGCTGTGAATCAGATTTGATTCCTCAAAATGTCTAAAGATCTATTGAAGTTAATTAATTAAATCCAGGTAGCTCTTCATTTGTAACAATATTCTCTACTGAAATACACCGTAGTTTCTATAGTACGATGCACGCCAGTCCAAAATGGACATTCGCTGGTTGTGCTGGGCAAATGAAATACAAGTTCATCTTAACAACGGGATGTAAATGATTTGTATCTTGGCATGCTCCTTGTCTGTAAGACAAGTTTGAAGATACCAAAGGGAGGTAATCAGAAGCCGTAAATCAAAAAAAGACAAAAGGACAAACAATGATCTACAAAACATTACTAAGAAAGCTAAAGAATGACCAACACGAATCCCACTAAAAACCGGGGTTGAATTCAGGTACTCCGGGAGGGTTAGCAGTTCGTGCTCCACATGTGGCACCCGTCGTGTTACTGTTAAACGACACGAATGTATACAACATTCTGTAGCAGTCCCTGAAAAGGGATGGCTCGTTCCTATCTATCATCGAATTTTAGCAGACAAGAGCTCTTTTGTACGTCAAGTTGAAACTGTTGTTCAGAAAATAGTATATTATATCGTGAAATACAATATTTATATAAATGTATTAAAACGTATCCTATATCTGTTCAACAACTGTCCAAAACATGTGAAAGAACACGAATATGAATTGTACGTCGCAATTATGAGTGAGAGCAATTTCCCGTTATTATTGTTCCTTCCCGGATATAATCAGCTGTTTAACACCTGTTAAATTTTCACGTTCAATAAACAGTACATGTTAACCTTGTGCAAAGCATACTGGAGTGCAAATGACCTTAATCAATTGACCTTGCGAATTTGAAATATTTTAATTTTTGGAGGTAAAGTATTTCAGACTCCAATTTTCGTTACACTGACATTTGCTTTTTTTTTATCTTGGTTTTTATATTTTACAGAAATGAGATGCTAGATTTGTTTTTTTCAATCCGTTAACTTTGACCGTGACCGATGAAGGTCATACGTCATGCGCACTAAATTAGATATCTAAGCTTTTATCATTTTACCAGCAGTTAAATTTTGCCTTCAGAAGTAGTATGAAGTACTGTGTCACTATGTACCCCCATGATGAGTGGCATGAATCAGACCTGGATCCTAAGCATATCTAAAGATCTGTCCCAGTTCATTACATCCAGGTATTTTCTTTTGAAATAGAACATATTTTTTATGCCTTGATATATAAGGCACAAAAAAAGTTTGAAGATACCAAAGGAGTAATCAGAATCCATATATCGTAGAAAAACAGACAACACAATGACCAAAAGAAAAAGTACAAAAGGACAAACAACGATTTACAAAACATACAGATAAAACTAAAGATCGCGTAACACGAACCCCACTAGAAACCAGGGGTGAACTCAGGTGCTCCGTAAGGGTAAGCAGTTCCTGTTCCACTAGTGGCACCCGTCGTATTAATCTAGTTACAAACCTGGTGATAAGTCATGAATGGGGAAAGGACCGGGAAGTGATTACGACAAGTGGAACATATCAATTTAACCCTCCACAACGGGTGTCCACTGGTTGTGTTGGATAAATAAAATACAAATCTCACTCTAACGAGTACTTTTTTTAGTGGAAATTTAGCACTCTTTATATTTAAAGGACTGACAGCTTGTGTGTGTCAATTCGAGGAACGAACAGTATCCGAGATATTCCGGTAATACACCATGACGTCAGCCATGACGTAGTATATTTTCAACGGAATACGACAAGAATTGGACTGACAAAATCAGAAAACAAATTGGACATATTTTACACGTACTGATCGTATCAACTACTAATTCAGAGTAAACATAGTCAGCACATTTTATCAATCTGATCTTCAAAAGATAAAGATAAAGGGCAATGTCCTGTGAAAAATGGCATATAAGGTAGAAGCCAATAACAGAGTACTATTAGAAATCCCGATAGTGTAATATGGGGCCGTCGTGGTCATTATCGTATGGTTGTTAGCTTACAACTACATAGGCAATCAGTACCTATCACCACTAACGTTGTGATTTCGAATCCTGCTCATGGCGAGGTGTACTTGATACAGCACTATATGATAAATTTGTCAGTGACTTGCGGCAGGTTGGTGGTTTTCTCCGGGTACTCCGGTTTCCTCCAACAATTAAACTGGCCGCCACGATATAACTGAAATAGTGTTGACAGCGGCGTTGAACACCCTCACCCTGCATGCAACACACATTATTTTCACTATTAACATACTTACAATGTTGTTTTAACTTTCTGAATTTTTCAGCATACGTGATTGAACTCGCGAAAATAATCTCAAATTTATTGTAGCTCTTTGGGTGTTCCATGCAAAGGGAAAACAACTAAGATGTTCACAATATATAAATCAATGAAGATATTATTATGATTCAAATATTCAACGAGTCGTGTTTTCATTCCTATTCAGGGAACAATTACATATAACATTTACTTGAGAACTTTGTTTTCGAGTAAAAATACGGTTTCAGTGAGCATGTTCAACCTCCCTTAAAATGGACCCATCCTTTAACAAAAGAATAACGTCATATTAAAATGCCTGACATGATTTTTGGACAGGATTATCAGTTCGAGCCAGAACATGTCAACTTGATAACGTAACATTAGTCAGTGCTTCGGCACTGACATGGTTTATTAGATATATTTATTACTGAAATCTACAGTTCCTAAATAATGTAATTATTAATAAAACTAAGGTTCTCCTCCCTCAGGCATAGGTGACCTTGGCCTATTTTTGGCCATGCTGCTTAGGCTCTTTGGTATTATTGCTCACAAATTATTTGGCTTTCCAATCTTTCAATATTGAGCGTACCTGATGATGGCTATTCCAAAAACACGCCGTGTGCACTAGATTTAATATCTACGTCTTTATTAGCACCAGATTTAGGACACTTTTAGAGGTGACATAAATATTTAATAAAACGTAGATAGGTTTCTTTCCCATCATATACATTACAAGATAACAATTGAATTTATTAAAATTTTAAATTATGTTGATTTACGTAGAGCCCATATTGGAAAGAAAAGGGAAAGGAATACTACATATGTATCATTGAACGTATATTAAGGCCTTTAATTTCAATTTCTATGTTGTCGTGTTATTGGAACACATTAAATTTTATGCCAACTAAATGGTACAATAACATTATATCATATTATTAGCAAACCTGAGTTCGCCACTCCCGGTTTTAATGTGTTTCGTGTTGTTTATTTTGTCCAATTACATGTCTTCACGTTTTTAGTTTCGCGTTTAGGTTAGTTATTGGTGCTTAGCGCCCGGCTTCCCTTCAGCAGGTATTGCGGAGATATTACTTTTTACACAGGCGTGCTGGTTTTTCTCTGCTTGTTTTTAGTGTAAAGCTAATCTCTCGTTGTTGGATCGGAGTCGGTGATCTGTCACAAAGATGTGTGTCCGTGTCGTATTTAGGGTAGCGGTCCATCAGTGTTGGATCATCTGGATCGAAGGGCTCTGAGTAGGACTAAGTTCCGTCTATGTGTTCGGTCTTGTGGCAGAGGAGTTCTAGTATGTACGGACTACGTACGGATGTGCATCTTTTACAGGGCTTCTTCTTCGTTTCGATATTTGGTAGGCGTCAACGGCCTGCCTTTGATATATCTGCTCTGTGTGGACCGCTCGCTCTTTTGCAATACTCTGGGTGGTGTGTTGTGGTCTAGGTCGTGACTGCGTTTTATAGTCAACTCGCGATCGTACCATTGCAAACTCGTAGCAAAGTCAACTCGTACCACAGGAAGTCAACTCGTACCAATGTAAACTCGTACCACAGTAAACTCGTACCACTGTAAACTCGTATCAGCATCTTAGCTTGTGTGTTGAGCACAACAAATTCCAAGCTATCACATTAAAATCAAACTCAAAATCCAATCATCTCATTAAATAGATAATTAGTTAATTTAATTATAGTTCAACAAAAAATAATGCAAATATCAAAAGCCAATTAATTAATTATTAGTAAACTTTGTACGAGTTTGCAGTGGTACGAGTTGGAAGTGGTACGAGTTTATGATGGTACGAGTTTGCAAATTTTGGTACTAGTTGACATGGTACGAGTTGACAGTGGTACGAGTTAACTAGTTACCGTGACTGCTTTGCTGGTCAGTTTGTGTTGTGTCGTCTATCTGGGTAGGATTATCAGTCTTTGCATCTGTGTGTACTTTCATGTTAACAACCGATTCATTCGTTTATGTTATTTGTGTGCTTATTCATATACATATACAATCAAACCAACCTTAAAGGGCACCTCTATATAACAAATCTATAAATGGCAGTCTCATTTCGCCTTTAGTGAATAGTGCATATAATTTTAACCTGTATATGAAGGGAAACTGCTCACAAAGGCCACATATTTAGGTTACCTTGAGTGTCCACTATATACAGGGTTGACTGTATACTGGTGTCCAACACGATTTTCATATCGTATTATGCTCGTGTCGTTTAACAGTAAGTCGAGGGTGCCCCTAAGAACCAATAACTGCCCACCCTTATCAATCTTTGGTTTTCTGTGTAGTAGTTTTGTATATCGTTGTTAGTATCCTTTACTTTTGGCCATTGTAAGGTCTGTCCTTAGTCGATTTACGGCTGCTGATTACCCCATTGGTATGGTCTTCATAGTATATATTACTTAATAGAACTAAGAGTGCCATTTGTACAATACTATCCCCAGCAATGATATTGTAAATGCGGCCTTTAATATCAGTTACAGGTCGCTGATTCAGCCCGAAGATTTTAAAACTTATGAATGAGCTTAAGGATTTGATCAAATGTTGTAATATGAAAGTTAGGTAATATCGTTAACAAACAAATTTATTTTATAAATTATAACATCATCATTATACATATTATTCGTTGATACTGTATTACTGACAATATATAAAGTACATACTCGTCAAACATTTGTATACACTCTTTACGTAGATAAATCTAAGCACTTGTAAAATGGTGTGAATAATATTACGACAGGTAATCTTCCTGCAAGTCTATAATTCAATACAAAAGACTGCTTAGACAGCTCTGACGTTATATTGCAGAACTATTTTTAATTCTGTTGTCTACGACTTTAGATACAGTAAATATATTAAAGGGCGAAGTCCTTTTAAAGGTAAACTGTCCGATTTTTCCTCCTTTCTATATTGATAGCCAAATATCTGTTCAGCGGAAGTTTAAAAAAATAGATCAATTGATATTTAGAAACGCAAAAGAAATATATTTCAATGAAAAATTCCCAATTCTTTAATTATTTACTCTATGCAAAATCGAAATAAACTTCTAATAAAAAAATCTCTTTCTACGAAACTCCCGACGGGCAGTAGGTAAAATGAGCCATAACAAATCGGCTACAAAATTCATTCAAAATAAAAGATAATAACGTGTACGGATCATCTATTATTGAAATTTTAGGACTTCGTCCTTCAAACAGGTTGCCTGTCTCATATTAAACCCTGCTGTGCTTCATTTTCGATGTATTCGTCGTATTCTGCTTTCTCATTAAAATACTGTTATCGAAGTATTTGAGCTAAGTGTGATGCGTCCCAAATTTTTTGAAATTTAATCAAAAATATAAACAGGAAATAAATATTTCTCTATAACAATAATAACATTAATTTGCAATATTTTAGACATTCTGAAATTTCAAAAATTGAGGCACCAAAAGGATCTTTATTTATTTGAAACATTAATGGTCTTAAATGTATTAAAACGACCATTTACAAATATATTCTAATAATGTCATCAACAGCAATATTAAATTTACGACTAACCCGTGAATAAAGCAAAAAACCAGCTGATATTTCTGGAGCCTCGATCTGATTCGTTTGCTATACTACATATTGAGTGATTGATTGATGATTAACGCCAACCTTAGCAATATTTCAGCTATATCGTGGCATTCTATGCTAAATAAATAAATAATTATTATATAATACATGCATTAGTAAGGGACAAAAATAATAAACAATTGCACAAAAGACCCTCGATAGAAAGACAGCAAGTAAAAGAATAATCATGGTGGCTTAGATGAAACCGTTGATTTTTCTTTCCCGGTGTGCTCGGCATTTTTAACAACAGATTTTTGCTTCTTTCGTGCAAACACATCATATATAGTCGTATCAATGATTTCAGTTTTCTCCATTGCCTTTTCAACCCAACCTCGGTCTCTTTCAGTAAGAGATGACTTTGAGGTCCATCTGTACGGATTGATGCAATAGGCTGCATTGAGAAGCCTATTGGTCACTTCATCGGGTCTATACGAAGATGAACCAAATTGTTCAACTGGTATGTCTAAGCTGGTGTCTGATTTAGGTCTGCCGTCTGCGTAGTCCGATTTTGACGTTTGTGATCTTTTTGTTTTTAACTCCTTTCTTTTTTGATTCCTTATAATATTGTTTCTCTTATCAATGCGTTCATGTTCTCTCTTTGCCAGCTCTCGTTCATGCTTAGCTACTATTATATCGATTTGTTTTTGCCATTCCTCATTTCGACGTGTACATTCTTCACTAACACTAACATCATCGACCTTTTCATCTGGAACTTCATCAATACTAGATTTATCGAAAGATTTATCGAAATTTATTGAGTATTTTTCAGATAACATTTCTATTGCTATCATATCCTCTTTTGATCGTTTTGAACAATCGTCACTATCTTTCTCTATTTTTCTCTTCTGTCTTTGTTGTTCAAGGATTTGCTTTGTTTCAGAATATCTCTCCTTGATATCACTAGAACTAATTTTGAGAACGTCAGTTTGTTTCGATTCTTTATTTTCGGTAGGACAAGTTTTGACCTTTTTTGTTTCCTCTGTGTTTAGTTGTTTCAGAGATCCATGCTGTGGCTTATGTTCCACTTGAATTTCATTATTTATAGATTTTGACTCTGTGGGAGAAAGCACTGTCCATGAGCGGCGTAAATCGGCATACTTCCGGTCATTATTACCGTTCCTCCCAAAGAATCCACCGCCATAATGGACTGCATTTTTACCTGCTTTCAAATATCCCAATTTACTCAAAGATGAAGAAACTTCTGGAAATTTTTCCGACGATTTGAGCATTGATCTTTGTTTGGGGAGATTACTTTTAGTGTCTGAATTTTGTTTAATTCTCAGCTGCTCATACAGACTATTTCCTATGCGTAGAGCGGATGAATATTCTCTTTTGACAGTATGAGGTTCATCCACAGGAGAGGACAAACTTGGGTCAGATTTTACCTTTTGTTTTAATTTTGGAAGAAAAGTCAGACGTTTACTATTTTTCCCTTTCATATCATCTGTTGAAACACCAGTTTCGTCTGAACTTTCATCGCAAATGAAAGGAGAAATACCTTCCATTTCTTTAAATTTTCCTCGCACTCCACGATTTTTATGTTGGAATGACCATAATGTTTGTCTTCTCTTCAGATCATGGTCGTGTGGATTGTCTATCGTCTGCTTGAAGATTTGTGTATGGGATCTTGTTAAATCTTCTCCATTGATACTTGGGAGAATATTTTGTGTTTTCAGGGTTTCCATATGAAAACTTTAAACTTGCATCATCTCCATAGTGACTGTTTGTTCATGAATTGGTTGAGAAGACGAGCGCAGAGTGCACATTATTTAAATTTGTTTTATATAAACACCAAAAGCCAATGTAGCTGAAAAAAGAAGAAGAAACGAAATAGACATTTTATAAACAGTAAAGCACTGTATGATTACAAGATTAACCACTAATGTTATGAGTTCGAATCCCGCTCAGGCGAGGTGTACCCGATAAAACATTATGTGATAGTTTGCGGGTACACCGGTTTCCTCCACCAATAAAACTGACCGCCACGATATAACTAAAAAATTGAAAATATTGAAAGTGTCTTTAAACATCATAAGCCTAAACCTGATTACAAGATTATACTCGATATACGGTTTCTGATTGCCTCTTTGGTATCTTCAAGCTCTTCCTATAACTGACTGCAACTAAAATCTAATTTGATTACAAAATGGATGCATTTTAAATAGAAATGTACACTTCCTACCTACTCTTACGAATCACGTGATATTTTTTTTTTTATTTCTAAGACACTCCTCTGAGTTGTATATATCGGAGATTGTTTATTCATATGAAGCCTGTGAGTTGAACATGAACATGGACAAGTTGATTGATGCTAAAGAGGCATGTATATATTTTATACGTATATTTTTGTCTGTGGTCATACACATATGATATAGTGGAGCAGGAACGGTACCTTTCCGGAGCACCTGAGTTCACCACTGTTTTAGTAGGGGTTCGTATTGTTCAGTCTTTAGTTTTCTGTGTAGTATTTTGTCATCCATTGTTTGTCTTTTGTCCTTTTTTCCTTTTTAGTCATTTTGTTGTCTCTCCTTCTCCGAATAATGGCTTCTGATAACACATTTGATATATTCAAACTTTGCATAAAGATATATAACTACAATGATATATTATTATAAATAGGCAATGTACGTATATAGTGTTTATCCTGTAATTTCTAAAATCCCAAAACAACTGCCAAAATGTCTAAAAAGAGCAGAAACATGAAGAGTTTGAAGATACCAAAGGGGTAATCCGAATCCGTATATCGAAGAAGAACAGACAACACAATGGCCACAGAAAAAGTACAAAAGGACAAACAACGATCTACAAAACATACATATAAAACTAAAGTTCGAGTAACACGAACCCCACTAACCCCACGTCGTTCTCACCGCTTCCTGTGTAGTGTTTTGTAGATCGTTGTTTGTTCTTTTGTACTTTTTTCATTTGGCCATTGCGTTGTCTGTTCTTCCTCGATATACGGATTCTGATTACCCCTTTGGTATCTTCAAACTCTTCATTTGATAGTGTCTTCTGTGAAGTCAGCAATTATACTGTTACTGTTTCTTACCGTTGCTCAACATGAATCAGGTACCAGGAAAGCTATATCTTGATCAGTGACCGTATATCCCAAAAATATATCAATGCCAATTGACTGCTCAAATAGAACCAGTGCAGTATAAATTAGGTTATACTGTGATATACTGTGTAACAATCAGCTGGTTTCATTCAGAATCTGTAATGAAATAAACACTAATTTATGTTAATTTCATAACACGAGTGACATTCATGTTCATTACCACAAAACTAACGTGCAATATTAATGATTCAACCTTTGAGCAAATCAATGACAATATACTTCGATCATGTACGATGATTATGTTGAATACGAAATTTGATTTTAACGATGAACATTTCTATTTCTGTAAATGCCTACTTCCTTAATTAGATTTAAATGTAGATATAATTGAAGATAATAATCTATTAAGACGTATGTATAATTTTAAATCCGAGGACATGTCGACAAGTTGAACATTGAACAATAATTATTTATTGGGAACAAAGTCAATTTGTTTCAATTTAAATGTATTACAATTACTTAAAAAATAAATATACAGATATATATCTATTTGTTTTCTTTGTTCTGACAGATACACTCGGTGCTAAAAAAAATTATTTCACGGTGTGGAAAGACCCCATCGAAGAATACAATTTATTGTAATCTACTTAATAAAATTAATATACAAGATTACATTTTGTGATATTTGTATGATTCGTATAATAAGTGCATGATTATTTAAATAACACCAAATCAGCAATTTTTCAACTATATCAATGCGAGATCAAGTTACATTTTGATAAGATGATGATGTCTGCTTTGTTCTAGACCAACACGCTGATTTTTATAGTGTTACCTCATTGAAACAACAGTCCGCGGGTAGACATGTCGCTCCACTCGGACACATTATTTTGATTCCGAGCAAACCCGTATTTGATCTTACTCCTTAATGCTGCGTGTTTAGCGGAGAAGCAACAAATACCAATTTTATAGTCTGGTTTGACCCGACCAGAACTCGAATCAAGTTTTACCGCACTAAAGTCGAATACGCTAACCATTTCACCCCGATACGGTTGATTCATATAATGAAGCCAAATATTAGTAATGGCCAATTCAAATCTTCGCAAGATCGTGAAAACCATTGTGGCATTTGTTTTTACATTGACTAATATTGCTCATATCACCCAAAGAAAAATATCGATAATTGAAATTTCCTTCACACATCTGTTATTTGAGCGTTAGGGGTTAGGGTTATGGTGTTTAACGCCACTTTCAACAATATTTCAGTAAATATCATGGTGGTCAGTATTATTGGTGGAACAAACCGGAGTACGCGGAGAACACCACCGACCTGCCACAAGTCACTGACAAACTTTATCACATACTGTTGTATCTGTTAAGTGAACCTTGCATACTAAAATGCACATTTTAATCTTTTATTTATGTCCTTTGAATTTAATTCTGATATGTGTACTGTGATGCAGGAATATTCTATATTTATAGTGTATTAAAAAGATTCGGTAGTTTTAACATAATGAAAAACAAGACCTAAAATTAACATTTAGAAAATACTAAATTCAAATTAGTAATGATAAAATTTATTATATCATTAAGTTTGAATAATTTATTACACAGGCATATTATGATGCCCTAGAAGTCTAGCCACTGGTAGGTATGAGGTAAATCATTTAAAACTCAACAAATCAACTAATAAAATGAAAAACAAATAAACATTATAGAAAACAGAAAGGCATTCAGGAATTGACAATCCAGAGACACTGGTAACATTGGGTACACAAGACACAGGACGAAGACAATCCAGAGACACTGATAACATTGGGTACACAAGACACAGGACGAAGACAATCCAGAGACACTGGTAGCATTGGGTACACAAGACACAGGACGAAGACAATCCAGAGACACTGGTAACATTGAGTACACAAGACACAGGACGAAGACAATCCAGAGACACTGGTAACATTGGGTACACAGGACGAAGACAATCCAGAGACACTGGTAACATTGGGTACACAAGACACAGGACGAAGACAATCCAGAGACACTGGTAGCATTGGGTACACAAGACACAGGACGAAGACAAACAATACAAACAACAAAACACTAAAACGATGAGCAACACGGACCCCATAAAAAAAACAAGGGGTGAATCCATGTGCTTCCGAAGGGTTAGAAGTTCCTGTCTCTTATTAGACACCCACCATGTTACTCATATAGTCAAGACGTGTTGGATGGGGTTAGGGTTATGGTGCTTAACGCCACTTTCAACAATATTTCGGTTATATCGTGGCGGTTAGACGTGTTGGACATCACCATACACAAATAACATAAATAAGATACGAGTCCCTCTACAAACAACTGGAGGTAAAGAACATCGTTTTTATTCGGAAATAGTAGCAGACATCAAAACTTGGAGCTCAGAACGCAAAGACATATAATAGTACAAAATGTACAACACAAACCCCACTTCCTTAAACCGGGGACGAACTCAAAATGTACAACACAAACCTCACTTCCTTAAACCGGGGACGAACTCAAGAGACACAGACCACATTGGGAACAGTTCCAAAGTCCAATAGAAAAATCGTAGAAAAAGGCAAAATCGATAATCCTAACACACCAGTACATGACCACTCACTGTCCTGGCTTGGTGCATATACTTCAATAAAAAGTGGCGGGGTTAAATTAGTTTTAAGGGCCAATCTGGATAATACGATATAAAGCAAAATTATCTACCACTATTACCACAAAAGAACAAAAACAGTTTGAATCATTTAATTATAGACCCTTGTATCTACATGTACCATAAAATCATCAAAGAGGAGGGTTATGGAGTTATGGTGTTTAACGGCACTTTCAACAATATTTTGGTTATATTGTGGAATTCAGTTTTATTGGTGGAGGAAACCGGAGTACTCGGAGAAAACCACCGACCTGTCGCAAGTCACTGGTAAACTTTATCACAAACTACTTTATCGAGTACACCTCGTCTGAGCTGGATTCGAACTCACAGCGTTAGTGGTGATAGGCACTGATTGCATAGGTAATTATAAATTCAACTACCATACGATCACGACCATGACGGTCACTTCATCAAAGAGAATAAATTTTATACAGGAATCCAATTCGAAAACATTTAAAACAATCATGTTCTATTTAAATTGAATGCAGCAGGAGGCACTATATGAAATATAAAACGTCAATTAACAAATCAGCCATCCAGGAGCTTATATCAATAAACTGTTAACATCAAAGTGTTATACAATACCTCGTGAAAATATTTGTATACATTTAATAATTATGGGTCTTAAATCTTCAAAACATTACACCAATACAAATTGATACTTATCACAAGTATATAAAACTGTATTCAATTGAAAATTGTAAGGGTCATTAATTTGTGTGTCAGGAGTATCGATTTTGCCTCTGAATTTTGGAACTTTTCCGATAGTGTGGTATTTTTTTGTTTTTCATCTTTAATATATTTACGCTTCTACAATAAATGAATTATTTTAAATGATAATTCACCCAGTCTGTGTTTAAACAGAACTACTAAACTACTCTTTTGTCACGCAACCGCGACAATTCCCCCACTCTATGTTCATTCAGAAGTTCATGCAGGCCACGTTGATAACATTGTTTGTCCTTTTGTACTTTTTCTTTTGGCCATAGTGTTGTCTGTTCTTCTTCGATATACGGATTCTGATTACCCCTTTGGTATCTTCAAACTCTTCTTACTATATGTTCGTCAAGAACGCATGCCTTTCCCCTTCTCTCTGTTTATGAAGTTTTGTTTATTACCATGCTCCAGAATATACAGATCCCGTTAAATCTACTATTTTGTGTTTATTCAGACCCTGTTAATTCTACTACTCTTGGATCTACACAGTCGTTAATTCACATATTCCTTGGTTATGCAGACCCCGTGAACTCCACTACCCTGTGTTTATCAAAACCGCTTTAATTCCACTACTATGTGTTTATCAAACCCCGTTAATTTCGCTACTCTGTGTTTATCTAGACCCCGTTAATTCCATTACTCGGTGTTTAGACAGATTCCGTTAATCTAACTACATGTACTATGCGTTTATAAGGACCTGTTATATGCTTATGAAAACCCCGTTAATTCCATTTCTCTATGTTTGTCTAGACCCCGGTATTTCCACTACTGTGTGTCTAGACAGACCCCGTTAATCTAACTTTTATGCGTTTTTGCATATCCCGTTAATTCAACTACTCCGTGTTTAGTAAAAACCGTTAATCAACTACTTCGTGTTTATGCAAACTCCATTAATTCAATGCAGACCCCCTTAATACATTCCACTACTTCGTAGTTATGCAGATCCCTTTAATTCCACAAATTTATGTTGATGCATACCCAATTAATACCACTAAACTGTACTCTGTGTATTATGCATACCCTGCTAATCCCACTACTCCCCGTTAATTACACTAATCAATTGTTATGTAGACCTCGTTCTTACTCCTAATTCACCATTATTCAGATCTAATTAATTCCCTTAAATATATGAAGAATTTGGAATTAACCAGCAGGATTTGACACCTTCAGAATCACATATCTTAAAAACAATATCACAGTTTATCACAATATATAAAAATTAAACTTACATTTGTCTGAAACTCCTTTTGCATTAGTACTAGTGATACCAGTTCAAGATTGTCCACAGCTCCTCACCTGTAAATGAAAATGTACTTTTGTTTGAAACAAAAGTCTCGATATTGACAATTTATTTTTCTGTAACAATCAATATTTTATGAGTTTCAACAGTTTTTCCAACACCGTATCTGTTTCTCGATACAGCCGCCCGATTACAGTGATCCGTGACCCACTTTAGCACGTTCGACCAGTTTTTCCTTAATAATGTTGTTTAAAAAGCACGAAATTAGATATTTTTGTATATAGATCATTTCACAAGAGAAGATAGATACAAAGACGACGAATCTAGATATTTCAGATAAATGAACCAGTGATGATTCAATACTTAAACAAAAACAGAACAACGGAATAAAGCTGTAGTAATTTGGTCTAATATACAATTTAATGTTACCAGCTTTGTTGTATAGCTTATATATAGGTGAATTGTACTTTTGATAACAATAGTTACAGGTAGTTTATTTTCTAACAGAGCACAGACACAATACCACATAAGCGTGTTATGTTATGCATTAATATGTTATTATTTTATTTCTCATTGGTTTTCAAAGCCTGCATCTTTTACAACGCAATTTAGAATTTACTGTAATTTGAAGCATCAAATAAAAATATCAAATGGTGTAAAACAAATAATAAAAAGTTTTAAATTGACCCCGAAAAATGAATTAGAATGTATAAATAAAAAATAAATATTGGTATTTAAGAGATATTCTTCAAAAGTTCTTTAAATTAGTCCATTCATGCTTACGTAATCGATTTCCTTAAACAATTAAAATGTAGATGATTCAAATTAAAAGGACGCAATTATTACTTGAAATAACAATGAATAAAATTGCAACAATAATTAGTTTGGGGGATTCAATATCATGCAATTAAAATTAATACGAAATTAAAATATTTTTTTTACAGAACGATAGAAAATATCGCTGTTTCTTCAAACATTATAATTAATTGTGCTGTATTTGTAATAACCAAGTTTTCAATAACCATGATATATTTATTTTGCTGTTATATTTCTATTGGTAAGGGAATAAACATGTATAAAATACATAACGTTATATTGGAAAAATAGAAACAAAATGACGAATTCATGAATGTCTAAAAAGTAATATGAAAGGGCATGTCTCTTAAGGGTAGCAGCTGTGTTCCTCTTCTCAAAGACATGTTGCTTTATTCGCATAAGGTATACTTCATGGTGAGGTTTCTCAAGAAAAGCGAACTGAAGCTAGCCCGACCCTTTAATTTCACATTCCACTATACAGATATTTTCATTTCGCTAAATAATTCTAAGTTAAGCTAATAGCAGGAAATGTGGACTCGAGGCTTGTGACTCGATGTGACCTGACCAAGGCCAACAGGTCAAGGGTCCTCATTTCCTGCTATTGTTCTCACAAAGAGTATTTAATCTGACTGCTGCAAGTTTATTGGAGAACTATCAAATACCAATGTTAATGTCTATTTTGATAGAACTTGGACTGAACTCATGATCTCGATCTGAACATGACAAATCGTGCTTTTTGAAATTCAAGCGATGAAAGCGACTATTTTGTTTTTGGATGGAATCAATATTGCTAGGTAATATCTATCACATAATCAATAGTGACTCCATCACAGGTCATACTGTCAAAAATAATCACTGTTGACGTGATCCAAAAGAGCCAATAGGAAACGAATATCAAGAAAAACATATTAATGAGGTATAATAATATGTGATAAAGTTTGTCAGGGACTTGCGACAGGTCGGTGTTTTTCACCGGATATCCAGGATTTCCTTCACCGATAAAACTGACCGCCACGATTTAACTGAAATAGTGTTGAAAGTGCCGTTAAACACCATAACTCCACTCTAATCAAAATAAAATCGAAGTATTTTGGTATTTCAGTAAATTATTCTTACCTACCTTTTAATCTTAATTATAATATTTTATATTCAGTTTGTTGTTTCGTCTTCCGTTATAGCCTGTAATTAAAGATATTAATATAATACATATATTGCATAAAAGGGGCATATGGTTTGAAATCATATCCTCTGCAAAAACAAAGCAAAATTTTTAACTTTTCGATAACAATAGTTTGCTACATAAATGCTTCGTATGCATGAGAAATTATATATAAAGTAGTTCAACTGTATGTTATTATCTTATGATATGTAAATATATGAAGAGCTAACAACAATATGAAATGCTAAAAAATATTTAATATTATGCTTTCTGTTTACATTTCATAGGAATTTACAGTAGAATCTCGTTTTCTCCAAGTTTGATATGCCGTTTTCTTGTATAAAACGAATTCGAACGAAAATGATGGGGGGGTGTTCATTTTCTAAGAGACGTGATTCGACCATACATTTTTCATATATACAAAATGTTATTGGAAACAAGACAATTACAACGCACCTATGCCCTTTATGATATGCATAAAGGTACATTATGCATAAAAGCTATCAATAATGCAATGAGAATGTAAAATATATAACACGAACTAACAATCAATAGGATAATAAGAAATCGTTAAAACTCTAGAGTTATGTCAACCGAAAATGGTATATGAATTAATGAAATCATAGAACGGGTGCCACTAGTGGAGCAGGAACTGCTTGCCCTTCCGGGTGACCTGAGTTCACCACCGGTATTTAGTGAGGTTCGCATTGTTCGATCTTTAGTTTTCTGTGTAGTGTTTTGTAGATCCTTGTTTGTGCATTTATCCTTTTTCTTTTGGTCATTCTCTTGTCGTCTGTCCTGCTTTGATTAACGGATTCTGGTTATCTCTTTGATATCTTCACACTAGTTAACATGATTGTATTTGGGGTCTCATTACCCGGTCTAATCCCGTCTCATGAATGTGCCTTTTCTAAGGTATGATCTAGATGTCTTCAGTCTTTGTCCTTTTGTCCGTCTTTTGGTACTTCAGCTTTGTCCAATTACTGATAATTACTTTTTTCAAAAGTTAAAAAAAAAGTCCTCATTGTATGTGATTTTTTTTCAAGTGTCTAATAAATTACAAGAAAAACTGTATTTCATTTAAATTATGCTTGAAATTAAATGCTGTAATCAGGGAGAGTGAAAATGTACCATCTTTATAATAAATCAGTCTATTTAGAGCAGCCTCATTTTTCCCATCAATGAATAGTGCATATATTAAAAAGACATTTTAATGTACATCTAGTGCATGTTAAGTCATTGATATTTATAGATTAATACGTGGACTTTTTCATATTGCCCTTGTCATCAGCACGAGATCTTGATATCGGCCCCGAGGGCTTTAGCCCGAGGGACGATATCAGTCGAGGGCTGATGACAAGGGCAATATGAAATAGACCAAATATACTTAAGCTTTGTAATCTGATGAATTCAAAATCAGTTAGCGTTTTATGTAATATGTGTAAATATATCAGAATTATAAATATGAGGGTATGTCCTCCAGGTTGATCCACCTTCTATCTTTCTTTAAATGTACTAATATGTGTTATATTGTTGTTATCTCTGTACCTTTGTAAAATTGGTTATGAGAAATAAAGATATATATAATAATCAAAAAGGCCATGTATTAATCTATTTATCACATATTTTGCCAGGGCAGATAACATGTTATTACCCTCGTAAAATATTATTGCCCCGGTGGCAAATAACACGCCGCAAATTATGCTTTTATTACACATGCAAATTCGGCGTTATTTCAATAAAATATGTGATAATTTAATTTAATTGATTTCACTGACGGATATTTTCAACGAATTGACTCTGTTAATGTGACGTCAAACACATTATAATGTTATAGATAAACACAATAACATCAACTTTGAAAGTTTCGACATACATTATCACTAGTTTCACATCTCGTTCTGTCGGGCTCGTTCTGATGCAACCGATAATGTCTGTTTTGACATTCACAAGTGTCGCTTTTCTAAGTATAACGTCAGATTTGAAGACATTTTCAGTGGAATCAAAGCTAGTCCTATCGAACTCGGTGCTGTGTTGGCGATAATTAAAATGTCCCAAACTTCATGACTGTCGATATGCTATTTGTATATGTCATTTGTAAAGTAGGCAGTATGAATGTTTATTTAAAATGAAATTAAAGCTTTTAGGTCAATACTTTAACCAGAACCAATAGTAAACAAATTGTTAAGTTCTTAACATCAATGTATACAACAACTATTTCAGTGATTATTTGTACATGTTAAATGCATATTATACATTAAATCTTCACGTATTTATTTATTTATATATATAAATACTAGTATACTAACACAACTTGATATTACTCGAGTCAAATTGTATTCAAATATAAATGCCGTCTACTAGAATGTTTTAGGGATATTTGTAAATAATTTCTATTTTTATTTTTAAAGATTTTTTTGTGCTTACATTTTCTTATAGTATAATTCCCATTTTTAATATTGTTAAATATATTACGAAAATAGAAACACAATCAATTAAATAACTTAGGGTTAGGGTTATAGTGTTTAAAACGTCGCTTTCAACAATATTTCAGTTATATCGTGGTCGGTTTTATTGGTGGAGGAAACCATAGTACCCGGAGAAAACTACCGACCTGTCGCAAGTCAGACAAACTTTATCACATACTGGTGTATCGAGTACACCTCGCCTGAGCGGAATAAACAGCTTAATTTCCATTTAATAAGATAAAAGAAAATTTACCAGAAGAGCTTTTATAAGAATGAACAAAACATTTAATGTCACAGATGTTAATTGCAGTCAATATAACTTTACACTTTTTCGCTTTTTCGCACTAATTAGTATACAAGACGAAAAGTCAAAAGCCCGGAATGTCGAAATGGCCTCATCCGGTTTCCATATGTACGTCAGTTTGCAATTAATTGAATGATATAAGATAGAAAATGATGACGGAATGACTCCGAATATACGTCAGTGGTACTTATAATGGTATACTAGCAGGCTCGTTAAACAGAAAAGAAAGCTTTAAAGTAAACCGCTCTTTGTAAAAGAAGTAGATTTAAGTGGACTTTAAAAATTGACCGAATGTCTTACGCCATCGACTTTTTCTCAGAGAGGTATTATCTTATCTTATTTGGTAATCTTGTTCAAACATCAATGGAACAAGATCTCAAAAACATATTTTCGTCGTAATAATACAGAGGGCAAAAGGGGTAGATTAAATTTAATGTCTCTTGAATTACCTATAAACTGCCTGAAATATTGTTGAAAGTGGTGTTAAACAGCATAACACTAACCCTATATACTGCTACGGTTGCATGAATGAGTATAGTCTTCATATTCTTTGTTGCACAGGAGATATTAATTGAAATAAAGTTTGCAATGTCAATCTACACTGAGCTGCTTATGCAATCTGTGCACTAAGATTTATAAGTTGCACTCTATGTAAACTCGTGTGACCGTTTTTTATTTCAGTTACGGAAGCTCTGAGCTTCTCCAGGTGATCTGTTTGTCCCCATCAATGAAATTGGAATATTATTGAAAACGGCGATAAGCATCCATTATCCTTATCTTACGTATATCATAAAAAGTTTTCATTTCAGAAAAAAAATCAATTTTGTACTATTATAATATTGATCTATATTTGGTAACAACTTGAATTATCACTTTTCATTTTAAACTATTTTATGAAAAGATCTCTGTTGAAATAAATACATTTATAAACTCAACTGGAATAGCATTTAAATGGTGTAAAATGTTTTCATTAAAATTCATTCAATTTCGAAAACACTTGTCATCTAAATAACTCTTACATGTTAGTTAAAAGAGTTTTAAAATCAGAATTTAAATTAAAACATACCTTACAATTTATATGAAGTAATCTAAATAGAATTTAAATTTATCATGGGGTGCACGAGAAAACCCGAACTATAGAAATAGTAGCTATACAATATTCTGCTTGTGAGGTACAACTTATCCTACTGGGTCATAAGCTTGACAAAGGAGAAAGATTAAAAATTAAACTCTACGACAAATGTGATGACTTCACTTTCCCAATAGTCAACTTCCCTTTCATCAGTAGCAATATTCCAGCATCACCAGCTTATGGATTCTACATTTAGCAACTCACACGTTATAACGTTATTTTATGGCTTGTACCCAGTACAGTTATTTTCTGAAAAAAGCTCATACGCTGACGCTAACGCTACTCAAACAAGGCTACGTTGTTTCTAGGTTGAAGTCATCTAAACATTCTACGGACGTCATCACGGACTGGTTGACAGTTACAAGGCGAATGTCTTGAAAGAAGCAGGGACTGCTTATTCTTCGCGAGCACCTTGGTTCACTCCAGGTTTTTTGGGTGGGGTCTGTGTTGCCTATTGTTCTGCTTGTGTGCCCAAAGTTGCAAGTATCTCTAGATTGTCCATTCTTGATTGTCCCTTCTGTTTTCTCTAGATTGTCCATTCTGTTTTCTCTAGATTGTCCATTCTTGATTGTCCATTCTGTTTTCTCTAGATTGTCCATTCTTGATTATCCTTTCTGTTTTCTCTAGATTGTCCATTCTTGATTGTCCATTCTGTTTTCTCTAGATTGTCCATTCTTGATTATCCCTTCTGTTTTCTCTAACGTTTATTTATTGGTAAAGTAGTAGTAGAAATTTACGTAAATATCACAAAGAAATCTTTATAAGAGAACTATTTATTGGTAAATTTCTGTTACAATGACTAACATTAAAAATAAAATGATGCGCTCGTGTTTTCTTCGTGTAAGTAAAATACCGACACTAATAATAACAGAGATAAAATGGTGAAAAAAAAAAACTAACTAACCGGTTTTCCTTTTAATTTACAAAATCCAACATTTTGACCATCGTCAGGCTAATTAATAATTTGCGAGATAAACAATGTCCAGAAGAAAAATTGTGGTATTTAAGAACAAAATAACTGTCAGCTTTAGAGTAAATACAAATATTGATCTAAATTATGTTATTTTTCTTCTTCTAATCTTCAAACATATCGCGTTAATTCAAAGTCAACTAGAAAAATAAATAAAACCAGGATTTAATGTGTTATTCTGCGTTTGGCCATCCTTTGTACTTTGTTATTTTTAGTTCTTTATCAGCTCAACTAGACTTAAAATGCAATTTATAAGGATTTCAAACAGCTTAGTAAAAGTTAAGCATACGTTTTGGTGGTTCCCTTGACATCATAGTATTTGAAAATCTTGAACATAAAGGTTAGATTCTAGTGTTGATAATAGTCATCCAGGCCAGGACCAGAACCATTCTTCCATAGACATAACCATAACCTTAAAGTCGCCATCTTGGAAGGAGGAGTAATACTGCTCCATCCAAAATGGCAAATTTATAATTAATAGTGCTGACTAATCAATTCTAATGGAGTATATATATCTTTATTCTCATACAGCCAAATACAATGGTACAGAGAAAAATAACAACATAATAATAACATAACAAGACTTTTTACCAAATATACATAGGTTAAGGAACAACAGTGGGTAAACCAGGAGTACAAAAGACCTTATTGATTTGTTTGATAAATATACATAATTTTCGTAACAGCGATTGTTTTTTGGTAGGTAGAAGTTCAAAGAATTTGACAACATTATGTCTTTTCATAAAATAATTTGGAAGAAGCTGCTTGCGTTTATCGTTTAAAAAGGAACACTCTAAAACATAGTGGTATTCATCGCCTAATTTCTGACAATTACATAAATTACAGTACCTGTTTTCTCTATCAATATTTCTCCATCTACCGGTTTCAATCGGTAGATAGTGATTTGTTGTCCTAAATCTACACAGTCTGATTGCATCACCTCTATTTAAAATATTGAAATATTCCTCGAATTCGAATTAGGTTTTAAAAATCCTATAATTTAATGCTTTTGAAGAATCTGCAATAAAATGGCCTGCTATTTATTTACAACACAGTAGTATACCCCGCATTAGGTATTTTATTTATAAAGATCTTGTATTGTCAGTAATCGCGCTAATTAAGATTTGTTATTTATATACAATAGTGATCAGGTTAACAGTCCGTTAACAGATGTGGTAAACCTTATCAAAATATTTAATGACTTTGAATAAATATAGAATAATGTTATTTTTGATGTCGAGAATAGATATCTGACGTTATGTAGTATCGAGACAATGCCGAAAGATAAAATTCTGATAGCAGTTACAGAATTCTCTGAATAAAGAAAAATCCACTTTGCTCTTTTCATACAATATTAACACTTTATTTCACATTTCTGATATAAAGGCACAATAACATTGTTTAATTTCTATCCGTGAAATGAGAGCTTGTTGAAACTCTGCAGTAAAATTTATATACATTTGAGAATCGTAGCTTCATTTAAAGTGATATTACACCAGGTTTGGGTGAAGAAATTTCCCCTCTGAAAATTCAATTTGGAATACGGCGGTACCTTTACTAAGCTATTCATGTATGTTTCAAGTCGAAATATGTTCCCAACAATTAGAAATCTGCAAATCCGTGTGCATGTTTATCGTCCTTGCCATTATTGTGGCGACTGATTAACTTTCGGTTGCTTTGTTCCGATGATTGCCGATCATGACCTCGTGAGGAAAAGATAAACAATCATGGATGCTGAGGTAAGCACGCACACATTCCTGACACTGATTATTGAGGAATCTATCTGTTTCATGTCGTGTGAACCATTTTTGTTGTTGGTGCAATTATTCTTATGTGGTACACACGGAATGTATTTTTACTTGCATCCGTCATTTTGTTCATCAACTGAACAGTGCGGGTGAGCGATAATCTCCCCGAAAGAATTCAAATCTTGGGTTACGCGCATATCATTTGCATTACTGTACGGGAAAACAGAATTATCTGTTGTCAAATATTTTGCGATTTGCTCTTAAAATCTGCTTTTGAGCGGATTTTTAATGTTATTCAGTTGATTTTAGATCAAATTTAGTGACATATTAAGTCAAAAAATTTAATCCAAAAATTCCACGATATTTGCCTTTCATATTACTTTAAGACTCAAAATCTATTGATCAAGTTAGTGAAAAGTTTTTTGTAGAAAATTAAAAGAATCTTAATATTTTATTTGGTCATTTTAGTTGATTTTAGTTGATATTTCTAATGTAATATTACAATACATCGTTTCGTTTTTTCACGAGTGAAATAAAAACTCGTTGCACGCTCGAAACCAAATTGTCCATCAATTTGAAAATGCATGCATCATGTAAGATTCGAAATGACTAGTTTATTTAGTAAGAGATGTTTGCAGAAAAGTGATAAGAGTTTGAAGGAACCAAAGGGGTAATCAGAATCATAAATCGAAGAAGGACAAACAACACAATGGCCAAAAGAAAAAGGACAAAACTTAACGAACAAATAACGATCTACAAACCACTGAACAGAGAACAAAAAATCAAGCAACACGAACCCAACTGAAAACGGTGGTGAACTCAGATGACCCGAAAGGGTAAGCAGTTCCTGCTCCACTAATGGCACCCGTCGCGTTACACTAGTTACAGACCCGGTGATAAGTCATGAATGAGGAAAGGACCGGGAAGTTCTTACGAAAGTGGAATATATCCGTGGTCATTTGTAACACATATATTCCGTGATGTTTAATTTTATTGGAGTTTATTAAATAATTCAGCTACTATTCTTTCAGTATTTTGCAAGTCATTCTCATAAAGAGACCGTGCATATATATTATATTTATACAATAATTTGTTTTCATTTCCCAGTGATCAAAAGGTCCGTTTGACATAAATAGTCATAACAGTTAAATGTGTATTGTAATAGTTTTTAACTCCTATTTTTCACCTTAAAGCATTCTTTGTATAAAAGACTATTGAAATAAGCACAATTGTAAAATTATATTGCAAAAACAGCTTTAATCTGGCCGAATATTTTCATAACATATCAAGAACCATGAGCCTGGGGAAAATATGGCCATTAGTTAAAAGCGGGTACTGTGATTTTATTTTTACAGATCAGACTAAATATTCTTTTATGTTCCTCGCTTCAGGGATATGGAAAAAAGATAAAACCCTTAATTTTTTACATTAATTCTAATAAGGTGTCATATGTAAGTAAAATGAAAACATCATTAGCCATGATTATCATGTTAAGTATTTTATGTTTATCTCTGACCTCACAGAATAAATATCAAAAGAAAAAATCCTCATAAACGATATACTAGTAACTTCATGATGACAGTATTCGTGTTCGCAGGATCAAATATACTGATTGTTTTTCTGGGGGAGGGAGGTAATCGTGATCGTATCGCCTTGTATTTACAACTACCTATGTAATTAGTGCCTATCACCATTAACATTGTGAGTTCGAATCCCGCCCATGTCGAGGTGTACTCGATACAACATTATATGATAAAGTTTGTCAGTGACTTGCGACAGATCGGAGGTTTTCTTCGGTTTCGGTTTCCTCCGCCAATAAAGGGTATCATCCGTCCAGTTGTCTGTGCTTCGACACTGACATGGTTTATTAGACAAATTGATGATTGGAATTTATTGTTCTTAAATTATATAATTTATTGAAATTAAGGTCAAGCTGCCTCACTCTCTCTAACAAAGTAGATTATGGCTACCCTGTTTAAGCCTGTTGATTAATTAGCTCCCAAAGACTATTTGCTGTCCAATCTTTTGACGACGAGTGTACATGATGATGAAGGTTATTCTAGAAGTGCTGTCTGTACACTAAATTAGATATCTACGTTTTTATTAAATAAATATAAATCTTACTTATAACTTTGTAGATTTCTTATTTTTAATTATTTACAAGAAGGGTTTTCTTAATTTCCAAATCAATCATATCAAATACAGCTCGATATAGGTCAACCTGGGTTATTAATTGCAGGTCAAAGATTGTGCTTTCAATTATTTGTCACGTGTGTTTATCTACACGATATTTCAACAATATGAGAGGCAAATTTATTCAATATTTATAAATAAACACAAATATTTATTCGGATTATATTCTACTTATTTTCAAATGTTCGAAAATATGACGTCCATTAAAAGTCAAATGGAAACAAATTTGTAATGATTGAGTGATCACAAAATAGAGAGTTTCGTTACAAACTTTTAAATGATTAATTAACACTAGTAGGCATTTCTTTGTTTGGGTGGATTCGCTTACATAGATTGAACAGTTAACATGTTCTTTGACATAGAATATCATATGTCAATATATATTAAAAGTTTAATATTTATATTTTGATTAAAAACACAGAAATGTGAAAATATTTATATTCACTATTAAGAATAAGAATTGTATTAACATATTTACAAACAGTCAACATGACTGACGACAGTTCAGTTGGGACCAATAAAATCATAATTTTAGGGTTAGAGTTATCGTGTTTGACGCCACTTTCAACAATATTTCAGCTATATCGTGGCGGTCAATTTTATTGGTGGAGGAAACTGGAGGACCCGGAGAAAACCACCGACCTGCCGCAAGTCACTGAAAAACTTTATCACATAATGTTGTGTCGAGTACACCTCGCAATATGCGGGATTCGAACTCGCAACTTTAGTGGCGACAGACACTGACTGCACAGGTAGTTGTAAATTCAACTGCCATGCGATCGCAACCCCTCAAAATTTAAGAATTTGTTCTTTTACTGTTGTTATTTATGCGACGTTACCGCGTGGTATTCAATCATGTGCTTGCTCAAAGTGAGTGTGTGACTACTTAAAGGCGGCAGATAATCGTTTAACAATAAATGTTTTATCTCACACAGATGTTGGATTTTAGACAGATTAATAATTACAAGTCAGAAACATTTGAATATACCAAAGGAGTAACCAGAAGTCGGAAATCGTCAAAAACTGGGTCTGAACTTCGAAAGCTTAACAAGTACTGCTCCACTTTTGGCACCCGTCATGTTACTCATGTTTAAATTCTGATTCTTAGTTAGTCTTACAAACACTGTAGTGTAAGGATCGTAAATTAAATATGACAAAAAAAACTTGTTTTCACCGGTGTCTTTTTAAGTTTTTATTGTCGTGTCAGCATAAAGAGAACGTAACGAACATACTATAATATCTCACACAATGCTGACGTTTGCAGTATTAAAAACCTCAACATAAGTACAAAAATATTTACATTTGTTCCTTATAATATATATGACAATGCATTAAATATATTACATTATAATTATAGCGTGAACAACAATCTCATATCTTTCAACGTCACAATTCTTCAGACGTATCATTGTAATCACTGTTTATCATTGTAATCATTGTTTATATATATATTTCTTTATTTCTCAATAGACCATATTCATAGGTATAGAGAAGTACATATTAGTTAGTATTTACAATATATACAATTACAGCAGATAAATAATTGTTGGTATGTTTCAATACCTTTTTCTATCATTTTATAATTTGCATAATTTGATGAGTTCAGTTTTGTTGTTTGAATTCATAAGCTTTCTGAATTTTGATACAATAACATGATTGTTATAATACTTTGACAGTATTAATTTGCGACTGAGATTAAAATATTGACACTGTAAAATATAATGGAATTCATCTCCGATATCATCATTACACAGAAAGCATATTTGATCATTTCTATCAATATTACTACATCTACCCTGCTCAATTGGTAACTTATGATTTGTGGTTCTAAATCATTGCATCCATTGATTATCAGTTTAACCATCCTATACAATCTTTTAAAAGGTTTTATTTGAACTTATTCATATATATTTTGAAAATGGTTAGAAGTCAATCATTCCGTTGCGTTCATAGTCTAACGTAGTAAATAAAACATAGAAAAAACCACCTACGGACCGATGCATGGAACTACAGCAACAAGTTAACACAAGCAGACAACCAATTTCAATAATTGTATGTACAATGTATATTATGCACTGAAATGTACTGAACAGTACCCGGTAGACAATGTTGTATTAAAGCTTTGATATTCTTCTTTGATTGAAATCAATATATTATCATCAATATGTATATGGTTTTAGCTATACATTAAGAGCAGTACAATTAAAACTGTTTTTCCTTGGTCTTTGACATTTTACTATTCATTTCCAAATATTCAGTTACATATCCAAGGGTTTGGATTTCCAATCTTTCGATTGTGAACGGTACCTAATGACGGTTATTTCAGAAATGAACCGTGTGCACTAAATTTGATATCTACGTTTTTAATAAACCGGGATATATACAAAAAGTATCCCTAATTTTGAAAATAATTCTTTATTTATTTATCTACATTTCAATACGAGTTCCATGATATATTATGACGTAACTTTTGACAAATATTTATTTTAAAATAGTGGTGACCAGGCCATTACGCCATAAACAAAGTTTAGGTACGATTTCTGTACCCGTATTCGGAAAGCAAGTAACCAGATGCCTCTAACATAGAATGTACGCTGTTGTTTTCTAAGAGGGATTTCCTTACTCTAATCACAGAGGTCATTACCTTCGGTGATCAGTACAGTGTAAATAAATATCGATGTATTAGAATAAGCTTTGTATTCAAAAATACATTTCAAACATACAAATCTCTCTTTTTGGCATGTAATGTATCAATTAATATGTTTTAATCTAAATGCTAAAATTTCCATTCTTATCAACAATTTGATTGATTGACTAAAATTATATGTCATGAAACAATACGAGCATTTTAATGTTTGTATGCTCCATAGTCCTGTATGAATACATGAATTCACTTAGGAATGATGTCTATAATTTGTTCGTTAATACGCATGTGCGAATTAAAATATATCGGGAGTTTTATCGCAGTATTATTTATACAGCCAATGAAGAACGTCATGTTAGAATAATAAATTTCAAACATACAAATCTCTGTTTTTGGCATGCAATATATTCATTAATATTTCGTAAATCTAATTCAAATGTTAAAATGTCCATTCTTATAAACAATTTGATTGATTAACTGATTGATTGATTGATTGATTGATTTATTTATTGATGCTAAACGCCAGCTGGGCAGAATTACATGATAGATATTCAAGAAGAGAATTATACACAGTTTGCATTAAAACGTGTGTGGGAGGGAGGTGTAATATCTTGGTCGGAAATGATGATCTTGCCCACCAGCGATATACCCTAAACAAAACTGTCGTTCATTTGCAGGCAATGAACTGAAATAGACTATAGTACAACATATTGCACGAAATTAAAAAAAAAATGTGACGATGAACAGGTCGGAAATGGTGGGCTTGCAACTGAGCCACCAGCGATCAATTGGTTTGGTTAGTTGGTTTATAGTGTTTCACGCCACTTTCCACAATATTTCAGTCGAAATCACAACTTTAGTGGTGATAGGCACTGATTGCACAGGTAGTTGTAAATCCAACTACCATATGATCACGACCACGACGGCCCCAACAGCGATCAATTCTAAACAAAACTGTCGTTCATTTGCGTGAAATGAACTGAAATAGACTATAATAAGAGTGCTAAGCGAAAATTAAAATTTAAAACGTGATATAATTATGATATCTACAATTAGATGCATTTTACATGTCAATTTTGTATTATAATCTTTCCTTACCTTAACTTCAGACTTTAAATTCACCATTATACAATCAGTGTAATATCACTTTTTCTCAATGCTTTCTCCAGTCATGTAGAATGTACATGTGTTATAATGTAATCGTATGTACATTTAAATGTATAGTCTCTGATTTCAAAGTCTTTTTTAAATCACAATAGGTGATCGATACGAGGGTAAATCACTTATTGACAAGTCCCTTTGAACTTTGATCTTTGGCCAAGGTTTAATTATATTATTATTATTTATTTTGTATAAGATTTAATATAACAATGGTCTGCAAATGTCGGCGCACCTGCAGATGGTGCATCAAAGGGTTTTATATTGTTTATAGGCTTTGGCATTTTTGAAGTACATACATGTAGTACATGTATCATGATATCTAATTAATATATGAAAAAAGTATTCTAATAATTAATATGTATAAAAATAAATTTTGTTTACGGTGAAGGTTTTGTGGGGTTGATTGATTGATTGTTTGATTGATATTTAACGTCAAATGAACAGTATCAAATTTATGGCGAGGTGTACTCGATACAACATTATATGATCAAGCTTGTCAGTGACTTGCGACAGGTTGGTGGTTTTCTCCGAGTACTCTGGTGTACTTCACCAATAAAACTGACCGCCACGATATAACTGAAATACTGTCAAGCACCATAACCCGAACCCTAACCCTTAATAATAACGACACAGGTTTACAAATTAAACGTTGGCACTGGAATGGGTCTGTGGGCGGTTATTTAGATTGCCACAGGGAAATCGGATATACTCGATAATGTCAGAAACGTTTGCCTTTCAATAGGCCGGTTGTTGGTTAGGAGCTGATATCAACAATCTAGTATCTATATTAATTTAGTGTCACCAAACCATGGTATGCATGAAGCTGATACTCATCAGATGATGGGCGTTAGCGTCCTCTTTCAAATGTAATCTTGAACAACTCTGTATGAGAAAATAGTTGAAATACTGTTATACACTTGATGTTAAACATCCATCAATCAGCTTAAGTGTGTCAACATATCATTACATTTTAACAAAGCAAAATAGTTTGAAGATACCAAAGGATATTCCGAAGGCATAATTCAAAGGACAGACAATGCAATGACCCAAAGAAAACTGACACAAAAGGCAAATAATGGGAGACAAAACTACACAGAAAACTAAAGAGTTACCAACAGCATCACTACTCAAAACAGATGTTGTGGATGGTCACGCAGTTCCTGCTCCACTAGTGGCACCAATCGTGTTAATGTTAAAAGGCAAGAACATAATGTTAAAATGCAAGAACATAATGTTGAAAGGCAAGAACATAATGTTAAAAGGCAAGAACATAATGTTAAAAAGGCAAGAACATAATGTTAAAAGGCAAGAACATAATGTTAAAAGGCAAGAACATAATGTTAAAAGGCAAGAACATAATGTTAAAAGGCAAGAACATAATGTTAAAAGGCAAGAACATAATGTTAAAAGGCAAGAACATCATCCGAAATGGAAATCGTGTTAGACACCAGTAAACATTTTGATTTATTGATTGATTGGTGTTTTACGCCAACTTTAGCAGTATTTCATCTATATCCTGGCATGGGTACGCCTTTTGTTTATGAGACAATCATAATATAAAGGTTATACATGTATGTAACATTCAATATTTGAATTCATGCAATGATTCAATTAAAAATACTTGAGTCAATAAGTTAAAGAATGAATGGTCTGACATTTGTCACTATTATTGATATATAATGTTTTTAACAACAATGCTAAATATCATAGTGTTTTCTCTATTTAAAGTTATCATAATATAAAATATGTTTCGGTACGTAGATATCTTTTCATATAATATATACAAGGGGTGTGTATTGTATTCAGTGTGTCATGTTACATGATGTTATAATAGAATTGTGTCAGTGGCGTGCACACTAAAGGTAGTTCGAATAAGGATCACATACATATCCATTTCGATAGCATAAAGGAAGGCCGAATAAAGGATCGAGATTTGAGAACGCCCATTCGAATGATCGAGTACGTGTATCAATAATTACTAATTGAGAAACAAATTCTCGAATTTTCTGCATATATACAGATGGGTGCAGATATAATCTTGCAAAACAATATAATTTATATTACAGCAGAGGTCTGCTTTTGATATTATTTTCACATTTATAAGCAGGAAACTTTATATCAAGATATCATACTGGAGGAAACCAGAATATCCTGTGAAAACCACCGACCTGTCGGTAGTAACTGACAAACGTTTTCACATAATGTTGTTTCGAGTACACATCGCCATGAACGCTGTTCAAGCTTACAACGTTAGTGGTGATAGGCACTGATTGCATTGTAAATCCAACTACCATATGATCACGACCACAACTATTCCTTCACAATTATGTATTTGCCTGATACTGAATAGTACATTCTTTGTCTCATTATGATACTTTGGTCAAGACAACCGCTGATGAATTATCTGCCCAAAATTGAATATTCTGTTTCTGCAAGTTAATGCATTTTATTAAAGATATAAACAATACTTAAGTCAACTTCTCTCATTATTACGGCGTTTTAACCCCACTGAACCAGTGGTGGAAAAATCTGTAATCCTCTAGAGGATTAAAATGTCTCGTGCCTTCCCCGCATGTTGTCAAATCGGTAATTGAATCGGATTTTGAAATAAAGTTCGTGTTAAATAATTTTAAATTTAAACTCTCTTGAGTGGAGAAATATCGTAACCCACGTACAACTGAAGGAGAATCTATATATATCCATCAAATAAATTTTGAAAAAAAAAATCCCTTCACCATATTTCACCACATAAATAAGTGAGCATAATATACAGGTCCGGCCTTAAGCTAATTGAATTGAATCAATTGCTCCCAACTGGACCCCATGCTTAAGGGACCCCGCGCTGGATTTATCTATTCTTGGCTGTTTAAGTTGCAGGTTATAAAGAGTACAGCATAGGGTTCCGCACCTCACAAAGCAGACCCTGATAATATATATAGCATAAATAGAAAATTAAAAAGAAATTTCAGAAGTGTAAACTTATTCTAGTCATGAATATACAAAACCTAGATGACATACTGCTCACTTTACGTTAAACAACAATCTATCAATCAATCATTTAATATTTTTTTCATATTCAACACCTAACTTAACAAAAATACAATATAACTACTAAATTTCTTACCCCAAAACTATACAAGCGATGAATTTTAGAAAATAATGCGATTCCGTAGAGCTCTTTATCCAATATGAGGTAACGTGCAGTTAAATATATTTGATGTCAATTATATATTTTTTTCAATCCCAGATCAAAGTTCCAAATATATCACTAGACTGCACACATTCAAAGAAAAAACATCGATTTTTTATATTTGAATCTAAGATACCACGTTGCCGTTTTATACAGAATCGATGAATAATTTTAAAGTCACTAATAACGCTTTGAATAACTTCTAGATTTAAATAATTTGAAAAACGTCTTTGTGCATTTTAGATAGGACTTGTTAACGCATTGAAATAAATTCATTGTCAATCAGGAATTGATTTGAAACTCAATATAATTTTTTTTTTTCAATACAATGAAACTGTAAATTTTTAATGAAGCATTCTTTATGCATAATCAACCTAAGTATATATATATATATATATTTTTACCATTGTAATCAAAATGAATTTAATAAATTCTGCAATATTTATGACCTAATTTGCATATTTTTCTCAAATATTAAGCGATAGAATGCGTATACAGTTTCTACATTTTAAAACAAAGTCTAAACCCGTCTGTAAAATTTAATAACTCAACGTATACAATTCCATTACATTTCATTAACCATAAGGTCATGATGTAATATAAACATATTTTATCGTGGTCGCGATTGTATGGTAATTGAGTTTACACCTAGGTCAATAAGACTAAAACATTTATAAGTAATGGAGGTTAGGTATAAATGGACTTTTACAACAAAAGCTAAAATTTCAATTCAATAATGCAAATTCAAATATAGTCAAACACTTCCTCTCTTTGTGGCCATATATTGACTGAAACGAGATACTTTAATGTGGTCAAAATAAATCATCGGAAAAAACTATTAAAGTCATATATCAAGTTTGGAAAATAGGAATATTGTAGCTAAGTGTCAACTGGAAAATTTTGTCTCACAGGAGACGGACGGGCTGTTTGCATTGTCGTAATTTTGTTCAGTAAATTTTATCTTGTTTAGTACATGTACTGGAATTTGACAATTACCATGAATGAATAACACAGTGGGTGTCATACGTAGCGCAGGAACTGCGGCTAACCCTTCCAGAGCACCCGAATAACCATCATAATAATTTATGAGAATATGGTAAAAAAAAAAACCAGTTCCATCATTCGTAACATAAATGAGTGTTGTTCTAGTATTAAATTAGTAATAAAAGGATCTGCAAATGTGGTCAAAATAAATTAGCGGAAAAAGCTATACCTTGTATATATAAAAGCCATATATCAGGTTTTAAAAAATAGGAAGATTACATCTATTATATCTGTATCAACGTACGTTGACAATGATCCACTACTGGCATATGACCATTGGTGAATTGTCAACTTGACTATTCTGATACCGGTTGCAGAACAATATTTTTCCGACATGGCCATCGTCTACTCTTCTATTTGCTGAGATAAAAACATCACCTAATTGTCCATCTTATGACATCATATTTTTTAACGCTGATTTATTGCAGTAAGTACCTATCATCACTAAAATTGTGAGTTCGAATCCTGCCCATGCCGAGGAGTACTCGATACAACATTATGCGATAAAGTTTGTCAGTGACTTGCGACAGGTTGGTGGGTTTCGCCGGTTTCTTGCACCAATACGGCTGACCGCCACGATATAAGTGAAATATTGTTGAAAGTGGCGGCCTTATAAACTGATGGAAGAGAGGTTAGGGTTATGGTATTTAACGCCACTTTCAACAATATTTCAGTTATATCGTAGCGGTCAGTTTTATTTGTGGAGGAAACTGGAGTACCCGGAGAAAACCACCGAACTGTCGCAAGTCACTGACAAACGTTATCACATAATATTGTATCGAGCACACCTCGACTGGGCTGATGGCAGACTCTTGTTTTGTGGTCGTATATTTAATGCGGTCCAAATTAGTAGCTATGTCAGATGCAAAGGTTCAGGATCATTTTCTAAATAGAATGCTCACCTTTCAATATCGATCAAGTGTGGGTGGGCGGTTTTTTAAATGACCAACCCTTCTCTGACCTTTTAAACACCTGTCCTCAGGTGAACTGTTCATTATTAATTACATTTAAGATCAAGTAAATACCAGATTGTTTGTTTTTTAATTTTGTAATATTATATATTGAGACGAAAACACAAGTTGGTTAAAATAAATAACAGACAGGGCAGTTGAATGATGGGATTATATTTGTATATGGATTAAGGAAATGCACCTTTACAGAGATTATCATACTTATACGGATTTGATTTAGTAAATATAGAAGAAGGCATATCAATAATTTTAATGCACAATATGAATGTATATTTATATATATATTCACGAAATTAATCCTATTTTTCAACCTGCATACAATGTATTAATTTTATTTAAAATTAAAATTTATTAATAATTTAATTTGATTTGAATATTTCAATTTGATTGGCTAATCCGCCTGGAGAAAATGTTGGTTATACTCGATAACCTAGGTTGGTATTGTGGGTTATGGTTTTTTCCTAAAAATATTATGGTTTAGAAGGGAAAGAAATGAAATAATCTGTCACAGCATTGGCCACAAAAAAATATTCTGCTTTACATAAGTATAAAAAAAAAATCTGGTTTAAGAGTTATTTTGAAAAAAAAATAAATCCCAAGAGTTGTGCAATAAATCTCAAGTATACTTTATGCCATATCTACACACCTATAAACCTCACTATTTGGAATTTATATTAAAGATTTCGTTTAGTTTTCCAAACTGTACTTGACCTTTCAGTAATTACGCCCTATTTTTAATAGATATTGTAAGTGTCCCTTATAAAAAAGGATTGTACTGTCACTTGTAAGACTATGAATATTTGATAATAAACACTTAATACTACAACAATGGCAACCCAAAGCATGATATATCCCCTCACTGTTAAATGGCTAAAACTTAAGTCCAACTGTGACTTTGACCTGTGACCTTCAAAATAGGCTTCAAGGCTTTGTATGAAATAAGTGTCGACTAAGTTTGGTCAAAATCCACTGAAAGATGTAGGCTAGTGTCTTCACAAGGATAAACACAATAAAATGGTTAAAGTTCAAATGTGACCTAGACCTTTGACATTTGAACTTGGAAATCAGTAGGCTTCCAGATGTATGTACAAAGTGTGGACCAAGTTTGGTCAAAACGGAATAAAAGATGTGGCCTCTAGAGTGTTCACAAAAATGTTACAGAAAGACTGACAGACGGACAGTGGCATTACTATAGATTGATTGATTGATTGATTTTTGATGTCTTAACGCCACTTTCAACAATATTTCAGCTATATCATGGCGACCAGTTTTAGTGGTGGGGGAAGCCAGAGTACCCGGAGAGAACCACCGACTATGGGCAAGCAACTGGTAAACTTTATCACATGCGGCTGCGAGTCGAGTGCACCCTGTTTTGTAATAATTGAAAGATTTTAAGGACTGGTAAAGAACAAATAACCTAAAGGATCTAAAAAGTAGTGCCAAAATTAGCTAAGGACAGAGCTTTGCCCGAGGGAGATTCTCCTTAAGTTTATGAATTTTTAAACTTTTGATATTGTAAGTTTTCAAAGTAATATATCGTTTATTCGGGCCAGTAGCGAAGTACTGGGCTACTGGGCTGGTGAATACCCTCGGGGACTAACAGTCTACCAGACAGAGGCATCGACCCAGTGGTAATAAAAACAAAGTACCGAAATTGCAGTATATTTGGTTTCTGCATATAAAAGTATAATGCTTGTGGCTGATACTGATGTCTCAGGTTGATGCGTGATAAAGAACATCTGATATATTATTTGTGTATTGTACTGATACAAAGTGATTTGTGGTGAAATATTTTTTTTTAATATTTATATTTTCAGGTACACTTTGAAGTGCATAACATACGGAAATGGTGGACATTTTATTTGCACTCTGAAATTTGGAAACATGTGGTACATGTATGATGGTTTAAAGGTGTACAACTAAGAGATGGACCTGTATAAACTGAATAAAAAACCAGTGTGTCATTGGCCGTGCCGGTTTCATATTAAATTAAAAAAAAGATGTTTTCTGTTGTCAAACAGGGTTGAGAAATCTTGAAGGTTCATTGTACATGGTATGAGAGTCATTATTTGTTTGAAAGTGAGAATACCGGTGCAAAATTTAAACATTTACGTTCCCGAATGTTCGTAGAAATGATCCTTTCAACAAAATATTACAAATAACCATAATCGAAGCTAATATGAAACCGGAACGGCCATGAATGCTCGCGCATCTGAAAATTATCTGGCAATTTCACGCAGTGCATCAAAAAATGTCGAGATTTTTTGGGCCGAGATATATTGGGGACGACTTTTTTTAGGGCCGAATCTAGTCTCATTCAATCGCAATCGTAACTACTCGGTCATTCTCGCTACCCTGCAAATAACCTCGTACGTAGGTGGCGGATAAATAGAACTACTTTTCACATGTCAGCTACATGAAAGTTTGATAAAGTTATATTTTAAACAATTTTCTATATTTCAATTATTTTCATGGATAAAAGTTAAAGTTTTAATTAGTTTTGCATGATTAGATTTTACTTAGTATGTCTTCCATATTGGATTTTCGTGGACTATATTCTTGGGCGGCTTAACTTCCGGCAAACAATTTAAGAAGAATTTCTACTATCTACGTACGAGGTTATTTGCAGGGTAGCGAGAATGGTCGAGTAGTTACGATTGATTCAATCGATCTGTCCTTCCTTTATTCGAGTTATAGTTCCTTACGAAATCTCAAAAGTTAACTTCCGCGTAGAAACAAAAATTCTTGTCAGTATGTCAGAAGAGATTTAATAAATTTTGAAATATCAATATAAGTAAAACAAGCTAACAAAATGACTTTTATTACACACGGGTTCCGGGTTTCAGTGGTATCGACGTACGAGAGAGGGTACGAGACTTCAGGGTCACCATTGCGCTTTATGTTAAGAAGATCTTCATTAGTTGAGTGTGTTAGTGTGTTACACGGAACCGGTGTTTACAAAGCGTCGATTTTTTTTTGTTATTCGTCAGTATATGTGCAGCCATGTTTGTTAAAAAAAAAATCCTAAGTACACATTTTATACCATAAAGAGCTCGCTGACGCTCGCATATAAAGCAACAAATTCCTGAGGCCGTCCTCTGACGTCCATCACGTCAATATTTACGTCGAAAATCACATGACAAAAAACGTCAGGTGAACTCTCCTGTGTCACTGGATTCCCGGCATATTGATATCGTGAAGACGTTACGCGCGATGTTGGCGACACTTGACGTTACACATAATTAACGTTGAAAAGAACGTTTCGCGTCACGGTCTTCTTTTTCATTTTTTCCCTTCCTTATTTGTGTTTGCATACCGTGGGTTTGGTTAGGATGGAGGTGGTGTGGGTGTGTTTTGATGTATTGTTCTTTATTTCGGAATTTCACTTTTTGTTTTTATTGATTTTTATTTTATTTTGGCTTGCTTGTATATATTTATGTTGTTGGTGTTTTCCTTTAGGTGTTTATTTCAATGTTTGTTTGTTTGCTTATTTATTTCGTTTGTATTCCCTTTTTGTATTTATTTATTGTTTATGTTATGTGACTGTACTTTATAATTTTTACTTATAGACTTTGAAAGTATATCTTGCTCTAAAACGAGATTATCATATTCTGTTGTTTATTGATTGATTGTATAGGTTGTATTCTTGAAAATTTCTCGTAATATCTTATGTATAATCTAGTGAAATTATAATTAAAATAATTTAGTTCACATTTGTAATTTTCATATAAATCAATTATTTTTCGCGATTTTATTTTAACTATTATATAATTATAGTTTCTACAATGCACATTCTTTTTTGCAATGCTTGTTCAAAAATGACACGCACAAAAATTAAGGTCATGTATTCATTTTTAATTAGGGTTGCTTGAGTAAACGGAAACACATCGTTATTTTTTCAGGTTTGGTATATTTTTGTATTTTGTTTTCGCTCTTTTGTTTGTTGTTTTTCAAGTTTTGATATCGTTTGTTTATTTTTAGCTTCGCTTTTTTTTTAGTTGTTGTTTATTTGTTTTAATTTTAATAGAAAACTATAGAAAAATATAGAAGTAGCGCGACGTTATGTTGCCGTCGATAAGAAAAAACGTTTACTGGACAAATTGGGTAACATTCTACAATTTTACGTAGAAATCGTAATTTTTATCCAAAATCAAGTTTGTCAAGTTCAATCTCTGCCACTGAAAATGAACATTTTTTGTTATTTGGATTTAGCACGAAAATTATGAGCGAAAAATATAGTTTCGAATGTGTAAAGTTTTATACTTCGTGGTTTTTTTTTACGTCAAGTTGCAACTGGACATTTTGTTGACCTTACTCCTTTAGGAATATTTTTTAACTTGCTTTAAAAAAATCATTTTTGAAAAGAATTTTTCGTTTTTGAAGATAATAACATTTGATATGTATACTTTTTTGTGAAAATTTTGTAAAACATAGCCTAAATGAAGCTTGTTATTTGGCATGCAGATGTTTTTCCTTCAGCGTTACGTTCTTTTCTTTCCATGAACTTACCGTTTTTTCCCTTCAAGCATTGCTTTAATCAGAAATCGTTAATGGGGTCATAGAGCACGCTGACTCTGCTTACGGTCCCACAAAAAAATGGTCCGAAAAACGTATTTTTAGGTTTTTACTGAGAAAAATGTAAAAGACATACGGATATTTTGTAACGCGTTACATGAGAAAATTGTGCGTTAACGACGTTTTCTTCCAATAAATTCGTTTTCAAAAGCAAAAATAGACCTAATCTAATATAATAAAACAATTATTCGTATAATTCCCTATACAAGCATGTATCGGAAATAAAAATCCATCAATCTTAAAAAAATCTACATTTGTTTTACTTATTTCATGTTCTATTTAGTCTAATATAACCTACTTTTTCGACCAATCAGATTTCGAGAAGTGACCCATTAAGTGACACACTTAATCATTAAGTTTTTCAAAGTGACGCAGCTGAAATAGACGTCAGGTGACTGCTTTAATTGACAAGTTCAACTGCTTCTAAAAAAATAAACATAATGTACTTTCGAGACAACTTTAATATTACAAATATCTGGTGGTCAAAACAATATTCAATGAGCTTTATCAAGCATTAAGCATGAAAAAAATAATGAAAAAAAATTCATTAAGAAAATATAAATTTCCATGTCCATTTTTTATATCATCTATATAATAAATCGTAAAAATAGCTTGATAGCAAAATGGCACAAATTGGTAAATAAATCAATATAGACAGCCGGGAAGCCAGCGACACAGGAGAGTTCACTTGACGTTTTTTGTCACGTGATTTTCGACGTAAATATTGACGTGATGGATGTCAGAGGACGGCCTCAGGAATTTGTTGCTTTGTAGCTTCGATTATGGTTATTTGTAATATTTTGTTGAAAGGATCATTTCTACGGACATTCGGGAACGTAAATGTTTAAATTTTGCATCGGTATTCTTACTTTCATACAAGTAATGACTCTCATAAAATGGACCTTCAAGATTTCTCAACCCTGTTCGACAACAGAAAACATCTTTTGTTTAATTTATTATTGAATATGCTGGTAAATTTCTTACTTTTAATACACAATTTATTATCGTGGGTGACATATATCCAGAAAGTTGCAAGGTTTATCACCGGGGATACGATTGTGTCAGTTATAATCAGCACCCGTCAAGATGAAAATTGCGACGAAGCGGCGTAAATGAAGTGATTTTCGGGTACTCTCGGGATTTTCCTTTCCAGTTGACTAACATTAGTTACTGTAGTTTTAAGAACTCGAACATATATTTTTCAAGGCCGAAATGTAAATAAATATCTTTTAAAAAATATGGAAAGAAGAATGTACAGACTGTGTAAAGAAAGTTTGTGGATAAGGTCAGAATTAAGTGAAAATTGCTTCCATAGTGTTGTCAAAATCATATTAATAAATTATGCTAAATAAAAACAAAACTTATTCATGCCTGGGCTGGTGGGAAAGCACAAAATGGATAAGTTGGAAAGAATTTGCTCAGACTGGGCGAGAAAAAGTTTGTGATAAAGTAAAAATTAACAAACTTCAGTGAAAATTAGTGTTGTCAAAATCATATTAATAAATTTTGCTTTAAAAAAAAAAACTTTTTTAAACAAAAAATTAAAAAAAAAATTGCTTCCATAGTGTTGTTGTCAAAATCATATTAATAAATTTTGTTTCACAAAAAAAACTTTATTCATGCCTGGTGGGAAAGTACAAAATGGATAAGTTGGAAAGAATTTGCTCAGACTGGACCAGAAAAAATTTGTGATAAAGTAATAATTAACAAACTTGAGTGAAAATTTTAAATAATTTACTTTAAAGAAACCAAAACCATATATTATTTCAGCTGCAAATTACCAAATTTCAGTTATTATATCTCTGATTTCACCTATTTCTGTTCACAGCATCTTGTGACTGATATATATGCAAGTTTGGTTAAATATTGAATCCTATGTTTTCTTCAATCTGCTTTCCAAATTTGAAGAAAAATCCCATAACATTGCAGATCCATATAATTTCAGTTATTTCTATTGACACAGCACCTTGCATTGTAAGGGACCTCAAAGACAACTTTTTTGTAAGATTAGATAAATTTTGAATCATAACTCTTCTTTGCAAAGTTACTTTGGTTTTTTTCAGTGGTTATCATGATATCCCCATGGGCCTTCCAAACACTTAAAATTAGAAAAAAAAATTCTACAGCAGACATCATGAGCTGGTTGACCACCCAGATGACAAATGATCTGAGGCTGTTTTAGATCCTTTGCCCTTCTCTGGATTAGAGTCCTACCAGACTTGATGATGGACACACATAGATGTATTGCAATAGGCAGGAATTGCTTACCCTTCCGGATCACCCGAGTTCACTTTAGATTATTCGGGAGTTTGTGTTGTTCATGTGCATTTGTGATTTTTTGTGTTATATCGGTTGGTTGTTGTTGGTTTGTTTCTGTGCTTCCCTGGTTTATATTTTGTCCTCGGCTATTGTTTTTTTATAACGCCTCTCGGGCAATGGCAATCTCGTAGAAAAAAATCAAATTTCCCGAGAGCCCATATTTGTGAGAAATAGTTATCCGAGTCCCTCTGGATGGATGCACAGATAGGAGGTTGTAATACTTTACAACTTCATAGGTGAGGGGATACTAAAATATCATTATATTAACATCTAGTCAGCATATGAAAACAATCCTGTGGTAATTTGATTATTTAATTGTGTAACATTTAATACAATATTTCAAGGCAGCATTATCATAATAATTGTAATCTTGTCAACAAATCTAAATAAAAAATTCCACAAGAAAGGGTGGATCTTAAAAATCTCATCTCTACAATTAAAATTGTCAATATCTGGTAATCTGTCAGTCTTTATTCTGTCTGAAACATACAATTTAATAAAATTTCTCAAAATTTGTGCTGCATGTTCAAGACTTTCATGCTTTGTGTTCTTCTTTAAATCATCTGTAATAAGAGAAGAAATTGTATTTGTTAATTTTAAGTTTTCTTTCTCCATCAGGGCAATTTGGTTTGATGAGCGATGATTTGCCAAAAATAGTGAAGGGCAACTTCCTAAAACATCTGCATCATTTCTGTATATCAGACGACCAAGGTTTTTCTTTTTTGGTACATAACACAATAAAGCTCTGCCAAGAACAGATTTTAACATATTAAATATCAATTGAGTGAAGTGTAACAATTTGGACATATCTTTGTCACTGTCATAGTGTCAATAACAATGTTGAGGTCATTTTTATGTAAGAGAAGTTTATATCCGTCATAAACTTCAGGTAAAAGTAAAGAACTCTCTTCTTCAAAAGCTTTGACGACAAACTGCAATATCATCTGAAAAGTATAGATGTCAACATTCTGGCCTGTAACGTTATGTTTTTCAATAAACAACTGTTTACTTAAACAATCCTGCAAGTATGAAGAGGTTTGAGCCAATTTCTCCTCTGCTGCATCAGATCTAGAGAAAAAGTTAAAAGAATTATAACAATAGGGACAACATCTAAATCGATCATTCTCTATATTTTTATTAAAACTGAAATACTTCAAAAACAAGTCTCTCTTTTCCTCGCCTACAGTTTTAAAAACCATATGATGTCATTACTGCGACAATTTTTCTCACAAACAATGCACTGAACTGTGAATTGTTAATAAATTTGTTGTAATGAGAATGACAAAGTGAGGAAGAAAATGTATCATCATACTGTGAAAACTTCTCTGAAATTAAAACATTAAGGGACCAACCATTTAACTTACAGGGGGGAGGGGGGGGTTATGGTTTTTTGCTTCATTCAGAAAAAATTTGCCGGACAACATGAGAGTTATAATATTATTTTTTTTTGTCGCACAAAGCGCAATTTTTTTTTCCAAAATATAACATTAGGTTATATGACAAAAACTCTGAAACAGATATTTTTTTCCCTCCACCAAAATCAGAATATTTTTTTCAGTAACATTGGGAATCAGAATATTTGTTTAGAAAAAAAAGCATAACCCCCCCCCTGAAAGTTAAATGGTCCGTCCCTAATTTCTTGCTGAAAAGATAAACAGTCAATTTCAGTTCTATGATTAGATGGGTTTGAGCAAAGGCTGAAATTGGATTAAAAAAACCATTTGTTATCTTCATTATCTGTGCATGCTCTCTTTGCATCTGATGCCTCATCAGGTTCACCTGCTTTAAATTTCAAAAATGAAGTTTAATGCACTTTCACATCTCCTACAAATACATGTAACAATCAGTATCAGTAATCTTATAATATTGCCTGTAAACATAATCTGAAAAAAAATGTACATATCTGTTTGAAGGATCAAATTTACCAATACCACATTTGGGCACAATGCATGGACCTGGATCTCTGCCTGGATGGACCTTTGTACAGTTGGATTTTGACATAAATGTTTATAAATGTAAATGTTGAAAACTGAGAACAAGTATAAAGAAAAGAGCTAGGGGTCAAATAATATTCATGCACATTAATATAAACCAATGAAGGAATCTGTAAATTAAATAATGAAATGTACACACACAGTATAGCAAATGAGAATGATATGGAATGGTTTACACTTGGAAAATCCTGCAAGAAGTGTGACACTAAGCCATTTTCAGGCTTTGAGCTGCTACATTTTTATGAATCTGTTTTTCCTTTAATTAGGGAATCAATAAGAGAAGCCATCAAGCGTAAACTTTCAAATAGAGACTAAAAATGGAAAAAAATGAGGGGTCACGTTGGAAATCTCACATGACGACATGGATGTGTGGTTCAAATGATGTTTATATCTTGGAATTTTTCCAATATGTAAGTCAACATTCACATCTAAAATACTGGAATTGAAACGAATGCAATATTAAAATACATGAGAACAATCTACAGATGTAATGCTTGCAGATATAAGCCTGAAACAAATAGAAATATCGCTATTTTCCTTCGAAAATACACTGAAATGGTGTCTGCCTTTTGAGGTCAAAATATAGTTTTCCGCTAAGCATGCTGGGATTTGATGTTTTGTATGGGATTCCTTACTAATTTTAGAGTTTATTTTTACCATCTTTGATGTGATTGGCTAAGGGGATGTGATTGTGTCAGTTAAATATAGAGAGGTTTATTCCCCGCCATATTTTTAGGCGACGAGATGCTTGAAATAGGTCACTGGAAAAATACCGATTTTCACCCTTTTTCTACACGGAAAAGCTGTCAAAAACGATCAGTCATTAGCCTGTGAGAATAAACTTGTGATAAATATAAAAAAAACACGAATTACGGTTATTTCAACGTTTCCCAACAGGTTTTTCTGAGGTACCGTATCGCGGATGATTTTGTTTACGTAGTTATGAAGCGCCACCTGTGCGTTGAATCGAGGTTGTCTGCCCTTAGCGCGGCAATATTGACATCCAATGGATTGATTGATCGATTCAGTCTATGGCTTCCCGGCTGAGAGAGAAAGAAATAGTAGACTTATGATTATTTGATACCAAAATTATGTTGAGAAGTGTATGAAAAAAAAATTGCAAAAAAGAGGTGGGGGTAATGACATGTAGGTCATGACCCCATGTACCTGTGCTTTTACGATCACAATTTTCCTTACGTTGTCAGGCACTTCAATTTTAAAAATTCCTTCGGCTTCGCGCACACGAGTATCATTTTTAATGCAGCTGTTGTGTGGGGAGGTCAAGTAGTTGAGACAAAGATATATTTTCGCTTTCGTCATTCAACACGTCCTCCATCATGCCACAGGCACTCGACGTTCAATGAATAAAATGTAGGGTCAATGTGGGAAAAAAAATAGTGTCTCTGTTATAATAAAGAGAAGGTTTCCAATGCATTTTTCGGCACAAATGTAAACAAATCGGTTTATTTTTTCGTGTACGGTTTTCGCTTGACTTTTGCGGTATTTATGGATGGAGACCTACCTAATAGTTTCTCCGCCGCATCATTTATTGTAGAGCAGACGATCATACTTCACTAAACCATACTTTTGTGACGTCCCCAGAAATATTCGACTTCCATTGTGGAGCGACCATGACATTGCAGGACCGCACAGATTAAATAGCATATCAATTAAACGAAAACTAGATTAAAAAGAATACGACCTATCACTGGACAATTGAATTAAAAGGTTTACATTTTATTTAGTTGGTAAGCTTCTGACATTTTTTTGTGACCAGTAAGCGGTCGTAATTTTTTTTATATCTAGATTTCTTTTATCAATTATTCTGTGCGGTCCTGCAATATCATTGTCGCTCCACAATGGAAGTCGAATATTTCTGGGGACGTCACAAAAGTATGGTTTAGTGAAGTATGATCGTCTGCTCTCCAAAAAATGATGCGGCGGAGAAACTATTAGGTAGGTCTCCATCCATAAATACCGCAAAGGTGCATTAAATATATTTTCGATCTTTTACACACATCATTGGACTCCTAATAAACATATGATGACAATTAATTTTGATACGATCACAAATAATTATGAAGTTATTTATGTGATCAAAACTGTGATGAAATATTATTTATAAAAAATAGATACGAGTTTTCATCAGCGTCTTCCAAATATGGTTCAACGTTTATTTGCTGACGTCATAGATGACGCGATTTGGTTTATACAGTTTTCCGGTTGTTGACTGATTTTGTCTGTTTATATAATTATGAGTTTTGACTTTCCCTTTGTAAGATTGTTCGGAGTTCGGTAATTTTGTTATTACCTTTATTTATAAATATTCATGAGCAAAATCACCCATGATTTCTGGCTATGACAAATACCAATTTCCAAGAAATCAAAACAGAAAGTAGATTGTTGAAATCATGAGTGTCATTAAATTAGCACCGTCTGAGATACGTTTTAGCCAGGATTCTATTTCTAATTCATTTCGCGCTAGCACAGATCATGCTGGTCAGTATATTGGAGAAACTCTTGACGAAATCGTTAGGAACCCAGATACTGCCGACCGTATTCCTAATATATCAGTTTTCAACATAGATGGCACATGGATTACATCAGACAATAGAAGATTATGGGTATTTAAGAAAGCCGAAGAACTTGGTATTGTATGTTTTATAGACGTCTCCGTAAAACACAGAATCTATTATTCTAAATTCACAACAACTAGTGATGGGAGATATGTTCGCGTTCGTGGAAATAACCCTGGCGGACATTTATGGCAGTCTTTGCAAAGACAAATGATTGAAAGACAGGCTAGAGAACAGAGAGAACAAGGACGGAGACAACAAATAGAAATAGAACGGCAACGAAGAGTGAGGGAACGAGAAATGGAAATAGAACGACAACGAAGAGTGAGGGAACGAGAAATGGAATTAGAACGGCAACGAAGAGTGAGGGAACAAGAAATGGAAATAGAACGGCAACGAAGAGTGAGAGAACGAGAAATGGAAATAGAACGGCAACGAAGAGTGAGGGAACAACAAATGGAAATAGAACGGCAACGGAGAGTGAATATAAGAAATTGGATTATTATTATTGTCGTACTATTATTATTTCTGTATTGGGCAACAAGTAAGTAATTGTCATTTCATTGGGAAGAACTGTGCAATGACAGGAAGAGATATACATACTAGTATATAGTATTAAACAGTATAATTCGGCTAGGATATTGCATTAAGCAATAATAATCATAGACACTAATGACTTCAACAATAGTACAAAAAAACAGTAAGCATTCTAAATCATCTAAAAATAGAACAATAAAGAAACAGTCTGTTATAACGTTACCATTTGATCATTTAAAAATTTCACGTTTGCACAATGTGCCAACTGTATTTGTTATTTAATTCACATTACAATTTTTTTGGGATCGTCCAAATCCCAATCCCACTACCATACGATCCCGACTACGACGGCCCCTTTTTTATCTGATTAATTCTAGATATAATATTTATGATCGTTTCACAACCATCACGTGTTTTCCAAAAATATTCTCTATCTCGGGGCGTCGTGGTCGTGATCGTATGGTAGTTGGATTAACAACTACCTGTACAATCAGTGCATATCCCCACTAAAGTTGTGAGTTCGAACCCCGCTCATGCAAGGTGTACTCGATACAACACTGTGAGAAAGTTTGTCAGTGACTTGCGACAGGTCGACGGTTTTCTCAGGGTACTGCGGTTTCCTCCACCAATAAAACTGACCTTCACGATATAAATGAAATGTTGTTGAAAGTGGCGTTAATCACCATAAACCAATCAAAATCAAACCATTTCAATTTTTGTACTTCATTTGTATTAAAGTAAAAAATGTTTTTGATGTCGTATTATCTTCTATTGTAATATACAAAAATACTATATGCAGGTTAGGGGCTGTTTCACAGGCTCATTTTAGGGTATGAGTTATTCTCATTGCTGAAGACCCAACTGTGACTGAAATGTAGAACAGCAATAACAGTCTCTCATGTTCATTTACATCCATATCATTTCTTACTACTACCTGTACATTTTTGTCAAATGTATATGTTACTTGACAAAACACTATAACATGCAGTTAAAGTAAATTATATATATACGTCTGAAAATTAAACCAAACAGTGATAGAATTAGAGCTGTCAAATTTTTGTTCTTCCCTCGACGGGATTTGAACTCACACCATTGATACACTGCAACACCAATCGCTTAGCCTTATGTCCAACGCCTTAGACCACTCGACCACATCCGCTATAAAATATAGCTTCAATAGTCGAAGTGTTACCTTGTCTCGTAAGGAAAATCTAGAAATAGACACAAGACATGTGTCTAAGCGTGTGTAGATGGTACATATGTACTTAATATTATAATTTGACAGCAATCTAACTCAGCAATTTTTAATGTATTGTATAGGATAATGAAGAATTCACTATACAGTCACAGGAAATAAAGTATATTATACAAACATTTAAGCACTTGACAACCATACAATATATCTGTCCACTGGATCCACAAAACAGTTTATAATGTCTTGCTCGTCAACCACAGTTTTACAGGGAATGTCCTACGTATCAACGGCTGTACTCTGAATATATTTGTTTGTTAGGTACCCCGGTTTTCCCAACCAGTAAAACAAACCGCCATGATATAACTGAAATAGTTATTAGCTAAATGTAAGAGAAAACCGAAGGTACAATCATCAATTTACAATTCTGAGATTAACACGTACCATACTAAAAAGAAGGGAAGGTGAATTCAGGTGAAAATGCATTCCCTTAGCAAACGGAGTATATAAATATGTTTTTATGTGTAAATTTGTGTTACGATGGTCGTCATTCAAGTAACTTTCCTAGTGTTCAAGCCAGGGTTAGATATAAGAATATTTAAATTGTGGTATGACTCATTTGAAGAAAAATCAATCAATCAATCAATCAATCCATCCACCCATCCATCCATTCATCCATCCATCAATCACCTTCATAAGGTATGCTCAGTCTAAAAGATTGGAAAACTCAAGTGAGGAACACCTTAGTTTTAAAATATCAATTAGATTTATTTAGTAATTGTAAATTTTAATAATAAAAATATCTAATAATCCATGTTAGTGTCGAAACATTGATTTACGTGTAGTGGTGTCCAACACATATTATGTTGTGTTTTTGTTTTCTTCGTCTTGTACCCTATGTTGCCATATTTTCTGGATTGTTCATTTTTGATTACCCCTTCGGTATTCTCTAACGTTTATTTATACACTGCTGTTATATACTTTGTTATTTGCGTATCATTCCATCTTTCTTGTGATATGCATATCACCTATATATCATACTTGGCTAAATACATTGTTTTATTTTCCAACAACTTTTCCTTAATATAATATGATAATAGGTGTTACCTAACTTGGGACGAAGTCCAATAAAACAATTTAAACAATAATATGAGACAGGTGCTACCTGTAGTGCCAGCGAAGTACAATCCACATGATCTAATCACAGTCGTATGAATTTTAGTCATAAATAGAGAAAAATAGTGAAAATTTAGATGTTGGGGTAATATAATATATATATATAAAAGAGACTCTTATATATATAAATTTAGATGTTGGGATAATATAATATATATATAAGAGACTATCAACATCTAAATTTTCACAATTTTTCTCTATTTATGATTAAAATTCATACGACTGCAGGGGCGGATCCAGGATTTCAGGTAGGAGGGGGGGGGGGGGAGGAGGCGCACTTAAAAAAATTGCGCCGAGCGGAGGGAGGCTCGAAAATTTTTGGGGTATTTCGTGTGAAAAATCACGATTTTACGCCAAAAAATCTTATTTTATCCAATTTTAGGAGGGAGCGCGGCGGGGGCGCCCCCCCCCCCCCCCCGTGAATCCGCCCCTGGATTGTGATCTAATATGGGATGAAGTCCCAACTATGGTAGAAATAACAATATTTTGATTCCAGATCCATATCACTAATGGCTTAAATTCCTTGCACTGGAAATGACGCACCGGAAACCAATACATGGTTAAATCTGCAGTAAATCGGATGCGCAGTAATCTTGAAGGGTGCAGGACGTTTCGTAACCTGGTCGTTTCGTACCTAGCTCGGGACATTACGTACCGGGGTAAAAATGTATAGTGAGACGTTTCGTACCTTCTTTTCAACTCATAGATTTGTAATCAACTCGTTGATTAAAATGTTGTATGCATAGTTGAAACTCTGGAACTACTTCCGGTTATAAATGTTAAAAAATGACTCAAAATCGCAGCCCATTAAGCATATACCACGGGACTGACAATATCATTAAACAGAGTTTCATTTCTTCCTCCTCCTGTCCGAAATAATTTTTTCTATGAAATTGAGAAGTTGGGTTTGGGTCCCCCTATTTTAAGAAAGTCTGGATCCGCCTCCGGTCTACTTTGAATTTTTTTTTATAGGTCCATATATCTGAGTTAATATTGTTTAAAAAAATATATTGGACTTCGTCCCATGTTAGGCAACACCTATTATCATATTATTTAAATCATGTAAATCCTTGGGATGATTGAAATAGAAATTTTACTTACTTTTGTGTACTTTTTGGAGTGTACTGTAGTACAATGTAAGGATGCTCTTTCCATCTATTGAAACAGGCATGGCCATGAATGCTCGCGAATCTGAAAATTATCTGCCAATTTCACGCTCATTCAGTGCATCAAAATAGTGTCGAGATTTATTGGGCCGAGATATATCAGGGACGACTTTATCTTAGGGCCGAGATATATCGGGGACGATTTTTAACATTAATAACCGGAAGTAGTTCCAGATTACTGCGCATCCGATTTGCTGCAGATTTAACCTAACCCGAATAATCCAGTCGTTATATTACTCTCCCGCTAGTTGCTGCGAAAGTGCCGATAGAGGGCGCAGTATTATTCAAGTTAGATTTAACCATGTATTGGTTTCCGGTGCATGAAATTTAAGCCATTAGGGATATGGATCTGGAATCAAAATATTGTTATTTCTACCATAGTTGGGACTTCGTCCCATATAATCATACTATGTACTTTAACTTCAATTCAATATCTTTGCTGAACCGGAAATATGTTTATTATTAACTAACTGCACCTCTCAATATTGTTTTTATTGAAACGGAAGATGTACATGACTTGCTTGTATATTTCCTAATTATGTCTCCCCTTCGAACGAAGGGAGACATATTGTTTTAGTCTGACTTTTTCTTCCGCTTTTGCTTCCGCTTCTTCTGCTTCTTCTCAGCGAAGCTTGTCCGGACCATAACTTTTTTGTCTTTCAAGATAGGTCAATTATATTTGGTATGTGGGTGCATGACCATAAGGCGGTGTGTCGCATACCGCAATGACCTTCATGAGACCTTGACCTTTGACCTCAAGGTCAAATGATTGTTTTTTAAATAGTATTTTCTTGTCCGGGCCATAACATTTTTGTCTTTCGAGATAGGTCAATGATATTTGGTATGTGGGTCCATGACCATAAGGCGGTGTGTCGCGTACCATAATGACCTTCGTGGGACCTTGACTTTTGACCTCAAGGTCAAATAATTCAAATAAATCCAACAAAACTGTTCATTGGAAGATAGTTCGTAGGTGCATGACCATAAGGCGATGTTTCGCGTACCGTAATGACCTTCGTGGGACCTTGATCTTTGACCTCAAGGTCAAAAAATTCAAATAAATCCAACAAAGCTGTTCATTGGAAGAACATATTTACTGTAAAGGTAAAGTTGAAGTATGAAATAAAAAGTCATGTTTGTTTCTATATGATCCAAGGTAAATACAGATGGAATTGTTGTTTGTTAATAATTATACCTCTCTCTTTTGCTTCAATTTCTTTTACCAGATATGTTTCAATACATGAAAGTGATCAAACATTTAGTCTCACACTTCAGTCATTGACTGTTTAACCTTTCCAGCTGTCCACAGTAGCCACTACCACACTGCCCTTTGAAATTAAATTAAATTCCAAATGGAAACCAAATAAAAAACGGTACAATGTGATATATTCATATGTCATTTTCCATATTTCATTTCAGAAAGTGATTGCTATAAAATGTTATCATGAATATATGTTCACTCAGTGGACCATTTATATTATTGTCTCAAACTTTCCCCAAATAGTGTCCACTCCCACTGTCATGACTGTACACAGGGAAATGTTAAAAAAAAACAAGTTACTGCAGTATACTTTTGTCAAAACTTGTACTTTCCACAACCCATTTCAGTTTTGATGTAATTATAATTATAAACACATTCTGGTTATTTTAGAAGTTCTTGCTCCCAGTTTACTATAATAGTAATTACTTTGGTCCACTGCTCGCAAATATTTGCTTTTATGACATATTTTTTCCACAACATTCAACTCGTAATGTGTAACTTATTGTTGTACAGATGGCCACATTAAGGGGAGACATAAGTTTTAGGTATCTAAAACAGTTCTTCCTAGTTATTACTTTCTATTAAATTAAGCATAAACTTTTACTTCTACAAAGGGGAAATGTTCGCGACAAAACAGCTTATTACATTTTATTAAATAATTGAAAATCTGATCGGATATTTGAGTTTTTAGTAGTGAGTGTTTTTTATAAAAAAAAAAATCGTTTAATTCCACTGTAAGCTTCACTAATCTGCATGTTTTCTTGAAATAAATACTCGATGCAAAACAACCAAAAGAAGAGTTTGAAGATACCAAAGGGCTAATCAGAATCCGTATATCGAAGAACAGACAACACAATGGCCAAAAGAAAAAGTACAAAAGGACAAACAACGATCTACAAAACATACACATAAAGCTAAAGATCGAGTAACACGAAGCCCACTATAAACCGGGGTGAACTCGGGTGCTTCGAAGGGTAAGCAGTTCCTGCTCCACTACTGACACCCGTCAAAAGAAAGGTAATTGACATATTATTAAATTAAATATATATATATATATTTATATTTTTTAATAATTTGACAGTCTTCTACCTCATATGGCTTAAAAGTTCACTTTTAATATTTCAGATTTAGTTTTTGCTTCGATTGCTTGATCGAATTGATGTTTATTAGGGAGACATCATCCGGTCTTTCCCAAGAACGTATGTAAGAACCTATTAAGGTAGAGAAGGACACTGGGTAGTCAATTTCATATATGTTGTTCTTTGGGATGTACCTAACAAAATATCAAAATTTGAGAATAGGTTTCCAGGCTTATTTTAAAAATATTCCCTGAAAGAGTTACTCCCCTCTGAAGTCCAAAAAAATGTCATTTTTTTTCACTTCTCCGTGTCATTAAGATACCCCAAAAAATAGCATATTTTTTTTTTTAATTATCTGAGTATAATATGATAAATGAATATTTTGGAATATCTAAGACATAAATTTTTATAATTATTTCATATATTTTTTTCAAAATGGCTACCCTTTTTGGCAATATAGCCTGGTGAAATACAACAAAATTTGATTTTAAGGTCTTTCATCAAAATTCTTTCATATTCCCTAAGAAAAAAATTGTGTCAATGAATTTTGTTTTGAAAAGATATATCACATTACTTATATCCATGCTACATATCATTAAAAAATAAAGATATGTTTCCAGGCAAAAAAAAAAGGTTAGGGGTTTAGAAAGACACCCCGACATATACCCTTTTTTGTCAATTTCATGAAAAATGTGGACATTTTTCCCTTTTTTTAATAAGACATTGAATAAATGAAAATAAAACAGGCAAAGATAATGTTTGTAAGGGAAAGCTTTCCTATCTAGGTGATATAATTAGCAAATTTATAAGCTGTCTACAATTCTTCCAGGGCAGGAAAAGTACATTTTTAGAGCTAATTTTGCAGTAGAGACCCACATTTCATACTAAAATAATTTGTCATTGAATTTCCTTAAAACTGGCCAGATTTATTGCTTTTGTGGCAGACTTTAAGGAATTTAATTAAAAAATAGAGATCACCAGACTAATTTTCAAGATATAAAGCATTTAAATCTTCAACTTTTATAATGCATTGTATGCGAAATGTATAAATTCTCCTTAAAATTCTTGAATAGCGAAAAATCCTGTCATTTAAAATTTCTAAATTTTTTATATAATATGGTGCATTTTGTTTCATTTTCGGAAGTGTAGGGTAACGACCATTTAACTTGAAGGGGGTGATTCAGAGTTTTTGTCATATAACTTAATGTTAATTTTTGGAAAAAAATGTCGTGCTTTGCGCGACAAAAAAAATAAATATTCTAACTCTCGTGTTTTCCGGAATTTTTTTTTTGAACGAAACAATAAACCATATCCCCCCCTGCAAGTTAAATGGTCGGTCCTTAAGGAAAGTCTGGGATCATAATATTAAAAACTTCAATATTTAACAAAAACATGCAAAACTCGTCATATTCTAATAGCATTTGAGACATGATGACCTCCCTTGACAAATTGCTTCATATAGCATTTTACACATATAATGTATTATTGCCAAGAAATTACTGTATTAAATTTGTATTTCAGTTTAATTTGAGAACTTGCACAAATCATATGTAGAAAATTCAAAAAGCAAAATACCTCGTAAGAAATACTGCAAACATAATTAATAATTATTACCACATTTTATTCAATATTCTTAAGTCATGTGACTAGTGTCAGCCTCTTCCGGTTGCGCATACCCTTTCCACCCCCTTCGGTCATTACGGGTGACATTTGATGACGTCACTTCTGGTCAAAAGGCCCCACTAGGGTGGATATTGTGCAACTTCCGGTTGTGCATACCCAAGGGAACACCCTTCGGGGCACTTCTGGTAGCCCTGTCGGTCATGTGCACATTTTGTACTACTACTATAGTAGTAGTACAAAATGTACCGGTTGTGCATGTGCACTTCCGGTAGCACCACAACCACAAATATGACTTGAGCTGTACCCGTATACTACTGACACCCGTCGTGTTACTCCCGTTACAAACCCTCTGTCGTGTTACTCTCGTCACAAACCCTCCATCGTGTTACTCTCGTTACAAACCCCGTCACGTTACTCCCGTTGCAAACCCTCAGTCGTGTTACTCCCGTTACAAACCCTCCGTCGTGTTACTCCCGTTACAAACCCTGTCGTGTTACTCTCGTCACAAGCCCTCCATCGTGTTACTCTCGCTACAAACCCTCTGTCACGTTACTCCCGTTACAAACCCTCCGTCGTGTTACTCCCGTTACAAACCCTGTCGTGTTACTCTCGTCACAAACCCTCCATCGTGTTACTCCCGTTACAAACCCTCTATCGTGTTACTCTCGTCACAAACCCTCCATCGTGTTACTCTCGTTACAAACCCTGTCACGTTACTCCCGTTACAAACCCTCAGTTGTGTTACTCCCGTTACAAACCCTCCGTTGTGTTACTCCCGTTACAAACCCTGTCGTGTTACTCTCGTCACAAGCCCTCCATCGTGTTACTCTCGTTACAAACCCTCTGTCACGTTACTCCCGTTACAAACCCTGTCGTGTTACTCCCGTTACAAACCCTCCGTCGTGTTACTCCCGTTACAAACCCTGTCGTGTTACTCTCGTCACAAACCCTCCATCGTGTTACTCTCGTTACAAACCCTGTCACGTTACTCCCGTTACAAACCCTCCGTCGTGTTACTCTCGTCACAAACCCTCCATCGTGTTACTCTCGTTACAAACCCTCTGTCACGTTACTCCTGTTACAAACCCTCCGTCGTGTTACTCCCGTTACAAACTCTCTGTCGTGTTACTCCCGTTACAAACCCTCCATCATGTTACTCCCGTTACAAACCCTCCGATAAGTCATGAATGAGGAAGGAAAGGATCAGATTATGATTACAACAAACAGAACATATCCATGGTCATTTGTGACACAAGATATTCCATACCAAAACATAAACTCCAACAAAATACTAGAAGATATAGATATAGCCAACATATACATTTTTGATTCCTTTTTTTATGTTTGTACCAGTCAATTGATGGTTCGTAGATTGTGTCTAGTGTATTGTACACATTTTTAACACTATATGTAGAGAAATACTTTTATTTTAAAAACCTTGTGAATATTTTTTTATGTCCTTAGGGTCTCTGTGACTGTGATGGTATGTTGCTTGGATTTATATTTTCATATATAATCAATATCCAATTGAAAAATTGTTGCAATAAATTTACAACATAAATTATCTCCCCTTGGATAGCTTCATAATTAATGGTCAACATTTCTACCAATATCAAGAGAACGAACAAATCGTTAAACATTAAAAAGACCACAACTTATATATAGCATTGGAAATCCAGTTCCTAGCTTGGGACACACAAAAAAATGTGGCAGCGTTAAATCAACTAAAGTTGAGAGTTTGAATCTCGCTCAGGTGAGGTGTACTTGATACAACATTATGAGATAAACTTTTCCAGTGACTTGTAAGAGGTCTGTGGTTTTCTCCAGGTACCCCGATTTCTTCCACCAATAAATCTGACCGCCGCATTGTAACTGTAATATTGTTGAAAGTGGCATTAAACACCATAACCCATATCAAAATGATGTCAGTTCAGTCATGATCAGGTGTGTCTGTATTTCACTTGCAATGATTGATCTGAACTTGACATAGTTGTCAAATTGTATATGTGAATTGGTCATGTGATTTAGAGCAAAAAACTCATATTTACATTGTTTTAACGTTTTCTACTGCTTAGTTTTCTAATCGGAAAATAAATTACTTCAGCAACTGTGACTGTACTCATTAATAGATTATGCTATTTTACAGAAAGCAAAATGAATACAATGTATCATAATGTAAATGGGGGGTCCTTCACCACTAAAGTTGTGAGTTCGATCATCTTTCATGGCAAGGTGTTCTTGATGCAACATTATGTGATAAAGTTTGTCAGTGACTTGCAACAGGTCAGTGGTTTTCTCACCGTACTCCGGTTTCCTCCACCAATAAAACTGACCGCCACGATATAACTGAAATATTGTTGAAGGTGGTGTTAAACACCATAACCCTAAACCACACCATAATGTAAAAGACAAGACAAAGATTTTATTAACTTTACAACTTCCTTTATTAGAATACAAAGTATAACTTTATCAATTCCTCCTAAAATGAAATCCTTTTTTAACAAATTAATTCAAATACAATCAATTAATACAGAATAAAGAGTCTTATTTTCCTTCATGTATCAGTAGTAAAACATTTACAGGTAAACATTTCACGTAAACTAAACCTGACTCATATAATGAATGTGATTTGTTTTCCTTTATGTACATTTAACTACAGTAAAATGTTTACCATTAAAAATATCGAAAGCTAAACCCATTTCCTATATGTTTTGTATTTCAACTTGATAACTAGATTTTGTAACAATAACATACAGCCCTCCTTTACCCCCCTCCCTTCATCCCACCGGAGAACAGTTTGTCCCCATTAGTACAGTAATCAGTCAGTTTGAACTGGATTTTCTAACAATAACAAATATTCCTCCTTTACCCCCCCCCCCCCCCCCCCCCCCCCCACCCAGAGAACAGTTCACCCCATTAGTAAAGTAAACAGCCAGCTTGATATACAATACAGAAGGTAGTCTGAGGTGACTTCCAATCCATAGGTACAATCTAACCAGTATATCAACTTTCTAATGTCTGAAAAACATAAAATAAAATATTTGTTACAAAAAATTGACAAATAGATTTTAACACACAAACATTAGTACTTGTACTTCTTAAATCAACATAAAATATGAATGTCACATTATATTCTAATTTCTGTATTCTTTTTGCATTAATTGATAAATGGATAACTAGAGGCTCAGTGGGTTGAGCCTGTGTTGATCAGCTGTTGGACCAACCAGAAGCAAGAATTGTCTATGGCACCATGTTTGTTAACAGATTGAGACGAAATGAACAACCTTTATAGTGGTCCTTCCATAGATACTTCCTACAAAATTTCGGTAAATTTGGCTATGCGATTTCAGAGAAGAAGATGTAAATGTGAAAAGTGAACAGACGACAGATGCCAAGTGATGGAAAAATCTCACATTGACTTTGGCGAAGAGGAGTTAAATGTGATTTCATAACAAAACAAAATTCATTAGCCATAAAATCATGTGTCATTTACATCATCATGTGTCACTGACATCATCATGTGTCATTGACGTAGCCATGTATCATTTACAAACAGAATGATTGTACACTGTTATATTTTAATGTGACGTTGTGATTAGCCAGGGAACAAATTTCTTCATCTGTGTATATCATTAATCATTTAACATCTGAAATATATAATATTGATCAATACAAGAAAATTATGTGTATATTCTGTCAGTGTTATTCGATTAAAAAGTCTAGTGGTGTAGGAAGGAGGTAAAAAAATTTCACACTTCAAGAAGATATATAATTTGTTTTGAAAGATTTCAGATAAATAATTTGTGCTTACCGTACAAGCAAATTGGCAGAGACTGTATCATGTGATCGTACAGATTCAAGGGTACTTTCTATTTCGTATATATATATGTATCAATACAAATAGCTGTATATTACATTGTTTTTACTAACATTAAAGATACTGGGATAAGGTACTGGTACAGATTTCAATAAAACTATTATGAATTAAAAAATTTTTTTTTAGCAGAAACTGAAGTTGTAAGAAAATAATTCCTGTAATACCAGTACTACATTTTGTATATTTCAAAGTTACAAATTTAGATAAATTGACCTTTATTTCAATTCTAGTTGTTTGATATATTCAAATTAAAAATCCCACCCTGACCTTTTATGAAAACTCCTAATTTGGTTATAATTTGATAGATTTTGTCTTGGATTTAAATGTTGTAGAATAAATGTAAGGGAGATAACTTGCAACAATATTTTTTTCAATCATGATTTATCTCCCTTTGATTATTTAAAAAAAATATTCAGCCATTGCTACGATAGTAAAATTAGCATTACAGAACAACTGAATCAGATTGGCCAATGATACTTAAGATTTTGACATCTTTTATCCCTTAGTTAATTTCACAAGCATACTTTTAATGCAAGGTTAATTTACCTACAACTAACAATAAAATCAAGTCAGTTTTCAGACTAATGGTGGAATTAATTCTTATAAATCTCAATAATAGATCCTGTAATAATAATACATGTAATATTTATACCAAGATTTTCAGAGTTAAATGGTTAAACAATCGAATATGAAGCATGGGATTATTTAACAGTCTAACTCGGAAAACCATGGTATAAATGATTTGTAACATGAAGCAATGAAACATCAAATCAAGGTAATTAATTATTGCACGGCTCTCTTGAGAGTAATAAAACTGCAGCCCCGATTTAAAGTGTGCAATATCTCGTGTCTGCATGTATTATTTCATAGTACTTAGCTGTTGCTTATATTCTAGTATATAAACCATAAAAAGATCCAAGAAAAAGAACACATTCATATTACAATTTTATTTATTCCATTCTGAGCAACCAGGAAAAGAATCTAAAAATATTGGCTTAAAAATAAATTATTTCCACATTTATTTTGAAATATTTGAAAAGAAAATAAAAAAATGCATTTTGATCTCCTCATTAGTCACAAACATGTACTGTAATTTAATAAGCATGCTTGGCAAATTAGGATTCATAAAATATTTATCGTCTTAAATAATTTTTTGTGAAATTCAATAAATATTAATTGAAATAATCGTTAAATCATAAACAAATTTATAATTAAAATAGAGTCAACTTGTAAAAAATCATGCTTACGAAAATATTTGTCTTTCAAATTTTCAACCTAATATTGGTTTCTTATTTGGTATTGTTTAAAAACATCCACATTGGTAAAATGCAATTCATTTAGTGACAAAACGATAATTTCTTAAATTCAAAAGTGGAAGAAATGAATAAAAATTGATAATTGAACATTAAAGATCTATTAGTAATAAATTGTCATTGAATAACAAATGTAGTCAACATGTTTGCTTGGATTAGGCCCAAAATTTCTACACAATGTTTTAGTGACTGAATGAGGCATCAATCTTAAAGAAAATCTTAAAGAAGATATAAATTGAGTTACTTTGAAGGAAACTGATAACTTTATTTTTGTCTGAATTGGGCCAAAATCTTTCTACAGGAAGTTTGTATGAATTTCTACTGGATACCTTAGTGACTGAATTAGGTTCAAATCTTTAAGCAGATATAAATTTGATTCTTTCAAAAATGCCTTAAATTCCTGAAGAATCTTTTAGAACTTCAGTTGCCACAATGGCTGCACATTCCACTGGAGAAGAAAACATGGAGAAAATCATGCCTGTGAAAAGATTGGGCTACTATGAAGGAAACGGATAACTTTATTTTACTTACTTCTTAATAATCTGTACAACGTCTTCATCACATAAGACGTGATCTTTTCCAACTTTTTGTGGTTGATGTTTGACTGATGTTCCCCACACCAAGGCACTGTCAAAATACATTTAATTAGTTCTTTGGAAGTAGTGGGGTTAGGGTTAGGATTATGGTGTTTAACACCACTTTCAACAATATTTCAGATATTTCGTGGCAGTCAGTTTTATTGGTGGAGGAAACCGGAGTACCCAGAGAAAACAACCAACCTCCCACAAGTCACTGACAAACTTTATCACATAATGTTGTATCGAGTACACTTCACCATGATAAGGGTTTGAACTCACAACTTTAGGATAGGCACTGATTGCACAGGTATCAGAGACATACTTAGCTAATGCAATGATTAAATTCTGTTGCTGAACTGTTTTTAATCAATGTATTAACTAATCATATTTAATCATTGCATTAGCTAATTATGTGATTAGGAATTAAAAATGTAATTAGGGCTAATCATATGATTAGCTTAATCGTAAGTTCAACAACGGACCCCAGTAATTTAATTGTAAACATAAGGTCACATGACTGCTTGGTATGGTTCCATTGGCTATAGAACCTCATAACTTTCTTACACTTCAAACCAAATCCAATGTTATTTATAACAAATTTTTTTCCATATCATAATTTATCTATATCTAAAACTGAATCTGATGTTATTTATAACAATCTTTCTATAAATTCATACAAGTACACTGACACCCTATTGTGTAAAAAATTTTTTTTTTAAAATTATTAATTTTAGAAATAGAAAAGTGTTATACAAATGAAGTACAATACATACACTTATGATGAAAAATACACACTAAAAAATATATAAGAAGATATTTCTTTTTCCTGCAAACAAATTAAAACAAAAGAATAAAAAAGGAATATACAGTGGACCTTGTGCAAACCGATACCTCAGTTTTCTGACATCTTGTGACATCCGACAATTTTTTTTTCTGTTAACTAAAATAAAACCTGAGTATTCCAACATCCAGTACAATCTGACATATTTCCCTGGTCCCTTGGTGTATCGAATTAGACAGGTTCCACTGTAATATGTTTCAAAGATAATCAGCTATTCGTCGCCGCCTCAACATTTTACTGTGTAAAAACTTACCATTTAAATTCTTTTATGATGGATCTGTGTAGTTTGTTACAGAAATCTTCCACTGAGTTCCTACCCCCCTTTAATACTACTGGAGCTGTGTAATCTGGTAACTGGCCTTTTGGTTTTGTGTATCTAATGCATACAAAAAATTAAATTAAATATCATCAAAAAACACTGCATCTTTCACTATTACTAAAATAGTGCACCTTTATACAGTTTGCCATGGTAACATATTCTTTAGCATTAATCAGTTCTACCCCACTGACTTTTGAATACACAATAACAACACTGATGTGGGTTCGAGACCCTTCTAGTAACCCATCTCATGTGCTAAGGTTTCCATACACATACCAAAGGACTGGGGAGGTTCACTGGGCAGTTTCTTTATCTGTCCAAATTTTTCTCCACCAATTAGTCCACTATTCATAACATAGCTTACAAAATTGATACAAAAATTGGTACAACAACTGACAACAGCTGGAAATCCCTGAGAAAGTACATCGTAAACTACTCAATTAAGACACAAACTTGCACATCATTGGTGAAAGGATCACAGTTATCATAGACAATTAATCGTACTAAAACCATGTTTACAGCTCAATTCATATTAAGTAAAGTATCATTATTTTAGATAAAATGTCTTACATAAACAGTGTAGATTTAGGTTTATGGCGTTTAACGCCACTTGGTAGAAGAAACCGGAGAAAACCACCAACCTGCTGCAAGTGACTGACAAACTTTATCACATAATGTTTTATTGAGTACACCTCGCCTGAGCAGGATTCGAACTCACAACATTAGTGGTGATAGGCACTGATTGCATGGATATTTATAAATCCAACTACCATACGATCATGGTCACGACAGCCCCATAAACAGTGTAAAGTATTGAGCAAAGTATTTAAGATAAATTGTCTAACATAAACAGTGTATAAAGCCACTTTTTGATGCATATTAATAATATGTTGTATAGAATTAAAACTTACATTCTTGCTAGTTGTAGGTACTCCCACATTTTTTCTAATAAATCGTCAAAGTTCCATTTATGATGAGCTGATATGGGTACACAATGAGGAACTTTATAAATAATGTCCAATTCCTATAAATAGACATGGAAAAGCCAGATAAGTCTATATTTACATTCAATTTAATACAGTAAGTTAAACAGAAATGTATGACAAGTTGGCTTAGTTGGTTTATGGTGTTTAATGTCAATTTCAACAATATTTCAGTTATATTGTGGCAGTCAGTTTTATTGGTGGAGGAAACCTCACCATGAACGGGGTTTGTACTTACAACGTTAGTGGTGATAGGCATTGATTGCACAGGTAGTTGTAAAACTAACTACCATACGATAACGACTACAACGCCCCCTAAATTGTATGACAACTAGATACCCAGTGAGAAAACAGATGTAAATAAACACTGACCCTGTTTCACACACCTGGCAATACATTTATGTTTATCATTCAATGATCATTTATGTACAGTTTAGGTTATAACATTTTTAAGAAGACTTTTTTTTTTAAACATTTCCAATATTAACTACATTTGTATATGGTAATTATTGCTTCATCTGTAAATAATAGTTCCTAACGTCAATCTGTGATTTGACTGTCACGTAGCTGACAATAAGTTTTCAGAGCAAGACAATTTGGCATCATGTTTCTCCTTTGTCTGACATATCTTTATTTAACCTTACTTTTCATTTGGTTCAGTTAAATATATTTCTGTGAAGAAGGTGGAAAAGTTAACAGTTTATAGAAAACAGGCAATACGATGACATACACACAGTGATGACATAAACTCAAATGGCCTGATTATATAAATAATATATTTATTTTGAAGCTATCTAAAATATCATATATCTTGTCTAAAAGTATACTTTTGAAAAATATTTTTCTCCCTATATGGAGAACCTATTGTTATATGACGGTCTTGAAGGGTACATTTTATACTACTAAGGATATCAATGTTTATCACCAATATTTCATTTATATCATGGCGATCCGTTTATTGGTTGAGAATACCGAAGTACTTGGAGAAAACCACATACCAGTGGCAAGTCGCAAACAAACTTTATCAAATAAAATTGTATCAAGTACACCTCGACACGGGCAGTAATCAAACTCATAACATTAGTGGTGATATGCAACTACTGATTGCCTAAGTTGATGTAAATCCAATTTTCATACAATTATCGCCATGACAACCCTTTATACAATTAAATTGTAACACAGAAAAAATTACTTTTAGAGAAATTTGACATTAAATCGTTTTATGTAAAATAACACGACGGGTGCCACAGTGACGCATGAACTGCTACCCTTCCGGACCACCCGAATCCATCCCGTTTTTTAGTGGGGGTCGTGTTACCTGATCTTTAGTTTTATGTGTATGTTTTGTAGGTCGTTGTTTGTCCTTTTGTACTTTTTCTTTTGGCCGTTGTGTTGTCTGTTCTTCTTTGATATATGAATTCTGATTACCCCTTTGTTATCTTCAAACTCTTCTTGTGTGACTACTGATTACAAACATACCTCTATGGAAATTTGGTCGATTTTGTTGAGTAGATATATACAGGGTAGGAAAACACGATTTCCTTCGACAACATCCACAAGATCATCGGCAGTACTATCATCTCTCAACACAACATCAGCATTGTTTATTTTATATTCATTTAAAATTGTCCGCACTGTATCAATATCCAATTCTGTCTGAGGTACCTGGAAAAAATTAAAGGCATATTTTTTTAAAATAGGGTTAGGGGTTAGGGTGTTTATCATGGTGGTTAGGTGGAAGAAACCGGAGTACCCAAAGAATACCATCGACCTGCGGCAAGTCGCTGATAAACTTTATCACATAATGTTGTATCGAGGGACACCTCGTCAAGATATGGGGTTCAAACTCACAACGTTAGTGGTGATAGGCACTAATTGCATAGGTAGTTGTAAATCCAACTACCATACGATCACAACCACGGCGGCCCCTTCAGTATTTGGTAGAAAAGGAAGAGAACAAGTTACATTTTGATGAGATGGTAAAGATGTTCACTTTATAATAGATCAACACGCTTAGTTGGATTTTCATAGTGTTAGCTCATTGAAACAACAGTCCATGGGTAGACATGTCACTCCACATTATCCTGATTATGTGTCAGCCGGGCATTGCTCTAGCTCCTAAATGCTACTTGCTTAGAAGAGAAGCAGCAAATCTACATTTGTAAACATCAAAAACATGAAATAACTAGGAAGAACTGTTTTAGATACCTAAAACTTGTCTCCCCTTAATGTGGCCATCTGTACAACAATAGGTTACACATTATGAGTTGAATGATACTATTTAAAAAACAATTATTTGATCTTGAGGTCAACGGTCAAGGTCCCACGAAGGTCATTACGGTACGCAACACACCGCCTTATGGTCATGCACCCACATACCAAATATCATTGACCTATCTGGAAAGACAAAAAAGTTATGGTCCGGACAAGCTTCGCTGAGAAGAAGAAGCAGAAGAAGCGGAAGCAGAAGAAAAAATCAGACTAAAACAATATCTTCCTTCATTCGAAGGGGAGAAACAACTATGATTTTTCTATTTTGACGGTGTGGTATTTTTTTGGTTTTCATTTTTTATCCTATAATGTGTTGCCAGATTTATAAAACAAAACTATAAATAACAGATTTTTATATTTCTATACATATTGTAATATAATCGCAGATATGAAGATATGGCGAAAACATCATAGTAATGTAATGTTACATAATGTTCCAGCTTAATGTTCCTGTATTGAGTTCCAGGTGATATTTATAAGAATACTTACAAGTGTTTGTAGATTTATTCCTCCTTTTTCTTTCTTTCTAAATCCTATATTGGGTGGCTGTTTATTGAGGCGTATTCCGAAACCTTCTAATTCTTTTTCTATCAACATTTTATGTTGTAAAGGTTTTAACACATCTAATATAATAAAGATCAAACCACAAGTCCTTGCAACTGAAATGATAACAAACATGACATTTTTTTAAACAATTTGATATTTCACAATATTATACTGTAAAACAAGTAAATTTTGGATATCAAATTTCAAGATTGAGGAAAAATTGTATTATAGTAGATAAAGCAGACTGTATTAAATGAATAATTAGCAGCATGGATCGAAAGTTAACTAAAAAATCATCACCAAAAAGTATTTTACAGAAGGTTTTTCCCCAAATCTAAAGGGTATTAATGCAGGTGTTCCCCAAGGTTCTGTTTTGGACCATTTCTTTCCCTATATATATTAATGATATAAATAATAACATTCTACTATTTGCAGATGATACTTCATTATTTGTAGCAGTAGAAAATGATCATGTTGCAGCAGTAACCTTTCTAACTGAAGAATTGAATGTTATTTCCAACTGGATTAAGAGATGGGCTGTTTAATTTAATCCTAAAAAAATAATGTATTTAGCAGAAGTTACAGAGAGCACTCTCCAATATATTTTGGACTAAATGGAGATGAAATTGAGGAAATAGATAAACACTGTTATCTTGGAGTAACATTTCAGTCAACAGCTACATGGAAAACTACATTGATATTTATTAATAAAAGGCTAAGCCTAGCGGGGCTGTAGCTATAATCCGACAGTCCGATAGTCCGATAGTCCGACAAATGCTTTAAACTGATGAAAGTTTTGAAAAATAATTTGGCCAAAAATGATATATTCGTAATTTCAGGATATGGGCCATTCATTTTTATACGCCCGTCAAAATACGGGCTTATTATGGCATACCGCTGTTCGTCCGTCCGTCCACGCCTCGTACGATAACATCTCTCACTTGTTCCCCCTTTTACTGATAGGGCACATCGTGATATACATTGTATTGATAAAAGGGGGAGCAAGTGAGAGGTGTGATTTTAGTCAGTTTGGAAAACGCCAGTTTTCATATGGTATATACAATTAATTGGTTTAAAAAATGCCAGCATATTAATTACTGTTCTCATGCTGAGCAACTGATCTTCAATTGTCATAAAGGGGGGGCGTATCATGGCACAGTTGTTTATTTTGTCATATTCCGATGCTGTTTCTTTCTGTGATATAAGGGGTCACTTAGGGAAAATTCCTTCAATCATAACTTTTTATATATATATGCACTTGTCGTAGAAGGCGACTATAGCAGGGTCACCCGTTGGAATCCCGGGGAATATAAATAGGACCAACTTGTCGTCGGAAGAGACAGAAAAACAAGTTCCCATGTTAAGTCGTTGTCCATGTTGACCCAGCCCAGAGTCACCTCTTTCTGATTTTTTGTTTACAAACTTTTCTCATCCTGAATATGACTGAAATATTGCTTGCTGGACCTTAAGCAATCAATCAATCAATTCGCACACTTTATTGTATCCAGTTCTATTGCCTGATGTGTCGACATTGCTTTTTAACATAAATATTCTATGATAAAGGGCGGGAGACACTGGTACGCTCTTCTTTTTGTCTTTTCCTTTTTTATTTTGTATTTCTTTTTTTTTTTTGTATTCATTTATTTCATCTTTCTTTTCAATAGTGACTTTTCTTGGCCGGACTCGGCTACACGCTACTTGAATAAAGCCTGAAGTAGTCGCTACTAAAAAATATACGGGATACTTACACTACTGGTTCATCACGACTGGATCCAGGTTTTTATGGAGTCCGTTTTGTTCATATATGTGTTTTTTGAGTTCTTGTGTGGCCCTGCCAATTGTTTGTCCGTCTATGATATCGTGTTTCCGATGTTCTGGACCTTTCTTTGGTGAGTAAACGGTTCGGTTTCTGGCCCCATATTACACATGTTATAGTGTTAACTTTCAAAGAAATAAAGCATTTGTCGGACTATCGGACTGTCGGATTATAGGTCGGACCCCAAGCCTAGCACAGTATTATATGTCTGCACCATGTCGACAAGGGAAAACTGAACAAGTGTAAATGAAAAGCAGTTGTAGACACTGTATTTTGTTTGACACAATAATGCATTGGATACAGTAATTGGATAGACCAACTGTATTTTGGGCATATTTCTTGCTTTTCTCTATTTTATGAATAGGCAGTCCTTGAAATGAAAATTTGAATTTACTGGTCCGAATTTACTGGTTTGAACAAAGTTTTACTGGTCTTGGGTCAGAGCTTCCTTTAGCCCATTAATAGTGATATGTACTTTTACCTGCTCTAACTTCATTGTGGTTTTACCTGCAATGACTTGTTTTCCTCTACCTTTACCATCTTTGGCACCCTCAATAATTCCTGGTAGATCAAGCAGCTGTAATGTTAAAATTGTATAACAGTGAGCTAAGGGAGATAATCAATTAAAAAAAATGTGCTCCTACATGTTCACTCAAGGAAATATTTGTACTATGGTGGAAAACCACAAATTAATTTATTTAAGGTTTTCTATTAAATTTGTGTTTTTAGTCTACCAGACCATTTTGTCTAAAGCTTAACCTCTCCAACACCATATATTTCTGAAACGTACATGATTCCTTTACATTTCATAAAAATATCATGGGATGTTTAAAATCTTGCAGTGAAATGCCATGCTCTGGGGCATCCCCTACTCTAAAAATAGCAACATCATTCCCAGAATTTCAGTATTTATAAATCATGCATCAAGACCTCCATAAAGAATTAAAATACAACTAAATGCAACCAAATTTGGGCTCAAAATAATCCTTATATATTGACCTTCAATTATCAATTTTAGTTATGTCATTACATTTAATATTTTTCAAAATCCAACAAAGCGAAAGGAAAATATTTCTTTAAAAAAGACTACTTTTGTATATGTTCTAAGCTCTAATTGGTGAATTAGTGGTTTGACACCACTATTAGTAAATGATAAATTCTGATTAGTATGTGTAATAAGATCTGACTGATTAGTTTGTCAAAGTTATATATTGAATTTGAATTTCAGACAATGGCGTCTTTAACTAATATTCTATAAATGGTTTGTTTTTCCTATGGCAGTTGGTAGTTACCTGGATTTTAGCACCTTTATACCTAATAACACCTGGCACTGTGGTTAAAGTTGTGAATTCATAAGCAGCAACTTCAGAGTAAACTCCAGCTAGATTACTCAGTAGAGTTGATTTACCAACTGACGGAAAGCCTGTAGAAAAAAAAAGAAGAGAATATCAACAAAGTCTTTGTTAATAAATATAGGGTTAGGGTTGTGGTGTTTAACGCAACGATCAACAATATTTCAGTTATATCCTGGCGATCAGTTTTATTGGTGGAGGAAACGGATGGAGCATGAGAAAACTATCGACCTGCCGCAAGTTACTGACAAACTTTATCTCAGTGTTGCAGAGCTCCAGATAAGCTGCGTATTTGCGTTTTTTACGCTATGAAAACGAGCAAAAATGCATGTATTATCAGATCAGAGTGTACACATTACGCATGCATATTGCTGTGAAAGCAAACTTTCCAAATTCAGAGCGTACTTGTACAGTCGTGTACATAACAATACATTTTTGTCTTTGAGAAATTTCGTGCAATTACTTCCCTTTATACTTTTCGAAGGAGAGAGCGTATACATCCGAGGGGTACAGAATGCTTGCCTTTCTAAGCATCGATGTCAAAAGAGATCTGATTGGATGTTTACAATAAATCATCCAATCGCGGTCAATATTACAAATAAATGCGGTTTACGTAATAAGTTGTTCGTTGAAAATGAGCAAGAACATGAATAAGCACGCTACGGAAAATTATATATTTAAGTTCCTGACAGTTTCATCTGTGTCTAGTGACAGTATAGTTAAGGAATCATTGATGACATTATCAACACGGCTGTAAAAACTGCTGAAGTCAACGAGCAAAAAACAAACTATTTACAACATTTTATTAATAAACATGACACAATCATGTCAAATTAAACAGAGATATACATTTCACTTGCATTCTGCGTTTATTGAATAACACTTGTGTCAAACATAATTTTAAAAGTGTACATGTAAGCAATCTTTACTGAAGTAGAGAGTACAACAGTGCAAAGGAAATATGCAAATACGCATCATTTTCAAAAGTAGGGAGTAATTACCCTTTGAACTTGAAAATTATCTGGAGCTCTGGTGTTGTATCGAGTGTACCTTGCATGATAATAAATATATACTATCGTTGATTTGTTTTGCGATAATGGATATCTCACAGCAATATCGCATCGCCTTCGATATGAGATTGGATTAGAAATCCATTTCAACAAACATATCAATGTTAGTAAGTTTATGGATCATCTATCCAAGTGTCATCATGTTAGAAATCAACAATACGATTAGAAATCCATATCAACAAAACATATCAACGATAGTATGTTTAAATCACGCTTGTTGCTTGACAACAGATATTATCACATGTAAAGATCAAAGGCAAAATTTTTACAAATCATCTATAAAAGAATATTTACTTACTAAGGTATCAAAAATGTGCATACCCCAGTGCAAAAAAAATCATATTTTGTCCTCAAGTCATAAAATTGTACAATACAGACTTTAGATTTAAATAAGGTAAATCAAAGGGGAGATAACTTGATTTTTGTGTAAGAATTGTAGATAAATAAATAGTTCAACTGTAACAGTAAACTGTGCAATATATAAATAACACATATTTTGTCAATAAACAAATGATCTATTATAAGATAACCCAGTAACAAACTGGGTCAATTTTACCTGTATAAATTATCTTCTTCATACAAATTATTTAGATAACCTATTATAGTATTTGTAATACACTTACAATATATCTGTGATGAAATATCTTTATTTTCTAAATATTTATTTAATTATCAATATAACTGAATTACAAAATTGTAGTTTTAAGCTAAAATGTTATTTACTATACCATATCAATAAAAGACAACCCCAAAAAATGTAACATCCTCAACTGGAGCATTTAAATAAAAAAACTAGAAAAGAAGTATGCTCCCGCACTTGATAATTATGGACAAAGTTGTTTTGTTAGGAGTGATTTTTTAAAAATGAAGTGTGTCTGTAAGACACAAATGATGCCCCCGCCTGACCATCAAAATCCTGTGGACATGCACACCTCCATTTTGTGTATAAACATCCTACAAAATATTAAAGCTGTAGCTCCAAAACTGTAGGAGGAGATAGCCGGACAAACCATGTATCTATATCCGGACAGACGAAAAAAATGACCAAGTCCAACTACCTGTCATTTTGAGAATATTTGAAGAAAATCAAAATCCTGTGGACATACACACCTCCATTACATGTATGTGTATAAACATCCTGCAAAATATTAAAGCTGTAGCTCTAAAACTGTAGGAGGAGATAGCCGGACAAACCATGTTCCCTTTATGCAGCTAGTACGAAAAAAATTACTAAGTCCAACTACCTGTCATTTTGAGAATATTTGAAGAAAATCAAAATCCTGTGGACATGCACACCTCCATTATGTGTATAAACATCCTACAAAATATTAAAGCTGTAGCTCCAAAACTGTAGGAGGAGATAGCCGGACTAACCATGTATCTATATCCGGACGGACGGACAGGGGTAAATTAATATGTCCCCCGACTCTTCGTCGCGGGGGCATAAAAACATGGCTGGATGTTTGTTTTTATTAATCTCCGCTGCAATCAGTGCCTATCACCTCTAACGTTGTAAGTTCGAATCCCGCTCAGGTGAGTTGTACTCGATACAGCATTATGTGATAAAGTCTGTCAGTGACTTGGGGCAGGTTGGAGGTTTTCTCCGGGCAATCCGGTTTCCCTCACCATTAAAACTCACCGCCACGATACATGTATAAATGTATTAAACACCATAACACTAACCCATTAACCTCTGCACCAGTGTAATCCTTACTAATGTAGTGTCCACTATTTGTGCAGGGTGTATATTAGTGCCTAGTGTACAGAGAATGTTACATGCCCCCTTGTATGTAAAATCATCAGTCTCTTTTATTTTGTCACAACAAAGTGTAAGTGTACTTGTAAGTCATGTTCTGGATTCATATTTTCATTTTGATAATTTTCATTGACCATGTGATTTTAAACAGCCAAAGAATTAATATTATTTCTACACACTGCTAATCAGCTCTGTCAGATTTGCTTCACTGGGATTAATAAATAGTAGTTTGATAAGTAACATGAGTGAATGAATGATTGTTGTTTAATGCCAACTCAGCTTTTCAGCCATATCATGGCGAGAACAAATTAATTTTCAATAAGATGAGGTATGCTTTGTATTTTGCATGTTTTCATGCCACCATATTTAATGTTGAAAACTGTCAACCGAGGATAAGCCAAGGAAACCTTTCCATCTATTGTTTGTTTATTTCTGTATTGCTGTTGAAGAGGGAGATTCCGTCATCTTTTTGGTGTTCAACGGACTGAGGTGAGAGGTGGTTATTTGCTTTGTTGTTATTGGATGGATACCTAACCATCACTATTTCTGAAAATTGTAAAAATGTTACCTATCTCTACAGTTTGGTACAAATCTGTACAATTGGGTACAAAACCAACTTGTAATATGGTACACATGCAAATTTACCAACTACCACAAAATAATCAAATGAAATAGAAAATGTATTACTCTAAAATGAGTAATTCATTCTTATCACAAATTGAAATATCAAATGTTTTAAATAATTGAATAACAAAAGTGATATGCATCATACAATCTAAGCTATATAGGTTGTGAATATTTGTAATAGTGAGGACTGCTTAAAATAAACTAGAGGCTCCCAGGAGTCTGTATAGCTCACCTGGGTATAATAACAACATCAGTCAATAAAACTTGATAACTTCGGTAAAAAAAATAACAAATGTAGACCTCGTCATTGCAGACCCCCTCTCCAAAAAAATGTGGGCAGGGGTTCCCCCTTTAATGTAAGTTATCAACATTGCTGCAAAAAAACATAAATGTCAATGATTCTCAAAATTTAGCTTTTGCTACTTCACATTTTGTAATAGAGTTGCTTCCCTTTGATTATTTGAGTAACCAAAAGCAGTGAAAGTAACAAAAAAAAATGCATTTCAAGAGGAATAACTTTTCACACAGTTGTTGGACATTTTCAACTGTGGAACTTTTTTGTAGATCTTGACATGCTGAACATTTTTGCAGTTTAAACTTAACATCTATCTCTTATAGTTTTTGAAATAAAGGACGAAAAGTATTAAAATTTTGAAAATTTGATGAAAAAAGGGCAAAACTCCAAAATGGGCAATGGGATTTACTTAAAAATTGCATGTAGGTAAATCTTGACATGCTGCACATTTTGCAATTAAACTTAACCTTTATCTCTTATAGTTTTTGAAATATAAGACGAAAAGTATAAAAATTTTAAAAATTTAATGAAAAAAGGACAATAACTCCAAGATGGGTAATGGGATTTACTTCAAAATTACAGGGTAGGTAGATCTTGACATGCTGAACATGTCTGCAGTTTAAACTTAACATCTATCTCTTATAATTTTGAAATAAAGGACGACAAGTATTAAAATTTGGAAAATTTGATGAAAAAAGGGAAATAACTCCAAAATGGGTAATGGAATTTATTTCAAAATTGCAGGATAGGTAGATCTTGACATGCTGCACATTTTTGCAATTTAAACTTAACCTTTACCTCTTATAGTTTTTGAAATATAAGATGAAAAGTATTAAAATTTTAAAAAATTGATGAAAAAAGGGCAACAACTCCAAGATGGGTTATCAGATTTACTTCAAAATTGCAGGGTAGGTAGATCTTGCGGTGCTGATCATTTTTACCCCATGTCAGATTTCTGATATTATCAACGGTGTTTGAGTTATTGCCCAAAAACCTGCAATTTTACCAATGTTCTATTTTTAGTAAAAGCGGCCATGTTGGTTGGTGCACGGCATCACCAGGGCTCACGTTGGAGGGCGATTCGGGTGAAGAAGTCGACTTGTGGCTGCTCACTTCGCTTTGTACTAGTTTCAAAAGAGAAGTGGAAGTCGCCCTGTAATTTTACCAAGTCGCTTTGCTAATTTAAACTGTTTTAACGGTAAAACATCGGTATATTTTACTACGAAATTTTCGTTCTTCAAACCGCCATTGTAAAGGGACGTAATCGAAACAGCTATGAATATAAAAACTGTACTACGGATCCGTACTCTGGGGAAAATAACGTCGGTATTGTTTCATTTCATTTATTTGGGGTTTGATGGCGGCTATCCAAAGGGATTGTTAACTTTGTGGATATGATTAGTTTCTTAATTAATATCAATCAGTGATTAAAGAGAAGCAATGTAAATAATATACACAGCTTGGTCGATTGTTTGATTGTATTTGCATACGTAAATTTATTTAAAAGAACAGAGGTGGTTATGTTTTCCACCCAGGCCTGTATGAAAAGTAATATATACATGTCCTGCTTTATTTACATAGATGATTTCAGTTGTCCAACCAACACGATTATTCAGTTCAGTGAACTGAATGTCCTTAATATAGAACTGTGTGTATGTTTTGGACTTTCTTTTTGTTCATCATTTTTTGACATACATATGTTGTTTTAAATCTGTATAATTGTTGTTAATATATGTTTAGATTGATTATAGTATCTATATGTGCAAAGAACATCAGTAAATAGTGCATTGTGGTTTTTTTTTGTTGCATATATTTATCTTATCTAATGTTTTGTCATTTTATCTATGTGTGACTTGTTGTCGAAATAAAATTTATTATTCAATTTTATTTATTTATTATTTATTGGACAATAGTTGACTATCATATATGTTCCTTTATCATCTGCAAGACAAAACAAAGAATCTGAAAAGGGTTCATTTATTACAAACAAGCAAAAAAAAATACAAGGACATAATGTAAATCAGAGAGAACAAGGAATTAAACAACTATTGAATATATCTTAATGGATAACAAGTACATTATAACATACGAAATGCCAAGGTAATGCCCAGCGAATGTGAAAAGTGGTACAATTAGAGAAATATTTTGACTTCTCCCTGTACTCTCACCACTTCTCCCTGTTGTCTCTCACTTCTCTTTTGTCAGCACCTGAAAGAGAAGTCACTTCTCCCTCTGATTTCAAAGTAGTGGGAGCCCTGCATCACCGGACACAATTTTGAAACTAGACACCCTAGTGATGATTCAGACCAAGTTTGGTTTCAATTGGACCAGTAGTTTCAGAGGAGAAGATTTTTGAAAAAGATTACGACGTACGACGGACGACGACGACAGACGCCAGAATTTTTTTTAATATAATTCAATAAAATATGCTTACAACACATACTACGGGGAGGAGAGTGATGTAGATTTTTAACATGTTGTGACAGATTTCTGTTGATGGAGCTGCATGTCTGCAGCATCATATTGGTCTTAGGGGGACACTAAATTAATAAATGGCTTTATTTCCACATACCTACAAATCCGATTCTTGCATCACCAGTTTTTGCCACATCAAAACCTTCTCCTGTACCTCCACCCCCACCTTTTGGTTCAATAAGTTCACGTCTTAATTTTGCAAGTCTAGCTTTCAGCAATCCAAGATGACCCATGGTGGCTTTATTTTTCTGTGTTCTAGCCATCTACAAAACAATTTAAATTGTCAAAAATATCCATCGCATATCCTCAGAATTCTTCTTAATGTCAACAGGTAAGTACATGTATGCAATACCAAAAGTAAAACATAAACAGATGATGTTAGAAAACTTAGTCATTTTAATTTCACAAACAAACCTAAGATATGTCTAAACATAAAGAGAAAAATTGTTACGAAACAGGTGTAGAGGTAAAATCAATGAAGCAAGGAAAACAGCTCTTGTCCTAGCTATTAAAAACAAATATGGCCATCATACAATGTTAATTCTCTATAAAGTCAAATCAAGGAAGAATCTAAAACATGTACATGAACCATCTATTTATCTTGGGATGGACTATTGCATTGAATTTTCAGTACACCAGGTTAGGGAATAGGCATATAAACAAATTAGTGCCATATTTGGGAAAATCTGCTCATGTTTCATGGAGTAAAATGCAAACTCTCACATATAAATGTAGAAGCTGTGTTATTTTGAAAAAAACATAATTATTGTTTAGTGAGTGAGTGATTACTGTTTAACACCAACTCTGTAATTTTTCAGCTACATACATTTTTTGTAATGGCAAGAACAAATTTGATTTTGATAAAATGACAACGATGTCCGCTTTGTACTTGACCAACACGCTGAGTTGGATTTTTATAATGCTAGCTCACTGAAACAACAGTCTGCAGGTAGACATGTTGCTCCACTCAGACATATTATTCTGATTTCGAGCCAACCAGTCTTTGTTTTTACTCCTTAGTGTAGTGTGCTTAGCAGAGAAGCCACTTTCAACAATATTTCAATTATATCGTGACAATCAGTTTTATTGGTGGAGGAAACCAAGGTACCCCGAGAAAACCACTGACCTGCCGCAAGTCACTGACAAACTTTATCGCCTGAACGGGTTTCAAACTCACAACTTTAGTGGTGATAGGCACTGATTACATAGGTACCGTAGTTGAAAATTCATCACGACCACTCCTGCTGTTCATTAGATGGTGCTGCAAGTTCCCTTTTAAATACAAGAAACATAGCTTTCTCTAAACATTTCTGCTATGTTTTTAGGACAAGATGTGGGTTTTACCCGTTCGGGGCTCGAAGTCGAACCCACAATCTATCACATTCGAGGTGAATACCCTAACCATTACACCATTGATGCGGTTTATTGGAAGAAGAATAAGAAGACTATGTACAACTATGAAATGGTACAAGTTGACTTTTTTGTTATGAATTTCACATGGTCGAGATGACAATGGTTTCTTTTCGGGTTTCTGAGAGTGAGACCGAGAGAGAATGTTGTCAATATGTGAACTCAGTATCAATAACAATGTTCAACAATAAACTAGCATCGCCTTCCCTTATGTTACACTTATTCATATAACAATCTATATATGAACAGTGAGTGGTGACACGACAGGAATGCTAGACATATCGGCACTAGGACAAATCGGCACCAAGACATATCGGCACCACACTTTAGACAAATCGGCACTTTGGAATTTTTTTTATGTATTTTCATGTTTATTCTACATTTAGTAAAAAATAGTCAAATACTTGTTAATGAGGACAGATACATTTGTTTGCCCATTGTAGGAGAAATTTCAGTCAACGATTTTCTCACATTCTGCCACTTTTTTTTTATTATTACTTAATAAGTTGATTGACACTCAATTGAAACTCCTTTGGCCCATTGATAAACTGTTATGACTACTTTAATAATAATCAAGACTATTTTTTTTTTTATTGTTTAAAATTACAGCACATGAGTAAAATTTCAATAATCACACTCACGGCTAAACACAGTTTTCACATATATTCACTTTCATTCAGACTTTTTCACAAACAAGCTCACACTAAAGAAAACAGAAACAATAAAAACGTTTAGTTTACAATCTTTTGATCAAGTGAAATAATTAATTAACTATCATTACAAATATTAATTATGTATTACACTACAAATTTTATCATCTATAATTTGGTTTAATCAAATTATTTGCTTGTACTATACAGGATTACAGCCATCAGTGCAACGTATTGTTGTATTTTAAAATATTTTTATCTATAATTTGTAATAAACTTTATTTTTATAATCAGTGCCGATCTGTCGAGCCAAGTGCCTATTTGTCTATATTATTGAGTTTCGATTAGCCTAAGTGCCGTTTTGTCCAGGTGCCGATTTGTCTTTTAAACCAAGTGTCGATTTGTCTTTGTAGTGAAAAGGGGGGATGTGTAACTATTCACTGAAAACTTGACAATTCCTTCACTGTGTGGTCCTCATATTAAGCTATTACCTCGGCTTCAATTTCAGATATTCTTTCTAATATTCCCATTTTGTTTCAATTTGCTTCGATTTCGGTAGAATAATAAATATGGGTAAAATGTGTGAAATCCTCGTGAAATAGATGTTGTTCGGGATGCCAAAAAAGGAATGTAAAGTCGAGCTAAACTTCAGAGAATATCCGAATTCAATTCCATTGACCCGGAAGCAGTCCATCGAAAGCAGACTTCATAAAAAAAATCTGGGAACTGAATTTCACGCGTGCATTTCAAGTATGAGATGATTTTGCAAGAAAGAATGAAATTCCATCTATTGCTATAAGTTATTTTTTATTGCATTCATTCATGAATTTTTGCAAAATTTGACCTTGTAAATTGGAATTAGGTCAATCTCGCTCTGCGCATGCAAATATCCGGGCGATTTCCAACATTTTCCGATGTACTGCAACCGTTCAAAAGTGAACCATGTATCCACTGTTCCAGCATGAATTAGGGCGACAATTAATCCAATAGACATCATTTTGTTATATTTTAGTTTCACGTTGTATTCAATTTTCGTTCTGAATAATTTGCCTTTCGTGTTAAACTTCACATACGGGGTTTTACCCTGCTGAAGGTAAGCCATCAATCAAAAATGAGATGAAAACAAATACATTTATCCATTGTTTTGAAGCTATTCATTAACATACTCGAATATTGGTTATTAGGAATGTTGTATTGGTTTAATTGAAGTGTCATGCACAATATAGCCAGGTACATTTTACATGCTGATGTCTGGTATTGTACAGACATCTCGGGATTTTGTAATGATGTTGCTTAAAACGTTGAAATTACAGATAAATCATTAAATGACAGGGAGTCGTATGGAGTGGTGATAAATATGCACATGTTGAGTCTTGAGACAATGGGTTGATGTTGATCATTGTCAGGTACAAGAAGTTTTTCAACATATCTCTTCATTTTAAGAAATGGACCATTTGCACATTCCCAAATAGTTGAATTTTAATTCCTCAAAATTGTATCTGAACTTACCGAAGCCAAAGGCGAAGTGGAAAAGGTTGATAAACTAACTCCATATTTACAATGTTTTCAAGTTCAGAGGTACTTGTTCTGCATCTTCAAATTTAATAAATAACGCTATATATATGCTGGTTCTGTATTCTTCGTGTCATAGACACTGGATTATCCTGCTTGTAATATTGGCATCGTCTACGCGCATGTACAATTTACACTCTGTAATTTCAACACACTTGTACTTATGATAGGTGGACACTGATATAAAATAAAAATAAATAAAATAATTATGGTAGAAAATAGTAAATAAATTATAAGTCGAAGCGTTCGGTTTCCTGTATATAATCTGCTAGAAGACGAATCCATTACGTTTCCGTTAGTGAAACTTCTTCATCTGCTCCTACTATAAGGAGCACCTCTAGACTGAGGTGCATTGAGACAGACAATAAAAACATGTCATTAACAGTCATTCCAAAGGTACCTTGGACTTCACTGAACATTTGGTCCAGTAAAGGTAGAACTTTTAACAGACCAAATCACTTTTTACTGGACAAAAAAAATTAACACAATTTAAGTGCAATATTCTATTCTCTTGTATATTCACATATGCAAGCAGTTTTCTACTTCATCACGCCAATCTTCACAAAAGTCATCATCATCATCTTTGCCATATTTTGCATGTCATGATGTCGTTGCTCTCATCATAATCCAGCCATTCGCGATTGGTCAACCACTTCACGTTAAATTTAGGTACCTTTCTATTTTCTTCATACTTCTTCATTTTCTCCCGCTTGTCGTCACTTTCCATGGTTTTCCCTTTCAGACTCTTTCCAGGAATAGCCCCAGCTACATATCGGAGCCCCAACATTTGGATTTCAACAAAAGATCAGTGACAAATTATTGCTTGAAATTTAGCCATACGCGATTCATTATTAAAAGCGTAGTAAAGATAAGGATTTAAAATGCCCTTTCGACAGTTCCTATATCAATATTTTAAAAATAGAAATGAGATTTTCCACGAACTCAAGCTGAACTTACTATGAGAGCAATGATCAAATATTTTGATTTGACAATTGTTTGAAAACTTGCCAAAAATAAAATACTTCCTGGCATATGTTAACCGGTCAATTGATCCAACGATTAAGATTATTTTATCGGTCCAAGATAATTTTTGTCAGACTTTTGCCACTATCCGACGAACCTTCGGAATGACTGCATTAATTAGTTTTTCTCTTGCTTCTTCATATTGGTCACAATGAAGAATATAATGTTCAATGATTTCCCTTTCTCCACATTGACAGTTTGCACTTTCTGTGATGTTTAATTTGTGGCAGTAATCATTAAGTTTGGCATATCCTGATCTGAGGTTGTAAATTACTGTTGAAATTTTTTTGTTTGGAAAGTCATGAAGGTTTTTTGTTTTTACTTGATGATGGAAATTGTGGTAGAATCTTCCTCTATTACTGAAATTCCATCTGTTTTGCCATTTTTCCGTAATATGGTCCCTTGCTGCTTTTTTCACATCTTGTTTAGTTATAGTATTGTGAGAGTCTGATTGATTTTGTTCTGCTTCCTTTGCAGCTTCTTTAGCTAATCTGTCAGCTATTTCATTTCCATTAACATTCGCATGTCCTGGTGTCCAATGAATTTTTATTTCGATTCCATTTTTTTTGTATTCTTTTCATTTTATCCAAAATTTCGAGTGTAATTCTTTTATGATTTTCAATTTTCCAATGTAGGGTAAGTATTCCAATTGCTGTTTGACTGTCCGAAAATATTGTAAGGTGTTCTATTTTTCTTCTTATTTCTGGTTGATCTATATATTCTAATACTATTTTGATTGCTATTAACTCTCCTAATAATATAGATCCTCTTTTACAAACCGGTTGTTTTAGTTCTGTTGTTTCTTCCTCTACAAATACTATTGCCCCTGCTCCACATGGTCCAGGATTATTAAGGCATGGACCATCAGTGAATGCTATTGCTGTATTTTCGGTTGTTTCAGTGATCTTTTGAAGTATCAAATCTCTACCTTTGATTTCCTGTTCCTTTGTTCTAGTTTTTGATGATCCCAAATTTCTCCAATATTCTGGTGGTGATATACTGGGAGTCCCTAGGCCTAGCCAACACCATAAACGTCATGTTCTATATATTTTTACAATTTTTTACTTTAAACAAAATATTTGAATTCTATAAAAAAAGAAAAAAAAAGATGTTGCATCATGAAAAACCGAAAACTTTACAACCCATTGATAGTAGTTTATGATGTCTATGCATGTGAAAACAGCATCTTATATAAATATCAAGTAACTCTTATTGTTTTTTATTCATATTTCTTTTCAACTCGTCAAATATTGAAGGACACTAAGAAATTTTTATTAAAAATAATCAAGTGCACCTTTTGATATTAAAGTGTTATAATGAACCTTAAGGTCGGCAAATAGGCCACTTTAATGCACAGTTCATATGAATATAACATATTTTCCACATAATCAGTTGGGGCTCCCACTACTTTCAAATTAGAGGGAGAAGTGACTTCTCTTTCAGAGAGCTCACAGGAAGAAGTGGGGAGACTTGTGGGAGAAGTTAATTGCGATTAATCGAAATATTGTTTCGCGACTCCTCTGACTTTACCCTGCCCAAATTTAGTAAATAGTTAAAAAGCTGTCTGAACTGATTTGTTCTGGGTTTTTTTTATTCATAACTATCTTAAGAACATCTATTCAATGTCACATTTTTATTTCTGTCTACCTTGACTATTGGAGTCTTGCATACCAGTGATTTTTATATGTACCCCCTTTTCCTTTTGAAATATTACTGTGTAATAAATCATATTTGTGTGATCTTCAGCAGAAGAACAATGTCTCTGTCAATTTATTCAATGGTCCAACTATATGGACAAACGTAAATGTATGCATTGATAGTCAAAAATTGAAGAAAGTAAAGGCTGTAATTATTATTTGTCAGACCTCAAATCAGATTGCAACAACCGAGGAAAGCTACTTTAGTTCAAAGTTTATTTTTTAATTGGATATGTGTTAACGTTTACACATGTCTGTATGTAAATAAACAGTTCGGATAGATCATAATATTAACCCGGTGTCGAGTATAAAATACCAATGTGGATGGATAAATTTCTGAAGCGTCTTGCGTGCATTTCAGCAAATTTTGAATTGCGATCTTCGCATATACATGTATGAAAATATTTGATATGTTAACTATGATTTTATGTCGCAGAAATGAGAAAAAAAAATATTTCAAAAGTTTGTTTTATTGGAAGTAGCTTCGGACAAAAAGTTCGGTCAACATTTCCTGTAGCACAGTACCGCATTGCATCCCCTTACCAAAATGTCGCCATTGTTGTTTGTTTACGAAAAACAAATATCGATACAGATAGTTTTATTTTAAGCCGGGCATATATAAACAATAAACAAAACCTCTAATGAACGAAATTAAAGTTTCTATAAACCGTAATGGATTACTTTCCAAGAAAATCACCTTCAAAATACTTAATAACGGATACGATAGATTTCATTAAACACATGCACGATATCGACATTTTCATAAATGACAAGTGGAGAAAATACGCGGGCGACGACATAGGGCGACTCTTCAAAATTACAAGGCGACTTGAACTTCGCTTTTGACCAACAAGAAAGCGAAGTCAACCTTCACAAGGCGACTTCTTCGCCCGAATCATCCTCCAACGTGAGCCCTGATCTGTTCCAAATTTTAATGCTGTACCAATTTGTGAATTTTCTATTTGCTATAAATCATTCTCTGCTTTTTTTAGAAGTTGATAGTTATGTAGGCAATTTATTGTTTTCTTCTTAGACATGGTAGATTTCAAAAAGACAAATTCTGGATTGGGTCATGCACAAAATCTTAAAAAACCCACACACTATCACAAAATTGAACAACATAAACATGGACAGTACAATAGCATGATCGTAATTATCTCATTCTGACTAGTAGCTTAAGAAGGTAAAATCTGTTGAATGAAGATCATTACTCTGAGGATATATAAAATAATATATATAGATCTTTTTTATTTGCTCTTCAGAATGGAAAGGGAATTTAATTCTGATGACAGCGGCAGGAATACTCCAAGAGAAGTTGTTGTGACAAGGTCTGATACACCAGGACCTACACCAGCTTATATATACAGTAGAGTAAGTTATTTATTTTAAATGGAAAGGAGGAAATTATTTTGGCCAATAAATCGTAAAATGACGGAATCTCCATGATAAAAAAAAATTTGGAAAAGAAGTTTAGAAACTAGCCAAGAGAGAAAACCTTGGTTTTGAATCAAATTAAACAAGACTTATGTTTTATAGATCATTTTGCAATGTATATATCTTTTGGGGTCGATATCGGCAATGATTGATTATTCATTGGAAACAAAACTAGAAGCTAGTTGTTGCAACATTTTGGCAATCAGTTGTAAATAATATGAGTAAAAATAGAATTAGAAAGAGGACACCCTTGAAAACGATGAGAATGAAGCTTGTTTATCTTTAGTAAAATGTTGACAGTTGATTTTGACTTTTTGACATTACAGGATGTTAACAAAATATATATACTTTGTGAAAACAAAATTTATTTGTGCAACTGGTTTCCAAAGGCTAACAATAACAAGAATAACAAGCAGTCTGTGCCAAAAACATCTTGACAAACTAGCCCGAACAGCATTTTAGAAGAATTTTTTCTATTTGATTAAGTAAATTTTATGCAATTTTTACTAGACGGACATATGGCTAGTGGTTTTTGGCGCAGACTGAACAAGCCGTCGTTCGATTTGAATTCGAAAATGTAAACATCATAAGACAAATTATCTCTGAATGCATTTGTCCTTAAGTTATTTAATAACTTGTCTTGAATAATCGAGGTGTGTATTGTATATGAGCCACTACAGAATGCTGTTAAAAAGATGGGGAGAAATTACTATAGAAACACATGAACTAAACTTTTAGTTACCTGAAATTTGTTTGGCATGAAGAAGAGAGAATAGGAAAGGGCACATTAAACAGCAGATAAGTATCTATGCAATTAATGCATGTCAATAGTAAGGTTTTGGGAATTTGTCTTGTCAGTACCAAAGTGTACTTTATACAACACCTTATGTCATAAAATTATCAATGCCTTTTATCCAAAGGAATGTTTTCTCAAGGTATCTAATTTCCCATGGCCATATCAAAATAACTTATCTTCACAATATAATTGAAATGTCGCTGAAAATGTTTCTGAATACTGATGAGATTTGAATGTCTTTATAGGATCAGTTGTACAAATTTGGTAACAGTATAACAGCCAGAAAGAGACCAGCATGTCTGTCTACAGAATATGACAAGTAAGCTTACAATTAAGGTGTATCAGTAAGAATAATTCTTTAAAAAAAAGAATGTTTCTGGATGTGACAGATGGTTGTGAACAATAAAGTGTAAAGAATGTTTATAACAAGAACAGTAAATGATGAATTAGTCATACTTGTAAATGATGATCATTAATTTACTGTAAATATCAATTGTTCTTTGTGATATTTAAGTCTCCCAAACAACGTTTGGAGACTTATTGTTTTTGCTCCGTTTCTTATTATTATTATTCTTCTTCTTGTTCTTGTTATTCTCCTTTCTTTCCGTGCACCATGAACTTGTCCACGGCAGATCTCAGGAACTACAGGACATGAAACTTGGTGGAGTTATAGATATATGTTTCTAGTTGATCCTAAAGTTTTCAGATTTGTGGTAAAGGGGGTCAAAGCCATATTTTTGGGGGTTCAAAAGGGGTGGGGGTTACTATAGAATCCTATGGGAAACTTGAAATTTCGTACATTAATGTTGATAACTTCTAACTGGATAATGATAGAGACATACATTTTGACATAGTGATAGGTCACCATTAGAGGAGCAATTCTGCATTTTCAAAATGGCTGTCAATACACGGCATAAAAATGGGGGGTAAAAATTCAACATTGTTCGATATCATCAAAATTTGATATGTGGGTAGATAGTGTCAGTAGCCGGTTTGGGAGACTTCATAATCGTTAGATTATAATCATATCTTGTTTCACTTCAAGTTGCCTTCTCCTGATTCTAACTTCTTTATACATATAAAGCAGGGATGATTATTTTAGTTATTTAACTGATTTCAGATATTTTCCTCTCTAAATTTGTTTTCTGAAAATTGCTGGAAACAGTCAGAACAGGTCAAAATAGACCATTTGAAAGGGAGTGTAGATAGTTTCAGCTATTTTTCATTGATTTTCTAGTTATTTTATTTTCTAACCAGAATCATCCCCAATAATAAATGGCAAAAGGGAGCTGACAAAGTACATACTTAATTTGCTTGTACTGTTTTGGTGAAATAATGTTATTGAGCTTAATATGATCTTTTCAGTCAAGAGGGTTTGTGGGATCCAGAAAAATGGTTTCGATCTTTCGATTTTGGTGGTAGTGGTGACCGAATATCTCCTACCATTGGAGAGAAAGAAAAGAAGGGAGAAAGAGAATATCTATCAAAGAGGAGACCATCAGGTATTTATAGATAGATCTGCTGTATAATGTACAATGTATATCAGTTTCAGTCTTCGTGTTAACCCACTTGCCCAAAGCCCAGGACAAGTAAAACTGCATTTGGACAAGTGAATATTATGAAAAAATTTGTTTGAATAAATCGGAAAAAAATTCTAAATTTGGCTTTCGGGCAAGTAGGTGAAAAAAATTAAGGCATAGACTGCAGTTTACCATTTTACAGTCTATAACCAGAAACCACTAGCTGCAAGTCTCAGTCTAGAATTTGTTTTCGGTCTAGTGAAAAATTGCATAAAATTTGCTTAATCAAATAAGAAAAAATAAGTGTCCATTTATATTTGAAAATAAGACATTCTTTTACACTCGGTCGGGTCAAATCAAAGACTGTAAAATTGGTAGTTGCTGCTTCTCTGCCAAGCATGCAGTATTAAATAGTAAGAGCCAAGACTGGTTGACTCCGAATCAGGTTAATGTATCCAGGTGGAGCGACATGTCTACCCACAGACTGTTATTTCAGTGAACTAGCACTACTAACATCCAACTAGGTGTGTTGATCTAGTACAAAGCGGACATCATCATCTCGTCGAAATTGAACTTGTTCTCGTCATTATGTAACTGAATGATTGCTGATTTGGCATTGTATAACAATCATTCACTAAATATAAATGATAAATAAGATCTCGCAATGAATCTTCATGTATGAGTACTGCTCACTAACTTTAAAACAATTGCTGTTTGTAATTCATATATATTTTTCTGTATACCAACATTTAAGTTCATGATATGCAATTAGTCCGTATTTATTGAATGTATATTATATAGAGTACATGTTAAAGTTCCTTTTAAACTATTTAGATAACTTGTTTATGATAATTGTAGATCCTAAAGAAAGACTAAAAGAAGAAAAAGATGGAATAGTGCTAAGTCCTCAACGTAGAAGTTTTGGTACTGGTTGTCATGTGACCACTCCTTCTATTACCAGACAGGTTAGCTGTCCTGCTGATTATAAAGAGGACACCAGGTAATAGGATACATTTTCATCGAAATGAGATAATAATAGATATTGGTAATCGGCCTTCATTCACCACACGTGTATTTTCGCAAAATTAGTCCCAAAAATAGAACAAAACTTAATTCATTATTTACACATGTTATTATAAATGTATATAGATATAGCATATTCAAATTACCCTGGTATGTTGTCAGAATATTTTTGTCAATATACAATGTACATGAAATTCGGTATAAGAACAGTTACGGAAACAAGTTGGTTCATAGGAGTTTAAATAATTTTTTCATATTCATGTAAAAATAGCTTTCAGTATTGAGACGACTGCTTTGTATAACATTGTTGGCTGAAAATTGATGGTTCAACAAGAGTAATTAATTTTTCCCACATTAATCTTCAATTTCAACTGTTAGTTATTGAAACATTTAAACTTAAATCACAAAACTATTGAAACAATTACTATGAGTGATGATTGATTAAAGAAATGCTTGACCAAGTTGGTTTATAATATATTGTGTTCTCTATGATGTTTTATATTGTAGAAATGTTAGAAGGATTGGCAGTGGAAGAATACAGATTGACAGGGAAAGAGAACCACAGCGGGACCGTGAACGAGACTTTAGGGCAATCAGAGACAGGTTTGATGATAGAGACAGAAGATTTGACCGAGGATACAGGAGGGATTATGAGGACAGGGTAATTGTACTTACGTCTTCTTTTTACGTGGATATAAATTTTATGAAAAAAAAGTCTTTGTTTACTTTTGCTAAAATATGCCAGAAACTGATGAACAAAAGATTGTGTATAATTAAAGAATTAAAAAAATACTTGACTATAAGTTAAAGGAAATACAAATCAGATCTCTAGTTTAGTGCCCATCACATGTTTCTGGAATAATTTTCATCAGGTATGCTCAAAGTCAGGGTTGTGAGGTATTGTCAAGTGTCTGGATGGAAAATTCTGTCAAAAAATTTTTTTTACCAGTAATTTGACAATAAAAATGGTGTTTATATTATACATAACTTAAAATATTTTTTAAACAGAAAAAGGGATCATGGCATTTCTTCTTGGTACAAATTTCGACAAACTTGAAACATTTTTTTAGTTTAATTTGCTGTACAAATTTTAAAAAAAGAGAGCATTTTTCAACACTAAAAATCGAAAGACAGCGATAGGTCTTGTTTAAAAAAAATACTTTGTTCCTTTTATACCTTATGTTGTTGTTATCCTTCTGTTGATTATGGGTTAGACCTGGTTATCACCTCAGTTATTAAAAGTTTCCTGGCACCTACCTAAGGGTCAGATCATTATACATGTCCGGGGTTTCCTTTCACAATAGTATGACAAATGAACAATTGCTGAACATGAAGATACAACACCAACAACTACCCACTATATTGGTTATGAAACACAATTTTAAATCAATTTCATTTTAATATTAATAATGCACCAAAATCAGTTCATTCCATATGAACATTTTCATTCAATGATGTATATCTTAGTCGTTGGTGGCAACCGTAACCAGTCAAACACTTTAACATTATATCATAATTTATTTCTGAGTGAAATGTATGATGTATATTTTGGTCATTAGCGATTATCATAACCCAATAAACACTTATGTTTTAACATTATAACATAATTTATTTATGATTTATGAAATATATTTTTTATAATCATCTTTAGGTCTTCTTATTTTCCAACGACCAAACAATACATATTTGTTAAGTGCATGAAGAATATTGCATGCTGTTATCAGTGTGTATACAGAGCACAGAAAATCGTTGGATCGGTGGTATGAGAAATATGACAGAAGTTAGACAATATGTTATTGTCATGAGTGATTGTAAGAACCATGGAGGGTCAATATTATTCACATCCAAATATATTTTGACATTGAAATATAGAAATTGTTAATATGTAAATGTTTTGTTTGTTGATTATTTTTTACAATCTAAAATATATTTTATGATTTCAGAGAGATTTCAGTCGACATTTTAATAGAGATAATGGTGAGTTTCTTATACATATTAGAGAATTTTTTTTAAATTTATATACCAGATAGATAAAATATGCTATTCACATTCATTTATATTTTGGACTGTTGGACATAAGAGCAGATGTTTTTGCAAGAAAAATGAGATTGTGACATAAAAAGAAATAATTTAACTTCATGATACATTTAAGATTTTTTTTTATTTTTCCCAACTTCAATAGTAAAATTCTTTAAATTTTTTTAAGGTCGGCCTAGGCGTGATTCCTATCGCCATCATGAAGAAGAAGAGCCAGAATGGTTTTCAGAAGGCCCCACTAGTCAGCATGACCACATAGAATTGCATGGTTTTGAAGGACCAAAGGAGGTTAGGGTTGAAAGGTCAAAAGTCAAAAATGAAGAAGATGAAGACAACCATATGGATACTGGATTTGATGAAGAGTATCATGAAGAAGCTCAAGAAAAAGACACTAGTAATAGTAGTAATAGTAAGTAGAAGTATTATAATCTGGGATAATTTTTTTCAGTTATTTAAATGATTTCAACTATTTTCCTTTGAAAATTTGCTTTCGGAAAGTTGCTGGACACGGTCAGAAAAAGGTAAAAAAAAATGACCATTTGAAAGGGGATTGTAGATGGTTTCAGCTATTTTTCAGTTATTTATTTTCTAACAAGGATCATGCCTATAATTTATCTTGCAATCATTACATATCCTGTAGAAAAGATATTCAAAATTTGTTTTCCTTTATTTGTCTAGTATACAATAACATATAAAAGTAACTACAAAAAAGATATAAAAAGAGAGACAAAATCCTTTATTTTCTATATGTTTAAATGATCAAAATGTACTGAGATTTTTAAGTTTCAAGATCTGGAAATACATGTATTTGGTGAAAAAATCATGAACACTTCTATATGGTAAGGTGCATCAGTTTTATCAGTGTGAAAACATTCTGTGCAGATTCAAGATTGGGTTTGAAATCTGAGGAGGTACATATCTAAAATACATGTTTTGATTCTAACCTGCCATTTATCATACTATATTCCATATTTGCACCCCATGCTAATTACTATTCCAAGAAGTTTCAGTTTTTTCGCCTATGATTATCATTAAAAATAAAAATTGTTGATAATTATTTGTCCTTTTTCTTTTGAACCTTGTATTGTCTGTCCTTATTCGATTTACCGCTTCTAATTACCCCTTTGTATCTTCAAGCTTTTTTTTACATATATATATGATATATCTAATAGATTTGACTATGAATACTAAGAACAAAGATTTAATAGGAAATATACAAAGAAACTTTAGATAGAATTGCATTTTCTCTATTTCAGAAGTAGCAGATGTAAAAGAGAGAAATGGAAGTCTAGAGACAAACGAGTCCAGTTCACCGGAGGAATCTGGTAACTCAGACAGTTTACATGTACCATCTCCACAGACAAATAACTTGTTTGACTTCAATGAGTTCTTCAAGATAGAAAATCTACCTGGTCTAAATGTAGGTATTAATGAGGGTCTTTATTTGGATGATGATATTGTACAATGTATATTTGTTTGTTTGATAGTGTTTAACACCACTTTCAACAATATTTCAGTTATATCGTGTCGGTCAGTTTTATTGGTGGAGAAAACCACCGACCTGTCGCAAGTCACTGACAAACTTTATCACATAATGTTATACACCTCTCCCTGATCGAGATTCGAACTCACAACTTCAGTGATGATAGACACTGATTGCATAGGTAGTTGTAAATCCAACTAAATTACGATCTCGGCCACGGGGTGCAAAAGCTAGATTTATGATAAAACGTTCTTGGTACCTGGTAACTTATTTGTAGTCATTATACTAGATACTTATTAGTTCTATACTATAAATGGTTTTCTCTGGACAAACTGACTTCCTTCATCACTGAAAGTGGAGCTCAACAAATATTGTGTCAAAAAATCAATATACAAGAGAACATTGTAACAGGTCTACCTGTGGAGTGTTGTCTCTGTGAGCTAGCATTTGTTAGTCTAGTACAAAACATATCATCATTATCATCATCTCGTCAAACAAAAGGTAACTATTTCTTACGCTTACAAATTGTTCAGTTGGTATTAAACAACACTTGCTCACTATCGATTAAATTATAAACTACGTTAAGAGTAATATATAAACAAATGAGAACCCAAATTTGCAATGAACTTGTGTTTAGAAGATTTAAAAGAATGTATGATTACATTTCAGGAGGGAGCAAGTCCTACAGCTGAAGTGCAGGCTGGATTCCAGAGTCGTTTTAGTCAATGGTTCTCCAGTCGACACGGAGGTGGTGGAGGTAGTATGGGTAACAGTAGAGAAAACAGTCGTAGATCATCTATTAATGAAGACTTTGGATACCTTAATGGTAAGAGACAACATAGTACTTTGTATTGTAACGATGAGGATGTTAACTTCATTTCAAACAATATACATGTATTAGTTGTATTGTGACAGTCAGTTTTATTGGTTGAGGATACCATAGTAACATTAGGAAACCACTGACACTGACACTGTCAAACCTGCTTATAAAGGCCACTCAAGGGAACCTGAAAATGTGGCCTTTATGAGCATTTGTTCTTTATATACAGGTTAATATTATATGCACTAATGCCATTATTCATTAATGGGAAAAATGAGACTGCCTTTTATAGACTGTGATTTGTTATATAGAGGTGCCCTTTAAGGCAGGTTTTGACTGAGCATATCAAGTACACCTGTCAGGAGCGGGAATCAATTTCACAACTTTGGTGGTGATAGGCAATGATTATATTGGTAGATAGCTGCCAAAACAACCTCTATTATTTTAAGAAACTTTACTTGAGCGTATACATTGTGACTTGTGTCAATGAGCTTGTTTTCATGCAGCAGTGATGAAAAAAAATGGACACATTATGATACAAATAACAGTATAATTATGACAAATGGAACAATTTGCTTTCCAAAGGACTATTATTCCAGGAAAGGGATTGATGCTGGAACGGCACTTTTTTCAACACCTATTATACATAGAATTGAATTAGAATTTCTTAATATATCCTAATATTGATTTTGTTACAACCTCCATTAATACCCATTTACATTTATATGAGCTATGTTCCAACAACCCATGCATCTTTCATGGAATAGCCTATACATGTATAAAACTAACATTGATGTAGCCAATTTTGTTGATGGAGTTATTTTTTGAGTCCATTAAATTTAAGGGTGTACTGAAATCAAATGAGATATAACAAATTAATGTCAGTAATTGCAGACTAATTTTCACTTGAGGTTTGTCATAAACAAATTTTGCTATTATGTTTTTAGAATTATTAAGTGGTACCAGAAGTCCTATTGTCCCATCACCACCACCTAACACAATAAATTCTATGTATGAGAGGTCTGTGTTTATGACACCAGCCAACAGTACCTTCTCTGACAAACCACAGTGTATAAGTATGGATATGTCTGTCTCACAGAAGAACATCATAGCACCTATGTTGACCAGTTTATTCCAGAATTCTGCATCCTCTCACCATAAGAGGAATGATAGCAGTAAGTTTTTGGCTTTATTATTTTGTTTTTATTTTTCACATCAGGTTGTCATTTTGACTTTTTTTCTGTCCAAAAGCTTTGATATGGTAGTGCTAGAAATTGACAGGCGTCTGGTCATCTCTGTGACCAAGAATTTTTTACTGACCACTAAATTTTGATAAATTTGAAAAGGGCAGCCAAATTCTGCATGATTACTTCAAAAACAATTTTTGGCTTGAATCTGGACTACCTGAAAATTATCTTTACTTCAAAAATGAAAATGAAATGAAAAATAAAAATTTATATGTATTAATCAATGTTAAATTTATATGTATTAATCAATGTTTAAACAGAATAGGAAAGTACAATGAAATCAGTCCCTAAATAAAACGGAATCCTGTATAAACCAAACTTAAAAGAAAGTTCCAATGTAGAAAATCGTTATTAATTTAAGCTGTATAAACTGAACATCTGTTTATTCCAAACACAAAAGCTGGTCTCAATAGGAGGTTTGGTTTACACAGGTTTCTCTTAATAAAATGCCTTTATCTAAGAATTTGTAAGAGATAAAAGAATATGTTTGAATGTCAACCTAAGTCTGTGATTTTAGTACACAACTGATGATTGTAAATCTATGTTTTCAGACAGTAGTAATTTCAGTGTACAGGATGTTGAAGCCCAACTGAAAGCTTTGTTATTTGGAAGAAAAGATTCTACTGCCTCCAGCAGTGGTAATAACAGTCCAGCTATATCTTCTCCTAGAAGTAAGTGTAAAAACAGTCCAGCTATATCTTCTCCTAGAAGTAAGTGTAAAAACAGTCCAGCTATATCTTCTCCTAGAAGTAAGTGTAAAAACAGTCCATCTATATCATCTCCTAGAAGTAAGTGTAAAAACAGTCCAGCTATATCTTCTCCTAGAAGTAAGTGTAATGGGTGTGGTCAATACATGTACAGTAAAACCTGTATATAAAGGGAACTTTATGAGCAACTGTCCTTTATTTACAGTGATTCGTTATATAGAGGTGCCCTTTATATACAGTGATTTGTTATATAGAGGTGCCCTTTATATACAGTGATTTGTTATATAGAGGTGCCCTTTATATACAGTGATTTGTTATATAGAGGTGCCCTTTATTTACAGTGATTTGTTATATAGAGGTGCCCTTTATAGACAGTGATTTGTTATATAGAGGTGCCCTTTATTTACAGTGATTTGTTATATAGAGGTGCCCTTTAGAGCAGGTTTGGCTGTATGTGATACTAGTAGTTTAGTTCATGCTGGGTCAACTTTGTTTAAGTTAGTGTCAATGATTCATCTGTTCGTCTTTTAGAAATATAAACATTTTCATTGTAAAATAACTTAGAAATCAGATTGCAACTATCCATTCCAACATCAGCATGCATGATGTAACTTTCATCTTTGTTAATAGGATTTTTTTTTTTTACACCATTGATAAATAGATGTCTTCATATTTAAAAAAGAAAAAAAATATACATGTATGTGTCAATCTGGTTAAATACACTAGGATCCACCTGACTTCTCAAGCTAGCCTATCATGTGAACTTAAGAAAAGTTTGAAGGTACCAAAGGGGTAATCAGAAGCCGTAATTCGAAGAAGGACAAATAATATAATGGCCAAAAGGACAAACAATTGTCGACAAAATACTACACAGAAAACTAAAGATTGAACAACATGATTATTATCCCTTCAATTTTCTTAAGACTTTTTGTATGCTCTCTGTAATGTACCCTAACAACCAGATTTTTGACAGCAGTGTTTTCATTAGTTAATCACCTTTGTGTTAAGTTAATTCGAGTTGTGTCAGATGATATTTTAGCGTAGATTGACATGTAATAATCAAGGGTTAGTGGGGTTAGGATTATGGTGTTTAACGCCACTTTCAACAATCTGTCAGTTTTATTGGTGGAGGAAACTGGGGTGCCTGCAGAAAAACACTGACCTGTCGCAAGTCACTGACAAACTTTATCTCATAATGTTGTATCATGTACACCTCTCCTGAGCGTGATTCAAACACACAACTTAGTGGTGAGGGGCACTGATTGCACAGGTAGTTGAAAATCCAACTACCATGTGATCACAACCACGATGGACCCTGTAATAATCAAACATTAAAAAGGTAAGATATAGTCAAACCTGCTTTAGTGACCACCTCTACTAAGCAATAACTTGTATTATGTGACCTTAATTATTATTTACCTTCACTGTGCATTTTATATTAATTAAACCTGTATTAAGTGACCACCTGTCTTATGTGACCCTATTTTAATGTTCCCTTGGAAGGTCACATAAGTCAGGTTTGACTATAATAATAATATAATAAATGACAAAAGGAAGCTTTAAATTATGTTTGTTTTATTGTAGATGTACCATATAGTGTGAAGACAGTTCAGGAACTAGAGGCTGATATGAAACAGAGGAGTGACCCTGGACATAACTATCCTCAGCAACCTATCCCCCACCCTCTCGCTATGGATCATCGTAAGATGGAACGACAGATGACTCCTCCTGTACAACATCAGCCTCCTCATCAACAACAACAGTCATCTCAGCATTCATCTAGAAGATCCAGTCAGGATGAGGGAGACTTAACTGCATTTAATAAATTACTTAGTTTGATGCAGGCAGGGGCTGCGGCAGCTGTAGAATCCCCAAAAATTCCAGTAAGTTGATGATATATCCAAAGTTTTAATGTTGTAAAGATTGTAAAAATAAGAATTTCACATGCTGCATAAATATACAAAATGAAACTGAAATTTGATCAAAGTAAACTGATAGAAGTCTACATCCTGGGTCTTTGTTATTTATTTGAACTGATTTTTCTGTAATTACAGTCACGACAGGAAACTAGAGTCCCATCGCCACAGCAGCAAATGATGCAGCAGCAGAGACCACAGACTCCTACTAATCAACCTAGTGCTGCTCAAATCACACAGAATGAATTTTTACAGGTGCAAATAGGAGGTTTTTTTTTATTTACTGTATTTGTTTTCATAAAAATATAAATTAATACAGAGAAAACGTCAGGACAAAAGTTAACATCTTAATTACAGTTTGAATTGTAAATGTTAAATATACATTGTATACAAGTAGATGAACCCAAGATTATTATTAATATTGTAATAAAATAGAATATTAAGAAATAATGTTATGTACTAATGATGTCAATGAAAATAAGACCATCCATTACAAGTTGTTGGTATGCTTTTACCCAATCAACCCATCTAAATGTCTCCTCAATTTTTCTTCATGTTTTTATAACAAAAAGTGTCATTTTCTAAGAAAAATAAATAAATTGCCTAGCTACCTAACCACTTCTCAAACTATGGGTCAGGAAACAGCAAACCAACTATTTTTAGGGATTGCCAAAGATTCAATGGATCATTATATAGATCAATGTCCTAGTCATTGATGTTTATAAAGGAAATTTATGTAAATGTTTATTTTATTTTATTTTATAAGACTCATTATTACTTGTAGGCTTTACTTCGTAACAAGGAGCAGCAACATCTAATTCGACAACAAGCATTGACCCAAATGAGAATGAATCAGATGACCAAGCACTCTACACCTCTTGCCCAGCCACCCCAGATGAGTCAACAGACACCAGGAGCTTTAAGACCATCAGCACCAGAGTCCATTGCAAATTATATCAAACAGAACCCAACAATCATCACCAAGTCAGCATCCCCCACCCCTCCCCCACAAATTGTGCAACAGCAACAGGCACCACCCCCATCTATGATGAATGTCATGCAGAACACATCAACGCCCAGAGCACCTTCGCCATCACCCCAAGTCATTCCGAACTTCATGCCTCAGCCTTCATCATCGCCACGGGTGCCATCACCAATCAGTAAGTCTGTAAATTTAATTGTTAAAATTTAAACTTTTGTAATCCATGATGTTGACTTGATCGAGTAACAACATGGTTGAACATATCTTCACTTATCTTCACTTATATCTGACAAGCTTATCTATGTGTGATTCATATATTATATTTTTACAACTTTATACAAGATCCTGATCATAACTCAGAATCAAGACGGAACAGACTAACTTTGTAGATATCATATTTCACTGTAGTAAAAAGTTTTTACTTTAGGGTTCTTCCACTCTTAATTGATGTATAGCTCTACATTAAATATATTAGTGATTTAAGATACACAAACATGGCAAGATGTACTTGATACAACACTATGTGATAAAGTTTGTAAGTGACTTGCAGTAGGTCGGTGGTTTCTCCTGGTACTCCAGAAAACTGACCGCCATGATTTAACTGAAATATTGTTGAAAATGGAACACAATAAACCCTGAGCTACATTAATTCATTCTATATAGAACCAATTTCATTAATCATTTGATATATTGCAATAAACATTTTATTTTATAGTGTTCAGTCAACAGCCACCCATGCATCTCAACGCACCATCACCTATTCATCCAACACAGCTGCAGAGTACATCACCTATAAATGTCCCAGCAGTATCTATGTCTGTAAGTATATTTAAACATTCATTATGTATTCCACTCTTAAATTAAGGGAATAGTGAGTATCTATGTCTGAAAGTACATTTGTATCAAAACAATGATGATTTACTAAACTTGTAAATTAAGAGAATTGTGAGAGCATACACTTAATGTATTAATTATTTTAATTATTGATAAATATGCAATAGACGTTATACATATACATTGGAAATATTTTAGATAAATATTAGATTAAACAGTAATTTCACTATTCTTCAGACTTGTACATTCATGTTTTGAAATCTGAAATCACAACATTAAAAAATGATGATAATAATAAAAGACATTTTAAAACACAGATCGCACAAGGGAAGATAACTATACACATCTTATCATTCATTTTCAGTCAACTTCTACTATACGACCACCAGTAATTCATCGTGGCCCAAGTCCTCAAGAATTAATAGCCCATACACAGGCCATAATGCAGACAGCATTGCTAAAGAAACAGCTGGAAGATCAAAAAGAAAGGTTCATGAAGAAACAACAGGAAAGGTTAGTACTATTTTAACACTTCCATGTGGTTTGATACCATAAACATTATGTTGTTAGATGGTGGTGTATCACCAGATAAAACAAAAAACAACTGTCACCAGATTGCATTCTTTGTACATACACATCAATTTTTTCAGCATCTCAACAGGTTTCCATGACGTTAAGTTTTTCATTTTGTAAATGCATATCGTTTAACTTGATCTTTTCTTTCAGAGTAATCTATTTTTTTGTATGGTATGTAGTTAAATAGAACTGTAACTTTCCAGGATGTTATATAGATGGTCCTGACCCAACATTCAATGTAACACTCAAGGATCATAAATAGTTTAATTTGTGGAGAAAAAAACCTGATTATTTGGGAACTATCTGTGGCTACTTGCATAAAGTTACATACTCCTGCCATGATATTGCTGATATACGGTCAAGGATGGTGTTAAACAATAATAAATGCTAAGCAAATGTTTGTAACTGAGGAAATTAAAATAGTCAAAACGTTTTCCTTTCATGATGTAATCCCATCACTTTGAAATTTTGCTGATTTTTTTTTAATGATTATGCAAATTACTTGTATGTTATTTTACTTAAGATAAACACTTGAGGGAGTCTCCAAACTTGATAAACATATACATGTTTTGTATTTTAGGGGAAAGTCTCCAAATCCCGGAGTACCACCTAGTTCCTCAAAGTCTCCAAGTATGTTTGTGGTATCAAGTGCTGTTAACCAGTCAAATAATTCACAGCCAAAGGTATGTTAGACTTGTCTACCTTTATTAGCTTATGTAGTCATGGCAATGTATTTGTTTTAAAATTGACATCACTTTTGCAATATGCTTGATTTTTCATTGCAGATACATGTACTTGTCTTTTATACTAATAATTTGTATAAAAAAAGCGGAAAAAATATATAAAAATTAATAGTGACAAAAATGAATATGTACCTGAGTTTGATTTTGACCTTCTACATATTTATAGTTTGACCCCCGTTCATGGCGAGGTGTACTTGATACAACATTATGTGATAAAGTTTGTAAGTGACTGAAGGCAGGTCAGTGGTTTACTACGGGTACTCCGGTTTCCTCCACCAATAAAACTGACTGCCACGATATAACTGAAATATTGTTGAAAGTGGCATTAAACAACATAACCCTAACCCTCTACATATTTATTTCAGCCTGCTGTTTCTGTAGCCTTTACACCTACATCTGTGATGAGGAAAATGCATTCAGATAAAGCTACAGAGAAAGACAAACAGAAGCCTGACACATTTGAAGGTAAGAAATTTTGTCTTGATTCAGCAAAGAATATGGCTGCCATAAATAGTTCTTGTTGTGTGTAACTTTATAAAAATCTCTGAAACTACAAGCCCAAATGATTTGTTAGTTAATATTAATAATTTCGCTTTGATGCAGCCCCAAATAATGGCCACAATGCACAATTCTTATATCTGATTGTCTGAAGCTTTATAAATCTTATCCATTAACTACAAATAAATCTTTTCCCTTACCGACATGTCAAAATGATTTTTTGCATAGTACAAATTCGGTATCTGAAATCCTTCTACATATATTCCTCATGTAATTTTTGTTCTGGTGAAAACATGGTAGTGATGGGCAATTCTGGTTTCTGAAACTTCAAAATTGCTTAAAGCTAAACAGTCCATGAATTACCAGATAAATGATCCGGGCTCAGGTGATCCACTTGTGGAAAAAAAATCATCTTTTTTAATCATTCTGTCTTTTAAAGGAAGTGTCAAGAGGCCAATAGTTTTGCTGATTTTTATTTTATTTTGTTCAGTTGAAAAGGATGCCATTGGCATTGAAGTACTACAGTATCTGATATTTTCTATTGTCTTGTTAATATTATTTTCTTTGTATTAAAAGACGAAATTGGATTTGCTGTTTAAATAGTTGATAATAATATGTAAATTAGATTGAATTATTGGGAGCAGGACAATTGCCCCCCTAGGATAATTACCCCACACAATTTTTTTCCAGTTTTATATCTAGTTTCTGATTACCCCTTTCTGACTCTATGAACTCCATTGGACTACTATACTTTCACTTCAAAATACACTCCTATTTAAGCCAGTTCTAAGCTTGTACTTAGCTTGCAATCATTTTTTCTCAAAATTCTTTTTAATTATTAACCTTTGTACTTAGCTTTGATCATTGTTTAATCAAATTCCTTTTTATAATTTTTCTTTGAAGACCAATTTTGTAAGGTAATTAAAATTAATTGGGAAATCATTAAACTCTATCTAAAAATAAAATATCTATAAATAATAAGAGAAAGTTATTTTTTATCATAGCTTGTCCAAGCTGTATAATCCTTTTGATGATTAATATCACAGGGGCTTGAATCGCTTTCATAGAGGTCACACAGCCTATTTACCATATATAGCTTGAATCGCTTTCATAGAGGTCACGTGGCCTATATACCATATATACTAACGTTAGTATATATATATATATATATATATATATATATGGTATATAGGCCGTGTGACCGCTATGAAAGCGATTCAAGCCCCTGAGATTAATATACAAAGAAGAAAATCCAACTTAAAAGTAATTTGAATAATTTAATCTGAGTTTATGCATATTTATTTCTCATTTAAAAAATAAATTAAAATGAAATACAAAAATTGGGGGATGGGGGGCTATTGTCCTAGACCCTGAATTATTATTATGCAACTGTCCAATGGAATTGCCACTAGCGTAACAGTAAGAAATGTTTTAATTTATCTCATAGGTACACCGATAGCACCACCACCAATCAAACAATTAATAAGACCTGATGGATCTATGAATGATGAGGAAACAAATGCAAACATTAACAATGAAATTGACAGACAACTCAACAACCTGTATCAGGAATCAAGAAATGGTCTTCCACCACAGATCGACCATCAGATCAACACAAGTGTTCCACCCCCTGGTTATACAATGTCAGGATCTATAGCTGTCAATGCTGGTCAAAATGAACAGATGGCTAGGATGAACAATAAAAATTCTCGTCCTGTTCATGGTCAGAATATGATGTCAAATATGATGCAGGCTAACGGACAACTGCCACCTATGAATGGCCCACCACCACCTGTCTTGTCCTCACAGCTACAGACTCCAGGTAGACCTATTATTAAAGCTGTGAATGTTACAACTAGTAATGTAATGGGGGTAGTAACACCTAATCAGGTACCGGTGAGACAAATATCTGGGACTCAGCAGATGAGTACTCCACAGACAGCTCCAGGAATCCAACAGAGGGCCATCATGGGACAAAACACACTACAGACATCCACGCCTAACATGCCACCTCGACCAATGAACATATCGCCAAATCCTCTGACTCGGCCATTGGTTGGAACGCCTGTCACGCCCAACTTTCCAATGGGTATTCCAATAACTGGACGGTTGCCCATTCCACCTGGAGGGGTCAATATGACCCCTAACCCCCTGGTGATTCAACAGATGATGCAAGGAGGGATATCACCTAGTGCAGCAAGAGGTATTTATTTTTAACAGTAGTTTGAATATTTTTCCTTTTGATCTCGCAGAGTGATATTGTCAGTATAAACGAAGTGACTCTGATACTGGACATTATCGATCAGAGTGATATTGTCAGTATAAACGAAGTGACTCTGATACTGGACATTATCGATCAGAGTGATATTGTCAGTATAAACGAAGTGACTCTGATACTGGACATTATCAGTGTGACGTCAAGCACATTATGATGTTACTAATAAAAACATTAATGTCTGATTTGAAGGTCTTGATATACATTATTACTAGTATAGGACTCGCTGTGATACTGGTGATAATAGCTGTCTCAACCTTCAGAACTACTGTTAATCTATATATTTGATCTACAGTCAAACCTGCCCCTGCTATCGCCTGTATTAAAAGGTCACCATTTTCTTGTCCTGTTATGGAAATTTTCATATGAATTGAACCTCTTTTTAAGAGGTCACCTGTCTTAAAAGACCACTTTTGCTTTATCCCATAGATGACTTCTTAATACAGGTTTGACTATTTACATCTTAGTGAAGGGAGATAATGTTTTCCATAATAAAATATACAAGGACAATCCTAAAAGTTTAGAATCCACCCTGAACGCTGAAATACAATACCCATTGTTTCTCCCCCTACATTGTGATTTGGATCTCACTAAAACTTATTTCTTATTACAATACAGAGATGTTCATATTATTACAATAGTCTGATAAGACAACTTTTTCTTTGTTCCAAAGGTGACCTCTTAATACAGGTTTGACTGTATTTCATTTTACTACTCTACATCAGCTTTCTCAGCCATCTTTAGTTTATAATAACATGGCTACCAGAACTTGGTGTCCTTGATATTAACCCATAACTTATCAATATATACTCACTATACAATAAAATAAACCTTTGTTTTGTTGATATTCATGAATTTGTTGACCATCACTAAACTATCTTTTCCTAGAATAAGTATATCCTCCCTCCTATAGATATATTTGTTTACTATATGCAGATGAGATATAGGGGCCATCGTATTCGTGATCATATGATAGTTCGATTTACAACTACCTATGCATTCAGTGCCTATCACCACTAACGTTTTGATTTCAAATCCAGCTCATGGCAAGGTTTACTCGATTCAATCTTATGTGATAGTTTGTCAGTGACTTGCAACAGGTCGGTGGTTTTCTCTGGGTTGTCCACCAACAACACTGACCACCATGATATGACTGAAATATTGTTGAAAGTCGCATTAAACACCATAGCCCTAACCCAGATATCTAATTAAATATTAGTAGAAATATTTTAGAATAAAAGCAAAATAGTTTACAACAATAAGCACCAACAGATATACTTGCAACTCGTCTAGGCGAGTTATGGACTCATTACTTGTGTTTGGGACTCCCCATTTTGTGAGTTGTGGACTCATTACTTGTGTTTGGGACTCCCCATTTTGTGAGTAGTGGACTCGTTACTTGTGTTTGGGACTCCCCATTTTGTGAGTTGTGGACTCATTACTTGTGTTTGGGACTCCCCATTTTGTGAGTAGTGGACTCGTTACTTGTGTTTGGGACTCCCCATTTTGTGAGTTGTGGACTCATTACTTGTGTTTGGGACTCCCCATTTTGTGAGTTGTGGACTCATTACTTGTGTTTGAGACTTCCCATTTTGTGAGTTGTGGACTCATTACTTGTGTTTGGGACTCCCCATTTTGTGAGTTGTGGACTCATTACTTGTGTTTGAGACTCCCCATTTTGTGAGTTGTGGACTCATTACTTGTGTTTGGGACTCCCCATTTTGTGAGTTGTGGACTCATTACTTGTGTTTGGGACTCCCCATTTTGTGAGTTGTGGACTCATTACTTGTGTTTGAGACTCCCCATTTTGTGAGTTGTGGACTCATTACTTGTGTTTGGGACTCCCCATTTTGTGAGTTGTGGACTCATTACTTGTGTTTGGGACTCCCCATTTTGTGAGTTGTGGACTCATTACTTGTGTTTGGGACTCCCCATTTTGTGAGTTGTGGACTCATTACTTGTGTTTGAGACTCCCCATTTTGTGAGTTGTGGACTCATTACTTGTGTTTGGGACTCCCCATTTTGTGAGTTGTGGACTCATTACTTGTGTTTGGGACTCCCCATTTTGTGAGTTGTGGACTCGTTACTTGTGTTTGGGACTCCCCATTTTGTGAGTTGTGGACTCATTACTTGTGTTTGGGACTCCCCATTTTGTGAGTTGTGGACTCATTACTTGTGTTTGAGACTCCCCATTTTGTGAGTTGTGGACTCATTACTTGTGTTTGGGACTCCCCATTTTGTGAGTTTTGGACTCATTACTTGTGTTTGGGACTCCCCATTTTGTGAGTTGTGGACTCATTACTTGTGTTTGGGACTCCCCATTTTGTGAGTTGTGGACTCATTACTTGTGTTTGGGACTCCCCATTTTGTGAGTTGTGGACTCATTACTTGTGTTTGGGACTCCCCATTTTGTGAGTTGTGGACTCATTACTTGTGTTTGGGACTCCCCATTTTGTGAGTTGTGGACTCATTACTTGTGTTTGGGACTCCCCATTTTGTACAAAAAAATAACAAAGAATGCACTAGTGGGACTAATTTCTTTTTGGTTGAGACTTGTCAAAATTTTATCCTGCAACGATCTCTGCACCAGAAAGAGGTTACAAGTACTACAATGTAAACATAAGTGAGTGATTGTTGTTTACTCCAATTTAGCAATTTTTCACCTATATCATGGCGAGAATGATGATGATGATGCTTTGTGCTAGACCAACTCGCTTAGTTGGTTTCTTTTAGTGCTAGCTCACTGAAATAACAGTCCGTGGATAGACATGTCGCCCTACTCGAACACATTATTCTGATTCCGAGCTAACCAATCTTTGGTTTGACCCGATCTTGGCTCGAACACTCTATCTACCGCACTGGAGGTGAGCACTCTTAACCATTACACCACAGATACGTTTTATTAAAATAAGAATCTTTTATTTCAGTAAATGCATTGAATCAAATAAACCAGATTAATCATTTGAATCAGATGGCTATCCAAGCCCAGCAACAACAGAGGATGATGGATCCTAGACTTCAAGGTATAAGAGGCATTTATCCTTCCTCTACCATGACTCCACGTAGCTCTGTACCATCGGCAGGACTAAATATACCAAACTCTATACCTATGGGAGTTAATGTTGCTATGAGTCGTGCTTTGTCACCTCAGGCACCATCTCAAAAACAATGTAAGAATTTAATACCCAATATTCTTTTAGAATAGTATGGTTAATTTGCAAATAACTTTATCTTTGCGTTATGCGTAATTAAAAAAACTACACACTTAATAAAGCACATTATACTGGATTGATCTTTGGATAATAATAGATAAAGTATTAAAAAGTGAGTGATAACCAGATCACATTAGCCCTGATGAGAAGTTATGTAAATATTTGGGTCAACTTTTTAATCTCTTTTTGCAATGGAAAAAAAAGGAAAGAGAGGAACTGTTGTGGTCGTAATCTCATGGTAGTTGGATTTACAACTACCTTTGCAATCAGTGCCTATCACCACTAAAATTGTGAGTTTGAATTCTGCTGATGTCAAGGTGTACTTGATACATTTGGTGCTAAAGTTTGTCAGCGACTTGTGATAGATCGGTGGTTTTCTCCGGGTACTCCGGTTTCTTCCACCAATAAAACTGACCGCCACGATATAGCTGAAATATTGTTGAATGTGGCATTAAACACCTTAATCAAACGATTCTGATTTGAGTGAGTGAGTGGTTGTTATTTAACTCCCAAGTGAGCCATTTTTCAGTTATATCATGGCGAAAAGAAATTACATTTCGATGAGATGATGATAATGCCTGATTTATACTAGACCAACACACTTAGTTGGATTTTATAGTGCTAGCTCACTGAAACAACAGTCCATCTGTAGACATGTTGCTCCACTTGGCTGCATTATCCTGATTTAAAGTCAACCAATCGTTGCTCTTACTCCTTAATGCTGTGTGCTTAACAGAGAAGCAGCAAATACTAATTTTAAAGTCTTGGGTTTTACCTGACATTCTACAGCACAGATGTGAGGAGTAATTTGGCCTTAATACATAATGTGCATATTTCGTTTCAGCAATTGGTGGACCCATATCTCCAGGAATTTACAATGGGAACAATAACATGACAAAACCAGGAGAACCAAACTTATTAAAATGGTTTGGCAATGATGTTTTGAAGGGTCAGATTCCAAACATGCCACCCCTTCCTCAACAGGGAACCAGGGTGATGACTGTTGATGAAATAGAACGGTGTTAATGTTTGTGTATTCACTGATTCTTGCTGCTGGGTGGCATTGAGGTATTAAAAGACCATTCATAGAGGAAAAAAAATTTACAAGGAAAATGGAAGAGAATTTTCCTTGATCAACGATTTTGTTTTCAGATTTGAAGAAATAAAGTGTTTGAATAAGTTTTATAGTCGTCTTCTATTTTGCAAATTATTGTGATTTAATTAGATTGTACCTAATTCATGGAACAGTGAAATATACATGTAGTTCAATTACTTATTTACGTACAACTCGGAACGAAAAATGTCTGTAAATATGCTTTGTGTATATAAGGGTTTTTTCCTATATTTTTTTTTTCGCTCATATTTTTTTGTTTGTTTACATAAATGTACATCTACATGCCATGATTATGTTGTAAATATATAGTTTCAATCTGTTCTTTGTCTCTGTACATACATGTAATTAATTGAATCTAGTTTTTTTTCTTCAATTATTGAGGCACGACATATCATAGAAGAAAAAGAAAAACGTAAAAATTCAATGTATATATTAAAAAGTGAAAAAATATAATTCAGTTTGACTTACATATTTTTGTTTACCTGTATTTACCTGTTGATTTCATGTTTAAAAGTCAATAGTAAATAGCTTTGATTGAATGTTTATTATTTTTTTCTGTACTAGTCAATTTTGTTTTATAACACAGAAAAGTGCTTGGCATCTTTAGCAAATGTTTTCATACCCCTCATCCCCCTTTTTTGTTATTCTGTGACCAAGTCACCTTCATGCATATTTGAGAATAATTTGTATGTTTGTTTCTGTTTTCATAGACTTTTCATTGACTTTGTATGACTATGATTCTTAAGATGTTTTCTGTGACAACTTGTAACTCATCTTTTAAAGAAAATAATGTTGTAATGTTAAATGGGTGGACATAATGAAAATCAAAGACATGCCACATATTATGTAAAAACAATTACTTTGTTTAATAAGTAAGAAATAAGAAAATAGGCCGAGTGATTTTCTTCATTTATTTATGTTACTGTTTACAGGAGAAAAATTGCTGAAAGTAACATAATCAGCCATTTGTGAAAATATGGGGGGAAATCTTATATTAAAATTCTTTTTTTATTTGAGAAATTTGAAGGAAGAATATTGCTGGTAGTATCACCCATTTGTGAAAATATGGAAACAAATCTTATATTAAAACTTCTTTTTTATTAGAGAAATTTTAAGGCAGAACATTGTCTTGCTTGTAGTAAGTACCTTTATAGTCACACAAAGTCATAATGTACAGGTGTATATACATGTATATATTATTGTTATTATTTGTTATACATTGTCTATTACCTGTAGAAATTAATTTGTTGTTTGTTACCTGTTTATATTCATTGATCATTACAACTTAATATATGTATAATGTATAATAATTGGTAGTAATGATATTGAAGATGAAAACATTGTCTACATGTGAGTGAAATTTTCTTTACTCTGTGGTTTTACAATAATATCTTAATGTGTAATAGAGATTAAACTACAGCTGTTATTTTGGAAAACGATGAAATTTTTTCTTCGTTGCATTTCAACCAAAATCAAGACTGGCTTTGCTTTGGCACTCATTTTTATTTTATTTCTATGAAATTGAGTAATTGTATACTTTAGTAGATATTATATATTTTGATGGACTGTCGGGCATTTTTAAAATAGAATTTATTGAAATTTATTTTCTAGAAAGGGTAGTAGTCCTATATTTGAAGGAAATTTCATATTTTTTTCAATGTGTTCATCATAGTATTTGATTTTTTCTTATTTTGTTGTATATAAAGTATGCTTGTATATAGGTGCTTTGTATACTCGTGATATGTTTTTTGAGCTGTGTTTTAACAGTTATATCCAAGGATCCGGAAAATCTCTTCAATTTCAGACAATTTTATTCTAGTTGCGAGTAAAATTTTCATAGAAATTTGGACCTCATTCTTAGACTACGTATCTTGGGTCATTGGCAACTTATAGACCTTCCATGTATAAGTTAATTCCCGTCTTTTGCCCTGTCAATTATTATTATCAATATTTATTTTATTTTATTTTTAAAGCTTAGTTTTACATTCTATGGCTCGAAGTTTTTTTACAAACTAGAAGTTTGTAAACAGGGTATAAAGGATAACTGATTTACAATTTGGAAGAGAAATATTTTCATATTGTTACATATATAATGCAAGTTTTGTAATTGGTAGTAAAAACTAAGTTTTTGACAAAAAGGTCAATCATTTAATTAATTGCAGTGGATACAAGGATATATGACACAAAAAAATTCTCTATTGTAGTTACATTCATTTACGTATGTCCGGATTTCTGTTGTGTCCGATATTTTTGAGCATTTCCTGGAACTATGGTTATTTCAGAGAACAATTTTCGTCGTAATTGTCTATTATAGTAAGATGAGGCCCTTTTGTATCATTTCCCCCTCCCTCACTTTTGATTGTTTTTCACTATAACATTTAAAAAAAAATTGATCACAAGAATGAAGAAAAGTTATATAAGCTGAAAACTTAATATAAATGAAGGTACATTGTGTACATGTATGTTAAAATGAAGACTATTATATAATTCACTTGATCTCAATTATACATATATAATTTCAATAATATCTCAGTTCATTTTTCTTCATTAACTGTAAGCGAATAAGGTTTTAAGTATTTGTTAGTAGATGACTATCAGGTATAATTAATCTTACAAAATTTATCACTGCTTGGGAAAAGTAGATATTTTTGTGGAGAAACTGAGATATGCCATTTAAAGAAAAAATGTAAATAATTTTCATATTTTTGTTCTTTGTTAGAAAAGATAATACAAGCTGCCAAAGATTTTTTGTCTAAGCATGTTTAAAAGGACAAAATAATTTTACCATGTAAAAACAAAAAAATACATCATTTTTATGAGTGTAATTTTTACTAATTATTCATCAAACATAGTATGATTTTTTTTTATCCTAATTCATTTTCATTTTCAAATTTAATGGGCAATTTAACACTGACAGTTTCCATTCTATTTACACATTTGATTAAATTCACCAATCAGTAGACTATTATTTTTTTCCAGAAATCTTTAGGGGTGTTTGAAGGCACTTGTAAATTTCCCACCATGCAATAAACAATTTCATCACATTATTACATGATGATAACATTACATTCTTCATAGCATTTTTTTCTGTAACTTCAATATCTATCATATACTTGGGGTGCCTTTGCATACCTCACCTCCCCATTGAATTTTTCTGAAAAAAATTGTTTTCACACAAAGTCACAATGTTTGACTGGTTCATAAAATATGGCTACCCATTTTTCTCAATTTTTGGCAGCTTGTACTACTAAATCATTTCCATAGGAAATTTGCTTCAAGTAGAGTTCATTACAATTGATTTTGTTTGTGTATATGTACTGCCTTTGTATATGTAATGTAGAAAGTTGTATGTTGTTAATAATTAATATAACTGTACGATAATTCTTTATATTACATACATTTATTAACTGTTAAAATTGTTATTCTTTCGTCTTCCTGTAAATATACATATTTTACTGGGGAGAGAAAAATGGGATAATTTAATAAACAATGAAAAAACAACAGCTGCTATGATCTGCTTAAATTTAATTGTCATAGAAACAATTAACAGTACCCCTCAAATAATCTACTGTTCATAGAGAGATTTTTTAAACTCCATATAAATAATCCATGGAAAAAGGGAGATAATAACTAATAATTATGGTAGTTATCTCCCCTTTTCCAACCATACAATAAACAAAGGGCAGATAATTTATCTCATTTTGAGTTTTCATTTATATTGTATTGTCCCATTTCCCCCCTCCACCCTGTACAGAGAGTACTGTCAACTGCCCATATTGATTGATTATACAAAGAATGGCATATTGTAACTTCAGTTGATTTTTTTTGTGTGCAATTTATATACATAAGGAACAGTTCAATAGTTCAGCTGTAAGTTACTTTTCAATGACCATATATTTCTAAAAATAAATAATATTGCTGCCATGATGTAAATATAAATGTAGATATAATATAAACATTGGATTATTTACTTTATATATAAGTCACCATAGATTGTTACTAAATGATAATGAGATTTATGTTTTTTTTTTGAATATGAAAGAGTATTGTATCAGAGTGTGAATCTGAAAAAAAAAAATGTATAATTTTTTTTGCAGTGTTGTTTTTTGTTTGTTTGTTTTTTATTATTATTATTATTATTTATGTAAACATATCTAAATGAAAACTTGTATCTTATAACAAAAATATGTTGTCAGTTGATTTAGGCATGGCATACTATGAAAGTGCTTTGAATCAAAACTGTTTTATTTTTTTAATTCTTAATTGATAAATACTTGACATTGTAGAAAATTGTAAGGGCATTGTATTTTAACAGGCCCCAAAGGATATATCTAACTCGAAAATTCTAAGATGAATATTCATTATCAATTATTTATATAGAATTGTTTAAAAAAAAAAATACATAAAAATAACAGATAATTGTGATGTGTTTATTTTCGACATCAAAAATGTTATTTTTTAACCATATGAAGAATATACTCATTCAAGTGTTGAAATATTGCAACAGTTAAACGGTCAAGTACTAAAAATGATATCTTGGTTTAATGAAAATAAAATATAGATTTCATTAGTAGACGTTGACGAGATTTGTGCTGACTGAATTTAGATTTTGATAACTCCTGCTTGACAATTGCTAATAAAAAAAATGTTTTGGAGGGATGTGTCAATTGTTTATTTAATTATCTCTCCTGATGTTGGTTAATATTTTGCCCATAAATAAATACGGTATTTGAAAAATGTGTTTTAATACTATTAGTACGGGGAATTTCTTGGTTTTTTTTTCTGATCTGTCTGGAGACAGACACTTTCCATGATAACTTACAAGTTTATGCAAGATGTGAAATTCAGTATTACAAATGAATAGTGCTTTGTTTGAAGTTAAAAGGATGAATGGTGCATGCTTATCAAAACATTTGTGGTCAAGAATATGTTTGTTTGATTTTTCTTTGTTTAAATTTTTCAATGTAGATAAATGGTTAATAAAATAATTTTTTAATATATAGTTATAAGATTAAATCCTTTTTTCTCTCAGAATGTTAATTTTTTTCGGGAACAGTTGAAAATACCAACTTAATTGTATTATTATTATTTTTTCTTCTATATAAGTTTCAAAATAAAAATCTCCAGTTGTATTGAATATGACTTTTTGTTTTTATCCTTCAGTCTGCTGAAAGAGTTTAGAAAATAAAAAATATTAATGTAATGAACTACAGGTATCATCCAAAATTTTTCATTGAAAGGAATGTGGTTGAAATGTCACTATAAACTAAGTGTTTGTACACTGAATTTTTCAAAATAGCCAATCACTTATGACCTGACAGCAACAGCATTTGTACTCTTCACTGGCTTAACATGTCTGCCTGGTGGGGGAAAAACAGAGATGAATATGAGTTTTTGAGAAAATAGTTGGCTGCTGTCTTGTGGGGTCGAACAGAGATAGATGGTAGTGCGAGAGAGAAAACATGTTTCTAGTTGTGATATTTGTCTCAGGTTCATGTTGTCATAAATTGTACGGGAAATAATTGTGTACATATGAAATGATTGCGATGATTTTTGTACATTTGTGTTGTGGTTGCACATTTGCTCTTTTTATTTCTTTCATTTTACACATAGTTATTTAGGACCCGAAAAAAATGTCAATTTCAGTATTTAATTTGTGTTTTTCTCCAAATTTTGCTCATAATCTGTATTCATTTCGTGTGACCTTAGAATAGATGCAGTATGAATTTAGTTTCTTTGTTTTTTTCTTCATGTTGATATAAAAATTAAATTTTGGACACATTTTCAGATTTTGACGAGGGTATATAATGCTTTGTATGTATTATCCTTCTGTCTATCTTTCCATCATTAAATCTTGTCACTCTTAAGTTGGTTTAAGTGCTGTGTATCAATATTTTGAAACACTTTCTTTTATTAAAGAAGCTAGATATGAATTTATACTGACCGTGCATTACAAAAACGTGCAAGATTTTGTATATGACATTTGTAGTTTCACCTACAATAAGATAGGTATAAATTAAAAAAATCAATAAACTTTATCTTTGTCACTGGTTGCTGGTAGACACTGATATTGTTCATACAGAAGATTTTATAAAACGGCTATATTCCCCCACCCCCCAAAGTTAAAAGAAGATGGACTTGTAATTTGGTATCAAATTTAATTTTAAATTGATCTTGAGGAACCAATCCACATGTGCAACTATAAAAATGGCTGTAGGCTCAGAATAATAATTTCTTAGTTTAAGCATATTTTATTAATTAATTCAATATAACATTACAATATTCAGCTATATACATTTCTTAGAAACTCCAGTACATTGTCCAATATTAATATGTCCAAGCAAAAGGGACCAACATGAATTCCTTTTATGATATTTAACCATGATATTGTATTCTAAGAATGCTTGTTTCCTGGGTTGATATTGGAAATTTATTAAGACTACACCTGTCAAGAAAGGTGAACAAAAAAAACCTTGATTTGTAATCACTGAACTAGGATTGTAATAATAGTAACAGCACCTTTAATTAAGATATAAAATGGCATCACTTTCATTGTGCACTACAGTTTTAATTTTCATGAAGTGTTTCAAGTATTTATATAATTGGAGGTAGCAGAATGCATATCTAGGGATAATTTTTCACTTTTTTTTCCGTTTCAGGGTTAGGGGTTAGAATTATGGTGTTTAATGCCACTTTCAACAATATTTCAGTTATTTTGTGGTGGTCAGTTTTATCATGGAGGAAAGCGGAGTACCTGGAGAAAACCACCGACCAGTTGCAAGTCACTTACAAACTTTTATCACATATTGCTATATCGGGTACACCTTGCCATGAGTGCAATTCGATCTCGTAACTTTCGTGGTGATACACACTGATGGCACATGTAGTTGTAAATCCAACTACCATATGATCACGACCATGACGGCCCCTTTATCATTTTACATACCAGTGAAAACAAAATAATATTTACATGTATTTATATTCATTTATTTAAGTTGACTTTGTAATTAACATTCCCACAGTGGATTGAAGATATTTTGTAAGATATGTTAACTGTATAAAGCTTTTACAATATTAAAAAATGTAGGTTTCTTTGTTTCTAATGCAATTAGGTAAAAATATATTAAAACATGTGTTTAGTAACAGAGAAATCAATCGTTAGCTGTTGTTTTTGTGACAATATAGACAGCATGTTACACTGTGATGATGATACTGTATTTTTTCTTTTGAAGCTCTTTAATAGTCAATTTTTGGTGTATATTTTTGTTCACATTTTGAATTGTATTGTACTTGAAATAAATAAAAGCAGAAGTTTGATTTTGTCACTCTTAAACTTCTGATGATTAAGAGAATAAAACATATAAAAGCCTCTTTGCTGCTTTTTATTTGCTCTCTGCAAAGTCCATGACTGGTCCATTTGTGCTAGCAGTTAACTGTAACAGTGGTGTAATAGTTTACGTGCTCGCCTCCAGTCAAACCAAAGATAAATGAAATTGGTATTTGTTGGTTCTACACTAAGCATACAGCTTTAAGGAGAAAGAGCAAGGTCTGGTTGGCTCCGGATCAGGATAATGTGTCCCAGTGGGGCAAGCTTCAGGAGAGGATGGGGGAGTGAATGAAAGCTTTGAAAACTGACATTGACAAACATTTCTTCTTCTTCTTCTGATGTAGAACAGGAGTCATTGCCGATTGTTTCAAGTTCTGTTAATCTACGCTTCATCTGTACCCTTTATCTCTTAATTTATTTATTTTGGTTACCATGGTGAAAATTCAGCTTTTGGCAATATAAGTTGAGGGTCAAAAACATAGTTTATTCTCCACAAGTGAATCAATATGTTGGTACTATATAGGAATCCTAGGTATAGAAAAAAGAACAGTTTCACTGGATTATGGGATATGACATTTCATACATTGGTATTTAACAGTTGTACTGAATGACTAAAATACACACCCAATGTGTCCTTTGGGTGGGACATTAGTTAGCATGTCTTGTAGATGAAAATATCCTGTTTGCTGCTTGTTAAGAACCCTTGTGGCCTGAAACGAAACAAAATAATAACAGGATGTCTGTCATTGCAAGTACCATTTTACCTTGCAAATATGTTTAACTGATTACAAGAAAATTTTAAAATAGCCGCAGGAGTGAAACAGTTGACTGTTCCCCTTCTTCCAGATCCGAATTGTTCCATGCCCGAGAACGATGTCAAATGCTGTATTTCTTTCAAAACAGTGTGCCCCAATTTTTTAATGGTATGGTATGCTGATATTATCATCTTCAGTGGATTTGTGGTTATGTGCATGTATATAAGATAATAAAACAGTTATTTCATGCCTGTTCATGGAACAGTCAAAACTATTGCCCCTCGGTGCTGGAGACGACTTGGGAACTGTTGTCTTCGGCCGAACTCAAGTCATCTCCGACTCTGAGAATTTTCGACACGAGAGTTAGAATATTTATTATTTTTGTCGCGCGAAGCGGGAATTTTTTTTCCAGAACTAAACATTAAGTTTTCCTCCACCAAAATCAGAATATTTTTTTCAGCAACATTGGGAATCAGAATATTTTTTTTAGAAATAAACCCCCCCCCCCCCCCACTGGAAGTTAAATGGTCCGTCCCTTATTTTAGTCTCTAATTTAAAAAGAGATATCACCTACCGTTTTCTCTTGAAAAAAAAAGAATATATAAAAACTACGATGAAATTCTACTGTCAAAATACGATTCGGCCGAAAAAAGAAAAGATACTAAATTATGCTTACCGTATACGTGTTGAAAAATGGAGTAGGTCGGTATAACATCTTTTTTTTTTTTACACAAAGCTTCTTAAATCCTCCTTTTTGTGTCGTTTTCGTGTAGAATCCGTCAATGTTTTTGTTCTTGCACGAGTCGATTTGAGCACGTTTTCTTCATCAACAAACAATTTCGCACATGCGCAAACGCTTTCCCGAATGAGTTCACTGTAAGGTCATATGAATAATGCGCGTGTCAACATTGAAATTTTACTGGATACAAGAAAATCAAACAGCGACGTATTTCCTTCGTTCTAGACTATTTACGTATGATATTATGACAAATTTCAACTGCAATTAGTATAAAACATCGAATATTGGCAACCTTTAATAAAAAACAAAATTCAAGCCTTTTAACCGGACCTGAATTCCACCAACATCTACTAAACGAACAATCACCTCTCTCTTGTCTAAATTTCTCACATACTGATATTCTATTTTTGTATGTTCACCTTGACATACATGCATCCATTTCTTTTTTCTTGATTTGATAATCATTTTAAAATCTTCCTACTCACAATTTTTTTTGTTTTAATTGATCATCTCTCCAGTAGTCAGTGTTTCAGTACTGACATGGTTTATTAAATATATTTATTATTGAATTTTACCGTTCCTAAACAATGTACGTATAATAAGAACAATTAAAACTAAGATTCTCCTCATAGGTGACCACAAACGGTCCGGTTTAGGCTGTCCCTTTTAGGCCCTTTGATTTAGTTGCTCCCAGATGCTTTAAAATAAATTGGTTGGTGATTTTTTGATTTTTGATGTTTTAACGCCACTTTCAGCAATATTTCAGCTATATCATGGCGACCAGTTTTAGTGGTGGAAGAAGCCGGAGTATCCGGAGAGAACCACCGACCATGGGCAAGCAACTGGTAACCTTTATCACTTGCGGTCGTGATTCGAGTGCACCCTTTTTGTAATTTACCTACGCCGTATTGGTGATAGGCTTGTATGAATTGTTAGGTGATCCAACTACCTAACTCATTGAGCCACCCTCGGGCTTTAAAATAAATTGGCTTTCCAATATTTCGATATTGTGCGTAGCTGATGAAGGTTATTCTAGAAATTCGTAGTACCCACTAAATTTGATATCTACGCTTAATTTATTTGTTTAATTATCATTTTTTAAAAGTCTTCCTGTTTTAGAATTTCGTGTTCCTGCATGATAACACATCCCTAATGTGTCAAATATTATATTAGATAAATTATTCACTCGTCGATTTAGTATTTTTTATAACATATTATGAGAGAAAAAAAGATATTATAAATCATGTAGAAAATAAAAATCGTGAAAGTTCAATTAAAAATTGACGTCATGATAATGATGACATGGCATTTTCTGTTAAATCAATTTCTACACAAAAATCTGAGAGATGATTTTTGTGTCAGTATTTGTATTTTTGTAAGTAATCATAAACGAGACCGAGAAGGGGATTAAAGTGAATTTTCATTTTCATAAACCTGTACATGTAACATAATCATGTCTTTGGCTTTGGGAAACACAAAGAGACATAACTTATGACCGTCTTAAGGGACCGACCATTTATAACTTGCAGGGGGTTATGGTTTTTTGTTCCCCCCCCCCCTCCCCCCCCCCAGAATTTAACATTAGCTTATATAGCAAACACTCTGAATCAGATTTTTTTTTCCTCCACCAAAATCAGAATATTTTTTTTCAGCAACATTGGGAATCAGAATATATTTTTAGAAACCCCCCCCCCCCCCCCCCTTTGAAGTTAGATGGTCCGTCCCTAAGACATGTCGCAAAGTCTGTTCTAAAGGCAAAACTTAAGACTTGTCTGATGATACTTTAGTGAACAGGTCCCTGAAACAGATAATTAATGTAATACTAATGATTTCAATAAAAACAACACTTAAAAACCCGGCATAGGGCACGTTTACATTGTTCATGTATATGATTTTTAGCCTTTTTGACCATACATTTGTAAGAGGGTGCAAGAACGTAAACATCTAAAATAAAAATAGAAAACACGAGGAACGGAAACTAAAATTAGATCTTGAATTACCTCCCCATTTTCTGATATGTGCGACACAGAACGCAGAATAAAAAAAAAAGAAAGAAAGCACGTTGAAAGCGGAACAAAACACGCTGCACGAAAATAACCCTACACTGGCCTCGTGTACTACGTCAGTCTATTGTGACGTTGTTCCAAAGATTGCTATATATTGGTACAGTGTTTCTAGTCAACTCAGTCTTCGGATAACCTTTTAACGTAACGGTCGGAAATTTAGTTACAAAATATTTTCGACACTTGATAACCCTCAAAATATTTCTAAAATGGGAAATTGGTGGGGATCCAGTTGCTGGTTGTTCAGCTGTGTAAGTACTATTATGGTAATTTCTTTCGCCGAGTTTTTTTTTGTAGGTCTGAGTGATATCTTTGAAAAACTAACTAAAAAAAAATCTTCATTTACATTTTTGAAATCTAAGCATAGTCAAATGCACTCGTCATTTTAGTCATGAACTCTGGTCCAACCACACCTGTTGAATAATGTTCATTAATGTTTTAATAAATAATATTAAAAAGTATCATGCTAATTTCGACCAACTGGACTTTTTTTCCCAATTAAAAATTATATTAATTCCTGGTCAAGAATTTTTGCCCAGTGTTGTTGACTATATAAAGCAATCGTTAGAATTTCGAAAATGAGGTTCACATTGGTCAATGTATAACTTTAACTATGAATATATGACATTTCTTTATGTTGTTCATGTATATATGTTTTGTAATGTTGTATTGTATTGTATTGCTTTACCCGCAAGGGTTTTATTTGCAATAAAGATTATTATTATTATGATTATTATTATGTTTTAAAAATGTATAACTAAATACGAATCTGTTATAACAGATTGCTAATTTGTTTTAACAGATTACTAACAATACTGACTACTAGCTAGGAAATAGTTACAGGATAGCCCTCCCCCCAGTTTCAAAACTATCAACACTTGAATTTTCGTATCCTTCAACTGTCATGTTCTTATTAATTAATCATTCGATAATATGATATACATATGTGGACATGTATATCGTCAAAAAGTCCCCCTTTCTGTGTCAAACAGTCGTTTAAAAATCCATCTCTGGTTTATGTGTCTTTTCTCGAAATGTGAACACAATTTCTCATGTAGTGTTGTTAGGTTGGGAAATCCCATCTATATTTTAACAATGAAGTTTTATCATTTCAAAAGTGGTCATGTATTCCTCCTTCGATCATTTATCTGAACAAATCAACTTGCTTTACAGCCATCCAAGGCGATTTAGTCGTAGAATTTATCCAAAAGCAGTCGCGTGTTATGTCATTTGGAAAAAGAAATCTATTAATAGATTATAAAACACCGTTGTTAATCTAGTACTCGTGACTCCTCGGATTTTTTCTTGTTAGAAGGCCCCTCTTACAACAACAAAATCCGAGGGGTCACGAGTACTAGACAAAGCCGTTGTTTGCGGCCATTGAAATTAGGCCGTTGATCGAAGTTCAATTGATACAACTTGTTGGATAAAATTCTAAGACTAAAGCACATTGGATGATTGGAAAGCGAGTTGATTTGTTTAGATGAATGATCGAAGGAAGTATTCATGGCCACTTTTGGACTGATAAAGGCTTTATTGTTAAAATATAGATGGGATTTCACAAGCAGACCCTATGCTATGAGAAATCTCGTTCAAGGCAGACCTACATTTTTGTGACCTTGAAGCTTGAACTGATATGGGGCCATTCACAAACAACAACAGGCAGGGCAACATCCTACATTAACTTTTATTATTAAGGACAATAAGGTCAAGGTCATCCAAAACTGACAAAAGGAAGAATCGGACAAGAAAATTAAACAACTTAGCAATGCCAATGGCGTCTTCATTTTTTATATATTAATACAAGTTAAAACACACAAAACATACTTTCATAATAAAGGGGCAGTCATGATCCTGTACTTGGCGATCACTAGTATAATTTTTTTTTCCAGTATTGTGAATTTTTTTCAAAATTTTGTACAATACTGGTATACCAGTAATGTAACTAAGATATTGGTATTGTAATTCAATTATGAAATTGGATTGCTTCATATTAGAAGGTTCATGTTATCAACTGTTGAAAAGCATACTAAAAGTACAAGTTCATTGTGTATCATTTTATTGGCATTTATAACATCGTATCAGTAATACATCACAATACACAACAATCCATTATGGATAGTCAAGATTATTATACAGCGACACAAGAACAACTACTTCAAGAACTGGTCTACCCAGGAACTAGCATTTCCACAATACCTATTATAATACTTACTTCAATACTATACACAAGTAAAAAATTTTTTTTTTTAAATTACAATACTGGTATACAATACTGGAACAAATTTTTATACCAGTATTGTGCACAATACTAGTATACCAGTATTGTGATCGCCAAGTACAGGAGATCCGTTGGATTTAATAGCCACCTATGCAATAAGTGCCTATCACCACTAACGTTGTGAGTTCGAATCCAGCTTAGATGAGGTGTACGCGTTACAACATTATGTGATAAAGTTTGTCAGTGACTTTTGGCAGGTTGGTGGTTTTTTCCAGGTACTCCGGTTTCCTCCAACAATAAAACTGACTCCACAAAATAACTGAAATATTGTTGAAAGTGGCATTAAACACCATAACCCACTCCACCCTTCAATAATAATTAATTTATTAACAAATAATTTAATTTGATTTGAATATTTCAATCTGATTGGCTAATCCACCTGGAGATAATTTTGGTTATACTCGATAACCTGGGTTGGTATTGTGACATCACCAATGTGTTCATCCGCCAAGGCCAAATTCAAATAGTCACATGAAATAATCGTAATTAAAATCGAGGAATCATTAAATTTTGTTGTAAAAATTAAATTATAAGGAATATTTGAAATTGTTAAACAGGTTATACTTGCATAGCCTGGTTTGGGTCAGTTTACACTTTTCATAAAACGCTTCACGGTTTATTAAGCGTAAACTGACCCAAACCAGGTTATATCGTACAACCTGTTCAGCAATTTCAAATATTCCTTAATTAATTTCACTTTCCTGTTTGTTTCTCATTTTCATATCTTTTCCATTTCAGCTATTCTATAGCCGTAGGGATTATGAAGAAGATGAAAGGTAAGTTATTTTACTATTATAAAAATACAGAATAAAAATCTAGTCTCAAAATGAATTTTATTTTTGGTTTTTCATCATATAGAATATTCTTGGTGAAATGATGGGTGAATTTCTATTACCTTCACTTGGAGCTTGTCTGTTTGTCATTTACATTTCCCGTTTTGGTCATTTGCATGAATGATGTACACCATGTCCTTTACATTTCTTTTTGTCTTTTAAAAATATAAAAATAATAATTTGATTGCTGCTAAAAATTATAATTGCGATAAATTTCCATGAAATCCAATATGTTTCTCCCACATATTAAGCAGTTTTCATACAAAAGATATATACACCTGACCAACTCAAAGAAGACTACTCTCTTTATCAAGGGGTCGAACCTACACTTCAGGCAAAAATTTAAGAAAATCTAAATTTTGAGCATGGAAGCAGACAAAAAATTGTTTTCCAGTTAACCATTTAACCAATGGTATAATAAGGGTATGGTTTTAAGTAGAGCACCCTCAGTCCGTTTACTATTATGTCTCTGTGAGATACTTATTGAGTGGATATATAGCCACAATCTTACAAAAAAATGTTTTAGGTTTAGCTTGGTTTATGGGTTATGGTGGTTAATGCCACTTTCAACAATATTTCAGTTATAATGGTAGAGGAAACCAACTGGAGGACCCGGAGAAAACTACAGACCTGTTGCAAGTCACTGACAAACTTTATCACAAAATGTTGTATGGAGTTGCCTGAGCAGATGATAATATGAAATAGATCAAATATATAGAATAACAGTAGTTTTACTACAGAATCATCAAAAACATTACAAAGAACAATCCACAAAACACATTAAGATTTCTGTTTTGATGTCTTATATTTACTTTGTTTTAGGCCTCATTATGATGCATTCAAAATTTGTGATGATGAAGAGGCACATAATTATGATGCATTAGAAACTTGTGATGAAAAAGAGTCTGAGGTAAGCATATATGGTACAAGTTCTTGGGCAAAACTCGATTGTCTATTTCTTTGTTCATTCATTTTCCCAGTCGGATCATGCAAATCAAGGACTATGAAATTGATATTTGATGTTTCTCCACTAAGTACGCAGCATTAAGGAGAAAAAGCAAAGTAGGGTGACATGTCTATATGTGGACTGCTGTTTCAGTGAGCTAGCACTATCAAAATCCAGTTAAGCATGTTGATCTAATACAAAGCTAACCTCATCAACAGCTTATTATCCCCTCGCCAACGAAGTTGCAAAGGGATATAGTAACGCTACCGTCCTTCCGTAACATCCTTGTGAACACTCTAGAATCAACATCCTTCAATGGATTTTGACCAAACTTGGTAGATACTTAGTCCTTAAGAGAATCTGTAACCCTATTGATTTTCAAGGTCAAAGGTCATCGGGTCAAATTTTTAGGCGAGGGGATACGCCACGCTTTGTGTTGCCCTTGTTGAAAATTAACTTGTTCTCACCATGATATAGCTGAAAAATTGCTGAGTTGGTGTTAAACAACAATCACTCACTCACTCATATCTCTTCTATTTCAGTTTGGGTGTTTGCTTTATGGAGAAGACGAAAGGTGAGTTTTTTTTTCTCGTCCACACTATTTTGATTAAAAATTAAGAAATTTTGATTCTGGAAGCAGTTAACCATTATCCAAGGGTATAATAAGGGTATGGTTTTAACCAACGTTCCCCCAACCACAAATTCCTTCCCCACAAGTCTTCCACTACTATGCCTCTGTGTAATACTTTTGAGTGGAGATATAGAAACAATCTTACAAATTTTGTTTTACCAAAGAATCATCAAAAACAGTACAAAGAACAATCCACAAAACACATTAAGGATTCTGATTTGATGTCTTATATTTTCTTTGTTTTAGTCCTTATACAGAAAAAGAATTTCATGATGAGACTTATACAAAAGTAGAATTTCACCAGACTTATACAAAAATAGAATTTCACAATGAGACTTGTACAGAAATAGAATATCATGATGATACGTATACAGAAAAAGAATCTCACGATGATACTCATACAGAAATAGAATCTCACAATGATACTTATACAGAAAAAGAATTTCCCCATGTGACTTATGCAGAAAAAGAATTTCCTCATGAGACTTATGCAGAAATAGAATCTCACTATGATACTTATACAGAAAAAGAATCTCGCGATGATGCTTATGCAAAAATAGAATCTCACAATGATACTCACACAGAAATAAAATCTCATGATGATACTTATACAGAAATAGAATCTCACGAGGATACTTATACAGAAATAGAATCTCATGATGATACTTGTACAGAAATAGAATCTCACGATGATAGTTATACAGAAATAGAATCTCACGATGAGACTTATGCAGAAATAGGATCTCACAATGATACTTATACAGAAATAGAATCTCACAATGATACTCATACAGAAATAGGATCTCACAATGATACTCATACAGGAATAGGATCTCACAATGATACTCATACAGAAATAGGATCTCACAATGATACTCATACAGAAATAGGATCTCACAATGATACTCATACAGAAATAGAATTTCACAATGATAAAGAGCTACATGTAAGCATATTTGTTACAAGTTAAGTTCTCTGGCAAAACTAGATTGTCAATTTCTTTGTTCATTCATTTTGACACGAGCATCAACATTTTTAATGAATAACTTTATATAACGGAATCACTTTATAATATGGATTCCATGAGCGAAGTAACGTGAATGGAGATCACAAGTTAACACTGTGCCTTTGATTCGTCTTGAACAACCACATGCTTTCATTCTTTGCCTTAATCTTTTTCACCTACTTGCACGAAAGCCAAATTTAGAAAAAAATTCTATTTATTGAAATAAATTCTTTCATAATTTTCACTTGTCCGTATCCAGTTTTACTTGTTCCAGGCTTCTGGCAAGTGGGTTAGTGCAAAGACTGCTGATAAATTGTTTGCTGAAAATTACAACAATTTGATTAATATTATTCTTGAGCGTTCTTTATTCATACAATGTGATAATTATATTAGTATTCTTGGAAACTGATTAATATAAGTTTTCAGCTTGTTCCAGAATCCACATTCTGTAATCATTGTATATTATGTATCTTCTATGGTTTTTTTAATGAATATTGTTTAGATTAATACAGGATCATCAAATTACAGATACCCTGGTAGGTTATTTGATGAAAATTACCAGGTGATTTCAGTCTTTGCGCTAACTCAAAAACCCTGGACAATTAAAACTAGAGAGAACGTCATATAAGTTGTAAAACTTGCATTCAATCCTATTGTATATATTTGACAATAAAATATGTTTAAATCAAGTAAAACTGGATTCGAACAAGTGAAAATTATGAAAGAATTTGTTGGAATAAATAGATTTTTTTTCTAAATTTAGCTTTCGAGCCAAGTAGGTGAAAAAAAATTAAATCGAAGGCTGTGATTTAGGGTATGGCATGATATGATTTAAAGCATTCTTGTGTCCAACCGGTGGAAGATTTCGATATTAACTTCATTATTTTCAACGGTGTCTTCAAGTTTTATTTTACATTTTTCACATTTTTTATGTTTTGAAAGCCAAAGTAGATTGCTATAATTGACCATATGCTAAAAATTAATATGATCTTTGATCTTTGGTGTTTTAATGCCACTTTCAGCAATAAGTTCAGCTATATCATGGCGACCAGTTTTAGTGGTGGAAGAAGCCAGAGTACCCGTAGAGAACCACCGACCATGGGCAAGCAACTGGTAAGCTTTATCACTTGCGGCTGTGAGTCGAGTGCACCCTTTTTTGTAATTTACAAAGCCGGGTGCAAACCCACGCCATATTGGTGATAGGCTTGTATGAGTTGTTAGGTAATCCAATTACCTAACTCATTGAGCCACCTGGGCCCTAAAATTAATATGAACAAAAGTTTTATTCAGAGGTCGGGTCCACTTTTCTTAGTGACCAAAACTTTCTAACAAAATGGATTATTAATTTGTTATAACAGATTCCTAATCTATTAAATCTGTTTTACCAAATTACAAATATGATCTAGCAAATTAGAAAAAAAAATACTGATATGGCCCTTCCAAGCTTCCGTAAAAATTCAATTTCAGACTATATTTGTTCATATATACAGAAAGTTCCATGTTCAGGAGTGCGGATATTGCTGGTGTATATGGACAGCCATTTCTACTAGTTATTGATTGATTGATTATTGCTTAACGTCCAGCGAGCAGCATTGCATCTATTTTCAGGATGAGAACAAGTTCAACAGTATTTAAAAATTACATAGAAACAAGGGAGGAATGGGCCAAACTGGGTAGCAAATTTTGGCTGAAAATTCGGTTAGGGCGAAATATTTAGTGTTTTGTTGTGGGTACAATTTTCCTATATGAACCAGTTATGTTTACTGTGCCGGGGAGTTCAATCCAGGTACCTGTAACCTGACTGTCATTTCATCTCTGTGTGTCCACATTTACTTCTTTTAACAATATAAATTAGGAAATATGTATTTTTTTATATTTAGACAAGAAGATAATAACATGTCTTTTTGTTTTTTAAGAATACCTGCTGTAGCTTGGGAGAAGTTTGTGTTGCTTTGAAGTACGAACCGGATGTTGGAAAGCTGACATTAGATATCCTAGCGGCAACAAAGTTAAAGGAGATGGATGGATTTCAAAGATCATGTATATATAAAATTTTCTATTCATTTGAATTTTTACAAAAAATCTATTGAAATGGAAAATTCATTATGACTGACAGATAAAAGACGGCTTAAGTAGATACAAAATATATTTAATAAGAATGTTATTCTAACAAGAAGAAGTAGAAAACATAATTAATAATTCATATATTAAAGAATTTCTTTATTTCATTTTCCAATATAACCGCATCGGTGGCATAATGGTTAGCATGCTCCCCTCAAGTATGGTAGATCATGGGTTCGAGCCCCGGTGAGGTTAAACCAAAGACTATAAAATTGGTATTTGTTGCTTCTCCGCTAAGCACACAGTATTATGGAGAAAGAACAAAGACTGGTTGGCTCGGAATCAGAATAATGTGTCAGAGTTGGAGCGACATTTCTACCCGTGGACTTGTTTCAGTGAGCAATAAAGATCCAACTCAGCATGTTGATCTAGTACAAAGTGGACTTCATCATCATCTCATTGAAAATTAACTTGTTCTCGCCATGATATGGCTGAAAAATTGCTTAGTTGGCATTAAGCAATAATCACTCTCTCACTCACTCTAACTAGAAGAAGTATAAAACATAGTTAATAATTTAAATATTAAAGAATTTCTTTATTTCATTTTACATTATATTATAGATTCAATACAGATATAATTATTGAATAATGAAACCAGTGATAACTGATACACTAGGGAGAAAGTTAGACAGTAAATCACAATACTACAACAATGTCTGTGTTTTCTTTCTGACTTCAATCCATATTATTCTTTGTACTTTATTGATTCCAACATTGAATTTTACTTTATTGATTCCAACATTGAATTTTACTTTATTGTTTCCAACATCAAATTTTACTTTATTGATTCCAACATTGAATTTTACTTTATTGATTCCAACATTGAATTTTACTTTATTGTTTCCAACATCAAATTTTACTTTATTGATTCCAACATTGAATTTTACTTTATTGATTCCAACATCAAATTTTACTTTATTGATTCCAACATTGAATTTTACTTTATTGATTCCAACATCAAATTTTACTTTTTTGATTCCATCTTCCAATCTTTAAGGGGGTCGTATGGTCGTAAGTTATATTGTGGCAGTCAGTTTTATTTGTGGAGGAAACCGGAGTACCTGGAGAAAACCACCGATCTGTCGCAAGTCACTGACAAACTTTATCAAATAATGTTGTACTCCTTGCCCTGAGCGGGAATCGAACTCACGACATCAGTGGTGATTGGCACTGATTGTAGCTATAGGTAGTTGTTGAAGGTGGCATTAAACACCATCAAGTAAACAAACATTTAGTTTGATAGATCCATGTGTGAAAATATCATTGTACCAGTGTATTATATTTCATTTTGTTTGATAGATCCATATGTGAAAATTGGATTGTACGGGGAAAACAAAAGAATAATGAAAAAGAAAACTTCAAAAAAGAGAAGTACACCCAACCTCGTCTACAATGAATCTTTCACATTTAAAGTTCCACGTAAAAAGATTGAGGTATATATAAATCTTCACCCTTTTGTTCTTTTCCATGTTTTACTACACGGAAAAGGACAAAAGGGTTTATATTAAATATTCTGTTTTATGTGTGTTTTCTGAAATATGGTAGATTCATTGATTATAAGGTATATTATTTCATCTTTTGAGGAACCAGAAGGGGTCCCCAGTAAAATTATGAACAACATTTTAGATGGATTAGAAATCCAGTCTTCACGCTAACACACTTTCCCGAAGCCCGGAACAAGTAAAACTGGATTCGGACAAGTGAAAATTATGAAAGAATTTGCTTGAATAAATAGAAAATGTTTCTAAATTTGGCTTTTGGGCAAGTAGGCGAAAAAAATTAAGGCAAAGAATCGAAATCTCCCTTTTTAGATTACGGATCCCCCCTTTTTGAGATGGAGATTGAGTTTGAATGTCTTTTAGAGATCAGGCGACCGTTTCACTAAAGTGATTGTAAATCGTAAGTCTAAGATCACTCTTACGATTTCCTACGTGCACGTATACGTGCGTTTCATTAAACTAGTCCTAATCTTAAGAGTTACAATATGCGAACAGTAACATCTCCTGTAACAGAGGTAAAAAAAGAAATCGTATCATTTTATATCTCGGAAACTGATTACATGTAGATTCTCCTTCAGTTGCCTGTGGGTTACGATATTTCTCCACTCAAGAGAGTTAAATTAAAAATTTGAACCACAAACCGTGATGCGAGTGGTTAAAATTTTTAATTTAACTCTCAAGAGTGGAGAAATATCGTAACCCACATGGGCAACTGACGGAGAATTTGTTTCTCCCATTATTTAACACGAAATCCTTCAAAATTACCGATTTGACAACATGCGGGGAAAGGCACGAGACATTTTAATCCTCTAGAGGATTACAGATTTTTCCACCACTGGTTCAGCGAGGTTAAAATGCCGTAATAATGGGAGAAATTAAAGTTCATATTGGGTTAATTAAAATTTTTTAATTATTTAATTTGCAAGACAGTGAAATTTTTATTTTCCATTTGATTTGGTACACCAATTTGATCCGGTTTTGTTTAGGGTGGTCGTACTTGAAAAACTTGCTCAATAATTATTAAGTTTTCTTTTCTTTGGTTATATTTATCAAATTTCTTTGTTAAAAGTTTGTTATATTACATGGAATATTTGGCTGTTAGTGTTTTGCTGAAATTTGATTAAAAAACCACCTCTTAATTCATGTTTATACATATGTTTAAATGAGGAAACAATAGGCAGACTCTGTTGACAAAAAAATTGTTATTTTTATAATATTGATATGATTTGTGGAAAATATTATTATTATTATTATACAATATTTATAAAGCACCTATCTAATAAAACAATTACTCTAAGCGCTGTACAAAATACATAAAATGTTAATCCTATCAATAAAAGTAAAAGTAGCAATAAAATATTGATATTGATTGATATATGTGTTTATTGAATTTATCATTTCTGGCAATACAAGTTATACCTATTGGTTTGTTTTCATTTCACCCCTTGATGATAAAAAAAAATCCTCCACATTTTATATCCAACTTATTCTTAAATATACATGTATTTGCTTTAAGGAATTTTAAATAATAAATAAATCAAATCTATTAGGAAAATATGTATTTGCTAAGTGTAAAATATTACCAAACTTATTTCATAGAATAACGTTTCGATAAATTACATGCTATATATGTAAGGAGAAAATTCAAAAGTGTGACCATAGATTTGACACAATACATTCATATTCCGTTTGTGCTTAACTGTTTTTTTTAATCATTGTTTGTACCCAATATTGTTCCTGAAAATTTTCCTACTAGGTATCCCGCGTTGATAAAATATGTTGATATTAAGTAAACACGGACGAAAAAGAAAGCATATTAAAACAAACAATAGCATACACGTGTTTCGATGATTTTATACAACTCTACCTAAAAAAATTGTAGCGTGCATCTAATATTTATTGCTCGCTTCAATTGATCAGACATAATGCCCACATTCAAATACATCTTTCCTTCAAATGAAATATAGAGAGGTTGATATCACATAAGGCACTAACCATTTTATAACTGAAAGGGGGGGGGGGGGGGCTTTTATTTTTTTCTAAGAAAAAAAATTGATGTCCAAGTTAGTCTAAAAAAATATTTTATTTTACTCTATGTCAAAAAAATTTAAGCTTGAAAACAACAACAAAATTGTGTTCAAAAATATACATTCAATAAAAAAGAATCTTCAAGAAATGTATGCAGTGCAGATCTAAAAGACAGACTTGGAAAAGAAGAACTTTATTTAAGCAAAATAAAAAAAATTGATGTTTGAGATTATTATTACAGTATCAATTATGTTTATTCAACTCTATTGGATCATAAAGGTAAACTACATATGCAAATATACATTTTTAAGAAAAAACATGAAGAAATAAACATTCAAGATGCTTGAACATGTTGAAACTATAACATGACATAAAACTGCTGGTATATAAACACTACCAAGTAAAACAAAGTAAGAATTGTGACTAGAACATAAAAAGTCTCTTTGTAGTTACAGAAATGCCCATAAAGTTTAGAAAATGTGTTTCCAATGCAAGCAACACATGATATTGGGGGTAAATAAATGTACTTGTTGTTCTGATTAATGTATGTAGACTTCTCATCTCTTTTTGTAAAGTTTGAGCTCTACAAGGCATCATTTGATAAATATCTGCTTGAATTTACTAGTAAATTGTTTGTAAAAAAATTGTTCTTGCATCATTTGATCTATCTGATGATGTGAATTTTTTTTTTTTCTGCTGACATGAAAAATAATTCGTTCAAGCATGAAAATCCCAGCCTCCTCCCCCCTCTGTTATAAAATGGTTGGTGCCTATGAAAGTTGTAATTCATCATAAACTTTGCATTCAATAATTACAAGAGAGCCGTTTAATAATTCTCCAAGAAATGCTTTAATCTATAAATGAATTGAAGAACTAGGTTCAAATAATGATTTGATGCAGGTTCTATTTATTTGTTGCGCGGTGCTAGTAAATAAAAGTGAGTTCAGTTTATTGCGAAAAATCTGCCTTGTCTTCTCTAACATGTCTCTATTCCTGAAAAAGATCTACAAACAAGTCATCTTTGCTACATGCATATAGGTTTACGATTTACGACTTACGAGTACCCACCACCACTCTTAACTTTGCGATAACTTTTTATCGTAAGTCGTAAATCTTAACTATTAGTGAAACGGTCGTAACTCTTAAGAGTACACTTACATCTTCGGTTGCGACTTAAGACCTTTAGTGAAACGGTCACCAGATCTTAAGGTAACAAAACTTTCAAGTAGGACTTTTCGTACTCGTGCTCCCAAAATCTTCCAATGAGAACACTTCGTTTATTTGATTCACTGTCTGATTGGCTGTTTTTTTTAGTACAAATGCAAAAAACATACTCAAAAAGTTTTATAACGATAAGGCCTGATTATTTAAATTCCTTGAGCTCTATCCGGAATAATACCATTCTAAAAATTAAGTATAAGTTATGATTCCAAAGGGTTTAAGAGGCATATAGAATTTTTATTTTTATCCAGTTTTGAAGTTTATTTTCTCTTTGAATTTATTGACCGAAAGGGACCAAGGAGACAGATTTATATAAGCTGTTGCTCATTTATTCATAATTGTTTGACACCTATTAAATGTTCTATATTCTTTTCAACAATAAAATAATGTTTAAAGCTGAATTCATTTTTTCATCCAATTAATGCAGTTTTTTTAGCAAAATGGTAGTCTTTATGGCTTATTGATGGATCGTAAAAAAGATTGCTACAATTTCTGTATTTTATTTCAAAAAGGGATCTAAAAGGCCTAAATTCCAAAATTTCTCATATTTGGAAGGTATATAGAATTTGTATACCCCCGCTCCCCGAAGGGGGAGGGGAGTATACTGTTTTACCTCTGTCCGTCCTTCCGTCCGTCCAAGATATTTTTCGTCGCATTTTTAGCTCACCTGGCCTTTAGGCCACGTGAGCTATTGTCATCACTTTTCATCTGTCGTCCGTCCGTCAACATTTCACATTTTAAAAGAATCTTCTCCTCTGAAACTACTGAGCCAATCTCAACCAAACTTTGCTGAAATGATCCTTGGGTGGTCCCCTTCCAAAATTGTGTCCGACATTTCATACCTCCGACCAAGATGGCTGCCACAGCCGAACTTAATTTAACATAGAACCCTATGGGAAATTCCCATAAAAATCTTCTTGTCTGAAACCATTTGCTCAATAAGAACTAAATGTTGATGAAAGAGTCATTGGATGGTTCTCTTCCAAAAATATGTCAGACGGTTCGGCCCTTCGACCAAGATGGCCCCCACACCCGAACTTAGCTTAACATAGGGCCCTATGGGAAATTCACATAAAAATCTTCTTCTCAGAAACCACTGGGCCAATTGCAACCAAACTTTTGTGGAATAGTCCTTGGATGGTCCCCTTCCAAACTTGTGTCCGGTGATCCCGACTTCTAACCAAGATGGCCGCCAAGCTAAAAATAGAAAAAGGGGGGATGAAATTAAAAAAAAATCTTCTCCTCTGTAACTACTGAGCCAATCTCAACCAAACTTTGCTGAAATGATCCTTGGGTGGTCTCCTTCCAAAATTATGTCTGGCATTTCAGACCTCCGACCAAGATGGCCCCCACAGCCGAACTTAGTTTAACATAGGAACCTATGGGCAATTCACATAAAAATCTTCTTGTCTGGAACCAGTTACTCTATTGGAACCAAACTTTGATAAAATAGTCATTGAATGGTCCTTTTCCAAAATTGTGTCTGGTGGTCCCGCCCTCTGACCAAGATGGCTGCACAGCTGTACTTAGTTTAACATAGGACCCTATGGGAAATTCACATAAAAACCATCTTGTCTGGAACCAGTAGCTTAATTAGAACCAAACTTTGATGGAATAGTCATTGGATGGTCCTCTTCCAAAATTGTGTCCGGCAGTCGCGCTCTCCCACCAAGATGGCCACCACAGTGCAGTTGCGTTGTTATTGAAAGCAGCTTTGATCCAGGTGAGCGATTACAGGCTCCTGGGAGCCTCTGGTTCTCAGTAACTGTTGATGGCAGAAATCTGATATTTGGTCACAAGCATCATATAGGTATACCATATTGTGGGTAGCGTTTTTGGACCCGTCAGATTCCTACTTCCTGTTTGCCGACTTAGTTGGTTTTTATACGTATTGATCATATATGCACATTTTTCGTCACATTTCTCTCAGCAACTATTGATGACAGAGATCTGATATTTGGTCACAAGCTTCATATAGGTACCCCATATCGTGGGAAGTGTTCTTGGACCCATCAGATTCCTACTTCCTGTTTGCCAACTTAGTTCGTTTTTATACACATTGAACATATATGCACATTTTTCGTCACATTTCTCTCAGCAACTATTGATGGCAGAAATCTGATATTTGGTCACAAGCTTCATATAGGTACCCCATATCGTGGGAAGCGTTTTTTGACCCGTCAGATTTCTACTTCCTGTTTGCCGAAGAGTGGGGGTATCATAGGTGAGCATTAGCTCACAGTTCATCTTGTTATTTTTCGTCCAATTTTTATCTATGAATTAATTGCACCAAGAGCTTCAGGTAGTATGTCAATAAATTTTCCTCCATCTCTCTGGGATTCAGAGATAAACTCAACTGAATGGTACAGAGAAAATCGTAAAGAAAATATGTATTTCTACAAGATAAATATTTCCTATATCTGTTATAGATATCTTCTATATCTGTTATATGTGAAAATCATTATTTTTTTCATTAAAACAGCAGACTACTGCAATTATGGAAAAAAAAATTATCAGAAAAACAACTGAATTTATGTAGAATTTTATAAATAACATTGTCAGTACTTTGTCCTCGTAATAAACTAATTTTGTATCCTTTTCTTCACAGAAAGTTTCTTTGATGATCACAGCGATAAATTATGGAAGATACCATCCATCAGAGATAATAGGACATTTTGTACTAGGCAGCTCGTCCCAAGGGAAATTAAAGACACAATGGAGTGCCATGCTTAAAAAAAATGGAAAGTACATTGTCCGGTGGCATGCACTTCAGGAAGGAACAACTAAATTAATGGGGATACTAAAAAATCATTGTGACTACAGGTGAATCTCGTTACGTCAAACTAGGTTTATTAGAAATTTCGCCTACTTCAAATTTTTCTGTAGTCCCATTTTAAACTTAGTACTTTTCAACTTAATCCTGTCATCTCAAATTTCGATGTGTCAAAATTTCAGGTATCTCGAAGTAGCTTTTCAGTCCCTAATATACATATCCATTCAAATTATGTTCGTTATGTCGAAATTATCAATTAAATGAATTAACAAAACTGTCAAGGTGTCAACAGCATGGTCTCCTGTGTTAGGTGAGATTATTTTGATAACTGTTAATTATCATTTGTAAAGAAAACAATTGTATTTTTTAATTGAAGCATTGAAATCATAATCATATTTAATGATAAATTTCTAAGTGCTTGATGTCGTGACCCATTGAGTGTAGCGAAAACTCTGAAGCAATTAAACAGTCTGCTGTGTATGTCTACTAGTATATCACTCATTTTTTTAGGAAACAATATTCATTTAAAAACGCTGAACGCACTGTTCAGAATCACATTTCAACAGTTTGTCAGGTTGCCGATCAGCTTTTACAACAGAATAATGAAAGAAATTAATTTTATTAGTGTTCAATTATGTGGCATTTATAGATTTATATGAAAGTTTGTTTTGCTGACAGTTTCGTAATTTTTAAATACGCGATTGTTTATTGCAGTATTATGTATGTACATGATGTAATCAAATATGTGTTTCTTTTTTCTCTCGAAGTTTCCTGACAATTATTGAATGTATACTTGGTAAGATTCAGATAATAACACCTCATCAGAGAATTTTTTTATTTATATTTTTTTAAATCAATACTTATGCACATGCTAAAAATACTTACCCAATGCATACAATTGATGATTGAAATATTGTAAATGACTGACAGCAATAGTTTGTATCCACTTTTATCAAACTTACCTGACAGAATTGTCTATCTTACTTAATCCTTTACTTCCATTAAGTCGAATTTTGGAGAACTCAAAATTTTGCAACAGTCCCATGAACATCCAGATAACGAGATTCAACTGTATTTTGTTTGATATAATTTTTCCTTGTGGATTATTATATTTGATAATAAAATTTATTTGATTTGTTTGGTGTATGGTTTCTTTCCCATCGTGACACCACATCGGTTGGGTAATGGTTGGCATGCTCGACTCGAGTGCAGTAGATCGTGGATTCGAGCCCCTGTCGTGTCAAACCAAAGACTTATAAAATTGGTATTTGTTGCTTCTCAGCGAAGCATGCAGCATGTAAGAAGAAAGAACAAAGACTGGTTGGCTCGGAATCAGGATAATGTGTCTGAGTGGAGTGACATGTCTACCCACTGACAGTTATCTCAGAGAGCTAGCACTATTAAAATCCCGCTGAGCGTGTTGGTCCAGTACAAAGCGGACATCATCATCATTTCTTCAAATACAACTTGTTCTTGCCATGATACAGCTGGAAAATTGCTCATTATCATTTGGTGTTAACGAACAAAAAATGAAATCTGCCCACACTCAATACCACGCGCACACATACTTCGGGCTAATAAGCTGTGTTTACAATACTGATTACGCCACAGTGACTTGCTCCCGACCACTAAATTTGCCCCACTGAATTTTTAGCTCACCTTGCCAAAGGCAATTTGAGCTTTTGGCATCCGTCGTCCGTTAACTTTTCACATTTTAATCTTCTCCTCTGAAACCCCATAGCCAAATGAACTGAAACTTGGTAGGAAGCGTCTGTGGAAGGTCCTCTATAAATATTGCTAATTTTGTCCCGATCCATTAACAAACATTGCCGCCACAGGTAATTCTTGTTTCTGATTGGACGATTTTTTTAAATCTTCTCCTCTGAAACCATATGGCCAAATGAACCGAAACTTGGTGGGAAGCATATATGGAAGGTCCTCTATAAAGTTTGCCCATTTCGTCCCGATCCGTTAACAAACATGGCCACCACAGGCAATTCTTGTTTCTGATTAGTTGATTTCTAAAAAATCTTCTCCTCTGAAACCGCATGGCCAAATGAATCGAAACTTGGTAGGAAGCATCTATGGAAGGTCCTCTATAAAGATTGCTAATTTTGACCCGATCCATTAACAAACATGGCCGCCACAGGCAATTCTTGTTTCTGATTGGTTGATTTCTGAAAAATCTTCTCCTCTGTTAAAAGAAAGATAACTCTTGCCTAAACTGTTAAAAGAAAGATAACTCTTGCCATTATCTCCCTTAGAAATTAACTAATGCTGATATAGTGTAACATGTTTATTCTATACATTACAAGTAGGTATTCACATTTTAATATTCTTTTTAGCAAACCTTGCCAAAGGCAATATGAACTTTTGCCATCACTTGGTGTCCTGTCGTCTGTCATCCGTTTACTTTTCACATTTCAATTTTCTCTGAAAACCCTCAGCCAAATGGACTGAAACTTGGTAGGAAGCATCTATGGAAGGTCCTCTCTAAAGAGTGCACATTTGGTTATGATCCATTACCAAACATGGCCGCAACAGGCAATTCTTGTTTCTGATTGGCCGATTTTTAGCTCACCTGGCCATAGGCCAAGTGAGCTTTTGTCATGGGTAAGCGTCCGTCGTCCGTCCGTCCGTTAGCTTTTCACATTTAAATCTTCTTCTCTGAAACCACTGAACAGATTTCAACCAATCTTGCCAGAAATGTTCACTGGATGGTCCTCTACCAGATTTGTGTTTTTGGTGCTGATTTGAAATCCAACAATGGCTGCCAGTGTCCATAATGTGTTCTCATTGGCTGAAATTTTAAAAATCTTCTTGTCAGAAACCACTAAGTCAATTGAATTGTGACTTTGCAGGAATGATCATTGGGTGGTCCTGTACTAAAATTGTGAATCGTTTGCCGATCGGAAATTCAAGATGGCCGCCATGACTCGACTTAGTTTAACATCGGACCCTATGGGAATTTCACATTTTCATCTTTTTTTCTGAAACCACAAAAAGATTTGAACCAAACTTGGCAGAAATGTTCATTGGATGGTCATATACAAGATTTTTGTTTTTGGCGCTGATCGGAAATCCAACATGGCTGCCAGGGCCCATAATGTGTTCTGATTGGTCGAAATTTTAAAAATCTTCTTGTTAGAAACCACTAAGCCAATTGAATTGTGACTTTGCAGGAATGATCATTGGGTGGTCCTGTACTAAACTTGTGAATCGCTTGCCAATCGGAAATTCAAGATGGCCGCCATGACTCGACTTAGTTTAACATTGGACCCTATGGGAATTTCACATTTTCATCTTTTTTTCTGAAACCACAAAAAGATTTGAACCAAACTTGGCAGAAATGTTCATTGGATGGTCATATACAAGATTTTTGTTTTTGGTGCTGATCGGAAATCCAACATGGCTGCCAGGGCCCATAATGTGTTCTGATTGGTCGAAATTTAAAAAATCTTCTTGTTAGAAACCACTAAGCCAATTGAATTGTGGCTTTGCAGGAATGATCATTGGGTGGTCCTGTACTAAATTTGTGAATCGTTTGCTGATCGGAAATTCAAGATGGCCACCATGATTCGACTTAATTTTAACATAGGACCCTATGGAAAAAATGTTTAAAAGTCTTCTCCTCTGAAACCAGTAAGTCAGTTTAAAGCAAACATGGCATGAATGGTCCTTAGGTGGTCAACTTTCAAAATTATGTCCTGTGACCCCGACCTCCATCCAAGATGGCTGCCATCAGCAAACATATTTTTAACATAGGGCCCTATGGGAAAAATGTTTAAAAAACATTTCCTCTGAAATCAGTAAGCCAATTTAAAGCAAACATGGCATGAATGGTCCTTAAATGGTCAACTTTCAAAGTTATATCCAGTGACCCAAAACTCCATCCAAGATGGCCACCGTCAGCAGACATAGTTTTAACATAGGACCCTATGGGAAAATTGTTTAAAAGTCTTCTCTTCTGAAACCAGTCAGCCAATTTAAAGCAAACATGGCATGGATGGTCCTTGGGTAGTATACTTTCAAAATTGTGTCCGGTGACCACGACCTCCATCCAAGATGGCTGCCATGAGCAGACATAGTTTTAACATAGAACCCTATGGCAGTATGGGATTTGAATAGTAACTTAGATGTATTCGGCATGCAGACATTCTTAAGAGGACTTATTTATGTCAGGTGAGCGATACAGGCTCACCTGAGCCTCTAGTTTTAAAATCTTCTCTGAAAGTGCTTGGCCAAATGAACGGAAACTTGGTAGGAAGCATCTATGAAATGTCCTCTATGAAGATTGCTCATTTCGTCCCGATCGGTTTACAAACATGGCTACCACCGAAACTTGGTAGGAAGCATCTATGGAATGTCCTCTATGAAGATTGCTCATTTCGTCCTTATCGGTTAGCAAACATGGCCACCACATGCTATTCTTGTTTCTGATTGGTCGATTTCTAAAAAATCTTCTCCTTTGAAACTGCTTATAGCCATATGAACCGAAACTTGGTAGGAAACATCTACATGTATAGAAGGTTCTGTATTAAGTTTCCTCACAGCAGAATGAAAGGTGAGCGACACAGACTCAGCCCAATGAGCCTCTAGTTTACTGTCAATGTGTTATCCACTGAAAAATACTATTTTTCAGTGGGTAACACATTGATAGTAAAAAAATAGTTATTTTTCAGTGGGTAGCACATTGATGGTCAAAATATTCAATGGGGGCAAATTTAGTGGCCGGGAGCAAGTCCCTGTGGATTACACAGAGAGGTGAAAATCAAACTACCATACTACAGTGACAGCACTGTGATTCAAGTCGTTAAAATAAAAAGAGTTTGAAGATACCAGAGGTGTAATCAGAATCTGTAAATCGAAGGACAGACAACACAATTGCCAAAAGAAAAAGTGCAAAAGGACAAACAACGATCTACAAAGCATACATACATACAAAACTAAAGATCGAGTAACGTGAATCCCACTAAAAATCAGGGATGAACTCAGGTGCTCCGGAAGGGTTAGTAGTTTTTGATTCACTAGTGGCACTCGTCGTGCTAATATAGTTACAAACCTGGTGATAAGTCATGAATGAGGAAAGAACCGGGAAGTGTTTACGACAAGTGGGACATATCCGTGGTCATTTGTGACAGGTATTCCATAATACAGCGCCTTTCATGAACATGAATAATTTAAATCAAATAAAAGTTAATAATTGTCTCTTAATCAGGAATGTCAATATTATCATAACTCATGTACTCAGATTTTTTTTCATCTAGTGGAAAAAAAAAGTTAAAATTTGATCCCTGTATAATACTATCATGCTTTCTAGATAAAAATAAACTTTAAAAACATACTTTTTTGCTATATCAATGCAAGATAATACTATTTCAATGAGAACACTCGTATCTAGTGTACATCTTACAGTTGCCAAGAGGGCAGGATTGGAATCCCATTAACCAGTTTTACCAGCCACAGGTATGTGCCTGTCCTAAACCAGGATCTGGATTTCCAACATCATATGTCGTGATCTTTTTTTTGTGTTAATTGAGTTAAGGTGAGAGGTGATTGTTTCATTTTGTTGATGTTGGTTGAATTGTTGACCATCACTGTTTAAATTTTCTTTTCATAACACTGTCGTTTTTGGGAGAATGGATTTCTTATAGCAATATCCCCTCGAATGCAAAGCCTAAGATTTTAGATGTATGTCCATTTCAAGCAAAAACATATGCTTAGTGAAGTGATGTCAGCTCAGCTACGTCAATAAGACGACATTAGTATTCAACGATAATTTTTCACATTATGATTGTCGCTTGATTTGTCTTACACAAGTTGATTTATCTTACACTAAGTGAGTTATCTTACACCAAGTGATTTATCTTACACCCAAGTGATTTATCTTACATCAAGTGATTTATCTTACCCCAAGTGATTTATCTTACACTAAGTAATTTATCTTACACCAAGTGATTTTTCTTACATCAAGTGATTTATCTTACCCCAAGTGATTTATCTTACACTAAGTAATTTATCTTACACCAAGTGATTTATCGTACACCAAGTGATTTATCTTACATTGAGGGATTTATCTTACACCAAGTGATGTATCTTACAATAAATGATTTATCTTACACTAAGGGATTTATCTTGAACCAAGTGATTTATTTTACACTAAGTGAATTATCTTACACTAAATGATATATCTTACACCAAGTGATATATCTTACACCAAGTGATATATCTTATGCCAAGTGATTTATCTTACACTAAGTGATTTATCTTCCACAGAGTGATTTATCTTACACCAAGTGATTTATCTTACACCAAGTGATTTATCTTACACTAAGTGATTTATCTTACACCAAGGGATTTATCATGCACCAAGGAATAATCAACCACCTAGATGTGAGATTGCATGGTTTAAACTCCACCTTCACTTTTCCAGTGGGGACACACTTAAGGAAAATAATTAATGCTCGGTAACATTTCATTAATTTAACCCTGAAAACAAATTGATTTGATAGTTTATCTCAGCTATCAAAATTGTTACACTTAACATAACACCATTAGCAGGATTACCATTGTAGAATACCACACAACATTGCACCATAATCGGTACTATAACTTAGAGTGTTTGTATTTAAAACAAAATATCAGTTAATAAGATCAATGTTCCTTTAAATATGCATTAAAAATTACAATATAAAGATTTTTTTTTTTATAGTTTGGAATAGAGTACTTTTCAGGTCTTTGATTTATTTATAGTCATATGATGATTTAGATCACGTGACTATTATTATTGTGTTCAAAATGGTAGACACATGCTCCGTTATTATAAGTTTATTTACTTTAGATGTACTCATCTAGTTATCAAAAGGGTGACAATTTCCGTAAACATTATGTAGTTAAGTAACAAAAAAGGAACGAATTTATGTAAAATTAACGAACAAAAAAAGATGGAAGAAAATACACCATTGTTAAGAAGAGAAGGAGGAAGTATAGCCACAGGGAGAAAAGTAAAATTTGCAGAAGGTGCCATTCTTGTGACTATCACATTGGAAAGACTCGCTTTTTACAGTCTTGCTGGAAATCTCGTGTTGTTTTTAAACATAGTTCCATATGAATGGGAATCTGTTAATTCTATATATGCATTGCTATATTTTTTTGGAATCTCATATTTAATGTCATTTCTTGGTGGCTTACTTGCAGATACATTATTGGGTAGATTTAAAACCCTGTTGCTTTCATTATTGATTTATGTAATAGGATATGCATTTCTGCTATTTTTACCTGGTAGACTAGTCAATAAGGGCACTTCTAAAGAACATGAAATTCTACCCAAAATTTGTGGTCATTCTGCCAACAGTAGTTCCACGGATGTGACTCTAAAATTGATGTATGATAAATCTCCATTCTCTGAGCAATGTTCTGGATTAATATTTGGAGTGTTGACGTTGATTGCTATAGGATCTGGACCGTTCAGGTCTAATATTGCCCCATTTGGGGCAGACCAGGTATGTACATTGTATTTAATGTAGTTGTTGTGTTAATTATTTCCCAATTATTAAATTAAATTAGCATGTTGATTTCATCAATGTTGATATTTCTTTATTTTTGTAAGAGTTGACATTTTACTCACACATGGAAAACACTAACATGACTGTCTCATTTCTCTAAGAGGGGAGGGGGGGGCTGGAACCATAAAACAAGCTTAACCCAGCCACTTTTTTAAGTCCCTGTACATGTACCAAGCCAAGAAAGTAAATTGTCATGTACATGTATATGTGTAATGCATGTAGGAGCTGGTGCAACCTGAGAAGCAATATATAGCCTAGTCATAGCGTAATAATTTAGACTTTCGATTATACCAAAACACATTTGTCTACATTGTATATATAAAAAAACACTGTATGGATACTGAAAGGACGTGTAATTATTTTTTGTTTCGAAAATTCCTGTTAATCGTGTAAAAAAGGCATTGCCATGTATAATAAAGCTTTCCTTAATGATGCAACACTTCTGTTTTCTTTTTTTTTGAGTGGGAGGGGGGCAAAATCTCAATAAAACTGAATCATAAAAAAATATACATTTGTACTAAAAAAAATGGTCTAGAGCAAGCATAAACTAAACCCTCGAAATGTATATGATATCTTTGCCATGTAAACTTCAATAGTAAAGACAATGTTTTAGTAAACATGATGTTATAGTAAAGATATGATTGTCATATGTTTGTTCCAGAGTACATGTACATACATTTTTTTTGTACATTTCCGATTCAAATATACAATGTAGTTTCAATCAATTTGTAAAAAAAAAAAAAAAACTTCTAAATACTGATTACTCCAAAGAATTTTACTAAATAATTTATCACAGATAATTAAGTACAAACTTTGTTATTTTTATTGCTTTTTTCTAAGTGGAAGCAATCTTGATTTTTTTTGTGCATGATCAAAATGATGGATAAACTTCCATTTCCAGATACAATAAAGAATTTTCTTTTCATAACATTTAACTCTTTTTTGACTTTTATTCTATTTTATTTATTTTTACCACATTTCTACTGTTAAAGGGTATCAAGTTTGTCTCTTACTATGATTTTTCAGTTGAATTTTGAAACTGTTCTGCAAGTGATATTTTTTGTTTTCATTTTATGCATGTTTGCAAATTGAATGTAACAATTTGAACATCAATGTCATCATCACTTTCATTTTATAGCTATATTACGATTATTGGATTCTAATGAACTTGATAAAAAATTAATATTTACTGATATATATTTAAATCTTTTGTTTACAGGTACGAGGCGTAGGACAGCAAGCGAGTCTGACCTTTTTCAACTGGTACTATTGGTGTGTAAATTTGGGATCTTTGATTGCTATGTTGGTTATCACTTACGTACAGCAGTATGATGGATTTTTCTGGGGATACCTGCCTGCTCTAATATGTCTAGCTGTTTCTGCTTTTGTATTTTTATGTGGTAATTAGACATGAATTATTATAATGAAATACAGTACAGTCAGAGACATTTATTACCATTATAAATCACTGTGATAGATGTACATTTTGTACAACTCATCTTTTGTTCTGTTTGATATATTTTCAAAATTTATTTTGTATTTAGAGTGTAACTTGCACTCACCCAAAATGCACAAGAAAGTAAGTAAATAGATTAAACAGAGCAAAAAGAAAAGAATTGTTAATTCAATAAAACAATGTCTTACTAAGGGAACGTTTAAAAATGAAATATTTGAAATTTACATTCAGAATTTATACTTGGGAGGTTTGGCGCTTTAAAATCTGATTCAACCCACCATTTCTTTAGAAATGCCTGTACCAAGTCAGGGTCATTACAGTTTTCACAGTTTTCCGGTTGTTGACTGATTTTGTCTGTTTATATAATTATGAGTTTTGACTTTCCCTTTGTAACATTGCTCAGAGTTCGGTAATTTTGTTATTACCCTTATTATCTAGTTGTAGTTGATAATATAAGCAGTACATATTATAATGTAGTTTACTTTGAATGGAAGCACAGTAACCTTATCACCTTTTTATCATGTTTATCTACCAGTACTAGGTTCAATAACCATGATAACCTGAAACTGTCTATCACAGAAATTACAGACACAGATAAATGGCCTTAGTAATATAAATGAATGACATTTTTCTTGAAGCAAGTGTTTAATTTGAGTTATAAGAGAAATCATAAACTAGTCACTGACAAACTTTATCATAGAATGTTTTAATTAATACACCTCGCTATGAACAGCATACTAACTCACAACTTTAGTGATGATAGGCACTGATTGCACAGGACTTTGCAAATACAACTACCATACGATCACGAGCATGACAGCCCTATTATTTCCAGGTCGGATATAATGTTTTGATTATATGATCCTTTATTAACTGTATCATTGTTGATATGAATTGTTTCAGGTTCCTGTAGTTATGTGTATAGACCAAGAACAGGTAGTGGGCTGAAAAATATTTTCAAAGTTTTGTGTGAAGCCTGTGCTGTGGGGAAATGTTGCAAAAAAAAACAAGATGAAAGGTACATACATATATATATTCAGTAAAAGAAGTCTAAACTGAACCTCATTGGGACCAACTTTTGTGTTCGGAATAGACGGGTGTTTGGTTTATACAGGTTAATTAACAAAGATTTCCTGCATTGGGACTTTATTTAAAGTTTGGTTTATACAGGTTTTCGGTTTATTCAGGGTTTGGTTTAGACATGTTTTCGGTTTATTTAGGGTTTGGTTTAGACAGGTTTTTGGTTTATTCAGGGTTTGGTTTAGACAGGTTTTCGGTTTATTCAGGGTTTGGTTTAGACAGGTTTCACTGTACCAGCATTTAGAATGTTGATAAGATCAGTTAATTCTTTAATTTTCATTCTGTATTTAGGCTCTTTTTGTTCGTTCTCCATTTACTAGTAATTTGTGGATACTATAAACAGTACATATTAATGTACCGGTAACATTAACAAACAGTATTTTCTCAGAAAACATTTTGCATGTCAGAATGTAAATTAATTTGCTGTGAACACTGCAATCTGATTGGCTGATCCGCCTGGAGCAACATTGGTTATACTTGATAACCGGGGTTGGCATTGTGACGTCGCCAGTTTAATCATTCGCAAACTACTTATTCAAATAGTCCCATGAAATAATCATAATTAAAATGGAGGAATCATTAAATTTTGTTGTAAAAATTTAATTATAAAAACATTTTAAATTTTTTAATAGGTTAGGGACTAACCATTTAACTTGAAGGGGGGGGGGGGGGGGGGGGTGGTTATGGTTATTTGTTTCGTTCAGAATTTTTTTTTCGGACGACACAAGTGTTAGAATTTTTTTTTTTGTCGTGCAAAGCGTGAATTTTTTTTTCCAGAATTCAACATTAGGTTATATGACAAAAACTCTCAATCAGATTATTTTATTTTTCCTCCACCAAAATCAGAATATATTTTTCAGCAACATTGGGAATCAGAATATTTTTTTAGAAAAAAACCCATAAAGTTAAATGGTCGTTCCCTTATACTTGTATAACCTGGTTTGGAACAGTTTACGCTTTTCATAAACTGCTTCATGGTTTATTTATCGTAAACAGCACCAAACCAGGTGGTTTTCTCCGGATACCCCAATGATATAGCTGAAATATTTTTGAAAATGGCGTTCAACACCATAAACCTAACCCTGTATCATACAATGTACAACAGCTATTTATCATAATGTAAACCACTGTTTTTACACTTTGCTTTAAGAATTCATTATACCATATCAAACCCTAGGTATATACTTATCAGTATATAACCTTTTTGACCTATTTTAATCTTATCAGACTGAAAGTCAATAAATGAAAATGATTAACTGGTCGATGACTCATTTGTATAATGTATAATAGAAAACCTGTATTATATACATGTACTTGCATTTTATCAAATAGATGGTCAACAGCCAATTTATATAAATATTATTATGTTAGGGTCATGTTAGGATAATGGTGATTAAGCTTTCAGATTTGAGGGGGCTAGGGTTAGGGTTATGGTGTTTAACACCACTTTCAACAATATTTCAGTTATATTGTGGATGTAAGTTTTATTGGTAGAGGAAACCGGAGTACCCGAAGAAAATCACCGAGTTGTCGCAAACTTGATCACATAAATGTTGTATCGAGTAGATCTCACCATGAGTGGGATTCGAACTCACAACTTTAGTGGTGATAGGCACTGATTGCACAGGTAGTTGTAAATCCAACTACCATACGATCACGATCATGACAGCCCGCTTTCAGATTTGAATCAAGGTTCTTATTGTAGAAGTTTCAATAATATTTTCATCTGTAAATAAGGGTAATAACAAAATTACCGAACTCCGAACAATCTTACAAAGGGAAAGTAAAAACTAAAGTATATAAACAGACAAAATCAGTCAACAACCGGAAAACTGTGAAAACGGTAATGACCCTGACATGGTACAGGCATTTCTAAAGAAATGGTGGGTTGATTCAGATTTTAAAGTGCCAAACCTCCTGCTTTCATTACGGCTCAAAGGTTCCGGCTGTCACTATAACAGTGTTTATAACAATACTGGAACAAAATAGGTAAAATAGTTGTCAAAGCAGTACCAAATTCAGTGAAGTAAATGTCAGACACTTTTACGTCCCACATTGATAAAAAAAATATTTTTGACATTTTTGTTGACTTCCTTATCTTTATACATTTTCACTATGTGAAAATGCATCGTTTATTATCGTCTCTGTAGAGACGGAATATATTTCAACAAGATCTTGGTATCGGAATATAAACTTTTTAAGAGATCGAATAAGGCAAATCTTTTTATAACCCTGGTCCAGTAGCCTGTTTCTCAGATGAAGATGACGTTTCAGGAAATCAGAATAATTGCTACTGGCCTTTGCATAGCGAATCAATTGCGAGATGTAAACACCATATGCAGGAGAAGCTGGTATATTGCTGCACATATTTGAAAAATTTATGATTTTAAAATTGAAGTCGTACTGGTTATCATAAATTTTAGTACTGAGTTGACCACTGTCGTCAAATTCGAGGTATATGTCCAAAAATGATGCGGACAAAGCTGTATCTGTGGTCTCTTTAACTTCCAGCTCTGGAGGATATATCAATGGAAGAAATTCTGCAAATCTAGAATTATTGATAGATGAAACGTCATCAATATTTTCCCGTATGTGAAATTAAAGCCTCATGAATCTTCTTATCTTTTACAAGCTTTTGAAGAAACTCCGACTCATATGAGTATAAAAATAGATCGGCTAGAAGAGGGGCACAATTCGTACCCATTGGTATGCCGACGACCTGCTGAAAGAGTGTCCCTCCAAAGGAGACAAACATGTTATCGATGAGGAACTCCAGCATACTGATCACTTGTTCCTCGGAGTAGCATGTTTTACCTTTTTGCATTTTGTTTGAAAAATATGTGGAATTGTAGCCTTAACACAACAAATTTTGAGCCATAGTTTCTATCACTGAAAGCTTTGTGTATTGTTTCTTTTAAGCGGGTTTTTAATTTGTCATGCGGTAGGGTGGTATATAAAAAATGTAGAGTTGAAAAATCAAAAGTTTTGATGGAGGATACCTGAGAGAAAGATCTTGATTTAAGGTTATCCAAAAGATCTTTAAAATGTTTCAAAATCCACATGTGATTTATGCCACTACACGAGTAAACAGTTTCACAATATTTCTGTTGTCCCTCTTTTACTGCAGACAGAATCTTTGTCAGGTGAATAGACAATTCTTTCGTCGAACAAGTTGATGATCCCGCTATGTACCTTTCTTTGTATGGTGTCTTATGGAGTTTAGGTATCCAATATAAATAGGGTAATTACCAGAGGGAATGTTTAAAGAGGTCATGAATGATCTGTGGTTAGCTAGGATTTCATCTTTGTCGAACAAAGATGGTTTGTATGTGGTATTACTAGAGGTGTTGCTATTTATGCCTAATTCCTTGATTAGGCATTCGAATTAATAGATTTACATACAAACACAATATTTTTGGAAGCCTTGTCTGCATGAACGATAACATATTTGTCATGAAGAGAGGAAAGACACTTAACAGTTTCTTGGTCTTTAAATACAGACTAAGTCATTTCATAATTTCAATAATTTTTGTTTGTAAAACGTGATCAGTGATGTAACAATACTTTTACATGTAATTACATGTATGGAGTGGTTTTCTCATTATTTAATACAGTGAAACCTGTCTATGTCGAACCCTGAATAAACCGAAATCCTGTATAAACCAAATTTAATAAAAAAAAAAAGTCTATATGTGAGAAATGTTTGCTAATTATACCCCCGCTCCACTGGAGGGGGGGGGGGAGGGGTATACTGTTTTACCTCTGTCCGTCCATCCAAGATATTTTTCGTTGCATTTTTCTCAGCAACTATTGATGGCAGAAATCTGATATTTGGTCACAAGCATCATATAGGTATGCCATATTGTTGGAAGCATTTTTGGGCCCATCAGATTCCTACTTCCTGTTTGCCGACTTAGTTGGTTTTTATACACATTGAACATATGCAGGGGTATCATAAGTGAGCATTAGCTCATAGTTCATCTTGTTTAACCTGTATAAACAGAATACTTGCAGTCTATTCCGAACACAAAAGTCTGTCCAAAAGAGGTTCAGTTTAGACAGGTTTCATGTACAGTCAAGCTTTCTCTTTGTAGTGCATTCATATTACGGTAAAATAAGTTAACCTGTGTTAATCGACCACCTGTCTTATATGACTATATTTCAATGTTCCTCTGGATGCTCCCTGAAGAGAGACTGTCGTGGTCGTGACCGTATGGTAGTTGGATTTACAACTACCTATGCAATCAGTACCTATCACCACTAACGTTATGAGTTCGAATCCTGATCAGACACGGTATACTTGATATAACATTATGTGATAAAGTTTGTTAGTACATTGTAACTTGCAACAGGTTGGTGGTTTTCTCTGGGTACTCCACTTTCCTCCATAACCCTAGCCCTAAACTCTAACCTTCACAGAAGACAGGTTTGATTGTATAAATAAGGTGTGAGTATTTTACTCAGGTTTTTATTAAGTTCCAAGGCATCTACTTAGAAAATGATGATTTCATGGGTCACTGAATTCTTTTTATTAATAGAAGAATTTTCGTAAATCTCGCCAAATCAAAATGCATTTCTTATTCCATAAGGTTAATGTAAGGGTACTTTATCCAATGAAGTTGATATCCAATTATCAACTTGTTTAGAGTATGCATGTCAGTCTTTGCCTTAAATTTTTTTCACCTACCAAAGCAAAATTTTTCTATTTATTCAAACAAATTCTTTCATAACTTTCACTTGTCCGAATCCAGTTTTACTTGTCTCGTACTTTAGGCAAGTGGGTTAGTGCTAAGACTGAGTCATGTAAATAATCTCACCTAATGGCCGAATCTTTTTGTTTTTGTAGAAATGGGGAAAATACTATTGAAGTGCCTACATCTTGTTTGGATTATGCCAATTACCGTTTTGGTGGCAGCTTTCAAGAATCAACAGTCGATGAGGTCAAGAAGGTCATCAAAATCATTTGTGTGTTTTTTACACTGATACCATACTGGATGGTATACTTTCAGGTGAATTAACATGTTGACATTTTAAAATATTTTTGAAATAAAAACTTAGATACAAATGTATCAAATTTAATGTGCATGACATGTTTCTGGAATAACCTTCATCAGGTACGCTCAAAGTTAAAAGGTTGGAAAATCATTTTTATACATCAAAATGTATAGAAAACCCCAAAATACAAAGTAAGGTTTTGTTCCCTCAGCTAAAGAGTCTAAATAGATACAGTCAAACCCGTATTAAGAGGTCATGACCTTTGGGACAAGAAAAATGTGACCTTTTAATATAGGTGACTACTTAATAGAGGTGACTGCATAGGCAAGTTTGACTAAGAATTTTGGCAGAGAATTATAGTTTAAAGTTGACCTCAAGTGTGGGATCGAGCCATGGTCGGGTCAAACCAAAGACTATGAAATTGATATTTGCTGTTTATCCACTAAGCACTCGGTAATTAAGGGATAAGGTCAAAGAGCGGTTGGCTCAGAACCAGGATAATTTTGTCTGAGTGGAGCGACATGTCTATCTGTGACCTGTTGCTTCAATGAGCTAGCACTATAAAGATCGAATTAAGCGTGTTGGTCTAGTACAATGCAGACTTCATCATCTTATCGAATATAATTTGTTCTTGCCATTATATAGCTGAACATTGCTCATTTGGCGATAAACAACAATCACTCACTCTTTCACTAATGAAATGTCAAAATGGTTTAGACTAGATCTGAAATATTTCCAACTGCAGTATGCTATATTTTAGATTTGTTTTTATTCATATAGATGCAGACAACATTTTTATTCCAAGGACTTCATATGAACCTTAACCTCCCTGGTAGTACAAGAAATAAAAGTGTAATGGACTGTTCTCCGCAGAATACGACAACTCCTGATCTACCTGACCCAAAATATATTACTACACCAAAGGTATTGTCTGTCTTAATATCCAGTCAAGTTTAAGATAAAACCTTCTGACCCAAAACATACCACTACACCAAAGGTATTGTCTGTCTTAATATCCAGTCAAGTTTAAGATAAAACCTTCAGACCCAAAACATATCACTACACCAAAGGTATTGTCTGTCTTAATATCCAGTCAAGTTTAAGATAACACCTTCAGACCCAAAACATACTACTACACCAAAGGTATTGTCTGTCTTAATATCCAGTCAAGTTTAAGATAACACCTTCAGACCCAAAACATACTACTACACCAAAGGTATTGTCTGTCTTAATATCCAGTCAAGTTTAAGATAAAACCTTCAGACCCAAAACATATCACTACACCAAAGGTATTGTCTGTCTTAATATCCAGTCAAGTTTAAGATAAAACCTTCAGACCCAAAACATATCACTACACCAAAGGTATTGTCTGTCTTAATATCCAGTCAAGTTTAAGATAACACCTTCAGACCCAAAACATACCACTACACCAAAGGTATTGTCTGTCTTAATATCCAGTCAAGCTTAAGATAAAACCTTCTGACCCAAAACATATCACTACACCAAAGGTATTGTCTGTCTTAATATCCAGTCAAGTTTAAGATAAAACCTTCAGACCCAAAACATACTACTACACCAAAGGTATTGTCTGTCTTAATATCCAGTCAAGTTTAAGATAAAACCTTCTGACCCAAAACATATCACTACACCAAAGGTATTGTCTGTCTTAATATCCAGTCAAGTTTAAGATAAAACCTTCAGACCCAAAACATATCACTACACCAAAGGTATTGTCTGTCTTAATATCCAGTCAAGTTTAAGATAAAACCTTCAGACCCAAAACATACTACTACACCAAAGGTATTGTCTGTCTTAATATCCAGTCAAGTTTAAGATAAAACCTTCTGACCCAAAACATATCACTACACCAAAGGTATTGTCTGTCTTAATATCCAGTCAAGTTTAAGATAAAACCTTCAGACCCAAAACATACCACTACACCAAAGGTATTGTCTGTCTTAATATCCAGTCAAGTTTAAGATAACACCTTCAGACCCAAAACATACTACTACACCAAAGGTATTGTCTGTCTTAATATCCAGTCAAGTTTAAGATAAAACCTTCTGACCCAAAACATATCACTACACCAAAGGTATTGTCTGTCTTAATATCCAGTCAAGTTTAAGATCAAACCTTCAGACCCAAAACATACTACTACACCAAAGGTATTGTCTGTTTTAATATCCAGTCAAGTTTAAGATAAAACCTTCAGACCCAAAACATACTACTACACCAAAGGTATTGTCTGTTTTAATATCCAGTCAAGTTTAAGATAAAACCTTCAGACCCAAAACATACTACTACACCAAAGGTATTGTCTGTCTTAATATCCAGTCAAGTTTAAGATAAAACCTTCAGACCCAAAACATATCACTACACCAAAGGTATTGTCTGTCTTAATATCCAGTCAAGTTTAAGATCAAACCTTCAGACCCAAAACATACTACTACACCAAAGGTATTGTCTGTTTTAATATCCAGTCAAGTTTAAGATAAAACCTTCTGACCCAAAACATACCACTACACCAAAGGTATTGTCTGTCTTAATATCCAGTCAAGCTTAAGATAAAACCTTCAGACCCAAAACATACTACTACACCAAAGGTATTGTCTGTTTTAATATCCAGTCAAGTTTAAGATCAAACCTTCAGACCCAAAACATACTACTACACCAAAGGTATTGTCTGTTTTAATATCCAGTCAAGTTTAAGATAAAACCTTCTGACCCAAAACATACCACTACACCAAAGGTATTGTCTGTCTTAATATCCAGTCAAGCTTAAGATAACACCTTCAGACCCAAAACATATCACTACACCAAAGGTATTGTCTGTCTTAATATCCAGTCAAGTTTAAGATAAAACCTTCTGACCCAAAACATACCACTACACCAAAGGTATTGTCTGTCTTAATATCCAGTCAAGCTTAAGATAACACCTTCAGATCCAAAACATACCACTACACCAAAGGTATTGTCTGTCTTAATATCCAGTAAAGTTTAAGATAAAACCTTCAGGCCCAAAACATACCACTACACCATAGGTATTGTCTGTCTTAATATCCAGTCAAGTTTAAGATAAAACCTTCTGACCCAAAACATACCACTACACCAAAGGTATTGTCTGTCTTAATATCCAGTCAAGCTTAAGATAAAACCTTCAGACCCAAAACATACCACTACACCAAAGGTATTGTCTGTCTTAATATCCAGTCAAGTTTAAGATAAAACCTTCAGACCCAAAACATATCACTACACCAAAGGTATTGTCTGTCTTAATATCCAGTCAAGTTTAAGATAAAACCTTCAGACCCAAAACATATCACTACACCAAAGGTATTGTCTGTCTTAATATCCAGTCAAGTTTAAGATAAAACCTTCAGACCCAAAACATATCACTACACCAAAGGTATTGTCTGTCTTAATATCCAGTCAAGTTTAAGATAACACCTTCAGACCCAAAACATACCACTACACCAAAGGTATTGTCTGTCTTAATATCCAGTCAAGTTTAAGATAACACCTTCAGACCCAAAACATATCACTACACCAAAGGTATTGTCTGTTTTAATATCCAGTCAAGTTTAAGATAACACCTTCAGACCCAAAACATACCACTACACCAAAGGTATTGTCTGTTTTAATATCCAGTCAAGTTTAAGATAAAACCTTCAGACCCAAAACATATCACTACACCAAAGGTATTGTCTGTCTTAATATCCAGTCAAGTTTAAGATAACACCTTCTGACCCAAAACATACCACTACACCAAAGGTATTGTCTGTTTTAATATCCAGTCAAGTTTAAGATAACACCTTCAGATCCAAAACATACCACTACACCAAAGGTATTGTCTGTTTTAATATCCAGTCAAGTTTAAGATAACACCTTCAGATCCAAAACATACCACTACACCAAAGGTATTGTCTGTTTTAATATCCAGTCAAGTTTTAGAATAATAGGTCCTCCCGATAAGGTGTTATAAGAGATGTAGTAAATCTTTCATGAGTGTTGGAAATACCATCTGTTCTCAAGTGGAGCATAGCATTAGAATGAAGGGTTAGGGTTATGATGTTTAACACCACTTTCAACAATATTTCAGTTTTATGAAATATGGGGAGATAAAAATTTGGCCAAATCATGATTTAAGGAAATGTCAACAATTCAACCAATTCAATTTTCAAATGTTATGAAATATATTTTAAGTCATGCTTTAAAATTTTATTTTCGCATGTTTTGAATTTTGGAACAGGAAATAAATAGGCTTTTTTCCTTTTGTTTATTTTTAAACTGCTGTTCGAGCTTTTGAATTGTCAGTGTATCTTTTAGAATTTGTAAATATGCTTTTGTTCTGTCAGTTCTTGTATATATTATGAAAAAACAGATTTAGATATACAATGTAGGTATAAACTAATATTAATTCCTCTAAAATCTTTACATCACAAAGTCTTTGGGGATTGCAACAGGGGCTGTCGTCGTGATCATATGGTGGTTTTGATTTACAACTACCTGTGCAATTATTTCCTATGACCACTAAGGTAGAGTTCGAATCCTGCTCATGGTTAGGGGTACTTGATGCAACATTAAGTTTGTTAAACACTTGCTTCAGGTTGGTGGGTTTTTTTTCGGGTACTCTAGTTTCCTCCACTAATAAAACAGACTGCCATGATATAACTGAAATATTGTTGAAAGTGGCGATAAACACCATAGCCCTAACCTCTAACCCCCTGATTAAAACCGTATTATTTTCATTTAACTTGTACTAAAAATCAGATCTACTAATAGTCATGTATAGTTCCTTCTGTTTAGCTCTTCAAACCTTTTGCATAAAAATGCATTATCAAAACCTTTTCAAAGTTAAATTCAACCATTTTATAAAATGCATTATCTAGAAATGGTCGATAAATTTCTTTCAGTTCAAACAATTGATACATAGTGGCACCATCTATAAGCATTTCAGATACTTTTTCCCAGTTAAAATTTTATACAGTATCTCCTAAGTTTTAATATAAAAAAAAAAGTACTGCTCGTTTTACATGACAATTTTTTTCAGTTTGTAGCAGCCTGGTTTGCCGTGTTTGACATTGTCTTTGTGATAATTCTTATTCCTGTGTTTGATCGTATTATCTACCCACGACTCGCTAGAGCTGGACGACCAATGGGATTTGTGTTACGAGTCAGTATGGGGATGGTTATTGCAGCCATTGCAGTTTGTGTTGCAGGTGTCGTTGAACACTATCGTCTGAAATCGTTGTATCAGGATGATAGTCTCCCCTGCTGCAGACAGAGAATAGAACAAAAAATAGGTAAGGCTTCCTAATTTTTTGGGGTTTTCCCTCGTACAACAATCCTTCAGTTGTGAGTTCTAATCCTGTTCATGGCGAGGTGTACTCGATACAACATTATGTGATAAAGTTTGTCAGTGACTTGCGACAGGTCGGTGGTTTTCTTCATGAACTCCGGTTTCCTCCACCAATAAAACTAACCACCACGATATAACTGAAATGTTGTTGAAAGTGGCATTAAACACCATAAATCTAACCCTAACGCACAACAATCAAGAGGTAGAGAATTGCTCATTTTGATTGCTTTTGACCTGTCGTCTTCAGAAACCTCTTGCTTTTGAGAGATTCATGATGAAAATAAAAATTTAACAGTAATGATATTGGTAAATAAAATGGTGTTTCCCGCTATCCCAGCCCGAGGTTGTTTCTGAATTCATAGACTTTAGAGACTGTTATTTCTCGATATAAAATTTGTGGTTTATGATAAACAAAATTTATCTGAAATCTCAACAGTTCATCTTATTCTCATATAAATGTCTTTGTCTACTTGCGGAGAATTTTCAGCACTCGACGACTTGGTTGTCTGTAAAAGTAACCAGAATGAAGTGAACCACGCGATCCATCGTCAAATATCAATTTCTTAGACAGAAATGACAATGACAGAAGCATATATTGTGAATTCATTTAGATTCATGGTTACCAATTTTCCTGATTTGAGGAAAAATTATATGTTCTTGGATACATAGATTTGTGGATCCATTGATATAGTCAGTACAAAAATTAGTCTTTAAAAAGGACTATGTTCTAAGCTCTGATTGGTGAATTATTGGTTTGACACCTTAAGGGACATTCTGCTATAGTCAGTCAACATTTTTTTATTTTTTATGGATGCATAGATTCACGAATCCCCTGCTATAGTCAGTACAAAAATTAGTCAGTTCAAACATTTGTCATAGATTTGTGGATCCTGTGATATAAACTAGTATATATATATGTTGACAAGTATTCACAAAAATTAGTATATCATGAATAATAATGAAATCACATGTATTAGATTTTGAATAAATTATTTATGGTTCCACGAAGAGATAGAAATGTAAATGAACAAATTTTTATTAAGAATACAAATATTAAATTGATTTTTATAGGGAATTCAACATTTTATGCAGCAGAAATGACAGTACTATGGCAGATCCCACAGTATGCATTGATAGGTTTAAGTGAAGTGTTTGCTTCAATTGCAGGTTTGTAATCCATATTTATTATACCCCCCGCAACGAAGTTGTAGGGGGGTATACTGGTTTCACCATGTCTGTCCGTCTGTAGACAAATCCTATGTCATACGATAACTTGAGTTGTGTTTCTTAGAATCTTTCAAAATTTTATCAGCTGTTTACTGGTGAAGAGAGGAGGATCCCTGTCTTTTTTGACGATTTTCACTTTTGCCGTTCCAGAGTTATTGGACTTGATATGACGGAAAATGGGATTTTTACCCTATGTCATATGATAACTTCAGTAGTGTTTCTCAGAATGTTTTGAAATTTTATCAGCAGCTTACCGGTGAAGAGAGGAGGGTCCCTTTCATTTTTGGTCGGAACAATCAGTAATGTTTTGGTTATGGAAAGAGGTTGGACAGATGTGGGGAGTGGGGGTATATCTTAGTGAGCTCTGCTCACAGTAATGCTAGTTATTTTTAAATTCAGGACTGGTTTGCACAAACGTTAATTAAATTTAAGTAAAATAAAAACTAAACTAAAACTAAAACTTAAAAATAAAAAATAGAATAATAAAAAAAGATAAAATAAAATTTAAATTAAATTTAAGTGTCAATTAAAATATAATTAACACTTAAAATTACTGAAATGTATATGAAATTAATTTACACTTAAGGTTTAATTGAGACTTAAACTTAATTGAGGTTTGTGCAACCCAATGCTATTTTTATCATGTCAAGAGTGACTTTCTTAATGATAGACCATTTGGGCTTTAATACACATTGATGAATTCAGTTGAGACAGGAAGATGACATTTTCTTATTGCTGGTAATTGATGGAAGTGCAATCTACTTTTTAGCTCACCTGGCCAAAGGCCATGTGAGCTTTTGCCATCATTTGGCGTCCGTCGTACGTCGTAAACTTTCACATTTTAATCTTCTCCTCAGAAACCACTGGGCCAATTGCAACCAAACTTTGGTGGAATGGTCCTTGGATGGCCCCCTTCCAAAATTGTGTCCAGTGATCCCGACTTCCAACCAAGATGGCCACAAAGCTAAAAATAGAAAAAAGGGGGATGAAATTTTAATTGTTCATTGCTGCTTTAGTATAAATCAAAATGAGCTCAAATTTTAACTGCAGCTACATGGCAAGGAGTAGTTTAACATATACAATATTCTAGGTTTTTCTGTGAGATTTTTTCAGACAGTTTATTCCATTTAGGAATATTATGAGATAAAAATCACATCTAAATCTTTTGCTCAGAGGGGGGATGAAATTTTAATTGTCCATTGCTGCTTTCAGCCGATTTATACCGATTATGCAAATTAGGCAGATTTTGATAAAAGATCACATTTAAATCTTCTCCTCTGAAACCACTGAACCAAATTAAGCCATGCCTGGTAGGGGTGGGTCCCTTTCAAAATTGTGTCTGACAGCTCCACCCTCCATTCAAGATGGCTGCTGTTACTAAAAATAGAAATTTCTTCAATTGTCCATTGCTGCTTTAGTACAAGTCAAAATGAGCTCAAATTTTAACTGCAGCTACATGGCAAGGAGTAGTTTAACATATATTCTGGGTTTTTCTGTGAAATTTTTCTTTCAGCCGATTTATACCGATTATGCAAATTAGGCATATTTTGATAAAAGATTACATTTAAATCTTCTCCTCTGAAACCGCTGAACCAAATTAAGCCATGCCTGGCAGGGGTGGGTCTCTTTCAAAATTGTGTCTGACAGCTCCACCCTCCATTCAAGATGGCTGCTGTTACTAAAAATAGAAATTTCTTCAATTGTCCATTGCTGCTTTAGTATAAGTCAAAATGAGCTCAAATTTTAACTGCAGCTACATGGCAAGGAGTAGTTTAACATATATTCTGGGTTTTTCTGTGAAATTTTTCTTTCAGCTGATTTATACCGATTATGCAAATTAGGCATATTTTGATAAAAGATCACATTTAAATCTTCTCCTCTGAAACCGCTAAATCAAATTAAACCAAACCTGGCAGGGATGGTCCATAGGTGGGTCCCTTTCAAAATTGTGTCTGACAGCCCTGCCCTCCATTCAAGATGGCTGCTGTTACTAAATATAGAAATTTCTTCAATTGTCCATTGGCATTGCTGCTTTAGTATAAGTCAAAATGAGCTCAAATTTTAACTGCACTACATGGGAAGGAGTAGTTTAACAAATATTCCATTTTTTTCTGTGAGCCGATTTATACCGATTTTACAAATTAGGCATATTTTGAAATAGAAAAAAGGGGGGATGGAATTTTAATTGTCCATTGCTGCTTTAGTATAAGTCAAAATGAGCTTAAATTTAAATGCAGCTACATGGGAAGGAGTAGTTTATCATATATTCCATTTTTTTCTGTGAATTTTTTTCTGTCAGCCGATTTATACCGATTATGCAAATTAGGCATACATGTATTTTGAAATAGAAAAAAGGGGGGATGAAATTTTAATTTACCATTGCTGCTTTAGTATAAGTCAAAATGAGCTCAAATTTTAACTGCAGCTACATGGCAAGGAATAGTTTAACATATATTCTGGGTTTTTCTGTGAAATTTTTCTTTCAGCCGATTTATACCGATTATGCAAATTAGGCATATTTTGATAAAAGATCACATTTAAATCGTCTCCTCTGAAACCGCTGAACCAAATTAAATCAAACCTGGCAGGGATGGTCCCTGGGTGGGTCCCTTTCAAAATTGTGTCCAACAGCCCCACCCTCCATTCAAGATGGCTGCTACTAAAAATAGAAATTTCTTCAATTGTCCATTGCTGCTTTAGTATAAATCAAAATGAGCTCAAATTTTAACTGCAGCTACATGGCAATGAGTAGTTTAACATATATTCTGGATTTTTCTGTGAGATTTTTTCAGCCAGTTTATTCCATTCAGGAATATTATGAGATAAAAATCACATCTAAATCTTTTGCTCAGAAATTTGAGTTGAAATGATCTTTGGGTGGCCCACTTTCAAAATTATGTGTAACACCCCTATTTTCTATTAACTTTAGATGTAAAATTGAAAACCAGGTGAGCGATTACAGGCTCCTGGGAGCCTCTAGTTAACACAGGTTCTATCTAAAAACTTTTTTTTATATAATTTTGTGTAAAATAATTTCTGCCACGATATGACTGAAATATCGTTGAAAGTGGGGTTAAACACCACCTGTAAAATAATTTAAGCATCTACACACCATTTCAGCACTTGAGCACTAAAAAAAACTTCAACAAATGGATTTTAGTGTAAATCCTATGGAAAAGAGTGCCCTGTCTATGTCAAATGCTACAATGCCAAATTTCATTCCAATTTAATTATTTATTGTAATAGAACTACAGTCAAGCCTGCCCATGCTGTTACCTCTATTAAGCAGTCACCTGTATTAAAAGGTCACCTTTTTCTTGTTTTGTTATAGAAAATTTCATATGAATTGAACCTCTTTTAAGAGGTCACCTGTCTTATAAGCACCTTTTATGTGTCCCAAAGGTGACCTCTTAATACAGGTTTGACTGTAATTGGATAGGAAGTATTTAAGAATGATAGTCGACAGTTCAAACAAACACAGAAATGCCTCTGGTTCACAGCAAGGTAAACAAAAACACAAAAAAGACAATGACCTCTGGTTCACAGCAAGGTAAACAAAAACACAAAAAAGACAATGACCTCTGGTTCACAGCAAGATAAACAAAAACACAAAAAAGACAATGACCTCTGGTTCACAGCAAGGTAAACAAAAACACAAAAAAGACAATGACCTCTGGTTCACAGCAAGGTAAACAAAAACACAAAAAAGACAATGACCTCTGGTTCACAGCAAGGTAAACAAAAACACAAGAAAGACAATGAAGAAACCTAAAAGAACTATAGATCCCTGAACAGGAACATACAGAAAAAAAAGTATATCTTGTAATAACAAGTAGTACAAACAAACCATATTTTCTTTAAGTTATCAACTGCATCGGTGGTCTAATGGTTAGCGTGCTCGTCTCGATTGCGGTTGATTGTGGGTTCAAGCCCGATCGGGTTTAACCAGACTATTAAATTGGTATTTGTTGCTTTTCAACTAAGTACACAGCAGTAAGGAGAAAGAGCAAAGACTTGTTGGCTCAGAATCAGGATAATGTGTCCGAGTGGGGAGGCATGTCTACCAGCAGACTGTTGTTTCAGTGAGCTAGCACTAAAAAAATCCTCATAATCATCTCATTGAAAATTAACTTGTTCTCGCCATGATATAGCTGAAAAATTGCTGAGTTGGCATTAACCAACAATCACTAACTCACTCTTTATATTATCGTAGGACATGAACGAGCTTTAGAAAACAAGGTTTAACGGCATGTATCTGTTTTAATATATTTTTTTCTGTATTTCAGCATTAGAATTTGCCTACCAGATGGCACCAAAATCAGTAAAAGGAATCATTATGGGACTGTTTTATTTATTTACGGGAGTAGGAAGCTTTATTGGAACGGCTACAGTGTACATGTTTCAAGGACTATGGTTTGGGACTTATGATTATGGTAACATCAACTGCCGTGTGCCATGTACCAAGTCAAAACATGAAGGAACATATAATATCACCATGACCTGCCATTTAGATTATTACTTCTTTTTTCTTGCTGGTGTTGAATTTTTTGGATTTTTAATGTTTTTAATGGTTGCACGACTTTGTAATGTACAAAAAGAAATTGCAGAAATACATAAAAAATCTCAAGTTCATCCTAGTGTTAAAAGATCAACAGTAGAAGTAATGGCATCACCTGTGTCAGTACAAAGACAGAACAGTTCTGATGTCAGTGTAACATAATTTTTGATGAGATGATAACAAATTTTGTTTTGCAATTGTTTGCACTAACAATATACAGTTAAACCTGCTTTAGTGACCACCTCTAATAAGTTACAGTCAAACCTGCTTTAGTGACCACCTCTATTAAGTTACAGTCAAACCTGCTTTAGTGACCACCTCTATTAAGTTAGTCAAACCTGCTTTAGTGACCACTTCTATTAAGTTAGTCAAACCTACTTTAGTGACCACCTCTATTAAGTTACAGTCAAACCTGCTTTAGTGACCACCTCTATTAAGTTACAGTCAAACCTGCTTTAGTGACCACTTCTATTAAGTTACAGTCAAACCTGCTTTAGTGACCACCTCTATTAAGTTAGTCAAACCTGCTTTAGTGACCACCTCTAATAAGTTACAGTCAAACCTGCTTTAGTGACCACCTCTATTAAGTTACAGTCAAACCTGCTTTAGTGACCACCTCTATTAAGTTAGTCAAACCTGCTTTAGTGACCACCTCTATTAAGTTACAGTCAAACCTGCTTTAGTGACCACCTCTATTAAGTTAGTCAAACCTGCTTTAGTGACCACTTCTATTAAGTTACAGTCAAACCTGCTTTAGTGACCACCTCTATTAAGTGACAGTCAAACCTGCTTTAGTGACCACCTCTATTAAGTTAGTCAAACCTGCTTTAGTGACCACCTCTATTAAGTTAGTCAAACCTGCTTTAGTGACCACCTCTATTAAGTTAGTCAAACCTGCTTTAGTGACCACCTCTATTAAGTTAGTCAAACCTGCTTTAGTGACCACTTCTATTAAGTTACAGTCAAACCTACTTTAGTGACCACCTCTATTAAGTTACAGTCAAACCTGCTTTAGTGACCACCTCTATTAAGTTACAGTCAAACCTGCTTTAGTGACCACCTCTATTAAGTTAGTCAAACCTGCTTTAGTGACCACCTCTATTAAGTTAGTCAAACCTGCTTTAGTGACCACCTCTATTAAGTTAGTCAAACCTGCTTTAGTGACCACCTCTATTAAGTTAGTCAAACCTGCTTTAGTGACCACCTATATTAAGTTAGTCAAACCTGCTTTAGTGACCACTTCTATTAAGTTACAGTCAAACCTACTTTAGTGACTACCTCTATTAAGTTACAGTCAAACCTGTGTTAGTGACCACCTCTATTAAGTTACAGTCAAACCTGCTTTAGTGACCACTTCTATTAAGTTACAGTCAAACCTGCTTTAGTGACCACCTCTATTAAGTGACAGTCAAACCTGCTTTAGTGACCACCTCTAATAAGTTACAGTCAAACCTACTTTAGTGACCACCTCTATTAAGTTACAGTCAAACCTGCTTTAGTGACCACCTCTATTAAGTTAGTCAAACCTACTTTAGTGACCACCTCTATTAAGTTACAGTCAAACCTGCTTTAGTGACCACCTCTATTAAGTTACAGTCAAACCTGCTTTAGTGACCACCTCTAATAAGTTACAGTCAAACCTACTTTAGTGACCACCTCTATTAAGTTACAGTCAAACCTGCTTTAGTGACCACCTCTATTAAGTTAGTCAAACCTACTTTAGTGACCACCTCTATTAAGTTACAGTCAAACCTGCTTTAGTGACCACCTCTATTAAGTTACAGTCAAACCTGCTTTAGTGACCACTTCTATTAAGTTACAGTCAAACCTGTTTTAGTGACCACCTCTATTAAGTTAGTCAAACCTGCTTTAGTGACCACTTCTATTAAGTTACAGTCAAACCTACTTTAATGACCACCTCTATTAAGTTACAGTCAAACCTGCTTTAGTGACCACCTCTATTAAGTTACAGTCAAACCTGCTTTAATGACCACCTCTATTAAGTTACAGTCAAACCTGCTTTAGTGACCACTTCTATTAAGTTACAGTCAAACCTACTTTAATGACCACCTCTATTAAGTTACAGTCAAACCTGCTTTAGTGACCACCTCTATTAAGTTACAGTCAAACCTGCTTTAATGACCACCTCTATTAAGTTACAGTCAAACCTACTTTAGTGACCACCTCTATTAAGTTACAGTCAAACCTACTTTAGTGACCACCTCTATTAAGTTACAGTCAAACCTACTTTAGTGACCACCTCTATTAAGTTACAGTCAAACCTGCTTTAGTGACCACCTCTATTAAGTTACAGTCAAACCTACTTTAGTGACCACCTCTATTAAGTTACAGTCAAACCTACTTTAGTGACCACCTCTATTAAGTTACAGTCAAACCTGCTTTAGTGACCATCTCTATTAAGTTACAGTCAAACCTGCTTTAATGACCACCTCTATTAAGTTAGTCAAACCTGCTTTAGTGACCACCTCTATTAAGTTACAGTCAAACCTGCTTTAGTGACCACTTCTATTAAGTTACAGTCAAACCTGTTTTAGTGACCACCTCTATTAAGTTAGTCAAACCTGCTTTAGTGACCACTTCTATTAAGTTACAGTCAAACCTACTTTAATGACCACCTCTATTAAGTTACAGTCAAACCTGCTTTAGTGACCACCTCTATTAAGTTACAGTCAAACCTGCTTTAATGACCACCTCTATTAAGTTACAGTCAAACCTGCTTTAGTGACCACTTCTATTAAGTTACAGTCAAACCTACTTTAATGACCACCTCTATTAAGTTACAGTCAAACCTGCTTTAGTGACCACCTCTATTAAGTTACAGTCAAACCTGCTTTAATGACCACCTCTATTAAGTTACAGTCAAACCTACTTTAGTGACCACCTCTATTAAGTTACAGTCAAACCTACTTTAGTGACCACCTCTATTAAGTTACAGTCAAACCTACTTTAGTGACCACCTCTATTAAGTTACAGTCAAACCTGCTTTAGTGACCACCTCTATTAAGTTACAGTCAAACCTACTTTAGTGACCACCTCTATTAAGTTACAGTCAAACCTACTTTAGTGACCACCTCTATTAAGTTACAGTCAAACCTACTTTAGTGACCACCTCTATTAAGTTACAGTCAAACCTGCTTTAATGACCACCTCTATTAAGTTACAGTCAAACCTACTTTAGTGACCACCTCTATTAAGTTACAGTCAAACCTACTTTAGTGACCACCTCTATTAAGTTACAGTCAAACCTACTTTAGTGACCACCTCTATTAAGTTACAGTCAAACCTGCTTTAGTGACCACCTCTATTAAGTTACAGTCAAACCTGCTTTAGTGACCACCTCTATTAAGTTACAGTCAAACCTGCTTTAGTGACCACCTCTATTAAGTTACAGTCAAACCTGTTTTAGTGACCACCTCAATGAAGCAATAACTTGTATTATGTGACTTTAATTTTATTTTCCCTTCACAGTGCATTTCATATTAAATAAACCTGTATATAGTGACCACCTGTCATATGTGACCATATTTAATGTTCCAATGGAAGGTCACTTAATGCAGTTTTGACTGTAATTACATCATTATGGCTGCTGAGTATATTTTTGGTACATTTATTTCAGGATGTAAATGTCCAGTAAAAATCTAAATAAGAAATGTGTTATACAAATACTTCATTATTTTTAATACAGTAAACTTGATCAGTTATTGATTTTTGTGTCATATATGTACTTCATTTTAATATTATGCCTCAATATAGTTGAGATGGTGCTGAAGCTGGTGTTAAACACCAATCAATCAATCATTTTAATATTTTGCCAAATGTTGTATAAAAACCGTTTTCCGGGAACTACAAGGTATTCAATACAGATACAGAAATGTTGTCAGGGAGATTTCAACTTGTATGCATAAAGCATACATTTTTGCTCATAAATATATTAGAACGAATAATGTCAAATTTGAGCTCAATAAAATAAAAATGTGTTTTCTTTTACACGTTCTTTGTATGTGAAAATTTCGTCACAAGACTTACCAAGAAGTGCCGACACATTTGTGAACAAATAATGTGGGTGTCATAACTGTGACAAACCAGGGCCGACCTTAGGAGATGTGTGTCTCATTGCAATTCTCTGTAAAACCTGTGTGTTGTGTGTACTTGAACAGCCAAGAGTAGATAACTTCAGCATGGGGATCTCTTAAGCGCTGGGCCCAATTGGAAGCAGTTGGTCCAATTGGCTTAAGGACAGTCCTGGCCACAGCAATTAAAACCTTTTAGTAATATGTTTGTTAATGTTACACAAATAAATGTACTCATATTTGTTATAATTTTGTATTATAAATTAATCAGACTTTGGTAATTTTGAAGCTAATACTTTGTTACTCACATGTTTGTTATACATTGTGTACTTTCTCTTCAATATAAGGAGTTTTTTGGTAATTTTGAAGCTGTTGCCAAGCAAAGCTTGACCACAAAACTCATTCAGCAAAAAGCCAGTCAATTCTTGAAAACAGTATTAGGTAGTGTGAAACGACCCCTAGCAACCTGACTGGCACTCTTTACTTCTGTTGAAAAACACTACATCTAGGAATCTTTGTACATAACAATGAATATCGGGTTTTTTTCTTCTTTTTTTTTTTACCCCTGTAGTGCTAAATATCACCCAACATTAGAGAACAATGCTGATAGCAGCTATTTGTAAATTAAAATTATTAACTTTTCTATGCTGATGAAATTCATACAATGTTTATCATGTTTTTTATGTATTTTTCTGTTTAGACATTCCATTTTTTATTTGTTTTGTTGTTTGGATTATGTTGGTAATGAGTTTTGTTGCCGAGATGCACCATGTTGGAATTGAATAATACTGTTATTGTTAAGTTTTTATTTGTTGAGATTGTATTTCCTCTAGACAGAGAGAGAGAGATTTATATTTACCTTTAAGACAGGTGACCTCTTAATAGAGGTTCAATTCATTTGAAATTTGCTATGATGACAAGAAAAAAGTGACCTTTTATTACAGGTGACCACTTGAGCAGGTTTTAATGTATTGTATTGGGAGAGCATCACATCAAAATGAATAAAGTCTTCATCTGTTACCTAACATATAAAGGGGCTGCCGTGGTCGTCATCGTATGGTAGTTGGATTTACAACTACCTATGCAATCAGTGCCCATCACCACTAAAGTTGTGAGTTCGAATTTCACTCATGGTGAGGTGTACTCAATACAACATTATGTGATAAAGTTTGTCAGTGACTTATGTCAGGTCCATGGCTTTCTCTGGGTACTCTGATTTCCTCCACCAATAAAACTGACCATCATGATATAACACCATAACCCCTACCCTAACATACAATGTACATGGCAACTAATTCTATGATGTAAATATGTATTTTGTGATAATTTGGTGCTATATATAGATGTTTCTCTTTGTATATACATGTATGATGTACAACATTGAAAGCATAATCAGCCATTTCTACATGTATCTTCAGATTTCATTTATATATGACTATTTATAATAAATTATATCTTCTGAACATGGTTTTTATTTATAACAAGTGATGTACAGTAGAACCTATCTAATCCACCACACCAAGAGACCAGGGAAATGTGTCTGATTTTACAGGATGTCGGAATACTCAGGTTTTAATTTAGTTAACAGAAATACTTCCGGACCATAAATTTTAGTCAGATGTCACAGGATGTCAGAAAACTCGTTCCACTGTATATGATATGTACCAGTATATGGACATATAAAGGAAATCCTGATGAAAATTTCAGTGAGTTCAATTAAGATGAGACGTGATTGTTTCGCTGATATTGGTGACCATCACTATTTAATTATTTTTTTTTTTCAAAATATTTAGAACAGAACAATTTCAACAATATATAAATATTATACAGAAAAGTGGAAAGAATAGGACAACTGGGACAATAACTTTTGGCTACCACTGGAAAAATATGGAGAGTTGGATTGGATATGAATATATTTATCCTATTGTAGCAGTTACAAACTAGGACATTCCCAACCCAGGACCTGGATTTTCAACGTCATTTCCAGTGTGCGAAATTAGCGGTAGACCTATAGATAATGTCTATGTAAAACTAAGCTGGTCTATGTCAAATATTCAAAATTTTGTATATAATGTACAGTGAGGTCCATGTAAAATAGAGATTGGTCTATGATACCACAGCATTTAGTTTCACACACCGCATTTCTTATGGTCTTTTTTGTGTTCAGTGAGTCAAGGCGAGTGGTGATTTTTCCTTTTGTTGATATTGGTGAAATTGTTTACCTTCGCTGTTTAAACTTTCTTTTCATAACAATGTGTCTGCTCTTTTTTCGAAATCTATAAAAATGGTCTTATATATACAAGGAGTGTGACACTCTCAAAATATGGCACTAATTATGGTCCACAGTCGGGCTTTCCAAATGAATACCTGACAAACCTCATTGAGACAGCATCCCTGATCTACCACCTCATGATATGCTGGGCAGCTCTGTGGGTTGGTCCTTCTGAACCACCACCAATACCCAGGGTACAAATGTTTGTTGGTCAAGTCTTGTACGAAGATTTTTCATTATATCATGGTCAATCAAATATAAAGTCAAAACCTGTATTAAAAGGTCACCTATGGGAAAAAGAAAAAGTGGTCTTTTAAGACAGGTAACCTCTTAAAAGAGGTTCAATTCATATGAAATTTTCTATGACTAGACATGAAAAATGGTGACCTTTTATTATAGGCAACTGCTTAATAGAGGTGACAGCATGGGCAAGTTTGACTGTATTCACAAATGCTTCCCAGTATACAACGGTAATTAGGTTTTCTCAAAGGTTAAAAGTGACAACCAGAATCATAAATGAGGCTTGAACAGGTTATACTTGTATAACCTTGTTTGGAACAAGTCATGCTTTCATAAACCGCCTAGCAGTTTATTAAGTGTAAACTGCCCCAAACCAGGTTATATCATATAAACTATTCAAAAATTGAATGATTCTTCGATTTTAATTACGATTATTTTATGGGACTATTTGAATTTGTCTTGGTGAATGAATATTTTAGCGATGTCACACTACCAATTCAGGTTATCAAGTTCAATAATTGAACATATTCCTTAGATGAAATCCTCCTGAAAGATGGTTATACAAGACAAATAATCATCAAACATTTTGTAAATGTCAAATTAATAATGTAATTCAATGAAATCAGATTTATTTCTCAACAAATTGTATTTATTTATTACATAATGTAGCTGCATACAAAACAAACATACAATTTTCTTTAAGCATATATCAACTTTCATACAAAGCAGTTTCGCCATAGCGACGAAAAACAACAACAAAAAGCAATTGCACATTCTGGCTAGATTACATAAATATAATAGTACTTTTTTTTACTTCTCAATATTAACTGAAAGTTGCACGACAATTTGAAATTGTGCTGTTCAACTGAAATCCATCATTAGATATGATCATGTGGGTAGGCTAATTTAAAAGTGAACATGAAAATCATTTCCCCTCATCAAACAAAAAGCTATGCATGCTGATTGAAATGAAATATGAGAATTATATATAAATCACCTGTTTTCAATAGTAATTAAAACTTTAAAGGGTGTTTAAAAAAATAAATTAATATTGAGTTTTTTTTTAACATCCCCATATTTTTTTTAATCACCGGTAATTACCATTTATGTCAAATTGTAGGGAAATTAAAAAAAAAACATATCTTGCTAGATGATGGATGTTCATTAAAAGTTGTATTGGGAATGGAAGGCAACATGATATTTGCATGTATGTAAGGGGCAATTAAAATAAGGTCAGGTCAGAAGTCACATTTCAAACTGGTCAATCAGAGACAATCCTATAAATAGCAGTTTGGTGGAGGAGTAGAGAGCTTCCAACAGTGAAATGACCCAATACAGGATGTTGTAAGATATCAGATTGTAAAACCCAACAGTGAAATGACTCAATACAGGATGTTGTAAGATATCAGATTGTAAAACCCAACAGTGAAATGACCCAATACAGGATGTTGTAAGATATCAGATTGTAAAACCCAACAGTGAAATGACCCAATACAGGATGTTGTAAGATATCAGATTGTAAAACCCAACAGTGAAATGACTCAATACAGGATGTTGTAAGATATCAGATTGTAAAACCCAACAGTGAAATGACCCAATACAGGATGTTGTAAGATATCAGATTGTAAAACCCAACAGTGAAATGACCCAATACAGGATGTTGTAAGATATCAGATTGTAAAACCCAACAGTGAAATGACCCAATACAGGATGTTGTAAGATATCAGATTGTAAAACCCAACAGTGAAATGACCCAATACAGGATGTTGTAAGATATCAGATTGTAAAACCCAACAGTGAAATGACTCAATACAGGATGTTGTAAGATATCAGATTGTAAAACCCAACAGTGAAATGACCCAATACAGGATGTTGTAAGATATCAGATTGTAAAACCCAACAGTGAAATGACCCAATACAGGATGTTGTAAGATATCAGATTGTAAAACCCAACAGTGAAATGACCCAATACAGGATGTTGTAAGATATCAGATTGTAAAACCCAACAGTGAAATGACCCAATACAGGATGTTGTAAGATATCAGATTGTAAAACCCAACAGTGAAATGACCCAATACAGGATGTTGTAAGATATCAGATTGTAAAACCCAACAGTGAAATGACCCAATACAGGATGTTGTAAGATATCAGATTGTAAAACCCAACAGTGAAATGACCCAATACAGGATGTTGTAAGATATCAGATTGTAAAACCCAACAGTGAAATGACCCAATACAGGATGTTGTAAGATATCAGATTGTAAAACCCAACAGTGAAATGACCCAATACAGGATGTTGTAAGATATCAGATTGTAAAACCCAACAGTGAAATGACCCAATACAGGATGTTGTAAGATATCAGATTGTAAAACCCAACAGTGAAATGACCCAATACAGGATGTTGTAAGATATCAGATTGTAAAACCCAACAGTGAAATGACCCAATACAGGATGTTGTAAGATATCAGATTGTAAAACCCAACAGTGAAATGACCCAATACAGGATGTTGTAAGATATCAGATTGTAAAACAAAATAACAAAAGCAACAACAAACATCTAATTTTAAACTAATGTTGTGAGTTAAAACCCTGTTTATGGCAAGGTATACTCGATACAACATTATGTGATAAAAGTTTGTCAGTGACTTACGACAGGTCGGTTGGTTTCTCCGGGTACTCTGATGTCCTCCACCAATAAAACTGACTTTCACGATATAACTGAAATATTGTTGAAAGTGTCGTTAAACACCATAAAATTAGGATAGAACAGACTCAGTCTGAAAAATTCATGAAATTGATACCTAATGAATAATGATGACCTTACAGCATTCCAAAGTATCATAAATGACAGTATAAAACAAATTTAAATAAACATGTATATAATTCATATAACATATTTATTAAATTCTATACAAATTTCTCAACAACCTCTTTCTCTCAGATGATAACAAAGGCAACAAATAAAAAAAAATTAAATAATAAAGAATACACTTATGAAATACAATTTCAAATTACCTTCACATACTGTGCAAATCAATATAACCATATACATTTGTATCCTCTTTTCTACTCTAAAAATACCCCCCCCTCAAACATTCTATAAAATTATTGCTTCTCTATGTTAGGCTAGAGGAATAAACAGAACCCTGTTGTCTTTGAAGGGTTGAAGACAAAGTCGAGATATTGGATAAATTACAACTACTGTGATTTTGTGCCTATTAAATGCACCCCTTTCCTTTATTTTTAACAAGCTTTCGGCTAAAGTACAACTATTAGAGTTGAGCATATCGCATCACAAGTTTATGGAATCCCTCCATTGAAAAATCTTAGCTACCGGACTGATATTTAACATTACATTCAACAACATTTCAGTTATAACATTCCGGTCAATTTTATTTGATGAAATTGGAAGTATCCAAAGAAAACCGTTGATCTGGATGCACGTCATCGACAAACTTTATCACATAAATTTGTATAAAGTAAAACTTGCCATGAGCAGGAATCAAACTTTCATCTTTAGTGATGATAGGCACTTGATTACATAGGTAGATTTAAGTGCAACTACCATACGATCAGCCATGGTGGCCTCTTTTTTCTGATTTAAAGACAACTACAGTATGACTAGAGAAACAAACATTTCATATCACATCATCTAATTACAAAAATGTCAATGAAAACAAAAATCTAGGTCACTATTGAAATTATAAAATTAATTTTCACTTTTGTGACCTACCAATACAGTCAAATCTGTATTTAAAGGACACCTCTATATAACAAATCACTGTCTATAAAGGGCAGTCTCATTTTCCCCATTAATGAATAGTGCATATAATTTTAACCTTTATATAAAGGGCAACTGCTCATAAAGGCAACATTATCAGATTCCTTTGAGTGGCCTTTATATACAAGTTTGACTATGGGCAAACAAAACAAAACATGATATCATCATTATAGATATATATATGTGTAAAGGTGAGTTTATAGATGAAAATATACTTAATATTTAATTTATATCACAATTAATATATTTAGATCAATTTGATAATATATCAGATAATCATATGTACCGTAGCTATGTCCTTGACAAAGAAAGTGAAAACAGTTAACTGTAAAATTTTAATTATTATATTCTTGGTAGAAGAGAGTTTCCAAAATGTGACTGTCAACATTAGTTGAGGTGACGAGTTGCATAATGTAGATAGATGTTAAGTGGATTATCGGATGAAAATAAAATTAAAATTTTTAATAACGTTGTCATGGATCATGTACATGGATGATTTATCGTTTTATATAAACAGAAAATATTTTGACATCACAATATAAATAGATACCCAACACACACATAATACAACCCAGATTAATATATAATATTATTCTGTCTAAATGTGTATAATTACAATATCTGAATGGAATTCATTAACAAAAATTATGCATAATTGAAATTATATGAGATATTTTTATACATGATAAATCTTTTACTTTTCATTCCTCACAATATATTTCTTTTATTTCTTTCTCTCTCTTTTTTTTTGTGAAAATTAAATAATCTAAGTATTTTACAAAATAAAACGAAACCTGCCTAAACCGAACCCAGAGTAAACCGAAAACCTGCCTAGTCCAGACAGACTTTACAGACTCATCTACTACATATCTATGTAATTTGAACCTGTGTAAATCAAACACCTGTCTAAACTGAAAAAATTCTTCAGTCCCAAAGGGGTTCGGTTTAAACAGGTTTTACTGTACACATAAATTTAGTCCATGCTATATTAAGACTTCAGTCATCTTCATACTTCACTAAATATTCCTAACATTGTGTATCACATTCATTCTACAAAATCTCATGCAATTAACAACCAGAACATAAAGAGAACAGCAACCCACAGAAAAACTTTAGAAAGAAACTGTTCTTCATGATGGTGGGGTGTACCAGGTGCAGCTGTCAAAATTATAAATAACATATTCAATATGTATTTAACTTTGTGTACACATTGCAAATAATCTTCTATTTATTCCCAAAGCTTCCCACCATACCTTTAATACCTTCATGGCATAAACAAAATACCTGTGTTTCCAGGTATAAACCCTACACAAATTGCTAGTGCCTACCCTTAACTTTCTATTGCTATTTTTGGACAAGCAGATAAAGTAATTATAAGATCCTTTTCCTGTTTAACCTAGACAAAAATTTTCTTATATTATTTTATGTTTTGCCTTCCTATAGCTACAAAATGTACCTCTCAAGAATGTTAATGGAAACAATGGTATTTTTTTGTTGCCTAATGGCCAATTTTTATTTAGTTCCATTAAAGAGTATTTCTGATATTGATTGTATCATACTATGTATTAGATATTAGATATATATGATTGGACATTTGTGGACGGACTAATGCTTTGAATAATAGGCTAAATGTTCTATTGTCAAGATGTACAAATGATCTTCTAGTTAGTCCTACAATCTGGTTGGCTTTGTTAATTTGCATTTGGATGTGTTTTTCGAAATTTAGATGTTGATTTATCGTAACGCCGATATCTTTTTCGTTGTCCACGTTTTCTAGTGTTGTAGTTCCTCCTTTGTATTTTCTCAAGAATGTTAGTAGAAACAACAGTCTTTTTTTGTTGCCTAATGGCCAATTTTCATTTAGTTCCATTAAAGAATATTTCTGATATTGATTGTATCATACCATGTATTAGATATTAGATATATATGATTGGACATTTGATGGTCATAAAACTCTCATGTACAAGTTTTATAGTTGTATACCAAAATACTGTACATGCATATATTGATTCCATTGATCCTCTCTCTAATTGGCTGCGAGTGATTCTTGTTTAAATGCAAATTAGCAATTTTCAAGCTATATCATGGCGAGAACAAGTTACATTTGATGAAATGATAATGATATCAGCTTTGTACCGGACCTACACGCTTAGTTGGATTTTTATAGTGCTACCTCATTGAAACAACAGTCTGTGGGTAGACATGTCGCTTCACTCAGATACATTATCCTGATTCTGAGCCAACCAGTTTTGGTTGTCCTCCTTAATGCTGTGTGCTTAACAGAAAAGCAACAAATACCTATTTTATAGTCTTTAGTTTTTCCCAGACATGGGCTCTAACTCACGATCTAACGCACTTGAGGCGACCATGCTAACAATAACATCATCAATGCGGTTTTAAGAATGATTACAAAATTCAAACTTGAAAATTTCATGACTGGAATGCCATGTGACATTAAGCCATCTGTTCAACTGCATCGGTGGTGTAATAGTTAGCATGCTCACCTCGAGTGTGGTACATGTAGATCTTTGTTCAACCCCGGTCGGGTCAAACCAATGACTATAAAATTGGTATTTGTTGCTTCTCCGCTAAGCACTCAGCATTAAGGAGTAAGAGCAAAGACTGGTTTGGCTCAGAATCAGAATAATGTGTCCGAGTGCAGCGACATGTCTAGCTGCAGACTGTTGTTTCAGTGAGCTAGCACTATAAAAATCCAACGCAGCATGTTGGTCTAAAACAAAGCGGACCTCATCATCTCATTGAAAATTAACTTGTATTCACCATGATATAGCTGAAAAATTGCGGAGTTGGCGTTAAACAATAACCACTCTCACTCACTCAGAATCCCTAAATGCTCTTTTTATAAATTGCTATATTAATCACTGCCTCAAGCTCTCATAGGATATTCAATGACTGAGTGATTAATCTTTGTCTTTAGATGATGATAGATTGCCAGAAAAAAAATTATCAAACAAACTTCAGGTTTCTCCATAAAAAAAATAGATGATATCACTGAAATATTGTTAACAAGGGGGCTGTCGTGGTTGTGATCATATGGTAGTTGGATATACAACTACCTATGCAATCAGTGACTATCAACACAAAAGGCGGCGAAAAGCTGCGAGTTCAAATGCCACTACTGGCAAAGTGTACTACTCGATACAACTTTATGTGATAAAGTTTGTCAGTGACTTGTGGCAGGTCAGTGGTTTTCTCCAAATACTCTGGTTTCCACCATCAATAAAACTGACCACCACAATATAACTGAAATATTCTTGAAAGTGGCATTAAACACCATAACCTTAGCACTATTGCTAAAAAAAATATAAAATGACTCCTATAATTTTACTCCATTATTAATATACACTACTCTGAACTTACCTGGTGCAGGTCGGCCATCATTAAAATTAAATGCTGAAGCAAAGATACCAAAAGGAAAAGCTCCAATACCAAATGACATCTGAAAACCACCTTCACCAAGGCCAAACCCAGGAAATCCCTACAAATAAAAAATCATTTTGATAGAATCAGTTTGTTTTTTTCTTACACAAATACATATAAAACAAAAACAAGAAATACATGGGTTATTTTAACTTGTATAAGAGAACAATCTTTTATCTTTTAGAGGAAGGGGGAGGTGTTGGAAAATTGAGAGAAAAACTAATCATTTATCTTGTCGAAAAAAATCAGATTTTTTTATTTAAACGAAAAAATTTGCTGGCTCTGAACCTGAGGAAAAAAACATACCCTTACCATCCCTACCATTTCACCAAAAAGTTAAATGGGCTGCTGCATGCCCCTATAAAATTATATCTAAATGTTGCGATTAACCTTTTCTTTGGCTTTTGATTTTATGTATAACTGAGTTTGATGAATATTTTGATAGAACTATTAGAAATGTAGATATATTGATATCTGTGTAAAATGTGATTTTTTTTTCTTCTAATGTTTATAATCAGATTTTCTCCTTTTTCTGTTCTACCAAAAGTGTATGATAGAATCTTCTCCATTTTTTTTTTGCATCTTCTATGTCAGGATTGCATTATTATAATCTACAGTAGGTTAATTTTATATCAAAGTTTTACTTACTCCAGTATTTTCTGGTTCTGGTCTTTGACCTGCGGGTCTGGGTGGTAATTTTTCTCTGAAATAAAATAAAATAGACATCTACGTTGATTTTAGTATTTAACTAAGTTTCTTTCCAACATCTCTTACCGAAACAATCTTTTCCCAAGTATTCTAGACCTTTAACATCTTTCAACACATTAGAAATATGAGCACAAAATATCATTGTATTTTCTGAATCCTCATTAAAAAAAAATTATCTAAAAGGATCACTCTTTTAAAGCAATAATGTATCATGCATAATGTATTTCTTGGCAGCAAAATGTTTGTTCATGCCAGCAAATGGATCAGGCTAAATTATAGTGGCCAAATCTATTCAGTTTTACTTACAAGATTTGCATAGCAGCAATTTGATAGAACAGGTACAATGTAAAGGTCACCTGACCAATGACCTTTGTGGGTTTGCATTACGGTGGTTTATTATTTGAAACATATCAGAAAGGGGAAGCAATTGAAGATCCATTTTTAATTAGATTGTAACAAATAATTACTTCTTGTTTAAGCTATATATAGTTCCTCTTTGTATCCCAACCAGTAATTAGATCAGAAAATTTAGCTGAGAAACTGTAGCTTATAACCGTAAAAAAAAAAATAATTAAAGAGCTAAAGTTCCGCAGCTAATTAGAAATTTCAGGTATGATTATTATTGTGATTTCCAGGATAAATTCAATCAACACTATTCAGACATGAAAGTGCTCACTGGTCAAAAAAAGAGGAATTCCTTTATACAGTGCCCTTAAACCTTCATTTTTTTTAGCTATATGAACCAAGTTTGACACATTTTATTTCCAAATATTTTACTTAAAAAAGAGGAAATCTGCTGTTCAGAGGAAAACTTTTATCTATGACTATTACAGTGTTAAAAAAGTTAAATAAAAACCTTTCTCCATCTGTCCCTTAATTTTCAAGGCTAAAAATTAAAAAAAAATAATATTTAACCCACCTTGGATCAGTTTTATCTGTTGATCCTCTGCCATATATTGGTATGACTTTATGTTTATCTATCCCAGCTTTACAAACTGGACATAATTTTCTATTAGGTCTTGTTTCTAACCATTGGTGCAGACATGGCCAGCTGAAAAATAATCAAGAGAATGAGAAATAAACAGATATGAATTTCAAAATGATAAAGAAGCAACAACATGTCATGGGGTGAAATTCTGGAAGAAACATTGCAAACAACCTTTGTATGTTATTTATAATATGCCAACAGTTTCTGTCATTTGAACAAATTTGATTTCAAATAGAACAAAAAATCCTGACCTACATGTACCAGTACATACAAAATGTGCATGTACCCTATATATTTTTTTACACAAAACCTGAAACACACATATTTTTTTCTTTGCATTGGAAATTATCTTTTACTCAAATGGTTCAATTGAAAAAAAATTCTTGTCATGTTTGTAGTTTTCTGTTGTTGCAATGGGGTCTGTTTGAAACAAAATAAACATCTGATAATCAATGGAAACAGATATATACAAATGTATACTTTTTAACACAAGAATTACACCACTTACCAACTATCACTTCAACAGACAGATTTAGACCTGATGTGTAATGTGTAAGTAATAATATTACACACTTTAATTCTACTCGCATACAATTAATGTTGTTTTAAATGTATTATCCTGATTAAATATTATTTTTTATTTTTTTATTTCATTGAATGATACATGTAGATGAAGCACACTCCGCGTGTAGAATATTTATACAAGATCTTTACTTGCAGAATTATACAAGATCTTTATATAGCGGTAAACATATTATGTTGCCAATTTTTATGAAAAGGAGTATCTATTTAAATTTTTCAGTGTAAATAGGAATTTTTATAGGATAGGCTGTTTTTAGCAGGTGTACATGTGTGCACATGTACATTTCAGTTACCTCCCGCTATGAAACATTGGAAAAATAACGAATTGACCCAGTCAATCAGTCGGCATGAACGTTATTGAACCGAAACTGAATTCTCCCGGTGTTAACAATGGACTAGAGTTCAATATTAAATTTCCATAGACAAACAAGTAATTGACCAATTGACAAAATATAACATGAATAAGGGTTAATTACTTTGATGATGGAAGCCCATGGGATATGGTTATAATTAATTTTTAAACAGGATAAAAACTTAAAAAGTATCAATTCTTGGGATATTGTTAGACATGACAAGAGAGTTGGTATGTTGCAACCTAAAGTACATTTGTATAATGTTGAATGTACTTTTTTCCAAACTTGTTCTCAACATGAATTATGAGCCTAAATATTTGTAAAACAACAATCAAACAACTCTCACAATTTTTATGTTCTGGTTTAAAAGGCACAATGGTACAAGTTTGAAATTTTATAAGTTGATTTGTTTCCATTTTAAGGCCATGGGGGTTATAGATTTCACAAATTTTTAAAGGCCTACTAAAACCAGGGATGATTCTGGTTAGAATCATATTGACAAAACTGTTAAAAAGGCAAACAGTACTCTCACATTTTTAAGAAGAAACCTGAAGGTCAGCAACCAGGATACGAAAACAGCGGCCTATAAAACCTTAGTCCGTCCTACAATTGAATACCGGTACTACTCATCAGTATGGAGTCCGCACACAAAAGATGCCATAAACAAGTTCAAAATGGTCCAGCGAAGAGTGGCTAGGTACGTGACAAATCGCTATAGAAACACCAGCAGCGTAACTTTCATGCTTGGAGATCTAGAATGGGACACACTTGAAACTTGACGAAAGAAAATCCGACTTACATGTACGTTGTGTACTATGATGTACAAGATCAAAAACTTAATTGACATCAGAGCAGAAGAGTACCTGACTAAACCAACTCGTCAAACAAGATCTAGCCATTCCTTGAAGTACCAACAGTTCTCAGCATCCACAGATTACTACAAACACAGTTTCTTCCCACAGACCTCCAGTATTTGGAATACCTTGGCCAGCACCAGTTGCTGAGGCTCCATGTTTGTTATCTTTCAAACAGGAGCTGTCCACTGCCTCTATCTAAGTTTAGGGTTGTCGAGTTGTAAGTAGTATCTAGTGAGGCTGATAGTGCTGTGCTGGTTTGGTGTATACCCAGTGGCCGCTACGGTAGCCAGAGTGGACTATTGCTGAAGGTATGAACATGCAACTTGACAAATCTTTCGCCTATTCCTCTGACTTTCCTATATACACTTTTTTCTATCTTTCCTACTTTCTCTGTAATTCAGACCTTTTAACTGGTCCATTTTTTATCTGTTCTGACTGTGTCCAGCAACTTTCGTCAATTTCTCTCCATAGGAAAATAAAAATGTAGGTGAAATTCAGTTAAATCTAAATGGGGAAAAAATCATCCCTGTAAACCTAAGGTTTGTTGTTTTGTGTCCAGTTTGCTAAATGAACGTACATGTTTAAAAAATACACATCCACTTGCTTGTGTCCTACTTACCAAAATAAATGGCCGCACATGCTTACAACAGCATCCTTGGCAGTATCTAGACAAATGTTGCACTCATAAAATGTACCATCCTCATTTTCTTGATTTTCAGAGTTGGGTGGAGCATTACAACCGCCCTCCGCTCCCAATGGCGTTTCCTCCGCTCCCGATGGCGTTTCTGTTTCTGAACTCATATTACTTATTATTACAATATTTTCATTGTGAAATTAATAAATAAATTTAAATAATTGTCAAAATCTATAAATCTGATAACATATCGAGTCTTTCTGGAAACCGGAAATCAATTTTGTTGACGTTTCCTTGCGCATGTAGATATTAGATAAATAAAGTGCTGATTTTATCTTTAATGCGAACGAGATTAATAGTTACTTCTAATCGAAACATAATGAAAAATATTTAGGATGAGAACCAATCAAATATTTGTAATCCATTTATTTAGTGTCCATGTAAATGTATATATTGCGCCAGAGACGGGTCTAGAGATAATAAAACACAGTATTCCAGAAGTACTACATAACTGAATGCACTAACAAAAACTGCCCTATCGTGGTTATGTAGAAACTGAATTATTCAGTTATCAAATACACGTATTGCGTAATGTTGAAAAGTACTATATTAGAAAATGACTTTCCTTTTGAATTTTATATACATTGTAGTGTAAACTTGGTCCACTCAGTGGCAATGTTAAATATTTCTACCATGTTGACATAGCTTCGAATGGTGTGCGACAACTCATATGACTTTCAAATTCATATCAATCAAGCCGTAAATTACAGTGATACTCATTGATATCAACTCCAACCACAGAAAAGTGTGATTATTGAAGTAAATAATACAAGAAGAAATCACAGAGATAAGACAACCACCTAAAAAAGTCAACCAAAACAACATGCCTGTGGTTGAAAAATCAGCTCATTTCGGGATATTAATTTAAGATCTAAATCAAAGGAAAAAACTGAAGCCACTCATATTGAGCAAAATATCACAAAAGCAAGACAAATTGCATACAGCCTACTATCTGCTGGATTTCATGGTGTAAATGGACTTGATCCGATGACATCTTTATCTTTATACAAAACTTATATTCAACCTGTTCTCACATATGGCCTAGAAATTGTTCAACCAAAACAAAGCAATCTGGCAAAACTTGAGCTATTCCAAAGAACTATACTCAAACAGATCCTTTCTCTTCCAATTAATACACCAGATCCTACGGCTTGTATCCTATCTGGACTATTACCAATAGAAACAATTATAGACATTAAATGCATGACTCAGTCTATTCAATAATATATGTAGACAACCTGATAATGCAATAGAAAAACAACTTGCAAGGAGACAACTACTCAATAAGTCAACAGACAGCAGAAGTTGGTTCATCAATATTAAGAAAATCTTACTCAAATATGAATTTTCTAATATTAATGAGTTATTGACAAATTCGATAAGAAAGTCAAGATGGAAGTCGTCCGTTCAAAGAGCAGTAGACAACTTTTGGACAGAAAAGTTACGAGAAACAGCTACATGGTATCCATCACGAGAACATCTGAACAGCAAACTATATACACCCAAACTGCCTCATCCAATTATTGACATCTCGAAAGATCTTAACCCAGTCAAGAGCAGCAATCAATGAGCATTGGAGTTGAATTAAAAATAGTGACTGGAACATATCCATTTCAAGGATCCCGTGCTAAGTACTCAAATATATCTCCAATCTGTGAATTCCATGATCGGTGAAAATGATGAGACCCTAGAACATGTTCTACTAGAATGTAAACTACTCTATGCTCCTCGTTCAGAACATCTTTCCATAATCAGTGACATTCTCGCAAGTTCCTCAGAAATAAGTTTTAATAACTTAGACTCCGAAATTAAAGTTCAGATGCTTACGGACTGTACGAAACTTAGATCAACATCTATCCGACTCAGTAGAATTGTTGAACAGCAGATAGAACTGAATTCTAGAAAAATGTGCTACGCCTTACATTGTATACGTACAATGTCAATTATCCCTCATAGGAAAAAAGCGAATAGGAAAAGATAACTGTGAACTGTTTCATTTCTATTCAGTGTAATTAAATAGTGGAGGTATGATGAACTAGAATATATTTTCTCTGAAAGGAGTAACCTGCATGCAGATGTATATATATGTATATATACGTCTGATAATTAAACCAAACAGTGTTAGAATTAGATTATAGAGCTGTCAAATTTTTGTTCTTCCCTTGACGGGATTTGAACTCACACTATTGATACACTGCAGCACCATTCGCTTAGTCTTACTTCCAGCGCCCTAGACCACTCGACCACATCCACTCCCCAAAAAAGGAGCTTCAATAATCGTAGTCAGTTACCTTGTCTCGTAAGGCAAATCTAGAGATAGACACCAGACATGTTTATAAGCGTGTGTAGATGGTACATATATACTTAATATTATAATTTGACAGCAATCTAACTCAGCAATTTTTAATATATTGTATAGGATAATGAAGAATTCACTATACAGTCACAGGAAATAAAGTATATTATACAAACGTCTAAGCACTTGACAACCATACAATGTATATTCAGCATTAGCTTGGTTTCTAAATGGTGTAAGATGGTTAACGTATATAACATTAGTATGGTCCCAGTCCTATTGCTACAGACCTGTGAATTGGTGATGGGGATTCAACTCATATGAGGTTGTCCTGAAGGGCGGTCAAAGATTCGACGGTAAGTCACGTGGTCCCCCTATTAATTTATTATCACCTCTTTTTTTTTTTACAAAACGAGGATAAAAAACTTAGAATTTGACTGGGAGTAATAAAACATTTAAAGATTGAGTCCTTTCTTGTAATGAAGTCAAACTTTTGATAATAAATGTTGATGTTATTTTCTTGTGTAGAAAAATATAGTGGAGCATGAATTCGAACTGCCAACCCTTCCAGAGCACCTGAGTTCACCACCGGTTTTTAGTGGGGTTCGTGTTACTCGATCTTTAGCTTTATGTGTATGTTTTGTAGATCGTTGTTTGTCCTTTTTCTTTTGGCCATTGTGTTATCTGTCCTTCGATTTATGGTTACCCCTTTGGTATCTGTATCTGTACGAGTATCTGTATCTGTATTGTATCTGTATCTGTATATGTATCTGTATCTGTATGAGTATCTGCATCTATATCTGTATCTGTATCTGTATTGTATCTGTATCTGTATCTGTATCTGTATTTGTATTGTATCTGTATCTGTATCTGTATGAGTATCTGTATCTGTATCTGTATCTGTATGAGTATCTGTATCTGTATCTGTATCTGTATCTGTATGAGTATCTGTATCTGTATCTGTATGAGTATCTGTATCTGTATCTGTATTGTATCTGTATCTGTATCTGTATTGTATCTGTATCTGTATCTGTATTGTATCTGTATCTGTATCTGTATTGTATCTGTATCTGTATCTGTATTGTATCTGTATCTGTATCTGTATCTGTATCTGTATGAGTACGTTGTATAATTCCTGCTGGGCTTTAATACAACGGGTAGAGAGAGTGCTGATTTAGTCGCGCCGACAGCTAAACATTGCTGTTTTGAAGTCTTCAGTTGTTTTAGACTGCACTATGTTGTCTTCTAGGTTGTTCCAATCTATGGTTTTTCTAACAAAGAAAGAGTTGTTATACTGTTCTGACTTGGCTTCTGGTATTTTTATACTTTTGCTATTGATTCGTGATTGTCTAGATACAATATTTGTAGAGATGTAGTTGTCAAACTTCTTTGGTTTAATCTGTCTTTTTCCTTCGTTCCTTGTTATGAAGTCAGGGGCAGAAGCATTGCTGGTATCTGCCCCTCTGCCACCTTGTAGAAAAATATGAGACGTTGTTGTTTCCGTCTTTCTTCCAGTGTGGTAAGGTTTAGTTCTTTTAGCATTTTGGCTATACATCCTTCTTCTCTTGGTCTATAGTCTTTATTAATAAATCTAGCTCCTCTTCTTTTAATTTTTTCGTATTTCTCAATGTTGTTTTTCTGGTAAGGGTCCCATGTTGTGGCTCCATATTCAGATTTTCAAGGTCTTTTTGTAGTTTGTTGTGGTCGTTTTGGCTGTTGATTTCACGGTACAACAGGCAGTCATCTGCAAAGAGTCGTACTGATGATTATAAGTTGACTGCGTCTGGTAGGTCATTTATGGGGCAGATAAATAGTATGGGGCCGAGTATTGTCCCTTTTGGTACTCCCGAGTCTACTGTGACTTGTTGGGATGATTCTCCTTCTAATGTTACCCTCATTTTCCTTTTTGTCAGAAATTTCGTAAGCCATCTGTGTACTAGATACGATAACGTAACCCTCAGTCCGCTTTTGCTCGGGCTGGAGCAAAAGCGAACTGAGGGTTACGTTATCGTATCTATCTGTGTACTGGTCCTCTGATTCCATACTGATCTAATTTATGTAGCAGTTTTTTGTGGGGTACAGTGTCCAGGGGTGGATCCAGGGGGGGGGGGGAGGGGGGTTGCGCACCAGGCGCGCGCCCTCCCCCCCTAAAATTGGAAAAAATATGATTTTTCACACAAAATACCCCAAAAAAAATTTTAAGTGTGCCCCCTCCTAACTTGAAATCCTGGATCCGCCCCTGGTGTCGAAGGCTTTCGAGAAGTCTAATATTGCCATGTCAATTTGTTTGCCTTTGTCGCAAGATTTTAGCAGGTCGTTTATTGTTATTAGTAATTGTGTTTCGCAAGAGTAGCCTGATCTGAAGCCATGATTTAGTGTTGTTAGTACCTTGTTCTTCTCTAGGTGTCTCAGCATGTGTCTACAGATGATGTGTTCTAATAGCTTGCACGGTACTGATGTTAGAGATACTGGCCGATAGTTTTCTGCTGCATGATTGTCCCCCTTCTTATATATGGCATTGCTCTCATGCATGTACATTGGTCATGGGGAGGACGCTGGATCTGCCTTCTGTCATTGAATTAGCCCCTTGTAAATATAAAAGGGTTTATTTCTATTTCGGTGTTCAGAAGAAGTTAATAACTTATTAAATATCAACAAATGATATATATATATATATATATATATATTTTTTTTTTAATTGCCCAGTGGATTCTTCCAAATATTATACTCATCAGAGACATAGATATGTTATAAATAAATAAATAATAAATAAATAAGCTTTATTTAGACTCGGCATGGTTAAAACAACATACAACATAAGCTCTGTTGAGCTTTTAACCGACATATGTACCAATCTAATTTCTGCAAATTGCTTGTTTGTATACTGTTTATTACATTTATGTATTAGAATGTTTTTTTTGTGTAATATAAATCACTGTAATGACTGCCCCTTGCTGGGACCTTGAATGAACAATAAAATCTGATCTTATCTTATCTTATATGCAAGAATCTGGTATCTTCAAACTCTTCTCAAAAGCTACTATTTACCAAGTTGGCAGTGGAAGGAAACGAATACGGAATAAGACATATTTCTAAGTTTTTCCATTCCACTCTGGCAGTGGAAACGGGCTGAGCAAGGGCACATTTTAAAGTTCCATTCACGTGTGGAACAATGCATTGAAAATATTCACTTTACCGTAAAGCTTATTGGTGGCGCTGTTTTATTTGGGTTGTGGTGTGGTCAAGGACGGATGTTGGTGCAAGACCTTGGTAAAATGAAATAGACTTGAACAGGATCCAGCAGACCGACACCATTCGTAAGTAGATTGTGTGTGTACCCTTAGAGAGTAACATGAATAGAAATGTTTCTTAACCCCCGAACTAGCCAATAATAAATTTGAAAAATCACGAAACATGTTCTACTTTCACTTTCGATTTGTTTTCCGCTTGTTTGTCCCAATTGCGGTATATGTATTAAGGTGTGAAACCTATAATTAATTTCTTTAAGGTTTTCTACTAAATTTGTGTTTTTACGAGCCTACCTGGCCATTTTATCTTAAGTTTAACCTTTCGAAGACCATACATTTTCTGAAACGTCCATGATTCCTCTATGTTCTGTCAAAATATCAGGCCATGTTTAAAGTCTTTAACAGTACGTAATCTTCAACGTCTTGAAGGAGTATTGTATACCAAAAGAAGAAGTCTTGCAGTGAAATGCCAGGCTATGGAAAATACCTACTCTAAAAATAGCTCTGTCATCCCCCCAGAAATTCCCTATTTATAGGTCATGCATCAAATCCTCCATATCCATATTAAAATACAATTAAATCAATCAAATTTGGGCTCAAAATAATCCTTATACATTTAACTTCAATTATCAATTTAATTATTCCATTCCATTCAGTATTTGTCACAATACAACAAAGTGAAAGGAACTTTTTTTTTAAAAGGGACTACTATGTTCTTAGCTCTGATTGGTTGAATTACTGGTTTGACACCTAAATAACAGTCATTGCCTGTCAATTACCACAACAACGCATTTTTGTCTGTTTCTATATTATGTTCTTGATATTTATAAAGGACGAAGTCCTTCTAACGGTAAGCTGTCCAATTTTTCCTTCTATAGACGTTTTCAGAAATCGGTGATTACCTAGTTATCGTTCGTGGTCGCTAGGTGGCGTTACTATCGTCCGCCATTAATAAAGTGCAACAATCGGTTGTTTACACTAGTTATGATTAATCAGTATTTATAATTGGATTAGATAAACACGCCTCAGGTGATATTGTATGGCTTATTCCCGTGATTTTGGCCGAATATTTCGAAATATGGATTATTGAATCAAACTTAAACGGTTATTGTTTAAATTGTTCAGAATCACAAAGCTCAGCACCAGGTCGGACAAATCTATACGGTCATCAATATTATAAAAATTAACTGAGAATTAGCCATTTTGCCAGATGTGGGCTAACAAATCGATCTGTAGCTATTCAGATTTTAACCTTGCTTATGTGGCAGAATTTCAATACAAAGCAGGGTACGCAAAAAAAAAACCGGTCGGTATGGAAACCCTCGACACACATTTTTTACTAACGGTATATATTTTGTACAAAAGAACTAAGTTCCCTTCGAATATTGTCTTCACTTCACAAAGTCGCATATTTTTATGATGTAGGGAGCACTTATGCAATTGACCAAAAAATCAATCATTTGCACAATGATAGAGTAGCAAATATGTGGAGGAATAATGTTCCTTCCGTATGCGGTAGAGGATAACATAGAAAGGAAAAAAAACTGAGTTAAATGTTGTCTTAAATGAAAGTTTAAATAATATAAACAAAGGAAACGGGAACAAAGTGAGCAGTGTAGGAATTATTGTTTTTCATGTAGAAGCCGCATAAAATAATTAACAATTTACAAAGAGGTATCACATTTCTGTAGATAAATCTTGAAATAAATCTTGATTCTGTAAGAAGTAAAAATGAACGACATGATGTCCTGCAACAAAATTCGGCGATTTTTTTTTTCTTTTAGTTTTTTGTCATTATAATTCAGTTATATATATTTTTATCATTTTTAACCCTTTGTGGGAAGGGGGTAGAGTTTAACTGTCATATTGCAAATCAAATACATTTAAGAATCAACCTAATACATAAATTAAATTTTTGTGTTTTAGTGATGTTTTTGCTATAACTTGTTATGCAATACACAGTTAACTATCAGTTATAATGATAGTTATCTTTCTACAATATGAATTTAACACCTTTGTTACAAAATGATACGACTGTCTATTCCCCTAAGTGCCAAACCCGGGAAGCATCGCATCGATGTTGATACGGTCGACCTTCAGCAGACTACAAGTCTAGAAAGCGCTACCACTTCCTTAACACGTCAATATTAAATTTTAATTAATCTTCAAAAACATATCAAATTAAAGAATAAATCAATATAAAACTATGAAATCCTAGCAAAGAAATTTAAAAAAGAAGACAAATGGGATGAAAAATGCCCGTCCGGTTCACGTATCTGAAACCTGGGAGCAAATAGTTATATTAGTTTCCTCATGAAACTTTTTTTTCAGATAAAGAAATTCAGATATTCAGATGTTTTAATTTGATAAAACTTAAATTCCTTTTCATCTTCACTACAGAAATTGACCGACAAAAAGTTTAATTTGTTTTACAATTTAACAAACAAAAAATAAATAAAAATAAAACAGAATTGAAAAATGCATTCAAAGTTAAGTTATTTCTTATAAGTTAGGCACACTTTTTATCATTATTACTTCACTTTAAATCGTATAGTAATAATTTCAAAAAGCGTATATTATAATTTATATATTTACTTTTTAATTTCATACAAAATATTAATTTGATTACCCCTTTTTTCTTATGCTTGAAAAGCAACAAAAAAAACAAAAAAGGAAAAAAAGTGCATGCAGTTTTTTATCAAGTAGGATTTATACTGATTTTGTATGGGGAATATAACGGTAATTAAAAAAAAAATACATACCAGGTAATTTATTTGTTGTCATTATATCATTGTTATTATATCTCCGTTTATAAATCACTTCACAGCAGGTGTTATCATTGAATTTCAAGCCGAAATAACAGTATATTGTGACACCTGTACTAGAGAAACCATACATTAGCGTATCGATAAACCCCGAGAACATAATATTTTGGCACTTTACAAATGGCGGACACACTCGGAAATCGATAATGGCCGCACCCATGTTTTGAAGAATAAAAAGGTCTATATTGATAGCCAAAAATCTGCTCACCGGAAGTTTAAAAAATAGATCAATTGATAATTTAGAAACGCAAAAGAAATCTATTTCAATGAAAAATTTCCAATTCTTTGATTATTTACTCTATGCAAAAATCGAAATAAACTTTTAATAAAATTCTAATAAAAAAATCTCTTTCTACGAAACTCCCGATGGAAGAGCGGCGTAGGTAAAATGAACGCCATAACAAATCGGCTACACAATTCATTCAAAATAAAAGATAATAGCCTCACCGGACGCAATTACGAACGAAATAAAAAGTATGTCCCCTAATTGTTCCTTCAAAACATGAATTAAAAAAATGCTTTTATAAATAGATACCCCGCTAAATTACTCGTGTTTTGGGAGAAAATTATTCATGCGTAGTTGTTGAATGTTGCAGACGACGGGTTTTCATATTTGTAAACAGAAAACGATCGACAATTGCACTTGGAATCTATCGCTAAAATTCATTGAGGTACGCATATTTTGTTATCTTATGCCTGTAATTGGAAAGAATATGATCTCCTGGTTCTATGCATATGTAGAACACATTGAAATTAAAACAAAAACAGTCAATATAATACATTTTCCTTACCTTGATCTATCCCAAAATATCAAAATCCGTGATGTACCTTATTCATTGAAGAGTCCAAGGAATTCCGAATGCAAACTGGCACACATTTATGGTATGAATAAAGGAAAGGTTTTATGTCATGTGTATTATATACAAATAGATATGTGAACGTAAATGAATGAATGCTCTTTCAATTTTAACAGTTGTCATTAAATAATTTACACTAGAGTAGAAAGGTTATTATGATGTCGTTCGAAATTGTGTCCGGATCTAGGTCACAGAGTGACTAGAACAGGATCATGAAAATCTATTCTAAGTTAAAACCCGTAACAATGCATTGAATAATATATGGGCTATGATTCAAAAGGAATATTGGTGTTTAATCTGAAATATGAACATGCAATCGGCTTCATCAATTTGGTCAAATTTATTATCAAATGCCACGGTCAATAATATCATCGAAATTGTTTGTAATTGCGTCCGCGGCGGTGAGGCTAACGTGTGCGGATCATCGTATTATTGAAGTTTTAGGACTTCGTCCTTCAAACAGGTTGCCTGTCTCATATTATAATTTAATTTGATTTGAAAATTTCAATCTGATTGACTAATCTGCCCACAGCCTGGCACAGGGCCCACAGGCACCCGGGTAATCTCGTTGAGATTAGGATTCCGAAGATTAGCACCCAGGTACACTCTGTGTAGATACGATAACGTAACCCTCAGTCCGCTTTTGCTCCCAGCTGGAGCACAAGCGGAATGAGGTTTACGTAATCGTATCTACACTCCGTGATTTTCGTTATTTCATTAAAATTAAATATTTTCCCTGTTAATGCCTCTATTCTAACCTCTACGCAGAATGTGTAAAATACGTCAAAATTAGGTGATTCTGCATAGAGAAGGTTAGAATAGAGGCACTAAAAGGGGAAATATTTAATTTTAATGAAATAACGAAAATCACAGAGTGTACCCGAATGCCTGTGACAGGGCCTTGTCACTATCCACGTAAATATATGTGTAAAATATGTCAAAATTAGGTGATTCTGCATAGAGAAGGTTAGAATAGAGGTACTAAAAGGGAAAATATTTAATTTTAATGAAATAACGAAAATCACAGAGTGTACCCGAATGCCTGTGACAGGGCCTTGTCACTATCCACGTAAATTTATCGTCCCGGTATAAGTTTTTGTATCATCCATTTTATTTTGATTTCCACAGCACACGCGTTATTTTTGAGGTGTCTTCCGGTTTCTATTTCTGGAACGTAAACAGGACTCCAATGTGACATCCGTCAAAAATGTTCAAGGTTGCTTTTAAAGACGTAAGTACCAAAAATAGTGAATCTACCTACTGAACCATACTTTTTGTAATGCTAAAAATTTACTTCATTTATAAAGCAGCTGGAAAAAAATCCAGAAGGGCTATATAAAATTGAACTATGTCGTCTGCCTCTCAGACACAGGCTCTTCCTGTCATGTGACTGTCATGGGGTCACTGATTGTACTTGTAAACAAAAGAGCTGACTGAAATGTGCCTGTTTCTTATATAAAATACATGTCATCAGCAGTGCATGTGGTTTCAGCACTAAAAAACATCAAAAGTAAACACAATTTTGAAAGTTGTCATTTTCAAACATTCTGTTATTTTATTTAGATGTACATGTAGTATGATTTGTAGATGGCCAGAACCATGAAATTTTAAAACCAGCCATTTCCATTTAGGAATATTATGAGATAAAAATCACATCAAAATCTTTTGCTCAGAAATTTGAGTTAAAATGATCTTTGGGTGGCCACTTTCAAAATTATGTGTAACACCCCCATTTTCTATCAACTTTCGATGTCAAATTGAAAACCAGGTGAGCGATTACAGGCTCCTGGGAGCCTCTAGTTGAATGGCACCAAAGTCATGTTACCTAAAGTCTGTCAACCATAAATAGCCATGCAGCATGCTATTATTAGGCTATATGGATTGCATTTTATAATATTCCTATTCAAAGAATATTGTTTAGCCAAGTTTTCAACCATGTCTGTCAAGTTAATAACATGATAGAACTGAAGCTTAGGATGAAAATAAAAATCTTGATATGAAGCTCATAGTTTGTAAGTCACTTTTTTTTTAGAATACCATTTTCTTTCAATAAAATGAGATTATAGAATAAAATGCTTTATATGTTTACTTACTTCAAAATAACATAGTTTTTTCCATAGATTAAATGCTGTATTTGTGAGGGTTAGACACATAACAAGCAACATTAAAGTTGGGTTTAGAATTTTTTTATCCAAAACTTGGTAAATAATTCATCTAGACTAATTGAAATAACAACAAAACAAACAGATGCGTTCCTTCCTTACATTTAAAAAAGAAGTAAAAATATACACATATGTGTTTTGATTTAGTTATCAAATATACCTGTATACATTTGTACATAGTCCAAATTAGGTAATAGTATTATGAAATTGCAAAAAAAGAGGGGGTAGCTATTTTGTGTAATCAACTCCTCTTACAGTTTACAACCAAATAATTTCAAACCTATGCACATTCCTTAGTTGTAAGGAACATATGATATTGAAGATGTGTATGTGACTTTTTAATCGGATGATAATCAAATTTTACTGAAATTATAACTGCATGTATTTGAACTTGTCCACTTTTCAACAACATTTTCAGTACACAGTATTTATAATTGCGTTTAAAACTTCCTCCACTGCTTTCAATTCATATCTTGGAAACTGCTGAAAGTTTGAACAATATTATAGCTTTAGATATACTAGTATATCTGACATGATGAAACTGTTTTCTAATTTTTTTCATATTTTAAAATTTGTCACTTTTTATAAACATTTTCAGTAGATGATACATATTGTGTGAAATCAACTCCTATCACATTTTTCAATGTAGTCTTTAAAACTCGAAAAAAAAAAAAAAAAATTGATAACAATATGCATTGAATTTTTATTGGTATAAATTAAGGCCAAAAGAATTTTGTTTGTTTCCCCGAAACAGATTGAGTCATTGACTGCAATAAGGCTTCGACTGTAAAAAAAAATTCATGGCACAAAAAATGAAACTGGAAATTACTGTAACTGATTGCAAGATTCTCTAGCGTTTTCATTGTTTGAAACTAAAAATATATAAATGTCGTGGTCTGGTGTGAAAGATGCTGTCTCTTCTGTTTCGATACAGAAAGACAATAAGTACATTTTTTAAAATTCTATCAGAGGATCTGTCACACATTATTAAATTTTATCAGTTTTGAATTTGATATTATTTTTACGAGAAAAAAAAATCAGCTTACCGACCAATCCAGCTACAGAAACTAGGATCTGGTTCTGCATGTTCTGGGAAACAAAGATATTTTTAAGGAAGACCTAAATGTGAACTATTTTTTTTTATCTTTCATAATTTTGATTGATATTTTTTTATTGTTTTGACATAAAAGTAAAAACATCAGATATGACATGTTGTTATGATACTGATTTGTTGTATTTTTAGTGTGGATTGTTTTAGAAAATTATTTCTCGGTATGTTCACAGAATTGTCAATTCTAAATTAAATATCCATCAATATATACACACTTACTATGGGCGATAGGATAAAGTACATGTAATTGGATGCAGGCTTATTGTATTGAGAATTTTCCTGGAAATAATCATACAGAACAAATGATTGAAAACCATAGGTCACAGTATTCCTAACATATGGTACTAGTATGCATTATGAAAGAAAGACCATCACAATTAAATGGTATGGGACCTTGTTAGCTGCAGAACCCTAGCTCTTCTTAATGGTCTTTTTTAGCTCATCTTGACCAAAGGCAATGTGAGCTTTTGCCATCCCTTGGCGTCTGTCGTCCGTTAACTTTTCACATTTTAATCTTCTCCTCTGAAACCCATATGAACTGAAACTTGGTAGGAAGCGTCTATGGAAGGTCCTCTATAAACTAAAGATTGTTCATTTTGTCCCGATCATTAACAAACATGGCCACCACAAGCAATTCTTGTTTCTGATTGGCCTATTTTAAAAAATCTTCTCCTCTGAAACCGCTTGGCCAAATGAACCGAAACATGGTAGGAAGCATCTATGGAAGATCCTCTATAAAGATTGCTAATTTCATCCCAATCCATGAACAAACATGGCCGCCACAGGCAATTCATGTTTATGATTGTATGCTTTCTAAAAAAATCTTTTTTTGTGTGGAAAGGGAGATAACTCTAATTTAAATATAGATACAATGTACTATGAATTGAATTACAGATAAATATGCCTCTAAAACCCCTCAGCTAAATGAACTGAAACTTGGTAGGAAGCATCTATGGAAGGCCCTCTATAAAAATTGCTCATTTCGTCCCGATCCGTTAACAAACATGGCTGCCACAGGCGACTCTTGTTTCTGATTGGCTGATTTTAAAAGTTTTTCTCTTCTGTAACCGCTTGGCCAAATGATCCGAAACATAGTAGGAAGCATCTATGGAAGGTCCTCTATAAAAATTGCTCATTCCGTCCCGATCCATTAACAAACATGGCCACCACAGGCGATTCTTGTTTCTGATAGGCTGATTTTTAAAATTCTTCTCCTCTGAAACCGCTTGGCCAAATGATCCGAAACTTGTAGGAAGCATTTATGGGCGGTCCTCTATAAAGAGAACTCATTTCGTTCCAATTCCATTTACAAACATGGCCACCACAGGCGATTCTTGTTTCTGATTGGTCTATTTCTAAAAATCTTCTCTGAAACCACATGACCAAATGAACCAAAACTTGGTAGGAAGCATCTATGGAAGGTCCTCTATAAAGATTGCTCATTCTGTCCCATATCCATTAACAAACATGGCCACCACAGGCAATTCTTGGTTCTGATTGGTCTATTTCTAAAAATCTCCTCTGAAACCACATGGCCAAATGATCCGAAACTTGGTAGGAAGCATCTACGGAAAATCTTCTTATAAAGATTGCTCATTTTGTCCCAATCTGTTAACAAACATGGCCACCACAGACAATTCTTTTTTCTGATTGGTCAATTTCTAAAAATCTTCTACTCTGACACAGCTTTGCCAAATAGACCGAAATTTGGTAGGAAGCATCTATGGAAGGTCCTCTATGAGAATTCCTCATTCCGTTTTGATCCGTTAATAAACATGGCCGTCGTAAGCAATTTTTGTTTCTTATTGTTCGATTTCTAAAACAGCTTTTCCTCTGAAACTCCTTGGTCAAATGATATGAAACTTGGTAAGAAGCATCTATGGAAGGTCCTCTATAGAGATTGCTCATTTCATTTTGATCCATTAACAAACATGGCTGCCACAGGCAATTCTTGTTTTAGATTGGTCGCTTTCTAAAAATCTTCTTCTCTGAAACTGCTTTGCCAAAACGAACCGAAATTTGGTGGGAGCACCTATAGGCTATGGAAGGTTCTGTATTAAGTTTCCTCAGAGCAGAATGAAAGGTGAGCGACACAGGCTCAGCACTAGTTTCTTTTTCTACATTAAAAAAAGACCCTTAATAGCCTCGGTTCCACAGCTAAGAATCTTGTGTTAAAGTTTGCAGTGACATTCAGAATATTTATCCGTGGTTTTAAAGGGGTCTTGGGGACATCTATTACTAGTATATGTATTCTGATTAGTGCTGTACATTTTTATATGACATTCGGTTTACAATTTTATGAAGGGGGGATACCTTGCAAATCTCCGCTCTACACCCACCCCTTCATAATTCCATACCAGATTAATGCATAGATTACCGAAGTCTTCTAGGATATTCAAGTAAAAGGATAATTTGGATACACTGCGCTGAGCTAGATTTTTATAGTACTAGTTAACTGAAACAACAGTCAGTGAGTAGCCATGTTGCTTCACTCCGACACATTTCCCCGACTATGAGCATAACATTACGTTACACCCTTAACATGCTAAAACATATGTACAGAAATTGCGGACTAGTTTTTGAACACCTCTCTCAATATAATAATAATTGCATGCATATCTCCAGGAAAACACCAGGACAGGAGCATGTTTCACAGGTTTAAATCCTAAAAGGTTGTTTATATATCCGTTGAACTGTTTTGAAATTAATAATAAGTTAACCACCTGTTAAACCTCTTTACTATTTATAAATAATAAATGTATAACTGTTAGTAAACAATAAAAGATATTAAATAATTATATAACAACATGAAAAGATTAACCTTCACTTGGCATACAATTTTACATGTATTTACAATGTATTACATGTTAGTTCAAATCTGGCTTTGGCTGAAAGAGGTAGGAAACTAACTTTACTTATGGTGTTTTTTTGTTTTTTTTCTTCAAATTTTGCCAACATTTTGACAAAATAAAATGTCGGTTAATTTTGTATTAATGATATACCTGTAGTTATCAAACTGAAAATGTAATTAGGGGCCCTCGTGGCCATGATCGTATGGTGGTTGGATTTACAACTACCTGTGCAATCAGGAACCCCGTTCATGGAGAGGTGTACTCGATACAACATTACGTGATAAAGTTTGTCAGTGACTTGCGACAGGTTGGTGGTTTTTGTCCGGATCCTCAGATTTGCTCCACCAATAAAACTGACCACCACGATATAACTGAAATATTGTTGAAAGTGCTGCTAAACACCATCAAGCAGTCAGAAAATGTACTTCGGTGGTTTTCTGCAAAGAATTTATTTTCTATAATTTGTGATGAGGATTGGCTTATTACCTACCTCCAAATACAGGTCGATTTTTGTTTAAATTTAAACAGTGATGGTCAACAATTTCACCGATATCAACAAATTTTGTTGAACCAACTCTTGCTTCAAACTATTAAACATAACAGAGACAGACGCATGAGTTTGGTAATGTTGTGAAAATATTATCTTGTACAATAATACTCCCATCAATGATATTGTAAATGAGGCCTCTAATATCAGTTACAGGCCACTGATAGTATACACTACGATGTTTTTGCAATTCTTTTTATGAATGAATTAAGAATTTGACCAATGTTGTAATAGGAAAATTTGGTCAAGTTCACAAACAAAATTGTTCTCACAACTTTTTTTATTTGATAAATTATTACATCATTATTGTACAAGTTAGATACATTACTCTTGCAGAAAAAAAACCTGTTATATCCAACTTGGGCCGCTTCTTTTGTTTCAATAGTTTCAATAGTAATGTATCCTATACATAATTTTTTGGGGATTGTATGTTATTTTAATTCACAAATATAAAACTTAATATAAGATAAAAATTCATGGTATCCGAATTTCATCATATCGAAATCAGTAACAGTTTATATATTGATCATCTTCACTAGCCAAGGGTTACGATCCACTCTACTCATCTTCACCCTTGACTAGCGAAGATGTATATTGATCTGGTTTCATTAAAAGTTAGTATCCAAGGGTTAATGTGTTTTCACTGTAAGACACCTTTTTAAAGATTAGACATTATATTTTTCTCTCCTACAGTATATTATAATAACTTTTTTGCCATTTTATAGCAAATTGGGTACATGTAGGTCATGTTTTATGGTAATATAAAATTCATATTTGCATAAAAAATCGTTTCTCTTTTCTACAACAGATGAAGACTGAATGTAACTTTTTTCTATTTTGTCATAATGTACAGATAATGCTCAATAATTTCCAATATTTTAATGCAAGAACTCTCATTTTTTTGTGTTCCTTCTGTCATAATGAGGAATAATAATGCAGAGTATATTCAAGCCACTAATATTATTTTTAAGCTTATGTCTTGTAAAATGAGTTTACATCATCCACTTTCAATTTTACAGTGAGAGGTATCGATCAGAGACCCTCTGAAGAACATTATTGCCAATAGTGTTGGTCAATTACATTACCCTACTTTTTTTTATCAGTGACTTGGTACTGTTGATTTCCTCCACCAATAAAACTGACCACCACAATATAACTGGAATATTGTTGAAAGTGGTGATAAACACTATAAATTAAAAAAAAACATTTTTTCAATAGGCAAATATCATTATGTTTTGCAACTGTTTCCTCAATTCACCCCCCTTTTTGGCAAACCTTTTAATAAAAAACTGAATTATTTTACATGGAAGCCAATTATTGTTCAGTTAATCAAGAATATAAGGGTATACTTTGAAACCAGAGTGTCTTTTTTTTGCTTGTAAGTTTTAAAAAATCCTGCCAATTACTGTCTGGGCCACTCCTATGCCTCTGTTCATTATTAATTATTCCAGTCCACTACATGTCAATACTTGTTATACAGAACAGGTAGCTTAACTTAGTCTTCATGGATTGTAGATTTCATATAAATTGTTCAATCATTTTATTATTGATTATTCCCATTGATTTTGCTTCAGAAATGATGTTCAGTAAAGTGTTCATCTACTGATATTTTGTTTGATAGTGTAATTAAGTTTCCGTTCCTTTATTTTATCAATCAATAAGAATCAGTCAATTAAAGACAGGTAGATAGGACAGGAGTGTTAAATTTAGTGATTGTCATCAGACTGAAATATTGTTGTGAAACTATTTTAAAGGGGAAAAAACCGGAATTTAAAATATTCTGATTTATTTAAAGTTAAGTATATATAGTAATTAAGTAGTTTTTTTAACAATGATTTTTTTTTTTCCCAACACAAAACATTCTTTCCAGTTGAAGAGAATCACCATGAACATATTTGTCAACACAAAAATAAAAAAAAAAATTAATATAAGTTTTTGAATCCCTTTAATTATATGTATTATATCATATAGAAATTGATCTTATTGTACTACATTATTTATTATTTAATAAAAATATGTTTAAACTAACACAAACAACACCATATGAAATAAATGTAGACAGAATAATTTTCACCTTTGTATTTTTTTTTGCCAGGTAGAAATAATTACATGTTAAAAGGAAACTATGCAATTGAAATAAAATTACTTCGCTGACATTGTACATTAAATGTCCATATATTAATACAAGTAGTGATAATTTGTTCAATGTAATGTAAAATATCGGTTATTATTAAATTGTAATATGAATGCATTCTTTTCCTTTGATTTTTTTATGGTTTATATACCAGAATGTAAGCTACAGATAAGAACTATGAAATAATACCTGCATAAAAGGGATATTACACACTTTAAATCTGGGCTGTAGTTTTATTACTCTAGAAAGCCGTGCAATAATCAACGACCTAGATGTGATATTGCATGGCTTCATGTTGCAAGTCATTTATACCATGGCAGTCTTCGCTAACCCACTTGCCCAAAGCCCGGGACAAAGTAAAACTGGATTCGGACAAGTGAAAATTATGAAAGAATGTGTTTGAATAAATATAAAAATTTTCTAAATTTGCTTTCGGGTTAGTAGGTGAAAAAAATTAAGGCAGATACTGCCATGGTTTTCAGAGTTAAACGGTTAAAATATCTCACGCTTCACGTTCGATTGTTAAGCCGTTTAACTTGGAAAACCGTGGTATGAATATTACAACTAGTAATAATTTGTTTAGTAGTATAAAATATCAATAAAATTAAATAAGTAGATAGTCTTGACATTGATTTTAATTTTTTGTCTTTGTACTTTTTAAAAATAATTTAATATTTAAATACCTGCATTTAAATCTATGAAAACATATGGCTGTCAATTGCCAACTCATTGTATTGAAGAGTTCTTAAAGATCAAAGCATTTGTATTGTGACTGAACTCAATTTTTTAATAGTTTGATTGCAGGGAAAACCTCATTATAGGCAATATGAGAATCTGTTATACATTTTTTTTTATGTACATGTATGTATATCAGCATAATTATTTTGTTTGAAAAACCTGTAAATAAACTGTTTGTTTTACATACATATAATTAAAGTGCACTTGTATTTCAATTGTACTAGAATGTTAATTTATATTAGTATAAAAATTATGACCAGATCAGATTTTATGGTAGTTTAAAAGGAAAACAATCTAATTAAAATTAGATCTCCGTACTTGCTTCCCATTTTCTATCAGTCGCGTGGGAGATCTAAAAATGTTTCTTTAAGGGTCGTGTTAGGGGTCGACATGAATGTATTATAAATTGACCAATCAGCCACTCTTCTACAAAATCTAGCAGACAAGACAAGCATATGAGTTCTGGAATGCATCTGATAGACACAGCGACTAATAAGCAACCGATAGAAAATAGGGAGCAAGTGCAGAAATCTAATTTTAATTCTAACATGACGTCCTCCTTTCCCTTTGTAAACAAACCAGCGATTTATCGATTGGGTATAATCTCATTAGCACTTGCGCCGGTGCATGTGACTGACTTTCCCGTGGTAAATGTACATATTGATGAATAATCGTCTGCTCGAATTTGGCAGCATAAATATTGTGCAACATTGTCCGCAAATGGAAATATAAATTACCATCTTCCAATCAAAGTATACTACCGTATTTGTACTCTTAGACATATCAGAATCAAAATAATTCATGGAAGCCAGAATTTTTTAGAAACTTTTATCTGCCAACCCATGTTAAACCTCAAAACACATTCTGGCTTCCATGATTTATTATTAGGAAAAGGGGCCAACTGTAAGGTTAACTAGATTTCACTTATCAGCTGGTAAGTGTGTCCTTGTATCAGTCTTCAGTTTTATGTAGAATCCTTTTAGCCAGAATACATTGCTGTTGTCATCTTTTGCTTGAAGATTTTTGGGATCAAGATTTAAGAAGAGTTTGAAGATACCAAAGGGGTAATCAGAATATGTAAATCGAGGAACAGACAACACAATGGCCAAAAGAAAAAATACAAAAAGACAAACAACCATCTACAAAACATACACATAAAAGCTAAAGATCAAGTAACTAAAACCCCAATAAAAAAATGGGGGTGAACTCATGTGCCCCGGAAGGGTAAGCAGTTCCTGCTCCACTAGTGGGACCCGTCGTGTTAATCTAGCTATAAACCCGGTGATAAGTCATGCATGAGGTAAGGACATAGAATTGTTTACAACAGTGGAACATATCCGTGGTCAAAGTTCTTCTTTTTTTTTTTTTTCAGGAATACACACACAGCTAAGCCATGAAGATCAAACTGGAAACACTTCTACTGGAACTGGGAAGTCCTGGAAAGTACCAGATATGTATTTTCCTGCTTCTAGCTTTTAATTATTTTCCTGTTGTTTTCAACCATATCGTCATGGCTTTTATTGGAAGTCCTCCGCCACATGAATGCTACGATTCTGACATTGAAGATTTAAGCAATATTTCGTTAGTAAGCAACGTAAGCAGCCAATATCAAAATTTTGAAAGGGCAGAACGTGGAAAATGTATGAGCACTTATTACGTAGACAAATACTCTAATACAAGTGTACAGATAAATTGTGACTCGTCAGCTCATGGAAAATGGAGATTTTTTGGTTCAGAATCAACTATTGTCTCTGAGGTAATGTGTTAAACTGTTTTGTTTTTTAAAAATATGGCAACCAATTTACATATTCATTATATTACATGTCATTCACCATTATAAAATTCCAGCCGATCTAAAAAGTATGTTCAGATTATGGAAAACACTCATATCGCTCCTCGAAAAAAACCTTTCAAAAGTTGGCTGTTATGGCAATAAATTTCAAGAGAGTCCAAATTTACAAGTTGGTAATACCATATAAAATAACATCATTAATTATAAATATCAAAGCTTGTGTATTCAAATAGATTGTTGAAAAATTGTAACCGTGAGTTTAATGTGAATCTATATGTAATAAACTTGTGTAATTCATCAAGCTAATTAAAATCTGATCGTGGTTGTATCTTTTTTTGCACTGACATCCAAAGACATCCCCTGTGGGGTCATGTTAGGGTTCATATTATCAAACAACCAATCAGTGATGAGCCTACTAAATCATTATTATCAAGAGCTGTTGTCTAATTGGTCAATATAGCTGTCTTGTATATGATTGAACAGTCAAAGATGAATGAAAGATTACATGACATTACCCCAAGCGGGATGTTGTTAGATGTTGGCGTATCGCCAAAGAAAAAAAGAAAAAAAGATGGAGCAAACATCTAATTTTAATCAGATTGTTAATCCATCAAGATAACGTGGACCAGATTGTTAATCCATCAAGATAATGTGAACCAGATGTTGTACGTCATTCATTCCGTCAATGGGTACTGCAAATTAATCAAACAAAGGACAGACTATGCAGCTTACAAGCTAAAAAACAAAACAGAAAACAAGTTAAAAGTTTACTGAAACAGATGTTACTCCCGATGTAATATAGACAAAAAAAACAAAAAATAAAAACAATACAATAATCTTATTTGTGAACCTTGTTTTATTTTGAAATAATGAAATGGAAATACCAATACCATATACAGTTACCATTATGCTAAAATTAAATAGAAGTCTGACCAGTATCTCCTTACATTTAATATCAATATATCAAACAGTAGATAATATGATATTGAATATTTTGACAATATATTACTTCTATGGTAAAATGACATACAGTACTAGGGTTAGGGTTATGGGGTTTAATGCCACTTTCAACAATATTTCAGTTATATCGTGGCGGTAAGTTTTATTGGTGGAGGAAACCGGAGTATCCAGAGAAAACCACCGACCTGCCGCAAGTCACTGACAAACTTTATCACATAATGTTGTATCAAGTACACCTCGCCTGAGGGGGATTCAAACTCACGACTTTAGTAGTGATAGGCACTATTTGCATAGGTAGTTGTAAATCCAACTACCATACGATCACGACAGCCCCTATATAGTAAGTACTGTTAATTAATGACTTTTGATGAGGATGATTGTAAGGATTTATAAACCCAAGAAAGTGATGTTTGTTGAGGCAGAGGTGGAGTTGAATATCATTTTTCTTGGGTTTGTAATTTTGGGTTTTAATATGAGTGACATTAATTTCGTAAAAATTATGTCCCGAGCAATAGTGATGCCTTTAGATTGCATTTTTAAAACTTCTGTTTATTTTATCCATATCCTAAAGATTTGATCCATTTTCTAAAGATAATATCCATTTTCTAAAGATTTGATCCTTTTCTAAAGATTTTATTCATTTTCTTTTGCAGTGGAATTTAGTATGTAGCAATGCATACCTGTCAAGACTAGCTACAACCATTTATTTTATTGGCGTAATGGTTGGTGGATTGTTCTTTGGTTACCTTGCCGACAAGTTTGGACGGAAGCCTGTCATGCTGTTTACTCTGTTTGCACCATCATTTATAGGTTTACTCACTGCCTTCATAAACACGTATTATTTATTTGTTGGTCTGAGGTTCCTTCAAGGTATATTTATTCAGGTAGGTATCAAATAACCAGAATCTAGCTAGCTCGGACCTAAGTCTTGAGATTTTCACTCAGCAAATAGTTTAAAATTTGAGCGAAAAATCCGAAGAAATTGTTAATTTATTTATTTAATTTGGTTGAGTCAGTGTTTTTCACTGAACAAATCGGTTTCATTTTGAGTGAAAACTCAGAAGTAATTGCTAATGTTGGTTTTCCCCTCGGAGAATTCCAGTACTGGGTTGCACGAACCGTACTTAAATTTAAGTGTCAATTAAAACTTAATTGATACGTAAATTTACTTGAAATTTACATAGAATTAATTTACACTTAAGGTTTAATTGAGACTTAAATTTAATTGACGTTTGTGCAACCCAGTCCTGTTTTGTTTGTAAATGAATTTAGAAGTATAAAATATTTTGTGTTTGTTTGCCATAATTCTTGCTGTGATAAAAAAGTACAGTCTGTTAATCGAGTGAAAAATGACATAATATTAAATAATTATCCCAGTGGTATAAACAGGAGTTAGGGTTATGGTGTTTAATGCCACTTTCAACAATGTTACAGTTATATCTTGGCGATCATTTTATTGGTGGAGGAAAGAAGAGTTTGAAGATACCAAAGGGGTAATCAGAATCCAGAGTACCCGGAGAAAACCATGACCTGTCGCAAGTCACTGACAAACTTTATCACATAATGTTGTATCGAGTACACCTTGCCATGAGTGGGATTTGAACTCCCAACGTTATTGGTGATAGGCACTCATTGCACAGGTAGTTGTAAGTCCAACTACCATACAATTATAAAAATTGAATAAAATATCTTGGAGACAAACAGTAAACACTGACAATTACATATTCAGTAAACACTGACAAATACATATTCAGTAAACACTAACAAATACATATTCAGTAAACACTGACAAATACATATTCAGTAAACACTGACAAATACAAACAGTAAACACTGACAATTACATATTCAGTAAACACTGACAATTACATATTCAGTAAACACTGACAAATACAAACAGTAAACACTGACAATTACATATTCAGTAAACACTGACAAATACATATTCAGTAAACACTGACAAATACATAGTCAGTAAACACCGACAAATACATATTCAGTAAACACTGACAAATACATATTCAGTAAACACTGACAAATACAAACAGTAAACACTGACAATTACATATTCAGTAAACACTGACAAATACATATTCAGTAAACACTGACAAATACATATTCAGTAAACACTGACAAATACATATTCAGTAAACACTGACAAATACATATTCAGTAAACACTGACAAATACATATTCAGTAAACACTGACAAATACAAACAGTAAACACTGACAAATACAAACAGTAAACACTGACAAATAAATATTCAGTAAACACTGACAAATAAATATTCAGTGAACACTGATAAATACAAACAGTAAACACTGACAATTACATATTTTATTGACAGTTATCCTATATTGGTTCCAAAATCAAACAATTTTGAAAAACAAATTTGCGGAGACCCTTCCCGTAGACCACAATTGTATTTCATTAACAAAATCCTTTTGTATTTATAGGGTCTACAAACCACAACTTATGTCCTAGTGATGGAAATCTTCCTACCACAGTATCGGGGGACTGCCGGGGCTGTCCTGGAATGTTACTGGGGCGTTACAGTCATCATCATGGCAGGGATAGCCTATCTACTACAGAACTGGAGATATATACAGATAGCTATATCAGTACCCAGTTTACTGGCTGTGTTTTATATATGGTAAGTTGTTTGAGTACGATTGTTTGTACTCACACTCCAAAATTGTCCAATCAAAGCAAAGTATGGAAAGAAAGTTTAAACAGTAATGGTAAATAAGAGTATTTATTTGATATCATGAACATATTATTTTCGTTAAACACCATAACCATAACCCTTGATATCGTGATCTGATTGGCTGATTTTTCGAGTACAAGTACAAACTCATGCTCAAAAACTTTTTGACAGCATGTTTTTATTGCTCAGAACTGTAGCATTTCAGGTTTACAGTTAATAACAAGACTGAGTGAAACATTCAAATAATTTTATCTATATACAAAACTATGATTTTCATATAGGAATTTGATAACAGTTGACAATTTTTAACCTTTATATGTAGGATTATGTTGATTTTGTTTGTTTGTTTTTGTGTTTAACGTCACTTTCAGCAATATTTCACTATATCATGGCAACCAGTTTTAGTGGTGGAAGAAGCCGGAGTACCCGGAGAGATCCACCGACCATGGGCAAGCAACTGGTAAACTTTATCAATTGCCGCTACGAGTCGAGTGCACCCTTTTTTGTAATTTACAAAGCCAGGCGTGAATCCATGCCATATTGGTGAAAGGCTTGTATGAGTTGTTAGGTAATCCAACTACCTAACTCACTGAGCCACCCGGCCCCTAGGATTATGTTGACAATCTTCAGAAAGAGAAAAAATTCTAAGCAACTTTAAAAAAATTATGTTATTGACTATTACTGTTCGATTTCTTATTTTTCATTTTACAAAGAAAAACTGAGGAATATCTTAAAATGTTATGTACGATAATTAAATTCAATATAACTGGTACATAGGCACATATATGAATACATGGTGAATGTTATTTGTTAAGCCACGGTTTAAAGGTAAAAATATTAAAACGATGAATGCATAAGATAAAAAAGTGAAGAATGGCAAAAAAATTTGATCTAAGGGAAAGAGAAATAACACCCACTCGTTCAGTTGAATGACCCTGTATAGAAAAAAACCCACTCTCGTTCAGTTAAATGACCTTGATCCTTGTATGTAGTGTTTTATGTATTCATCGTTTTTATATTTTTTATATTTTTATCTTTTAATCATGGAATCACAAATGATATTCACTGTGTTCCTATATTGCATATATTTAGCCATCTCTCAACATTACAGATTCTGATTACCTCTTTGGTATCTTCAAACTCTTTTTTTTGTTTTTTTTTAATTATAACTATCACAAATGATTATTTCATAATAACATTAAAATGAAATATGTCTGAAGAAATTTCTTAGCTGTTAAAAAAGCCTATCATCTGACACTTGTAACTATGACTACTTTGTATTATCATTGTGATGCAAAGCTCTTTTTAGAGGTCAAATGTTTTGAAGGGTAAATTATTCCTTATAAACAAGTTGGACTTTTTACAAGTCAAATGTATTCTGTGAATTCACATATAAATGTGATATTTTTGTTAATGCCTATTATAAGTATAATATGTGAGGTGATCAACATCACATGATTTAAACTTTTCATTTGTAAATATATTTTTGCATGAAAATGGTAGAGAATAACGAATCTGTAATAACAGTAATCAAATTTTTTCAAGTAGTCAGATATTACATCTACTATTTTTTTTTATTTAAACAGTGACGATCACATTCACTTAACTGTACATTTTTGCTGCTGGTATTGGATTTGTATCAATAAATGCACTGTTTACACTTTCTTTTCATGATACATATTTGTATATGTAACACATTAATTTGTGAATAGGCCGTCGTTTTCGTATGGTAGTTGGATTTACAACTATCTATGCGATCGGTGCCTATCACTACTAACGTTGTGAGTTAGAATCCTGTGCAGGTGAGGTGTATTCCATGCAACATTATGTGACAAAGTTTGTCGGTGACTTGCGGCAGTTCTATAGTTTTCTCGGGGTACTCCGGTTTCCTCCACCAATAAAACTGATCGCCACGATAACTGAAATATAGTTGAAAGTGGGGTTAAGCACCATAACCCTTAATTTGTTAGTTGTTTCCTGATTTACAGTTATTTTCACATTTTCAGGTTGGTACCAGAATCACTAAGATGGTTGATGATGAAAGATAAAATAGAACAGGCCAAAAGGGTAGTCAAGTCAGTAACAGAGTTCAACAAGCTGCCCTTCCCTACTAGAACAATGGATGAGCTCCAACTTCAGATTGAGGCTAAAGACAATGAACCAGGACGACAATACATGTTTTATGATTTACTGAGAACACCAACTCTACGTAAACACAGTCTGATTCTATTTTATCTGTGGTTGGTTTTTTTTGTTATGTTAAAATTATGAAGACAGGATTTAATTTATTTCCAAATTTCTTTTACCATTAGCAGTTTAGTTTAATCAGTTTTATTTGTTAGTTGATTGGAGGTAGTTAAATGATAAAAACATAGATATTGAAGTTAGTGATTACAACATGTTTATGGAATAAATATCACCAGTACGCTCAAAGTCAAATCATTGGAAAGCCAAATAATTTTAAAAGTCTACAGGATCAAGAAAAGCAAAAGGCCAAAACAAGATAGCCAAAATCGGCTTAGGTTACTTAATAATTGACATTTATTGATTGCCAAACTCAAGCCAGGGGGGGGGGGGGGGGGGGGGGGGGGGTAATCATTTCAGTCAACTAGAATTTACAACATCATTTTTCAATCTGCTGAGATAAAAGTGATTTGACCATCTTTATCTATGCATGACTTTCCTACTAGAGGTAAAGATTTGCTGAAAAAATTCAGTAAGTAAGAACATGCCTGAAAATGCGGAATTCGTAAGTTAAATAATTTGAGTTTTGATCCAAACTACCAGCAATAAAAGGGGTTTAGGGTTATGATGTTTAACGCCACTTTCAACAATATTTCATTTACATCGAGGCGGCAATAAAAGAATGTCATGATATCCTGAAGTAAAGATTAAAGGTTAGAAAATTATTATTGATAAATATCAGTGATAAAAAAATATAGTAATTTGACATTAGACGTTGGTGTATTGTAGTTTCAAATTCATAAGTGTGTAATCAGTGCCTTTCACCACTAAAGTTGTGAGTTCGAATCCAGGTGATGGCAAGGTGTACTCGATACAACATTATGTGATAAAGTTTGTCAGTGACCTGCACCAGATCGGTGGTTTTCTCCAGGTACTCTGGTTTCCTCCATCTATGAAACTGACTGCCACGATATAACTGAAATATTGTGGAGAGTTGCGTTAAACACCGTAACCATAGTTTCAAATTCATTAGACTGTAAATTCTTCTACTGTAGATACTTGTACTTGCAGGTTCTCTGTTTGTGTTGGGTACTATGGACTGATCTTCAAGATAACTGGTTTGGCAGGGAACAAGTATCTGACATTCTTCATCAGTGGATGTGTGGACTTGGTGGCCTTTGTTTTGGTCATCTATGTTATCAAGAGGTAAAGTTAAAAAAAAAAGATATTACCCCATGCAAAATTTCGTGTTTGCAGTACCTAACTTCAGCTTTATACAATAAGGGAGGCCAGTTACTTGCTTTTGATTTTGGTGGTCATATAGCACTCTTCTACTATTAAAAGATTGCTTCCACATTTCAGATTTGAATCTAAAGTTACCCACTTTTGCAAGAGTTATATCCCTCACATTCGTGATCGTGATATTATGGTAGTTAAATTTATAACTACATATGCAATCAGTGCTTATCACTACTAATGTTGTGAGATCAAATCCTACTCATGTGAGATATACTTGATGCAACATTATGTGATCAAGTTTATTAGTGACTTGCGGCAGGTCAGTGGTTTTCTCCGGGTACTCCGGTTTCCTCCACTAATAAAACTGACCACCACGATATAGCTAAAATATTGTTGAAAGTAGCGTTAAACACCATAACCTTAACCCTACATTGCTGTGATGCATAACATAAAAAAAATAATATATGTAATGGAAGCACAAATAAACTAAAATATAATTTAGAAAATATTAATGACTTATCTCCCTTTGATATAATGTAGAAAATATTAATGACTTATCTCCCTTTGAAATTTTTTTTTTAATTACTTTGAGTCATGTATTAAATTTTAACATTAAATAAAGATAGATAATCGACTAATAATGCATAATACTAAATGTACATGACTTATCTCCCCTGTTTCAGATTTGGAAGGAGAAGACCATTATTGTTGTACTTTATAGTTGGATCTATTTCATCAATAATTTCAGGTGCCATTCCAATTATAGGAGCAGGTTAGTTTATAAAAGTAGAATGAAAAATACCATACATTTTACCATAATGTTGTTTGTACCAGTATATTTCAGAACCTAGTTTTGCCGCTGCAGGTTACAACCCCTCCCCTGGTAATGCGGAACAAATGAAATCCGTAAATCCTGTTAAGAAGAGGACGTAATTGATTTTCTCAAGTTTACTTAATGCCACACTCCTTGCATCTAAATAAGAAATGTCAGCAGTTCCTAATGAGCAAGTTTGTGAGGAGTGGTCATTGATCATCCGTTCCATATCTATCATCTCCCCTTTACCTTTTAGTAAGCAAATCATCTGTTCATAGACCCCTCCTAGTGCTACCTTTTAATTTCATGATTAATTGTTCTCGTCAAGAATATAGCTTTTGTTTTTGCTCATTTGATGTGAAACTACAATCAATCAATATGTCATGTCAGTTTAAGTTATTTGAATGAACAATTTAAACTTGGTCAGTGTTGCCTCTGTGTCCGTTTATCTTTATTTCAGGATATCGTGACATCCTGATACTGGAGCCGTCATGGTCATGATCGTATGGTAGTTGGATTTACAACTACCTGTGCAATAAGTGCCTATCACCACTAAAGTTGTGAGTTCGAACCCCGTTCATGGCGAGGTCTACTCGATACATTATATGATAAAGTTTGTCAGTGACTTGGGACAAGTCAGTGGTTTTCTCCGTGTACTCCAGTTTTCAAGCAACATTATGTGATAAAGTTTGTCAGTGACTTGGGACAAGTCAGTGGTTTTCTCCGTGTACTCCAGTTTTCAAGCAACATTATGTGATAAAGTTTGTCAGTGACTTGCGGCGGATCTATAGTTTTCTCCGGTGCTCTAGTTTCCTCCACCAATAAAACTGACCGCCACGATGTAGCTGAAATATTGTTGAAAGTGGCGTTAAACACGATAAACCACCTAAAAAAAACATTGTTGTACAGTAGTAAGAAAACAGAATTCCATCAAGCAAGTATTTTATATATAGCATGTGTAGCAGTGATGATACTAAGGGATCACAATCGGTCATCATTCATGTTGTCGCCCGAAGGGGCAATAAAAAAAAAGAACATTCCAGAGAAACTGGCAACATAGGGTACACAAGACGAAGAAAAACAAAGCAAGAACACAACACAATATGTGTTGGACACCACTATACACAAACAAACACAAATAACGTTAATAAGACATGAGCTCTCATTTGTTTACAGAGTTATACGTAATACACAAAAGACTAACCATTATTTGTTTTTACTATTAAAGGAACTGTGATGAACTTGTCCCGGATTTCAACTGGTTTTGCTATTGTTGGAAAGTTTGGTATGGCTGGAGTGTTCAGTATAATATTTGTCTACAGCTCAGAGTTGTACCCTACTGTTATACGGTATGTATTTAGAATGAGATAATTATAGTATGTATGGTAGTTGGATTTACAACTACCTATGCAATCAGTGCCTATCACCACTAATGTTGTGAATTTGAATCCCACTCAGGTGATCATGAGGTGTACTCAATACAACATTATGTAATAAAGTTTGTCAGTGACTTGTGGCAGGTCTATGGTTTTCTGCGGTACTCGATACAACATTATGTGATAAAGTTTGTCAGTGACTTGCGGCAGATTAGTTGTTTTCTCTGGGTACTCCGGTTTCCTCCAATAAAACTGCACAATATAAGTGAAATATTGTTGAAAGTGGTGTTAATCACCATAACTCTAACCCTATTAGCTTGTAAAAACATTGACCAAAGCATGTTTTGTACGACACACAGAATTTGGTGGAAAATGATTTATTTAAACATATTGTTATAGTTATTTTTGAAATACTTGTGAGATTAGTAGTATTAGTCATGGAATCTATTGATTTACAGCCAAATTGATTAATTACGAACAACTCAAAAATTACATGACATTACGAAATCAATGGATCAAAGTTTGTGTGACAGTCGTTTAATATAGATTAATACTTTAAAATAAAAGAATGTTTGTAGATAAAATTGTAAAATATAAAGTTTGTCAGTGACTTGCGACAGGTCAGTGGTTTTCTCCGGGTTCTCCAGTTTCCTCCACCAACAAAACTGATCCCAACGATATAACTGAAATATTGTTGAAAGTGGCGTTAAATACCATAAACCAACCAAGCCATCAAATTGTAAAACACTGTAATAACTATCGAGTGAAACAGTTGCTGGGAACGTGATGAATTGTCATAGTGCAGGGTAAATAAGACATTGGTGGTTAAAAAATTCCAAGAACTTGGAATCAAATTGGTACAATTAGAAAGAAAAGATATGGATGTATTTGAACATGAGAGACTGATTCCCCACCAATAAAACTGATTACCACGATATAACTAAAATATTGTTGAAAGTGGCGTTAAACACCATAACTTAACCTATCCAACGTTACTCTAAGACACACATATTGTTTGTTACACAAATTTAGTGATAATTTTTTTTTTGATATTGTAGGAACATTGGAATGGGGAGTTGTGCTTTCTGGGCCAGACTCGGAGGAGTTGTTACTCCACAGATACTCATACTGGTGAGTAAAAAATATAAAAATACACTCATGCCTAAATGTATACAGTGTGAATAGTTTCAGAACAATTGTAAATTGTATTTCGTGAAACAACAACCAAATTTTCAAGAGCTAGAAGTACTAGGAAACAGGATGTTCATCACATATTTAGTATATCTTGCATCTTGTGAAAGCGGGGGCAGTCGTGGCCGTGATCGTGTGATAGTTGGATTTACAACTACCTGTGCAATCAGTGCCTGGCAACTGGATTCATGGCAAGGTTTTCTCTGGGTACTCCGGTTTCCTCCACCAATAAAACCGACTGTCTCGCTATAACTGAAATATTGTTGAAAGTGGCATTAAATACCATAAACCTAACCTCTTGTGAAAGCATAAAGGAAGAAAAAGAACATTTCTGCAAGATGATTTTTGTATTGTTTTAATTTACATATTAAAATTCACAATAAATCTAAAATGTCCTGGATTTCCAATGTCATATGTTATGGTTTTTTTTGTGTTCAGTTAAGATGAGAAGTGATTGTTCATTTTGTTGATATTGTTGGTATTGATGACCATCACTGTTTAAACTTTCTTTAGATGAGAGGTGATTGTTAGTTTTGTTGATATTGTTGGTATTGTTGACCATCACTGTTTAAACTTTCTTTAGATGAGAAGTGATTGTTCATTTTGTTGATATTGTTGGTATTATTGACCATCACTGTTTAAACTTTCTTTAGATGAGAGGTGATTGTTAGTTTTGTTGATATTGTTGGTATTGTTGACCATCACTGTTTAAACTTTCTTTAAATGAGAGGTGATTGTTCATTTTGTTGATATTGTTGGTATTGATGACCATCACTGTTTAAACTTTCTTTAGATGAGAGGTGATTGTTAGTTTTGTTGATATTGTTGGTATTGATGACCATCACTGTTTAAACTTTCTTTAGATGAGAGGTGATTGTTAGTTTTGTTGATATTGTTGGTATTGATGACCATCACTGTTTAAACTTTCTTTAAATGAGAGGTGATTGTTAGTTTTGTTGATATTGTTGGTATTGATGACCATCACTGTTTAAACTTTCTTTAAATGAGAGGTGATTGTTAGTTTTGTTGATATTGTTGGTATTGATGACCATCACTGTTTAAACTTTCTTTAGATGAAAGGTGATTGTTCATTTTGTTGATATTGTTGGTATTGATGACCATCACTGTTTAAACTTTCTTTAGATGAGAGGTGATTGTTAGTTTTGTTGATATTGTTGGTATTGTTGACCATCACTGTTTAAACTTTCTTTAGATGAGAGGTGATTGTTAGTTTTGTTGATATTGTTGGTATTGTTGACCATCACTGTTTAAACTTTCTTTAGATGAGAGGTGATTGTTAGTTTTGTTGATATTGTTGGTATTGATGACCATCACTGTTTAAACTTTCTTTAGATGAGAGGTTATTGTTGGTATTGTTGACCATCACTGTTTAAACTTTCTTTAGATGAGAGGTGATTGTTAGTTTTGTTGATATTGTTGGTATTGTTGACCATCACTGTTTAAACTTTCTTTAGATGAGAGGTGATTGTTAGTTTTGTTGATATTGTTGGTATTGTTGACCATCACTGTTTAAACTTTCTTTAGATGAGAGGTGATTGTTAGTTTTGTTGATATTGTTGGTATTGTTGACCATCACTGTTTAAACTTTCTTTAGATGAGAGGTGATTGTTAGTTTTGTTGATATTGTTGGTATTGTTGACCATCACTGTTTAAACTTTCTTTAGATGAGAGGTGATTGTTAGTTTTGTTGATATTGTTGGTATTGTTGACCATCACTGTTTAAACTTTCTTTGGATGAGAGGTGATTGTTCATTTTGTTGATATTGTTGGTATTGATGACCATCACTGTTTAAGCTTTTTTTAGATGAGAGGTGATTGTTAGTTTTGTTGATATTGTTGGTATTGATGACCATCACTGTTTAAACTTTCTTTAGATGAGAGGTTATTGTTGGTATTGTTGACCATCACTGTTTAAACTTTCTTTAGATGAGAGGTGATTGTTAGTTTTGTTGATATTGTTGGTATTGTTGACCATCACTGTTTAAACTTTCTTTAGATGAGAGGTGATTGTTAGTTTTGTTGATATTGTTGGTATTGTTGACCATCACTGTTTAAACTTTCTTTAGATGAGAGGTGATTGTTAGTTTTGTTGATATTGTTGGTATTGATGACCATCACTGTTTAAACTTTCTTTAGATGAGAGGTGATTGTTAGTTTTGTTGATATTGTTGGTATTGATGACCATCACTGTTTAAACTTTCTTTAGATGAGAGGTGATTGTTAGTTTTGTTGATATTGTTGGTATTATTGACCATCACTGTTTAAACTTTCTTTAGGTGAGAGGTGATTGTTCATTTTGTTGATATTGTTGGTATTGATGACCATCACTGTTTAAGCTTTCTTTAGATGAGAGGTGATTGTTAGTTTTGTTGATATTGGTGGTATTGATGACCATCACTGTTTAAACTTTCTTTAGGGGAGAAGTGATTGTTCATTTTGTTGATATTGTTGGTATTGATGACCATCACTGTTTAAACTTTCTTTAAATGAGAGGTGATTGTTAGTTTTGTTGATATTGTTGGTATTGATGACCATCACTGTTTAAACTTTCTTTAGATGAGAAGTGATTGTTAGTTTTGTTGATATTGTTGGTATTGATGACCATCCCTGTTTAAACTTTCTTTTCATAATTACAAACAATTCCTGGGGCCGTTGTTTTCATGATCGTATGGTAGTTGGATTTATATTTACCTATACAATCGGTGCCAATCACCACTGAAGTTTTGAGTTTGAATCCCGCTCATGGCGAAATGTACTCGATACAACATTATGTGATAAAGTTTGTCAGTGACTTCGGGCAGGTCGGTAGTATTCTCCGGGTACTCCAGTTTCCTCCACCAATAAAACTGACTGCCACGATAAAACTGAAATATTGTTGAAAGTGGCGTTAATTCCATAACCCTAACAACATCATTTTATCATGTATTCTTTGCAATACACAGAAAAATAATCAATGAAAATCTAGGTTTTTGTTTTGAGATGGACATTGACAATTTGGTTAAATTAATTGTTGAATGTTTTTAATTTTAAATAGATAAAATGGAGAGCATGCTTGACAACAATATGGTTCCATTTGTTTCTACAATGACATGTATTGACACATGGAACCCATGTTGACATGTATTGACACATGGAACCCATGTTGACATGTATTGACACATGGAACCCATGTTGACATGTATGGACACATCAAACCTATGTTGACATGTATTGACACATGGAACTCATGTTGACATGTATTGACACATGGAACCCATGTTGACATGTATTGACACATGGAACTCATGTTGACATGTATTGACACATCAAACCTATGTTGACATGTATTGACACATGGAACTCATGTTGACATGTATTGACACATGGAACTCATGTTGACATGTATTGACACATGGAACCCATGTTGACATGTATTGACACATGGAACTCATGTTGCTGTTGTAATAAGAAATATCTGGGTTATTGAGTAGTTTTTGTTTATCATTAGTTTCAGTAATTTTGCAGTATTATACAAACTGTAGTTTTTTTTTGTCTATTGCTCTTTGTTTGATTGGTTGGTTTATTTTCGCCACGCTATAACTGAAATATTGTTGATAGTGGCGTTAAATACCATAACCCCCCTTTTTTGGATAAGGCATGTTTGCTTTTCATTAGAATTTGTGTAAGAAATCAATATTGATTTTATTTTTAGGGTGATTTTACACACAAGTCTGTTTCTGTCATTGTGTTTGGAGTAATTGCCTTGTTCGCGAGCTTTCTTGTTCTTTTGTTGCCTGAAACTCTCAACAGGAAGTTACCCGACACCATTGAAGATGCAGAACACATGGACGCTTTTAAAGAAGAGAATGGCTCGGCAGAGGAAACTGTGGAACTACAAAGGAAAAATGGCGAAAATATATGATTTCTTTTTTTTATTAGTGAGATGATAATATTATATGTATCAAAGGGAATTTTGACTTTTTAAAGTGGAAAACAATGTAATAATAGTTCATTGTTTAATTAGGTGAAATTTTTGTTTTTGTCTGGTATATATTTATATAAGTATAGTGTTGTTTTTGCTGTGATGATTATTTGTTTACATGCCGTAAGAAAAAGTTTTTTTTTTTTTTTCATTTTCTATGAGAGCACTCAGGTTGGGATATCATGAGTTTTGTTTGCTGTGACAATTATTTGTTTACATGCCATAAGGACAAGTTATTTTTCATTAACTATGGGAGAGCACTCAAGTTGAGATGTCATAAATTTTTCTTTATACGAACAAAATTAAAATGGAAAAGTTAATACAGTAATTTTCGTCAATGAATAAATTGACATTAAAATTTTCTTATTTTCTTTAGCATAATTAAGTCCCCAAACGAAGTTTGGAGACTTATTGTGTTTGCACTGTTTCTTAATATTATTATTATTATTATTATTCTTTCTTTCTTTCTTTCTTTCTTTCTTTCTTTCTTCCGCCAAAAGTTTATCCAACACATTTCTCGGCGACTACTGAATGGAAATCAATGAAACTTCACAGAAATGTTAAGCACTGTGAGTAGATGTGCAGACTACTTTTGGAATTTTCAAAATGGCCACCGTTACCATGGAACCAGCCAAAATGCTAAAAAATTTAAAAACACAAAAATGATCATAGCAGGTTACTCGCCAAACAGAAATTGATCAAACTTGTTAGGAACAACATCCACATCTAGTGGAACGAGATAAGCCAAAAAAAATCGGAATCAGTTGGACAAACTTTGCCGCAGTTGCCATAGAAACAAAAAAGGGGGGATTAATTTTTTTTTTTTGATTCCTTTCGTCAAGCTTCATGAAAGTTTGAAAGAATATCCACCGTAGTGTGTGGCAGCTTTGAGGGGGTTGAAAAAATTCAAAATGGCGACTTGCCATGGTAACCAAGGTGCAAAAAATGTTAAATTCAAACTGTACAGCGGATCCTTTTGAAACTTGACACAAAAATAGATCATCACTCAAAGTTGTGCTCTTTGTTATTAAAATGTTCAAAATGGCCACCAATATAAAAAATTTTAAAATAAAAAAATGAACAGATTTCAATGGAAATGGATATTTACAGGGAATAAGACATGCTGCACCATATGGCGACCATTTTGGTTTGCTATGGTGGCCATATTGAACCAAAAATGGCTGCCAAAATACAAAAATCCTCTGATATGGGCGAAATTTGATTTCCAAGTAGATTATGATGTTGCGAATTGATATCCATCGTTTGGGAGCCATATAATATCTTATCTTGTTGTGTATGCTCCGTTTCTTATTATGTCCCCCAAGCGAAGTTTTAGGAGACATATTGTGTTTGCTCTGTTTCTTATTAAGTCCCCAAACAAAGTTTGGAGACTTATTTTTTTTTTGCACCGTTTCTATTATTAAGTCCCCAAACAAAATTTGGAGACTTATTGTTTTTGCACCGTTTCTTATTATTATTATTATTATTATTATTATTATGAACATATGTCAAAATCTTTGACCTCACTTATATCGGAAACTGCCAAAGGGATTTCCACAAGACTTGGCATATATATTAAATAGGGTTGGTAGAACATTCTGACCAAAAAAAAATCCCGAGCGAATGGCCACCATTTTCAAATTGGCAAAATCGGCAAAATTTCAATGTTCTCTGATTTCAATGAAAATTGATATCCATTTTTTGTTTTAAAAGGGGTCCAAATAGGAGTGAGGTTTACAAAAGAAACATGTGCATAAATTATTTTTTATTTTCTGCTCACCTCTCAAATTCTATTACTTCTGACAACAGGGACCCTAATAATGCCCTGAATTCTGATATGGGGGTCGTTTGGAGACTTCTGTGCTTGCATCCAAATACAATCAAACCTCGTTAACAAAGAAATCCTTGAATTATTTAAAATGCTTATTAATTAAAACTCTTACCGTATTATACTTTATAGATCTGTCTCAAATATTCTTTATTTTTTATATCTTGTATTTAATAACAGTTTTCGTCAATGAATAAATTGACATTCAAATTTTATTATTTTCTTTAGCATAATTAACAAAGAAATCCTTGAATTATTTAAAATGCTTATTAATTAAAACTCTTACTGTATTATACTTTATAGATCTGTCTCAAATATTCTTTATTTTTTATATCTTGTATTTAATAACAGTTTTATGTCTTTTTTTTATTTCATTCGATATTTTCTCATAATTATACCCCCCGCAACGAAGTTGTAGGGGGGTATACTGGTTTCACCATGGCCGTCGGTCTGTCCGTCCGTCTGTAGACAAATAGACAAATCCTATGTCGTACGATAACTTGAGTTGTGTTTCTTAGAATCTTTTAAAATTTTATCAGCTGTTTACTGGTGAAGAGAGGAGGATCCCTTTCTTTTTTGACAATTTTTACTTTTGACGTTCCAGAGTTATTGGACTTGATATGACGGAAAATAGGATTTTTACCCTATGTCGTATGATAACTTGAGTAGTGTTTCTCAGAATATTTTGAAATTTTATCAGCATCTTGTTGGTGAAGAGAGGAGAATCCCTTTCATTTTTGACGATTTTCACTTTTGCCATTCCAGAGTTATTGGACTTGATTATGACGGAAAATAGGATTTTTACCCTGTCGTATGATAACTTGAGTAGTGTTTCTCAGAATGTTTTGAAATTTTATCAGCAGTTTACCGGTGAAGAGAGGAGAATCCCTTTCATTTTTGACAATTTTCACTCTTGCCGTTCCAGAGTTATTGGACTTGATATGACGGAAAATAGGATTTTTACCCTATGTCGTATGATAACTTGAGTAATGTTTCTCAGAATGTTTTGAAATTTTATCAGCAGCTTACCAGTGAAGAGAGGAAGATCCCTTTCATTTTTGAAGATTTTCACCTTTGCCGTTCCAGAGTTATTGGACTTGATATGACGGAAAATAGGATTTTTACCCTATGTCGTATGATAACTTGAGTAGTGTTTCTCAGAATGTTTTGAAGTTTTATCAGCAGCTTACCGGTGAAGAGAGGAGGTTCCCTTTCATTTTGGTCGGAACAATCAGTAATGTTTTGGTTATGGAAATAGGTTGGACAGATGTGGGGAATGGGGGGTATATCTTAGTGAGCTGTGCTCACAGTAATACTAGTTTACATATTGATATGGCCAGATATATTTTAATAATGTTAAATTAAAAAATAATTTTAAACCTCTAATTTTTTTAAGTGAAACACTTTGGCCAATAAAATTATTACACAATGTTAAGGAACACATTATACAGGTAAAAGTGGAATTTTGGCTATTACAGTAATCCCACTTCTGCCATGAAAAAAATAGTCTTATAAGATGGATTGCCTCTCATAAAAGGGACACTTCAGTAGTATTTTACTATCTCGGTGAATCTGAAATCTGGCCTGATAAAAGAGGTGGCCTTTGGTCTTAATAGGGTTGGACTACTGTTTTCCTCTTACAGTTCCTGAGTTATGCCCCTGTTTACTTTAGTTAGAAGTGGAGGAATCTGTGTCTAAAATGGACACCTTCTTCCACATTTTATTTTTAAAGATTTTTATAGAAGAAGAGATTATTTTTTGTTATATTTATTTACACCTATATGAAGGTATATTTTATTATTTATACGTCCAATAATTGGACAATGTTTAAAGTGCTTAGTTTATTAAGTTTTTGAATTAACAATAAAACCTGACTTTATCACCAAACTGACTAGACGAAATATGAGTTGAAAGTGGTATTAAACACCATAACCCTAAGCCCCCCACCAAGACTGACTAGATATTATAGTACACACAACTAGAATTTAAATTTAAGGAAATTCAATCCACTGTTTGTAGCCATTTATGTTCAAGTTTAACAGGGGCTGCCATGGTCGTATGGTAGTTGGATATACAACTGCCTGTGTAATCAGTGCCTATCACCACTAAAGTTGTGAGTTCGAACCACGTTTATGACGAGTTGTACTCGATACAACACTCATCAATTTTTAGGGGGGAAATATTTTCCACTTAGGCTGTATAATCTATAAATTTTTAAAGGGGAAAATATTGTTTTCCTATTACTGAGGTATGTTATGTCTTGTTTGTATACCAATTAATTTATATCATTTTTATGCCCCCGCGACGAAGAGTCGGGGGGGCATATTAATTTATCCCCTGTCCATCCATTTGTCCGTCCGTCCAGATATAGATACATGGTTTGTCCGGCTATCTCCTCCTACAGTTTTGGAGCTACAGCTTTAATATTTTGTAGGATGTTTATACACATAATGGAGGTGTGCATGTCCACAGGATTTTGATGGTCAGGTGGGGGCATCATTTGTGTCTTACAGACACACTTCATTTTTTTTAAATCACTCCTAACAAAACAACTTTGTTCATAATTATCAAGTGCAGGGGCATACTTCTTTTCTAGTTATCACATATGTTAAGATATATATATACATTGTATACATAAAATATATAACGCACATTTTTTATATAAAATATATAATGCACATTTTAGATATAGTTATATTAGTATTTTATGAGATGCACGATATTGTCGTGTGATATATATATTTATATAGATTTTTGTGGGACGCTGTTCTAGGGAAAGCAATGGTATTATATAGCCTTTAAAGTTGTTGGTGTTGACAAATAATATAGGATTATAATAAAATTTGCAGACATATTTTTTCTTCTTCAGATTTTGAGCTTTTTACATTTTTTAAATTAAATATTTAAAATCTAGAATTAAATACAAATTGAAATATAATACATTAAAATGTATATAGGTACAATTAGTTAAATAGAACTTTGCATTGATATCATGGGTAAATTGACGAGAAATATAGAATAACCAGCAGTTTTGAAGGAAGAGACTGACATTATCACTAGCATCACAGCGAGTCCAATAAGACCTGCTGCGATACAAGTGATAATATAAGTCGAGACCTTCAAAACAGACGTTATTGTTTTTATCGGTAATGTGATAATGTTTTTGATGTCACATTGACCTATAATGATAATATCCAGTTTCAGTGTGAGATGTTTATTTTAAGCACCTTATGATTAATACAGCTTATTCGTGTTATTTAAGCTATTCCTATTTACAACAATTATTTGTTATGGGCTTTAGGTACCATTGCTTTCTTTATTAAAAAATAACATTATTGTTAAAAAATTGAAAAAATTGAAAAGCAGTGGAATTTACTTGATAACAATTATTCTTGCTAAAATAATTTTTTTAAAGAATTTTGGTTATCAAGTTATTTCCATTGTAAAAATAGATTTTGACAGAGGATTATTATCATCTCATATTTTCCAAATTGATACAGGGGCTGTCGTGGCCATGATCGTATGGTAGTTGGATTTATAACTACCTATGCAATCAGTATCTATCACCACTAAAATTGTGAGTTCGAACCCCGTTGATAGTGAGGTGTACTTGATACATCATTTGTCAGTGACTTGCGACAGGTCTGTGGTTTTCTCCGGGTACTCCGGTTTCTTCCACCAATAAAACTGACCAGCACTATATAACTGAAATATTTTTGAAAGTGGCATTAAACACCATAAGTCAACCAACTAAAGATCAAATATTTCAAAATGAATTGATTTCTTCTAAATTATTAGCAACAGTATATTTAAAGTCAACAGAAACATTAATTTTAGATATTTTTAAGAATATGCTATATTTATTAGCAGTTTGTTAAACATTTTCCTCTGTCAGGTCTAAAACTTGAACGAACTAGAACAGTGTTCCTTGTTTTGAAATAACTAAAATACTTAGATATACCATGGTGACCTAAAATGACTGTGCAAACTAGTGATGTAAGCAAGCAACATCAAAGTACTAGAACAAAAATGTGTATATTACATATTCATCTGGAAAAAGGTAAATAATAATTTTAAGGATTTATTATGGGTAAATGCTGTTTTTATTGAACAAAATAGTTGCCAGATGTAAAATTTGGAGGGCAACATTTTTATTATGGATCCAACAAAACGGTTGTATCCCCTAAGAATTTTTGAAATTCTAATTCATGTACCAATCATTGTTTTTTATCAAACCATGTAAACAAACAACATCAAAGTACTAGAACAAAAATGTGTATTACATATTCGGCTGGAAAAAGGTAAATAATTATTTTAAGGATTTACTCTGGGTAAATGCTGTTTTTATTAGACAAAATGGTTGGCGGATGTCAAAATTTTGAGGGCAACATTTTTTTTTATTGTTTATCCAACAAAACAGCTGTATTACCTAAGAATTTTGAAATTGATATCCAGAAAGTAATATACACTGAAATGAATTATGTTGTAGTAAACAGTGAAATTTACCACTTTGCAAAGTGGAATCATTATGTTTCTTGCTTCGAGTTAAATAATTAACAAGATTCACAGTTTGCAAGTTTGTAGAGTTGAGATGAACACACAGTGAAACCTGTTTTCAATGAACACGTCAAGTCCCTATAAAATCCTATCATTTCCTTTAAATTTGGAGATTCCTATATTTTCCCAATTATTCTTTAAAACCCATATCAAGCCCTATATATATATATATATATATATATATATATATAAAAAATAATTGAAATAATGTAAAGTCATAAAAATAATACTCTGCTCATATAAAACAACTGTGTGAATCATAAAATTTTCCATTTTATACAAGTACAGTTTATATGTATAATAATATGTTTAATAATATTAAATGCTGTTTCTAGAAAAGTACCTCATAGCTGTATTCTATCTGGTGAACCCAAGGCAGCAAAATTTAAGCCATAGGGGAGGAGGAGGCCATTGCTAAAGTTTATATTATGTTTGTAGCATCATGTTAAGTATTATGTACAATGATTCACTCTCATGTTAATACATAAATTGTCAGATTTCCAGAGTTAAAGAATGGACTTTCAACACAAATTATATATGGTAGGAGGCCTCATGTACGTCCGTGTCGCAAGTTCGTTCGCCATCTTTGTTTACGTTTACTACGCTTGCGCAAGTTCGTGACGTCATCTTTTCAGATCGAGAACGTTCCCCAAATAGAAACGAATAAGTTCCAGACCTATTTGCAAAAAATAAGATTCAAACATGTAAATATTAAATAAAAAACTATATTTGCGATAAACACTTCAATTTCTTAAGTCATAATTAAGAAAGCTATAAATGTCAGAAAAAAATACATATATTGATGAAAAACTTCAGAAAATTTGTTTGCCCAACAGTGTTGACATTCCAATGCGTCGACCTAAATTTCTATTTATATGGAATAGGCCAAACAAATGTTTTTTTAATAACTTCAAAAAGTTGTGACTCTTTATGTTTTTTTCCCCTGACAAATAGAGGAAATCAGTGTAATAGCATCATAAATTGACACTTTATAAAAGATTAGCCGAAATTGGATAAATTTTCGTTTTATGGAATTTTTATGGAATTTTTTTTTATTAACATTGAACTGTGCCACATTTTCCGCAAAAACAATTTTTTTGGTCTACCAAAATAGTGTGTCATGTGACAATTACATCTGGGGACGTACTAGGGGCTCCCAATTCAAAATGGAGGATCACTAAAGGTAAATTTGTTGTTTGTTTTATTTGTTTACATTTTGTTAAAATGGTCTGTTATTTATGTCAGCATAAATTTACTGGTGAATTGTATGCACGGTATTATAATAAGACGGGATATTCCTTAGGTACTTCATGGATACTAGAAACCCTATATATTCATATAAATTTCTTCCAAAATCCCTATATTTACCCTATAAATTAAACAAAATATTCCTATAATCCTATATTTTTGAGACCAAAAGTGGCTTGACACCCTGCACCTTTGATTTTATTCTGTATAAACGACTATCCATATTGGATAGGTTAAATTCAAGATAAACATTTCGACAAATTTTCTAATTGTTCCATGTTCAGTTTAATCAGCTTTCACGGTTCATTGGTTTAGTTTAAACAGGTTTCACGGTTCATTGGTTTAGTTAATGACTATCCAGAAGTTGTATGAAATGTTGAAGGATTCCACCAGGGGTAGAGTTATGCTTCAAAGAAAAGTTTTGTTTATATATTATTGATGAACATAATTTTTTCTCTCCATATTCCATATATATTGAATTCTGTGTTGTATGATCTAGATGTATTCTTACAAAAATGCATTCATTTTATTATAGATACTTGCAAAATGTAAATGTACTAAAACAAATGTGATCATTTCTAAGATTTTGTATACATCTACAATTATTGAATGATTCAAGCTTCAGTGATTTAGTAAGCTTAATACATGTTTGCTATATCTAAAGTCTCATGTCATGTTCATATTTGTTCAAATTCTCAAATTCTACTGATTTTTCATGTTTGCTGTATCTAATGTCTCTCATCACATCATGTCAAGTTTTTTCAAATTCTCAAATTCTACTGATTTTTTTTATAATTCTTAATTCTCAAATTCTACTGATATTTTTATAATCTTAATTTTCAAATTCTACTGATTTAAAAAAAAATCTTAATTCTCAAACTCTGTCAATTTTTTTAAAATCTACTCTGCATTCTTCTGTCTGATAATTGGAAACTAGAATGCATGACGACTTCATCTACATGTATTCGTAAATTTAAAACTTGTTTTGAATTTATTAATGTTGTTCAACACTGAATATCATGTTTATTGTGTGTAATAAAATGTCCAATAATATTTGTTGTCATTTCTCTATGTGTTAAAGTATTATTACAGTCAAACCTGCCCATACAGTCACCTGTATTAAAAGGTCACATTTTTCTTGTCCTGTCATAGAAAATTTCATATGAATTGAACCTCTTTTAAGAGTTCACCTGTCTTAAAAAAAACAGTTTTTCATTGTCCCAAAGGTGACCTCTTAATACAGGTTTGACTATTTTATTTTTAGTTTTCTAACTGAGATGTAAAGTACCGAAAATCTGTAATGGTTTTCAAGATAAGGATAATTTGGATCACAGGTACTTGTGGACAGGATACCCTATGGTGCCTCTGATTGCCCCTTCCCCCCTTTTTTTTTAAACATCGATTTGTTTTCATGTACACAACATTTTGCAACTTTCTATGTATCGCTCACTGTATGACATATATACAATAAATACAATCAAACAGTAGTTTCTATCCATACTGTTTGATTGTATTTATTGTATATATGTCATACAGTGATACACAGAAAGTTGCAAAATATTGTGTACATGAAAACAAATCGATGTTAAAAAAAAAAGGGGAGGGGAGGGGCGATCAGAGGCACCATAGAGTATCCTGTCCACAAGTACCTGTGAATTTGGATATGAAAATAACAGTAAAATTGCAAATTTAGAATACAGTCTTTAAGTTATATTATGCACATTCGTGTAATATGCACACACCCTTTTTGGGTCGGGGTAGTCGTGCTCATGATCGTATGGTAGTTGGCTTTCCAACTACCTGTGCAATTTTGCCTATCACCACTAGCTTTGTGAGTTCGAACCCCGCTCACACGAAGTGTACTGGATACAACATTATTTTATAAAAGTTTGTCAGTGACTTGCATCAGGTGTGTGGTTTTCTTCGGGCACTCCGGTTTCATCCACCAATAAAACTGACAGCCACGTTATAACTGAAATATTGTTGAAAGTGGCGTTAAACACCATAAAACCAACCAAAACCAAACCAATGAGATTTAAAGTACCGAAAATCTTTAAAGTTTTTTCAAGATAAAAATAATTTGCATATGAAAATAACAACATTAAAATTGCAAATTTAGAATAGTCTTTATGGTTATATTATGCACATTCATGCAATAGGCACCCCACCCCCTTATCCGGTCTGAATAAAAGTGAGGCACATTTATTAAGGATATTTGTAGCAATTTAATTTTTAATTTGACCAGAAGACATTTTTCTAAAACATTTTGGTGAGTCCCACCATTGTGCTGAAATGAGACGACAACATCTAACACATACTGATGATTTATTTATTATATTAACTGACAAGTGCTGCATATCTCAGTTATCCCCCCTTGATATCATGGTTGCTTTATAATTCTTTGTTTTCAGCTACCCGTCATTCCCAGCACGGACCTTCTGGGCTGCGATCGAATGCTAATACAGTAGTTCGATTCACATCTACCTATGCAATCAATAATGGTAGCGCGAACCCTTCAACTATTTACTTACGGTCTAAATAATCATAGTCGGTCACGGGAGCTTAGAACATTTTTGTACGATGTTGCTGATCTATAACTTGAAACAGTAACTAAGTTTTTTCCACGAACTATGTTTGACGGACTTTCTTGGAAGTTCTCAGACTAAAGACGTAATGGTCACTAGACAAAATTAAGCACCGCCCACTGACCTGTAATTTTCCGTCTGCATCGTTTCGTAACTGCACGTTTATCTATCGTCTGCATCGGTGTGTAACATTCTTTTAAGTAGTTTATTAGAAACGTTAATTTCTTTCTTTTTTATTGTGTCTCAAGAAGACTTTTTTTACTGTGTTATTTTAGAAGAAAATATAAATCATCATCTTTCTTGCAGTTGTGTTTAATTATGCTAAATCAAAATACACACATATATATAGTGAGCCTGGTCAAGTACACGTGGCATACGTCGTCTCAGTTATCGATTACAATATTTCTTTATTTCGGACAGCGTCAAGGTCAAATTATGCAGTAATAGATTACACAATGCTGCAGTCACCTGGCATATGGAATTTTCCTTTGGCCAGTAAAGCGTATTAATCTTATTCTCTAGATTTCCATATATGGCTCTGCCTTCTATCGTTATTTTTAGGATTGATTTTATCCGATCATAGGTCGTCAAATAAATGCAACATCGTACAATAGCAGTTATCAGTATTCGGCAAACTTGGGAAAAGCAGCCGACTTATAATTAGGTCGTGTTAATGGCGATTTTACCAAGACATTCGAATTCTTTTCACTAATTACGACATTATAACATATTTTTTAAACCTGGCTTCTTGTTCAGAACATTTTATTAGTACAAAACATCGAATATTGGCAACTTTTAATATAAAAAAAAAATTCAATTCGGACAGCTTGTATGCCTTTAACTTGTGTCTTATCCTTTTTGTATTTTTGAACAATAAAATATGTTTTAAAGCATTAAGTTTATTTGTATTTTGAGAAACGGGAATTATGAAGCTTATTTCTTCCTGTTTCGTACCGAATTCATTTAAATCTCATATTTTAATACACTATGTTTACATACTTATTCTGCCAGTACTATGACTTTTTTTTTTTTATATATATGTTTGGTACAGTTTTATTTGTGTGTTCAAGTTCAACCCTTTAACGATTTTATTTATGGAGTACTACCCTTTGGAAGCCTCAGTAGCTGTGATCTGATGCTTTTATATACGTCGGCTTCACAAAAAGTTTAAACGTACCATTGTTTTTAAGTATAAAAAGGTCTATATATACATATATAAATAATTATTATTTATTATTATTTTAATGAGTATATATACTATATACTGAAACTGAATTATAAAACACTTGTTTACACTTATTATTTATAATTATTATATACCGGTATATATATGTATATATAACCAGGGGCGGATTCAGGATTTCAAGTTAGGAGGGGCGCACTTAAAAAAATTGCGCCGAGCGGAGGGAAGCGCAAATTTTTTTTGGGTATTTCGTGTGAAAAATCATGATTTTACGCCAAAAAATCATATTTTTTCCAATTTTAGGGGGGGGGGGGGGGGCACGCCGGGTGCGCCCCAACCCCCCCCTGCATCCGCCCCTGATAACTATATATACTATATACTCGAACTGAATATAAAATTCTAAGACAATCTTGCTTGAATTACTTCCCTTTGTTCTAATCTGTGACAGGCATGGTTGATGGTAATGAGATAATTATTATATTTTACTTTATTTATTGTGTACGTGCTAATTATAAATGTTGTATAATATTCTCCAGGGGCCCTGATTTGGAAAATAAAGTATCTTGTATACGTATATAGTCAGAACCAACATAAATGACATTCTAAAATAAAGATCTTTTAGAGACTTAGAATAGAATAAACATGTGTAAAATATGTAACATTATTTGGTATTTAAATTTGTCACTGATGCGTGTGTGGGTTGATATGTTGCATTTAAAAACAAGGAATATCATGTTACATTTTTATTTATTTTCTCGCTAGTTCAATTATCAGGACTTTTAAAATATGGAAAAACCGTTTTAAGCTATTCAGAGAAACTGACTACTTATATAAATCAATACCGTGCAAATATTTAATACAGTGTAAACAGTTGTGTATTGTATTTTGTCAACATCATAACTTTAGTACGAAAAAGGTAAGAAAATTTCGATTATTCTCTGTAGAACATTCCTCAAACTTGCGTTCGTCTTAAGAATATAATTAAGGGTTAGAGTTATGGTGTTTAACGCTACTTTCAACAATATTTAAGTTATGTCATGGCGGTCAGTTTTATTGGTGCAGGAAACCGGAATACCCAGAGAAAACCACCGACCCCCTGAACATAATTGAGTATATTTACTTTCACAAATCAACGTAAATGTTAAAGCAATTGATTCATAATTAATGGTCTTATATTCTAAGGATTTTTATTCATACATATATATCTTGCCGAGTTGTTGAGCTGGGATAAATTAACGTTATGCAATAACGCATTTGTAAACCTTGTCACGTTTTATTTGGTGGGCCCGTGTTTCTCATCTTGTTAGTCCTCTCTCTCTTTTATCCCTATTTTTTTCGGTCCGTGTTGCTTATCTTGTTAGCTCTGTTTCTCTCTCTTTCTCTTATGCCGTTTTTTTTGGTGGGTCGGTGTTGCTAATCTTGTTAGCTCTCTCTGTCTCTTATCCCGGATTTTTTGTTTGGGTCGGTGTTGCTCATCTCGTTTGCCCTCTCTCTCTTATCCCGGGTTTTTTGGTGGGTCCGTGTTGCTCATCTCGTTTGCCTTCTAACTCTTATCCCGGGTTTTTTGGCGGTCGGTGTTGCTCATTTCATTTGCCTTCTATCTCTTATCCCGGGTTTTTTGGTGGGTCGGTGTTGCTCATCTCGTTTTCCCTCTTTCTCTTATCCCGGGTTTTTTGGCGGTCGGTGTTGCTCATCTCATTTGCCTTCTATCTCTTATCCGTGGTTTTTTGCTGGGTCCGTGTTGCTCATCTCGTTTTCCCTCTATCTCTTATCCCGGGTTTTTTGGTGGGTGATTTAAACTTATTTTATTGTTCATAATAACAACAAATGGATCAGACACAAGTTTTACAACTTAGAAATGTCTTCCCGTTTTTTGGTGGGTCGGTGTTGCTCATCTCGTTTGCCCTCTATCTCTTATCCGGGGTTTTTTGGTGGGTTGGTGTTGCTCATCTCGTTTGCCCTCTATCTCTTATCTCGGGTTTTTTGGTGGGTTGGTGTTGCTCATCTCGTTTGCCCTCTATCTCTTATCCGGGGTTTTTTGGTGGGTTGGTGTTGCTCATCTCGTTTGCCCTCTATCTCTTATCTCGGGTTTTTTGGTGGGTTGGTGTTGCTCATCTCGTTTGCCCTCTATCTCTTATCCGGGGTTTTTTGGTGGGTTGGTGTTGCTCATCTCGTTTGCCCTCTATCTCTTATCTCGGGTTTTTTGGTGGGTTGGTGTTGCTCATCTCGTTTGCCCTCTATCTCTTATCCGGGGTTTTTTGGTGGGTTGGTGTTGCTCATCTCGTTTGCCCTCTATCTCTTATCCGGGGTTTTTTGGTGGGTTGGTGTTGCTCATCTCGTTTGCCCTCTATCTCTTATCCGGGGTTTTTTGGTGGGTTGGTGTTGCTCATCTCGTTCGCCCTCTATTTCTTATCCCGGGTTTTTTGGTGGGTCATCTTGTTAGCTCTCTCACTCTCTCTGTATATGTGATATTTCTTGTTCCCATGGTTGTCTGTGTGTCAGGATTGTTCACTCTCGATTATCTCTTCGGTTTTCCCCCTACGTTTATTAAATGGTGGATTGTAATAAGGTTTATTTAAAGTAGACACTGTTTCCAGTCCTTACGATGAGCACCTGTCATCCGCCCCAAGACCAGTAAAACTTTGTTCGGACCAGTAAATTTATCATTTTTTTTAAAGAACTATATAAAATGAATTGAAGTATTTGTTTCGGACTAGTAAATTCAAATGTTCATTTCGAGGACTGTCTATCAAACAAATACAATCATAAGATCTGGAGAGTGTTTTAAATGACATAAATTCAAACCAAGCAGTAAAACACGTAGATGATCATGCATGCATAAAAGTAGTAAGCTAATAAGTAATAAAAATAAATACAACAAGGTGGGAAAAACCTAGATAGTACATTTAATCGTTAAGTATAGTTAAATAGTCGACATCAATTTTTAATTCTGTTTCTCTAATTATATATCTTTCATGTTCCATTTTTGTTTTAAATTTCAGCCCATTAATGTGTATCCTTTAAGTGATGAGAGTACGAACATTAAAGAAGATAGCTTTATGTATATTCTTCGCCGTGGTGGTTGTATATACATATAAACGGATAACCTTCACACAACGAGTATCGGGTAAAATATGCTTGGCCATATTTAATTATTCAAACATTCGATGCGGAAATAATATCACTACTAGAAATTTGAAGATACCAAAGGGGTAAAAAAAAAAATCGCTTTAGGTTATGGTGTTTAACGCCACTTTCAACAATAGTTCAGTTATATCGTGGCGGTCAGTTTTATTGGTGGAGGAAACCGGAGTACCCGGAGAAAACCACTGACCTGTCTCAAGTCATTGACAAAATTTATCACATAATGCTGTATCGAGTACACCTCGTCATGATCGTGGTTCGAACCCCGTTAACCGAAGGACAGATAATACAATGGAAAAAGTGAAAGAACAAAAAAGACTAACAAAACAAGTCTACAAAGCATTATGTTCACAGATAACAATCCTTGTTTTATAGATTGAGCAACAAGATCATTGATAAAAACAGGGAGTGAACAAAAGTGCTCTAGAATACTAAGCAGTTCCTGCTCAAATAATGGCACCCGTTCTGGTGTTACTCAAGTTAACAATCTGGCGATAATTAAAAACGTACAAGCATGTAGGTATCAAATTTAGTGCGCCCGACGACATTCTGGAATAACCTTCATCAGGTACGCTCACAATCGAAAGATTGGAAAGTCAAATAATTTAAAGTTTTGGGAGCAATAAAACCAAAGGGCAGAAAAAGGATAGCCAAAATCGGCTAAGATCACCTATGCCCGAGGGAGGAGAACCTTAGTTTTATTTAGAGATAAATCATGACCGCATTATGATGACCCACTGTTAGTAAGTATTTGGTAACTCTCCATGTAGCATTGTACCAATCGGTTATCGGATATTGACTGATGTATTCATCTTAAAAGTATGCACATTCTTTTAGGAATTATTGTTAAGTGCAATACAATATCTTGTCCTGTATTGTAATCGGTTTCCTACCTGTAATTAGAGATTTTTAGTCATGTTCATTATCAATCATATTGTGTATATTATATATACATGTATATAATTTAAAGTCTCCCGTCCGGGTGTGATGTCATGGTCACCTATATGGTACGGATGCTCGTGGATTCTATTCACGGTCAGGTTAAGATATTATATTTACTGATTTTCCGGAGCATTGATAAGTAAAGACTGGTTGGCTGAAATCTGGAATAGAAATCGCAGATATAGTATTCATGGACAAAAAAAAAGAAGAATATCGCTCAACTAGTGAATGTGCCATATTCCACTCGCCCAAGGGAAAGGATTACGTTCATTGGTCGAAAATTGCTACACTGAAAGTGATATGATGAACCACTTTAAAGGCGGTTTTTTGTGTATTTTAATACAGTTTATATCCATTTTCAATCTCATCTCTTTTTTTTATCGTAAAATTTCAGAAATAAGTAAAACAGAGGACTCAGTCACAAATCTAAAGAATTCTAAAGTCAAAAAACTAAAGCGGTTGAATATATTTCGTCATGATTTACAAACGACGCCATTTCTGATCCCAAATAAGTCAAAGACGAAGAACCAGTCAATTGAATCAAATCTCCGTCCAATTTCCAAGATAAAAATACAACACAATGAGCCAAAACAGAATAAAAAGCAAGATAGTGCAAATATTGAAAATGTTAAACCCAACCAGCCCTATGTAGTAAAACGCCATGTTGAACGCTACAAACGATCCGGAAGCTCTTTCAGCTTGGACATGAGAAGACATCCCGCCATTATAGCAGACGACTTGAACAGTGTGGATGATTGGTGGAAAGCATTCACAGAATTAACAACGTGAGTCAAAGATTTGATCTAAACAAACATTTCTTTGGCTTCGCAAACGTTATGGATTTGACGATTTGCAAATGTTTCAACCTCGAACTACTTTTTCAAATAGAAAACTGAAATTGAAAAAAACAAAACTTTAAGCAGTGTAGCACATTTACATACTTTGAATTAGTGTTTTGTTTAGATTCTTATTTAATAGCACACCGGTATATAAAGTGAAATAGGTAGACATTTTTCAACATTGTAATATACATGCAAACAGATTTAAAAAAAATAGTTTTCTATGTAATGTTTGTAGGTCATTTTTGTCGTGATAAAAATGTTCTTTTGATCATTGTATTGTCTATTCTTCGAATTACGGCTTATATTTAACCCTGTTGGTATCTTCAAGCTGTTGTTTCCTATCTATGTCTATCAAATTTCATAAGTGAGGTTAAAAAATATGGAATGAGGTTTACGACAGTGCACTGCGACACAGACTGTATAACTATCAACCACCTCGTGATGGCAACCGTAACACTCTTGAAGTGAAGAGTTCAATCTAATTGTCATGAACCCCGTGTGGTTTGTAAGCATTAATACTCTTTACAGCTAACCCAGATAGGCTGCAGAGGCACGGTATTGTAAATGGTAGCAACAAATCTGTTTCAGTTTTAGATCGAATTTAAAATGTCAAAATCGTTTTTTTTCCAGGGATTTGAACGCAGTGAAAAAGGATTACCGCTGTTTGTATACGGAATCACGTGGAAACTGGTGGGACTGTAATTCATACCCTTATAAAGCCAAAACCCCGTGTCTAGTATATTCCTTTGGGTATGTAAATTATACTGTTTTCAAGTGTAAAACAACGATTTACAAACTTTACTGATTTCATGACAAGCTGTATTCCACATGCATGTGTTTTTCCTTGACCATTAAGTTCCTTTAATTCCAGACCATTGGAATAAGATATTCAAGAATACTACATGTCCAAGAGTATTAAAATGGATTTACAACTATCTATGCAATCAGTACCTATCGCCACTAAAGCTGTGAGTTCGAACCCCATTCATGGTGAGGTGTACTCGATACAAAATTATGTGATAAACTTTGTCCGTGACTTGCGGCAGGTCGGTGGTTTTCTCTGCGTACTCCGGTTTCCTCCACCAATACAACTGACTGCCACGATATAACTAAAATATTGTTGGAAGTGGCGTTAGACACCATAAAGCAAGCAACCAACCAAGAGTATTAAAAGAATTCCCTAAATGCCTAACTACAGGATAACAGGCTGTTTGGAATGGTCGTCGATGGCCCTTTGCAAGGCAAAAACTACCCGACTTTATTCCCCCACCAATATTCTTATGACATCCTTTAATGACGCCCACCCTTTATTATGCATGCTTTATTATTTGCAATTTTGTTCTGTCATGAATATAGCTTGATTACTGATTACTTGAAGTTAAACAACAATCAATCACTGAACGAGGACAGTTCAAATACTAGTAATTTTGATTCTCCTGTAATTAATATCATTATTCCAATGCTAACTAATACGACCCTTAATTCACAAGTAGTAAATGGATTGTCTTACTTTGTCTAGATATTTGCTCCTTCTTGTCTGTTTTTTCACGAATAGAACTGCACGACCGCCATTTCTGTTTCATGAAATTAATGTCAATACGTTGTTTGGAGCTATTTGCAAAAGGCATGCAGATGCTTTATTTTTTGAACTGATAACGATTTTCTAATTTGCTATTATTTAGCAATACTAGCTTAGTTTGTGGCAATTTCATTGCCTTTTGATATTGAACGCTTTATTTATAGGATTAGCAACGATTTTCGTTTTGATGATGCTATGGCAACACTTGGCTGTGAAGTTCATTCTTTTGATCCAAGGTAATTTTATATGATAATTAATATGGCAAAACAACTATTGTACGTTGAAATGTTCGAAACAAAACAACAACAAAAAACAAACAAAAAAGTCCAACCCCCCTAACAAATTAATAAACAAACATATAAAAGAAAAAAGCAAAACAAAACAACAACAACAAAAAAACACCAAAACAAAACAACAACAAACAAACGAGGGTTAGGGTTAGAGTAATGGTGTTTTAACGCCTCTTTCAACAATATTTCAGTTATATCGAGGCGGTCATTTTTATTGGTGGAGGAAACCGAAGTACCCGGGGAAAACCACTTACCTGTCACAAGTCACAGACAAACTTTATCATAATATGGAGTACACTTCACCTGAGCGAGGTGCGAACTCACAATGTTAGTGGTGATAGGCACTGATTGCATAGGTAGTTATAAATCCAACTAACACACCGATCAGGACCGCGAAGGCCCCCTACAAACAAACAAAACAAAATAAAACATAGCACAACGTATAATTACACTTGCAACCTCAAAAAATATATTTTTGACCAATTAGCACATACTAATTTTATCGACATGAAAAACACAAGGTACTATTATTTGTATATAACTTTGTAGGTTTATTAATTTTATTTGTAGAAGTGAGTAATTGTTGTTTGACATAAAAATGAGTTATCATTCAGCCATATCTTGGCGAGAACAAATTAAAGTTCAAAGAAATGATGATGATGTCCTCTTTGTACTAGAGCAACATGCTTAGTTTGATTTTTATAGTGCTAAGTCAATGAAACAACCGTCCGACATACCGTTCCACTCAGACACGTTATCCTGATTCCGAGCAACCCAGTCTTTGCTCTTACTGATTAATGCTGCGTGCTTAGCGGAGACACAACAATGTTAGAAGTCTTTGGTTTGACCTGAACGTAGCTCGAACACACGATCCGACCAAGCGTATTGGTCCATTACAAAGCAGACATCATCATCATCGCCTCATTGAAAAGTAGCTTGTTCTTGCCATGATATAACTGAAAATTGCTTCTTTTTTTTTTTTTTTTAAATATCCGTCAATCTAAAAATAAACAGACAAGAATTTGCAACAAAACAAATAAAAAGTACAGAAAAGAAAACGCTATCGTGTGCAGGTGACACAGCTGTAGAGGTGAATACTCGAATATTCGAAGCAGTTGTGTATTGGGATGTGTGATAACGGTAGGAAAGGGTGTCTAAATTTTCATTGTAGGAATCTGTATATCCGGTTATGTCAAGGAATTTTAACAACCTCTTTGTACAAAGATTTTCTGCGAGGTTAATTGTCCGAGGGGGTGACAATTGTGATATCGGTGGTTCTTCCAAATTCTATCCCACATGTTTGATTTAATGAATATTTTGTTTTTGTTTTATCGTGTTTATTCTCGATTACGCATCTTTAGATCGCATATACTCAAACATGCTTTCAACATTTAATCGCCTATTTCACAATTTGAAAATTTCAGTATGAAAGTTAGAGATCATGTAAGAAAAACAGGTGTGCATTTCTATAAAATTGGTATTGGAAACAAAGATAATGATGCATTCCTACCATGGAGTAACGAATACACATCTACCAATCCAAAGAAAACATGGAAGATCAGGACACTGTCTTCGATCATGGCTATGTTAGGCCACACACATGTAGGTAACCAGGACACTGTCTTCGATCATGTCTATGTTAGGCCACACAAATGTAGGTAACCAGGACACTGTCTTCTATCATGTGTATGTTAGGCCACACAAATGTAGGTAACCAGGACACTGTCTTCTATCATGGCTATGTTAGGCCACACAAATGTAGGTAACCAAGACTCTGTCTTCTATCGTGTCTATGTTAGGCCACACAAATGTAGGTAACCAAGACACTGTCTTCTATCATGTCTATGTTAGGCCACACAAATGTAGGTAACCAGGACACTGTCTTCTATCATGTCTATGTTAGGCCACACAAATGTAGGTAACCAGGACACTGTCTTCTATCATGGCTATGTTAGGCCACACAAATGTAGGTAACCAGGACACTGTCTTCTATCATGTCTATGTTAGGCCACACAAATGTAGGTAACCAGGACACTGTCTTCTATCATGGCTATGTTAGGCCACACAAATGTAGGTAACCAAGACACTGTCTTCTATCATGTCTATGTTAGGCCACACAAATGTAGGTAACCAGGACACTGTCTACGATCATGGCTATGTTAGGCCACACAAATGTAGGTAACCAAGACACTGTCTTCTATCGTGTCTATGTTAGGCCACACAAATGTAGGTAACCAGGACACTGTCTTCTATCGTGTCTATGTTAGGCCACACAAATGTAGGTAACCAGGACACTGTCTTCTATCATGGTTATGTTAGGCCACACACATGTAGGTAACCAGGACACTGTCTTCTATCATGTCTATGTTAGGCCACACAAATGTAGGTAACCAGGACACTGTCTACGATCATGGCTATGTTAGGCCACACAAATGTAGGTAACCAGGACACTGTCTGCGATCATGTCTATGTTAGGCCACACAAATGCAGGTAACCAGAACACTGTCTACGATCATTGCTATGTTAGGCTACACACATGTAGGTAACCAGGACACTGTCTTCTATCATGGCTATGTTAGGCCACACACATGTAGGTAACCAGGACACTGTCTACGATCATGTCTATGTTAGGCTACACACATGTAGGTAACCAGGACACTGTCTTCTATCGTGTCTATGTTAGGCCACACAAATGTAGGTAACCAGGACACTGTCTTCTATCGTGTCTATGTTAGGCCACACAAATGTAGGTAACCAGGACACTGTCTTCTATCATGTCTATGTTAGGCCACACAAATGTAGGTAACCAGGACACTGTCTTCTATCATGGCTATGTTAGGCCACACAAATGTAGGTAACCAGGACACTGTCTGCGATCATGTCTATGTTAGGCCACACAAATGCAGGTAACCAGAACACTGTCTACGATCATGGCTATGTTAGGCCACACAAATGTAGGTAACCAGGACACTGTCTTCTATCGTGTCTATGTTAGGCCACACAAATGTAGGTAACCAGGACACTGTCTTCTATCATGTGTATGTTAGGCCACACAAATGTAGGTAACCAGGACACTGTCTTCTATCATGGCTATGTTAGGCCACACACATGTAGGTAACCAGGACACTGTCTACGATCATGTCTATGTTAGGCTACACACATGTAGGTAACCAGGACACTGTCTTCGATCATGTCTATGTTAGGCTACACACATGTAGGTAACCAGGACACTGTCTTCTATCGTGTCTATGTTAGGCCACACAAATGTAGGTAACCAGGACACTGTCTTCGATCATGTCTATGTTAGGCCACACAAATGTAGGTAACCAGGACACTGTCTTCTATCATGGCTATGTTAGGCCACACACATGTAGGTAACCAAGACACTGTCTTCTATCGTGTCTATGTTAGGCCACACAAATGTAGGTAACCAGGACACTGTCTTCTATCATGGTTATGTTAGGCCACACACATGTAGGTAACCAGGACACTGTCTTCTATCATGTCTATGTTAGGCCACACAAATGTAGGTAACCAGGACACTGTCTACGATCATGTCTATGTTAGGCTACACACATGTAGGTAACCAGGACACTGTCTTCTATCATGTGTATGTTAGGCCACACAAATGTAGGTAACCAGGACACTGTCTTCTATCATGGCTATGTTAGGCCACACACATGTAGGTAACCAGGACACTGTCTACGATCATGTCTATGTTAGGCTACACACATGTAGGTAACCAGGACACTGTCTTCTATCGTGTCTATGTTAGGCCACACACATGTAGGTAACCAGGACACTGTCTACGATCATGTCTATGTTAGGCCACACAAATGTAGGTAACCAGGACACTGTCTACGATCATGTCTATGTTAGGCCACACAAATGCAGGTAACCAGGACACTGTCTACGATCATGTCTATGTTAGGCTACACACATGTAGGTAACCAGGACACTGTCTTCTATCGTGTCTATGTTAGGCCACACACATGTAGGTAACCAGGACACTGTCTACGATCATGTCTATGTTAGGCTACACACATGTAGGTAACCAGGACACTGTCTTCTATCGTGTCTATGTTAGGCCACACAAATGTAGGTAACCAGGACACTGTCTTCGATCATGTCTATGTTAGGCCACACAAATGTAGGTAACCAGGACACTGTCTTCTATCATGTCTATGTTAGGCCACACAAATGTAGGTAACCAGAACACTGTCTACGATCATTGCTATGTTAGGCTACACACATGTAGGTAACCAGGACACTGTCTACGATCATGTCTATGTTAGGCCACACAAATGTAGGTAACCAGGACACTGTCTTCTATCATGTCTATGTTAGGCCACACAAATGTAGGTAACCAGAACACTGTCTACGATCATTGCTATGTTAGGCTACACAAATGTAGGTAACCAGGACACTGTCTTCTATCATGTCTATGTTAGGCCACACAAATGTAGGTAACCAGAACACTGTCTACGATCATTGCTATGTTAGGCCACACACATGTAGGTAACCAGGACACTGTCTACGATCATGTCTATGTTAGGCTACACACATGTAGGTAACCAGGACACTGTCTTCTATCGTGTCTATGTTAGGCCACACAAATGTAGGTAACCAGAACACTGTCTACGATCATTGCTATGTTAGGCTACACACATGTAGGTAACCAGGACACTGTCTTCTATCGTGTCTATGTTAGGCCACACACATGTAGGTAACCAGGACACTGTCTTCTATCGTGTCTATGTTAGGCCACACAAATGTAGGTAACCAGGACACTGTCTTCTATCGTGTCTATGTTAGGCCACACAAATGTAGGTAACCAAGACACTGTCTTCTATCATGGCTATGTTAGGCCACACAAATGTAGGTAACCAGGACACTGTCTTCTATCGTGTCTATGTTAGGCCACACACATGTAGGTAACCAGGACACTGTCTACGATCATGTCTATGTTAGGCTACACACATGTAGGTAACCAGGACACTGTCTTCTATCGTGTCTATGTTAGGCCACACACATGTAGGTAACCAGGACACTGTCTACGATCATGTCTATGTTAGGCCACACAAATGTAGGTAACCAGGACACTGTCTTCTATCGTGTCTATGTTAGGCCACACACATGTAGGTAACCAGGACACTGTCTACGATCATGTCTATGTTAGGCTACACACATGTAGGTAACCAGGACACTGTCTTCTATCGTGTCTATGTTAGGCCACACACATGTAGGTAACCAGGACACTGTCTTCGATCATGTCTATGTTAGGCCACACAAATGTAGGTAACCAGGACACTGTCTTCTATCGTGTCTATGTTAGGCCACACAAATGTAGGTAACCAGGACACTGTCTTCGATCATGTCTATGTTAGGCCACACAAATGTAGGTAACCAGGACACTGTCTTCTATCATGGCTATGTTAGGCCACACACATGTAGGTAACCAAGACACTGTCTTCTATCATGGCTATGTTAGGCCACACAAATGTAGGTAACCAGGACACTGTCTTCTATCATGGTTATGTTAGGCCACACACATGTAGGTAACCAGGACACTGTCTTCTATCATGGTTATGTTAGGCCACACAAATGTAGGTAACCAGGACACTGTCTTCTATCATGGCTATGTTAGGCCACACACATGTAGGTAACCAGGACACTGTCTTCTATCATGGTTATGTTAGGCCACACAAATGTAGGTAACCAGGACACTGTCTTCTATCATGGCTATGTTAGGCCACACACATGTAGGTAACCAAGACACTGTCTTCTATCGTGTCTATGTTAGGCCACACAAATGTAGGTAACCAGGACACTGTCTTCTATCATGGTTATGTTAGGCCACACACATGTAGGTAACCAGGACACTGTCTTCTATCATGTCTATGTTAGGCCACACAAATGTAGGTAACCAGGACACTGTCTACGATCATGTCTATGTTAGGCTACACAAATGTAGGTAACCAGGACACTGTCTTCTATCATGGTTATGTTAGGCCACACACATGTAGGTAACCAGGACACTGTCTTCTATCATGTCTATGTTAGGCTACACACATGTAGGTAACCAGGACACTGTCTTCTATCATGTCTATGTTAGGCCACACAAATGTAGGTAACCAGGACACTGTCTTCTATCATGTGTATGTTAGGCCACACAAATGTAGGTAACCAGGACACTGTCTTCTATCATGGCTATGTTAGGCCACACACATGTAGGTAACCAGGACACTGTCTTCTATCGTGTCTATGTTAGGCCACACAAATGCAGGTAACCAGAACACTGTCTACGATCATTGCTATGTTAGGCCACACAAATGTAGGTAACCAGGACACTGTCTTCTATCGTGTCTATGTTAGGCCACACAAATGTAGGTAACCAGGACACTGTCTACGATCATTGCTATGTTAGGCTACACAAATGTAGGTGTCAATAATATTATTGTTTCTGTTTTTTTGTGTTTTTTGTATGTGTTTTTTTCTGTTATGTAAAGGTTTTCCAGAATATTCTAGTAACAGAAAGATACAACCAACAATCAATTAAGTTTCTATACTTTAATGTAATACCAAAATTTACTTAATAACAATATACAATTACAAAATCTAATTCATAAAGTTAACTGACCTGAAGGTTCAAAGTTAAATTTCTTGGAATAAGTGTCCTTTCTTCTCCTTTGAAATTGAATTCCTGTTGAATTAAAATGCCCTTTAGTTCCAATCCACAAAGTTTCCAAATATTGTCGTTGAAATTGTTAATAGTTCAATGTTCAAGACATGTGACTTCACTGAAGTAAATATATCCAAATACAATGCTATAAATTCCAGCTGTTATATAAATCCTAAATTTCAGACTGACTGCTCTCAAATTTGCTGACTCTTATATAGTTATTTACAAAGTCTAGAACTTTTCATTGTTTGTATGTTTAATATGCAGAAATATCTAGAACATATAAAAACTCAAGGTCAATTATTAAAAACCTGTAAACTACTTATTCTACTTTTGATAACCTATTTGCACTGATGATGTAATATTCTAAACAACAAAAATATTCTCATGAACAAAATTATATATCATATTTATTATATATACATGTACATAACATTTCATATATTAAACTTGAAATATTTTCTTAGCCTATGTCATTTATCTAACAGGTAGGAACATATAGAATTAAAAAAAATGTATGTTTTTAAATAGAAAAATATCTGTAATGGCAGTGATTCAATAGGTTTGATTGTAGTTTCTGAAGACACAAATAATAAGCACATACTTATTACGTAATTCCAGGCTTCTTTTAAGATTTATTTCTCGTGTTAAGACAATCATTTGAATCTTTGTATATATATATATATCTAATTCTAACACTGTTTGGTTTAATTTTCAGACGTATATAAATATTTAGTATTAACATAGTATCACAAGTAACTTTGAGATCCAGTGGGACAGATATATTGTATGGTTGTCACCTGCTTAGATGTTTGTATAATACACTTTATTTCCTGTAACTGTATGATGAATTCTTCATCATCCTATACAATATATTAAAAATTGCTAAGTTAGATTGCAGTCAAAATTATAATATATATGTACCATCCATGATTTACACACGCTTAGACACCTGTCTTATGTCTATTTCTAGATTTTCTTTACGAGACAAGGTAACACTTCGACTATTGAAGCTATATTTTTATATAGCGGATGTGGTCGAGTGGTCTAGGGCGCTGGACATAAGGCTAAGAGATTGGTGCTGCAGTGTATCAATGGTGTGAGTTGAAATCCCGTCGAGGGAAGAACAACAATTTGTCAGCTCAAAGATCTAATTCTAACACTGTTTGGTTTAATTTCCAGACATATATATATATACAAATGTATATATAAACGTCTGAAAAAATAGCCAACGTATGAACCTACGGGATGTCGGATCGGAAACAAGTTTTAACGATTCTGTGCAAACAAAAATGATAAATAAACGTCTAAAATGTAGGACAACAACATCAAAAAAGATGTTAAAATATAACAAAAATAACTAAGTCTACAAAAAGACTATACCTGGTAATTATAATCAAATTGACGGATATTTCGCTTGACCGACAAGCTTCATCAGCGTATCAAATCGAGACTTATAGTTATTTTTGTTATATTTTAACATCTTTTTTGATGTTGTTGTGCTACATTTTAGACGTTTATATATATAACAATTAAGGCTTTAGTTTATTTATCATCAGAAATTTAGTTCTATTTTTTAAGGTCGATGGTTTTCTCCTGGTCCTCCAGTTTCCTCCACCAATAAAACTGACCGCCACGATATAACTGAAATATTGTTGAGAGTGGCGTTAAACACCATAAAACAAAACAAATATATTTTCTATTTTTTATTTCAGAGATCCCTTGATATTCTGAAACTGGATATAGAAGGTTACGAATGGGATGTTCTGGGAAACATACTTCGTGAAAATCTTATACCAAAGATAAAACAATTAGAAATTGAATATCATATTTTCCCAAATTTCCCTCCACATGAAGACTATGTAAAGGGACTACAAGTGTACCAGGCGCTGTGGTTCCTAGATTTTAAACGATATTATACTCTGGTACACCAGAATCACCAGGACAAAGACAAGCCACATTTACAAGCAGATGTAGCATATGTAAATATGCATTATAAAAATGAAGAATTTGGCTAGATTAATTTTTATTTGTAGCAAAAATGATTATAAGGTGCATTAGTCTTTAAAGTGTGGTTTACGATTTGTGCTGAATTTCCTGTTGCAATATAAAATCATGAACATTGCTTGCGCAAACTACAATTATATACTTGTCCTACTGTTCTATGTAATACATTTTTAAGATACTGAAGAGCGTTTCGGTTTTCCAAATATGATGTTGGTGTTGTCACTTTTTTTTAATAATAACACGATGTCGGGTGCTACTAGTAGATTAGGAACGGATTACCCATCCGGAGCACACGAGGTCACCATCAGATTTTTTGTGGTTCGTGTTGCTCAATCTTTAGTTTTCTACATTGTGTTTTCTGGATCATTGTTTGTCTTTTAGTCCCTTTTCATTTGGCCATTGTATTGTCTGTCCTTCATCGATTTACGGCTTCTGACTACCCTTTGGTATCTTGGCCATTGTGTTGTCTGTTCTGTGATTTACGGCTTCTGACTACCCTTTGGTATCTTGGCCACTGTATTGTCTGTCCTGTGATTTACGGCTTCTGACTACCCTTTGGTATCTTGGCCATTGGTTGTCTGTCCTGTGATTTACGGCTTCCGACTACCCTTTGGTATATTGGTCACTGTATTGTCTGTCCTGTGATTTACGGCTTCTGACTACCCTTTGGTATCTTGGCCATTGTGTTGTCTGTCCTGTGATTTACGGTTTCTGACTACCTTTTGGTATCTTGGCCATTGTGTTGTCTGTCCTGTGATTTATGGCTTCTGACTACCTTTTGGTATCTTGGCCATTGTGTTGTGTGTCCTGTGATTTACGGCTTCTGACTACCCTTTGGTATCTTCTAACTTTTCTTCTTCAAGATTAAGATGGTGGGAAACTATGACGGACTCCATGCATAGACTTAAAGCTCATTTGACCGTTTGCCATGCAATAAACAAAACGGATTGGTTATTCGTCCGGTCCACGTACCGGACGAATATAGCCACCACACTATACACCCGGTCATTGCATTGCGCATGTCTTTTGACATCAACATCAATAGGATTCTTTATCACAAAACTTATACAGGCACAACGAATCTAGTCGAAAGTGAGATCGTCACTTATTGGTCTTTCAATAGCACTCTTTCTAGACTGATTTTTATCAATATGCGTCGTTACTTCAAGAGTAGCATAATGGCCAGTAAACAGAACTCGTAAGTCTACTCTCTTCCTCGCCGAAGCAAAAGTTCTGGAATCTGATGATAATGTCAAACGACATGCGCAATACAATGTACGAACAATAAAAGTGTATGGTGTACTCGTCTTGCATGTCGAACGAAGTCTAGGTCATATAAAATATTTATATCATATATTATTTCATGTTGTTTTTTGTTTTTTTCTATGGACGAGGAAAAAAAATATCGTGTGTCAATGCACATATCAGAATGATACAATCGCTGAATCTGATATTCTCCATAGTTCATTAAAAGGTGACTGGTTCTGATTTTTATAGTGCTAGCTCACTGAAATAACAGTCCGCGAGTAGACATGTCGCTCCACTCGGACACATTATTCTGATTCCGAGTCAAACAGACTTTGCTCTTTCTCCTTAATGCTGCGTGCTTTAAGTGGAGAAGCAACAAATACCAATCTTATATATGAGTGCGTCGAGTGCGGTAGATCGTTAGGTCGAGCCCCGGTTTATATATATAGAAAGAAGCTTATTAAACTTTTTGGGTCAAATTTATTTTTAATTCATATTATCGTACTTCCATGGCTTCCCTCTACCATAATCAGCTTGCTTAGCCGCTCCCCAAAACATTGATGTCACGTTGAATGAGATATTCCGATATAACAATAGGCACTTTACTTCACACAAAAAAATCAAACTTATTATTTCTTTGACATCAGTTTGAATTTTGTTGTGTTTTGACTGACTTCTTCACACACATGTTTAATGTTGATTTTTTGCTAAATCACAAAATTGTAATGTAATACACTTTGAAACATATATTGTTCACGACGTAAAAAAAATCCACCCTAATCGGCTTTAAAAGTAGTTACTATCACAGCTGGCTGTAGAACCGTAACTCTTAATGGTTTTTTTCTTCTTGTTTTTTTTTTTTACCTTAATCTAAGGTATAAAAAAAAAGACATTAATAAGATTTGTTTAGCCTTAAGAACTACGGTTCCTCCGTTAGTATCACAGTCAACAATGTTATGCTGTTAAAATTCCAATAAAATGCCTTCTTTCTGTGCAAGTTTTTTTCTTCTTCATATAATAATATTGCATTTTTTTAAAAATATTCTAGCGCAAACTTATCTTGCATATCATCTTAAATACAAATACATAGTTGCTTTAATTAAATGCCAGTATTATATGATAGCCTAACATATCTGGTCAAGTTTTATTTTGATTAGGGATAAAAACGAAGGTTAATATAGACCCTCAAGCTTAAAATATAACAGTTATTGTTGATAAACCTATTGTCATATTATTTGAACTTAAAACTCTATTGACACTGACCTTTAATTCTGAATGGTCAAGAACTTTCGTCATTAATTTTCTCTCGGCTATTCAAACAGATATTATTGGCAAGACAAACTTTTATAAAATTACACAAACCACGCAAATTAAACTATAACAACGGTCAACAGCTGTGACGACAGAAATTCTGACCTTAAATGTGTATACATGCCGGAGATATAACATCAAAGGTTCCAATACTGCATTATATTGCAAAGAGGTGTTTGTCTTCCCAGATTGAAAGGTAAGGAAATTATAGCAACTGTAAATAAATAATTTATTCTTGTTTATGGCAACCCCTTTACTACAAATGATATTGGGTGGATTATCGGTTAATCCTTATTTTCTAATTGGGTCTAATGGATATAGTTTTTGTTACATAGAATATATGAATGGATTAGCTGCGGAACCGTAGCTCTTATGGTCTTGTATAATTTCGTGACCATATGATAAAAAATACAAAAAGAGCTACTGTTCCGCATCTAATGAATGTGTATGGTTTTCATGCTGAAGGTAGGACCGACATTAAGCCAATTGGACCAATTGCTTCCAATTGGACCCCACGCTGGAGTTATCTACCATCGGCTATTCAAGCACACACAACAACACACTGCACAGATTATACAGAGAATAATTGGGCAACATACCCACTAAGGCCGGTGTTCTAGAGCCATTTCCCCCCTAGCCATCTCTCCCCCCCCCCCCGGAAAAATGACTATATAGCCATCTTTCCCCCCTTCCTTATCAGGGGGGGGAATGGCTATATAATAGAATTCCCCCCCCCCCTTTGCAAGTAGGGGGGAAAATGGCTATATAGTGAGTTTTCCCCCCTAAATGTTATTTCTAATTTATTATAAATAAGTTATGATTTATTTGCACTAAGCAAACATTTTATTTGAAAAAAAAAACGAAAAACTATTATTATTATTATTATTATTATTATTATTATTATTATTATTATCACTATTATTATTATTATTATTATTATTATTATTATTATTATCATTATTATTATATATACTTAAAGTAAAATACATACATTTCTATTATGCATGATGCATGACTTTGCAAGACATGTATCACCTACCCTATATCGCATCCCTACTCGGGTGCTATTTGAAGAGTTATACATGATCAAACTTATACTACATGCTACGTCAAGCGTCGACCAATATCACCCCTAATATAAGATAATAATAATAATAATAATAATAATAATAACTAGATGACATAGAAATGGAAACTATCTCTAAGGACCCCGTCGTTGCAAAATAAAGTCAATATCTAAAGAATCTGTTGGGGTACCAAAATTATCGTCCCATGAAAAACCCTAAGCTTGAGACCTTGGCCTTTGAAGGACAAAAATGAATTAAGTAAGACTTTCTCACAGTGGTTAACAATCATGCAAACTATCATCCCTCTACAATAATTGGAGCGGACACGATTTTCTGTAGTTCACAATATAGGGGTCCCATGAAAAGTTTGAGACTTTGACCTTTGGAGGACAAACAAGAATATGATATGCGACACACCTTCTAATAGTAGTTAACAATCATACAAAGTTTCATCTCTCTACTATAGAATAGAGAAATAACTGGCTATAAAGTTATGAAGCGAACACGAATGTGTTTCGGACGGACGAACGGACGGACAGAGCGATCACTATAGGGCGTTCGCCACTATGTCGGGCGGGGCCCTGATAATCTGTTACATGTTTTTTTAACATTAATGTACCCTTTGGAAGTGATTACTTCGCTTTGATATCCCAACATAATTTATCTGTGTTTTCTTTTCGAGGACTTAAGAATTAGAAATGTATATACCTGAATTCATTCACCGGAAACCCAAAGCTAGGTCGTACACACTCACGCTGTGCAACACTTACAGTTAAGTGTGGAATTGGAATGACCGCTACATGCGCTATAGGAGCGGTAAAATGTGTTGCACATATATTATATACAGTACTTTGTAGTATGTGTTAATAATTATGTCTCTTTCGTGTAGTTTGGATTAAATTCTGGGCATGAAATTGATAGATTGTGATGAAAATTGAGCTATTAAAAACAAAATATCCTAATGTTAGGTAGCAAAGCAAGTTTCGACTGAAAATCGCCAATTTCTTTTACAATAACACATGTATAGTAGTCCGTATAGTAACCCCACGGTGCATTTTGAGGTCATAGAATGGATTGGTCAGGTTTATTATTGTTGACACTTTTGGGTCATGAAACGAAGTCACGTGAAACATCCGTATCAGATAATTACTCGACCATTTAAACATTTGCCTAAGATTATTTAATTATGGACATATCACAGAAAAGTGGAATTCATCTTCTACATCTAACCTGCATGTGGAACATGTTTTATTGTACCGACATTGTTCTTCAGTTATTCTGCTGTTACTTATCCTCAATTTTGAAAATGAATTTAAGGGAAACCACGGTTAGAGAGATATTCAAAACTCAAAAGTCAAGGGACAAACTAGAGGCCAAGAAACGGAGACAGAAACAACAAAGAACAAATAAAAATCGAAAGAAAACACACAGAAAACTTAGCAACCCGGACTCCACTACAAAATGAGAGCATGGACCAGTTGTTGTCTCTTTGACACAGTCCCCGTTTCCATTCTCTATACTATATAAATAATTAGTTTCTTTTCATTTTTTTCAAATCAAATGTTTATACATTAAAATTAAATTATAACTTATTTATAATAAATGAGATATATATTTGGGGGGGGGGGGGGGGGGGGGAAACTACTATATAGCCATGTTCCCCCTATTTGCCAAGGGGAGAAAAAGTGGCGGAGGTAAAATCTACCATATAGCCATTTTCCCGCCTATCCAGGTAAAGGGGGGGGGGGGGGGGGGGGGTGGCTCTATAACACCGGTTCTGGTCGACAGAATATATTAGTGGGGTGTTTTTTTAAACTATAGCGGCACCATCGTACTAAATTTTACCTGAATTAAACCCCCTTTGATTTAGACATGGCTCCCCTTGGACACATATCTCGACATAGGTTTAAATTATTTTTTCTTACTGGGTTGAGCTGTTAATCTCACAGAGAAGTTGCAAGTACCAATTTTATAGCTGAACCTTGTATATGCATAATATTCATGCTTTGTGCCCAGTTGTGCTTAGTTCAGTAGGTTGGTTAGTTATCTTCAAGTGAGTGAGTGAGTGATTGTCGTTTAACGCCAACTCAGCAATTTTTCAAATATATCATGGCGAGTACAGTTATCCTCAAATTGCTCCAACCCTCATCTATAACTGAACCACGTATGGTCTCCGTTATGAATACATAACAGTAAATTACTTAGTAAATGGATGTTTTTCGAAAATCCTTTTCTCCCCTTTTTATTGATAGGATATATATTGATTGGATATTTTATGAAATACATATGACAGTAAAAATGAACCGATCGAGTTAGTAAACAATTGTATTACTTACAAAATGTTGGTTTCACGAAAATCGTTTACCTTTTAATTGAAAGTATGTTATCTATAATATACTTATTATCTTCATCTAAATGCAAATTAAAGGAAAAAAGGTCATTAAAATGTGAACTTATTATAATCCTGGCCGAATTGAATGTTATGTATCATACAAGTAAACACACGTTACTGGCGTATTTCCAATTCAATTTATATATACATTTACATCTTTTTAAATTAGAAATATTAAAAATTTAAATTGAAACTTTACAACCATTTTTTTTAATTTTTTATGATGACTTAATGTTTATTAATATGATTCCTTTCTTTCCTTTTCAGGAGTTGTGTAATATAAATGTTTTTGATTGCACATAAACGTTGGTTGATAGTTCCCTACTTGTTCCTTACCTGGCTTGTCTGGATAATATACATTTATTTTGGGAAAGGTAAGCACGTGTATCAAATATTTAACATTTACATATGAAAATTTTCAAAATGTTTGAACACTGGTCAACTGGAAATATGTAAATTATGTTTTAAAGCTTTTATTATACAACAAATCATAGACTTTTATTATGAAAAGGAAGTTTAAACGCTAATAGTGAACTCACACAAAACGAACGATAACCCTTACCTCAAATCATTGAAGCACGATTTGGGATGGAAATCCAATCCGTGGCATGGGACGTATAAAAAATGTGGCAGAGGTAAATCGGTTTATAGAATCGTAACTCTTCCATATTCGTTAAAAAAAACCCAATGAATCAGCATATAATGCTAGCTATAGATCTCTATTATAGATCTCAAAGAGGATCGACAAAGTGTTTATAAAACAAACTGTGTAGTTATGATGAATAGTGATTTGATAGGCTAAAATAAAAAGTTTCTCAACAGAAGAAGAATAAACATTTTATCATTAGATCCTTTTAAAAAGCCCCAATAATTGCAAGAAGAGTGCATTTTTATCATGTAAATGTAGGTTCTCCTCTTCGAGTTTAGCATGCATGTTTTCTCAAAGTCAGAATGTCTTGGAATCTTGTAACTTTCAGATTCATTTGGTCTATTTCTAATTCAACATTTTGAATCAAAATATTAGTACTCTTTTACAACTATTTGAACGCATGGTAGTGGAATTAGCTATGTAATCGGTGGCTGTTACCACTGAAGTTGTGTGTTCGATTCTCCCGTATAAATGTGTACTAGACACATCATTATGTGATGAATCTAACTGATAAGTGATGTGACATACCGAAGATTATGCCAATAACGTAGACAGTTTTTACTTTCATTTTCCTTTGTATTCATGGTAAACATCATACGCCTTACGGGGTAATCAAACAAAAAGATGTAAATAGAAATTAGGTTAATTTTGAAATATCGATAGATTTTTTTCTATAAATGCTGGTGCACATTTTGCTTGCTTCAGATACTGAGAATTGAACTTCCAGCCTCGGTCTTGTCTCGATCACCGTATCATTCATTATTACTATCTACACAAATATACAGTGTGGATAGTAAAGATTCGTTGATCGAGTCAAGTGCCTTTGGTTCAAAATAAACGTTAAAGAATACAGAAGGGACAATCAAAAATGGACAATCCAGAGAAACTGTCATCATAGGGTACACAAGATGGAGAAAAAAGAAAAATAAACCCAACACAATATGTGTTGGACACCACTACACGCAAACAAACACAAATAACGTAAATAAGACATGAGCCCTCCTACAAACAACCGGATGCTAATTACGAACCATACATCCGTTCAAGCAGGCGGCATTGTAGTATTATTGGCATAGAAAATTACACACAAACAATAGATCACACTTGAACTAGAATTACGACCAATTAAATTATTTAAATAACTGAAAAAGTGCACAGTCAACACTATATTGGTATGAATTATGTAGTAATTATAAGTTAAACAGGATTTAAAAGACATAATTACGTCAGATAATTATTGGTTTTCCTTAATAGTATGCATTTTTTTTTAAGAAACAGCAAATGACAAGTTAACGACAAATATACAATTTAAAGGTAGGTATGAAGAAAATTATTTAATATCATATTCTGTTAGTGTAAAGAGGAGGGAATAATATAGGTTATTGGAAAATAGTAAGTAAAAATTTGTGCATATTTAAAAAGCAAAATTTCAAGATTATAAAAGTCAAATTTGTAATTTTCATATGGAAACATGCATTCAGATTATAAATCTTGGAACACCGCCAATGGTAAGGTGTACTCGATACAGCATTACGTTATAAACTTGTCAGTGAGTTACGGCAGGTCGGTGATTTTCTCCAGATACTCTGGTCTCCTCCACCAATAAGACTGACCGCTAAGATATAGCTGAAATATTGTTGAAAGTGGCGTTAAACGCCATAACCAACCAAACCTCTAAAACTTTAATGCATCCGCCAACACAGTTAGTTCTTATCGCCGTTAAAGTAAGGTTCGATTCTCTCTCACGGTGACGTGTACTCGATACTACTTTATGTGAATCTGTTACACAGAGTTATCGATCGTTACCCCCACCCCCGCGACATAACAGGATTATTGTTGAAAGAACCAAGCCCCCTCCACCACAATCAAACCGTATTAATGTGTCCACTGTAAACGGAAAACATTCTTCATTGTCCATCCAACAATTGTCCGTCCAATAATTGATGGTATGTTATCGTCGAAGTGCACGTGTTACATTACGGTAATGAGTCAAACACTTAATTATTAACCCCATCATTGTGAGTGATTATTGTTGTTTAGTGAAGTAGTTCCAAAAAACATTTTTTTAGTCTTTTCATTGACCCGCTTGGAAATTGAACTCATGATCTACTGCACTCGAGGTGGCCACACACACATTACATCACCGATGTGGTTCCACACTTTATTGTATATAGTTCTATGCAGACTATTTTTCTATCTGTTCACCAATAATATGCTTACATAATTGCAAATATTATAATAACGTACAGTGGTATTCGTGTTACTCAAACTTTAGCTTTCTCTGTATTGTTTTGTCGTCCATTGTCGGTCATTATGTCCTTTTTCTTTTGGCGGTTCTGTATTATCTATACCACTATTTACGATTTCTGGTTATCCCTTTGGTTTTTCAAACGTTTCATCATCATCTCTCCCCTTTCCTTCCACATCGAAATTCTTCTATATCAACATGGCCGGTCTGCACTAGACACAAGTAGGACTTTATTCCTTTTAGCATGGACTCAATGTGTCTCTTGCCAGATTGGTGATGAATCACCTGATATATGTATATGTTCTCTCTCATCCCCCTCCCCCCTCATATATATGTGAGTAAGTGTGTATACGTTTATGTGCATATATCTCTTTTCCTGCCCGAGTGTGCCTGCACCACAATTATTGATACTTCACTGAATATTTAGTTTGATGTATTGTTGTTGTGTATCAATCATAATTGTTATTTGTATATGCCCTCCTGGGGTCCTGATTTGGTTAATAAACTTATTTCTATTTCATACCCACCTTGTACCTGTTACCTATATTCTATATTATCATTAAACATTGTAGATCATACATATGTAGGTACTTACTATTTAATATATCTAAAGCAGTCATGTGGTTCTCATACATATATAAAATAGATATTAACTGAATCTATAAATCGGTGGTGTAATGTTGTTTCAGTGAGCTAGCACTATAAAAATCCAACTAAGCATGTTAGTCTAGTACAAAGCGGATCTTATCATCATCTCATTGAAAATTAACTTATTCACGCCATGAAATAGCTGAACAATTGCTGAGTTGGGGTTAAATAACAATCGCTCACTCACAGCAATCTATACTTTGACTACTGTACAGAACACACATTGTATGTACATTGTAGTTTTTCGAATCCAGTTAATATTTCATATGTTATTCAATTTATGAATTAATTATTTTCCATTTACAGATTTGAATGTACATGAAAGAGAAACGTCATTTAAATGACATAAAACATCAATATACTAGACAATTGGATGAAAATCGTTAGAAGAACATACTGTAAAGGTGAGAAAAAAGAAATTTTATGATATCTGCTAAAACAAAGTATTTGAAAGAGAAAAACAACATTTAGTGGTAATAATACTAAATTATTAATATCTAAGGAGATAATATTCCAGAGGTAATGTGACAGTTTATATTTGTCTCCAGTCAGGGCCTATGATAGAGGGTTTAGCCGGCACATCGTTCCGGGGCCCAGAGAGCCAAAAAGGGACATGTGAATCTCTGAAGGGCCCCATAGCCTTAGTCATAGACGTTTTATTTTTTTTATTTTTTCAAATTTTGAATCACGCTCAGTCGAGGTGTACTCGATACAACATTATGTGATAAAGTTTGTCAGTGACGAGCGACAGGTCGGTGCTTATATTGTTGAAAGTGTCGTTAAACACCATTAACCCTAACCATAGCCCTCCTATATTATGGTGCATAAAACAAATGTATTGAACCCGTCACAGTTAAACATAACACCTGTTTATGATTTTCATTGATTTACTGTTAAATTGTATCAAAGAAGCGATCCGCTACCCGACTATCATTTTTGGGGGTAATCCTACTGCAACTTATGCACACATGTGTATACTTTTAGTATTATTTTTGCCGAATTGGTTCAAGGTCTGGTTAATTTTAAAATATATATTTCACAACCCAATGTATATTTGAAATATACAACATTCAAATGTAATCAATTCGTCTATAATTTTGGCATTTAAATTCTATATGTACAAATAATACATTTCAAATTATTTTTAACTTTAATGGAGGGAAACGTACGTGACATACGTTCTGAATACATGTATAATTTATTTTGTTTAAATGTACATGTATGATACATTTATTATCGTTTTACCGTTTTAGTGTTTGGATGCAGGAGATCTCAACTAGGCGGTGGACAATATTAGTATTTTTGATTCTGGTTTTTTGTGTATGGTTGGCTTACGTGCATTGGGGAAAAGATAAGGTAGGTTGAGAAAGAAAACATAGATATTATCATAGCTTTTTAAAAAATAAATTGTCAGGCAAAAATACATTGTTATGAAAGATAGAGACTTTTAAAAAAGATTTAGAGTGGTATGTCAAAGGCGAATCCAGACTTGCCGTTGCATTGTGTGGATCTATGAAAAATACATTGTTATGAAAGACAATAATATTTTAAAAAGATTAAGGGTGGCATGTCAGAGGCGGATCTAGCATTTCCGAAAGGGGCGATATATTTTATGGTTCTAAAAAAGGGGGCGTTAAATTTTGTCATAGAAATCCTCATTTTTCGTTTTGATTTTCTAGATAAAGGGGTCCGTCCATCTACATGTATGTATGTTTAAAAACGGGGAGGGGTGTAAGACAGTTGGTATTGTACTCATTCATATATTGCCGTGTCCTTTCAATTCATATCATTACTATTTATTTGATCAATTCAATGTCCTTAATAATACCCGTATATATAATGACTACATGCCAATGTCTTGTCTTTTTATATGTATATTTTGTTAATTATCTTTAGTGTGGGCATGAGTAAATAAAATTAAAAATATATCAAATTTTCTCTCATTATATTGTGCAAATTTTAAGAAACGAACCATGCATTACATTTTTAATTTTTTTTTATCATTCAGTTCATTAATCCTTGGGCCATATTTTTGTTCACATCCTTAAATTTCCATAACTCTATCTATAATTTCACTTGTATTATCTTTGTGTTATGAACGAGTGATTATTTTCTAATGTCAATTGAGCATTTTTACAACTATATCATGGCGAGAACTTTGACGAGATGATGATAATTATGATGATGTCCGCTTTGTACTTGACCAACAAGCTGAGTTGAATTTTTATAGTGCTAGCTCACTGGAACAACAGACATGTCACTCAACCCTGACACATTATTCTGATTCTGATCCATTCAGTCTTTGCTCTTACTCCTTAATGCTGCGTGCCTAGTGGAGAAGCAATACATATCAATGTTATAGTCTTTGGTTTGACCCGGCCGAGGTTCGCTCGAACCCACGCTAACCGTTACACCACCGATACGGTTATATTTGTATTATGTTGTTATATGCTAATATGAAATAATTAATTAATATAATTTACGTTCACGGCTAGGTATACTCGATACAACATTATGTGATAAAGTTTGTCAGTGACTTACGACAGGTCGGTTGGTTTCTCCGGGTACTCTGATGTCCTCCCCCAATAAAAACTGACCTCCACGATATAACTGAAATATTGTTGAAAGTGGTGTTAAACACCATAAACCAAATTTACCTTATAAACATTTTTGTATACATGTAGAATGTATAAAGCTGTGATTCTCATAGACATGATGTCAATACACGTTTGATTTATTCTAATTTAAGGAAGAAAGAGATGTGACTAAGAACCCATTTCAACAAATACTAGGTAAGACATTATACACTTGTAGATTCAGTGACATCAGTAGACGACTCCTATCATTTCTTCTTCGATTGTTCCAATTATACAAATATGATATATACTTTGTGTCACAAACTCAGCTGTTTAGCTACTGATTGTGAAGGGGCAGTCGTGGTCATGATCCTATGGTAGTTGGATTTATAACTACCAATGCAATCAGTGCCTATCACCACAAACGTTATGAGTTAGAATCGCGCTCACGGCGAGGTGTACTCGATGCAACATCATGTGATAAAGTTTGTCCGTGACTTGCTGCGGCAGGTCTGTGGTTTTCTCCGGAAAGTCTGATTTCCTCCAACAATAAAACTGACCGCCACGATAAAGCTAAAATATTGTTGAAAGAAGAGTTTGAAGATACCAAAGGGGCAACCAGAATCCGTATATTGAAGAAGAACAAACAACACAATGGCCAAAAGGAAAAGTATAAAAGGACAAACAACGATCTACAAAACGTACATATAAAACTAAAGATCGAGTAACACGAACCCCACTAAAAACCGGGGGTGAACTCAGGTGCTCCGGAAGGGTAGCAGTTCCTGCTCCACTAATGGCACCCGTTGTGTTAATCTAGTTACAAACCCGGTAATAAATCGTGAATGAGGAAAGGACCGGGAAGTGTTTACGACAAGTGGAACATATTCGTGGTCATTTGTGACACAGATATTCCATAACGGTGGTTAAAACCTTTACCCAAACCCTACAAATATGAGATATACTTTGTTTCACAAACTCAACTGGTTACCTAATGATTGTGTCTTAGAACTCAAACTTTTGATCTGTGATAATTCTACACTCTCAAATAAATAAAATGAAATTATTATTAAGCAGTGTTTGAATATATAAAGAGATCTGAAAGGTTTCTTGTTGTCTAGGTGGTTCACCAAGAGAACAACCACACGCACACCAGGGGGCCGTCGTGACCGTGATCGGATGGTAGTTGGATATACAATTACCTATGCAATCAGTGCCTATCACCACTGATGTTGTGAGTTCGATCTCCGGTTTCCTTCACCAAATAAAACTGACTGCCACGATATTGATGAAATATTGTTGAAAGTGGTGTTAAACACCATCAAACAAACAAACATACACACACACCACCACCAACACCTTCTCTCATTTCTTTCTTCATTTTCTGTTCTTGTTCAATTTACACATGTTAATGTAAGACATTCATATACATGCATGCTCTATCAAATAATGTTGAAATAAATTATATTAATATTTAAACAATATTATTAAGAAAAAACTGGTGGAACGCGCTAATCTGGGTCACGGGTCACTGTAATCGGGCGGCTGTATCGAGAAACAGATACGGTGTTGAAAAAACTGTTGATACTCATCAAATATTGATAAATGCAATACAATTTTATGTTTGTCTTCAAGAAATATGATAGACAAAACCATGTGTGAAGTTTTATAACGAAATATCTCCGATTTCTATGTAAATTTACGAGTTGAAGTTGCGGCTGTATCGAGAAACAGATACGGTGTTGAACAAACTGTTGATACTCATCAAATATTGATAAATGCAATAAAATTTTATGTTTGTCTTCAAGAAATATGATAGACAAAACCATGTGTGAAGTTTTATGACGAAATATCTTCAATTTCTATGTAAATTTACGAGTTGAAGTTGCGGCTGTATCGAGAAACAAATACGGTGTTGAAAAAATTGTTGATACTCATAAAATATTGATAAATGCAATACAATTTTATGTTTGTCTTCAAGAAATATGATAGACAAAACCATGTGTGAAGTTTTATGACGAAATATCTCCGATTTCTATGTAAATTTACGAGTTGAAGTTGCGGCTGTATCGAGAAACAGATACGGTGTTGAAAAAACTGTTGATACTCATCAAATATTGATAAATGCAATAAAATTTTATGTTTGTCTTCAAGAAATATGATAGACAAAACCATGTGTGAAGTTTTATGACGAAATATCTCCAATTTCTATGTAAATTTACGTGTTGAAGTTGCGGCTGTATCGAGAAACAGATACGGTGTTGAAAAAACTGTTGATACTCATCAAATATTGATAAATGCAATAAAATTTTATGTTTGTCTTCAAGAAATATGATAGATAAAACCATGTGTGAAGTTTTATGACGAAATATCTCCAATTTCTATGTAAATTTACGAGTTGAAGTTGCGGCTGTATCGAGAAACAGATACGGTGTTGAAAAAATTGTTGATACTCATAAAATATTGATAAATGCAATACAATTTTATGTTTGTCTTCAAGAAATATCATAGACAAAACCATGTGTGAAGTTTTATGACGAAATATCTCCGATTTCTATGTAAATTTACGAGTTGAAGTTGCGGCTGTATCGAGAAACAGATACGGTGTTGAAAAAACTGTTGATACTCATCAAATATTAATAAATGCAATACAATTTTATGTTTGTCTTCAAGAAATATGATAGACAAAACCATGTGTGAAGTTTTATGACGAAATATTTCCGATTTCTATGTAAATTTACGAGTTGAAGTGGGGAAACACCCACAGGTAATTTTAGCGATGTATTTTTTATCTTGGACAAGAATAATGAGCGTCCTGATTGGATGACCGATTTAAAACACTGAAATCTATGTTATATTTATTCATTTGTTTGATTCTGGAATATTGTTGATCATTGATTTAAACAAGAAAAAAGGGGAAAAAGGGGGGGGGAGGTGAATTTTATTTGTGGATTTTACGGTTAAATAAATGTTATGTTTCGACAGTTTAAAGAGAAAAATAAAAATTTGTTGCGACTAAAGCTTAAATCAGCGTTAAAAATATTTTAATTGAACAAATATCAGTGGTTTTGTAAATGAGATTTATTTTAAATAGAAAATCTTAATTTATTATTTATTAATTTATTATTAATGATACAATTTTATATCCCTTGGGAGGGGGAGGGGGCTATGATGAAAATTTTAAATAAAAACACAGGACCGGACTTTAAGCAAAAATAATAATCCAGGATTAGTTTTTTATTAAAAAAATCCAGGACCCCTGTGTCCATGAATTTTTTTTTTTTTTTTTAAAGTTAATAATATGAAATATTGACATCCACACTTGCCTTTTGGACAGCACATTTCTGTGTCCACACTTGTTGAAACATATAAAATAAATTCTAAATTAAACATTTCAGAGTTGAATATAGGTTACAAAACAACAAAACAAGACAACAAAATAAATCGTAAGCCAATATACAAAGACATTTCATTCAACCTATGCCAACATTTAAAAATATATATATAAAAAGATAAAAAAGATTGTTGGCATAGGTTGAATAGGTTAATTGTTACGGGGTATATAAACATGACTAGTCATGTTTAATTAGTGTAAAATCAGGGAGATGTCAATGTACTCCAAGTCCACAATTAATTTTTGATGTAAGATTGTCTTGTTTTTGTGTGAGTATTGAGTGAATAAACTAAGTAGGTATTTAAAATCATATTTTATGGTATAACAAACAAAAAATCAGTATATCAGAACATATATTTAATATCAAACTTTATAAAAATAATTAGGATATTATAAGCACATATATTTTAACATCAATCATTATGAAAATAAAATAGGATATTATAAGTATATATATTTTTATATCATACTTCATGAAAATAAATTAGGATATTATAAGCACAGATATTTTTTTTTATCATACTTCAAATTATCTTATAAATAATTAGCTTGGAGTGAACTGAATTATCTTATGATTAATTAGCTTGGAATGAGTAATCAAAAAATACTCTTCAAAATTATGATAATTCTAAATTTATAAATAAATATTATTAAAAACTTTTGAATTTAGATTTTAAGAAAATGCTTAATTGCATGAGTATCATATAATATTTTGAATTCATACATTTTAGAAATATTGTTTATTTAAATTATTCTAAAATTATACATTTTCATCTTTTTTATTTACAGATTTTTGTTTAATTTTACCAGATTTTTATTTTATATGTAAATTTTTACAAAAGTTTAATTATATATTTTTCAAGATGTTAAATTTTAACAGACTTATTCTTATATTTTTAGATTGTTTTTTGTTTAGTTTTGTTTCTTTTTTTATAATAAATTTCACCTTTGAGACCTTTTTACAAGTTTAATTTTTTTTTCAAGTTGTTAAATTCTAACAGACTTATTCTTATATTTTTAGATTGTTTTTTGTTTAGTTTTTTTTTATAATAAATTTCACTTTTGAGACCTTTTCACAAAAGTTTAATTATTTTTTTTCAAGTTGTTAAATTTTAACAGACTTATTCTTATATTTTTAGATCGTTTTTTGTTTATTATTTTTTTTTTAATAATAAATTTCACTTTTGAGACCTGCATTTCCAAATTTACTTACCTGTAACTGTCATTAATTGTTATATAAACACCTGTAATATAATGTTTGTTGGCATACCTTGCATATGATATTTCAAAATGTTGGCGTAGGTTGAAGACACCACAAAGACAAACAGGTTGACAAAAATAAATAAATAAATAAAAACAATTGCCAATAATAAATAGATAAATAGACAATACAAACAGTTGCCAAAAATAAATAAATAAATAAATAAATAAATAAATAAATAAATAAATAAATAAATAAATAAATAAATAAATAAATTAAAATAAAATAAAAAATTAAAAAAAATAAAGAAAGAAAGAAAGAAAGAAAGAAAAAAAGAAAGATAAACACTTGTCAAAAATAAAAAAAATATTTTTTATTTAAATGACTGAAACTGACAATACACACAGACTGGTAATTTTCTGTAATGGCTGTATGTGTCTTTAATGAAAGATATACAAGTGATAATTCAATTCAATGTAACTGCTCTGATAACTCTGAGTCGCTCTACTATCAACAAATGAGGACAGCTAAAACACATGCTGAGTTATTTAATGATTGAAATCAGAAGTGGATAAACTTTTCTCCATTGAAAAAAATAATCTGCTATCCTGTTGTATAAGTAATGAAGATTCATAATAGATTTAGATAACTGTTACAAACATGAATGACCAAAATTCATAATAAATTTAAAGATGAATTTATTATTTTTTTTCTTTTTATCCTACAGATTTTAGAAAAGGGTTTATAAAGCAGGAGAATAGGACGTCTATTTAAGACCATGTAAGTAGAAGTTATTAGCTTCTACTACTACTACTACTACTAGTATTGAGATGTAAAAAAGGGGACGTTTAACTAAGAATTTAGTACCCATGTCCAAATAGATATTTGAGTAAATCGGTGAACCGGTGTTGTATAATTGTGGGTCCTCCAACTTATGGATCCAGCAGGACCTGGAATATTTACATAATGGGTCCAGGTCTCCATAATTTGGAAACTGCCCGCATAAGATTTGGTGCCGCCAGAACAAAACACAACAGTGCAAACACCAAAGTTAACACAATAAAAAAGGCCAAGAAAAAACCAACTGCCACAAAACCGGGTGCTCCAGAAGGACTAGTATTTCTTGCAGGATGACAAACGGTCCGGATTACACTTTCAACAAGACTTTTGGGACAATATACAAGTGATTTGTTATCAATGTCTTGACTAAGGGTTATAATACTGCTGAATCTCCACATTTTGAAAAGTTTTAAATGAATTGAATTAGTCTGGTCTGAAAAAATCATATATTGTTTCAAGAAATTAAGACGATCATTCTGTTAAAAAAATCCGGACACACAGGCGTGCAACATAAGCAAACATATAACACTATAAGGGAAACAATGACTCTATTCCAGGGTTTTATGGTAATGGTGTTTAACGCCACGTTCAACAATATTTCAGTTATATCGTGGTGGTCAGTTTTATTTGGTGAAGGTAACCGGAGTACCCGGTGAAAACTACCAACCTGTCACTAGTCACTGACAAACTTTATCACATAATGTTGTATAGGGTACCGCAGAAAACCACAGACCTGTCACAAGTTACTGACAAACTTTATTACATAATGTTGTATAGAGTACCGCAGAAAACCACCGACCTGCCACAAGTCACTGACACACTTTATTACATAATGTTGTATCGAGTGCACCTCTTCATGAGCAGGATTCGAACTTACAACGTTAGTGGTGATAGGCACTGATTGCATAGGTATTTGTAAATCCAATTACCATGCGATTACGACCTCGACGACCCCTGAAATAGAGATAGGCAATCGTTGTATAGATATGTGTCTGTGTTAATTACACCGGATAGTTTATATATATAGAACTGTACCGAAATTTGAAAAAAAAAATCTAGACATGAAAATATTAGCTGCGAAACCGTAGCCCGTATGGTCCTTAGTCAGTTTTCTTATATTTGCGGACCATAGAAAACTGGCCAAGGACCATAAGGGTTACGGTTCCGCAGCTATGAAAATATGTAATGCAACTGCCAACCAATACAGAAGTATAGATATATAATGTGGTAGAGAAAAATATTTTTCCAATGTGGAATTTAGTTTTTTTTTTCAATGTGAACTTGGAAAGAGAGAAGACACAAAGTAACAATTGCACCTTCCATTCTTGCTAACAATTTTCTTTAAATTTGGATTTTGTGCGTTTTTTCAATTGTAAATTATGTTGATATTTGTAATCATTATTATATCATGGCAACACCCCCTTTTGTGTTGTTAGTATCTTTGTCATATGAAATAAGTCTTTTTTTTATTCGCTGGACATTTGTTCATTAATGACATTTAACTAGAATTGTTTTCTATTTTCTTCAACCGAATATATCAGTGACTTGCGACAGGTCGGTGGTTTTCTCCGGGTACTCCGGTTTCCTCCTCCAATAAAACTGACCGCCACGATATTAGCGAATTATTGTTGAAAGTGGCGTTAAACACCATAAACCAAACCACCCACCGAATAAAAAGCAATCAAAATGTTTTGTTTTCTTCATAATGTACTGTATATAACACAAATCATTTATATTTCTTAATAATGAAATATTTCTATTGATTAATATGAGAGATATGAAACAAGGAGCAGAATTGCATGATTCTTCATCACGAGTTTTGTTTTTATTTTCAGTGTCTGTGGAAAATTATTCGTCTTTGAACAGATTGACAGAAAACTAGTATTTTTCTGGAATATGTCTTCTCAACAATGATCAGTCATATTGAACCAATAACTGAGAAATACTGAAAGATGAAATGATGACGCAATTAGATAAAAGACACTTAACGCTCGCCATGTTATGGACATTTGTCTCGATTAAACGAAAATCATCAATGATAGGACTTAAAAGAGATGAAGATGTGAATACCACAATGCACATAGAAATATATATATAGTCCGATCCCATGATTACCGCATTTTATCATACTGTGTATTCAAGCAATTTTTGCCGCCATTTAAAAAAAAATTAAATACCACTGTAAGATTGATTTGATTTTTGGTGTTTAACGCCACTTTCAACAGTATTTCAGCTATATCATGGCGACCAGTTTTAGTGGTAAGCTTTATCACTTGCGGCTGCGAGTCGAGTACACCCTTTTTGTAATTTACAAAACCGGGTGCGAACCCACTCCGTATTGGTGATAGGCTTGTATGAGTTGCTAGCCTATAGATAATCCAACTACCTAACTCATTGAGCCACAAGGGCCCTCAATACCACTGTACCATAGGACCACGATATACATACCAATATATAAAACACCATCGTCGTTAAAACACCGCTGATACTCTCCAATGAGTGGAGAATATCGGTGAGTGATCAGCCCTGAATAACCTACAATGAGGCTGGACTAATTGCCAATTGGGCCCCGTGCAGGAGTTATCTACTCTTTGCTGTTCAAGTACACACAACAACACACTATAGGTTTTTTTTACAGAGAACAATTGACCCCCCCCCACCCGCCCTTCAGAAGGCCGTCCCTGCCCACGATTATCAAGTTAATGAAGAATAGAGTATTTGTGTTGAGCAAACATTACCAGTATTATGAATGTCTGTTATACTACAAGAATGCAAACTAAATTATGTTAAAAATAAATTCTATTTTATCTTTGCTTGTTATATTAATGTATCGAGATTATTATTGTTTAGCAGTAGGATTAATATATTAATACCCAGGAATTTCAGAGAAGCATAGTGACAATAAGCTTTAAAACATAATTATTTTTTATGGTTGGATAAATGATGTGGATTTTTGGTTTCTTTGTTCTTTCTGTAATCAAAACGACCCCCTTATGTTGTTGTCTCAGTAGATGTGATTGAGATTTTATTTATTGTGTTTAACGCCACTATATTATGGCGACCAGTTTTAGTGGTGGAAGAAGTAGAGAGAACCACCGACCATGGGCATACAACTGGTAAACTTTATCACTTGCGGCTGCGAGTCGAGTGCACCCTTTTTTGTAATTTACAAAGTCAGGCGCGAACCCACCCGTATCAATTGGTGATAGGCTTGTATGAATTGTTAGGTAATCCAACTACCTAACTTATTGAACCACCCGGACTCTATAGTAGAATTAATGTACTTATTTATAGATCTATAAACTAGAAGTAAAATTAGCTAATTATATCTTGTTTCTAATCGGCAACTGTTATAATGTTTTCAACACAGGTTTTAAGAAGTCCTCTACTTCAGGATGAATTGGTCTTGTCCATCATAACTCTTTCTTTTCTTATATGCTTACAATTTTTTTTTCTCAAATATAAAGCTTGTGGATCTTTCTTTCCTTACCACTTGTGTCATTTGGACAAAAAAATCTTACCAAGGACCACAATTTTTAACATTTAGTTATTGTGGTCATTATGTATTACTTTTGTTAGTATAGCATATTTGTTTTTTATTATGATAGTTCTTTTACCAGAATAGAACCTAGATATCAAATTTAGTGTATACAACGCGTTTCTGGAGTAACCTTCATCAGCTCAAAGTCGAAAGATTGGCAAGCCAAATAATTTTAAAAGTTATGGGAGATAACTTCAGCATTGCAGAATCTACATTACGGTATTCAAACTAGGTAATAAAATAAAAGACAAAAACTACCACACTGTAGGAATAATTACAAACATTTATTATAAGATGGCAGAAACCACACTGTAGGAATATTTACAAACATCTATTATAAGATGGCAGAAACCACACTGTAGGAATAATTACAAACATTTATTATAAGATCGCAGAAACCACACTGTAGGAATAATTACAAACATCTATTATAAGATGGCAGAAACCACACTGTAGGAATAATTACAAACATCTATTATAAGATGGCAGAAACTACCACACTGTAGGAATAATTACAAACATCTATTATAAGATGGCTGAAACTACCACACTGTAGGAATAATTACAAACATCTATTATAAGATCGCAGAAACCACACTGTAGGAATAATTACAAACATCTATTATAAGATGACAGAAACTACCACACTGTAGGAATAATTACAGACATTTATTATAAGATCGCAGAAACCACACTGTAGGAATAATTACAAACATCTATTATAAGATCGCAGAAACCACTCTGTAGGAATAATTACAAACATTTATTATAAGATGGCAGAAACCACACTGTAGGAATAATTACAAACATCTATTATAAGATGACAGAAACTACCACACTGTAGGAATAATTACAAACATCTATTATAAGATGGCAGAAACCACACTGTAGGAATAATTACAAACATCTATTATAAGATCGCAGAAACCACACTGTAGGAATAATTACAAACATCTATTATAAGATGGCAGAAACTACCACACTGTAGGAATAATTACAAACATCTATTATAAGATCGCAGAAACCACACTGTAGGAATAATTACAAACATCTATTATAAGATGACAGAAACTACCACACTGTAGGAATAATTACAAACATCCATTATAAGATGGCAGAAACCACACTGTAGGAATAATTACAAACATATATTAAAAGATCACAGAAACCACACTGTAGGAATAATTACAAACATCCATTATAAGATCGCAGAAACCACACTGTAGGAATAATTACAAACATCTATTATAAGATCGCAGAAACCACACTGTAGGAATAATTACAAACATCTATTATAAGATGACAGAAACTACCACACTGTAGGAATAATTACAAACATCCATTATAAGATGGCAGAAACCACACTGTAGGAATAATTACAAACATATATTAAAAGATCACAGAAACCACACTGTAGGAATAATTACAAACATCCATTATAAGATCGCAGAAACCACACTGTAGGAATAATTACAGACATTTATTATAAGATCGCAGAAACCACTCTGTAGGAATAATTACAAACATCTATTATAAGATCGCAGAAACCACACTGTAGGAATAATTACAAACATCTATTATAAGATCGCAGAAACCACACTGTAGATATAATTACAAACATCTATTATAAGATCACAGAAACTACCACACTGTAGGAATAATTACAAACATCTATTATAAGATGGCAGAAACCACACTGTAGGAATAATTACAAACATCTATTATAAGATCGCAGAAACCACACTAGGAATAATTACAAACATCTATTATAAGATCACAGAAACTACCACACTGTTGGAATAATTACAAACATCTATTATAAGATCGCAGAAACCACACTGTAGGAATAATTACAAACATCTATTATAAGATCGCAGAAACCACACTGTAGGAATAATTACAAACATCTATTATAAGATGGCAGAAACCACACTGTAGGAATAATTACAAACATCTATTATAAGATGGCAGAAACCACACTGTAGGAATAATTACAAACATCTATTATAAGATGGCAGAAACCACACTGTAGGAATAATTACAAACATCTATTATAAGATGGCAGAAACCACACTGTAGGAATAATTACAAACATCTATTATAAGATGGCAGAAACCACACTGTAGGAATAATTACAAACATATATTAAAAGATCACAGAAACCACACTGTATGAATAATTACAAACATCTATTATAAGATCGCAGAAACCACACTAGGAATAATTACAAACATCTATTATAAGATCACAGAAACTACCACACTGTTGGAATAATTACAAACATCTATTATAAGATCGCAGAAACCACACTGTAGGAATAATTACAAACATCTATTATAAGATCGCAGAAACCACACTGTAGGAATAATTACAAACATCTATTATAAGATGGCAGAAACCACACTGTAGGAATAATTACAAACATCTATTATAAGATGGCAGAAACCACACTGTAGGAATAATTACAAACATCTATTATAAGATGGCAGAAACCACACTGTAGGAATAATTACAAACATCTATTATAAGATGGCAGAAACCACACTGTAGGAATAATTACAAACATTTATTAGAAGATGGCAGAAACCACACTGTAGGAATAATTACAAACATATATTAAAAGATCACAGAAACCACACTGTATGAATAATTACAAACATCTATTATAAGATGGCAGAAACCACACTGTAGGAATATTTACAGACATTTATTATAAGATCGCAGAAACTACCACACTGTAGGAATAATTACAAGCATCTATTATAAGATGGCAGAAACCACACTGTAGGAATAATTACAAGCATCTATTATAAGATGGCAGAAACCACACTGTAGGAATAATTACAAACATATATTAAAAGATCACAGAAACCACACTGTAGGAATAATTACAAACATCTATTATAAGATCACAGAAACCACACTGTAGGAATAATTACAAACATCTATTATAAGATCACAGAAACCACACTGTAGGAATAATTACAAACATCTATTATAAGATGGCAGAAACCACACTGTAGGAATAATTACAAACATCTATTATAAGATGGCAGAAACCACACTGTAGGAATAATTACAAACATCTATTATAAGATCGCAGAAACCACACTGTAGGAATAATTACAAACATCCATTATAAGATCGCAGAAACCACACTAGGAATAATTACAAACATTTATTATAAGATGGCAGAAACCACTCTGTAGGAATAATTACAAACATCTATTATAAGATCGCAGAAACCACACTGTAGGAATAATTACAAACATCTATTATAAGATGGCAGAAACCACACTGTAGAAATAATTACAAACATCTATTATAAGATCACAGAAACTACCACACTGTAGGAATAATTACAAACATCTATTATAAGATGGCAGAAACCACACTGTAGGAATAATTACAAACATCTATTATAAGATCGCAGAAACCACACTAGGAATAATTACAAACATCTATTATAAGATCACAGAAACTACCACACTGTTGGAATAATTACAAACATTTATTATAAGATCGCAGAAACCACACTGTAGGAATAATTACAAACATCCATTATAAGATCGCAGAAACTACCACACTGTAGGAATAATTACAAACATCTATTATAAGATCACAGAAACCACACTGTAGGAATAATTACAAACATCTATTATAAGATGGCAGAAACCACACTGTAGGAATAATTACAAACATCTATTATAAGATGGCAGAAACCACACTGTAGGAATAATTACAAACATCTATTATAAGATCGCAGAAACCACACTGTAGGAATAATTACAAACATCCATTATAAGATCGCAGAAACCACACTAGGAATAATTACAAACATTTATTATAAGATCGCAGAAACCACACTGTAGGAATAATTACAAACATCTATTATAAGATCGCAGAAACCACACTGTAGGAATAATTACAAACATCTATTATAAGATGGCAGAAACCACACTGTAGAAATAATTACAAACATCTATTATAAGATCACAGAAACTACCACAGTGTAGGAATAATTACAAACATCTATTATAAGATCACAGAAACCACACTGTAGGAATAATTACAAACATCTATTATAAGATCGCAGAAACCACACTAGGAATAATTACAAACATCTATTATAAGATCACAGAAACTACCACACTGTTGGAATAATTACAAACATTTATTATAAGATCGCAGAAACCACACTGTAGGAATAATTACAAACATCCATTATAAGATCGCAGAAACTACCACACTGTAGGAATAATTACAAACATCTATTATAAGATCGCAGAAACCACACTAGGAATAATTACAAACATCTATTATAAGATCACAGAAACTACCACACTGTTGGAATAATTACAAACATCTATTATAAGATGACAGAAACCACACTGTAGGAATAATTACAAACATCTATTATAAGATGGCAGAAACCACACTGTAGGAATAATTACAAACATCTATTATAAGATGGCAGAAACCACACTGTAGGAATAATTACAAACATCTATTATAAGATGGCAGAAACCACACTGTAGGAATAATTACAAACATCTATTATAAGATGGCAGAAACCACACTGTAGGAATAATTACAAACATATATTAAAAGATCACAGAAACCACACTGTAGGAATAATTACAAATATCTATTATAAGATGGCAGAAACCACACTGTAGGAATATTTACAGACATTTATTATAAGATCGCAGAAACCACACTGTAGGAATATTTACAGACATTTATTATAAGATCGCAGAAACTACCACACTGTAGGAATAATTACAAGCATCTATTATAAGATGGCAGAAACCACACTGTAGGAATAATTACAAACATATATTAAAAGATCACAGAAACCACACTGTAGGAATAATTACAAACATCTATTATAAGATCACAGAAACCACACTGTAGGAATAATTACAAACATCTATTATAAGATGGCAGAAACCACACTGTATGAATAATTACAAACATCTATTATAAGATGGCAGAAACCACACTGTAGGAATAATTACAAACATCTATTATAAGATGGCAGAAACCACACTGTAGGAATAATTACAAACATCTATTATAAGATCACAGAAACTACCACACTGTAGGAATAATTACAAACATTTATTATAAGATCGCAGAAACCACACTGTAGGAATATTTACAAACATCTATTATAAGATTACAGAAACTACCACACTGTTGGAATAATTACAAACATCTATTATAAGATCGCAGAAACCACACTGTAGGAATAATTACAAACATCTATTATAAGATCACAGAAACTACCACACTGTAGGAATAATTACAAACATCTAATATAAGATGGCAGAAACTACCACACTGTAGGAATAATTACAAACATCTATTATAAGATCACAGAAACCACACTGTAGGAATAATTACAAACATTTATTATAAGATCGCAGAAACCACACTGTAGGAATAATTACAAACATCTATTATAAGATCGCGGAAACCACACTGTAGGAATAATTACAAACATCTATTATAAGATCACAGAAACCACACTGTAGGAATAATTACAAACATCTATTATAAGATCACAGAAACTACCACACTGTAGGAATAATTACAAACATCTATTATAAGATCGCAGAAACCACACTGTAGGAATAATTACAAGCATCTATTATAAGATGGCAGAAACCACACTGTAGGAATAATTACAAACATATATTAAAAGATCACAGAAACCACACTGTAGGAATAATTACAAACATCTATTATAAGATCACAGAAACCACACTGTAGGAATAATTACAAACATCTATTATAAGATGGCAGAAACCACACTGTATGAATAATTACAAACATCTATTATAAGATGGCAGAAACCACACTGTAGGAATAATTACAAACATCTATTATAAGATGGCAGAAACCACACTGTAGGAATAATTACAAACATCTATTATAAGATCACAGAAACTACCACACTGTAGGAATAATTACAAACATTTATTATAAGATCGCAGAAACCACACTGTAGGAATATTTACAAACATCTATTATAAGATTACAGAAACTACCACACTGTTGGAATAATTACAAACATCTATTATAAGATCGCAGAAACCACACTGTAGGAATAATTACAAACATCTATTATAAGATCACAGAAACTACCACACTGTAGGAATAATTACAAACATCTAATATAAGATGGCAGAAACTACCACACTGTAGGAATAATTACAAACATCTATTATAAGATCACAGAAACCACACTGTAGGAATAATTACAAACATTTATTATAAGATCGCAGAAACCACACTGTAGGAATAATTACAAACATCTATTATAAGATCGCGGAAACCACACTGTAGGAATAATTACAAACATCTATTATAAGATCACAGAAACCACACTGTAGGAATAATTACAAACATCTATTATAAGATCACAGAAACTACCACACTGTAGGAATAATTACAAACATCTATTATAAGATCGCAGAAACCACACTGTAGGAATAATTACAAACATCTATTATAAGATCACAGAAACCACACTGTAGGAATAATTACAAACATTTATTATAAGATCGCAGAAACCACACTGTAGGAATAATTACAGACATTTATTATAAGATCGCAGAAACCACTCTGTAGGAATAATTACAAACATTTATTATAAGATGGCAGAAACCACACTGTAGGAATAATTACAAACATCTATTATAAGATCGCAGAAACCACACTGTAGGAATAATTACAAACATCCATTATAAGATCACAGAAACCACACTAGGAATAATTACAAACATTTATTATAAGATCGCAGAAACCACACTGTAGGAATAATTACAAACATCCATTATAAGATCGCAGAAACCACACTAGGAATAATTACAAACATTTATTATAAGATCGCAGAAACCACACTGTAGGAATAATTACAAACATCCATTATAAGATCGCAGAAACCACACTGTAGGAATATTTACAGACATTTATTATAAGATCGCAGAAACCACTCTGTAGGAATAATTACAAACATTTATTATAAGATGGCAGAAACCACACTGTAGGAATAATTACAAACATCTATTATAAGATCGCAGAAACCACACTGTAGGAATAATTACAAACATCCATTATAAGATCGCAGAAACCACACTAGGAATAATTATAAACATTTATTATAAGATCGCAGAAACCACACTGTAGGAATAATTACAAACATCTATTATAAGATCGCAGAAACCACACTGTAGGAATAATTACAAACATCTATTATAAGATGGCAGAAACCACACTGTAGGAATATTTACAGACATTTATTATAAGATCGCAGAAACCACACTGTAGGAATATTTACAGACATTTATTATAAGATCGCAGAAACTACCACACTGTAGGAATAATTACAAGCATCTATTATAAGATCACAGAAACCACACTGTAGGAATAATTACAAACATCTATTATAAGATGGCAGAAACTACCACACTGTTGGAATAATTACAAACATCTATTATAAGATCACAGAAACCACACTGTAGGAATAATTACAAACATCTATTATAAGATCACAGAAACCACACTGTAGGAATAATTACAAACATCTATTATAAGATCACAGAAATCACACTGTAGGAATAATTACAAACATCTATTATAAGATCACAGAAACCACACTGTAGGAATAATTACAAACATCCATTAGAAGATCACAGAAACCACACTGTAGGAATAATTACAAACATCTATTATAAGATGGCAGAAACCACACTGTAGGAATAATTACAAACATCTATTATAAGATGGCAGAAACCACACTGTAGGAATAATTACAAACATCTATTATAAGATCACAGAAACTACCACACTGTTGGAATAATTACAAACATTTATTATAAGATCGCAGAAACCACACTGTAGGAATATTTACAAACATCTATTATAAGATTACAGAAACTACCACACTGTTGGAATAATTACAAACATCTATTATAAGATCGCAGAAACCACACTGTAGGAATAATTACAAACATCTATTATAAGATCACAGAAACTACCACACTGTAGGAATAATTACAAACATCTAATATAAGATGGCAGAAACTACCACACTGTAGGAATAATTACAAACATCTATTATAAGATCACAGAAACCACACTGTAGGAATAATTACAAACATTTATTATAAGATCGCAGAAACCACACTGTAGGAATAATTACAAACATCTATTATAAGATCGCGGAAACCACACTGTAGGAATAATTACAAACATCTATTATAAGATCACAGAAACCACACTGTAGGAATAATTACAAACATCTATTATAAGATCACAGAAACTACCACACTGTAGGAATAATTACAAACATCTATTATAAGATCGCAGAAACCACACTGTAGGAATAATTACAAACATCTATTATAAGATCACAGAAACCACACTGTAGGAATAATTACAAACATTTATTATAAGATCGCAGAAACCACACTGTAGGAATAATTACAGACATTTATTATAAGATCGCAGAAACCACTCTGTAGGAATAATTACAAACATTTATTATAAGATGGCAGAAACCACACTGTAGGAATAATTACAAACATCTATTATAAGATCGCAGAAACCACACTGTAGGAATAATTACAAACATCCATTATAAGATCGCAGAAACCACACTAGGAATAATTACAAACATTTATTATAAGATCGCAGAAACCACACTGTAGGAATAATTACAAACATCCATTATAAGATCGCAGAAACCACACTAGGAATAATTACAAACATTTATTATAAGATCGCAGAAACCACACTGTAGGAATAATTACAAACATCCATTATAAGATCGCAGAAACCACACTGTAGGAATATTTACAGACATTTATTATAAGATCGCAGAAACCACTCTGTAGGAATAATTACAAACATTTATTATAAGATGGCAGAAACCACACTGTAGGAATAATTACAAACATCTATTATAAGATCGCAGAAACCACACTGTAGGAATAATTACAAACATCTATTATAAGATCACAGAAACCACACTGTAGGAATAATTACAAACATCCATTAGAAGATCACAGAAACCACACTGTAGGAATAATTACAAACATCTATTATAAGATGGCAGAAACCACACTGTAGGAATAATTACAAACATCTATTATAAGATGGCAGAAACCACACTGTAGGAATAATTACAAACATCTATTATAAGATCACAGAAACTACCACACTGTTGGAATAATTACAAACATTTATTATAAGATCGCAGAAACCACACTGTAGGAATATTTACAAACATCTATTATAAGATTACAGAAACTACCACACTGTTGGAATAATTACAAACATCTATTATAAGATCGCAGAAACCACACTGTAGGAATAATTACAAACATCTATTATAAGATCACAGAAACTACCACACTGTAGGAATAATTACAAACATCTAATATAAGATGGCAGAAACTACCACACTGTTGGAATAATTACAAACATCTATTATAAGATCGCAGAAACCACACTAGGAATAATTACAAACATCTATTATAAGATCACAGAAACTACCACACTGTTGGAATAATTACAAACATCTATTATAAGATCGCAGAAACCACACTGTAGGAATAATTACAAACATCTATTATAAGATCGCAGAAACCACACTGTAGGAATAATTACAAACATCTATTATAAGATGGCAGAAACCACACTGTAGGAATAATTACAAACATCTATTATAAGATGGCAGAAACCACACTGTAGGAATAATTACAAACATCTATTATAAGATGGCAGAAACCACACTGTAGGAATAATTACAAACATCTATTATAAGATGGCAGAAACCACACTGTAGGAATAATTACAAACATTTATTAGAAGATGGCAGAAACCACACTGTAGGAATAATTACAAACATATATTAAAAGATCACAGAAACCACACTGTATGAATAATTACAAACATCTATTATAAGATGGCAGAAACCACACTGTAGGAATATTTACAGACATTTATTATAAGATCGCAGAAACTACCACACTGTAGGAATAATTACAAGCATCTATTATAAGATGGCAGAAACCACACTGTAGGAATAATTACAAGCATCTATTATAAGATGGCAGAAACCACACTGTAGGAATAATTACAAACATATATTAAAAGATCACAGAAACCACACTGTAGGAATAATTACAAACATCTATTATAAGATCACAGAAACCACACTGTAGGAATAATTACAAACATCTATTATAAGATCACAGAAACCACACTGTAGGAATAATTACAAACATCTATTATAAGATGGCAGAAACCACACTGTAGGAATAATTACAAACATCTATTATAAGATGGCAGAAACCACACTGTAGGAATAATTACAAACATCTATTATAAGATCGCAGAAACCACACTGTAGGAATAATTACAAACATCCATTATAAGATCGCAGAAACCACACTAGGAATAATTACAAACATTTATTATAAGATGGCAGAAACCACTCTGTAGGAATAATTACAAACATCTATTATAAGATCGCAGAAACCACACTGTAGGAATAATTACAAACATCTATTATAAGATGGCAGAAACCACACTGTAGAAATAATTACAAACATCTATTATAAGATCACAGAAACTACCACACTGTAGGAATAATTACAAACATCTATTATAAGATGGCAGAAACCACACTGTAGGAATAATTACAAACATCTATTATAAGATCGCAGAAACCACACTAGGAATAATTACAAACATCTATTATAAGATCACAGAAACTACCACACTGTTGGAATAATTACAAACATTTATTATAAGATCGCAGAAACCACACTGTAGGAATAATTACAAACATCCATTATAAGATCGCAGAAACTACCACACTGTAGGAATAATTACAAACATCTATTATAAGATCACAGAAACCACACTGTAGGAATAATTACAAACATCTATTATAAGATGGCAGAAACCACACTGTAGGAATAATTACAAACATCTATTATAAGATGGCAGAAACCACACTGTAGGAATAATTACAAACATCTATTATAAGATCGCAGAAACCACACTGTAGGAATAATTACAAACATCCATTATAAGATCGCAGAAACCACACTAGGAATAATTACAAACATTTATTATAAGATCGCAGAAACCACACTGTAGGAATAATTACAAACATCTATTATAAGATCGCAGAAACCACACTGTAGGAATAATTACAAACATCTATTATAAGATGGCAGAAACCACACTGTAGAAATAATTACAAACATCTATTATAAGATCACAGAAACTACCACAGTGTAGGAATAATTACAAACATCTATTATAAGATCACAGAAACCACACTGTAGGAATAATTACAAACATCTATTATAAGATCGCAGAAACCACACTAGGAATAATTACAAACATCTATTATAAGATCACAGAAACTACCACACTGTTGGAATAATTACAAACATTTATTATAAGATCGCAGAAACCACACTGTAGGAATAATTACAAACATCCATTATAAGATCGCAGAAACTACCACACTGTAGGAATAATTACAAACATCTATTATAAGATCGCAGAAACCACACTAGGAATAATTACAAACATCTATTATAAGATCACAGAAACTACCACACTGTTGGAATAATTACAAACATCTATTATAAGATGACAGAAACCACACTGTAGGAATAATTACAAACATCTATTATAAGATGGCAGAAACCACACTGTAGGAATAATTACAAACATCTATTATAAGATGGCAGAAACCACACTGTAGGAATAATTACAAACATCTATTATAAGATGGCAGAAACCACACTGTAGGAATAATTACAAACATCTATTATAAGATGGCAGAAACCACACTGTAGGAATAATTACAAACATATATTAAAAGATCACAGAAACCACACTGTAGGAATAATTACAAATATCTATTATAAGATGGCAGAAACCACACTGTAGGAATATTTACAGACATTTATTATAAGATCGCAGAAACCACACTGTAGGAATATTTACAGACATTTATTATAAGATCGCAGAAACTACCACACTGTAGGAATAATTACAAGCATCTATTATAAGATGGCAGAAACCACACTGTAGGAATAATTACAAACATATATTAAAAGATCACAGAAACCACACTGTAGGAATAATTACAAACATCTATTATAAGATCACAGAAACCACACTGTAGGAATAATTACAAACATCTATTATAAGATGGCAGAAACCACACTGTATGAATAATTACAAACATCTATTATAAGATGGCAGAAACCACACTGTAGGAATAATTACAAACATCTATTATAAGATGGCAGAAACCACACTGTAGGAATAATTACAAACATCTATTATAAGATCACAGAAACTACCACACTGTAGGAATAATTACAAACATTTATTATAAGATCGCAGAAACCACACTGTAGGAATATTTACAAACATCTATTATAAGATTACAGAAACTACCACACTGTTGGAATAATTACAAACATCTATTATAAGATCGCAGAAACCACACTGTAGGAATAATTACAAACATCTATTATAAGATCACAGAAACTACCACACTGTAGGAATAATTACAAACATCTAATATAAGATGGCAGAAACTACCACACTGTAGGAATAATTACAAACATCTATTATAAGATCACAGAAACCACACTGTAGGAATAATTACAAACATTTATTATAAGATCGCAGAAACCACACTGTAGGAATAATTACAAACATCTATTATAAGATCGCGGAAACCACACTGTAGGAATAATTACAAACATCTATTATAAGATCACAGAAACCACACTGTAGGAATAATTACAAACATCTATTATAAGATCACAGAAACTACCACACTGTAGGAATAATTACAAACATCTATTATAAGATCGCAGAAACCACACTGTAGGAATAATTACAAGCATCTATTATAAGATGGCAGAAACCACACTGTAGGAATAATTACAAACATATATTAAAAGATCACAGAAACCACACTGTAGGAATAATTACAAACATCTATTATAAGATCACAGAAACCACACTGTAGGAATAATTACAAACATCTATTATAAGATGGCAGAAACCACACTGTATGAATAATTACAAACATCTATTATAAGATGGCAGAAACCACACTGTAGGAATAATTACAAACATCTATTATAAGATGGCAGAAACCACACTGTAGGAATAATTACAAACATCTATTATAAGATCACAGAAACTACCACACTGTAGGAATAATTACAAACATTTATTATAAGATCGCAGAAACCACACTGTAGGAATATTTACAAACATCTATTATAAGATTACAGAAACTACCACACTGTTGGAATAATTACAAACATCTATTATAAGATCGCAGAAACCACACTGTAGGAATAATTACAAACATCTATTATAAGATCACAGAAACTACCACACTGTAGGAATAATTACAAACATCTAATATAAGATGGCAGAAACTACCACACTGTAGGAATAATTACAAACATCTATTATAAGATCACAGAAACCACACTGTAGGAATAATTACAAACATTTATTATAAGATCGCAGAAACCACACTGTAGGAATAATTACAAACATCTATTATAAGATCGCGGAAACCACACTGTAGGAATAATTACAAACATCTATTATAAGATCACAGAAACCACACTGTAGGAATAATTACAAACATCTATTATAAGATCACAGAAACTACCACACTGTAGGAATAATTACAAACATCTATTATAAGATCGCAGAAACCACACTGTAGGAATAATTACAAACATCTATTATAAGATCACAGAAACCACACTGTAGGAATAATTACAAACATTTATTATAAGATCGCAGAAACCACACTGTAGGAATAATTACAGACATTTATTATAAGATCGCAGAAACCACTCTGTAGGAATAATTACAAACATTTATTATAAGATGGCAGAAACCACACTGTAGGAATAATTACAAACATCTATTATAAGATCGCAGAAACCACACTGTAGGAATAATTACAAACATCCATTATAAGATCACAGAAACCACACTAGGAATAATTACAAACATTTATTATAAGATCGCAGAAACCACACTGTAGGAATAATTACAAACATCCATTATAAGATCGCAGAAACCACACTAGGAATAATTACAAACATTTATTATAAGATCGCAGAAACCACACTGTAGGAATAATTACAAACATCCATTATAAGATCGCAGAAACCACACTGTAGGAATATTTACAGACATTTATTATAAGATCGCAGAAACCACTCTGTAGGAATAATTACAAACATTTATTATAAGATGGCAGAAACCACACTGTAGGAATAATTACAAACATCTATTATAAGATCGCAGAAACCACACTGTAGGAATAATTACAAACATCCATTATAAGATCGCAGAAACCACACTAGGAATAATTATAAACATTTATTATAAGATCGCAGAAACCACACTGTAGGAATAATTACAAACATCTATTATAAGATCGCAGAAACCACACTGTAGGAATAATTACAAACATCTATTATAAGATGGCAGAAACCACACTGTAGGAATATTTACAGACATTTATTATAAGATCGCAGAAACCACACTGTAGGAATATTTACAGACATTTATTATAAGATCGCAGAAACTACCACACTGTAGGAATAATTACAAGCATCTATTATAAGATCACAGAAACCACACTGTAGGAATAATTACAAACATCTATTATAAGATGGCAGAAACTACCACACTGTTGGAATAATTACAAACATCTATTATAAGATCACAGAAACCACACTGTAGGAATAATTACAAACATCTATTATAAGATCACAGAAACCACACTGTAGGAATAATTACAAACATCTATTATAAGATCACAGAAATCACACTGTAGGAATAATTACAAACATCTATTATAAGATCACAGAAACCACACTGTAGGAATAATTACAAACATCCATTAGAAGATCACAGAAACCACACTGTAGGAATAATTACAAACATCTATTATAAGATGGCAGAAACCACACTGTAGGAATAATTACAAACATCTATTATAAGATGGCAGAAACCACACTGTAGGAATAATTACAAACATCTATTATAAGATCACAGAAACTACCACACTGTTGGAATAATTACAAACATTTATTATAAGATCGCAGAAACCACACTGTAGGAATATTTACAAACATCTATTATAAGATTACAGAAACTACCACACTGTTGGAATAATTACAAACATCTATTATAAGATCGCAGAAACCACACTGTAGGAATAATTACAAACATCTATTATAAGATCACAGAAACTACCACACTGTAGGAATAATTACAAACATCTAATATAAGATGGCAGAAACTACCACACTGTAGGAATAATTACAAACATCTATTATAAGATCACAGAAACCACACTGTAGGAATAATTACAAACATTTATTATAAGATCGCAGAAACCACACTGTAGGAATAATTACAAACATCTATTATAAGATCGCGGAAACCACACTGTAGGAATAATTACAAACATCTATTATAAGATCACAGAAACCACACTGTAGGAATAATTACAAACATCTATTATAAGATCACAGAAACTACCACACTGTAGGAATAATTACAAACATCTATTATAAGATCGCAGAAACCACACTGTAGGAATAATTACAAACATCTATTATAAGATCACAGAAACCACACTGTAGGAATAATTACAAACATTTATTATAAGATCGCAGAAACCACACTGTAGGAATAATTACAGACATTTATTATAAGATCGCAGAAACCACTCTGTAGGAATAATTACAAACATTTATTATAAGATGGCAGAAACCACACTGTAGGAATAATTACAAACATCTATTATAAGATCGCAGAAACCACACTGTAGGAATAATTACAAACATCCATTATAAGATCGCAGAAACCACACTAGGAATAATTACAAACATTTATTATAAGATCGCAGAAACCACACTGTAGGAATAATTACAAACATCCATTATAAGATCGCAGAAACCACACTAGGAATAATTACAAACATTTATTATAAGATCGCAGAAACCACACTGTAGGAATAATTACAAACATCCATTATAAGATCGCAGAAACCACACTGTAGGAATATTTACAGACATTTATTATAAGATCGCAGAAACCACTCTGTAGGAATAATTACAAACATTTATTATAAGATGGCAGAAACCACACTGTAGGAATAATTACAAACATCTATTATAAGATCGCAGAAACCACACTGTAGGAATAATTACAAACATCTATTATAAGATCACAGAAACCACACTGTAGGAATAATTACAAACATCCATTAGAAGATCACAGAAACCACACTGTAGGAATAATTACAAACATCTATTATAAGATGGCAGAAACCACACTGTAGGAATAATTACAAACATCTATTATAAGATGGCAGAAACCACACTGTAGGAATAATTACAAACATCTATTATAAGATCACAGAAACTACCACACTGTTGGAATAATTACAAACATTTATTATAAGATCGCAGAAACCACACTGTAGGAATATTTACAAACATCTATTATAAGATTACAGAAACTACCACACTGTTGGAATAATTACAAACATCTATTATAAGATCGCAGAAACCACACTGTAGGAATAATTACAAACATCTATTATAAGATCACAGAAACTACCACACTGTAGGAATAATTACAAACATCTAATATAAGATGGCAGAAACTACCACACTGTAGGAATAATTACAAACATCTATTATAAGATCACAGAAACCACACTGTAGGAATAATTACAAACATTTATTATAAGATCGCAGAAACCACACTGTAGGAATAATTACAAACATCTATTATAAGATCGCGGAAACCACACTGTAGGAATAATTACAAACATCTATTATAAGATCACAGAAACCACACTGTAGGAATAATTACAAACATCTATTATAAGATCACAGAAACTACCACACTGTAGGAATAATTACAAACATCTATTATAAGATCGCAGAAACCACACTGTAGGAATAATTACAAACATCTATTATAAGATCACAGAAACCACACTGTAGGAATAATTACAAACATTTATTATAAGATCGCAGAAACCACACTGTAGGAATAATTACAGACATTTATTATAAGATCGCAGAAACCACTCTGTAGGAATAATTACAAACATTTATTATAAGATGGCAGAAACCACACTGTAGGAATAATTACAAACATCTATTATAAGATCGCAGAAACCACACTGTAGGAATAATTACAAACATCCATTATAAGATCGCAGAAACCACACTAGGAATAATTACAAACATTTATTATAAGATCGCAGAAACCACACTGTAGGAATAATTACAAACATCCATTATAAGATCGCAGAAACCACACTAGGAATAATTACAAACATTTATTATAAGATCGCAGAAACCACACTGTAGGAATAATTACAAACATCCATTATAAGATCGCAGAAACCACACTGTAGGAATATTTACAGACATTTATTATAAGATCGCAGAAACCACTCTGTAGGAATAATTACAAACATTTATTATAAGATGGCAGAAACCACACTGTAGGAATAATTACAAACATCTATTATAAGATCGCAGAAACCACACTGTAGGAATAATTACAAACATCCATTATAAGATCGCAGAAACCACACTAGGAATAATTATAAACATTTATTATAAGATCGCAGAAACCACACTGTAGGAATAATTACAAACATCTATTATAAGATCGCAGAAACCACACTGTAGGAATAATTACAAACATCTATTATAAGATGGCAGAAACCACACTGTAGGAATATTTACAGACATTTATTATAAGATCGCAGAAACCACACTGTAGGAATATTTACAGACATTTATTATAAGATCGCAGAAACTACCACACTGTAGGAATAATTACAAGCATCTATTATAAGATCACAGAAACCACACTGTAGGAATAATTACAAACATCTATTATAAGATGGCAGAAACTACCACACTGTTGGAATAATTACAAACATCTATTATAAGATCACAGAAACCACACTGTAGGAATAATTACAAACATCTATTATAAGATCACAGAAACCACACTGTAGGAATAATTACAAACATCTATTATAAGATCACAGAAACCACACTGTAGGAATAATTACAAACATCTATTATAAGATCACAGAAACCACACTGTAGGAATAATTACAAACATCCATTAGAAGATCACAGAAACCACACTGTAGGAATAATTACAAACATCTATTATAAGATGGCAGAAACCACACTGTGGGAATAATTACAAACATCTATTATAAGATGGCAGAAACCACACTGTAGGAATAATTACAAACATCTATTATAAGATGGCAGAAACCACACTGTAGGAATAATTACAAACATCTATTATAAGATGGCAGAAACCACACTGTAGGAATAATTACAAACATCTATTATAAGATCACAGAAACTACCACACTGTTGGAATAATTACAAACATTTATTATAAGATCGCAGAAACCACACTGTAGGAATATTTACAAACATCTATTATAAGATTACAGAAACTACCACACTGTTGGAATAATTACAAACATCTATTATAAGATCGCAGAAACCACACTGTAGGAATAATTACAAACATCTATTATAAGATCACAGAAACAACCACACTGTAGGAATAATTACAAACATCTATTATAAGATCACAGAAATTACCACACTGTAGGAATAATTACAAACATCTATTATAAGATCGCAGAAACCACACTGTAGGAATAATTACAAACATCTATTATAAGATCGCAGAAACCACACTGTAGGAATAATTACAAACATCTATTATAAGATCACAGAAACCACACTGTAGGAATAATTACAAACATCTATTATAAGATCACAGAAACCACACTGTAGGAATAATTACAAACATCTATTATAAGATCACAGAAACCACACTGTAGGAATAATTACAAACATCTATTATAAGATCGCAGAAACCACACTGTAGGAATAATTACAAACATCTATTATAAGATCACAGAAACCACACTGTAGGAATAATTACAAACATCTATTATAAGATCACAGAAACCACACTGTAGGAATAATTACAAACATCCATTATAAGATCACAGAAACCACACTGTAGGAATAATTACAAACATCTATTATAAGATCGCAGAAACCACACTGTAGGAATAATTACAAACATCTATTATAAGATGGCAGAAACCACACTGTAGGAATAATTACAAACATCTATTATAAGATGGCAGAAACCACACTGTAGGAATAATTACAAACATCTATTATAAGATGGCAGAAACCACACTGTAGGAATAATTACAAACATCTATTATAAGATCACAGAAACTACCACACTGTAGGAATAATTACAAACATTTATTATAAGATCGCAGAAATCACACTGTAGGAATATTTACAAACATCTATTATAAGATTACAGAAACTACCACACTGTTGGAATAATTACAAACATCTATTATAAGATCGCAGAAACCACACTGTAGGAATAATTACAAACATCTATTATAAGATCACAGAAACTACCACACTGTAGGAATAATTACAAACATCTATTATAAGATCACAGAAACTACCACACTGTAGGAATAATTACAAACATCTATTATAAGATCGCAGAAACCACACTGTAGGAATAATTACAAACATCTATTATAAGATCGCAGAAACCACACTGTAGGAATAATTACAAACATCTATTATAAGATCACGGAAACTACCACACTGTAGGAATAATTACAAACATCTATTATAAGATCACAGAAACCACACTGTAGGAATAATTACAAACATCTATTATAAGATGGCAGAAACCACACTGTAGGAATAATTACAAACATTTATTATAAGATCGCAGAAACCACACTGTAGGAATAATTACAGACATTTATTATAAGATCGCAGAAACCACACTGTAGGAATAATTACAAACATTTATTATAAGATGGCAGAAACCACACTGTAGGAATAATTACAAACATCTATTATAAGATGGCAGAAACTACCACACTGTAGGAATAATTACAAACATCTATTATAAGATCACAGAAACCATACTGTAGGAATAATTACAAACATTTATTATAAGATCGCAGAAACCACACTGTAGGAATAATTACAAACATCTATTATAAGATCGCGGAAACCACACTGTAGGAATAATTACAAACATCTATTATAAGATCACAGAAACTACCACACTGTAGGAATAATTACAAACATCTATTATAAGATCGCAGAAACCACACTGTAGGAATAATTACAAACATCTATTATAAGATCACAGAAACCACACTGTAGGAATAATTACAAACATCTATTATAAGATGGCAGAAACTACACTGTAGGAATAATTACAAACATCTATTATAAGATCGCAGAAACCACACTGTAGAAATAATTACAAACATCTATTATAAGATCGCAGAAACCACACTGTAGGAATAATTACAAACATTTATTATAAGATGGCAGAAACCACACTGTAGAAATAATTACAAACATTTATTATAAGATCGCAGAAACCACACTGTAGGAATAATTGCAAACATCTATTATAAGATCGCAGAAACCACACTGTAGAAATAATTACAAACATTTATTATAAGATCACAGAAACCACACTGTAGAAATAATTACAAACATTTATTATAAGATCGCAGAAACCACACTGTAGGAATAATTACAAACATTTATTATAAGATCGCAGAAACCACACTGTAGAAATAATTACAAACATTTATTATAAGATCGCAGAAACCACACTGTAGGAATAATTACAAACATCTATTATAAGATGGCAGAAACCACACTGTAGAAATAATTACAAACATTTATTATAAGATCACAGAAACCACACTGTAGGAATAATTACAAACATCTATTATAAGATCACAGAAACAGTCAGCGTATTACACATATATTCCTGGCTTGTTAATTGAGCGGTCACGCTATCAAATACTTGTTCTATATCATAAATTCGGAGAGCAATTATGCATCTTGATGGCTATTTATAGCAATACAAGTGTAATGTTGGACAGTCTATTATCATTCTTCATCTACATGAACATTACATCCATATCCTTTCTTACTAACTAGATTTCATAGAGGTGTAAAACCACTAATTCACCAATCAGAACTTAGAACATATACGAAAGGGGTGATACTAAACAGAGTCGACTAGAGTCAACTTCTGAAATAGCGCAAAATAAACATGTAAAAGTATTGCATTACTTTGTAGATGATATTAAATGACTTAAATGATATTTATAAGTTAATTTTATTGATGTTTTAGTTCTCACGGAGTGAAAATATACAAGAAAGATCGGCCCGATTTACTTCCGGTTTACCAAAAAAAGACAAGTAATTGCGGGCTGATATGGAAATATATTGTAGAAATATATTGTACTCGTCCGTATTGTATTGAAAACCCGTGCGGCGTCTCGTCCAATGCGGGTTTTCAATACAATACAGACTCGTACAATATCTTTCCATATTGTACATAACACTGTATAATAACTTATTATTATTCATAACAAAAAAGCATTTTTTTATTGAGTTCTTAAAAGTATTGAGTATAAAAGTTACTTGTCTCTATTTTGGTAAACCGGAAGTAAATCGCGCCGATCTTTCTTGTATATTTTCACTCCGTGAGAACTAAAAACATCAATAAAATTAACTTATAAATATCATTTAAGTAATTTAATATCATCTACAAAGTAATGCAATACTTTTACATGTTTATTTTGCGTTATTTCAGTAGTAGACTCTAGTAGACAATGTGAGCTTTTGTCATCACTTGGTGTCTGTCATCTGTGGTCCGTTAACTTTTCACATTTTAATCTTCTCCTCTAAAACCACATGGCCAAATGAAAAAAGAATTAATTGTGGCGGCCATGTTTGTTAACGGATCGGGACAAAATGTGCAATCTTTATAGAGGACCTACCATATTATATGCTTCCTGCCAAGTTTTGGTTCATTTGACAAAGCAGTTTCAGAGGAGAAGATTTTTAGAAATCGACCAATCGGAAACAAGAATTGCCTGTAGCTGCCATGTTTGTAAACGAATCGGGTAGAAATATGCAATCTTTATAGAGGACCTTCAATAGATGCTTCGGATCGGGTCAAATCAAAGACTATAAAATTGGTATTTGTTGCTTCTCCGCTAAACACGCAACATTAAGGAGAAAAAGCAAAGAGTGGTTGGCTCAGAATCAGGATAATGTGTCCAAGTGGGGCGACATGTCTACCTCTGGACTGTTGATTCAGTGAGCTAGCACTACAAAAATCCAACTAAGCGTGTTGGTCTAGTACAAAGTGGATTTCATCATCATTTCATTGAAAATTAACTTGTTCTCGCCATGATATAGCTGAAAGAAAAATTGCTGAGTTGGCGTTAAACAGCAATTGTTCACTCATTCAGTCCATTTCTTTCCGTTTCCGCCTTTTAGTAACACCCCCAATTAATGTAGTCTCCAAGATAATATGAGACAAAGGTCAACTGCCGTTAAACAGTTGTGAGACAGAGGTCAACTATTGTCAATGGGTTGTAAGACAAAGGTCAACAGTCATTAAACAGTTGTCAGACAAAGGTCATCTGTCGTCAATGGGTTGTAAGACAGAGGTCAACTGTCTTTAAAAGGTTTTCAGACAAAGGTAACTCGAATAATACTGCGCCCTCTATCGGCACTATCGCTGGATGTAGCGACCAGCGGGAGCGTAATATAACGACTGGATTATTCGGGTTAAGACAAAGGTCAACTATTGTTAATGGGTTGTGAGACAAAGATCAACTGTCGTTAAAAGGAATAGTACAAACAATACACAATTAGAACAGAACAATCAACATCAGTGAATAAACGTTAGAGAATACAGAGGCAATCAAAAATGGACAATCCAGAGAAAGTGGCAACACAGGGCTCATAAGATGGAGAAAAACTGAACATCGTGTTTATGCGGAAATGATAACGGACATCACAACACGGTACTCAGAACGTAAATATGCATAATAAGACAACACAAAAAACTACAATATATCAATATATTAACAACTCTCAGTACTGTTGTATATTTTATTTCATAACATCCCAAAATAGAACAATAATAATTGATGTTTTTATAATACACACATAAAATGAAAGACTCAAGTCCTAGCACATGCAAATGAGGGCATATTTCTTTACTTAGCTGTACAGCTAGAAAACCATGCTTGCACCAGAAAAGCTGTAATCCATAAAGATAATATAATGGTTTGTGGAAGATGTGTTTCAAAAACACCCTTTCCTACCTAACATGACAAAATAGGAAATGAACCTATAACATTTTTATTTCAAATATGGATTTTGCATGTGCACGATATGACGACGATTTTCTTCACATTTAAACATTAAAAGATCATATGTACAAGAGTAATATAATGACAAGGTTCACTGTAAAGTAGTATGTATTCAGTATGTGTGCAGTATTTTATAAAGATTTTTCAAGTGAGATGGTTAGATGAAATGCATTCCAAGTTGATACAAAGATACGAGTCACCATGATCCTTAATTACTTCAGACAAAGTAGTATCTATTCAGTATGTGTGCAGTATTTTATAGATTTTTCAAGCGAGATGGTTCGATGTAATGCATTCGGAGTTGATACAGATAGTGATGATTCTTAAATAGGACAAAGTGATATCTACTCAGTATGTGTGCTGTATCATACAGATTTTATAAAAAAAAAAACTAGAGGCTCGGTGGGCTGAGCTTGTGTCGCTCACCTTTCATTCTGCTTTGAAGAAACTTAATACAGAACCTTCCATAGGTGTTTCCCACCAAATTTCGGTTATTTGGCAAAGCAGTTTCACAGAAGAAGATTTTTAAAAATCGACCAATCTGAAACAAGAATTGCCTGTGGCGGCCATGTTTGTTAATGGATCAAAACGAAATGAGCAATCTCTATAGAGGACCTTCCATAGATGCTTCCTACCAAGTTTCATATAATTTGGCCAAGCGGTTTCAGAGGAAAAGCTGCTAGAAATCGATCAATAAAAAACAAGAATTGCCTATGGCGGCCATGTTTGTTAACGGATCAAAATGGAATGAGTAATTCCTATGAGGACCTTCCATAGATGCTTCCTACCACGTTTCAATCCATTTGGCCAAGCTGTTTCAGAGTGGAAGATTTTTAGAAATCGACCAATCAGATACAAGAATTGCCTGTGGTGGCCATGTTTATTAATGGATCTGGACAAAATGAGCAATCTTTAGAGAGGACCTGCCAAGGATGCTTCCTACTAAGTTTCGGTTCATTTGGCAAAGTGGTTTCAGAGGAGAAGCTTTTTTAGAAATCAACCAATCAGAAACAAGAATTGTCTGTTGTGGCCATATTTGTTAACGGATCGGGACGGAATGAGCAATCCTTATAGAGGACCTTCCATAGATGCTTCCTACCAAGTTTCGGATCATTTGGCAAAGCGGTTTCAGAGGAGAAGATTTTTAGAAATCGGCCAATCAGAAATAAGAATCGCCTCTGGTGGCCATGTTTGTTAGCAGATCGGGATGGAATGAGCATTCTTTATAGAGGACCTTCCAACCAAGTTTCGGATCATTTGGCAAAGCGGTTTCAGAGGAGAAGATTTTTAGAAATCGACCAATCAGAAACAAGAGTCGCCTGTGGCGGCCATGTTTGTTAACAGATCGGGACGAAATGAGCAATCTTTACAGAAGACCTTCCATAGATGCTTCTTACCAAGTTTCGGTTCATTTTGCCAAGCAGTTTCAGAGAAGATTTTTAAAAATCGGCCAATCAGAAACAAGAATTGCCTGTGGTGGCAAATGTTTGTTAATGGATCGGGACGAAATGAGCAATCTTTATAGAGGACCTTCCATAGATGTTTCCTACTAAGTTTCAGTTCATTTGGCTGAGGGGTTTCAGAGGAGAAGATTAAAATGTGAAAAGTTAACGGATGACGGATGCCAAGTGATGACAAAAGCTCACATTGCCTTTGGCAAGGTGAGCTAAAAAACTGTTTTTATGAAATATAACTGTTTGCATATCTATGGAGATATTAATCAGCTCAATATATATTTTTTTGCATTTCAGCATTTAGAATTGTGAGAACTTTACATGACAGAGTTTATAGTACACTGGAATGTTGCACATTGTCATAATATGGAAATGAATGCAATAATTATGAAATATTACTATTTTAACAGCAGGTTAGGAAATGTTTTCTTGTTAATAAATCCAAAGATTAATACGAAAAGTTGCAATAAAGAAAAGGGGGTAATCAGCAGTCATAGGTAGAAGAAGATCTATGTATTTCTTGTTAAATTTACACTTTAATAACAATTTATTTCTATATAAATCTAAACTTGAATAACAACTACTTTCTTTTTAAACCTAAAATTGCATAACAATTTCACCTTTTTGCTAAACCTAAAATTAAACAACAATTTGTTACTTACTTAGAAATAATTGTTTCCACAATTATAAATTAAAAATACACAATAGAATATATATAATAAACAAAACCCTTGTACATTTAATTGCCCAGAATAACATGTACACCACTGAGTATTTTGGTCCCTCGATTTAATGATTACATGTACAGACGAAACTCGTTATCTCGAAGTAAGAATATGGCCCGTTCATCATAATTGCCAGATAAATTTCTCCCGATATATCAAATATTCAGCCAATTGGAACTAAAATAGAACATCCTTTTTTCGATTTTGACACAACCAATTTTGACCATACATGTATATTAAATTAACACAATTAGAATGATCCTTAGAATATACAACTTTATGTCTAAAAACTAAAACAAAAACATTTTTGGGTGATAAATGGAAGTTTTCTGTTATTGAAAAAGAAAATAACAATCTGTTTTTTTGTTTATTTTTAGGCCGATGAACATTTATATTGATCCCTAACCCATTTAATTATACCTGGAATTATTTATGACATGTTACATGCATCACTTAATCCTTAATACTTCAAATTATCGGTAATCTGGATATCTTTCCTTTTCTTTTGAGCTCACTGAGTGATATTGTCAGTATCCACAAATTGATTCTGATATTGAAAATCATCGGTCAGTGTGACATCAAACATATTATGACATTAACAATAATGTCAGTTTTGAAGGTCTCAACAATATTATCACTAGCATCAAAAGTCATTCTAACAGACTCGTTGTCATACTAGGGATATTGTCTCAACTTTCATATGGTCAATATTCTATATATATTCATTTATATTTGATGTAAACAATTACCAAAATTGACAAAATAACTGATTTGAGTGTTCAATTTTAGAGAAAAGAAATCCAACAAAATATTTTTATCAATAGAAAATTCTGTAAATGCTTGAAATAAGATCGAATGTTCACAAAAGATTTTTGAAGTTCAAGTAGTTGAAGCTTTAGTCTTTGTGTCCATGGACTTTCATCATATGATCAGCATACCTAAAACGAGAAACACAATTAATTAGTAAAACCATTATGAAAGCAAAATATCTACAACTGAATGGATTTCTATACCAAGCCAAAAAAGTGGGCTGTCATGTATTTGTGTGCTATAGGTATCGATTTATTACACCTCTTTCTGCGATTCTTCTATTGGAATTTGGAACTTTTTCTACAATGAGGTATTTTTTTGTTTTTCATGTTTTTTTTTATTGTAAATATATGCATGTTTGTTTTCTATTTATTCTATATACCTGTTTCTAGCTATCAAAAGAAAACTGTTCCATAATCAGCTAAACCTTATATTAACCATATTGCATTGGATGTCTTAATCCAATACACATGTATATTTACACTAGCCACTGTCACTGTCTATTGTGTAGTGTAAGGAGAGCCAGCAAACTTGATTAGTGCTCTTGTGGTCGATAACATTTTCTACCTTCCATCAATCTTTAATTTTTACATTTCATTTAATGACGTAGAACACAATATAACATAAAGCACAATATGACATAAAACACAATATGACATAAAACACAATATGACGTAAAACACAATATGACATAAAACACAATATGACATAAAGCACAATATGACATAAAACACAATATGACATAAAGCACAATATGACATAAAGCACAATATGACATAAAACACAATATGACATAAAACACAATTAGAATATGACATAAAACACAATATGACATAAAGCATAATATGACATAAAACACAATATGACATAAAGCACAATATGACATAAAACACAATATGACATAAAGCACAATATGACATAAAGCACAATATGACATAAAACACAATATGACATAAAGCACAATATGACATAAAACACAATATGACATAAAACACAATTAGAATATGACATAAAACACAATATGACATAAAGCACAATATGACATAAAACACAAGATGACATAAAGCACAATATGACATAAAACACAATATGACATAAAGCACAATATGATGTGAGCTTAAGACTAAATTACACACTACCATAGATTACCAGTAAGTATACTGATGTCAGGTTTAACTCTTAAGTACATTTTACTGACGTAATATCACTTCAAAACAATTACCAAAACCCTATTGATAAGTTCATTATATTCTTAAATTTTTACAAAGAGCCTTTATTATGCTAAAATAAGATTTAAAATCCTAAAGGTCAGTAAACTTCAAATAGATATAACAATTAATGTATCAATAACCATGACCTTTGATCTTCATGTACATTGATTAATTTTAAAGGTTTGTATTTTAACCTTGTACCTTGAAAGAAAACTATTATGATGAAATTGCAAAATCCTCAATAAGCATAGTAACAATGAAGTTTGAATACTCTATGAAATGCTGCTAATGATATACACACTCAAATTTCATGTGGCATTCACTTTGAAATTATTATATAAAGTATAATAACATAATATATGTCTTGACTTACTTTTCGTGCCAGTCTGCTGAAATATCCCTCTTACATGATTCTGTATGTGCAAGTTTATACAGAACCTAGAAATACAACAAAGTTTATAACATATTTGCCATTTATAGTCTCAATGTATTGTTAGCTAGATCTCTCTGAAAGAAGAATGGGCTATTTGCTTATTTCTATTATTAAAACAGAGGTATTCACTCTGGCATAGCCGAATTTGGCCATAATTATTACAAAAACTAATGTAATTACTGTAGCAGAGGTAACCATAGCCGATTTTGGCCATCCTGCTAAGGCCCTTTAGTTCGTTTTCTTACACCAACAGATTTAAATTATTTGGATTGCCAATCTTTTGATACTATCTGTCTACCTGTCTGGTAATTCTAGAAAGAGGTCATGTGCACTAATAAAAAAGTAGATATCAAATTTAGTGTGCACAACACGTTTCTGGAATAACCTTCATCAGGTGGGCTCAAATTCGAAAGGTTGGAAAGTCAAATAAATTAAAATGTTTTCGAGAAAGTAAACCAAAGGGCCTAAACAGGATAGCCAAAATCGGCTAAATATATAAGGTCACCTATGCATAAGGCAGGAGAACCTTAGTTTCAATAATCATTACATTATACATTGATCAACAAATCCGTCTATTGTGTTTTTTAAATTATAAAACAACTGTTTCTCTTAACAAAATGCATACAAAAAACGGCATTGTTATATTTTTTCAACCAATATGTTTACAAATGATGATTTTATCTAAATTTGTTCAGCAAGTTTATGTTTTTATCTATTTCGTTGCAATGAAAATTTACAGAGATCTGACACAAGTAATACTTACCAAAAAGACCAATGAATGTAGTAGAATTGTGTAGAAAAATGCCACTGTTCTAGCTGTCTTATTTCCAAGAATAAAATTTCCCTACAAATATATAATTAGAGGCTCAGTGGGCTGAGCCTGTGTCGCTCACTTTTCATTCTGCTTTGAGGAAACTTAATACAGAACCTCCCATAGGTGCTTCCCACCAAGTTGTGGTCATTTGGCTAAGCAGTTACAGAGAAGAAGATATTTAGAAGTCGACCAATCAGAAACAAGAATGGCCTGTGGTGGCCATGTTTATTAATGGATTGGAACTAAATGAGCAGTCTTCATAGATGACCTTCCAAGGATGCTTCCTACCAAGTTTCGATGCAGTTGGCAAAGTGGTTTCAGAGAAGAAGATTTTTTAGAAATCAACCAATCAGAAACAAGAATTGCCTGTGGCGGCCATGTTTGTTAATGGATCGGAATTAACTGAGCAATCTTTACAAAGGACCTTCCAAGGATGCTTCCTACCAAGTTTCGATCCATTTGGCCAAGCGGTTTCAGAGGAGAAGATGTTTTAGAAATCAACCAATCAGAAACAAGAATTGCCTGTGGCGGCCATGTTTGTTAACGGATCGGAACTAAATGATTGCCTGTGGCGGCCATGTTTGTTAACGGATCGGAACTAAATGAGCAATCTTTATAGAGGACCTTCCAAGGATGATTCCTACCAAATTTCGATTCATTTGGTCAAGCAGTTACAGAGGAGAAGATTATTTTAGAAATCAACCAATCTGAAACAAGAATTGTCTGTGGCAGCCATGTTTGATAACGGATCGGGACGAAGTAAGCCATCTTTAGAGAGGACCTGCCATAGATGCTTCCTAGTAAGTTTCGGTTCATTTGGCCAAGTGGTTTCAGAGGAGAAGATTTTTTTAAATCTGCCAATCAGAAACAAGAATTGCCTGTGGTGGCCATGTTTGTTAATGGTTTGGGACAGAATGAGCAATCTTTATAGAGGACCTTCCATAGATGCTTCCTACCAAGTTTCGGTTCATTTGGCCATGTGGTTTCAGAGGAGAAGATTTTTAGAAATAGACCAATCAGAAACAAGAATCGCCTGTGGTGGCCATGTTTGTTAATTGAATTGGAACGAAATGAGTACTCTTTATAGAGGACGCCCACAGATGCTTCCTACCAAGTTTCGGATCATTTGGCCAAGCGGTTTCAGAGAAGATTTTTTAGAAATCAACCAATCAGAAACAAGAATCACCTGTGGTGGCCATGTTTGTTAATGGATCGGGACGGAATGAGCAATCTTTATAGAAGACCTTCCATAGATGCTTCCTACCAAGTTTCGGATCATTTAGCAAAGCGGTTACAGAAGAGAAGAATTTTTTTAATCAGCCAATCAGAACCAAGAGTCGCCTGTGGCGGCCATGTTTGTTAACGGATCGGGACGAAATGAACAATCTTTATAGATGGCCTTCCATAGAAGCTTCCTACCAAGTTTCAGTTCATTTGGTTGAGGGGTTTTAGAGGTATGTTTATCCGTAATTCAATTCATAGTATCTATATTTAAATTAGAGTTATCTCCCTTTCCACACAAAAAAATATTTTTTAGAAAGCATACAATCATAAACATGAATTGTCATGTTTGTTAATGGATTGGGATGAAATTAGCAATCTTTATAGAGGACCTTCCATAGATGCTTCCTACCAAGTTTCAGTTCATTTGGTTGAGGGGTTTTAGAGGCATATTTATCTGTAATTCAATTCATAATATCTATATTTAAATTAGAGTTATTTCCCTTTCCACACAATTTTTTTTTTTTTTTTTTTTAGAAAGCATACATTCATAAACATGAATTGCCTGTGGCGATCATGTTTGTTAATGGATCGGAATGAAATCAGCAATCTTTATAGAGCACCTTCCATAGATGCTTCCTACCAAATTTCGGTTCATTTGGCTCAATAGGGGTTTCAGAGGAGAAGATTAAAAAAAATAGGCCAATCAGAAACAGAATTGCCTGTGGTGGCCATGTTTGTAAATGGATTGGGACAAAATGAGCAATCTTTATAGAGAACCTTCCATAAATCCTTCCTAGCAAGTTTCAGTTCATATGGCTGAGGGGTTTCAGAGGAGAAGATTAAAATGTGAAAAGCTAACGGACGACGGACGCCAAGTGATGGGAAAAGCTCACATTGCCTTTGGCAAGGTGAGCTAATAAAGGTAAAAGAATGTAAATATATCTATATCAATAATCCACACAAGTTAATAAACATTTCTAATGTCTGATGTTGGTGAAAAGAGGAACAACTGGCTACAAATGTGTATTTCGGCATATTGAATATCACGTCTCTGCATGCAAGGACGTTTCTTATATTGCATTTATATTTTTAATATTATCGCATCAAACATATACAGTTTGCACTTATGCAATTAAATAAATAAACTTTAATTGCCTTTTCATTGACACATGATGGTGATTAGACACATTTTTTTGTATCCCAGCTATTAATTTTATATACAAATTGATTTGAGCATTTACAGTTGTTCATTTCTATACAGAAATATGGAATCTATTCGTTGGTAAAAGAATTTAATTTTCATAATTATTTGTGTCACGGCATTGATTCTCAACTTAGAAGTGCCATTTTTAAATATCATTTTGCTGCACAGTTTAAATTTAGATTAAAAAAATTGTGAAAATCTTGATGTTTGAAATAACAACAGACGTCTTACCATGCCAAGTGTGATTTTATCATAAGGTTTGAGATTCATGTATCTTCTACGCTTTTCCTGAAAGAAAAAAATAAACGTATGAGAAAACCGACAAGGACAACCAAGGAAAAACAATCCAGAGACACAGAAGGAAGACGAAACAACGGAACACCAATTTATGTGAATTATTGGTTAAAATAAAGTAATTCTCTCAATAATGGTAAATTTAGACTCATTCAATTAAAATCACTATCATTAATTGTTCTTATGATATAATTATATATTTTTAAAAATCTCTAGGTAATTGAAATGATCAGAATAAACGACCCCTTTTCATGGGGTTAGGCTTATGGCATTTAATGCCACTTTCAACAATATTTCAGTTATATTGTGGCAGGCAGTTTTATTGGTGATGGAAACCGGAGTACTCAGAGAAAACCACCGACCTGCCGCAAGTCACTGACAAACTTTATCACATAATGTTGTATCAAGTACACCTCACAATGAGCGGGATTCGAACTCACAACGTTAGTGGCAATTGGCACTGATTGTATAGGTAATTGTAAATTCAACTTCCATACGATCACGACAGCCGCACGACCCTTTTCATAATTAAGGTACATGTAGTTATAATATAGCTAATCGATTGGCTAATTTAACTACATGAAATATTCCTTTAAACTGTTTAAGACATTTCATTTTATAACATCATTATCATAATGATACAAACAAATGCTACAAAATTAAATGTTCTTTTTGACACAAAATCGTATCGTGGAAGCAAATCTCTAAAAAGGAAGGTAATAAACATGCAAGCAAAGTTTTGATTAAATTTAATATGAAATTTTGCAGCTACAAACATTTTGACGAAAGTGAATTAATACTTAAACAGAAGAATCCACAAATTTGGTGATTAAGCATTACTTAATATTTCTTCTTTTTAGTGCTAAATTTTTGTAAACAAACTATAATATAGTATATCCTAGTATTACAATAACATAAATAAGCTAAAAAAAAAAGAAAAAAAGAAGTAAACAATGAATAAGCAAGCATTTCAAGAATATTTTTTCTTAACAATAAAAGCTGTTTGAAAGTAATTATAACTTACCCTTTTGCCGAATTTTGAAAACGGGTCAAGGTTTTCTTCATAATTTGATGCATATCTGTGTTCAGTACCGCCATCGTCTCTTGCTGCTCCTCCCTGTAGGAGTAAATTATGGTAAAACAAATTATTTAAAGGCAAGCGAGTTTCTGTTTGTTGTACATCATACAGATGTGTAACGAAAACTAGAGGCTCACCTGAACCTGTAGTGATCACCAGGTCATTCAAATATTTTTATATTCAATCAACTCTAAATTTTCAAAACTAGAGGCTCACCTGCATGAGCCTGTACCACTCACCTGATTATTCATATGCAAGTTTGTATTCAATGTTGAGTGTAGTCTAGATTTTAAGGAAAATTATTAAATTCAGTTTTACTTAGGATCTGATGTTAAAATAATCACATCAAAATTGGATGAAAAATAAAAATTCTATATAACTTTCAAATATGCAAATTTAGGATTTTGGGCCCCTTATAGTCTCCTTAAAAAAAAGCAATTTGTTTAATTGGCCATCAATAACTCATTAAGATGAGCACTTCGCAAAAACTGCATTAAAATTGGATAAAAAATTAAAAAATTCAAATTTTGGAAATTTGCCATTTTCGGCCTCTTTTAAGTTTATCTCAGAAACTGTACAAGATAGAGGAAGTTCGTCGACATACTTCAGAAAGCTCTCAACAAAATCCATTTAAACAAACAAACAAAAAATTTAACAACAACAAAAACACATCAAAATTAGATAAAAAATAAAAGTTATATATATATGTCTTTCATTTATATCTTAATTTCTACAAAAATATCTAATTATGACCACTAACCCGAGGATAACTCTGTAAGAACCGTATTTTTTCATACAGTTTGACGTTGTCAGATCTCAGTTTGTCTATCTCATTCTGTAGTAAGGTAACTTGTTGTTTCTGTCCCAGTGTTTGCTGAAAGAACAGGTTTATTATTTATTGAAACTACATACTACAATAATGTGTTAGCTTTATTACTTTTCATAAAATGTGGTAAAAGAAAAAAAGATGAGCAGGCCTAGGGCATTTCGATTTTATTTGATATTCTATAAAATGATAATTCGGTTTTTGTTTTAATTTTCATGTCTTTCATTGCATTTGGCTTTGACCTTTGCACTAAGTGACATCTTTCTAAGGCATAAGCATCCTTGGTTGATATTGGTCATTCTGTTTGGGCTCTTTTGGTGTTCTTGCTTGCAATAACTTTTGAATTATTGGACTTTCCGATCGTTTTTGGCGTAGATATACATTTTAATTGCCATCACTGTGTCATACCTCTGCTCAGTGCTGGTGGATCATTAGTTCCCTAAAGCATCATCCTCCCGATAGTCAGTGTATCAGCACTGACATAGTTTGTAAGATATACATTGTATCTATCATGGAAATTTACAGTTCCCTAAATAATGTAACAGTCCTTAATGGTAAGTTCCATATCCCTCAAAGGTACCTGATCAAATAGGCCCACTGCAAAATCGCCTTGTCAATATATCACCCCAACATTTAACAAAATCGCCCTATATAAAATTGCCCCCAAACATACATTGTATGTAATGTAGATAAATTTTGGCCTTTTGATTTTCTTGGTCCAAATTAGTTTTCAATTAGACTTCAATCTTTTGACTTTGGTAGTGCTTGATGGGGGTTATTCCAGAGGCCTGCCATGACTTTGGTCTTGCTTGATGGGGGTTATTCCAGAGGCCTACCATGCATGCTGGATTAGATGTATTAGATATACAGTTAAACCTGCCCAAGCAGTCACCTCTATTAAGCAGTCACCTGTATTAAGCAGTCACCTCTATTAAGCAGTCATATGTATTAAAATGTCACCTTTATTAAGCAGTCACATGTATTAAAATGTCACCTTTTTCTTGTCCTGTCATAAAAAATTTCATATGAAATGAACCTCTTTTAAGAGGTCACCTGTCTTGGAAGACCACTTTTTTGTTGTCCCAAATGTGACCTCTTAATACAGGTTTGACTGTGTATATATATATATATATATACTTTTTAACAGTCGGGACAAAAATAAATGACTGTAAATCACAAATAAGATTTTGTAAGGACTGGTTTATTTTTTATTTTTAAAATCGAGCTTTAGATAGCATATGCTTTCAAATGATTTTATTGGCATCCATTTTATAATATTTGTAGTTGTACAATACTACCCCCAGCAGTAATATGGTAAATGCTGTGTCTAATATAGGTTACAGGGTGCTGGTACAAGCCGATGTTTTTGCAGTTCTTTTTATTAAGGTGGTTAAGAATTTGACAAATGTTGCAATAGGAAAATTAGGTAAACTATTCAAAAACAAAATTGCTATGTCTCGGCCTTCACCCGAGTACTGACTACTCATGCAGAAAAAGTAACCTGTTATATCCAATACGACTGCTTCTTTTGTTTCAATAGTACTGTATCTTATATATAATCATTCTCAAATTAATCAATATTCTAATAAACAGAGAATAGAGACCACCATATGTTATACATGTGGATTATAGGTCTAATTAAACTTACTGCTTCAAGTTCTTGTGCTCTTATTCTGTATCTCTCTCTCTGACTTTGTATGATAGGAAGGAGTGAGTCAGCTGCTGTCTTGTTGGCAGGATCAATGGTTATAGCAACTACAATAAATGAAAAAGTGTTCATCTTTTTTATATTGAAATTTGCATTTGTTTATAACACATTAATTAAAATAAATAATGAGTCCTTTAAAAAATATTGTTGATATCCTAACTCTAACCCATTTCCTACACAATAATGTTTGCAGCAACATCTTGACAGGATTACAATTGATGTACTAAATGTACAAATAATTACACTTTTCAGAATCATGTATTATATACCTGGAGCTGCAAAATCTTTTACTACCTCTGCTACCATTTCAGCCTCGCCACCAGATGGCAGCATATTCTGTCCTTCCGGTGCACCTCTAAACATGGACGACAAGGCATTGACACTACGGAGATCTTCCTCTAATTGAGTAATCAGTTGTTTCTGTTCCTGAGCTGTTTTAACTGCCTCCTGGTATTCAACCTGTAGATTCTTGTATTTATCTAGAAAAAGAAATAACAAAATAACAGATAAAATTATTTGAGGAACAACATTTTGTGAAAATTAAACCAAAGTTATCAATGGAGACAGAATTAATTCAAATTCCTAATTAAATACTGGTGCCTCGCTAATCTCGTTGAAATTAAGCTTCCGAAGAAATGTTCTGTCTGTATCAATGAGAATAGTGCCTCGCTCGTTTTGTTCAAGTCGAACAGACCTATGATTTTACTTCGAAAAAGCCGAGTACTCGAGTTGGCCCTGATAATCAAGCTACACGATACGGACGTTTACTTCGAGTATTCCAAGGAAAAGAAAAATCAGAGTTTTAGATGTTCGACTGTATAATACAAACTACATCTTCAATACGCTTTCAGAGCAACGAAGTAATTAGTCTGGTTTGTGTTTCTCAATCTGAAATATTCTGTGTAGTGTTTTGTGGACCATTGTATTTTCGTCTTTCTTATTTTCGTCATTGCATTGTCTGCTTTCCTTTGATTAACGATTTCTGATTATCCCTTTGTTATCGTCAAGCTTTCCTTTGATTAACGGTTTCTGATTATCCCTTTGTTATCGTCAAGCTTTCCTTTGGTTAACGGTTTCTGATTATCCCTTTGTTATCGTCAAGCTTTTGTTTGATTAACGGTTTCTGATTATCCCTTTGTTATCGTCAAGCTTTCCTTTGATTAACGGTTTCTGATTATCACTTTGTTATCGTCAAGCTTTCCTTTGATTAACGGTTTCTGATTATCCCTTTGTTATCGTCAAGCTTTCCTTTGATTAACGGTTTCTGATTATCCCTTTGTTATCGTCAAGCTTTCCTTTGATTAACGGTTTCTGATTATCCCTTTGTTATCGTCAAGCTTTCCTTTGATTAACGGTTTCTGATTAACCCTTTGTTATCGTCAAGCTTTCCTTTGATCAACGGTTTCTGATTATCCCTTTGTTATCATCAAACTTTCCTTTGATTAACGGTTTCTGATTATCCCTTTGTTATCGTCAAGCTTTCCTTTGATTAACGGTTTCTGATTATCCCTTTGTTATCGTCAAGCTTTCCTTTGATTAACGGTTTCTGATTAACCCTTTGTTATCATCAAACTTTCCTTTGATTAACGGTTTCTGATTATCCCTTTGTTATCGTCAAGCTTTCCTTTGATTAACGGTTTCTGACTATCCCTTTGTTATCGTCAAACTTTCCTTTGATTAACGGTTTCTGATTATTCCTTTGTTATCGTCAAGCTTTCCTTTGATTAACGGTTTCTGACTATCCCTTTGTTATCATCAAGCTTTCCTTTGATTAACGGTTTTTGATTAACCCTTTGTTATCATCAAACTTTCCTTTGATTAACGGTTTTTGATTAACCCTTTGTTATCATCAAGCTTTCCTTTGATTAACGGTTTCTGATTATCCCTTTGTTATCGTCAAACTTTTCTTTGATTAACGGTTTCTGATTATCCCTTTGTTATCGTCAAGCTTTCCTTTGATTACCGGTTTCTGATTATCCCTTTGTTATCATCAAGCTTTCCTTTGATTAACGGTTTCTGATTATCCCTTTGTTATCATCAAGCTTTCCTTTGATTAACGGTTTCTGATTATCTCTTTGTTATCATCAAGCTTTCCTTTGATTAACGGTTTCTGATTACCCCTTTGTTATCATCAAACTTTCCTTTGATTAACGGTTTCTGATTAACCCTTTGTTATCATCAAGCTTTCCTTTGATTAACGGTTTCTGATTATCCCTTTGTTATCGTCAAGCTTTCCTTTGATTAACGGTTTCTGGTTATCCCTTTGTTATCGTCAAGCTTTTCTTTGATTAACGATTTCTGATTATCCCTTTGTTATCGTCAAGCTTTCCTTTGATTAACGGTTTCTGATTATCCCTTTGTTATCGTCAAGCTTTCCTTTGATTAACGGTTTCTGATTATCCCTTTGTTATCGTCAAGCTTTTCTTTGATGAACGGTTTCTGATTATCCCTTTGTTATCGTCAAGCTTTTCTTTGATAAACGGTTTCTGATTATCCCTTTGTTATCGTCAAGCTTTTCTTTGATTAACGGTTTCTGGTTATCCTTTTGTTATCGTCAAGCTTTTCTTTGATGAACGGTTTCTGATTATCCCTTTGTTATCGTCAAGCTTTTCTTTGATTAACGGTTTCTGATTATCCCTTTGTTATCGTCAAGCTTTTCTTTGATTAACGGTTTCTGATTATCCCTTTGTTATCGTCAAACTTTTCTTTGATTAACGGTTTCTGGTTATCCCTTTGTTATCGTCAAGCTTTTCTTTGATTAACGGTTTCTGATTATCCCTTTGTTATCGTCAAGCTTTTCTTTGATTAACGGTTTCTGGTTATCCCTTTGTTATCGTCAAGCTTTTCTTTGATTAACGGTTTCTGATTATCCCTTTGTTATCGTCAAGCTTTTCTTTGATTAACGGTTTCTGGTTATCCCTTTGTTATCGTCAAGCTTTCCTTTGATTAACGGTTTCTGGTTATCCCTTTGTTATCGTCAAGCTTTTCTTTGATTAACGGTTTCTGGTTATCCCTTTGTTATCGTCAAGATTTTCTTTAAAAGGTGCTTTTATTGTTGTTAGTTGTTACTATTATCAATATTCTTTAAAACAGTCAAATTAATTGTTTTGCCATTGGATTTTTTGGGTAATATGCACACAGAGTTCGATTGGTAGCTATAGTTACCAAACGATAGGATAACAACATATAACGAAAGAACACCTCCAAGGAATAAAGTACAACGAAACATGTCTAAACCGAACCCTGAATAAACCAAAATCTTGTATAAACCGAACTTTAAATACAGTCCCAATGTAGGAAATATTTGTTAATTCAGCCTAATCCGAACGCACTAGTTGGTCCCAAGACCGTTCGGCTCAGACAAGTTCACTGTACAATATATATTTATAACTAATAAAAGACTTGATAACCCACTACGGACTATTTTTGTCACAAAATAACACGGATACATTGCGTTTGTCGTAATCACAATCCCGTTCTTTCCTGATTCATGACTTATCACCGGGTTTGTAACAAGTGTAACATGACGGGTACATCTAATGGAGCAGGCAGAACACGCTTACCTTTCTAGACCACCCGAGTTCACCTCCATTTCTTAGTGAGGTTCGTGTTACACAATCTTTAGTTTTCTGTCTTGTGTCGACCATTGTTTATCTTGTTGTCCTTTTTCTTTTGATTATTGTATTCCCTGTCGGCCTTCCAATTAGGGAGTTATGGGTTATGGTGTTTAACGCCATTTTCAACACTATTTCAGTTATATATCGTGGCGGTCAGTTTAATTGGTGGGGGAAACCGCCGACCTGTCGCAAGTCACTGACAAACTTTATCACATAATGTTGTATCGAGTACACATCGCCATGAACGGGGTGATAGGCACCGATTGCACAGATAGTTGAAAATCCAACTACCATACGATCACGACCATCCCCACACATAACCAAAGAACATCACTGAAGGAGTAGAATATAATATATATGTATAATTAATAAAGACTTGATTAATCGATACCAAATATCTGTGTCACAAAAGAACACAGATATATAGCGTTTGTCGTATACAAAATACCGTCTTTTTACGATTCATTACTTATCACCGGGCTTGTAACAAGGGTAACATGACGAGAGCCACTAGCTGAACAGGCAGAAACTGCTAACCCTTCGAGAGCACTTGAGTTCACTTCCGTTTCTTAAAGAGGTTTGTGTTACACAATCTTTAGTTTTCTGTTTTGTGTCGACCATTGTTTATCTTGTTGTCCTTTTTCTTTTGATTATTGTATTCCCTGTCGGCCTTCCAATTAGGGAGTTATGGGTTATGGTGTTTAACGCCATTTTCAACAATATTTCAGTTATATATCGTGGCGGTTAGTTTTATTGGTGGGGGAAACCGCCGATCTGTCGCAAGTCACTGACAAATTTTATCACATAATGTTGAATCGAGTACACCTCGCCATGAACGGGATTCGAACTCACACATTTAGTTGTGATAGGCACTGATTGCACAGGTAGTTGTAAATCCAACTACCAAACAATCACGATCACGACTTCGAATCCGCGTCTTCTGATTACTCCTGCCTTATCTTTAAACTTATCATACACCCCTTTTCTAACACATGTATTTAATTTCTATTTATAGATGTATTATATCATTTGAAAACAGTATAATTTATCAATTAAGTATAAAAAGGTACAAACTTAAAAAAAAATGTCCTTAAGTAATAAAATATGTATAATAATTAATGAAAATATGACAAAGATGAGAAATGAGGTGCTTTATGTAACAATATAAAATCATTTTATGTACCATAACATTTCTGCTGAGACATTTCATTAATAAATTTAATGATTCTGACCTGCAATAAAAAAAACATATTTACATTTAATTGTAAAGGTTATATCTAAGCTAGGGGTCCATTGGGTCAATAAACATTACAAGGATACAATAAAGTGCAAACGTCTTATCCATTTTCCATTCAGCTTCTCCTTGGTATTTAGCGTAGAAGACCACGCGTCATGATAAAATTAAAAAAAAAGAGATTTCTGATACACTTAAGAATCAAATAAACATGGATATCGACACAAAAGACAGTAATTCTTTAAAAAAGTGCAAGCGTCTCTTCCATTCAGCCTCTCCTTGATATTTAGCGCAGAAGACCACATTTCATAGCAAAATTCGAAAAAGAGATTTCTGATACACTACAGATTCAAATAAACAGAAATATATCGCCACAAATATAATAGCAATACTTCAGCTATATCTAGACTACAAGACTTCTTGGAGAAGGAAGGAAATCACGGATATATTGTCATCAAAGGTCCAATCTGAAAAAAAGTCATTTATTGACTACATCCACTTAACAAGTTGCACATGAGAGTCATCTATTGTCAACAGCCACTTAACTAGCTACAAATGAATCATTCATAAACTACTTACTACATCCACTCATCTAGTTGTACATGAGAGTCATTTAATGAGTACTGCTAATCAACTAGATGAACACGAGTCATTCATTGAGAAGACCTCGTAAGTTTATAACTTGTGTCTGATCCGTTGTCTGTATTTGTTTGACAGTAAAATATGTTTAGAGTAAAGTAAAAGTCATTCATTGACTACTTTACTACAACCATTCAACAGGTTTCACATGAAAGTCATTTATTGACTACTTTACTACAACCATTCAACAGGTTGCACATGAAAGTCATTCATTGACTACTTGACTACAACCATTCAACAGGTTGCCCATGAAAGTCATTCATTGGCTACTTTACAACCATTCAACAGGTTGCCCGTGAAAGTCATTCATTGACTACTTGACTACAACCATTCAACAGGTTGCCCATGAAAGTCATTCATTGACTACTTGACTACAACCATTCAACAGGTTGCACATGAAAGTCATTCATTGACTACTTGACTACAACCATTCAACAGATTGCCCATGAAAGTCATTCATTGACTACTTGACTACAACCATTCAACAGGTTGCCCATGAAAGTCATTTATTGACTATATAACTACTACTCTAATAGCTGTTCATGAGATTCGTGGACAACAGCCATTTGACTAGTTATCCATGCCCATGAATCATTCACTTGACTGCCGCCACCCAACTAGCGGCACACGAGTCTTTCATTGTAAACTAGTCATCTTCTTTAGAATAGTTTCAGTGGCGTTTTAGTCGTTCTTGTTCTAAGCCGATTTGAACAGCTTGTATGCATACATCACGTCAGAACTACGTGGCTCTTAATTTTGCATTTGTTTATCTGATATATTCTACTTAGCTTTTAGAAATATTTCGACAAAAAAAGTTTGAAGATACCAAAGGTGTAATCAGAAACCGTAAATCTAAGATACCAAAGGGGTAATCAGAAGCCGTAAATCGAAGGCGAGAATTTACTCTTTGATAACGCTTTATACGATAATAAATTTGCGTCAAGGAAAATATAAATTAGATTTTGAAGTGATGTCTAAAATGGCATAATCATTACCACAAATATGTTATGATACATGGCAGACAGTGTATAATCATTGACTAATTAAGGTGTGTCCAGAAATCAAAGAAGCCCATAAATAGATACATCAAAGTCAATGAATGTTAAAGCTGTATATCAAAACAATGTGCAATGTACCAGAACTATGCTGACCAATATATCACTAATATATTCCAATTACTACTGAAGTAAAAAGATAATGTCTACAGACATATTCAATAGGTGGCATTTGTAAAAGAAATGGTAGCCACTCGTTCCATTTTGTAAAAGATATGGTAGCGACAATTCCTATAATAAATGGTCTGATCAACGCAGACTTTTCCATCCATTGAATTGCACCTTATGAAGTTTCATTACTTATACAATCGTTATCTCTATTGGTGCACTATTAGCTCCCATGGGAATCAATCCCCCAGTAGTCGATGCTTCGGCACTGACATTGTATATTATATATATCTACTTTTGGAATTTACAGTATATAAATAGTAATTGTCAACCATCTCCCTCCCTCGGGCATTGGTGACCTAGATGATTTTGGCTATCCTGTTTAGGCCCTTTGGTTATCTTGTTTCCCAAAACCTTTAAAGTATTTGGTTCGCCGATACCGGTATTTTGACTTTCAGATTACACGATGAAGGTTATTCAAGAAACTTGTCGTGTGCAATAAATTAGATATCTATTTTAATACGGAATCATTTTTTTTTATTGGAAATCTTGGTTTTTAAAAGAATTCGTTCTTATCCTTTGTAGAGCCTGTCATCACACCTGGCAATAAAACCAAATGTGTTTCTGACAAGATTTTGACATGTTACATGAGTATACAGTCCTAATGTTTTGACTCGTTGTGACAGCTTAGCATGTCATATTAATGGCTGATTGTTTTTTGCCAATCTAGAATACATAATTTAAAGATATTTCTCTATAATAGCTACCATATTTCATATCGTTGCATTGCCTTAGGTCTTGTTTTGTATGAATATATTACAATCCCTTGAGACAGAGTCAGAACGAATTTGATTTTTATTTCAAATAACATTTACACCTAATGTTGTGGTAAGAAAAATGAAATAATTCATACACGGTTACTGCTTTGAAAGAAATTACGAGATCGATCTTTTAATTTACAAATCGTCCATTGTCGCGGGGCCGTCGTGGTCGTGATCGAATCCCACACAGGAGAGGTGTACTCGATACAACAGTATGTGATAAAGTTTGTCAGTGACTTGCCACAGGTCGGTGGTTTTCTCCGGGTACTCCGGTTTCCTCCACCAATAAAACTGACCGCCACGATATAACTGAAATATTGCTGAAAGTGGCGTTAACCACCATAACCCTAACCCTTTAAAAATATAATATACAATTACCATTCCTTATATAATCCAGCATATTCATTGTCAATTATATCAACAGTTGGAAACAAGCATAATAATCGTTTATGTACACCCGCTTCGATATGTAAATAAACGTTAGAGAATATCGAAGGGGCAATCAACAATGGACAATCCAGAGAAACTGGCAACATACGAAGAAAAACAAAAACACAACACAATATTTGTTGGACACCACTATGCGCACACAAACACAAATACTAGTAACGTAAATAAGACATGTGCTCTCCTACAAACAAAATGGACGAACCGAACATCGCTCTATGCTTGTTTCCAATTGTTAATAGTCACCGTATCAATTTAACTTTCTTTTTATAAATGAAATCGTACGGGTCGTTGATCAGTTTTGCGCGCAAAGATTATTTCTCATAGCAATATCGCATGGGAATGCAAAGCCTGAGATGCGAGATGCAATTAGATGTTCATTTGGAGCAAAACATAGGATGGATAGTATAAATTTATATTGGGAAAATACGTAATTAACACACCACAAATAACGTACTGTCATATCAAATACATACAGTAAGGTCGTAGTTTTAAGTTTCAAACTTTAAGGTTCGTAAGTTTCAAACTTTAAGATTCGTAAGTTTCAAACTTTAAGGTTCGTATGTATCAAACTTTAAGGTTCGTATGTATCAAACTTTAAGGTTCGTATGTATCAAACTTTAAGGTTCGTATGTATCAAACTTTAAGGTTCGTATGTATCAAACTGTAAGGTTCGTAAGTTTCAAACTTTAAGGTTCGTAAGTGTCAAACTTTAAGGTTCGTAAGTGTCAAATTTTAAGGTTCGTAAGTTTCAAACTTTAAAGTTCGCAAGTGTCAAACTTTAAGGTTCGTATGTTTCAAACGTTCAGATTCGTAAGTGTCAAATTTTAACTTAGTTCGTAAGCTTCAAAGTTCGCAAGTTTCAAACTTTAAGGTTCGTAATTAAGTTTCAAACTTTAAGGTCCGTATGTTTCAAACTTTCAGGTTCGTATGTATTTAAAAATATGCATGTTCATGTGATCTACGAGTAAATCGATGGGACTTTATGGGAATCTTATTGATTTTTGTTGCTTTTGTTGCTTTTGTTTGTATGAATGATGTTGTTTTGTCTGTCTGCGTTATCCGGATTAGAGCTGCATCAGAAGTGTAATTGTTAGAGTGCTATTAAATTGGAATTTGCTACTTCTCCGCTAAGTACACAGCACTAAGGAGTAAGAGTTGGTTGGTTCGAATTCATGATAATGTGTCAGAGTGGAGTGACCTGTCTACCAGCGAACTGTTGTTTCAGTGAGCTAGTACTATATCAGAGCGTGTTGGTGTAGAACAAAGGTACAAAGCAGGGACATCGTCATCGTTTCATCGAATTTAACTTATTCTCGACATGATATACATGTGGGATTGTAGTTGAAAAATTGCTCATTTGACGTCAAACAAAAATAATTCGCTCACTCTTTCCGGATTCTGATTCTACACACTGCCCCCATATAACTAGTATCATTACTTATACCTTCTTATGAGCTCATTAATTAATTACTATAAAGGAAATTCATTTCAATAAAAACGTAAAAAAATATGAAATTTTTTGCACACGACGCGTTTCTGTAATAACCTTCATCAGGTACGCTGAAAGCCAAAATATTTGAAAGCCAAATAATATAAAAATCTTTGGGAGCAAGAATTTCAAAAGGTCTAAACAGGATAACCAAAATCGGCTAAGATCACCTATGTTTGAGGGAGGAGAACCTTAGTTTTAATAATCATTCCATGATTTTAAGAATTGTAAATTTCGATAAAAAAAAAAAAATCATACGTGAAAAAAATGGGGAAAGTAATGAATATTATAATTCTGCCCCTAAAGCAGCTTCTACTATAAATGTTTTCGTACTGTACCGAGCACCTTAAATTTGTCATGATATATTGTTACCATACGGTTTTATTGACTGTCAAGCTCAGGTGATATTGTATTGTGAAGACAGTTATTTGTCTAATGATTTAATTTTGTTTTTTTGTAATGAATTCATACGTGTTAAATTATGACGAGTTACGCCTGACATGTTTGAAAAGTCATTAATATAATGTCAAAAAACATAATAAAAATTCATTAAATTCACATAAAACCAACGCATCAAATTCATTATACTTTGTACTGGTTACTGAAGCGTGACTATCAACCTCAGTCTGGACATAACTGACTATTAATTATATATATCCCTTTTTATAATTATTTTTTGGGCACATTTTATTGTCCCCCTTATCTAAGTGTACTAAACAATGGTTATTATTCCATTGAACTGTGTTTATGTCCTTGCAAGGTCAAAATAAACGTAAAATAACATCACTGTTTACAATATCGTATGTGTACAAAAACGTAGACATCTAATATCATCCACAAGACACGTTTCTGAATAAACTAACAGATGGGGGCATACTAAAATCTGGCAGATGAGAGCTACTGAAAACTGGCAGAGATGACAAACGGTATAAAGAAACCTGCAGATAGGAAAAACTGTCAAACGGGATATGCTGAAATCTGGCAGATGAGGAGACACATTGAATGCTGGCAGATAATACCTGGCAGATGGGGCATACTGAAAACTGCCAGGTAATTAATATATACTGAAAACTGGCAGATGGAATTTACTGACAATTTACTGGAATTAACTGGTATTCAGGGCATACTGATATGTAAGATGCGACACGATAAAAACTAACAGACGGGATATACTAAAAACTCACAGATATGACATACTGAAATTTGGCATAAGGGACATACTGAAACATAACAAACGAGACATACTGAAAACTTACAGATGAAATATACGGAAACTGACAGTCAGGTCATACTGAAAACTAGCAGATGAGACGTAATGAAAACTGGCAGAATGGACATACAAAAAACTGGTAGGCGAGACAGATGGTTCAACAAAAAATGTAGCTTTGTAGAGAAACTTTCATAGATGCCACGACGGGTGTTACTAGTGGAACAAGAACTTCTTACCCTTCTGGAGCAGCCTAGAAGTTCACCTCCCGGTTTTTAGAAGAGTTCGTGTTGCTAAATCTTCAGTTGTTTTGTGTGTAGTGTTATGATCATTGACTTTGTCCTTATTTTGGCCAGTGTATCGTATGCCCTTCAATTTACAGCTTTTGATCACCCCTTTGGTATATTCAAACTATTCTTCCATATATAGTTTTAACATGTTTTTCAATTGTCATGTGCAACCTCATATATAAACTTCAACAACTTGTTGAAGGCAGTCAGTATATTAGTGGAAGCAATATGTTGGTTAACGGAATAACACCTTATTATATACAGTCAAACCTGCCTTAAAAGCCACCTCTACATAACAAATCAGTCAATAATACAGTCAAACCTGCCTTAAAGGCCACCTCTACATAACAAATCAGTCTATAATACAGTCAAACCTGCCTTAAAGGACACCTCTATATAACAAATCACTGTCTATAATACAGTCAAACCCGCCTTAAAGGCCACCTCTACATAACAAATCAGTCTATAATACAGTCAAACCTGCCTTAAAGGGTACCTCTACATAACAAATCACTATCTATAATACAGTCAAACCTGCCTTAAAGGGTATCTCTACATAACAAATCACTGTCTATAATAGTCAAACCTGCCTTAAAGGTCACCTCTACATAACAAATCACTGTCTATAATACAGTCAAACCTGCCTTAAAGGCCACCTCTATATACCAAATCACTGTCTATAATACAGTCAAACCTGTCTTAAAGGCCACCTCTATATACCAAATCACTGTCTATAATACAGTCAAACCTGTCTTAAAGGCCACCTCTACATAACAAATCACTGTCTATAATACAGTCAAACCTGCCTTAAAGGCCACCTCTACATAACAAATCACTGTCTATAATACAGTCAAACCTGCCTTAAAGGACACCTCTATATAACAAATCACTTTCTATAATACAGTCAAACCTGCCTTAAAGGGTACCTCTACATAACAAATCACTGTCTATAATACAGTCAAACCTGCCTTAAAGGGTACCTCTACATAACAAATCAGTCTATAATACAGTCAAACCTGCCTTAAAGGGCACCTCTATATACCAAATCACTATATCTAATACAGTCAAACCTGCCTTAAGGGTACCTCTACATAACAAATCACTGTCTATAATAGTCAAACCTGCCTTAAAGGACACCTCTATATAACAAATCACTGTCTATAATACAGTCAAACCCACCTTAAAGGCCACCTCTACATAACAAATCAGTCTATAATACAGTCAAACCTGCCTTAAAGGGTACCTCTACATAACAAATCACTGTCTATAATACAGTCAAACCTGCCTTAAAGGGTACCTCTACATAACAAATCACTGTCTATAATAGTCAAACCTGCCTTAAAGGCCACCTCTATATAACAAATCACTGTCTATAATACAGTCAAACCTGCCTTAAAGGCCACCTCTACATAACAAATCACTATCTATAATACAGTCAAACCTGCCTTAAAGGACACCTCTATATAACAAATCACTGTCTATAATACAGTCAAACCTGCCTTAAAGGGCACCTCTATATAACAAATCACTATCTATAATACAGTCAAACTTGCCTTAAAGGGTACCTCTACATAACAAATCACTATCTATAATACAGTCAAACCTGCCTTAAAGAACACCTCTATATAACAAATCACTATCTATAATACAGTCAAACCTGCCTTAAAGGGTACCTCTACATAACAAATCACTGTCTATAATACAGTCAAACCTGCCTTAAAGGACACCTCTATATATAATAAATTACTGTCTATAATACAGTCAAACCTGCCTTAAAGGACACCTCTACATAACAAATCACTGTCTATAATACAGTCAAACCTGCCTTAAAGGGTACCTCTACATAACAAATCACTGTCTATAATACAGTCAAACCTGCCTTAAAGGGTACCTCTACATAACAAATCAGTCTATAATAGTCAAACCTGCCTTAAAGGGCACCTCTATATACCAAATCACTATCTATAATACAGTCAAACCTGCCTTAAAGGCCACCTTTATATATAACAAATCACTGTCTATAATACAGTCAAACTTGCCTTAAAGGGCACCTCTATATAACAAATCACTATCTATAATACAGTCAAACTTGCCTTAAAGGGTACTTCTACATAACAAATCACTGTCTATAATACAGTCAAACCTGCCTTAAAGGGCACCTCTACATAACAAATCACTGTCTATAATACAGTCAAACCTGCCTTAAAGGGCACCTCTACATAACAAATCACTGTCTATAATACAGTCAAACCTGCCTTAAAGGGCACCTCTACATAACAAATCACTGTCTATAATACAGTCAAACCTGCCTTAAAGGGTACCTCTACATAACAAGTCACTGTCTATAATACAGTCAAACCTGCCTTAAAGGGCACCTCTACATAACAAATCACTGTCTATAATACAGTCAAACCTGCCTTAAAGGGCACCTCTACATAACAAATCACTGTCTATAATACAGTCAAACCTGCCTTAAAGGGCACCTCTACATAACAAATCACTGTCTATAATACAGTCAAACCTGCCTTAAAGGGCACCTCTACATAACAAATCACTGTCTATAATACAGTCAAACCTGCCTTAAAGGGTACCTCTACATAACAAGTCACTGTTTATAATACAGTCAAACCTGCCTTAAAGGGTACCTCTACATAACAAGTCACTGTCTATAATACAGTCAAACCTGCCTTAAAGGGCACCTCTACATAACAAATCACTGTCTATAATACAGTCAAACCTGCCTTAAAGGGTACCTCTAGATAACAAATCACTGTCTATAATACAGTCAAACCTGCCTTAAAGGGTGCCTCTACATAGCAAATCACTGTTTATAATAGTCAAACCTGCCTTAAATGGCACCTCTACATAACAAATCACTGTCTATAATAGTCAAACCTGCCTTAAAGGGCACCTCTACATAACAAATCACTGTCTATAATATAGTCAAACCTGCCTTAAAGGGTACCTCTACATAACAAGTCACTGTTTATAATACAGTCAAACCTGCCTTAAAGGGTACCTCTACATAACAAATCACTGTCTATAATAGTCAAACCTGCCTTAAATGGCACCTCTACATAACAAATCACTGTCTATAATATAGTTAAACCTGCCTTAAAGGGTACCTCTACATAACAAATCACTGTCTATAATACAGTCAAACCTGCCTTAAAGGGTACCTCTACATAACAAATCACTGTCTATAATAGTCAAACCTGCCTTAAATGGCACCTCTACATAACAAATCACTGTCTATAATAGTCAAACCTGCCTTAAAGGGCACCTCTACATAACAAATCACTGTCTATAATATAGTCAAACCTGCCTTAAAGGGTACCTCTACATAACAAGTCACTGTTTATAATACAGTCAAACCTGCCTTAAAGGGTACCTCTACATAACAAATCACTGTCTATAATACAGTCAAACCTGCCTTAAAGGGTACCTCTACATAACAAATCACTGTCTATAATACAGTCAAACCTGCCTTAAAGGGTACCTCTACATAACAAATCACTGTCTATAATAGTCAAACCTGCCTTAAATGGTACCTCTACATAACAAATCACTGTCTATAATACAGTCAAACCTGCCTTAAAGGGTACCTCTACATAACAAATCACTATCTATAATAGTCAAACTTGCTTTAAAGGGTACCTCTACATAACAAATCACTATCTATAATACAGTCAAACCTGCCTTTAAAGGACACCTCTATATAACAAATCACTATCTATAATACAGTCAAACCTGCCTTAAAGGACACCTCTATATATAACAAATCACTGTCTATAATACAGTCAAACCTGCCTTAAAGGACACCTCTACATAACAAATCACTGTCTATAATACAGTCAAACCTGCCTTAAAGGGCACCTCTATATACCAAATCACTATCTATAATACAGTCAAACCTGCCTTAAAGGGTACCTCTACATAACAAATCAGTCTATAATACAGTCAAACCTGCCTTAAAGGACACCTCTATATAACAAATCACTATCTATAATACAGTCAAACCTGCCTTAAAGGGCACCTCTAGATAACAAATCACTGTTTATAATACAGTCAAACCTGCCTTAAAGGGTACCTCTACATAACTAATCACTGTTTATAATACAGTCAAACCTGCCTTAAAGGGTACCTTTACATAACAAATCAGTCTATAATACAGTCAAACCTGCCTTAAAGGGTACCTCTACATAACAAATCACTGTCTATAAAGGGCAGCCTCATTTTCACCACTAATGAACAGTGCATATAATTTTAACGGTGTCTTCAACATTTTGAAATATCATATTCAAGGTATGCCAACAAACATTTTATTACAGGTGTTTATATAGCAATTAATGATAGTTACAGGTAAGTAAATTTGGAAATGCAGGTCTCAAAAGTGAAATTTATAAAGAATTTTTTTTTAGTCTAAAAATATAAAATATAAAAAAATATAAAAATATTAAGTTTTGTAAAAATTTATATATAGAATGATAATTTTGTTAAAATTAACCAAAAAACAAAAATCTGTAAATAAAAAAGATGAAAATCTAAAATTTTAGAATAATTTAAATAAACAATCTTTTAAAAAGTCTTAATTTAAAATATTATATGATACTTATGCAATTAAACGATTTTCTTAAAATCTAAATTCAAAATTTTAGAATAATAACTATTTATGAACTTAGAATTATCATAATTGTGGCAGTAATTTTTAAATTGCTCACTCCAAGCTAATTAATCATAAGATCAGATTTACACTAATTAAACATGACTAGTCATGTTTATATAACAATTAACCTATTCAACCTATGCCAACAATTTTTCTTACCTTTTTATATTTATTTTTCAAAATGTTGGCATAGGTTGAATGAACCATTTTAACATGCATTGAAAGGGCACCTGCTCATAAAGGCCACATGTTCAGGTTCCCTTGAAAGGCTTTTATACTATAGATTTGACTATACATACTGGTAGTTAAAATAAGACACCATATTATTGATTCCTTGTAAAGAAGTATTTGTACATCTTATTCAACAACATTACAAAACAGATAAAATGTCAAACATTATTTATCTAACTAGATCTTCAGAAACGGTTTTAGATTCCTTTCTATTTATGTCAAATAGTTCAAACATTGTACAACCATGAAGTAAAATTATCCTGGTTACAATAATCAAATAAACCAGTTATTATTCAATGTACATGTATCTGGACTAAAATAAGAGAATATTACATTGACCTGAATGAATTAATTGAGTATTCCAAGATATCCAGGGTGCAGGGCTGGCCTTAAGCCAATTGGACCCCACTGGAGTTATCTACTCTTGGCAGTTCAAGTATACACAACACACTGCAGGTTTTACACAGTACCTCCTAAGGCCGGTCCTGCCAGGAAGTATCTTTTATAAGCAACTAACTTTCCTATGTGAATTAACAAAAGTATTCACATTATCAAAGGCTAATAATCGATTATCCAAGTAATCAAAGGCTAATAACCGAGTATCCAAGTAATCAGAGGCTAATAACCTAGTATCCAAGTAATCAAAGGCTAATAACCGAGTATCCAAGTAATCAAAGGCTAATAACCGAGTATCCAAGTAATCAAAGGCTAATAACCGATTATCCAAGTAATCAAAGGCTAATAACCGAGTATCCAAGTAACCAAAGGCTAATAACCGAGTATTCAAGTAATCAAAGGCTAATAACCAAGTATCCAAGTAATCAAAGGCTAATAACCGAGTATCCAAGTAATCAAAGGCTAATAACTGAGTATCCAAGTAATCAAAAGTTAATAACCGAGTATCCAAGTAATCAAAGACTAATAATCGATTATCCAAGTAATCAAAGGCTAATAACCGAGTATCCAAGTAATCAAAGGCTAATAACAGAGAATCCAAGTAATCAAAGGCTAATAACCGAGTATCCAAGTAACCAAAGGCTAATAACCGAGTATCCAAGCATTCAAAGGCTAATAACCGAGTATCCAAGTAATCATAGGCTAATAACAGAGAATCCAAGTAATCACAGGCTAATAATGGAGTATCCAAGTAATCATAGGCTAATAACAGAGAATCCAAGTAATCAAAGGCTAATAACGGAGTATCCAAGTAATCAAAGGCTAATAACGGAGTATCCAAGCATTCAAAGGCTAATAACCGAGTATCCAAGTAATCATAGGCTAATAACCGAGTATCCAAGTAATCAAAGGCTAATAACCGAGTATCCAAGTAATCATAGGCTAATAACCGAGTATCCAAGTAATCAAAGGCTAATAACGGAGTATCCAAGTAATCAAAGGCTAATAACGGAGTATCCAAGTAATCAAAGGCTAATAACCGAGTATCCAAGTAATCATAGGCTAATAACCGAGTATTCAAGTAATCAAAGGCTAATAATGGAGTATCCAAGTAATCAGAGGCTAATAATCGAGTATTCAAGTAACCAAAGGCTAATAACCAAGTATTCAAATAATCAAAGGCTAATAACAGAGTATTCAAGTAATCAAAAGCTAATAACCTAGTATTCAAGTTATCAGAAGTGAATAAACAAATTCTAAAATGCATGTTGGCTGAAGTATTTAATTTACCCTTGGTGAAGTCAGTCCGATTAAAAGCAGATGCTATAATATACCAAGCTTCATATGACAGAACTCTATTATAGGTCATATCAAAGTATATGAAGACATTGTCAAATCAGAGAGCTATCGTTTGTGGTGTTATTATATATATCAAAGTTCAAAGGTTAGCTGTTAAGACTTTATCATTGTCTGAGCATGTGTTCACCTGGACACGAACTTTAATTGGAATATGGTATAGCATATTTAAACAGACTAGGGTGAACTATTCTGTTAATTACTACAAAAAATACAATTACAAATTTGTTTCAAATCATATGCAATCCTACAAACTTCCAACAACAACTCTCTCTATATGATGGTATGTTTGGACAAGCTTGCTTATTAGTGTTCATCAACTTCTTTAAAGCAATTTTTCAGTTCTATATAATGATTACCAGACTTAATGGGTGAGAAAAGCCTACAGTTATAACAAAGTGACTGTTGAAATCCCTGGTCGTTTGTAGGGTCTTGAAACTTTAGCAGTTAGTGATATGGCATCAGGATTCAGTATTCAAACCAACTCCACTGGTGTTAGGCTGGGGGTCAGAGGTCAATGTTTTTGACCATTTGAACACTCATGCCCCACAACACAACAGATAAAAGACATAGATGTAGATTTCAACAGACTTATCATCTTGTTTGTACTATATCCTCAACTCAAATGTGAACAGAGAGAGGGAGAGGGGTGAGGAAGGAAAACAAAACATTCTCAAGTTTGTTTTGTGAGTAAATAAGAATATACAAGTTGGTCTGAGGGCATAGAGAGCGTACGAGTTGGTCTGAGGGAATAGAGAGCGTACAAGTTGGTCTGAGGGCATAGAGAGCGTACGAGTTGGTCTGAGGGTATAGAGAGCGTACAAGTTGGTCTGAGGGCATAGAGAGCGTACCAGTTGGTCTGAGGGTATAGAGAGCGTACAAGTTGGTCTGAGGGCATAGAGAGCGTACGAGTTGGTCTGAGGGCATAGAGAGCATACAAGTTGGTCTGAGGGTATAGAGAGCGTACAAGTTGGTCTGAGGGCATAGAGAGCGTACAAGTTGGTCTGAGGGCATAGAGAGCGTACGAGTTGGTCTGAGGGTATAGAGAGCGTACAAGTTGGTCTGAGGGCATAGAGAGCGTACAAGTTGGTCTGAGGGTATAGAGAGCGTACGAGTTGGTCTGAGGGCATAGAGAGCGTAAGAGTTGGTCTGAGGGTATAGAGAGCGTACAAGTTGGTCTGAGGGCATAGAGAGCGTACGAGTTGGTCTGAGGGCATAGAGAGCGTACAAGTTGGTCTGAGGGTATAGAGAGCGTACAAGTTGGTCTGAGGGCATAGAGAGCGTACGAGTTGGTCTGAGGGCATAGAGAGCGTACGAGTTGGTCTGAGGGTATAGAGAGCGTACAAGTTGGTCTGAGGGCATAGAGAGCGTACAAGTTGGTCTGAGGGCATAGAGAGCGTACAAGTTGGTCTGAGGGCATAGAGAGCGTACAAGTTGGTCTGAGGGTATAGAGAGCGTACGAGTTGGTCTGAGGGCATAGAGAGCATACGAGTTGGTCTGAGGGCATAGAGAGCGTACGAGTTGGTCCGAGGGCATAGAGAGCGTACGAGTTGGTCTGAGGACATAGAGAGCGTACAAGTTGGTCTGAGGGCATAGAGAGCGTACGAGTTGGTCTGAGGGTATAGAGATCGTACAAGTTGGTCTGAGGGCATAGAGAGCGTACAAGTTGGTCTGAGGGTATAGAGAGCGTACAAGTTGGTCTGAGGGAATAGAGAGCGTACAAGTTGGTCTGAGGGCATAGAGAGCGTACAAGTTGGTCTGAGGGCATAGAGAGCGTACAAGTTGGTCTGAGGGCATAGAGCGTACAAGTTGGTCTGAGGGCATAGAGAGCGTACCAGTTGGTCTGAGGGCATAGAGAGTGTACCAGTTGGTCTGAGGGCATAGAGAGCGTACAAGTTGGTCTGAGGGCATAGAGAGCGTACAAGTTGGTCTGAGGGCATAGAGAGCGTACAAGTTGGTCTGAGGGCATAGAGAGCGTACAAGTTGGTCTGAGGGCATAGAGAGCGTACAAGTTGGTCTGAGGGCATAGAGAGTGTACAAGTTGGTCTGAGGGTATAGAGAGCATACAAGTTGGTCCGAGGGTATAGAGAGCGTACAAGTTGGTCTGAGGGCATAGAGAGCGTACAAGTTGGTCTGAGGGCATAGAGAGCGTACGAGTTGGTCTGAGGGCATAGAGCGTACAAGTTGGTCTGAGGGCATAGAGAGCGTACCAGTTGGTCTGAGGGCATAGAGAGCGTACCAGTTGGTCTGAGGGTATAGAGAGCGTACAAGTTGGTCTGAGGGCATAGAGAGCGTACAAGTTGGTCTGAGGGCATAGAGAGCGTACAAGTTGGTCTGAGGGCATAGAGAGCGTACAAGTTGGTCTGAGGGCATAGAGAGCATACAAGTTGGTCTGAGGGCATAGAGAGCGTACAAGTTGGTCTGAGGGAATAGAGAGCGTACAAGTTGGTCTGAGGGCATAGAGAGCGTACGAGTTGGTCTGAGGGCATAGAGAGCGTACGAGTTGGTCTGAGGGTATAGAGAGCGTACAAGTTGGTCTGAGGGCATAGAGAGCGTACAAGTTGGTCTGAGGGCATAGAGAGCGTACAAGTTGGTCTGAGGGTATAGAGAGCGTACGAGTTGGTCTGAGGGCATAGAGAGCGTACGAGTTGGTCTGAGGGCATAGAGAGCGTACGAGTTGGTCCGAGGGCATAGAGAGCGTACGAGTTGGTCTGAGGACATAGAGAGCGTACAAGTTGGTCTGAGGGCATAGAGAGCGTACGAGTTGGTCTGAGGGTATAGAGATCGTACAAGTTGGTCTGAGGGCATAGAGAGCGTACAAGTTGGTCTGAGGGTATAGAGAGCGTACAAGTTGGTCTGAGGGAATAGAGAGCGTACAAGTTGGTCTGAGGGCATAGAGAGCGTACGAGTTGGTCTGAGGGCATAGAGAGCGTACGAGTTGGTCTGAGGGCATAGAGTGTACAAGTTGGTCTGAGGGCATAGAGAGCGTACCAGTTGGTCTGAGGGCATAGAGAGTGTACCAGTTGGTCTGAGGGCATAGAGAGCGTACAAGTTGGTCTGAGGGCATAGAGAGCGTACAAGTTGGTCTGAGGGCATAGAGCGTACAAGTTGGTCTGAGGGCATAGAGAGCGTACAAGTTGGTCTGAGGGAATAGAGAGCGTACAAGTTGGTCTGAGGGCATAGAGAGCGTACAAGTTGGTCTGAGGGTATAGAGAGCATACAAGTTGGTCCGAGGGTATAGAGAGCGTACAAGTTGGTCTGAGGGCATAGAGAGCGTACAAGTTGGTCTGAGGGCATAGAGAGCGTACGAGTTGGTCTGAGGGCATAGAGCGTACAAGTTGGTCTGAGGGCATAGAGAGCGTACCAGTTGGTCTGAGGGCATAGAGAGCGTACCAGTTGGTCTGAGGGTATAGAGAGCGTACAAGTTGGTCTGAGGGCATAGAGAGCGTACAAGTTGGTCTGAGGGCATAGAGAGCGTACAAGTTGGTCTGAGGGTATAGAGAGCATACAAGTTGGTCTGAGGGCATAGAGAGCGTACAAGTTGGTCTGAGGGTATAGAGAGCGTACAAGTTGGTCTGAGGGCATAGAGAGCGTACGAGTTGGTCCGAGGGCATAGAGAGCGTACAAGTTGGTCTGAGGGTATAGAGAGCGTACAAGTTGGTCTGAGGGTATAGAGAGCATACAAGTTGGTCCGAGGGTATAGAGAGCGTACAAGTTGGTCTGAGGGCATAGAGAGCGTACGAGTTGGTCTGAGGGTATAGAGAGCGTACAAGTTGGTCTGAGGGCATAGAGAGCGTACAAGTTGGTCTGAGGGTATAGAGAGCGTACAAGTTGGTCTGAGGGCATAGAGAGCGTACGAGTTGGTCTGAGGGCATAGAGAGCGTACGAGTTGGTCTGAGGGCATAGAGAGCGTACAAGTTGGTCTGAGGGTATATAGAGAGCGTACAAGTTGGTCTGAGGGTATAGAGAGCATGTTTATTTGTTAAACACATACTAAAAGTAAAGTTATTAGAATTAGATGTTTATTGATAATTTTTGTATAGTCTTGTACAGTTAAACCTGTATTAAGAGGTCACCTTTGTACAGTCAAACCTGTATTAAGAGGTCACCTTTGTACAGTCAAACCTGTATTAAGAAGTCACCTTTGTACAGTCAAACCTGTATTAAGAAGTCACCTTTGTACAGTCAAACCTGTATTAAGAAGTCACCTTTGTACAGTCAAACCTGTATTAAGAGGTCACCTTTGGGACAAAGAAAAAGTGGTCATTTAATAGTTGACTTCTTAAAAAAGGTTTAATTCATAAGAAACTTTCTACGGCAGGACAAGAAAAAGGTGAACTTTTAATACAGGCGACTATTTAATAGAGGTGACTGCATGGGCAGTTTTGACTGTACTTACCATCTAATGTGTACTATTTCCTCAACTCAAATGGGAGCAGAGAGAGAGAGGGAGGAAAAAACATTCTCAAGTTTGTTTTGTGAGTAAATTAGAATGTACAAGTTGGTCTGAGGGCATAGAGATTGTGCTTATTTGTTAAAGTTTGTTGTACCTATTTTTTATATTTGGTAATAATTCATGTATAATCTTATAGATTCTATTACATATTATGATGAGCATTGTAGAAAACGGTTTTTGGAATAACCTGATAAAATCATGTGACAAATCCAATATTGCAAATCTCATCTACAATAAAATATGCATAATTCAAATTCAACAATTTATCATGGGAAAATTCAATATTGTTTAGTTTTTAAAACATGGTACATACATATACAATATGGGTGTATTGACGGTAAATATAGAATTGATGTGGCGAGGCTTAGAAACGGGGGAAAGACGAACTTTTAGCGAGTCTTTCCAACCGTTTCGTGCGAAGCCAAAGATAACGGAAACCCCATTTGGTACCTCAACAGTAGTTCCGGTAAGGGGTGTGGCTTAATAGCTTTATTAGGCTAATGTGAAAAGTGTTATTATGACAGGGGTATGGCTTAATAGCATTAATAGGCTAGTGTGAAAAGTGTTATTACGACACTGTCATAATAAAGCAACAGTTTATTTCAACCCATTTATTATGACAGAAAATAACCCAATTGCAGGATAAAAACAAATATTATGCACTCCCCCCATATATATATAACTTTTCATCATTGTATGTTATATGTGCAATTGCAGAAAAAAAGTGTGTCAATCAAAACCCATTGTTAATGGTAATCAAATATGTTGTCATAGTAACACATCATGTGACATCATCAGTAGGAATGAGATTAAAAATCAAAAGATTTTAAACTTTCCTTGATTGGAAGTTACCTAGGCAAAGGTACAATACAGATTTCATCTACTGCATTTCAAAATAGGGGAGTTATGGTGCTTAACACCACTTTCAACAATATTTAAACTATATTGTGGTGGTGCATTTCAAAATAAACAAAAACACAGTTTATATAGTATATATAGAAAGATTTATTCAATATTAAAGCACCTATATTTGTTAATCAACAGTAATGCAATTATATATATAACCTCAACAAAAAATATAAATGCACTGTTATATTGTTAAAAGACTAGATGTAATACAATCTGTTTCAGATGAACTCTTTTTCTGATAAATGTAAAGATCGGATTAAAACAAGTGCACAAATGATTCTGATAACTTTGAAACTTTCGAAATAGAATAATAACATGTAAATACACACAAATTTCTTCTTATAATTGTATTCTAATTGTAGACCTGATGCTTTACGGTCCTCTTGATTTAACAGTAATAATTTTATTTCCTGAATAAGTGATATTTTAACAATTACTATATAGAAGATGTGGGTTGTTCCATTTTTCAAAATACTTTTCTTTCTTTCTAAAAATCATTGATTGTAAATATTTGCTGTTGACAAATGTACCAAAAAAACAAACATTAGATATTAAAGTTCCACCATGTTTTTTTCATTCAAAAATGGAACGATCCTTATCTTCCACCATTTTTTGTTTCATTCTAAAATGGAACGACCCTTACATATCTCTTTTTCTTAGAAAACAGAGCAAATATTTAGGCAGTCAAAGATAAATATCTTGATTATGTAAAATAGTTAAATAAAATATTACAAAAATACAACTGCATAACAAAAATATTTTTTAGCGCAAATAGAATAACAATTTTTATGAATTATATCAATTATGAGATGATGGATGTGATGCAAAAAAAATGTGAGCTGTGCAACTGAACACATATATGTGCAAAAATACTTTGTAATGATGAAAAATGTGTTAGAAGTACATGTGTATACAATCATATATTTGTAGATTTACAAGAATTTGAAATGTACAACCTGCGAATACTATGCCGTGATTATGAACATTGGAAATGTGGGGGAAAAATTCTTTTTCTCATTTTCAACCTATATAAGGACATCAAAGTTGAGTTGTGTCTTTACAGTAAACACAAATTAATATCCTAAAACAATAGTTAGCTTATGTATTAACAACAATGGAAATGGAAAGAATTTTTTTTTTTCTTCTCATATTCAACCAATATAGAATAAAAGTTAAGAGATGAGTTGAGTCTTTAAAGTAAACATGAATTACTACCCAGCACAATCCTAACAAATATCAACAAAACAAATGGCAAAAAAAAACTTAATGTCAATGATCGCAAGAGATAAACGTAACATAAACAGATATCAATTTCACTAATATGGCTACCAATGTAATATCATTCATAAAAACAGAAAATACACCACTTAATAACATATGTAATAATATCACATTAATTCTTTCAGTGATATTTTTGTTAATTTTTTACCCATGAAATCTTGTGAAGAGCAATATTTGGTTGTCAAATTCTTAAGTCTCTGTTCCAGATATTAATATTTTTAATCTTCTTAATCTTCAAATCAAATTGATCAAGTTCCTTCATTAGATAATATGGAGGGAAACTTACATTACAAGACACTTCAGAAATAAAAAAATAATTTTCTAAAAATATTTTCTTATATCAACATTTTTTACATTTTACACTATTTTTTCCTTTGCTGAATAGAGTATTGGTGCTGCTTTGATTGTCCAAAATTATTTACAACAAATTCATTGGATTTCAAATTTTATGTTAAAGCTTTTTTTTTTAAATTCAGTCTAAGAGAATCTACTCTGGATTTACATGTCTACCTACTGGAATAAGAGAGGAATTTTTTTTTTCTAAACTAAAATTATTTTTGGATGAATAGGGATTTTATAAAAGTGACAAAATCAAACTATTTAAAATTGTATAATTGTATGTGTCATATTTGAAACTTCATATGCAAAATAGCTTTCTTTTTTTTTTTTACTTCTCTTTTATATTTTAAAGAAACATCTCTAAATATAGCTAAAATACTGCTAAAGTTGGTGTTAAAAACCAATCAATCAATCAATCTCTAAATATCAGAATGAATTGAAATTGCAGCAATCTATTCAACACTGAAAGAACAGAAAGGGTTTGAACACAATAAAGGTACATGTATATTGCACAGTGAATGTACAAAAATGAATAGATTTTCGTCCAAAAACCTGTTTATCATGATTGTAAAAATGTGCTTCTGTGGCATTTTTTTTTTTAATATGATGCTATTATGTAGAATGATGTGAGCAGGTACATTTTCTTTGAATATTGCAGTATAAATGTAAATATAACAAAAGTGTGAAAAAGAGCTTTTTTAAACATGTTAAAAGTTAAAAAATGCTTTTTGTGTCAATAAACCATTCTGTGCATTACATACTACTTTTTCAGTTAAAAAATCATATAGCACTGAACATAACAAAAATTCGACTACCAAAAACTATGAACACAAAATAATCAAATATTGCACATATATCTGTACAAAAATAAACAAAACTTAACAAAAATCATAATCATAGGCACTTAAAATGCTTAAATTGCAAAACAATAAAAAATATAACGAAGCTATGAAAGCAAACAGGAAAAAATTGAAAAAAATAACAATCCTTAAAATTGTCAGCTTGAAAATGGTGTTAACAACCTCTCATGTAAGAATCAGTCAACATTAAGTGATAGCACCAAAATACAGCAGTCATCCCTCTTATAAGGCCACCCCTTCTGCAATGACAAAAATGGCCTTATAACAACAAAGGAGTAGCCTCTCTTGAAAGGGACAATTTGGTAAAATTTTATTATCTTATCTCAATGCATCTGAAATACGGCCCGATAAGGGTGGTGGCGTTAGGTGGGAATGGTCTTATAAGAGGATGACTACTGAATAGCCATACCTGTCAAATCTACCATTCTTTACAAAATGGTCTCTATTTAAATGTCCACCTTCAATACGAAGCATGAATTATCAATCCTTGAAGGTACCAGTTAATGAGAATGAATTCTCAATCTTTGAAGATATGGGCAGACAGGTATGAATTCTCAATTTTTGAAGGTATGGGCTGAGAAGCATGAATTCTCAATTTTTGAAGATATGGGCCGAGAGGTATGAATTCTCATTCTATGAAAGTATGGGCGACAGGTATGAATTCTCAATTTTGAAAGTGTGAATTCTCAATCTTTGAAAGTATGGGCTGACAGGTATGAATTCTCAATTTTGAAGGTACCGGTTAACAGGTATGAATTCTCAATATTTGAAGATGTGTGTGGGCCGACAGGTATGAATTCTCTATATTTGAAGGTATGGGCTGACAGGTATGAATACCTCAATCTTTGAAGGTATGTATTGACAGGTATGAATTCTCAATTTTGTAGGTATGGCTAAACAGGTAGGGATTTTGAATATTTGACAAGTATGAAGAAACTATTTAGATTTTTTTTTCAAATTAAAAAATGTTTCATAGGTCGTAATTTCTGCACTAATTCAATATGAATTTAAAAATACTTAATGACCGATTTGAAAATTATGAAATATAACAAATTTTAATCTTCATTATTTAAAGCAGAAAAAGAGATTTCTAAGTAATATATTTTGTAGATAATTAAAATCAATTTATGAAGAGTATAGGATAATAATGTACAAAAATTGAACACATTTTGTATCGATTTGTGTCATTCATAAAATATATATTTATCGTAAAGCAAATTTGTATATTAATATATTTAATATATATATATTATATATATATTTCTAAAGCTGTAAACTAAGAGCTAGACTATAAAATAAAGCTATATTACATAAACTGTCGTCATGTGAATTTATGTTTTTATTATTATTACAACTTTTGTTTTTCTGAGAAAAACAACAAATTTCACAGATCTGAGAAATTAAAATCTTTTGAAATGTTTGAAAGGAAACATTTTTTTTTTAAAATATATAACAAAGCTAACAACCAGGGTGAACAAAAAAAAAAACAACCGGCAAAAAAATCTTCACAAAATTAATTAATATATAAAGAATACAAATATCGTCTTTGGGATGAAATAATGTAAAATAATCAAAAAGGAAAAAAAAGGAAAAGAAAAACAAAACAAAACAAAGCAAAATCTAGGAGGTATGTTTTCCCACTTTCATGATATTTAATTATAAGATTATTCTATATTTTCACAAAATACATAGTATCATATTTTTTTTCCTCTATTTAAAAATCAAGGTTTAAGAAAATATGTGGTGTTTGAAATTATGAAGAAATGACTTAAAAAGTAGGAATGTAACAGGCTTCAAATAAGCTTCTTATAAATAATGTAAAAATAGAAAGATTCTAATACCTACATTTAGCCATTTAAAAATACTAATTCAAGAATCAATTGCCAGTATATTTCTTTTTTACGAGGCAAATAGCAGCCATTTTTTTTGTTAAATCAAACATTTATATAACTATGATCGCAGCCAATTTTGTTTTATAGTATACATATTTTTCAACAATATGTACTCCTTTATTTTTATTCAAAAGTAGTTCTCAGAAATCTCTTGTATTTAATTGTTGTGTTTTGTTTCTCTTTAAGGTACATACTATTTATTATTTAAGAAACTGCTTCAACAAAAACAAAAACAAATCCAATTACAACCTCAATAAAAATTAAATAAATTTAAATAAATTTTTAATTTCAACCAGTAAATTTCACCTTTAAAAACCATTTACCTATTGAATAATGGTGGCATTTTTAAAATTTATGTAAAAAAAACTCTTTGTAAAACATGGCAATTAGCAAGGGAAATTTATTCTACAACTCTTCGTAAAAACATGCCAAATAGCAGGGAGAATTTATTGTACAACTCTTTGCAGAAACATGCCAAATAGCAGGGAGAATTTATTGTACAACTCTTTGCAGGAACATGCCAAATAGAACGGAGAATTTATTGTACAACTCTTTGCAAAAACATGCCAAATAGCAGGGAAAATTTATTGTAAAACTCTTCGTAAAAACATGGTAATTAGCAGATAGAATTTATTGTACAACTCTTCGTAAAAACATGCCAAATAGCAGGGAGAATTTATTGTACAACTCTTCGTAAAAACATGCCAAATAGCAGGGAGAATTTATTGTACAACTCTTTATAAAAAACATCTAAATTGCCAAAAAACAGTCTTTATTTTATCCCATTTTAAAATATTTTAGCATAATATTTAATATTTATCTAATGGAGAAGAAAAAAAAACAGAGCTTTCAGTTAGATAATAAAACATTATATAAGGTTTTTGTGTGTGCATAAAAAATAACGATAAAATAATTCTTACTGATGCTTAGAATTTAAAAAAGCAAGCACTTTTGTACATCTTAATATCTATATACATTATATATTTATTATTTAAAAAAAAGTAACTTTTATGTCTTAAGCATAAAAATAAAGCACAACTTTCACTGATGAAAGTCACTACAGCTAATGTATGATATTCACTAACATATCAAAATAACAAAAATGAATTTCCATGGCAACTAGAGATCTTTGGTTGAGAAAATGTCTCTTAAAATCTATTATTGTTGCCTAGCAACCAATTGGACATGATACGATTCCAAAAAAAAAAGAAAAGATGAATATATCAAATATATAAAATTGAAATGATTCAGAAATCGATGATAGTATAAAGACAGTAACAAGTTTCAAACAAATATGCCATAATAACTCACAAAAATTAACAACATTTTTCTTAATATCATAGTATTTCAATGATTCAAGAAAAATTGGAAAAAACATACAAAAAAAGATTTTGTTTTTGTTTTCATATAAAAAATATAGAAGCTACCCTTTAAGGATAAAATACTGTTGTCTGTGATTGTATAAACAAATTTGTGTCACGATTTCACATAATATCATTTTGTAGAAGGCAAAAACAAACAAATAAAACAAAACGAGAACTCTTCAATAATCTTAGAATTCCCATGTTCCAGTTTGAGGGCTATGCTGAAGATTTTTTTGTAGTTTTTCAATGCTACGTACATTATCAAAATCATCCCAATCTTCATCAGTAGAATCTATAGCTTTCTGAAGTTTAACGATTTTGTTTAAATGCTGACCATTTTGAGCTTTATAGTTTAGATCTACGTTGCCCGATTCATTTTCTTTCTCCAAATCATCGTCCATTTCGACCCCTTCGTCTTTGGATAGACAACTTTTTAAAGTGCCACCGTACATATTTTTTGTCTTGTCTAATTCTCTCCCTTCTGATACATATTTTGGGTTAGATCTCTTCCGTTTATTGACTCCCGATGATATATTCTGAGATGATTCATTCAGATTTGGCTGCCGATCTTCGTCGTTTGAGTTTTCATCAATATCATTAAAAACAGGATAATTACAATCACCCTCTTCATCCAGATCAGTTTTATTTTCTTTGGATTCGTCTCTGTCTGATGACAGACTGCCAGACTCGTCTTGATCACGGCCATTTTGCTGCTCATGTGACCTCCTTTCCTGTGCCAGTTTCTGCATCGCAGCTGGCTCAAAATGAGGGAACAACCACTGATTGTTTGGCTCGTTTCCATGGAAACTAGTTGAAAACTGACTGGTATCGCCAGACAAACTTGAAATGTCACTATGCATTGAATTTTCGTCTGGTTCCGATTTAACATTACCGGAATTCCCTTCCATAAAATTAGGACCAACTTGCATATTGCCGATATGCTGTTGTTGCTTAGCTCTCATGCGATGGTTATGGAACCAGTTAATAACAGTTTTGACACCAACGTTGAGTTCATTAGCTAACGATTCGATTGTTCCCTGATTTGGGTATGGATCCTGATTGTAGGCAAGGCGCAGTTTATCTTTCTGTTCTTCGGTGAAGAATACACGTGGACGTTTTGGCATTGATGAAGAATCGTACGATCTTTCATCTATGCTGCTCCTACGTCTTCTTTGAGCTAAAAATAGAAATATATATACTGTAAATAACATTTAAGATATTTTAGAGCTAAAAATAGAAATATATACCATAAATAACAATTAAGATATTTCAGAGCTAAAAATAGAAATATATACCATAAATAACATTTCAGATATTTAAATAAAAAACAATCTGCAATCCATACTTAAATATGTTTCTAAATACTTTTAAATACACTATGCTAAACTCAGACAATTTTGTAGTATTTGTATTTGTAGTAAAACAACAGCATTTTTTTTTGCCCATGTACTCAAGCTCATTTCAAGCATGAATAAAATCTAATTAAAATTAGATGTTTGCTGTATCTTTAAAAAAAATTCTTTGGCGATACACAAATATCTAGTGTATCGATACACAAACATCTAGTCTATCGCTAAAGAACAAAAATGAAAAAAAGATACAACAAATTTAAATTTTAAATTAGATTGATCATGAATAAGTTTATTTTTTAATATAAAAGTTTATATACTCAAATTTTGTGATTCAACTATATTACCCTATTGCAAATACAAAACTGGGTTTTAGGTACACATCACTTTTGGGGGTATAAATTGAGGAACAAAAATTGTAAAAAAAAAAAAAAAAAAAAAATGCAACATATAAAGTTTTAAATTTGTAATTGTACTGTTATTTGTCTTACATATTTTCTACTGTTTTGTAATAGTAAAGACGATATAACTGAAATATTGTTGAACGTGGTATTAAGCACCATAAACCTAAAGCTAAAACCTGTAATAGTACAAACATTGCTAAGAGAATGAAAGATGAAGAACAGCAATAAAGATTTCTTGTCATATATCTATAGACAGTAGATCTAAAAGTGCAGCAAATATATTACATAACCAACAATATATCCATTTATTGCTAATTTTTATTTTTGCCTTTGATATTGGAAATTATTGGTCAGTGTGACCTCAAACACATTAGGGACCGACCATTAAACTTGCAGGGGGGGGGGCTATGGTTTTTTTTTTCGTTCAGAATTTTTTTTCGGACAACACAAGAGTTAAAATATTTATTTTTTTTGTCATCCAAAGTGCAATTTTTTTTTTCCAGAATTAAACATTCGGTTATGACAAAAACTCTGAATCATTTTTTTTTTTCCTCCACCAAAATCAGAATAATTTTTTAGAAATAAACCATAGCCCCCTCCCCCCTGGAAGTCAAATGGTCCGTCCATTATGAATTAACCAATAAATATATACTATCGTTGATTTGTTTCGTGAGAATGGATTTCTCAGAGCAAGATCCAATTGAAGGAAAACCCTAAGATGTGAGATGTGATGAGAAATCCATTTCGAGCAAAATATATCAACACTAGTATGTTTATCGATGATTTGGTAACGTAACATCAATGATGTCATTATAACACTACATCAGCGTGACATCAAACACATTATGAGTATGACATTACCGATAAAAACAATATCGTATGATTTGAGGGTCTCAATATACATTATCACTAGTATCACAGCTCATCCTGTCAGACAAGCTACGACACTAGTGATAATGTCTGTCTCGACCTTCAAAACTGCTGTTATTATATATTTATTGACTAAGTATTATATTTGTGATGTATTGGTTTAAAGTACATCAACATGTAATAACCAAGGTTGAGTGTACAGTAGATGAATCAACAATTTACTGTTGATTACATATTACAGTGAATCCTGTCTAAGACTGAACCCTGAATAAAACAAAGTCCTGTATACACAGAACTTTTGATAAAAATCCTGTCTTAGCCGAACCCTGAATAAAACAAAGTCCTGTATACACAGAACTTTTGATAAAAATCCTGTCCAAGCCTGAATAAAACGAAGTCCTGTATACACAGAACTTTTGATAAAAATCCTGTCTAAGACTGAACCCTGAATAAAACAAAGTCCTGTATACACAGAACTTTTGATAAAAATCCTGTCTTAGCCGAACCCTGAATAAAACAAAGTTCTGTATACACAGAACTTTTGATAAAAATCCTGTCTTAGCCAAACCCTGAATAAAACAAAGTCCTGTATACACAGAACTTTTGATAAAAATCCTGTCTTAGCCGAACCCTGAATAAAACAAAGTCCTGTATACACAGAACTTTTGATAAAAATCCTGTCCAAGCCTGAATAAAACGAAGTCCTGTATACACAGAACTTTTGATAAAAATCCTGTCTTAGCCAAACCCTGAATAAAACAAAGTTCTGTATACACAGAACTTTTGATAAAAATCCTGTCTTAGCCGAACCCTGAATAAAACAAAGTCCTGTATACACAGAACTTTTGATAAAAATCCTGTCTTAGCTGAACCCTGAATAAAACAAAGTCCTGTATACACAGAACTTTTGATAAAAATCCTGTCTAAGCCTGAACCCTGAATAAAACAAAGTTCTGTATACACAGAACTTTTGATAAAAATCCTGTCCAAGCCTGAATAAAACGAAGTCCTGTATACACAGAACTTTTGATAAAAATCCTGTCTTAGCCAAACCCTGAATAAAACAAAGTTCTGTATACACAGAACTTTTGATCAAAATCCTGTCTTAGCCGAACCCTGAATAAAACGAAGTCCTGTATACACAGAACTTTTGATAAAAATCCTGTTTTAGCCGAACCCTGAATAAAACGAAGTCCTGTATACACAGAACTTTTGATAAAAATCCTGTCTAAGCCTGAACCCTGAATAAAACAAATTTCTGTATACACAGAACTTTTGATAAAAATCCTGTCCAAGCCTGAATAAAACGAAGTCCTGTATACACAGAACTTTTGATAAAAATCCTGTCTTAGCCAAACCCTGAATAAAACAAAGTTCTGTATACACAGAACTTTTGATAAAAATCCTGTCTTAGCCGAACCCTGAATAAAACGAAGTCCTGTATACACAGAACTTTTGATAAAAATCCTGTTTTAGCCGAACCCTGAATAAAACGAAGTCCTGTATACACAGAACTTTTGATCAAAATCCTGTCTTAGCCAAACCCTGAATAAAACAAAGTCCTGTATACACAGAACTTTTGATCAAAATCCTGTCTTAGCCAAACCCTGAATAAAACGAAGTCCTGTATACACAGAACTTTTGATCAAAATCCTGTCTTAGCCAAACCCTGAATAAAACGAAGTCCTGTATACACAGAACTTTTGATCAAAATCCTGTCTAAGCCGAACCCTGAATAAAACGGAATTCTGTATAAACTGAACTTTTGATAAAATCCCTGTGTAGGAAATCTGTTTATCTAACGTTAACCTGCATAAACCGAATACCTGTCAATTCTGAATACATTATTTTATAGAAGACTCAGTGAAACCAGTCTAAAACTAAATCACATGATAACTCTTTGGTTTGGAAGAGATAGATATTTGGAATTTACCGATTTAAATTACTAAGAATTAAAAATTTGGATTGGAAAATTTCACTACAGATATTCATGCTAATAAAGTTGATATTTGATCATTGACCTTTTCAAACTTGTCTTACCAAACTGATCTTTGACCTTTTCAAACTTATCATTGACCTTTTCAACCTTGTCTTGCAAAACTGATCATTGACCTTTTTTCAAATTTGTCTTGCCAAACTGATCATTGATCTTTTTTCAAACTTGTCTTGCCAAACTGATTATTGACCTTTTCAACCTTGTCTTGCCAAACTGATCAATGACCTTTCCAAACTTGTCTTGCCAAACTGATTATTGACCTTTTCAACCTTGTCTTGCCAAACTGATCAATGATCTTTCCAAACTTGTCTTGCCAAACTGATCAATGACCTTTCCAAACTTGTCTTGCCAAACTGATCAATGACCTTTCCAAACTTGTCTTGCCAAACTGATCAATGACCTTTTCAAACATGTATTGCCAAACTGATCATTGACCTTTCCCCAAACTTGTCTTGCCAAACTGATCAATGACCTTTCCAAACTTGTCTTGCCAAACTGATCAATGACCTTTTCAAACTTGTATTGCCAAACTGATCATTGACCTTTTCAAACTTTTCAAACTTGTCTTGCCAAACTGATCATTGATCTTTTTTCAAACTTGTCTTGCCAAACTGATCATTGACCTTTTTTCAAACTTGTATTACAAAGCTGATATTTTGCCTCATCAAGCTTGTTAATAACATCATTTCTTAATAAGAATAACTAATCAGGGTGATTTTCAAATTAATTTCAAAAGTTAATGTTTCAAACACATCAAACTATGACTTATTCAGAGTTCAGATTAGACAACTTCACCATTATGACACTGTCAGATATAAAATTTCACATTGTACATGGTATAAATGAGACAAGAAATGGTCTGCTCCAAACCTCACATTTCTCTCTTCATTACAACCTGTACAATGAAACATATATCCTACATAGTCCAGGAAGATTATTTTACTTACAATTTCAAACTCAAAGCCATCCATTGGACAATCCATTTTATGATTAAAAATTAGATGTTTGTTGTATCTTTTTAAATTTTTGTTTCTTTGGTGATACATTAACATTTAACAACATCCAGTTTGGGGTCACGTCATGTAACATTACTGCTAAAGTTGGCGTTAAACACCAACCAATCAATCAATTGATCGTCCAATCATATGCAAGACAATTATTCGGTTTTGATACCTAAAGATTCAGTTGGTTCATCGCTGATTGGTCGATTGAAAATATGAACACTGACATCACCCCATAGGGATGTCGTTGGATGTTAGTATATCACCAAGAAAAAAATAAAATAAAAAGATACAACCAAAATCTTATATCAATTAGATCGTCCATTTTGACAATGGCAGCCATTTTGTTTTATAATATCTAATTACCTAATTTGTCATTACCTTTAACTTCATTCTGGTAATGTTTAAGTCGTTCAACATTATGAGGATCACTCAACCATAAATGCATTTTTATGAAGGGTTCCCTCCCTTTGATACTGAGCATGTGCCACGGTTTTGGCTTGGACAAAAGTTCACTAACAGAACCTTGTGAAAGTCCAAGAACAGCTTCTCCAAATAATTTTTGTCCTAAGTTGTGAAATTGTAGAACATCTTTTATTCTGGATGTCAATTCGAGCGTGTCAATCTCAGATGTCATGGCAACCACTTCCAACATGGAGGATGGATATGAAAATGAGGCCCAGTTGTACGGATGATGATTCATAAACGGGTGGGCGGGATGCAGGTGTTGGTGATGGAGATGAATTTGGTGTTGGTTGAGAGGGCGGTGGTCGGTGGGAACTTGGATGGTGGAACTGGTAGCAGGAACATGATTGGTTGGCTTGTCACTAGGGGAAACTACCAAGGAAAGAAAAAAAAATGTCTAAGGAAAATTGAAATGAATAAAAAATTAAATATGCTTGATAAAATAAAATTGGATGCAGGTTTAGTATTGGCCAGTATAAACATTCCAATATAAGCTTGAAATATATATTTGTGTTAGAATTTGATATCTTGAATAATAAGTAATAAGAAGGACAGGGCTTAATACATCATTTCTGATTTTGAGAAGAAAAAAATCTAAATCTGAAGAAAGAAATAAAAAGAATTTTTTTTTATTGATTTTGAGAAAATAATATAAATTTGATAAAAAAAAACATTTAAAAAAAATAAAGGCATTAAAGGTCTCTAATGGTATTTTATTGCAAAATGAAAAATATAATAAAAATTAAATCTGCTTCTATTACTATGAATAAAAAATTATAACAAATATTTGCCAAAATATCTAAATATCATTATATTTAATAAACTTAATATGGTCACAAATTACCCCCCTCCCAAAAAAAAATATAAAAAAAATAAAACGAAATTGAAATATGCAAATTATCTATGAATTAAATTTAATTTCTAATTTGTTCCTCAACTGCCAAAATAGAACGCTTAAAAAAAAAAAAAAAAACTCTTGACGCTTACATTGCAAACATCTTATTAACACTGGTAAGACATGGACAGAGAGCTAGCAAAAGTTTAGGACAAGCCGCAATCATGTTAGATGCTAGATATATATAAATACATATACACAACTGTATAAACAAGAGTACATTGTAAACTATCATATGCTTCAAAGATTTCAATAACCTATGGGGTCATCTGATATGAGTAATTTGCATTGAAAAGTGCTCAACACATTTTTCATATAGATGATATATTTACAATATTGCATTCTAGATATTTATAGCCCTTAACAGTCAAAATTCAATCATAGGTCAAAATAATGTAATAATTTGTTACCATATGTAAGAAATAGAAACAGAAATTGTGATGTACATATGTATATGTATTAACAACACATCACGAAAAAAATAATATCGATTCGCTTGAAAGCATGTTTTTTTTTTTAATAAGAGTTGTCTCCCTTTGAAAAAAAGTTACCTCCCCTTAACTGAACTTCTTTTATAATTATTATTCTTATAGCAACACTTTTGTTTAAATTTGCCATACTTTCTTTTCTTTTTTTTTGGGTTCACTGACTCCATTCAAATAAAAAGTAAATAAAAAGTTGGTTAATTGAAAAATGTTAAACTTAATATGGTAGAAAGGGAGATGACTCTTACAATTTCTGTTACTTATGAAACTTTTTTTTTCATTATAAGGCCCAAAATTTTAAAACAAAATAACATTATAGAAGATATGATGGAATGAAAGAAAGATTCCTTAAAAGAATAGTGACAAGCAGGCCTTTAAATAAGGGGGCAGTACTAGGTACTTTTACCCACCTAAAAATGGTCTTTGGTACCTCCTTATTTTAAAGAGTGTTGTATAAGATAATCATGAAAATTGTTCAAATTTTAATAAAAAGTACTGTCTGTATATAGTGAAGAACTGGTAGACTTGAAAAATATTGAAAGCTCTGGACAAGGTATATTTAAACATTTGAATAATAAGTATTTATAGAATTGAAGTAGCTTATTAGAAGTTATAAATTCATGATCACCTGGCATTGAAATTGAAGCATACATGTTTACAATGTAAAAGATTAGGTTGAAAGAATATATAGGAGATTAGTAGGTATATGATATGATAAATATTGGGCAGCCATTTTGTTAATTTGTCAGGTTCAGCCAGATGTTTATGTCAATGGCATTAAATATGATACTGCCATGCATCCATCCTCCATGTTGGTTAAATCAGTGTATATATGAATATTTGAAATATATTACAGCTACTATATAATATGATCGCCATGCTTTTTTTTCTGTTTATATGTATATTTTTTGTTCTGTAGCATTATAAGCCATTCATCATAAAAATGCATTTGAAAGGTTACCAAATATACAGTGTATTTTGTCAGTGGCAAATTGCAACTGAACCTACATCACATAGAATATATATATATATATATATATATATATATATATATATCAATCAATCAATTATGCAAACTTGAAATATTTCAGATTACAAATATCATAAATTATCCCCCCTCTCCCTCCTGAAATTTCTAAATTTTATATATATATATATATATATATATATATATATATATATATATTTCTATCAGAAAGTTGTCGCAATATGCAATTTACACCCCGACAAATTTTAAAACATTTGAACATCATGAATTAATGTTACTATCAATATAATTATTGGTATAAAAATTATACTTTACGTCTATAAATACAAAACAACAGAATTCCGTCCCCTTCCCCCACACCCTAAATTAAAACTTAGGACTATAAAATTTATATTTAATTTAATTTAATTTAATTTGGATATCAAGTACACTAGTGTTGGTTCTACCTAAAAATCATGATACATACATTTATTTCATAAAATCAGTGTGACCATCCATTGACTTTCATCAAGTACATAACATTTTAAGAGAATTTGGGTATATCCCTTTTATTTATCTGTGTATCAACACTGTTTTTCTTAGCTCAATTTTCATCTGAAAGAACTATTCCCATTTTGAATTTTTTTTTTATTATAAATCCCATCTATGATAATAAATATATTTTAAAAGAAATATTACAAACTTCAATTATTTGTAAAACGGGAACATAATTCACTCTAAGAACCCTTAAAACTTGCTAAAACCAATCATACATGTATTAAAACCTAATCATTCTCAAAACCCTAAAAATGTATTACAGTAAAACCTGTCTAAACTGAACCCTGAATAAACCAAACTTTAAATAAATTCCCATTGTAGAAAGTCTTTATTAATATAACCTGTCTAGTCAAAACAGAAAAGCTGGTCTCATAGAGGTTTGGTTTACTGGGTTTGGTACTGCTTTGACAACTATTTTACCTATTTTGTTCCAGTATTGTTATAAATACTGTTATACTGACAGCCGGAACCTTTGAGCCATAATGAAAGTGGGAGGTTTGGTGCTTTAAAATCGGATTCAACCCACCATTTCTTTAGAAATGCCTGTACCAAGTCAGGGTCATTACGATTTTCACAGTTTTCCGGTCGTTGACTGATTTTGTCTGTTTATATACTTATAAGTTTTTACTTTCCCTTTGTAAGATTGTTCGGTAATTTTGTTATTACCCTTATTAGACAGGTTTCCATGTACTATGTAATTTTGTTCCCCGGATTAGTCAATGGATGTTTAAGTTAGAGCCTGAAAACCATTTATTTTACCCTTAGACGGCTTCCATATCATTACAGGAACAAAATAATTTTATAAAAAGTTTCTCTTAACCAAACTGTATATAAAATCTGTCTCTTACTTCTACATATTAAAATGTAAAAAACTTCCCCTTTCAGAGAAAAAAAGAAAGATTTCAATCTTACCGATTTCACTGGGTATCGAGGCACTTCTCATCAGTTTTTCTGGAGGAATGTGATACTGTGAGGCTACTAGTTTTGGGATTGCTTCACTGTCCTCTAAAAAAATCTGCATTCTAATGAAGGGTTCTCTCCCCTTTTGTGTGAGCATGTGCCATGGTTTAGGCCTAGCCAATAAATCACTAACACTCCCTTGAGAAAGTCCCAAGACACTTTCTCCAAACAATCTTTGGCTAATAGAGTACTGGCTAAGAGTTTCCTTAATCTGTTTGACTAAGTCATCTGTGCTAACATTAGCATATTTATCAAATTGTTCTTGGGTTATGGCAGGAAGAACAGCACGGAGAGGTTTGGCGGCAGCTATTCCCATATGGGGTCGTGACATCAAGGAATTAGCAATGTTCTGCATTCTCTGCAATGGAGAAACACACTCTGGCGTTGAATAAGGAGCGAACTGGTTGTTTTCAAACCCGTTAGCATGACCATTCACCTTTGGCTGAACAAGAAAGAAGGCACTTCCAGGGGGTTGAGCAGATTCTGTTGTGGGGGATTTGTTAGATCCCCCTGATGTTGGCGTTGTGGGTGCTGAGCTGCTGTGCTTACTTAAATCTATCGGTCCATTGTTATTATTAATGGACAAATTCAACGTATCCTCTACTGTACTGTCGGGAGGTTCCATTTTGATAGAGTTTATTTCTGGAGAATCATGAGATCTCCTAATTTCACCAGGTTCGGTCTGTTCTTGCCTGTGAACATTGTGCGCCATCTGTTGTAATTCTCGTTGATACATTGAGCTTGCAGCCATATTCCCTGCATTTTCCGCTGACTGAGCTAATTTCATTAATTCTTGGCGATAAATTCTTTCCACCATTTCTTTAGAATTTCTGTGGTTACCAATGTTGTTTCTGATGCTACTTTCACTTTCACTTTCTCTACGACCATGTGGACTGAGATTGTTTTCTGATTGGCTGTAAAGTGTGCCATTGGGTGATGCTAGCGGATGATGGTGGCCAGACACTCTAGCTAATCGTGACATTTCCTGCTGATAAATACTGCTAACCATGGCATGAGCCACTTGTTGCTGAAAAAATAAAATGTCTCTATAAGAAAACTGCTCTTCTCAAACAAAGTAAAATTAAGAAAATGTAGCTTCTTTTGTATATATATCCCTGGCACCTATTATTCTTTAATACATTAAAAATTTCTAATGAAATAAAGCCTTATTTTTCCTCTGTATGCGGTATTGATATACTGTGAAAGTATTTTAATTCGTTGGCACAAATTTTCATGGCTTCTACAAAATGCATTGATCCTTGGGTTCTTGAATTCATGCTTTCAAACACTACAGGCAACAGTCAATGGGAAAATTGTATTTCGTTAGATTTTAATTTTCGTAGTTTAAGTGAACCACAAAATCCACAAAAATTAGAACCCCCACAATAAATAATGATTTCAAATTAATATAATCTGATTCTGACAGTATAAAGATTTTGATATATTAGCAGTTGTTAGGGTGTCATTTTATTTGGTGTGATCAGTTTTTTCTTCTTTTTTTTTTTGTAAAGTTTAAAATTAATTTTAGAAGTATCTGTACATGTACATATGTACATTTGTAATGTTTGAATAAGCATAAGATATAAATTAAATGACTGCTATATGTGAGGTTCCTATAAAATATGTAAGAACTCTAACCATGACAAGTCAAACTGATTAATGGGTGTGTGGGTTATGGTGTTTAACACCACTTTCAACAATATTTCAGTTATATTGTGGCGGTCAGTTTTATTGGTGAAGGAAGCCGGAGTACCCAGAGAAAATCACCGACCTGTCGCAAGTCACTGACAAACTTTATCACCTTGCCATTAGTGAGATTCGAACACACAATGTTATTGGTGATAGGTACTGATTGCATAGGTAGTTGTAAATCCAACTACCATTCGATCACGATCACGATGGCCCCAACTTGTTAATGACAAATCCTACATCCATCATACACACTACTGACCAAATATATTGTTGTCCTTTCTACTTGCCCACAAAATAGATGTGAGGAAGAGAATGACAATACTTGTCCACGTCTTCACCCTTGACATTTGTGATCACCCGTAACCCCTTGGAATGAGCAAATAATTTGCTCAAATTATTTAAGATGCTCAGATATGAAATTAAATATTTCTTGAAGGTATATTATGTAAATGTAGACAAACAGCCGACCATACTACAAATATCCCTTATTTTTTAGGGCTAGTTTTGGGTATTCACCTGTTCCATAGCCTTTTTAATCTGCATCGCCTGTTGTGCCTCATTCAGAATTTGAGCAATACGTTCTTCAGTATGAGCATCTTCTCTTTGTACAGTGGACACTAGAGGTTGAGAACCTGTGAAGAGGACAGGAGGATAGGAGTTAGAGGCTCCTGGTATGCTGACTGCCCTGTTGACTGAAAAGGAAAAGGGGGAATATCTCTGGTTTTATTTCTTTTTTTTAAGGATTAGTATACAAAATAGGGAGTACTGTCAAAAACCCAAACTGACAGTACTCAAAAGACATTATTTGATATAATGCAAGCATTTTAGTTTTTACCGAAATATGGATTTATTTGATATTTAACAAGAATAAAATATGACTTGATCAATTAAGTCTCCTATCCACTATGAATTTCCAAAATGTTCTACGAAAATTATAGTACATAAATAAATTAGCTTCAAATTACTTTTTTAAAATTCATAATATTTTTGCATAATTTGCATACTTCTCTTTATGAGAAAATTTGCATTAAATTCAATATTTATAAATTTTGTTTGTATCGTTATCAAAGTTATTGAACACTAATTAATTTGAAATTGACAACCATTCCTTTTTTTTTTTTTTTTTTTTTTTTTTTTTTTTTTTTTTTTTTACATTTGCTATATTTTAAGGTTTAAAGGGGTATAAATAATGAAGGGTGTCACACTAAAAGCCAATATGGCAGCCAGCATACAAAAAGCAATGCATTCTGGGTATATATAAATATAATCATATAGCAATACATAAAATGTACAATGAAATTGAATAACTTATTGCAATTATTCAGTTTACAAAGATAAATCATAAGACCAAGTGAAAATATACAAATGTTTCAGGCTTTCTTAGCTATATTTCATAAATTTTTCAAAATTTCTAAAATCTCATTTTTTTATACTAAAAAGTTACTCTATCAGAAGAAAAGAAAAATGTTTACATGTCAATATCTATCTTTCCATTAAATACAAAATTTCCTTATTTTTCTGAAACAAGCAACCTGAATAATATGAATATTTTCTTCTTGATCTCACATCATGGACCCTTCATAACAACTCTTAATAGTTTCTCCTAACTTCAAAATCCTTAAATCTTCCACTTGTCCCTAGTATCTTATAACTCATAAAAGTGAGAAAAGAATTTGCAATAAGCTACAGCCTCACATAAAAATGGGGGAGAGTAACAGTCATTCTGGTTAATTATACTACTAAACAACCGATCGTCCATACGTTTTATTGTATGGACTTTGGGAAGCTCTTTTAAGAATACAGTGATAAAGATTTAAGAGCTCTGAAAACTGTGGAGGTCATAACCACTAAACTTTGAGCCTATTTTCAAAGGCAAAAACTCCTACAAAATTTGTTGAACAGTGTTCAATATTAGTAGCACTTGAGAGGCAGTCAATAAAATAGGATATGTTTTAATTAAATCAAAATTACAATGTATACTACTTAAAGGGAAAAAATAGATTCGTATTGAAGTGAACATGAAAGAAATACATCTGAACCTCAAGTAAAAATTTGAAGCTAAAGAATATTTCTTTTATTGTTACTCTCATAGATACAGTGGTGTTGTCAGACAGATAATACAATACAGAACTAGAGGCTCAGTGGGCTGAGCTTGTGTCGCTCACCTTTCATTCTGCTTTGAGGAAACTTAATACAGAACCTTCCATAGGTGCTTCCCACCAAATTTTGGTTCATTTCGGCAAAGCAGTTTCAGAGAAGAAGATTTTGAGAAATCAACCAATCTAAAACAAGAATTGCCTGTGGCAGCCATGTTTGTGAATGGATCAAAACGAAATGAGCAATCTCTATAGAGAACCTTCCATAGATGCTTCTTACCAAGTTTCATATCATTTGGCCAACCGGTTTCAGAGGAAAAGCTGTTTTAGAAATCGACCAATAAGAAACAAGAATTGCCTATGACAGCCATGTTTGTTAACGGATCAAAACGGAATGAGCAATTCCCATAAAGGACCTCCATAGATGCATCCTACCACGTTTCGGTCCATTTGGCCAAGCTGTTTCAGAGTAGAAGATTTTTAGAAATCGACCAATCAGAAACAAGAATTGCCTGTGGTGGCCATGTTTGTAAATGGATCGGGACAAAATGAGCAATCTGTATAGGGAACCTTCCATAGATGCTTCCTACTAAGTTTCGGTTCATTTGGCAAAGCGGTTTCAGAGGAGAAGATTTTTAGAAATCGACCAATCAGAAACAAGAATTGCCTGTGGTGGCCATGTTTGTAAATGGATCGGGACAAAATGAGCAATCTGTATAGGGAACCTTCCATAGATGCTTCCTACTAAGTTTCGGTTCATTTGGCAAAGCGGTTTCAGAGAAGAAGATTTTTAGAAATCGACCAATTAGAAACAAGAATTGCCTGTGGCAGCCTTATTTGTTAATGGATCGGGACGAAATTAGCAATCTTTATATAGATGCATCCTACCAAGTTTCGGTTCATTTGGCAAAGCGGTTTTAGAGAAGAAGATTTTTTAGAAATCAACCAATCAGAAACAAGAATTGTCTGTGGCCGCCATGTTTGTTAACAGATCGGGAAGAAATGAGCAATCGTAACAGAGGACTTTCCATAGATGCTTCCTACCAAGTTTCGGTTCATTTGGCCAAACGGTTTCAGAGGAGAAGAATCTAAAAAATCAGCCAATCAGAAACAAGAATCGCCTGTAATGGCCATGTTTGTTAACGGATCGGGACGGAATGAGCAATCTTTATGGAGGACCTTTGATAGATGCTTCTTACCAAGTTTCGGATCATTTGACCATGCGGTTACAGAGGAGAAGATTCTTAGAAATCGACCAATCAGAAACAAGAATTGCCTGTGGTGGCCACGTTTGTTAATGGATCGGGACAAAATGAGCAATTCATATAAAGGACCTTCCATAGATGCATCCTACCACGTTTCGGTCCATTTGGCCAAGCTGTTTCAGAGTAGAAGATTTTTAGAAATTGACCAATCAGAAACAAGAATTGCCTGTGGTGGCCATGTTTGTAAATGGATCGGGACAAAATGAGCAATCTTTATAGGGAACCTTCCATAGATGCTTCCTACTAAGTTTCGGTTCATTTGGCCAAACGGTTTCAGAGGAGAAGAATCTAAAAAATCAGCCAATCAGAAACAAGAATCGCCTGTGATGGCCATGTTTGTTAACGGATCGGGACGGAATGAGCAATCTTTATGGAGGACCTTTCATAGATGCTTCTTACCAAGTTTCGGATCATTTGACCATGCGGTTACAGAGGAGAAGATTCTTAGAAATCGACCAATCAGAAACAAGAATTGCCTGTGGTGGCCACGTTTGTAAATGGATCGGGACAAAATGAGCAATCTGTATAGGGAACCTTCCATAGATGCTTCCTACTAAGTTTCGGTTCATTTGGCAAAGCGGTTTCAGAGGAGAAGATTTTTAGAAATCGACCAATCAGAAACAAGAATTGCCTGTGGTGGCCATGTTTGTAAATGGATCGGGACAAAATGAGCAATCTTTATAGGGAACCTTCCATAGATGCTTCCTACTAAGTTTCGGTTCATTTGGCAAAGCGGTTTCAGAGGAGAAGATTTTTAGAAATCGACCAATTAGAAACAAGAATTGCCTGTGGCAGCCTTATTTGTTAATGGATCGGGACGAAATTAGCAATCTTTATATAGATGCATCCTACCAAGTTTCGGTTCATTTGGCAAAGCGGTTTTAGAGGAGAAGATTTTTTAGAAATCAACCAATCAGAAACAAGAATTGTCTGTGGCCACCATGTTTGTTAACAGATCGGGAAGAAATGAGCAATCGTAACAGAGGACTTTCCATAGATGCTTCCTACCAGGTTTCGGTTCATTTGGCCAAACGGTTTCAGAGGAGAAGAATCTAAAAAATCAGCCAATCAGAAACAAGAATCGCCTGTGATGGCCATGTTTGTTAACGGATCGGGACGGAATGAGCAATCTTTATGGAGGACCTTTCATAGATGCTTCTTACCAAGTTTCGGATCATTTGACCATGCGGTTACAGAGGAGAAGATTCTTAGAAATCGACCAATCAGAAACAAGAATTGCCTGTGGTGGCCACGTTTGTAAATGGATCGGGACAAAATGAGCAATCTGTATAGGGAACCTTCCATAGATGCTTCCTACTAAGTTTCGGTTCATTTGGCAAAGCGGTTTCAGAGGAGAAGATTTTTAGAAATCGACCAATCAGAAACAAGAATTGCCTGTGGTGGCCATGTTTGTAAATGGATCGGGACAAAATGAGCAATCTTTATAGGGAACCTTCCATAGATGCTTCCTACTAAGTTTCGGTTCATTTGGCAAAGCGGTTTCAGAGGAGAAGATTTTTAGAAATCGACCAATTAGAAACAAGAATTGCCTGTGGCAGCCTTATTTGTTAATGGATCGGGACGAAATTAGCAATCTTTATATAGATGCATCCTACCAAGTTTCGGTTCATTTGGCAAAGCGGTTTTAGAGGAGAAGATTTTTTAGAAATCAACCAATCAGAAACAAGAATTGTCTGTGGCCACCATGTTTGTTAACAGATCGGGAAGAAATGAGCAATCGTAACAGAGGACTTTCCATAGATGCTTCCTACCAGGTTTCGGTTCATTTGGCCAAACGGTTTCAGAGGAGAAGAATCTAAAAAATCAGCCAATCAGAAACAAGAATCGCCTGTGATGGCCATGTTTGTTAACGGATCGGGACGGAATGAGCAATCTTTATGGAGGACCTTTCATAGATGCTTCTTACCAAGTTTCGGATCATTTGACCATGCGGTTACAGAGGAGAAGATTCTTAGAAATCGACCAATCAGAAACAAGAATTGCCTGTGGTGGCCACGTTTGTAAATGGATCGGGACAAAATGAGCAATCTGTATAGGGAACCTTCCATAGATGCTTCCTACTAAGTTTCGGTTCATTTGGCAAAGCGGTTTCAGAGGAGAAGATTTTTAGAAATCGACCAATCAGAAACAAGAATTGCCTGTGGTGGCCATGTTTGTAAATGGATCGGGACAAAATGAGCAATCTTTATAGGGAACCTTCCATAGATGCTTCCTACTAAGTTTCGGTTCATTTGGCAAAGCGGTTTCAGAGGAGAAGATTTTTAGAAATCGACCAATTAGAAACAAGAATTGCCTGTGGCAGCCTTATTTGTTAATGGATCGGGACGAAATTAGCAATCTTTATATAGATGCATCCTACCAAGTTTCGGTTCATTTGGCAAAGCGGTTTTAGAAAAGAAGATTTTTTAGAAATCAACCAATCAGAAACAAGAATTGTCTGTGGCCACCATGTTTGTTAACAGATCGGGAAGAAATGAGCAATCGTAACAGAGGACTTTCCATAGATGCTTCCTACCAGGTTTCGGTTCATTTGGCCAAACGGTTTCAGAGGAGAAGAATCTAAAAAATCAGCCAATCAGAAACAAGAATCGCCTGTGATGGCCATGTTTGTTAACGGATCAGGACGGAATGAGCAATCTTTATGGAGGACCTTTAATAGATGCTTCTTACCAAGTTTCGGATCATTTGACCATGCGGTTACAGAGGAGAAGATTCTTAGAAATCGACCAATCAGAAACAAGAATTGCCTGTGGTGGCCACGTTTGTAAATGGATCGGGACAAAATGAGCAATCTGTATAGGGAACCTTCCATAGATGCTTCCTACTAAGTTTCGGTTCATTTGGCAAAGCGGTTTCAGAGGAGAAGATTTTTAGAAATCGACCAATCAGAAACAAGAATTGCCTGTGGTGGCCATGTTTGTAAATGGATCGGGACAAAATGAGCAATCTTTATAGGGAACCTTCCATAGATGCTTCCTACTAAGTTTCGGTTCATTTGGCAAAGCGGTTTCAGAGGAGAAGATTTTTAGAAATCGACCAATTAGAAACAAGAATTGCCTGTGGCAGCCTTATTTGTTAATGGATCGGGACGAAATTAGCAATCTTTATATAGATGCATCCTACCAAGTTTCGGTTCATTTGGCAAAGCGGTTTTAGAGGAGAAGATTTTTTAGAAATCAACCAATCAGAAACAAGAATTGTCTGTGGCCACCATGTTTGTTAACAGATCGGGAAGAAATGAGCAATCGTAACAGAGGACTTTCCATAGATGCTTCCTACCAGGTTTCGGTTCATTTGGCCAAACGGTTTCAGAGGAGAAGAATCTAAAAAATCAGCCAATCAGAAACAAGAATCGCCTGTGATGGCCATGTTTGTTAACGGATCGGGACGGAATGAGCAATCTTTATGGAGGACCTTTCATAGATGCTTCTTACCAAGTTTCGGATCATTTGACCATGCGGTTACAGAGGAGAAGATTCTTAGAAATCGACCAATCAGAAACAAGAATTGCCTGTGGTGGCCACGTTTGTAAATGGATCGGGACAAAATGAGCAATCTGTATAGGGAACCTTCCATAGATGCTTCCTACTAAGTTTCGGTTCATTTGGCAAAGCGGTTTCAGAGGAGAAGATTTTTAGAAATCGACCAATCAGAAACAAGAATTGCCTGTGGTGGCCATGTTTGTAAATGGATCGGGACAAAATGAGCAATCTTTATAGGGAACCTTCCATAGATGCTTCCTACTAAGTTTCGGTTCATTTGGCAAAGCGGTTTCAGAGGAGAAGATTTTTAGAAATCGACCAATTAGAAACAAGAATTGCCTGTGGCAGCCTTATTTGTTAATGGATCGGGACGAAATTAGCAATCTTTATATAGATGCATCCTACCAAGTTTCGGTTCATTTGGCAAAGCGGTTTTAGAGAAGAAGATTTTTTAGAAATCAACCAATCAGAAACAAGAATTTTCTGTGGCCGCCATGTTTGTTAACAGATCGGGAAGAAATGAGCAATCGTAACAGAGGACTTTCCATAGATGCTTCCTACCAAGTTTCGGTTCATTTGGCCAAACGGTTTCAGAGGAAAAGAATCTAAAAAATCAGCCAATCAGAAACAAGAATCGCCTGTGATGGCCATGTTTGTTAACGGATCGGGACGGAATGAGCAATCTTTATGGAGGACCTTTCATAGATGCTTCTTACCAAGTTTCGGATCATTTGACCATGCGGTTACAGAGGAGAAGATTCTTAGAAATCGACCAATCAGAAACAAGAATTGCCTGTGGTGGCCACGTTTGTTAATGGATCGGGACAAAATGAGCAATTCCCATAAAGGACCTTCCATAGATGCATCCTACCACGTTTCGGTCCATTTGGCCAAGCTGTTTCAGAGTAGAAGATTTTTAGAAATTGACCAATCAGAAACAAGAATTGCCTGTGGTGGCCATGTTTGTAAATGGATCGGGACAAAATGAGCAATCTTTATAGGGAACCTTCCATAGATGCTTCCTACTAAGTTTCGGTTCATTTGGCAAAGCGGTTTCAGAGGAGAAGATTTTTAGAAATCGACCAATTAGTAACAAGAATTGCCTGTGGCAGCCTTATTTGTTAATGGATCGGGACGAAATTAGCAATCTTTATATAGATGCATCCTACCAAGTTTCGGTTCATTTGGCAAAGCGGTTTTAGAGGAGAAGATTTTTTAGAAATCAACCAATCAGAAACAAGAATTGTCTGTGGCCACCATGTTTGTTAACAGATCGGGAAGAAATGAGCAATCGTAACAGAGGACTTTCCATAGATGCTTCCTACCAGGTTTCGGTTCATTTGGCCAAACGGTTTTAGAGGAGAAGAATCTAAAAAATCAGCCAATCAGAAACAAGAATCGCCTGTGATGGCCATGTTTGTTAACGGATCGGGACGGAATGAGCAATCTTTATGGAGGACCTTTCATAGATGCTTCTTACCAAGTTTCGGATCATTTGACCATGAGTGCTCATTTCGTCCCGATCCATTAACAAACGTGGCCACCACAGGCAATTCTTGTTTCTGATTGGTCGATTTAGAGGACCACCCATAGATGCTTCCTACCAAGTTTCGGTTCATTTGGCCAAGCGATTTCAGAGGAGAAGAATTTAAAAAATCAGCGAATCAGAAACAAGAGTTGTCTGTGGCGGCCATGTTTGCTAACGGATCGGGACGAAATGAGCAATCTTTACAGAGGACCTTCCATAGATGCTTCCTACAAAGTTTCGCTTCATTTGGCCTAGCGGTTTCAGAGGAGAAGATTAAAAAAATCTGCCAATTAGAAACAAGAATTGCCTGTGGTGGCCATGTTTGTTAATGGATTGGGACGAAATGAGCAATCTTTATGGAGGACCTTCCATAGATGCTTCCTACCAAGTTTCAGTTCATTTGGCTGAGGGGTTTCAGAGGAGAAGATTAAAATGTGAAAAGTTAACGGATGATGGACGACAGACTACGGACGCCAAGTGATGGCAAAAGTGTATAAATGGGGGATATACGACTGAACAATTTTATTATCTTCTTGTTAATAGAAGAGAACATAAGAGTTGTCCTGAAGGTCTAGTAAATCCATAAAAATATTGAAAAGCACTGTCAACAAGAATAAATTATCTCCCCCTGATAAGATCTATCTGAAAACCTACTGATTTTTTGACAAAGTGGTTGGTCTTCATACACCAACTACAAACAATAACGACAGATAAAATCTAGATTTTATAAATATGTCAACAGTGCTTTTAAAATACATCTTGAGTATTTATTAAGATAATTACAGTATAACTACTTTTGCATTCCGAATATCAAAAATAAATCATGAGCAACAGTTAGCGCATGAGTGAACTGCTGTGTTGCTTGGATATGAGTGATTCATTTTCAATATTTGGAAGCAAGAGTAGTTATACTATTTATTACATAGATGTCACACTTTTGCTTAAAAAAATGGACTTGTCGGATGCTCAATGAAATTTTCGATTGTGACGATGTTGATGTTGGTAATTAGACGTCACTGAGAAATACCTTTTTTTTCACTGGGTGAAAAACTGGTTTTTATTTGACTAGGAAATCGCAGCAATTCATGAGCATCTATATAATAATAGCGTTTATTGTCTGAATAATACAAATTAAGCTGTTCAAAATAAAAATAAATTCTCAGAAATAAGCTCTTGGGAAAGAACAATTTAATTTAATACACAGTTTGTTTCTTACCTTTCTTTGGTGAAATAGCTTTCAGTGCTACAATGTTCCTCTCGTCTGTCGCCCAGGCATACATTTTTCTGTAGGATTCTCTCCCCTTTTCTGTTAATTTGTCCCATGATTTTGGCTTGGAAAGTAATTCACTAACAGTTCCTTGAGATAATCCCAGGACATGCTTTGCAAAAAGTCTCTGTCCGATATTGTGAATACTTAAAAGTTCCCGTACAGTTTTAGCCACTAGCACAGTATCTAATCCTTGAGAATTATTTGGGTCGACCTTGACGACACCAAGGTTCATACCCATAAAGTTCGCCATAAAATGGCTGTTGGCAAATTGATAAAACGGTGAAGGAAATGGAGGCATATGGACTGTTTCGTTGGTAGAAATACTGGATTGGCTTTCTATGACCGGTCTCGGTGAAGTTTTCTCCTCAGATTCGACTTCAATCGTGTCCTTACTACTAACAGGTGATGTAGGAGCTTCCGATGACGAGGGTCTAACTTCAGGTGATTTCTCCGCCTGCTGTTGTTCACTGTGATATGTTGCTGCTATTTCTTCTCCAAGCATGGTCGCGAAGGCTTCCGTGTTTTCGGAAAGAGCCGGAGTTGATGAATCTCCTGCAAGAAAGGTGCATATGCACATGAAAGAGTTTTTATCCTCCAATAAGGCCAGATAAAAAAAGCTGCCATTTCCAATTAACGTAACACAACCATGCAACAAAAGTTATTTTACAACTTCCTTATTTTTTTTTGCAAATCTCGCCAAACACATACGTATACACATAACAAAAATGGGATACAGTATTTTGTCAAACCCTTTTCATAAGCATAAACACCTTTCTTGATTTCAGGAATAAAAACAATTTTTATAATAGAATCATTGGAATTTCTTGTTTTTTATACACCAAATTAGTGTGCGACACATTCCATTTCAAATCTGTTTATTATTTCTATTAATACGTTCCCATGGAAACAGGGGAAAACTTCAGGAAATGGAGATAAAGGGTTTAAAGATGCATGCATGAATCAGAAAAGATGCTATAACATGTACAGTATTTATTGCTTGGTGTATAAAAAAGACATCAAAATTCAAAGAATTCCTTTGTTTCAAAATGATGCAATCAAAATTGATCGCATAGGGTAATGACTAAAAATCTAGGTGTCTAAAATAGTGTTAGTAAAACGTCAACCAACTCTTTGTTACTGAAAAAGCTGTGAAGTGTAGGAGGGAATAAAACATTATCAAGTTTAAATGTCAGTGAAAACAGATCAATTGTAAAGATTTATTTTGATTGATGTAAATGAAGGAGAAATACAAAGATGGATTATTGTTATTCCATCTTGTATACAAAGGGAGATAACTTGTGTATAAATAAAAGTACAAATAGAAACATTTCTGTCAAACAAGCAAAATAAAAAGCATGAGTAAGTAATGAAACTGCTTGAAACTTTTTTTTTTTTTACAAGAACGGTGGAAATCATATGAAATACTTTTATAAAACTAAATGGTAATTTGTTGAATATCATCACAATAAACAGTTAACACACCACATATATTTATCACGATAAACAAGTTTCTCTCCCATAAAGAAAGAAGTCCGTTTTCACTGCTATCACTGGGTTAAACATGGTGCTATTTTTAAATTGATAATTTGGTTCCAATAGCTAAGAATAGAGTAACAAGGAAGTAAATTGTCAAAATCAATTCATAGACAATAAATATCTCATGAAAGAAATGGAAACCTCAGAATATCAGTTATAATAGGAAATGACATATCTGGTCTGAAAATAGCCTAACAAAGAAGAGATATGCCTAAATCTATAAATAGCCGAACAAGGAAGTGAATTGCCTAAGACTATAAAATCTAACCCATTCCCATCTTACCTGATATCTCACTGTTGGAAACCTTCACTGTCGTGTTCTCAGACTGTAACGCTCTATTTTTCTCCAGAAGTAATGTTTCTAATGACTTAGATTTAACATCTTCATCCTCATCTCCACCGAACTCCATTGATTTTACAACACTGAATAAAAAAGGTAATGAGATAGTGGTACAGATTTTGTAAATTATTGTCTACTAATGAATTATTACATAAATTTCTCAATGTTTCAATATTTGACAATATATAATGTGTTGCCACTCCATCTGACATGTAGAGGTGTACTCGATACAACATTATGTGAAAAATTTTGTCAGTGACTTGCGACAGATCGGTGGATTTCTCCAGTTTCTACCACCAATATAACTGACCGCCACGATATAACTGAAATATTGTTGAAAGTGGATGGACAAAATTAAGACTTAAAGAGTTATCCATCCAATGAAACAATTCAAACGAGTTCAAGGTCATGACGTTTGACTGTATGTTCATCTACATTCTGTATTCTTTCATGCGATATTTTTTCTGGAAAAATTTTAGTTTCTTAACTTTACAAGTCATGGATAAGCTAAAATATTACACACCAACAAAACATACACACACACACAAAAATACAATGCTGGTTGCATACTTAAGTTCTCTTTTGATTTCCTCATAATCCTGTTGTGTTTTTATCTTTTCCTCTAAATATTTGAAAGCTTGATTCTTCACTGTAAGTTCTTCTTCTAAATGTTGTACCTAAAATTATAAAACATTTGAACCCTATTACATATGTCAAACTAACGAATCAATTAAAACAGGGGCTACGGTTGTAGGGGATGCTTAACGCCACTTTCAACAATATTTTAGCTATATCGTGGCGGTCAGTTTTATTGGTGGAGAAAACCGCAATACCAGGAGAAAACCACCGACCTGTCACAAGTCACTGACAATCTTTATCACAAAATGTTGTATGGAGTACACTTCCTTTAAACGGGATTCGAACTCACAACGTTAGTGGTGATAGGCACCGATTGCATAGGTAGTAATAAATCCAACTACCATACGATCTCGATCATGACAGCCCCTTCAATTAAAACATGCTAACGATGATAAGGCAATACACATAATTTTCTTTCTGAAGACTTTAATTTGACAAAAACACTGTGGGTGGTGATATCTGTTAATTCATTTCTTTATCAATGCTTTATTAGCATCAGTCAATATCATGTTTCTTGAATTGATAAATCATAATACTAAGCACAACAACAATCAATATATTATTAGTTCCGACATTTGAGATTTAGTTACCTCGATATCAAATTTCATACTTAATTAAACATAGCTTACATACGATAGCAACCTTTTCAAAAATTCTCTTAATATGGTAAAATGAGATAAATCTGACTGTCCAGCAGAATTTAAAAAAAAAACACCTTACAAAATAATTACATGTCTTGCTAAATTAAAGAGATGCATCTTCATTAATTACCTGTAGTAATATATGGTTTGGTTTATGTTTGGGTTTATGGTGTTTAACGCCACTTTCAACAATATTCCAGTTATATCGTGGAGGTCAGTTTTATTGGCAGAGGAAACCAGAGTACCCGGAAAAAACCACTGATCTGTCGCAAGTCACTAACAAACTTTATCACATAATATGAATAAATTTGGATGCTCAAAGGTTTGACCAGTTGACAAGTCTTTCCATTGGATAACTCTAGCCAGTGTATTGACCAATCAGGCCCTCAGGATAAACAGTCTTTTCATGGTTGACAGATTTTCTTAACATGAGTACACAAAGGTCACAGAATTCTAAGATGAAAGTAATCAGAATGATGATGTGAAGTCGATACAAAAATAAGATTAACATATAAATATTATTTATCCATTATTAATGACCTTTTTCTAATATTATAAATTTTCATAATTGATAAAGATTTCCAGTACAGAAAAAGAAAATCTCTCACATTAATATTCTAAGAAAATATATAAAGCTATTATATATATATATATATATATATATATATATATATAAATATAAAATCTAATACATTATGAGAATTCTGATCTTAAATTGAATTTGCACTTTCGAAATGCTAAGAAAACTTAATCTTAAGACAATAATTGTGACAATATCGAATTTAAAATTAATTATTGTCACTTAAGAGAAATCATAGGGGATCATGTATTTTATATATATCTATTGATATGTCAAAATCAATATACCGAATTGCAATGTTTTCCAATACCAATCGACCAGTGATCACAAAAGCCTATGAAATTTACGCCAGCTGTCAATAATTGATTGAAATTAACATCGTTTCTATGGCAACCACTTTTAAAGATTGTAACATTTCAGAAATCTATTTCTAACTCAAAATACTGAGACAGTAGAACCCAATAACCATTGTATTTAAGACAAAAAAAATCAATATGTTCAGTTCATTGATTAACGATGAGCATCTGATATTAGAAAACTTTAGGAATCAATGATAAAGAGGCACTGGGGAGGGAAGGATATAAATGAGTTTTATTAGTGAGGCTCCAGGGGGAAAAACCATGTGAAATTTTGAGAAATAATGGTAATTATGTTCTGATGGAAAACTATTATGTTTTCTTGATAGAATCTATTACACATAAAAACTGCAGTAGTTTCATTAATCGTAAAATTAAACAGGAAATATTTTCGCTACGGCTAGCGGGTTATGGTGTTTAACGCCACTTTCAACAATATTTCAGTGGTGGTCAGTTTTATTGGTGGAGGAAGCCGGAGTACCCGGAGAAAACCACCGACCTGCCGCAAGTCGCTGACAAGCTTTATCACATAATGTAGTATCGTAAACTGAAACTAGAAGACATATATAACCACATAGAATGTAATGTCAAATTTGTTTCTTTACTAGTGTTTCAGCTGTAGAGAATTTACAATATACCATGCTCTCGTGTGTTTTTTGTGGTGCATATAGGAAGGATATCAACTTTTAAGTGCATTTTAGCCTTGACGTACTTGTTTTATTTCATAATTTTAAATACGTATATTTTTTAACCTACACTTATATATATATATATATAGTGTCGATTCCTAAATTAATTTTACTTTTTACCTTTTATCTTTATATGTGCCTTCTTAAAATATATAAAAAAAATTGTGAGATGTTAAAAAAAAACAATTTAGCTTTCTGACTTTTTTTTTGTTAGAGAAGCTTGTTGTTACTATGGTACCATTACATTTGTGGTTTATGGGTGGCCCAGCAGTTATGGACTTCTAACCACAAACCTAACACCACCTGACATTTTTGTATACAATGAAAACAAGGGGAAGTAACCTATACCTGTCATCAATGAGTTTTACCTGAGATGCAGTTGTTTCCCTTAGTTTGCTTAGTGATGCCTGTAATCTCTGTACATCTTCTACAAGTTGAGCAATCTGAAATCAATCAATTATGAAATAAAGCACATAAATAATATTGAAATTCAATAATTTTATTTAAATTATATTTAAATTTAATTTTACTTTACAAATGATCGATTTCAATTTCAATTAAATTCAGTGAAGTCTATTATATTGAGATACATTTATAGTGTCAATGCATGTGAACACAATAGAAAGCCCATCAAAAACTAAATAGTAGCTCTACCCTTCTATAACTTGTGTGGATCTTTTCAATAAGCACTATGATCTTCTAAATTACACCACAATATAGCTGAAATACTGCTAAGGTTGGTGTAAAACACCAATCAATCAATCTTCTAAATTATCTACCTTCACCTCACACAAATTATAACTACTTTTACTATGTTCTTCTTAAGCAGGTCTAAAATAACTTTTTTTTCATCAAGCTCTATGTTAATATAAGTTCTACTGCAGGATTAGAGACTGATTTTTTTACCAAATAAAAATAACCATATATATATCAGATATATTATGGCAAGAGCAAGTTACATTTCAATGAGATGACATTTGCTTTGCACTAGAACAACATGCTTAGTTGTATTTCTATAGTGCTAGGTCACTGATACAACAGTCAGAAGGTAGACATGTTGCTCCACTGGGACACATTAACCTGATTCAGAACCAAATTCCGAGCCGACCAGTCTTTGCTCTTACTCCTTAATGCTGCATGCTTAGCGGAGAAGCAACAAATACCAATTTGATAGTCTTTGGTTTTACCCGATAGTGCACAAACCCACAATCTGCCACAATTGAGCCAAAGAATATAACCAATACACCATGGATTCGGTTTTCAAACATATCAGGATGGCCCTCACACCAGAGGACATATAGTAATATAACAGAAATGTACTTCAATTTGAAATTAAAAGGGTCAGATATTTACCTCTTTCTCCTTGGCTGCCAGTTCTACCTCCAAACTAGATCTTTGTAGCATATCAATAGCCTTGTCCATGTCTGCCGTAGCTTTGTGTGGGTTGTCTCCTTCACGTTGACTCTGGTGTACCGTAATCAGCTGTTGTCGTAACTGTTCTGTTTGTCTTTCAGAAGCTGCTGCTCTCTAAAAACAAAAGAAACAAAATTAAATGAAATGATACCTGCTTAAACTGAACCAAGAAGAAAAAAATCCCCAGAAATTGCTTCATATAATGTGAATCGAGACTTCAGTGGACCTAAACATTGTCTTTGAAGTGTAATATCTAGGTCAGGTAATGCACAAGCATTGTCCTTGAAGTGTAATATCTAGGTCAGGTAATGCACAAGCATTGTCCTTGAAGTGTAATATCTAGGTCAGGTAATGTACAAGCATTGTCCTTGAAGTGTAATATCTAGGTCAGGTAATGTACAAGCATTGTCCTTGAAGTGTAATATCTAGGTCAGGTAATGTACAAGCATTGTCCTTGAAGTGTAATATCTAGGTCAGGTAATGTACAAGCATTGTCCTTGAAGTGTAATATCTAGGTCAGGTAATGTACAAGCATTGTCCTTGAAGTGTAATATCTAGGTCAGGTAATGTACAAGCATTGTCTTTGAAGTGTAATATCTAGGTAACGAGCAAAGTCAACGAAGTGTAAAATCTAGGTCAGATGAACTTTTTATCATATTCTTTTATTAACATTTCAATTGTTGAAATAATTTTTATTATATTGGGTGAAGTTCTACTTAAACTGTAGAAAAGCAGAAACAAAAATATTTAGTAGGTATTTATGTACCAGTATACAAGTACTTGTATGATATATTTTCTGAAGCTCCATCTGCAAGTCAAATTTTATGGTTACATATAATGCTTAGTCCTGAAAGAACAGGCTCTACAGTCATAAAACTTTTGAGCATGATTTTCATACTCAAATTCAAAAATCGTCCAATCAAAACACTGTATTTATTTGAAAGAGTGTTTTGATTGGCCAAATTTTGAGTATGAGTATAAAAATCGTTTTCAGACCCAATATGACTGTAAAACTATAGAAATATTAAATGTCATATGACCAGACAGACAATCGCTATAGCTATAGCCTATCTTTGTCTTGTCAAGGTGTTAATTTTAAGTTAGTTTACATGTCTGGTTATTTCAAGTTATCACTCTTTCAAGGTGTAAATTTTCAATTAATCTACATACTTATCTATAAGTACCAGTAACCTTTTTTCAATTAAATTTAAGTCTCAATTAAACCTTAAAAGTGTAAATTAGATTAATGTACATTTCAAGTAATTTAAAGTGTCAATTACATTTAATTGAGGGTTGTGCGACCCAGTCCTGTATTTCACATCTAACAAGAAAGTTTTTATTCAGGGTCTACATACCAAACAGGCTTTATATATTATACATAGGAAAAAACATGTCTCTAACATTTACATCTATTAGAATTTAATATTCTATCTTTTGTGTAATAACATAATCATTTAGTGAACAATTTTGTACAATTTTCGACAAAATTTAAATCTAGGAAGATATGATATTCATACAGGTATGCGCTTTATAGCAAATAAAAAAAAAAAAAAAAAAAAAACTCGTGTTTTCCCTAACCAAAATTGGCAACCAAAAAAAAAAAAAAAAAAAAAAAAAAAAAAAAAAAAAAAAAAAAAAAAAAAAAAAAAAAACCAGTGTGTTTTCCCTAACCCTAATTTTTAGTCCCTACTAACACCCGTGTGTTTTCCCTAACCCTAATCTTTAGTGCCTACTGTAAAGTTTGTATTGTCATTTTTATACAAGCACTGTTAAAGTCAGATCAATGCCCTAGCCCCCTAGGTAAAAAAAATAATTTTTGCCTACCTACCTACCCTTTTTTTTTTTCAAGAATATTACCAAAAACAGAGGTATACCGGTATATATTTTGGCCTAAATATGATCAATGCAGATAAAAACCTAACTGGGAATTCATGTTAAGGGAGCGATCGACCCAGACAATAAGTAATATTATTGGCAGGCAATTAACGCCTACAAAATACCTCATCGATACGGAAGAAACCCGGACACCATGGAACAAAATTACAACTGTACGAAGTCCGTACATCAGAGGCAAACTATCATACAAAACTGAATTTAAAGACGGATCGGTATCCTTCTCGGAGTCATTCGACCCGGACGACCCAACATTAATAGATCGCTTCCCAGAAACAGACCTTGGTGAAAGATCACCAACACCTACACAACAACGGGATAAAAACAGCAAGCGAAAGGCTAGCAAAAAGAAGAAAAATCTGTCTGCAATACCTCAATAGGTGAATCGGACATAAAACCCTCATACTACTACTACTACATGTTAATCCCTAAAAGTACATAATTACAAACAACAAGATTTGTTGTTAGACAGTTGATCTTAAATTGACAAGAATTTCCAATTAGAAAAGACAGTCTACATCATTACAACAAGTTTGAAAAATCAATATTGCTTCTTGAATGCAAACGTAGCACAAAAACAAGTTATTTCAATATATATTTCTGCAGTTAATTACATATTATTTCAATATATCTCTGCAGTAAATTACCGTACATATTATTTCAATGTACATTTCTGCAGTTAATTACGAATCTTATTGTAGAAAGTTTTTATTTCTTAAATCACGAAAATAGCTATTATCTACTTGTTTGAATAAATAATTAATCTCGTCGTTAACTTTTTTAAAAACATCAATTACCCATGCATATCTTCCATTTGTTTTATCGCCTTATTGAATAAATTTCGTCACCAGCACTTTGAAATCCACTCTTATATAAATATCCGTGACAGTTGGTTTTTTTAATGATAGTTTTACTTAAAATATGTATAAATTCTAGACTTTCACCAGTGCATATTTTCTGTTTTATCGCCTTATCGAATAAATTTTGTCCCCGTCACTTTGAAATCCACTCTAAATTAACAGTAATAATCCTAACGATATAAACAACGGTGACAGTTTTTTTTACGATAATTTTACTTAAAACATGTATATATTATATTCTTTCTAAATTAAAAATTCAGTCATTTCTTAAAATTTTCCTCTCAGTTATAATCAATCTATATTAAATCCATACTTCAAAATTCGTCTAATGCTGAAGTTTGATAGAAACAATTATTGAATCAAACTTAAAAAAAACCACAAGCACTTGTTCATCAAACTGCATGTGAATCCCTTTATAAGCAAAAATCCAACAGATAGTTCCTATATGTTTTCCATTCTTAAAGAACACACTTTTTACAATTTTAGTCGAAAACACGAGACCAAAAATTTGAAAAGTTAGCTTATACAAAGTTACACTGTTGCTTTTTTTCCAGAGTCAAACATTAAATCACTTTAGTTTTTTTTCTCTCTATTATGTAAGAATCCATTGTATTTCAATTCTCCTGTCTTTTATTCCCAGTAAATGTAATCTATAGATTATCAAAAGTATATATAGACTGAAACTTATTAATCATTCGTTTCATAATTTCAAATAAATTTCCATTTTAGGATCGATACAGAATAATTGTAGTCTGTCGTCGATCAATAATGGATCAATATTTGATTGATTTAATGTCAGGTTGCAGTCCTCTAAAATCAATACTTGAATGTTAAATGATTGATTAATTGAGACTGTTTTTCAATCAACAGCAAATGAAGAATTTCATGCAATACACCAAAAAAAAAAGTTCTACTTTTTTGTGTATTGATTTTATTTCTTTGTGGATTATCTGTCAGTATGTCATAAGAAGTTAGATAACTCCACATTACATGTAAATATGATATCGAAGATCATTTTTGATATATTTTACAATCATATTTTGAATTGGAAATAGGTGATCATCCAGAGTCTTGTTACATGCCAAGAGGAAATAGACATGTGAACACTACGGATGTCGATTTCAAGATTTCATTTGAAAGTCTGCATTAACTGAAAATCACTACTTAAAGATCTCATCTCATAAGAATTTAGTCATCAGAAATTATCGCTGACAAATCGATAATGTTTTTTTTGTTGTTTTTTTTTACCTCATTTGCACGTTCTAATTCCGACATCACCATCTCCATTTCATCTGATCTGTAAACAAAACAAAATTTACATTTCAATGAAAGATTAATAAATCACAAATTTCATTGTAAGGGAATGAATGATCATTTAACTTGGGAAGGGGGAGAGGGGCTATGTTTTTTTCTGAAAAAAAAAAAAAAAAAAAAAAAAAAAAAATCTGTCGCCAAATTTGATAGAAAACAATATATTAACTTGAAATATGCAAAAAAATAAATAATCTGATCCTGCAGTTTCAACAAGGAATTTTGATAAAATTCAAAGAAAAAATTACTAATTGTTCATGTCCTAAAAAGAAATAATCTAGTTTTTGTTTCATGAAAAAATTGATTGGTTCAGCGGAAAAACATAGTTCCCCAGCCCTAATGTGATATGGTGATTCCCTAACTACAAATAGATGATGAAGAACTATCTTTAGTCTATGTAAATGTTGATGTTATCACAAAAAAACTCAATACCATAAAAGAACTTTCAAAGAAATCAATTTTCACTTGAAATTAATAAGCTTGGATTGGGGTAGGATTATGGAGTTTAACGCCACTTTCCACAATATTTCAGCTATATCGTGTTGGTCAGTTTTATTGGTGGAGGAAAACAGAGTACCCAGAGAAAACCACCAACCTGTCGCAAGTCACTGACAAACTTTATCAAATAATGTTGTACAGAGTACACAGCACCATGAGTGGGATTCGAACTCATAACTTTAGTGGTGATAGGCACTGATTGCACAGGTAGTATTTTAAAACTAACTTGAATATACCTAGTAATATGTTGGTAATCACAGTGATTGCAAATATTGTTATAAAATACAACCACGTCATATCGCCAAGGTTAGACTGCCATTTTTTTGTGTATTGAGGGCTTTCTCTTTAAGTTTTCCCCCAATAATTTATATATAAATGGAACATATCACATTAATGACTTAATCCTTTGGCTATTTTGAACTGAATGTTTTCTCATAGTGTAAAACATGAATCTTCCACCATAAAAAAAAATAGCCCTCCAGATCTATGACCGTGACAATAGCCAATGCTATATTTATCGAAATTAATGGAAAAGTTAAAATCAAAGGACAAATAGCTATGATCTATCGAAGGCTTTTCCCATCTGTGATCCTAACTGAACATGATGTATGGTAGATGTCATCCTGATTTTGCTGGCAATGAATCTTGATTAGATATAACCTGTAGCCATTGAATATCACAGGTGGATCAAACTTATAGAGTTATTTCCCCATAAACCATTTATAAAGTCAAATTGTATCCCCTTGTTATACAAAGTAACTCATATCAATATACTAAATATTTTTACAATTTCTGCACTGCAACAAAAAAGATTTATGGGGGGGGGGGTGTTAGGGTTATGGTGTTTAACACCACTGTCAACAATATTTCAGTTATATCGTGGCGGTCAGTATTTTTTAAAGAACAATTTGTTAACTAAATTTTTACTGTTATCACTACACAGGTCACAAACAAGAAACAGAGACAATGGGTAGTAAAATTAGGATCTTCAAAATTATATGTATCTTAATTAATGAAGTTTGCCTTCACTTTATAGACAGAATGTACTACTAAAGATTAGTATAATGATTTTGCACACTATATATGGACTAGATGTACTATAATGATTTTGCATGCTATATATGGACTAGATGTATGTTAATTTCACAATTTAATCCAGCACTTCAGCAACTGATGCATTTGTAATTTATATCCATATTTATGTTGTATAAATTATTGAGGTTATTGTTTTTTCATAAGTACCATTAAAACTAATCACTTGTCACTGGATAAGCAATTAAAACACTGGTGCTATTTATCATGTGGGACCTTCTGAACTCTTGTCTATGGCATATGTCATATTTGTTCAAGCAAATAAACCTTGTTTACATCATAGGAAATATTTATATATGTCTATAGGTGATTTTAATGTAGGAACAGTACGCAAAATAACATCCTGTTTTTGACAGCAAATTAATTATGGAAAATGGGGGGGAAAAAAGAAAGGTTTGATTTTTGATTTTTGATTTTCTTCTTTTTTTTTTCTTTTTTTTTTTTTTAGGAAAGTGTGACGATTTCCATTTGAAAAAAAATTAGAAACTTGTTTTTTTCGAAATAAAGAGGGAAATTTTAATAAAAAAGAAAACAAAAAACACAGAAATGTTTGATTTATGATTAAACATTTTTTTTTAGGAAAGTGACGATTTCAATTTGAAGAAAAATTATAAAGCTTTTTTTTTCGAAACGAGGGAAATTTAAAAATATTTTGGTGTTTATCGCTATTTACAAGTAGGTCCCTTGATTAAAATTTAGGTGTATAGCTATAATTTTGATCTTTTCATTTGTGTTACGAAAGTTTGAACTATTGAACTGACTTACTACAGTTGTCCCTAAACATAAAAATCATTCTTAAATCCGAAAAAAAAAAAAAAAAAAAATTGCAACGCAATTCTTAAAACTTCAAAGGAAATTCTATCTGTAAATTTCAATAAAACAAATAATTTACAATAAAAAAATAAAAACATTATTGCTGATTTAACAACTAAATACATGTAAGAAGTATAAGAAAAAACACATTCTTCTCTCAACATGTGATAAAGACGACCAAAATCGCCCGAAGACTTCCCCTTGTTTTTCGATCAATACAGGTAAAATAGTTATGTATATTTGTTCTACGATCTAATTAATTTTCCTTTTTGATCTGTAATTTGGCTTCGGAACACGAGCTAGCCCGCAGCTAGATGTCACCATACAATGGGCAGGGTGCAGGATGTACGATGTGCGATATAATTTCTGTCATTTAACACAAATCAAAGTGATCGCCTCGTGTCAGGGGGTCAGTTATAATCAATTGTAAGGTATATATAAAACTTGTTAACTGCGACAATATTGGTTTATATTGGTTTTTTATTTGGCACAAGGTGTATTGTGTTGTCAACCATTATTGTATATTGATAACATTTCCACGATTGATAGTCTTTATTTGAGACAAACATTTTCTCTTTGATCATTTTATTTCTGATTTTTATGTTATTTAAAATTTACGATGTGTTTCTAAAAATAATGTACCAGTTCTCGAAATGAAAATTTGGATTTACTGGAATTTATTTTTATATATATCTAAATAAAAACTGAAAAATTTACTGGTCCGAACAAAGTTTCACTGGTCTTGTCCCGGAGGACTGTTGTTCATCGTGAGGATTGATGAACCGTTCTTGTTGGAATACATGTAGTAAACGTAAATTCTGGTCCCGGACAAAAAATACAGATAAAATTATAGAATTATTAAAAATTTGAAAACAAGTGTACCGACCAATTAAAAATCATGTTGAAGTCTTCTTAATTTTTTTTCACCTACTTGCCTGAAAGCCAAATTTAGAAAAAATTTCTGGTTATTCAAACAAATTCTTTCATAATTTTTTGACTTGTCCGAATCCAGTTTTTCTTGTCCCGGGTTTCAGGCAAGTGGGTTAGTGCGATGACCGAATTGTTGAGTTTGCAACAAGTCACTTCAATTGACAGATTATAACTGATGAATTTCATTAAATGTCAAAAAATGGATCTTTATCAGAAACTTTGGCACATTCTAAAACTGATGGGTTTTTTTTTTATCACACCCAATAATGTCAACTTTTGTATATTTCATTTACAGTTTAAACTTCTGTTTAATTGTTTGTTATATAGTCAAACTTGTAATTTGTTCATTACGACCGAAATAAGTATATTCTCACCATACAACAACACTCCCCCAAATTTTTTTAAAAATAAAAAAATATTCCTAATGTTGTGCCAAAACAAGATTTTTCTGTTTTCAATGAAAAGTCATTTAATAATACTTTACTGTAAAATTAAAATTATTTACTTTTGTGATCTTAATTATTAAATATGAGTTTTCGGTATTTTTCTTAATGTATTCTTTTAAAAATAAAATGAAGACAATAATAAGCTAAACAGTGAAAATAATTTGTGATAAAAATAAACTTCATATTTTGCAAATCGCTTGAAAATTTCGTTACAAATTTATTTAAAAAAATATACAAATTAGTTTGTAAATAATACCGTAATGTAATATCTAACAATACAATATTCAATTAAAACAAATAATAAACCTGGAATTTACTTTACAAAAAATATTTTCATATCAAAATAAAAATTTACAATATATAAATCTCTATTAAATTCCTTGCATTGTGTACAAAGATGTTAATTATATAAAAAAATTAATCGACCAGAGTAAAAACTCACCTCACATATCGAATATACATTTAATTTTTTCCCAAAAAATGTAAAAACTTTACATATATTTTCAACAGTATCATCATTATGATTTTTTTACATCCAGTAATTAAAAAATTTGCAACTGAATAGAGTCTTACACATGTACATTGCAAAATCAATTACATTGATCTTGTTCTAAATGATGTACCCACTGTCAATAATAAATATGACCTGTCAATTAAAACCAGACTAAATATATTAATTATGATATTTTCTTTATAAATTTATTGATTTATTTGTGGTAAAACAAATGACCCATTATATTCTGATCAGTGATTGAGACAAAATAAATCAAAATTGGACACATGTTATAGTGGTCAATAGTCTCCTAATTCCTTGTTTACAGTCCGTAACAAGACCACCAGTCTGGAAGTTTTTACCCTTAAGGGGGTTGTCAATTTTTCATTTTGAAAGACAAGTCATAATTCAAATGTATGAAAAAATCTTTAATTTTTCGTTCTTGCCTTTTATTTGATAATACAGTCAAACATTCCTGAACGGTCACCTTAATTCAGTCGTCACATGCTGTAAACGACCACTTTAAAACACTTTCCGACCAAATTTTTACAGTGTACATGTTATTTTAACTTGAATAAGCGGTCACCTCACTGCAACAGTCAGAAGTTACTCAAAATTTATCAATTTCCCCGATATTTAATGGTCTCTTTTCATCCTGGACTTTTAAAAAATCATCGGTAATTAACTTTCGATGTGTTCTCAATACATGATTGTACTAATTAAGCTATCAAATTATCGAATAATTAACCATAAACTGCTACAAATAGACCTTAGCATTACAAAGTGACCAACATGTTTTCCAATAAATTACATTCCAGTAACAGTAATATCCAAATCATTACGGGTCGGAACTGACAATCAAGATCGACCGATCTTAAATATGCAGTCAGTTGTTTAATAATGTCATTTTTCCTTTGTCCCAAAGAGGATCGTTGAATACAAGTTTGCCTGTACATGTATCGACATGGGGAAAATTTGATGCCCACAGAGTATATTGACATGTTATTATAACTTACTTGGCCGATGTTGCCTCGTCATATTTTGACTTGACCTCAAACAATTCGGACTGCACATTTTCAAGAGCTGTAAAAGAAAGAGAATTATTATTGGTTTTTTGTTAACAACAATGGTTGATTGATTGATTGATTGGTGCTTAAGGGTTAAATAGAGCATATAATTAATTTAATTAAATAATATTTCAAGCAGTCATTTCAACTTCAACTTTATTTAAGGGACGCAAGACAAATGCAGTCTATGGAAGATAGGATGTTGAACTGTCCAGTAATTTACAAAAAGAACAGCTTGATTCCAACAACTGGAACCAAAATAAATTACTACTCCCTCCCTCTTAATTCCCCCTACAAAACAATTTGACCATAAAGTGGAGTTCAACTCCTTATAAATCTATAGAGCCTACTCTCTTTCATGGGGCTGTCATGGTCGTGATGGTATGGTAGTTGGAATTACAACTACCTATACAATCAGTGCCCATCACCACTAACGTTGTGAGTTCGAACCACTGCCACAAAAAAAGATCATATGGTCACCAAAAGAAAGAAAAAAGAAAAGAAAAAAAAAAGACCATAACAGCTACAGAGTTCGAACCACTGCCACAAAAAAAGATCATATGGTCACCAAAAGAAAGAAAAAAAGAAAAGAAAAAAAAAAGATCATAACAGCTACAGTTCTGAACAGAAACATACAGCATTTTCAGAAATACATGTTGTAAAAGATTTCGCAAATTTAACTTTAAAACCATGGCTTGAAATTTACATATATGGAAATAAGAAGTTTGACACCTGTCAGAGAAAGATGGTTTTGACACTGATGATTTCTATTTAGGAATCTATTATAATTGACATAATTGATTTCAGATGTACATTTCACTGTCATTTTAAAACTAAGATCAGTAAATCATAGCCTAGTCACTAATTAGAGGAATTATTTAAAAGCAATATATGTCATTTGTAAAACAGGGTGGGGAGGGGGGACAATTAGGAGATAGCTGTATTGTATTTTAAGCTTTGCTAGCATCAATATTTGTTTTACTGTCACAAATGAGATAGCTGTATTGTATTTTAAGCTTTGCCAGCATCAATATTTGTTTTACTGTCACAAATGAGATAACTGTATTGTATTTTAACCTATCTTGGTTTTACTGTAATTTCAGATTTGCCAGCATCAAACTTGGTTTTACTGTCACAAATATTTGTTTTTATCTAGCTCTGCTGTAGGTCACTAGGTAAATCAATTGCAACAGTAAAACTAGGGATTGATGTCGGCAAAGTGTAAAATACAATACAGTTATCTCCTTTTAAATTCAATACCAAAAAAAATGTTTTGACTGAGCTATTAAAATTAGTCTGAAATTGACCTTTTAAAACTTAAATTGTGTCCAATAAAATTAATGACATCTTAACTAAATTATACCACTGAATTGACTTTTAACTGATTCAATATCAAGCTTATTTAAAATTGTTATCACATAATAAAACTTTTCATTAAACCTAGATAGATTTTAAACATTTTTATTTACTTTAAACATTTACTTGTCCTAAATACTAAGATATCTCCAAAATATATAGGCATCTAGAATCAATGTTATATATTTTAATTTTTAATTAATGATATCTATTTATATATATAAAAAAAAAAATCAACATCATATTATGAAAAACAACCCAATAAAATGACTGCTATTAATAGATAATTGTCTACTCTGTCAAAGTTATGAATTTCTCTTTAGAAGTTCAACGTTGAAAATTTGTTATGTTTTAATTCTATTTTTTTTATAGTTATAATTCGATTAGTTTGCATTATTTTTCTGTTAAAGAAAGATTCACTCACCCTTTAATTATACTAATGATTTAAAAAAAAAAATGTAAATTTTAACCGTGGCATAATTTTTTTTTGAAATATAGGAAAATATCTTACAATTGCTGTTTGGTGATCATCTTTAATTTCTTTTTTTCATAATATGAAATGGGGCCATCACAGTCGTGATCGTATGGTAGTTAGATTTATAACTACCTATGCAATCAGTACCTATCACCACTACCATTTTTGTACTCGATACAACAATATGTGATAAAATTTATCAATGACTTGCGACAGGTCGTTGGTTTTCTCCGGTTTCCTTCACAAATAAAACTGACCGCCACGATATAATTGAAATATTGTTGAAAGTGGCATTAAACACCATAAATCTAAACCATAATATGAAATAGCTAAAATCATTATTGTTCAAACGATTGCTATACATGTACATGTATATTAATGCAATTGTAATTTGCATAATTTTGTTAATTCTGCAAGTAATTTAAGAGCATGTCCGTAAAAGCCTATATAAAATTATAAATAAATCGCTTTTGACAAAACAATACTCATTAGTTATATAGTGCACATGACAAGAAAAAGCTTCTAAATTTGTCTTTACGGTGGATACAAGTCCATAACTTTACTTTACGGTGGTACATCATACACATCCTTTTTGATTAATTGTACCGATCAAAAATGATATACAAAGTATCAAATTTTTATGAATATAGTTTTTAGGAAGGCGGAGTTTGCAAAAAAAAAAAAAATTAAATGCAAAACAATTACATGATATCCTTGTGCTTTGATTAATCTGGTACTTTCTAAGAAATTCATTGGATGATGAAAATCTACTGAAACATAAATATTATCAACGTCAGCATTTTTTATATATACAATGAAACCTGTATATAAAGGGCACTCAAGGAAACCTGAAAATGTGTCCTTTATGAGCAGTTGCCCTTTATTTAAAAGGTTAAAATTATATGCACTATTCATTAATGGGGAAAATGAGGCTGCCCTTTATAGCCAGTGATTTATTATATAGAGGTGTCCTTTAAGGCAGCTTATATATATATATATATATATATATATATATATATATATATATATATATATAAAAGGAAACTATTTTCTCATCTGTAACAATTTTTATAATTATGATAGAGATCTAATTATCCAATCAAAATTTGAGACGGTAAAAACAGTAGAGAATTGGACCAATAATTCCCTTCGAGGAAAAGATGAGCAGCTTCATTCTAAATATAGAATCGCGATGTTCCAGTAACATACTTCACCAGTCTGATAATTCTGCATGTTTAAACAGGAAATAGCCTCAAACTGGTGGAAATTACCCAGCATGCTTTACTTAATAAATCCATCTTTTCGTAATATTAACAAAAATATGATGACAAAAATTTTATTCTAAATAGATTAACCAACTGCAATATACATGTATTTGTTTTTGAGTCTTTTCCATTTAATAAGATTTTTACTGTTTCATGAAATCACTGCACACGAAAATGTTGGAATTCGGGCTAATAATACCTTAATTGCTTATTTCTTAGCAAAACTCTATAGCAAAATAAAGAATCACACAGAAAAGAATTGCTTAAAAAATACAGACATTTAAGAAAATTCCAATGTATTAACAAAACAAGGTCAGGAAATGAAAATATAGAAAGGTATTTTGCTATGAAGCATGCTGATATTTTTTGATTTGACATAAACCTTTAAAGTCGTACACTCATAACAGAAGGAACACTAACAGAACATTATACATAGTGAAAGGGGATACAGTAGTTTGGTTGTCCACGTCAATTTGTTGTTTACACTTCCAAAAATGGTTTTTCTCTCGATTTTCCCACTGTTGACAAAACATCCTGTTACAATCACCCTGTGTACATGGTAACTTCAAATTTACATTTACTCATATCTAAAATGATTTCTGATTGATTAATATGAGAAGAGAAATTTTGGTTATAATTCAATTCTATTTTTAATAGACAAAGTCGTACAAATTTATTTGCTGCCGAAAGAAACCGAAGGCCACAAAAAATGGGGGAGGTTGTCATCAGCTTCTTTATCATTTCCTTGCGGGATGGAGCTATACAAATATCCAAATTAAGCTTATCAAAGGACTGGAACTTCCATTAAAGTGTAAAAGTAAGATTCATTTAACTCTGGGTTTAATGTTTAAGTGTAATCTACAGGATTATGCTTAACCAATGAGAAATTAACTTACAGAAAAACAGGATCATGCTTAACCAATCAGAAATTTACAAAAAATTAGGAATCAAAAACACTGCAATTTTTTAATTGTTTTGTAACGTGTAACATGTAACCTTTTTTAAATTTTTTTATTTTTCATATTTAAAATGAGCTTAAACCATAAAAATTTTCAATAAACATATTCTGAAACATGAATATTATTAAGGGAAATAAAACAGCACTTGAATCGAAACACTTACCTCACCTGGTTCCCCCAAAAATGAAGAAGACTTAGAACCAGTTGTCTTCCTAAATTAATCAATAATTATTTAGAAACCTACCTCACCCGGTTGCCCAAAAATTATGAAGATTTAGAACCAGTTTTTTTGTTAAATTGATCAATAATTATCTAGAAACCTACCTCACCTGGTTCCCCAAAAATTAAGAAGATTTAGAAACCAGTTTTCTTGCTAAATTGATCAATATTTCAATTATTGAAAGCAATATGGCAAGCAGACTTCCGTTTCAGTTTTTTACTTGAAAATATCCACGGTGCAAAACAGGAACTTGTCGGTAGTTAAAAATGAAACGGGTCATAATGCATCCGGGGCATTGATTTGTAATTTGAAAGATAAATGATAATATAGGTAATTACTCATCATTTGAGGGGCAATTTTTATTGAAGTCAAAATGTCAACAGTTTATCAAATCAATACACTAAATAATACTTCACTCTCTAATTGATTCGGATAATTTGATTCAATGTGGTCACAGCTGTTTTTGAGAACCAAATGTACCTTTCTTTGTTTCTAATCAAACATTTTATCAATGAAAATCAGCTGTAAGTTGATGATTCTATTAATAACTTTCAGAATTAAAGCACTGTTTTATTTCAAGTGCACCCAAAAGCGCAATATAGGAGACTCTAATAAAATTTCTCTCTGTTACAGTAACATGAATTATTTTTTTTTAGAAATGTCATGTGATATTATGCAACAATTATTTTTTGGGACTTCAAAATTCGCATTATAAAGTTATTTAAAATTATTTTACTCTGTAATGCAATAGAACAAAATTCTAATGATATTCATCTAGTAAATTCAATTCATCAAATAATTTTAACAGAAACCTGATTTGAATTTTCTTTATCTTTGTGCACTTCAAATGGTTATTTTCAATACATTTCCATAGAATACAAAATTTAAGATTTTTTTCTTTGTTAATTTGCACTCTTCGAATGGCATGTTTCAATCAAATACATCAAAAAGATATGGGTCTTTTGAGAAGGACAAGTGATATGCCTCTCCCCGAATGATGTGAAAAACAAACAGGATGAAAAGGGCCAATAACTCTGCATGGTAAAAGGAAACCTAAAAAGAATCAATTTCAAGGAAATTAAAATCAGAGGTGTATATCGGTATGCTATGAGAAGGAACATGGTAATTTGTTTTAAATTTCATGGGTGGGTTATGAAGTTCAATGCCACTTTCAACAATATTTCAGCTATATCGTGGTGGTCAGTTTTATTGGTGGAGGAAAAAGGAGTACCCAGAAAAAACGACAGACCTGCCGCAAGGCACTGACAAACTTGAACACATAATGTTGTATCGAGTACAGGCACTGACAAACTTGAACACATAATGTTGTATCGAGTACAGGCACTGACAAACTTGAACACATAATGTTGTATCCAGTACAGGCACTGACAAACTTGAACACATAATGTTGTATCCAGTACAGGCACTGACAAACTTGAACACATAATGTTATATCGAGTACAGGCACTGACAAACTTGAACACATAATGTTATATCCAGTACAGGCACTGACAAACTTGAACACATAATGTTGTATCGAATACACCTCACCTGAATGGGATTCAAATTCACAAATGTTAGTGGTGATTTAAATTTCATCAACAGTGGCACAAGTAGTTGAGGATTAATAATAGTGTGACGAGGACGAAGACACATAACAATCTTTATAAAATATCAGCTCAGTTACACAGGTGACACATAAACAAGTCATAGCGTCATGATAAATAAGCTTAGTGGAGTTTGTGCATCATTTGATAAAATTGAAAACATTTGAAAATCAAATATTTTAAGAATCTTGATGCAAATAAATATTTCTTAACTGGTACCAATGAATGAAAATTCTTTCACAACTTTATAGCGAAAAAAAAAAAAAAATACCCAACATTTGTTTATTTAAAACATTTATAAATTACAAATATGAAACTGCCAAGAAGTTTTTGCATCATAAAATGAGATAAGTAAAAAAAAATATCCATTAAATAATAAAAAGAAAAAAAATACCACATATTTGTGTATTTAAAGTCTTAAACTTCAGTAAGTCAAATGTTTTGAAATGCAGACTTTCCATATTTACAATTAATTCTGTAAAACTTACCCCGTAGTCTGCAAATAAGTAGTTAAAATTTACGGGAATTTGCAAATACGGATAAATTCTTAAGTCTTTGTATTTCATTATAATCCAATAAATAAAAACAACTGTATATTTTTCAGGTGTGGGGCCTATCCTTACTAATAATTTCATGAACATATCGGACATAAAAATGAGATTGTTATTGTTATTGTTCATTGTCCACAAACAAATAAAATATTTATCTTGATTGACCATTGTCTTATTTATAATAAAAAAAAACATTTCTTCAATTATAGGGCACACATATGAAAAATAATAATGAAATTTATTTCAATTGCCTATAAATTATTTTTCAAATACAAGATATAAGGGTTTAGAAAATTGAAAATAAAATAAAATTCATCTAAAAATCTTCATTTTTCATCACATTTTAATATTTACATAATACAATTATCTAAATATAGCTAGCATCTTTTAATATTGATAAATTATATATATTTTTTAATCAAAATCTTATAATAATCTAATATTCAATATTTATTGCTGTTTATTAATTCCATACTTGTGAAAAGGGAAATGTTTTTTTGGTCGACAAAATCATTATATTTGAGCAACATGCAAAGGAAAAATCTCAAAATTTGAGTTTTTCTGTATTTACAAAAGAAGAAATGTTGATTACCGGTAGTAAACGAAATTGTTTTTTGTTTACATTTTTCAACCATTTTACCTTAAGCTCATTCGATCAACACATACTCAGCTGGTTAGCTTTTCTTTACTTCAATTCACTAGAAAGTAATCAATTTTTAAAAAATGTTAATTTTTTAGGTTCAATTTTGTTATTTCACAATTATATAGTTAAATGACTTAAAATATAAGATGCATTCACCACAGAGGATGTTTGTGGTTAAGTAAAACACTCAAGTGACTTGTAATTACCTGCATGTAGGGTGGTCACACGTTGCTCAGCTTCACCTAATTTCTTGGCGACTGCTAATTGCGTCTCTTGCAAGTACCTCTCTTTTTCAGCAAAAACTCTTTGCAATTCTCTCTCCTTTTCTTTTGTACGTGCCTAAATTTTAATCAAATTAAAATTTTCTGTAAAGTCCAAACTTTCAATTTTCATTTTTCACAAACACTAATTAGCAAAACAGTCCAAAATATTTCCAAAATGCAGCAGACACTCTTGAAATTAAAGAAATTAAAAAAAAACTCTATGGTTATTGATTAAATATGATTTTTTTTTCTTCAAATCGATGAATTTTGAAGTCCTTATGCGGTAATAAACTTCGACGGTTTGAGAGTTTTGTGACAATAACACTAACATATATCAACAATATATCTATCTACGACACGTCAGACAATTTGCGTGATTGATCTTTAAGCACACCCATTCCAAATTCATAAGACGTAGCGATTTGAAAAGTATGTAACTATTAACCAGCCATGCGTGACTGACCAATAGGTAAAACTAGACGCAGTGATTACTTATCTCTCGTTTACAACATCGTTAGGTGATGATAGACATACGTTGCCTGTCCATCAATACAAAAAGACAGGCCTGACATTTTTTTTTCTTCTATTCTTTTTTTCAATATTAATGCAACACGAGAAAAATCCTTCTTTTCTTTTTTTTCAATTTTAATGTAACACAAGGAAAATCGTCAAAAATCAAAATATCAAGTGTACTTTTATTTCTTTCTTCTTTTCTTTTTTTTTTATGCAACACAAGAAAAATTCTCAAAAATGAAAATATTGAATGTACTTTTCTCTCGGAATAATTTCTTTGTATATTTTTCCGTCAAATTCTATACATTTTTATATCCTCAATATAAAAAAATCTATAAAAAAAATTTAATATTAGTGTTTCTCCCATTATTACAGCATTTTAACCCCACTGAACCAGTGGTGCAAAAATCTGTAATCCTCTAGAGGATTAAAATGTCTCTTGCCTTTCCCCACATGTTGTCAAATCGGTAATTGGCTAGATTTTGAAATAAAGTTTGTGTTAAATAATGGGAGAAACAAATTCTCCTTCAGTTGCGATATTTCTCCACTCTCGAGAGTTAAATTAAAAATTTTAACCACTCGAATTTAAGTCTCTTAAGTGGAGAAATATCGTAACCCACAGGCAACTGAAGGAGAATCTATATATATTACATTTTTGGGGGGATTTTAATAAATTCTTTATGTAAATTCTATAACTTTAAAAAAAAAATATTTACCAAATTAAAAATAGGGTTCGTTTGTAGTCGCTTTAACCTTAATTTATTCCAGAAAATAGAAATTCTCTGATAAAATTACTGGTCGTTTCAACTTCAACACTATAAGGTTGGACTGTATTCAATTTTGTACTTTTGTCCAATATAAATCTTCAAAATATGAAGTATTTGATGTCACAGATTACAAACATTAATTATAAGACAATACCCTATATCAGGAATGGTTCTTATTAGAAGATAAAATAACTGAAAAAACTAAAAAAATAGCTGAAATTCCCAAAGGTTCCTTTTTAACTATTCTGACCGTGTCCTGCAACTTTTGGAATATCTTTGTCAGAGAAAAATAGCTGAAATCAATTAAATAACTGAAAAAAATCATCCTTGCAATATGTACATGCAATAGTGTATGCATTGGTTATTCAGAATTTGCTATTTCTGTATGTACCCCCTTGTATAATCTTCCAGTCAAGAGTTACTTTTCTTGCCATATAAAAAGAAACCTTTGTGCAACACCTCCTGTATAATTTCAATTAATATCTCTTTGAAAATATACATACATAATAGGGATAATGCTATAAATAAAATTGAATGGAAATATTACATGTTCCTTGTATTAAATAGCAGATGACAGATATGGTACCCTTAAAGCAGACGACATATATACCCTTACATCTAGTTTTATCTTATTATGTGTAAATCTATATTTAATAGCATTAAATGTGCTTATCTACATAAACTGAATTGAACATGTACAATATAATGCGAAACCAGGGGGCCGCTGTGGTCATGATCGCATGGTTGTTGGATTTACAATTACATGTGCAATCATTGCCTATCAACACTAACAGTGTGAGTTCAAACCCCGTTCATGGCGAGGTGTACTTGATACAACATTATGTGATCAAGTTTGTCAGTGACTTGTGACAGGTCAGTGGTTTTCTCCAGGTACTCCAGCTGCCTCCATCAATAAAACTGACTGCCACGTTATAACTGAAATATTGTTGAAAGTGGCGTTAAACACCATAAACCAAACCATAAACCGCAAAATCAGTTTTGATAACAATGCATATTTCTTGAAACATGCAGAAAATACACGCCTTATTCTTGAAATACCTCTGTAACTGTTTATATTCTATATATAGCATTAAAATAACTAAATTAGGGAGTCAGTTTTCTTACCTCGGCGGTTGCCTCTATTTTTTCTTCACAATCTTTTAATTTGTCTCTCAACTGTTTGATTGTCACTTCTGCAAACAAACAAAAAAATGCTACAATAATTTTTTTCCATAAGATCACATTAATCAGAAGAAATTTTTGTTTGCCACTTTTGCCAAAATAAAAAGAAGAAAAAAAAGTTTAAATAATTTTTTTCCATAAAATCAATTAAATCAGGAGTCATAGAATTTATTTGTAGACATAGTTAATTTTGACATATTTTTTTTTTATCAATTATTCATCACTTGGGATTGAATACTTTACAAAGAAATTAAAAATAAATTCGAAATATCGATTATTTATAGCTTTTTATATATACAAAGTGAAATAATTAAAATTCATAACTTTTGACAATAGAAATTATTCACATCAATTTTGAAGCATCCGGACAAACTATATAAAGATAATGCAAATGAATGTAAACAATAATTCCTATGAAAAATAGAAATGGGTTATTGCACATTAAAATGCAAAGTGCATTCATTGGGAGTCTACGATGATCTAACAAAATTGATTATTATCGTGTTTTGTTCCTGTTTTATCCACGATAAAAAAAACTATGCATCATAAAGATTGATCACATGTGATGAACTTTCCTGTGTTCAATTTTAAAAAGATTTACGATATAAATTCATCTATGAAAGACTTTTGATTGCACCGGCATGAAAGCTAAAAATTTGAAACAAAACATGCCGAAATCGATTATCTATAGACTATCTGACTGATATATATGAGTTATTAAATCCATGGCTTTACCCTATGTCCCCAAGTACATTAAAAAATATCGACCCTTAAACAAAACTGCAATAGAAATCGGAAATCTGTATTGATCGAAAATTCTATTTGAAAATCCACTAATGGCCAATTGATTGCGAGGATCAATGGATTTTAGCAAGTTAATGTATACATAGTGATAAAGTATTGTCACCAAAACTGACAATAATTTGACAATAATTTACATATACTCAGAAGGGGAGCATATAAAATTGATTACCGATAAAGTTAAATCAGCCTGTCTAAACAAGAGGGATAAGAAACATAAGCCCAATCAATAATTTTTTTTTACAGAGACTGTGCGACCTTTCGTTAAAACAATAACATTGAAGGTAACGATAATTCAAATGCAAAATTGTAGGACCTTCTATAAAACGTGTTTTTGCTGGAGGCAAAGCTATTTTGACGATTGCCAAAAATAAAAATGCAGTGAAACACCTCGTACACTATCAGATAATATTTACAGGGCTAATTTTGAATGATACCTATAACTGGATTTAACTAGTTAATCTTTTAATATTTGTTTAATCATACTCTGCTGTTCATGAGAAGTTGGAAGTTTTCCTATTTAGAAACTGTCAATTTTCTGATTGACTGAATGAAATACACCTCATTCTAAATCCCATTTTCAAACTTGATCTTAATTTTAATTGAGAGACTGTAGTTGGTATAAAGCTTTTTGGTAATTCTTGTGTATGTAAAAACATGTTTTTTTTCAGCTGATCTAAAACCATAATTACTAAAAGACTTAATATGAAAAATGTATTACAAGGAAAAATAATTTCAAGTACGAAAAATTGTAACGAAATGTTTAAACAAAAGAAAACAAAATTCCACGTTTTGGGGTTTTTTTTCTGTAAAAGCACATTTAAAATTTAAAACCATCTATAAATCACCAGTGCTTAAAAGATAAAATTCTCATTAGAATTCATTTATTATTTAACTAATTTTTCACTTTTGAGTGTTAATTAATAATAGATATGTAAATTAATCAGTTAATTACAATAAAAGCTCGTTACAATAGGCGGTCAGAAGATATCGTTGACAGTGACATGCATGTCTCTGACCTAAGGCACTACAAATTTGACAAGATAAACAATTTTTCTCCAAATCAGAACAAGCTATCAATTTACAAATCTTTCCACGTAATTATAATGAGCCATTAATTTGTTTATCTATCATTGTTTAAAGCTCTTAACCTTTTAAAATACAAGGGATAATTAATTCACAGTTTGAACTTCACGAAGAACAAGTCAAAAATATCATTTTTCTTCATGAATTTCAAGGAAATAATGATTAACATAATGGAAAGATTCATACAAGACCACAAAATATAAATGCTGAACTATTGATACTTATAATATACAAAATCTTAAAATGGGTGTTATGCCTGGTACAGAAGAAGAGTATTCTTTTTCTTATCACCTGGTTTTATTCCCAGTTTTTTGTCAACCACATCGGTGGTGTAATGGTTAGCGTGCTTGCCTCAAGGGCGGTAGATCATGGATGGGTTCAAGCCCCGATCTGGTCAAACCAAAGACTGGTTGGCTCGGAATCAGGATAATGTGTCCGAGTGGGACGACATGCCTATCCGCAGACTGTTGTTTCAGTGAGATAGCACTATAAAAAATCCAACTAAGTGTGTTGGTCTAGTACAAAGTGGACCTCATCATCATCTCTAATAAGACATAACTTGTTCTTGCCATGATATAGCTGAAAATTGCTGAGTTGGCATTAAAAAACAATCACTCACTCACTCACTTTTCCTTAGCACCTTGTATAATTCCCATTTTTTAGGGGGCAGGGATTTTGTGTTTTATGTTTCACTGTTATTGTCTTATGTATCGCCATGGTGACGGTGTCCTGTAATTGATACATTGATAATTCACCTTTGTTTTTAAAATAAAATCCATATATCTTTAATTGCATTATATATTATACCTGCAAGTAGCTGTGGTAATACAAATTTAAAGGGAAGTAACTCTTGATAAATTTCCCCTCCTAAAATTTCAGATTATTAAAAAAAAGTTCTTAGAAATGATTGATGTTATTTAAAAAATGTATATAGAATTATTGAAATGATTTGGATGAAATCTATATAAGTAATTAATAACTTCTTTAAAGTTTTGGTTGAAGTGATTTGAAGATTTTTATCTTATTTCAGCCAATCAGAAAATAATATGCCCTATGTCAGCTACAATATATTTGAATGTCAGTTTGAATGAAATAGTGAAACATTTCTGAAGACCATTCACATAAAATTGGATGAAAAATTCATCTAAAATGGCCAAATGATTTTAGAAATTTCATTTTTATTCTCAAACAACCAGAAACTATTACGCTACGCCATGGCTATATTGGTTATCAGTTTGACAAGAAATGGCCGAGCATTTATGGTATATGGTGTTTAATGCCACTTTCAGCAATATTTCAGTTATATCGTGACGGTCATTTTTATTGGTGGAGGAAACCTGAGAACCAGAAGAAAACCACTGACCTGTTGCAAGTCGCTGAAAAACTTAATCTCATAATGTTGTATCGAGTACACCTTGCCATGAACGGATTTAGAACTCACAACTTTAGTGGTGATAGGCACTGATTGCATAGGTAGTTGAAAATCCAACTACCATACAATCATGGCCACAATGGCCTATGACTGAGCATTTATGCTTGAGGACTATCTATAGATCATACCACCAAACTTTTGTAGCAGACGTCAAAGTAATTTTTGGAGGGAAATCGGTAAAGCATTTTCCCATCAAAATGATCCCATAAAAGTCCTAGTATTCTTATTTCTACCCATTCAATACCTTGATTCTTAACTTCAGCAAATTCGTGGTTATATTCATCGAGAGTATCTCGTAACTGTTTGTTTTCTATTTCGAAATCTGATACTCTCTGTGCCTTTTTTTGTATCGTTGCAGCATATTCTAGAACTGAAACAGGATCTACAAGAAAATATAAGACATTTTATTATCCTATCAAAAGTATACACAAGAGGGGGGGGGGATATACTAGTTATGGGTTTATCTCTGCCACATTTGTATGCCTGTCCATAGTCAGGAACTGGATTTCCAACATAATATGTCAAGGTTTTATTTTGTTTAGTGAGTTGATATGAGAGGTGATTGCATGTTTTGTTAATATTGGTGGAATTGCTGACCATCACTGTTTAAACTTTCTTTTCATACCATTAAGCCTACATTAAAGTTATAAAATTTAGTTTAAAAAGGCAAAGCACTGGGTAGGGTGTTTAAAGCCACTTTTAATACAGTAGTCTCCCTCATATAATGCCACAACTGCAATAAAACGTGGCCTTATAAGAGGGGTGGCCTCTCTTGAGGGGAACAATATAGTAATACATGATATCACTATCTCAGACTCAGCACATTTGAAATCTGGCCTTATAAGAGAGGTGACATTTAATGGGACTGGTCTTATAAGACATGTGGCCTTTGACGGGGGTGGGCCTATAAGAGGGGGGATTTTGACGGGAGTGGGTCTATAAGAAGGGGAACTTTGACGGGAGTGGGCCTATAAGAGGGGAGACATTGATGGGAGTGGGCCTATAAGAGGGGGGATTTTGATGGGAGTGGGCCTATAAGAGGGGGGATTTTGATGGGAGTGGGGCTATAAGAGGGGAGACTTTGACGGGAGTGGGTCTATAAGAAGAGGGATTTTGATGGAGGTGGGTCTATAAGAGGGTGGACTTTGATGGGAGTGGGCCTATAAGGGGGGGACTTTGACGGGAGTGAGCCTATAAGAGGGGGGACTTTGATGGGAGTGGGTCTATAAGGGGGGGGGGACTTTGATGGGAGTGGGCCTATAAGAGGGGGACTTTGATGGGAGTGGGCCTATAAGAGGGGGGACTTTGATGGGAGTGGGCCTATAAGGGGGGGACTTTGATGGGAGTGGGCCTATAAGACATGTGGCCTTTGATGGGTGTGGGCCTATAAGAGGGGGGACTACTGTAATATTTCAATCAAACACCTGTCTATTCTGAACACAAAGTAGGTCAAAGGGAGATTTGGTTTAGACAGGTTACACTATACAGTAGTCCCTCTCTTATAAGACCCCTCCTCTCATGTCACCACACTTATCAGGCCAGATTTCAGATGTACTGATATATTAAATTACAACTGAATGCCCCTCTATAGAGCGCTAGGCCACCCATCTTATAAGGACACTGTTTAAATGCTGAAGTCGTGACCTTATAAGAGGGGATTATTACTGTACTACATGTACTGTAGTTACATATACACAATGTATTTATCAAAAGTTATTTTCCTCGGTCAGTTTAAAACATATTCTAATATCAAGACAGTCTCAACAAAATACAACATCTGACTCTACTCCATCTTAGAATAATAGGAAGTATACATCAGTAGTGGAAAGTGAAACCAAATGACACAGTGGTTGGTGTAAAGTGTTGAAAAAAAAATATACCGAGATAAAACGTTTTTAATAGCTTAATAATTACCCCCAAAAAATCACTGGGAAATGGCACAAACAAACACATGAGTTCACTTAAGATTTTCAGCTGCTAGTTCATTTTATTTTCAAATACATATACAAACATGTACGTCATTCCAATTTTCAGTAAAAATTGCATCTTCATTGATACATAAATTTGTGGACCTCCATCTCAAGAAATAATACATTTCTACATAGATATACTGACAAATATTCATGAATTCTTAATTTTGTACGACCTATAAAGAAAATCCACGAAAATTGGAATACCACGAATAATAATAAATTCACAGTAGCTGAGCATATAAATCAGTGGTCCAGTAATCCTAAATTGGTCCGCTTCAGTTTGAGGTTATAGTGTTAAATGCCACTTTCAACAATATTTCAGTTATATCGTGGTGGTCAGTTTTATTGGTGAAGGAAACTGGAGTACCCAGAGAAAACCACCAACCTGTCACAAGTCACTGACAAACTTTATCAAACAATGTTGTATCAAGTACAATTTCCCATGACTGGAATTCAAACTTACAACTTAAGTAATGATAGGCACTGATTGCACAGGTAGTTGTAAATCCAACTACCATACGATCACGACCATGACAGCCCCCAAACCTAAACTGGTCCAATTCAGTTTGATAACCTATGTGCTATGGTCATGATCAATTCTATATCTACAAGGGAGGTAATAAATGTCGTGAAAAAGGGAATTAACCTACCTGGTAAATCAATCAGTTTTTTGTAAATGGATAAAAAAGCTGCTTCTGCTGCTTTACTTCTCTTAGATAAAAAATCTACTTCTCCTTGGAAACTTTTTAACAATGGAGCTACTGTTTTACGAATGTCCTGAAAAAGATAATAAATCCTTTCAAACAATTTCTATGGCAATAAAGTTTCAGATTTTATAAGACGGTTTTTTTCTTTCATGTTTTTTTTCAACATTTTTACTTTTCTCAACTGAAGTTGAAAAAAAAAAGATATTGCAAACTTTTGATCTTTTTTTAATAAAATCCCCTAAATGTCCCTCATTTGTAAATTGATCACGAGCATCCTGCTAGCCTTTAAATAAAAAAATTTTTAAACTTAAATTCATTTTAAAGGTGACTTTTATTCGTCTTAATTTGACCTGAGAACAATTAAAAAAAGTCAAACTAAAATGCATTGATCATGCAACTGATAACAAAAGCATGAACTAATTCACAAAACACAAAAAAAAAGATACCTTTAAATAAAAATCTACAAACGTAACATTCCATCAGATCACTTAATTCCCTTCCTTCTCTTTACATTCAACAAGAAAATGTCTATTTCTCAATCGAGTATATCACCACCTGATTATACAACAGTGTAATTTAATCCCTTGACTAAATGATCCAATTTTATAAATTTGTGTTCGTTTGATAAAACTTTATACCACAGATACCATATTGATAATGTCAATTTTCAAACTTTTTGATAAAAAACACACATGTTATTACATCTTATCATTTTTTACCAATAAATCATTGCTGTTGTTTCCCCCCTTCCCACACTACTATCAGGACATCAAATTCAATCAATTTCGTGACTTAATCCAGCCCTATTAACAAGCCAATCACCAATGAAATCAACGATACTGATTCAGAGGTTTATCTGAGGTCATCCTTCTTGCCAAAAAAAAAAAAAAACAGCTAAGCTTCTACAAACTATAAAATAAACTTAATTAACATTGACGAAATCATGTGCAAAAAAGTAAGAATTTCTGATTTGATGGATGTAGATTATTTCCTATTTAGATAAGACAAAATATATAAATATTTTCTCCTATCAAGATGTGTAATATACAATTGTATGAGGCAAATTGACAACTTATTTTGTATTAATTATGATGCAAGAAGGATCTGATAGGGGTTGAAAAGAGATAAAATAATATATCCAATTTCTACAATTTGTTAGTTTTTTAAAGATTTTTTTTGTCTGACTGCACTTCGAACTGTGCAATGAAAAAAAAAATATTGTTGACCCGACTGTGTCAGTGTTTCTCAAGGTAAATTGAAGTTGAATGGACATTCAGTCCAGTAAAGGAGTACACATTACTGGACCTAGCATCATGTTTACAGGACATTTACATACTCCACAGAGCACTCAGATTCCTACTGGTCATTTGGTCCAGTAATGAATAACCTTTTACTGGACCAAACCAATTTTTACTAGACATGGCACATGTCCGACAGACCTTGGGAATGACTGCTGTGTTGTAATAAAAAAATTTGCTTAACTTTTAAAATTTGATTGATTGATTGTTAAAAAACAAAAGCAGGTGAAAGCTGGCACTGAGATATGACTAAGAATGGATGATTTGGCTTCCACAAATCAAATAGCTCAAAGTCGGTGAGCACCAGGATGGTTCCTAGTCTGTAGCATAAACCAATACCTCAAACTGAACAGTCTTTGCCTCCCTTTTTATACCTACTTGCCCAAAAGCCAAATTTAGAAAAATTTTCTATTCATTAAAACAAATTCTTGTCATAATCCAGTTTTCCTTGTCTATATCGTGGTGGTCAGTTTTATTGGTGGAGGAAACCAGAGTACCCAGAGAAAATCACTGACCTGTCACAAGTCACTGACAAACTTATCACATAATGTTGCATTGAGTAAACCTTGCCATGAGCGAAATTCGAACTCACAACTTTAGTGGTGATAGGCACTGATTGCACAGGTAGTTAGTTGACTGATTGTAACACTACATGTGCACAACTATATTGTATTATAATAATGTTGTCTGAGTTTTTTTTTTATGTTGCAACTGGTTTTGAAGTCTGAAGTAAATGCCACATATTGTTTATATTACTGTCATAAAGAAAATCCAGCATTATTTCCAAAATTTATTACTAAACATCGACAATGTGCAACATTTCTGCAGAACCACATAAATTCAGTAATGAATCCGGTTCCTTCACTGGAAGAAGAAGAAGAATCGTGGGATAGAGATCCTTGTAGGATAACATTTTGACCAGTCCCAACCAAAAAGTCATGGGTCCCACTAGTGCTGCATTTTTTGTTATTTCTTTGTAAAAAATGAAACACAAGTGACTCACCTAGACAAGTTACAAGTATCTCTACAGGGGGGAAACCTGTGTAAATTTCATTGACAAGTTATGGAGACTCAATAACCAGTTTTATTATATAGTAATAAATATTTCTCTATCTAATTCTTTATAAAAAATCGTGCAATATAATCTTGTATTTTACTGTTGGTCTCGATCGTCTTTATAAGATCCGGAAAAATACTGGTGCGTTCCGAATGTCATTTCTCATATCTTACTGTTGGTCTCGATCGTCTTTATAAGATTCGAAAAAAATACCGGTGCGTTCCGAATGAAATAAAGCACAATTCATATTGCACTAGTGCATATATTAAAATATTCTTCCCAGTGCAATATAGTAATGATATATGAAAAAATCATATCTTGAAAGTATTAATAACACTTCTGAAGAAGAAATATTTATTACTATATAATAAAAGGGTTATTGCATGAATATTGGTGAATATTCATGCAATAAACCTATATTATTAATAATTATTTTTATTTATATACAAAAAAAAAATAAAAAAAAACAAAAATATTTTTTCAGTCACAATTTTTGTGGTTAAATAAATGGATTGAATTAAAAAATAAAATAAAAATTAATTATTTATATATAGACTGTAATAGATAAAAACTGTCTTTTGCAGGGATGATCCTGGTCAGAAAATAAAAATAACTGAAATCAATAAAAATAATAGCTGAAACCATCTACACCCCCTTTCAAAATTGTCATTTTTGACCTGTTCTGACAATGCCCAGCAGCAGTCGAAAAAAAAAAATTCAGAGGAAAATAGCTGAAATCAGTTAAATAACTGTAAAAAAAATCATCCCCGTTTATAGATCCCACTAAATGTTTAATACAATGTAGTAATATATACATGTCTTGTCACATTTTGTATTGAGAGTATTTGGGCACCCGTACAAAACTAAAGGTTTTAGCCAAGGGATAAATCCTGATTTGACAAAGGGGGACATTAATAGATGTTAATGTTATTTTCAGAAGTGAGAAATAATTTGTTGTCAAAAATGATTCCCTTCAATGCTTTGTTTTTCTTCATAGATCAGGAGATTGATACATACTGAGGTCCTCCAAAGGGACCTACTGCACGAAACTATTTATGTCAGAGTCACTGACCAGACAATTAACTATGTTGATGACCTCAAAGGTATCTGGATCATGGATGAATAATTATTTTCAAATACAATATATATAATTGATTTAATGGTAGTAAGTTTGACGAATGTCAAATAAAAAATGAGTTCAGTTCTGACATATATTTTGTTCTGTATAAAAAAAAAAAGTTTTCTTTTCTTTTATTGTACTTGGCTTGAACTTCATGAATTTTCGCAAAAGGACATTTAACTGAAAAAAAATATTCACAAATTAGGAATTACACACCTTCTTTTTCAAGATACAATGTGAATATTCCTGATGCTAGGGTTATCTCCCTTTATGATTTTTTTTTTTTTTATTATTAATTTTTAAGAAACTTGAAAACATTTTCTTTGTCATAATATTTGACAGTTTTTGTGTAAATGTAAGCTTTCCATTGGAGGATCAATTAAGTATATTTAAGTACATGTATGTAATAATTAGATCATATCTAAATCCCTGCATTTTTTACAATGAAAATCACAGGAAAGTTAAAAATAGGATACAAGATTTTTATATTTTGTTTAATGATGTCTGATGACCATCAGGCCAAAACAATTGATCAGTTTGTCATAACTGAAGTGTATCAAGTGGTTTCAATGACAGCCTATTAACAAACTGAATGAGTCAGAAAGATGTAGTTTTCAATTAGAAATATTCAAGTCTCTTTGTTAGATACCTATCTACCAAAACACTTAATACTGTACAAGAGTTACAAATACCTCTCAAAAATGTCCCAGATCGGAAAAGTGTCATTTAATACCGACCACTCCAAATTTTGATTACAAAATCACATGTCTTGTTTTTGAGTATTGGAGCAGTATTTATGAATGAGGAGCATAAAGGAAAACTGACGAACCGAAGAAAAAAAAACGAAAAATTTGTTGACGTTTTTTACATCTCTCATCTTACAATATCACTCCACATCTAATCATCTTACATATTTTAATCTATTAATTTTTACTTCCTATTGGATTTGATCCCATCTCCCTCGATAAGCCTCTCAAGAAATTGTTATTCCAAAGTGTTCAGGAAATATACTTAAAAGATGTTAAACTATTGAAAATTACAAGCTTTTACATAAGGAACCCTGTAGACTTTTTATGTTTAAAAGTGACTGATTAATACATCTATCCAACTGAGCCAATTTCCTACAGAATACAGAGAATCTATCAATTCTAGTCACCAATGATCATCATGTTAACAATTCTCTGAGGCTCTCTTCAGGTTCTCATACTTACACAAAAAATTTAGTTAATAGACGGTTTAGTTGGTTTATGATGTTTTAATGCCACTTTCAACAATATTTCAGTTATATCGTTTGTTAATGGATAAAATGAAAAACAAGAAATACCACTCTGTCGTAACATTTCCAAAATCTCTAATCACAAAATCGTAGAAATTGAAGGTAAAATTGATACCTCTAACACACATATACATAACCACTCATTTTCATACATATGTAGCTTGGTACATGCAGGCACTTCAATAAAAAGTGGTGGATTTACATGACCCAAATTCATGACTTACTGTGTCTCAAAATTCATGATTTAATTAGTCCAAAAATTCATGATTCAATGTGTCACAAAATTTCTATGTCCCTAAATTGATGAATTCCTATGCTTCAAATTTCTAGACTAACTGTCACAAAATTGATGGATTTACTTAGTCCTAAATTCATTACTTCCAGTGTCTCAAAATTCATGCTTTAATTAGTCATAAAATTCACGCTTTAAATAGTCCCAAAATTATGTCTTAATGTTTCCCAAAAATCATGCTTCAAATTTGAAGACTGACTGTGTCCTAAAATTCATGACTGACTATACATGTCCTAAATTCATGACTTATTGTGTCTCAAAATTCATAACTTAATGTGTCTCTAAATTCAAGATTTACTATGCTTCAAATTTCATGACTGACTACCAAAATTCATGTCTAACTGTGTCCCAAAATTCATGACTAATTGTGTCCCAAAATTCATAATTTAAGGCATTCCAAAATTCATATTTTACTTTGTCCCAAAATTTATGACTAATTAAAATGAATGACTTACTCAATACTACATCCACGAATTCGTGATTCACTTTGTCCCAAAATGCATAACCTGCTTTCCCAAAATTTGTGACTTACTGTACCTCAAAATTTGTGATTTACTGTATCCCAAAATTCATGACTTACTGTGTCCCAAATTACATGACTGACTCTCCAAAAAATCATTATTTTCTATGTCACAAATTCATGATTTAAGGCATTCCAAAAATCACAATTTACTTTGTCCCAAAGTTCATGACTTGCTGTATCCCAAAATTCATGACTTACTTTGTCCTAAAATTCATAGATCGATTGCGATCGGTTTAGGTTAGTTCGATTCAGTTTGAAACCGCTTTGTGTTCAGATTGGATCGATCTCGAACCGATTGCAATCGCTTCCGGTAATAACCAATGTTCACACTGCTCATCTGATTCGATCTCGAATCGATTCAATTTTCTGTTGTCTTTCGGGCACGTGCCATCAGCAGACTGTTGCTTGGATATAATCATGGCTGATCTTGCAAACAGAGTGTTGTTTATGCTTATTTGCATTTTAAATGCAATGATAGTTGACTTTATGACCAGAAGACTGCTTCAAAGGAGGATCTACAGATTTTTTATTCAACGCATGTCTAATGAATACGTTTTGAACCGATCTCGAATCGATTTAGTTGTTCTCATCTAACTGTGAAGTGCTCTAGTTTAGAGCAATCTAATTTAGACTACATATTTTATGGGTCTCAAATTAGACCGATTGCGATCGATCTTTCTTTGATGTGAACATTGAAATCGATCTTGAAGCGATCACGATCGATCTAAATACACTTAGTGTGAACAGGGTCTCAGAGCTCCAGATAATTTTCAAGTCCAAAGGGTAATTACCCCCTACTTTTGAAAATGATGTGTATTTGCATATTTCCTTTGCACTGTTGTACTCTCTACTTCAGAAAAGATTGCGTACATGTACACTTTTAAAATTATGTTGGACATAAGTGTTATTCAATAAACACAGGATGCAAGTGAAATGTATATCTCTGTTTAATTTGACACGATTGTGTCATGTTTATTAATAAAATGTTGTAAATATTTTGTTTTTTGCTCGTCGACTCCGGCAGTGTTCTTAACTAAACTGCAAGTATTTGTAATATTGACCGCGATTGGATGATTCATCCTAAACATCCAATCAGATCTCTTTTGACATCGATGTTTAGAAAGGCAAACATTCGGTACCCCTCGGATGTATACACTTTCTCTTTCGAAAAGTATAAAGAGGAGTAATTACGGGGAATTTCTCAAAGTCAAAAATGTATTGTTTATGTACACGATGTATTATCGTCAACAGCGTACAAGTACGCTTCGAATTTGGAAAGTTTGCTTACACAACAATATGTATGCGTTTTTACTTGTTTTCATTGCGTAAAAAACGCAAATACGCAGCTTATCTGGAGCTCTGGGGTCTTACTTTGTTCCAAAATTCATGAATTAATGCATGTGAATATAAATGATTAATTTGTCCCAAAGTTCAAGACTTACTCAAAAATCATGATATACAGTGTCCCAAAATTTACGATTTAATGTGTAGCTCTTACCCCTTTGGTATCAAGGGCCGTCGTGGTCGTGATCATATGCAATCAGTGCCTATTACCACTAATGTTGTGATATCGAATCCCACTCAGACGAGGTGTATTCGATACAACATTATGTGATAAAGTTTGTCAATGACTTGCGACACATCAGTGGTTTTCTCCGGGTACTCCGGTTTCCTCAACCAATAAAACTGACCGCCCCGATAGAACTGAAATATTGTTGAAAGTGGCGTTAAACACCATAACCCTAACCCTAACCCAAATTGGTATCATCAAACTTTTCTTGTAAAGCTTTTTCTTTGCAATATTGCAGTAAATCCAAATTTTCGTAATTATATTGGTAATAATAATTTGTAAAACAACTATGACCATAATAATTCTTACATACACCCACTTTGTCCCCCTTCTTATAACTACTTAACATAAACATAAATGAGTTACCAAAAATCATGTTTCTAATGAACCATGTCATAGAAATGAAATCTTATGTCCCAGAAAACCATAGTTTTTAATCAACAACAGATGCTGGTTTGAGAATCATTATTTGTAGACTAGTGTCTGCCTGTTTCAATTTAGTTCTTAATCAATATAGGTAATAAATTGTGTTTTTTACAGTTTGGCCTGCCATTTCATCTCTATAAGTATGAATTTTCAAAATAATCATTACATCAAACATCAGTCAGTCATTTTTCGATGAGAACATTTTTCTATTGCATCTTTCGTTAACATGCCGATTCTTGATTCTTTTACAATTTCTAATAACAGGACTTAAGTGAAAGCACATTTGTCGAAATTAGATCAAAGATTTCAACTCTTGTCGTCTTGACAAAAAACTTCAAAGATTGTTGTGATTGCTTAAAAATTCATGTAATATGATTAAGATGCTGATTATGAGAGAGGGGATGAAATGAATGGCAGTATCGCTTAATGTCGTAGAAACAAAGAAAACAAGAGGCGTATCATTCAAAATGAATAAATTAAATATAAGTAAAGGTTTGGAAAGAGCCAGTCTCACTCGTTTGATTTATACATGCAATAAGCAAAAAAAATCTGAAATGTTTAAGATAGTGACAGCATCTTAGACTTCAGAACAGCATCAAAATTACAAAGTTTGGTAGAAGTTTACCCTAGTATCATTTGTCACTTGTGGATGAATTGGTTTAAATATATGAAATGGTTTCTGAGAAGAAGCTGTTTCAGTGATTGCAATTATCTTGGACTTCAGGTCTAAACCAAAATTACAAGTTTGCTAGAGGTCTATTCTAGTATCATTTGTGCAATATTCATTTTGGTTTTAGGGTTCCTAAATTTGCTTTGAGTATTTTAACTTCCAATAATATTTAAGTCATATCATATGGATCAGATATAAGTAACAGGGAAAATCTTGTCATAACAGTAAATTTCACCCCCTATAATCTATATATAGCTACTGACTTTTTTAAAACATTATTTGAATAATACTTGAGAAATGCCATTCTCTATCCAGAGTTGTCGTTCCCGCTAAGCTCCACTACACCTCTGTCAATGCTTTAAAAATAGTCTCAAAATCACATGACCATCATTAACATTTTTCAATCACATGATCAAAGCATCGTCGTACTTGTTGAAGGCATGTTTCACTCTAACCTCCATTTTGTCTATCATGTGATCGTTTTTAATTTTTACCTCCACAAAATAGTTTTCCAAGAAGTGGGGGGAAATCATTTTTAAGAGAGAATTGATTTGAAATGAGTGATTTATTTTCATCTTTATTGATATTTACAATAATTAAAACAATTTTAAGTATAGTTTTTTACTGTTTATAAATTTTACAAAGATCTTGTAAAATAAGCGTTGACAGAGGTGTAGTGGAGTTTAGCGGGAACGACAACTCTGGATAGAGAATGGAGAAATGCATGTTGGACCTTAGCAAAACTCCATTCCATATTTTACAATATACTATCATTTTAGAGTTGTTTGTTGATTTGCCCCTTGTTTGGACCTTATTATTATTCAAAAAAGTTTAGCTCATTATAATTATCATTTTTCAGGTTCAATTGTATTTTTAATACACTTTATCTGATTTTTACTATATTAAATGAACTTTTACAATTTCACAGTGAAGACTGACATGCTTGAGTGGGTATCATTATTATTTACCCCTTAACTGAAGGTCATTTATACATCGAAAATTTAACCAGAAAAATTGTCACCATTCAATTGCAGGAGGGAGGGATTTCCTGACTCTCAAAAAAAGTGTTTTTTTACTTTTTTTTTCTTACTATTTTTAGCATTCATTCTCTAAAAATATGGTTTTTTTTTTGTAATCTTTGAAGAAATCAAATGCTCATCTACATGTACCTTCTGTGACTTCATAATTGTGGGTCAAGAAACAGCATAGCAATTTTTTTTCAAACATGGTCAAAAATGTTAAAATCCTTTACAATCACCCCTGAAAAACAGCATAATTAAAAAAAAAATTTTTTAGTATGTTTTACTGCAAAAATGTTTCTTTTTTGGAATTCTTTGAAGAACACATTTTTTAGGCATTCTTATCTTTCTAAAAATAATTTTTTTTTGTAATCTTTGAAAAAAAAAAATTGTCCATACCTTTAATTCCATTTCCCAAATAAAGGGTAGACAAACAGCAAACCACAAATTTTTTTCAAGCATGCCCGCCGTCCCATCCCCCACCCCCAAAACAACAAAAAAACAAACGTTATTAATGAGTCAATAATCCCTTTACAATTACCTCTGAAAAACACATAAAAATGTTACCAATTTTTTGAGTAGAGGATTCTGACAGTTAAACTGTATCATTTCAAGTTTACCTAATGGTAGTTCAATGGGTAGAAGATAATCCATAATAATCAAACGCTGTAAGTTTTGACAAACGATCAAGCATCTCGTTCTTCTTTCATGTGTTGTCAATAATAATTTTCAATCAGGCCGAATGTCTGAGGCCCTAATACTTTTCTCTACAAGAAATCTACAGATGAAATAAGCCATAAACTCAAGGGTGCTTTACTTCCCGTAATGTGTTTTTCTTGATCTTGAATATCATCAATTAGCCAATACAAAGGTTATTTTGAAAGAAAATATGTGGATAGAGTAGATATGTTTTGTACTAGAATCTCATTAAGGTTAACGAGCATCATCAAGGTGATATCAATGAGGAAATCAAACTAATCGCTATTCTTTTTTTTTGTGTTTTTCTTTTTATGTTTTGTATTTCATAAAACAAAAGTCATTTTTGCTATCTATATAATAATATAAATGTACTTTTGTGTCTTTTGTTTAAACTTAAAATTCATAAAAAAAAAGAAAATTAAAATAAAAAATGTTTTGGTGACTTTTTGCATATTATAATGTATTCTTGCATCTTTTGTTTAAACTTAAAATTCACAAAAATAGAAAATTAAAAGAAAAGATGTTTTGGTTAAGCCTACATCAAATATGAATGTATCATACAATGTTTATTAAATTAATCCATGTATTAACAATACATGCCTTTCAAATGGCTAGGGCTTGGTACCAGGTACTTTTGCTTGCTTAAAATGGTAACTGGTACCTCCTGATTTTAAAGAGTATTGTATAAATATTCATGAAAATGATCAAATTTGAGTTCAAAGTACTGTCTGTAAATAGTAAAGTACTGGTACACTTGAAAAATATTGAAAGCCCCGATTCATATCAAATTATACATATGCATTTACTAACTGATGTATACATGTATTACATACTGATATATAGAAGTCAAGGCCATCCTTAAAAAAATTGTGGTTTGCTTCAACTCAACCCACAATTTTTGATTGATTGATTGATTGGTGTTTAATGCCAACTTTAGCAGTATTTCAGCTATATCGTGGCGTCACAATTTTCTAAGTGCAGGTACATTTTAGATAGGTCTTTTTTCCTCTTTCAAATATCTTTGAAAAAAATAATAAATAATTATAAACCACATAGAAATTATGGAGAAAAAAACTGTAAATGCTGATTACCTTTTGACCTTAAACTTGACCCTGATCCCAAGATACAGATCCACAAAATATGTATACAACTTAATCTTTTAATGGTTCTTAATCTTTTTAATAAAAGCGACCTCCACGAAATAACTGAAATATGGTTGAAAATTGGTGTTAAACAACATACCCTAACCTCTAATCTTTTCCAAAAAAACTGACATCAGACTAACTTTCCTGCAGTTGACCATCTAAAAATAGACCAGGAAGTTGAACTAACCTCGGGTGTATTTTTCTTGAATTCTCTACTTTGTTCTACAAGTCTTTTTCTTGATGCATCACTTTCGTCTTGTCTGTTAGCTAGTTCAGTTGCTGTAGTGTCAAGTTGTTTCTAAAAAGATAAAAAATCAAATCTACTTCATAACAGAACGGTCTGTGCCAAAAACATTTTGACAAACTAGCCTGCACAGCATTTTAGAAGAATATTTTCTATTTTGGTTAAGCAATAATATGCAATTTTTATTAGCCCAAACCAATCTTTACTAGACTTGGGCTTAGGGCTAGTGGTTTTTGGTGTGCCTCACTGACTAAAATGGAGAGAATGGTTATCTTTGTCAAGTAAAAAACGAAAATCCTTTAAAGCTTAAATTGTGAAAAAAAACTATGACACCTGTTTTACATTTTCTATTCAAGGCCACAATTCTGTTATCACTGTAATAAAAGAAAATAAAACCATGAAGAATATGAACATTTAGAAAATACTAATAAAGATACAATGCCATTATCCCTAATGCAGATGCACAATGGCCAATTAAATAGCAATTAATTAAAGATAATTTACCAGGTAAATCAGGTAAAAATTAATAAATCATGCATGCTTAGTAAGTAATTAAATATTTAACCTATAAATCAATTGCAATTTCTCTTGTATGAGACAGACAGCCTTGATCACAGGGTGTGTCTTCAAGTAATGCAAGTACATGTGTACCTTTATATCTGTTTGAAAAGTTCTCAACAGATTCCGACAATCAGGCTAGGCCTGCAAAGAAGTTGAGCTGTTAACATTTAAAACTAATGGAGAGACCATTTAAATTTAGGGAGAGGGGGCTTCACCTGAAACAAAAATCGGATTTTATTTTTGGAAATGAAAAATCTGTGATTTTTGTACTTCAAGTTTTATTTAAATTTTCTTGTTGAAAACTACAGGGTTAGATAATGTATTTTTGCTTATTTCTGGTATAGATAAATTTTACTATAAAATTTGACGACAGGAAAAAAAAAACTCCCAAACTCTCCCACCCTCTAAATGTTAAATTATTGTTCCTTAACAACCCTTCGGAACAAGATGGAAACACTTACACTTCAACAACTGCAAGATCAGAAAAATTTTCCATTCCCTATTTAAAATTTCAAATACAGTACTTGCGAACATGTAGATTGTAGACACGTACAAGAAGACTATTCAGCCATTATAAAAATATATGTAGTCGTTTATTATTTCTTTCTTCTCAGAAAAAAAATCTCATGACAATTTTTTTTGTATCATTTTGATGTAATTTATTTAGCCTTGATAATAAATCTCCAATTTTACTGTTTATTTGAGTCCCATCCTTCTTTATCAGGTCATTTCTATACATATTTAAAATTCAAATTCGATCATCTTACACCTTAACAATCGGCAATCATTTCACCTTTGGTAGTTTCGCTTGCTTCACTTAACATCGCATCTTACTACCGAACAATGAAAAGATGGAGATGAGATCAAATTTGTAATTGTTGTGAAGTCCAATACATTAAAAATTGGAAATATTAACCACAAAAATACGCCACGGCACATTAAACACGAATATTTTCGTGCCCTGAATTAAAAACAAAACTGTATCGACTATTTTATCACGAGACATTAAAAACTTGATATCGTTTGAACAAAAACAACTTGCCTAAGATATCCCGATTTTTAAATGAAAAAGAAAAAGAAAAACATTTGAGTCGATGGTGTAAAAATATACAATAATGTCATAAAAAATACAAATAAAGTCTATCAACACAGGTGCTCGTGTTCAATTTCAATTATACAATACAAACAGGTAATAAGTCTGCCGATTTTATTTTCTAATAAATATAATGCATCTTCTCAGGGTGTCCTGTTATTGAACTTTGCATCCAATCTTTGTTACAGATTGTCAAATATTTAAATTCTTTTGTCAAGTAACAAATTGATTGATATAACAAAAATCCCATTTTTGAAATTCTGCTGTTCACTCTGGTAAAGAAAGTGGATTAACTGGATTAAGTGGATTGTTAGTACATGTACAGTAATCCTTATCTTATAAGACCACTCCCATCAGATCTAGAGGCCACCCCTTTTATCAGGCCCAAAAGGTGGTTTAATTTTCTTTTAAATTTGTTAGTACAGCTGTCCTCCTCTTATAATGCAACTCTCTCCAAATGACACCCCTCTTGTAAGACCACTCTCTCCAAATGACACCCCTCTTGTAAGACCACTCTCTCCAAATGACACCCCTCTTGTAAGGTCTCCCAACAAATGACACCCTTCTTGTAAGACCACTCTCTCCAAATGACACCCCTCTTGTAAGACCACTCTCTCCAAATGACACCCTTCTTGTAAGACCACTCTCTCCAAATGACACCCCTCTTGTAAGACCACTCTCTCCAAATGACACCCCTCTTGTAAGACCACTCTCCAAATGACACCCCTCTTGTAAGGCCTCCCAACAAATGACACCCTTCTTGTAAGACCACTCTCTCCAAATGACACCCCTCTTGTAAGACCACTCTCTCCAAATGCCACCCCTCTTGTAAGACCACTCCCAACAAATGCCACCCCTCTTGTAAGACCACTCCCAACAAATGACACCCCTCTTGTAAGACCACTCCCAACAAATGCCACCCCTCTTGTAAGATCACTCCCAACAAATGCCACCCCTCTTGTAAGACCACTCCCAACAAATGACACCCCTCTTGTAAGACCACTCCCAACAAATGACACCCCTCTTGTAAGACCACTCCCAACAAATGACACCCCTCTTGTAAGGCCTCCCAACAAATGACATCCTTCTTGTAAGACCACTCTCTCCAAATGACACCCCTCTTGTAAGGCCTCCCAACAAATGACACCCTTCTTGTAAGACCACTCTCTCCAAATGACACCCCTCTTGTAAGATCACTCTCTCCAAATGACACCCCTCTTGTAAGGCCTCCCAACAAATGACACCCCTCTTGTAAGACCACTCTCTCCAAATGACACCCCTCTTGTAAGACCACTCTCTCCAAATGACACCCCTCTTGTAAGACCACTCTCTCCAAATGACACCCCTTTTGTAAGACCACTCTCTCCAAATGACACCTCTCTTGTAAGGCCTCCCAACAAATGACACCCTTCTTGTAAGACCACTCTCTCCAAATGACACCCCTCTTGTAAGACCACTCTCTCCAAATGACACCCCTCTTGTAAGGCCTCCCAACAAATGACACCCTTCTTGTAAGACCACTCTCTCCAAATGACACCCCTCTTGTAAGACCACTCTCTCCAAATGACACCCCTCTTATAAGACCACTCCCAACAAATGCCACCCCTCTTGTAAGACCACTCCCAACAAATGACACCCCTCTTGTAAGACCACTCCCAACAAATGACACCCCTCTTGTAAGACTACTCCCAACAAATGACACCCCTCTTGTAAGACCACTCCCAACAAATGACGCCCCTCTTGTAAGACCACTCCCAACAAATGACACCCCTCTTGTAAGACCACTCCCAACAAATGACACCCCTCTTGTAAGACCACTCCCAACAAATGACACCCCTCTTGTAAGGCCTCCCAACAAATGACACCCTTCTTGTAAGACCACTCTTTCCAAATGACACCTCTCTTGTAAGACCACTCTCTCCAAATGACACCCCTCTTGTAAGGCCTCCCAACAAATGACATCCTTCTTGTAAGACCACTCTCCAAATGACACCCCTCTTGTAAGACCACTCTCTCCAAATGACACCCCTCTTGTAAGACCACTCCCAACAAATGACACCCTTCTTGTAAGACCACTCTCTCCAAATGACACCCCTCTTGTAAGACCACTCCCAACAAATGACACCCCTCTTTTAAGACCACTCTCTCCGAATGACACCCCTCTTGTAAGACCACTCCCAACAAATGACACCCCTCTTGTAAGACCTCCCAACAAATGACACCCCTCTTGTAAGACCACTCCCAACAAATGACACCCCTCTTGTAAGAGCACTCCCAACAAATGACACCCCTCTTGTAAGACCACTCCCAACAAATGACACCCCTCTTGTAAGACCACTCACAACAAATGCCACCCCTCTTGTAAGACCACTCCCAACAAATGACACCTTTCTTGTAAGATCACTGCCAACAAATGACACCCCTCTTGTAAGACCACTCCCAACAAATGACACCTTTCTTGTAAGACCACTCCCAACAAATGACACCCCTCTTGTAAGACCACTCCCAACAAATGACACCCCTCTTGTAAGACCACTCTCTCCGAATGACACCCCTCTTGTAAGACCACTCCCAACAAATGACACCCCTCTTGTAAGACCACTCCCAACAAATGACACCCCTCTTGTAAGGCCTCCCAACAAATGACACCCTTCTTGTAAGACCACTCTTTCCAAATGACACCCCTCTTGTAAGACCACTCTCTCCAAATGACACCCCTCTTGTAAGGCCTCCCAACAAATGACACCCTTCTTGTAAGACCACTCTCTCCAAATGACATCCCTCTTGTAAGACCACTCTCTCCAAATGCCACCCCTCTTGTAAGACCACTCCCAACAAATGACACCCTTCTTGTAAGACCACTCTCTCCAAATGACACCCCTCTTGTAAGACCAATCCCAACAAATGACACCCCTCTTGTAAGACCACTCCCAACAAATGACACCCCTCTTGTAAGACCACTCACAACAAATGACACCCCTCTTGTAAGACCACTCCCAACAAATGACACCTTTCTTGTAAGATCACTCCCAACAAATGACACCCCTCTTGTAAGACCACTCCCAACAAATGACACCTTTCTTGTAAGACCACTCCCAACAAATGACACCCCTCTTGTAAGACCACTCCCAACAAATGACACCCCTCTTGTAAGACCACTCTCTCCGAATGACACCCCTCTTGTCAGACCACTCCCAACAAATGACACCCCTCTTGTAAGACCACTCCCAACAAATGACACCCCTTTTATCACACCCAGAAAGTGGTTTGACTTTCTTTAATTTATTTGTATAGTAGTCTCCCTCTTATAAGGCCACTCCCATCATATGCCACCCCTCTTATAAGGCCACTCCCATCAAATGCCACCCCTCTTATAAGGCCACTCCCATCAAATGCCACCCCTCTTATAAGGCCACTCCCATCAAATGCCACCCCTCTTATAATGCCATTCCCATCAAATGCCACCCCTCTTATAAGGCCATTCCCATCAAATGCCACCCCTCTTATAAGGCCACTCCCATCAAATGCCACCTCTTATAATGCCATTCCCATCAAATGCCACCCCTCTTATAAGGCCACTCCCATCAAATGTCACCCCTCTTATAAGGCCACTCCCATCAAATGCCACCCTCTTATAAGACCACTCCCATCAAATACCACCTCTCTTATAATGCCATTCCCATCAAATGCCACCCCTTATAAGACCACTCCCATCAAATGCCACCCCTCTTATAAGGCCACTCCCATCAAATGCCACCCCTCTTATAATGCCACTCCCATCAAATGCCACCCCTCTTATAAGGCCACTCCCATCAAATGTCACCCCTCTTATAAGGCCACTCCTCTTATAATGCCATTCCCATCAAATGCCACCCCTCTTATAAGACCACTCCTATCAAATGCCACCCCTCTTATAAGGCCACTCCCATCAAATGCCACCCCTCTTATAAGGACACTCCCATCAAATGCCACCCCTCTTATAAGGCCACTCCCATCAAATACCATCCCTCTTGTAAGGTCACTCCTCTTATAATGCCATTCCCATCAAATGCCACCCTTCTTATAAGACCACTCCCATCAAATGCCACCCCTCTTATAAGGCCACTCCCATCAAATGCCAATCCTCTTATAAGGCCACTCCCATCAAATGCCACCCCTCTTATAAGGCCACTCCCATCAAATGCCACCCCTCTTATAAGGCCACTCCCAACAAATTCCACTCCTCTTTTCAGGTACAGCAGGTAGCTTAACTTTCTCTAAGATTTGTTAGTAAATACGTGCAAAAATTGTAAGAAGTGCCTTGTTGGTCATGTGGTTTATGGTCGTTGACTTCTGACCTCAATCCTTAACCCAGTTGGTGGATTCATGCACCTGTCCCTGCATAAAGTGTTTAGGTTTCCCATTATTTACAATGTATAAATTTCAACCTATTTCATCATACAATAAATTTACTCGAAAGGAAAACAACTATCGAACTCGTAACAGCTCCTTTGCATATACTTTTGTTGAACTTACAAGGAAATAACAAAGAAGGTGATAAAAAAAAATTAAAAAAATCAGCCTTCAATATCTTGCAAAGAAAATAAACTTGTATGACTTGGAATATAATTAAAAATATTTGTAACCTAATTTTCCGATCACTGACTTGGAACAGATACAGATATAAATTGATCAAGCAGAAATTACTTTAATTCAGAATTGTTATTTTAATTTAGACTTAATACATTTGTACATGCAGTTAGTCTAATTGTTTAATAATTATTTTCTGCTATAAATAAATATAATTTTTGCAATGTCGAGCTTTGTTTTTCATGAAACTAATTTTGTAATTTAAAAAATTTTAAATTTAAAAAATAAAGAATTTGGATGTGCATGTTATCATGATAGGATGCTCATCTGAAACATGAGAAGAAAAGAAAAAAGAAAAAGAAAATTTAATGCTGTTGTTAATCTAGCAGTCACCATGCCAACCACAGGGAAAGAGAAAAAAAAATTGTAGAGCTTATACCATTAAAACAGTATTTGTTCATTAAATTCATACATTCAAAATAGGAACAATTGTAGCCACGATATCATGCTAATTGGATATCTGGCTCTCAAAGACTTTATAATCATTTGGCTTTCCAATCTTTAGATTTTGAGTGTACCTTAATGAAGGTTATTTAAGAAACATGTCTTGCACAATAAATTAGATATCAACAGATTTTTTTTTACTACAAACAAATATAGTTCTCAACTAACTAAAGTAAAATATATATCATGTTCGTATATCTAATGGTGTATATGGCTAATAGGATGAAATACTCTTTGCCTTAATTTTTTCTCTCACCTACTTGCCCGAGAGCCAAATTTAGAAAAAAAATATATTTATTCAAACAAATTCTTTCATAATTTTCACTTCTCCGAATCCAGTTTTACTTGTCCCAGGCTTCGGCAAGTGGGTTTACGCGAAGACTGGATGACATACTCTTTGTTTTAAAATATGAGAAAGATAGCACAATGAACAATATCTTTAAATTTTATCAAATATAAAATCTATAAATAAGATATTTTTATTGACACCCGATTTACCTTTAATTCTAGTTTGATCCTCCGTGAAGCACCTCCAAACAGATCAAGGATTTAAATTTAATCGAAACTGACTTCGCATAAACTTCATGATATTGATAATCAGTTTCCAATCACCGAAAAAATGGTGGGGTACAGTTTAATCTATACTGATTACGTTACTAAGACAAAGAACTATCTCTTATTGGTCCAAATTTAATACAGAGGGTATGATACCGTCGATACGTGGGTTGAAAATTTTTAAAATTAAAAATTCCATCACCCTTCATTAAATCTCAAATAAAAATAGGAGATAAAAGAAAATTTGTAAAACATCTAATTACGTTTGTTTTAAAATACTTATCTAAAACAAAAGACCTGATCAAAAAACTTTTGTTTTATTTTATCTATGTACTTCTATTAAGTAAAGGTACTTTTTAATGACACATTAGGGATCAACCCATTGTGTTAAAAGTCGAAATTGGATCAGTTTTATTCAAGTAAAATTATTGTTAAATTAAGCATGCTATGAATGTATTTATCACAGAAGAAATTGATTGAAACAAGAAAGATTCTTTGATCTCATATTTCTCTGCTTATTGCTTCTTCATATAAATCCCACAACAATTAACACTGAAGCAATCATTCCCACATTTTTCTAAGGGCTAGACAATTTATCTTTTATAGGGGAGAGCGGGCTATGTATTCCCCCCTCCTCCATCACCCATCCAGAATAAAAAAAAAAAATTAGATTATTTTGTTTTTTCAGACATAAAAAGTACTGGGTCATATCATCTATTTTGGGCATTTTTGCCTGTCAACATGTCTATCCGTGGACTGTTGTTTCAGTGAGCTAGCACTATAATCTTTTAAATGAAAGATATTTTTTATTTGATTTTAAGTATGGCTGTTCGTGATAAAAATGCAAAAAGATAATACATGCTAGACCCCCTCCCCCTTTTCGATCTTTTAAATGAAATATAGTTTTTATTTGATTTTAACGTATGGCTGTTCAAGATAAAAATGTGAAAAGATAATACACGCTAGACCCCCTCCTCCCTTTTCCCCCCACGGCACAGTTGACAGCCTCATAACCAGAGATTGTAATACATTATGGTCTACGAATCACCTCATATGATTATCATTCAAGCTGCCAAAATTGTATTTTGTTAGTCTCAAATAAATCATAATATCTGATTCATTCGACCTACTTTAATCCCCGCTGAAATCAACATCATATAACCTGTTTAAATTGGAAACTTGCATAATTATATGATTGATATATCTATTACATACATCCTGTATATCTGGTTTATTTAGAAATCACTGCATTGACAGAAACCATGATTCATATTGTCTAACATTCAAATATTAAATGATGGGGAGTCGTGATCTCTGTTTGCACCTAACATCAATCTGTTAAACTAATACACCTGTTTTCTGATCAGTACAGAAAATTATATATAACCTTTATAAGAGTTGTCTCCCATCAGGAAAATAAATACAAGTATGTATACAGTCAAACCTGTATTAAGAGGTCACCTATGGGAAAAAGAAAAAAGTGGTCTTTTAAGACAGGTGACCTCTTAAAAGAAGTTAAGATTCATATGAAATTTTCTATGACAGGACAAGAAAAAGGTGACCTTTTAATACAGGTGATTGTTTGATAGAGGTGACTGCTTGGGCAGGCTTGACAGTCATGTATATCAAATTCCTTAACTACACTAATACCTCACTATCACTTTCCTGGATAACTTGAAGCAGGAATAAGGTTCATTCATAGCGTACCAGGTACCGTTAATTAGCTAAATTTGACCTGATATTATAACTTGAATACTGATCGAATAAACTATTTTTGACAAATTATATCTTTGTAATATCATGATTCCAAGCAAACCAGTCTTTGGTATTTCTCCTTAATGCTGCATGCCTAGTGGAGAAGCAACAAATATCAATTATATAGTTTTTGATTTGACTTGATCGGGGCTCGAACCCAAGATCTACTTCACTCAAGGCAAGCACCATTACACCACTGATGCAGTTCGAATCAATAGAAACAAGCAAACATAACTCATTACGATTCCTGTTTTTCTCAGAAGGAACTATCCTATGTGAACAAATTCATTGTCAAGCAAAAAAAAAAAAACATGACCATCAAACTACCTAGATGTAAATCTCCTGAAATGTTCCTGATCAAGTTATCACCAATTATAAGTAAATTAAAATTAAATTAAAATTAAAATACAATGTTCAGGTTAAATTTTATAATAAATTTTTTTTTTGACTCCCCCACATATATTAAGTGTCATGAATATGATAGAAAACAGCTCCTCTACATCAGGGTTCATAATAAATGTAAAGATACAGTAAATGTCTACTGGCTTCTGATCTTTGTTCTTGATCATTATAAATCGTTGAAATCGCCAGAGTTAATTGTCAGATCAAGTATTTTTTTCTTTTCAACAGCTGATTGGGTAATTGATTTCACAGGAGAAGATTTAAATGATAAGTTAAGCATTTTTTTAATAGAACTTTTTTACCATTTTGTAGTGATTGATTTGGCACAAGAAAGATTGGTTTATAAAATTTATTGGTTTCTACTAAGTGGATGTCGGGTCAAAGATTTACTGTAGAGGGAGGAAATACCAGATTCCATTTGTTTTCATAAATTCTACTTTTTTAAATATCTCTATTAAAAATAAAATTGACCTTTGAATAAAATTGAGTGCTATGGTTATGGTGTTTAATGTCACTTTCAACAATATTTCAGTTATATAGTGACAGTCAATTTTATTGGAGGAGGAAACCGGAGTACCCAGAGAAAACCACCGACCCGCCACAAGTCACTGACAAACTTTATCACATAATGTTAATTGTTATATCGAGTATACCTCGCCATGAGCGAGCTTCGAACTCACAACTTTAGTGCTGATAGGCACCGATTACATAGGCAGTTGTAAATCCAACCATCATACGATCACTACCACGGTGGCCCATAAAATTGAACATAAACCATGTAAAGAATGGTAATGCACAGTCTTGGATATATTATAATATGATTGCTGCTCTTCATCTTACAATCAATGGTTAATTCTTACAAAATAATTTGTACAGGGTTTGAGCTTAGTTGTTCCTCTCTTATTATATAAGGTCACCCATTCTACAATGAAAACAAGTATATATGAGGGTGGTTTCTCTTGAGGGGGGACAATTTAATAGCATCTTTCTATCTCAGAGCATCTGAAATCCGTCTTCATAAGAGGGGCGGCCTTTAGTGGGAGTGATCTGATAAGATGGGGGACTATTATATTACTATTCTCTTGTCATTAGCTTAATCTTCTTTATTGCTAAAATATTTTTTGCACAAGAAGATAGTATTAATACTATCTTTGGAGGTGCAAAATAAATATACTATCTTCTTTTGGAGATGCAAAACTCAATATTCTATCCAACAAAAAGTTGAACCATCACACAAGGTTTTTTCTTTTGGTGGTGCAAAAAAAACCAATATTCTAGCTAACGAAAAGTTGAACCATTACACACTGAAGTCTTTTCTATTGGAGGTGCAAAAAACAATATTCTAGCTAACGAAAAGTTGAACCATTACACACTGAAGTCTTTTCTATTGGAGGTGCAAAAAACAATATTCTAGCTAACGAAAAGTTGAACCATTACACAAAGTCTTTTCTATTGGAGGTGCAAAAAACAATACTCTAGCTAACGAAAAGTTGAACCATTACACACTGAAGTCTTTTCTATTGGAGGTGCAAAAAACAATATTCTAGCTAACGAAAAGTTGAACCATTACACACTGAAGTCTTTTCTATTGGAGGTGCAAAAAACAATATTCTAGCTAACGAAAAGTTGAACCATTACACACTGAAGTCTTTTCTATTGGAGGTGCAAAAAACAATATTCTAGCTAACGAAAAGTTGAACCATTACACAAAGTCTTTTCTATTGGAGGTGCAAAAAACAATACTCTAGCTAACGAAAAGTTGAACCATTACACACTGAAGTCTTTTCTATTGGAGGTGCAAAAAACAATATTCTAGCTAACGAAAAGTTGAACCATTACACACTGAAGTCTTTTCTATTGGAGGTGCAAAAAACAATACTCTAGCTAACGAAAAGTTGAACCATTACACAAAGTCTTTTCTATTGGAGGTGCAAAAAACAATACTCTAGCTAACGAAAAGTTGAACCATTACACAAAGTCTTTTCTATTGGAGGTGCAAAAAACAATACTCTAGCTAACGAAAAGTTGAACCATTACACACTGAAGTCTTTTCTATTGGAGGTGCAAAAAACAATATTCTAGCTGACGAAAAGTTGAACCATTACACAAAGTCTTTTCTATTGGAGGTGCAAAAAACAATACTCTAGCTAACGAAAAGTTGAACCATTACACACTGAAGTCTTTTCTATTGGAGGTGCAAAAAACAATACTCTAGCTAACGAAAAGTTGAACCATTACACAAAGTCTTTTCTATTGGAGGTGCAAAAAACAATACTCTAGCTAACGAAAAGTTGAACCATTACACACTGAAGTCTTTTCTATTGGAGGTGCAAAAAACAATACTCTAGCTAACGAAAAGTTGAACCATTACACAAAGTCTTTTCTATTGGAGGTGCAAAAAACAATACTCTAGCTAACGAAAAGTTGAACCATTACACACTGAAGTCTTTTCTATTGGAGGTGCAAAAACAATACTCTAGCTAACGAAAAGTTGAACCATTACACAAAGTCTTTTCTATTGGAGGTGCAAAAAACAATACTCTAGCTAACGAAAAGTTGAACCATTACACACTGAAGTCTTTTCTATTGGAGGTGCAAAAAACAATATTCTAGCTAACGAAAAGTTGAACCATTACACAAAGTCTTTTCTATTGGAGGTGCAAAAAACAATACTCTAGCTAACGAAAAGTTGAACCATTACACACTGAAGTCTTTTCTATTGGAGGTGCAAAAAACAATATTCTAGCTGACGAAAAGTTGAACCATTACACAAAGTCTTTTCTTTTAGAGGTGCAAAAAAAACAATATTCTAGCTAATGAAAAGTTGAACCATTACACAAGGTACATGTGTATATATATTTGGGATCAACCAAATATCAAGATTTAAAGAAAAAGGGAAGTCATGACAAACATGTTGGTTTATTGTACCAATAGTCTCCTAATGTCCCAAGTAGACAATTCTTTAGATGGATAAAATGTCATATTTTAGATTAATTGGATTAGAAAGGAGCATGAAAGTAAATCCCTCGATAATCATCAATTGAATAAAATGCAGAGTTAAGAAGACAAGACATCCATTAAAAAATCTGTAAAAAATCCTGTGTTTACGTACAGTCGTATTATTATATATAAAGAGGCTTGTTTCTTTTCTTTTTTCTTTTTAATCCTCATTCCATCTTCGTCTGCGATCATCCATAAGACAAATTACAAAACAAACACCATGTTTATAAGAAAATCTTTTGTATTGAAACAAATAGCAACATTTGCATTTATCTTTCAAAGTTTGGTTCAATTGTCAAATTTATGGTACACGAAAAATTCAAATGTTTCATCCTGTAAAAGGGATCTATTTACAATCATTTAAGTTTCTGATAAAACAAACATTCGATTTGTTGACGCAGAAGTATCAAAATCAAACAAGGAAACTTTTTCTTCTAATATAAAAATGGCTATGATTCTAAGATCTAAGGCTCAACAGTAAAATTTTAAGAAACTCCGCCTGACAAAGATCAAGGTAGTACCTGATGATGTTGCGATTTTTAAGTCTACGAAGGTCGAAGATCAATAGATCGGCGGCACTTGTCTAATGCCGTATCAAAAGAAGTGAATTAATTCTAATCAATTTGTAACTTCTATCCAAACATTTAGATTTCATGTAACAAGAGACACATATATGTTATCAGTGATTTAACCCTCATTCAAATACCACCAGATAGGTTACTTTTACTTTTACAGGAATTTCAACACTTTACCATGAATTTCAATATCAAACAAATCAATTTCAGAAGACAGAAAGAGATTAGCCAGTGGATAAATGTCCAGTTAATTAGATTAAAATCAATCACTATCAGAATTTTGAACTCGCTAACTAAATAACCAATATATATATCCCGGGATATATACAGACAAACCTGGCTTATGTGACATAGGTGGTCGCTAAATACAGGTTTATTTCATATAAATTGCACTGTGAAGGGAAATTAAAATTAAAATCACATAATAAATATTATTGCTTAATAGAGGTGGTCACTAAAGCAGGTTTGACTATATACAGAATTCACATATGCAAAAATTTAATTAAGACTTCAAATTTATTTTGATTGTCAAAAATATTCAAAAAGAGTTTTTTTTTAACCAATTGATTCATTTTAAATATTAATATTTTAAATATTGTTTGTTCTGTCTATATATGTAAGGTTAACAAATCCTTACAGAAAACATACTGAACTCACATACATATACATATATATATATATATATATATATACATGGTATATGCATTTTAACAATTATAGTGCAACAAAAAATGAAAATTAGACAATGATATATACTTACTACTGAAAGTCTTATCCCTTGTAGTCTTATTATTTGATTGGTTTATTGTGACATGCAAGAACCCCTTACATTATTTTCATAAAAAAAAGATATACAGGGTATATGTTCTTGTCACCCATCAAAACTTTGCTTTTTAAAAACTGAATTGATTGGCTATAAAACATTGTGTTGGAACAAATCAAACTTGCTTTAAAAAGATGCATGAATAATTCATGACTACGATGATCTCTCTGTCAGTTGACCCACGGGTGATGATTGGAGAGTATTGGAGCATGATAATCCATGGGTTACAGAAAACGATGTCCAAGTTTTATGAAGATTTAGAAAATCTGTAAAGTTCGGAAAGCTTCAAATTAAAAGAAAGTTGACACTTGGGAAGCAACTACAAAGAGAATGATCCTTGAATCTACTAACCTCTAACAACTCTCATCAAAGGCAAGACAAAGAAAATACGCAAGTCAGTTTTGATTTTTCTTTTCAAACCTTTTTTTTCAACTTCTACAGCTGCAGATACAATGTATTTAATTGTGACAACTATGGTTACTAAATGTCAAAAGTACAGAAATTGTAGCACATTTTGAAAAACAAAAATTGTTACATAACACATATTTCTGCAAAAGTTTATTTTTATCTACAAAATCAAAGTTGTTGTTTTTTCCGATATTTAAATCATAATCAAAACCAGATCTTGTCAAGAGGAAAATAATGAAGCAGGTTGGCACGGCAACATTTATGACAGAAATACATTTTTTTCCCTGTCTTAAGTATCTACAATCAGTCAATTCATTTACTTAACTACAAATTCCTTAAGATATTAGAACATTTTTGCCTGAATTTCTCTTATGTTTTTGAGACAGTGATCATTACTCAAAGATGATCTCATTTTCATCAAGAGCTTATGCGCATACATCAATGGCTCTACGTGATGTATTCCAATGCTGTTATTGCAGATTTTCACATAATGAAAAATGATTTTATGTGAAACAAAGCCATAGTCAACATAGCTTCTACACTTGTGTTCATTTACTTATCTCATGTTACCAATCATGTGACGCCAATCACTCTTATACCAGACATACCTTCAAAATCATCAAAGGGGGTACTTAAAGGAGTTTAAAAAGTCAAACAAACATACAAAATTCAATCATCGAAAGGGTTGCAATAAGGAGTTAAAGTCAAACAAACAAATAAATTCAATCATGGAAAAAAAAATTTGTTTGTTTGACTAAACTCCTTATAGTGCCCCCTTTTACAAAGGGGTACTATAAGGAGCTTAAAGCAAAAAATAAAATAAAAAAATCAATCATTAAAGGGGGGTACAATAAGGCATTTAAAAAGTCAACCAAACATACAAATTCAGCCTTGAAAAATCATATAATGAGGTGTATGTGTTCAAAATATCCTTGATTCTGTAACCGATCATCTACACATGTACAACAGACACATGACAAGTGTCTAAAAAAAACAAATTTTAATAAATTTAGTGCATTGGTAAAAGCAAGTCAAATACTGTACTGCAATAGTTCATGAAAAGCATTCTACTGCTTACCCAACCTCCTGTCTGCCGATTTTTTTTCAGTGACAAACACCACAATTAGTGGAAATACTGCTAAAGTTGGCACTAAACACCAATCAATCAATCAATCAATCAAACAATCTTCAGTGAAGACCCTGTTTTTTTTGGTATTGTTCTGCTTATAGTTTGAATTTAAGATAGGAAATTCTTCACTGGTTGCAAATTCAGTGAAGGGTTAGTTTTGTTTTTCATTGAATTTTAAATTCAATTCAATTCAATATTTATTGTCATTTAAATCATAAAACAGATTTGTGACAAAATAAAGACAAAAATATCTTACAAGTAAGAAAAAAACAAGAATAACACATGCACAATGTATTATGAGTTCCCTGTCCTCAGTTCAAGAGACTGTTTAATGAAGGCACCGATTTTTCCTACTTGTACCGGTGATGATGGACAAAGAGTATATTAATTTTTTCATCTTCTCCAATATTAGACCTATCTTGAAATATAAGTGGAAGATATTTATTTCTCAGATCATTTAAAGAACAAACCTGAAAATAACACAGCTAACTTAGACCTTTTAAATTCCCAATTAATCTTACAATTTAACAAAAATATGAACTTTCTACAACAACTTCGCAAAGCTAACACTGTACACATACAATCACACCTGTCCTTGTGGTCACCTCTATTAAGCAGTCACCTGTATTAAATGGTCACCCTTTTCTTGGCCTGTCATATAAAATTTCATATAATTTGAACCTCTTTAAGAGGCCACTTTTTTGTGTCCCAAATCTGGCCTCTTAATACAGGCTTGACTGTTTATTGTCAAATGCAGAAGACATATCTGAGTTGTAGAACTTGTGTCGGGTCCTTTTGTTGTTTTATGAGAATAAAATATGCTTAAATTTTAAATTTAAATATTATGCATGAAAGCTATCACTTAACCTTTCACCTCTTGAAAAAAAAAAAAAATCTAATTTAGTTGTTTTTATGAAATTTTCCTGTGTTATTGCCATCTGGTATTATCCTTTATAAATTAGGGTTAGAGTTTAAGGTACTTAACGCCACTTTCAACAATATTTCAGTTTATATCGTGGCGGTCAGTTTTATTGGTGGAAGAATCCGAAGTACCCCTAGAAAATCACTGACCTGTCGCAAGTCACTGACAAACTTGATCACATAATGTTGTATCGAGTGCATCTTGCCAGAGTGGGACTTTTTAAATTATAAACTACAACACGAGGATTAAAGTTAGTGATTGATTGGTGTTTAATGCCATTATCATGGCAAGAACAAGTTACTTTTTTTGATGAGATGATCATGATGACATCTATTTACATATGTAGTACTAGACCTACATGTCAAGTTGTATTTTTTTAGTGCTAGCTTACTGAAACAACAATCCACTGATAGAAATGTTGCTTCACACAGACACATTATCCTTTTATAGTGCCAATTTTCAACCCCAAAAAAATCTTATTTGTTTTAAATATATTGTAGATGGATATGTAATTGTTAATAAAAAAAATTGTTTAAGGGACCGACCATTTAACTTGAAGGGGGGGGTTATGGTTTTTTTCTTAAAAAAAAATTCTGATTCCCAATGTTGCTGAAAAAAATATTCTGATTTTGGTGGAGGAAAAAAATAATAATCTGATTCAGAGTTTTTGACATATAACCTAATGTTGAATTATGGATAAAAATTTCGCGCTTCGCGTGACAAAAAAAATAATTCTGAACGAAACAAAAAATCATAACCCCCCCTTCAAGTTAAATGGTCGGTCCCTTATAAGGTTTCAACTACTATGTTGATACAAATGAAACATTCTCTTTACATGTACATGTATATGTACATCTATCTCTCTAAGTCTACAATATTTATTTATGAATAAAAAAAACTTTAATAATTTGTTGTACTTTTACTTTTAAATAACCACATTACAAAATAAAAACAATAATTGGACAGAACAAAATTAACTAATTTGATATTAAAGATTCGACAAAATAGCATGTCATTTTGATCACATCATTTCACTAAGAGTGGAGGTTTGGGCCCATAAATCTAGTTCAATCTCACCACTTTTTTATTGAAATGCCTGTACTAAGCCAGGAAAGTGAGTGGTCATGTATATGTCTAGAAGGGGCATTAATATTGCCTCTTATTCTTCAATTTTTTAAAGATTTTTTGGGAGGGGTATGGTGTTTAACACCACTTTCAACAATATTTCAGTTATATCATGGCGGTCGTACTTGCAATGTTAGTGTTGATAGGCACTGATTGCATAGGTAGTTATAAATCCTAATACTATACAATTATGACCATGACAGCCCGTTTTAGATTTTGGAACTGTTCCGATAGTGTGGTATATTTTGTTTTTCATTTTATTTGCATTGTCCAGTAGGAACTTGCTACATGCCTTCAAATATATTTTTGTACATGTACAAATGTACGCTAGCTTATATAAAGAGCTAGTATGTAACCACAGAAATGACATATTAATGGCAAACGTCATAACATTTCAATTGTGAATATTAAATTGACAAACATAATGAGTTTATTAATTATTTATTTTCTTGTTTTAATTAACATTTCTATATATATACTGGTATTAATTAATTACCACAAAAAAATAACAATAAACAAAAGAGTTGAAAAGGGTGAACCTTGACGTACTCCAATCCACAATCAAAAGAAATTAAGCATAATTATGCAGGTCTCGGGTATTATAAAAGCACTTAATAGCTAGTCCGTCAACCACAAATATGAAAATCAAATACATCGGTTGGGTTCAGGTTATTGGTGTTTGTCATAACTTTCATCAATTTTTCATCTCCATGGTAACCACTCAACTTATTTGGAGAGGAAAGTCCATTTCATGCAAAATCAGTAGAAATTAAAATCTCAACTTTGGACATGCACTAAAATATTGTGTACCATATTACTCTCATCAAAAATTGAAATTGGTACTTCTCACAGATTAAAAACCAATTAGGCCATTGGTATTTCATTTTTTATTTCTTTAGAAGTCTTTGAATTAATATTCTGTCTTTGTCTATTTTGTTATTCTGGAGTTTGAGATTTGCCAGACAAATAATTTGTTATATTGTCAACCAATAGAAAAAGACTATTTAAAGATATTAATGATCTTTGTGAGAGACCCGATTGTAATAACAGTTAAAATATAGCATAAACATTAACAAGTAGAAATTTAATAATAAAGCAGACCTAAAGGCAGTTTTTTAAAGTATTTAATAGTATCAGAGCCAGTTAAATATGGGGTTAGGGTTATGGTGTTTAACGCCACTCAACAGTATTTCAGCTATATACTAATAAAAATTACTTTTCATATGATAAAATATATATGTGTCCTTAACAAGATGCTTAGAAATAGGACTTTAACTTAGATATGGATGTGGAAATCTAAAAATAAATATGAAGGAGAATACAATGAAATGAAAGGTGTACACTAGAGAACACAGTTAAAAGGTAAAGTTTCCAACAAAAGTTTGGCTAGAATTCAATTGCAGATTATCAACAGTGTGATGATGTGTTGGTCAATAGAGTCAGATTCGTATAAATATGTCAGCTCTATTATTCTGGAAACACAAAAAAAGATGCATCCATGATTAATGAAACAGGCCTCACAATGAGCACCGGTCCTCTGTCCCAAGACCTGTAAAACTTGGTAAATTTTTCTGTTTTTATTTTGATATATATATATATATATATATAAATTCAAGAATTTGATTTAGACCTGTAAATTCAAATTTTCATTTCCAGGATTGAATTGAACTCAAAATGTCCAGATTTTCATAGAAACAACTCAAAAGCACAATCTTCTTCCTGGTTTAAGTTCTGTATTTACGTATCAGAATATTTTGACTGAATGTCATTATATATGTACATAATCCTATATTTCAGAGAATAACATGCACATACCCATACATATTGTACAATAAGTCAAACCTACTTTGACAACACCTGACTGGATCAAACAACATACACATACATATTGTACAATAAGTCAAATCTACTTTGACAACACCTGACTGGATCAAACAACATACACATACATATTGTACAATAAGTCAAACCTACTTTGACAACACCTGACTGGATCAAACAACATACATATACATATTGTACAATAAGTCAAACCTACTTTGACAACACCTGACTGGATCAAACAACATACATATACATATTGTACAATAAGTCAAACTTACTTTGACAACACCTGAATGGATCAAACAACATACACATACATATTGTACAATAAGTCAAACCTACTTTGACAACACCTGACTGGATCAAACAACATACACATACATATTGTACAATAAGTCAAATCTACTTTGACAACACCTGACTGGATCAAACAACATACACATACATATTGTACAATAAGTCAAACCTACTTTGACAACACCTGACTGGATCAAACAACATACATATACATATTGTACAATAAGTCAAACCTACTTTGACAACACCTGACTGGATCAAACAACATACATATACATATTGTACAATAAGTCAAACTTACTTTGACAACACCTGAATGGATCAAACAACATACACATACATATTGTACAATAAGTCAAACCTACTTTGACAACACCTGACTGGATCAAACAACATACACATACATATTGTACAATAAGTCAAACCAACTTTGACAACACCTGACTGGATCAAACAACATACATATACATATTGTACAATAAGTCAAACCTACTTTGACAACACCTGACTGGATCAAACAACATACACATACATATTGTACAATAAGTCAAACCTACTTTGACAACACCTGACTGGATCAAACAACATACATATACATATTGTACAATAAGTCAAACCTACTTTGACAACACCTGACTGGATCAAACAACATACACATACATATTGTACAATAAGTACAGAGTACATGTATAATGTATGAAAATATAAACTTCTTGGTACGAGCTTAAGAACCAGATAGAAAAGTGAGCAATTGGGGAACTAATTTTCTGGTCCATTTTGAAGCGAGTGCAAGTAAATCTTATCTTTACCGATATTGTACCTGTTTATCCTGCGATGTCAATAATCAAATAAACTGCAAAATTTTACTAAAAAGAACAGGAACAGGCATAGTTCTAATCGTTTTACATGGTGCTAACTGAAATACTGCTAATGTTGGCATTAAACACCAATCAATGATTCAATCAATACATGGTGTTCTTTATCAGGTCTGTGTTTATACTGTTACTGTTTTTACTACAATGTATAGGTTCTGCATGAACCAGGTACCATAAAAGCTTAATCAACTCCATGACTAAATAACTATGACATTTATTTGAGCCTTTTATTACTCCTCAAAATTACATGATTACAGGATAACTACAAATATGGATTGATTGATCAATTTATGAAACTTTCAGCAAAATATTGCAGTTATAAGTGATTGATTGATTGGTGTTTATTGCCAACTTTAACAGTACTTCAGTTATATCATGGTGTGAACAAATTTTATTCACTTATACACTAAGTTATAAGTGAAAACCACTGCCCATTATATATAAATTTTAAGCATTAATTCGTAACTTAGTTAATTGGTTATTATAAATTTACTCATAAAACATTCACCTTAGTTTATACAAAGATATCTTCCCAAGCTTTGACGTTAGTTTATATATACAATGTTCATGTTTTGTACCTATATTTTCTCTAATGTTCGACATACATTCTAGCATACATGTTTAATTTTGTACCATTACTTTCAAATCAACGCTCAATATAATTGTGTAGAGAAAAGTGGTTGAAATAAAGTTGTATCAAGTACTAGTACTGAGAAAAGTAAATAAATCATAAAAATCCCAACTAATCAATATTAATTGACAGCTGACAATGAAAAATCTAACTCAAAAACACAGATGTGTTGATGTTCCGTAATTAAATGATTATTTAAACTTATTCAAATTGTTAATTCACTGAAAACGTCATTTCTGACTAAATTTAGCTTTATCCTAATCTTTGAATAAAATTACATCACGAATCGGTTCCCATTAAATACTTACAGCGAACAGGTGTGCATGTGAAATGCTGATCAGTGTTTAAAATCCTTTATATATAGTATTAATCAACAAATTTTAAAGCAGTGATTTTTCCTTCCTTGAAGGCGTATTGATTTTTTTTTAAAAAGATTCAAATAAAATTTGAAGTATCATCTTCGGTAATTGAAGACTTGAATCGACGGGGTGATCTTTTCTTAACAATCACAGCGTAACGATTCAATACTTTCTGTATAGGTGATTGATAGCCAGGGGATACATTTTATATTAGGTATACATTTCTTACCTATTATCTCTGCAGGTGTATGGAGAAATCTGATTTAAAGCCTTTTGTCTCTTTTTTTTTTGCAAGGATGCGCTACATCTTTTAAACCTGTCACCAGATTCCGTCTGGGGTGTGAAATCAAGCAAAACAAATTGGACGTTGAATAACCATAGATAATAATAGGTTCTTCCCTTAACTCTCCATCCCCAGACTTAAGATAAAGATGGTAGATAGAGAACCTTTTGTGCGATATCTTTACTTTCTATTGAAAATAGGCTATTAATGACTCGATAGATAGAAAAATATGTCATTGTAAATAGATTGACAAAATCATTTGGGATGCTCATATAGTCTCTAATGCCCGTTCAAGCAGAAAAAAAATACAAAAGCACTCAAATTCTTTTCTCCGTATTTTTCCTGAAGACATTAAAAATAAGGTGTGAATCTAATAAGATTCAACAGAATGTATCCTATTTAAGATTTAAAAGATCTAGATATATATCTATTGTAATTATGTATATAAACGTTTCACGGATTCACAGTTCAATCAAACAGTGACACTTTGAATGATCTAAAATATGATAAAAATACAACAGAAAACTGTTTAATGTTCATATAAAAAAAAAATATCTTCTAAGTCTATATTGAGGGTTAGAGTTAAGATTATTGTGTTTAGCACCACTTTCAACAATATTTCAGTTATATGATTATCGTGGCGGTCAGTTTTATTGGTGGAGGAAACCGAAGTACCCGTAGAAAACCACCAACCTGCAGCAGCCGCAGTCAGAAATAGACTTCTGTACACAATACTAAAGAGAAACACACCAAACTGGTGGTGTAAAGGTTTTAGTGCCTTGAATTTGGTAGGTCGTGGGTTCAAGTCCCATTTCAAGGGTCAACCCAAAGACTACAAAATTGGAGCATTGAGTGGAGGAGTGAAAAGAATGTGTGTGTGTGTTGTTGAGTGAATGAAAATGTCAGCAAATCACAAATAATTTATATGTGTATTATAATTTAATTAAAAAAATTGTTAAAAAAAAAACCAAATAGTCACAAATTGTACATGTACATGCACTATATATTAGTACATATTTTTTGAAAAAACCCTGACACCTTAGTCAAGTGGTGGTGTAGGGGTTATGTAAAATCCTGACTATTGGAAAAAAAAAAAAAAAAGACTACAAAATTGGTATTTGTTGCTTCTTCACTAAGCTTGCAGCATTGATGCCAACCAATTTCTGAATGATGTAATGTATTATGATCAAATAATCTTAATACAAATACATGTATAATATACCATACATTACATTATATTCTAATGAGGAAATGTACAAGGGGTCGTCGTAGTTATATAGTAGTTGGATTTACAACTAACTGTGCAATCAGCGCCTATCACCACTAAAGTTGTGAGTTCCAACCCCGTTCATGGCGAGATGTACTCGATACAACATTATGTGATAAAGCTTGTCAGTGACTAACGACAGGTCTGTGGTTTTCTCCGGGTACTAGTTTCCTCCACCAATAAAACTTACCACCACAATATAACTGAAATATTGTTGAAAGTGACGTTAAACACCATAAACCCCACCCCACCCTCAACAGGTAAGAAAAAACATAATTGCAACAAAAAAAATCTATAAAGAATTGCAGATGTCAGTCAACTTCTATATTATCTATGGGGCAAATAATCTAAATACAAATACATGTATATACCATGCATTACATTCTAATTAGGAAATTTTGAAGATGAACAAATTAAATGTAGCATTTATCAGGTAAAAAAAAATTCAACAAACAAGTAATGAAATATATTTTTCAATTAATTTTAAAATTGTGCAAATTTTGAATGCCTTTCAATACATATCACATCGGTTTTTTCAATTTTAAATTTGATTTTGAAGCTACAATGCATTTTGTTTTTCTTTCATCTGTAAAGTACCGGAGGGAGACAAAAAATACATCCCCGATAGAATTACAAGTTGATTTCAGAATGAATAGTTATATGAATGATGTTCAATGGGGCAAAACAACGTCAGTATCTGATATCACCACTATCTCTTTATTTTATACGCTAATTTACATATTTCAAACATTCAGCTTTCAGTTCATAAAATGTCATGTGAAACTGGGAATCTGATAAGATCCTTAGGTATACATAAGTTCTTATGAAAATTACCGATAAAATTTTTAAGTGTCGGTCCTCAAGTTATTAAATAATAATATTTCTTTGGATCATAGTGATTAAGAAACACAATGCTTCGGGTGATCTAGCGGAGAAATTTTATTCTGCATCATTAAAATGTTTGAATAAAAGCTACACTTGATTTTTTTTTATATTGTACGCCTATTCTGTATGGTCTCTTTTAAATAGATCTGTATAAATTTGTAAAATTGCTCCGACGAGAAAAAAAAATTGTTCAGAGTACATTTTTATCAAATTTCATGCAAATTATAAAATCTTAAATAGTACAATGTATCCTCAAAAATGTTACACAAACATGCGCAAGTACTGGTAGTAATATTATAGAAAAGGTTTTTCTATAAACATTTTAATGATACAGAGTTTCTCAAATTTATGGCAATCGTAACTACTCTGCCATTCTCACTACCCTGAAAATAACCTCGTACGTACATAGTAGAAATTCTTCTTAAATTGTTTGCTGGAAGTTAAGTTAAGTTAAGCCGCACAAAAATATAGTCCACGAAAATCCAATATGGAAGACATACTAAGTAAAATCTAATCATGCAAAACTAATTAAAACTTTAATTGAAATATAGAAAATTGTTTAAAATATAACTTTATCAAACTTTCATGTGAAAAGTAGTGCGATTTATACGCCTAATGCATACAAGGTTATTTGCAGGGTAGCGAGAATGGCCGAGTAGTTACGTTTGAAATTTGTGAATACTCATAGTTTTTTTTCCATCCACATGTCTATAAATAATTATATATGGTACTGAAAATTAAGAATACACACATTTTTTATTCTTGTTCATTGATAAAATATTGCATGAGAAACCAACATTGTATCTAGCCTAATGGTGGAGTTGTTCATGAATTTAAAAGTATCTGTATATTTCATCTGTTACATATAAAATGAGTGTGATAAAATACAATTGCAGTACTAGTTCTTATAGATACCAGTAGATATAAAAAAAAAAAAAGGAACCCAGTTCACCTAGTTATGTAATTTTATATAGTTATCTCCCCTTGATTTCAGACGTGCAGAATCCTATAAAACTGATCAACAACTTAACTATACGTAAATTGATCATCTGAAAAATATTTTCAAACCAAATTATGGCAAGCACAAGCAGATTACTTCAATTTATCACAATTTGTAATCTATCAAATTTGCTAACAAGACCGATCATTATATTTAATTCATCAATTCATTGAAATAATGGATGGTATATAAACCATTGAATGAGACAAAAAATTAAATGCAGATTTTTGGCTATAAAAATAAGGTAGTTAAATAAATGATTGATAAAGATGCTTTATAACTGGGGAACATCATGGGTCAAATATCAAACAGCTACCATAGATTACTGTATCTTTTTTTCAATTCCAAATTATATGAGAACTGAAGGGGTTAATATTTTCTGCATTTCAAGCTAACCATTTTAAAGCATGATGATCAGGATTTGGTATTTAACCCTGTTTTGATAAAGAATTACTTTCTATAGTCAGAAATTAAGAATACACAAGCCATTGGTATACTATTTCAAATGGACATGTTGGATATCACTGCATTAGGTCTTGAAAAGAGGGAACAGTCGACACCCCCCTCTCAAAATTTGTGTCAACTCATTTATAATTTGTGGAACATCAATTTCACGATTTCTGAAAGATTTCAAAGATTGAAATTTTCATAGCAACTTATAAGTTAAACTTCCAGTATAATACAGATACAGGTATAAGAAATTAGCAACAGACTTGGAGCTAGAAATATCACATTCACTGATATCCACTAATCAAAAAAATATTGTCTCATTATAATTTCAACGTTTTCCTAGAATTAATGATGAAATTCAGGATGATACTTAATAACGAAAAAAAAGAGCTTTCTTTAACTTATCTATTAACGATACATAACTTTAATATGGTAGTATTTGTTTAAAAACATTCCAGGAAACACATCATTGAACACCTAGATACATGTACAAAAATGTATTTACTACAGAATCAGCTTAAAATAAAGTATGATGAAAATGTAGATCTACTTCAATCCTTTATACAGTACATGTACTAGTTAAGTTGCTAAATTTAGCTTTAACAATGTACTTAGAAAGACAAAAAATCCTTATTGGAGCCTCTTTTTCAATAATATTGATGATCAGTACTCAATTATTATATGCCTCATTAAACTTGTATTTTAAATTTTCAGAATAAAAAAAAATATTCAAAAATAAAAATTTGGCATGCTATGCATACTAATGAGGTACAGAATTCTTTTGATCTTTATAAAAACCCTATTTAACTTCTAAATTTGTTGTTTTCTTACTGATCTTTCATTTTCTTAAGTAATTACAAATTTATTGATTCTAATCAGTTTTTGTCCTCATTACGTCTTGAACAGTTTGATAGATAAGTACCGATACATTAGAGATAAGACATAAATACATACATGTACAATATACTACATGTACCTGAAGCCAGCTTGTGGTAATCACAAGTTAAAAGGGGCATAAAATTACATATAATATAATCACTCAAGATCAATTGGAGAAAACAAAAATACTAGATATATTCTATATTTAGCCATTCTTAACAGACTAGGACATCAAAATAAAATGTTTGACAATAAAAAAATGGTACATTTGATCAAATACTTATTTTTGTTTACATGTTATATATGTACAGCTTGCATCAATCTTAATGCCACAGTATGGCTGAAATACTGCTGAAGTTGGCATTAAACACCAATTAATCAATCTTACAAATTGTCTTTTAGTTTTTATTATAATGTAAAATTTAAATCACTGATTGAAAATTAAAATTACAAATAAAACACTTATTGATATGATGGACCAAATAGGGGTAGAGTTATTGTTTTTAATGCCACTTTCAACAATATTTTATGGCAGTCAGTTTTATTGGTGGAGTAAACTGGAATACTGTACCACATAATGCTGTATCGAGTACACCTTGCCATGAGCAGGATTCGAACTCGCAACTTTAGTGGTGATAGGCACTAATTGCATAGGTACATTTGTAGTTGTAAACCCAACTACAATGTGATCATGACCATAATGGCCCCCATCCAATCCATTTGAGTTATCAACTAAATATTTGAAATGAAATGAAAATTATAATGTACAAATTTAAAAATTAATAATACTGTCATAAAAAAAAAATCTACAAAAAATGCAAACAACTGGTTCCATTACATCAACTCCACAATATTGGAAACCAGTAATTTCCATTGGACTCATATGCATTATGAGAGTGCTTAGCTGGCCACCGAGGTCACTGAGTGAGTGATTGACACAAAATATTTACTTGTACCAAATTTGTGTTACCAAATGTAAGCTCAAACATATTGTAATAAACACATTTAATTTCTGAAGATCAAATTAGAATCTAAAGACAATCAAATGTAAAAGGTCAGAAGGTCATGTTATTAGTATTCATTATCACTTTCAGCCAGTTTTAAGCTATAATAGGTCTATCAGACTAAATGGTGGTTGAAAGACTGACCTGAGAAACTCCAAGCCATCAGCAAGTGTCCCCAAACAATTGTGTGAAACTCCAAGCCATCAGCAAGTGTCCCCAAACAATTGTGTAAAACTCCAAGCCATTAGTAAGTGTCCTCAAACACTTGTGTGAAACTCCAAGCCATCAGTAAGTGTCCCCAAACACTTGTGTGAAACTCTAAGCCATCAGTAAGTGTCCCAAACACTTGTGTGAAACTCCAAGCCATCAGTAAGTGTCCCCAAACACTTGTGTGAAACTCCAAGCCATCAGTAAGTGTCCCCAAACATTTGTGTGAAACTCCAAGCCATCAGTGAGTGTCCCCAAACACTTGTGTGAAACTCCAAGCCATCAGTAAGTGTTACCAAACACTTGTGTGAAACTCAAAGCCATTGGTACTGTAAGTGTCCCCAAACACTTGTGTGAAACTCAAAGCCATTGGCAAGTGTCCCCAAACACTTGTGTGAAACTCAAAGCCATTGGTACTGTAAGTGTCCCCAAACACTTGTGTGAAACTACAAGCCATTGGTAGAAGTGCTCCCAAACACTTGTGTGAAACTCCAAGCCATTGGTAAAAGTCCTCAAACACTTGTGTGAAACTCCAAGCCATTGGTACTGTAAGTGTCCTCAAACACTTGTGTGAAACTCAAAGCCATTGGTACTGCAAGTGTCCCCAAATACTTGTGTGAAATTTTTACTCCAAGCCATTGGTAAGTGTCAGAGCTCCAAATAATTTTCAAGTCCAAAGGGTAATTACCCCCTACTTTTGAAAATGATGGGTATTTGCAAATTTCATTTGCACTGTTGTACTCTCTACTTCAGAAAAGATTGCTTACATGTACACTTTTCAAATTATGTTTGACACAAGTGTTATTCAATAAACGCAGGATGCAATTGAAATGTATATCTCTGTTTAATTTGACACGACTGTGTCATGTTTATTAATAAAATGTTATAAATATTTTGATTTTTGCTCGTCGACTTCGGCAGTTTTCACAGCCGTTTTGATAATGTCATCAATGATTCCTTTAACTATACTGTCACTAGACACAGATGAAACTGTCAGGAATTTAAGTATAGTTAATAGCACGCTTATTCATGTTCTTGCTCATTTTCAACGAACGTGTTCCCAAATTTACCTTCGCTTTAGTTCTTACTTATTACGTAAACTGCATTTATTTGTAATATTGACCGCGATTGGATGATTTATCGTAAATATCCAATCAGATCTCTTTTGACATCGATGCTTAGAAAGGCAAACATTCGGTACCCCTCGGATGTATACGCTCTCTCCTTCGAAAAGTATAAAGGGAAGTAATTACGGGGAATTTCTCAAAGACAAAAATGAATTGTTATGTACACGACTGTACAAGTACGCTCCGAATTTGGAAAGTTTGCTTACACAGCAATATGTATGCGTAATGTGTACACTTTGATCTGATAATACATGCGTTTTTACTCGTTTTCATAGCGTAAAAAACGCAAATACGCAGCTTATCTGGAGCTTTGAGTTTCCCCAAACATTTGTGTGAAACTCCAAGCCATTGGTACTGTAAGTGTCCCCAAACACTTGTGTGAAACTCAAAGCGATCGCCAAGTGTCCCCAAACAATTGTGTGATACTCCAAGCCATTGGTACTGTAAGTGTCCCCAAACACTTGTGGTGGTTACCTGGATGTGTTTCCACATTAAGTGGTACTTGTAGGTTTGTGGTCATTAGTCAAACCCATAACCACATGTACATGTACATGTATACTCGTGGTTAAGGCCCTTAAATGCAAAGTACAGTATCATCAGAGGCATAGTGTGAGTCTGTGATAAATCACTGTGATAGACATATAACTCTTCTTGTTGATACTGATACAGTCAGAGACATAGTGTGATAAATCACTGTGATAGATGTATCACTCTTCTTAGTGATACTGATATAGTACAGTCAGACATAGTGTGATAAATCACTGTGATAGACGTTTCACTCTTCTTAGTGATACTGATACAGTACAGTCAGAGATATAGCGTGATAAATCACTGTGATAGACATATAACTCTTCTTGTTGATACTGATACAGTCAGAGACATAGTGTGATAAATCACTGTGATAGATGTATCACTCTTCTTAGTGATACTGATATAGTACAGTCAGACATAGTGTGATAAATCACTGTGATAGACGTTTCACTCTTCTTAGTGATACTGATATAGTACAGTCAGACATAGTGTGATAAATCACTGTGATAGACGTTTCACTCTTCTTAGTGATACTGATATAGTACAGTCAGACAAAGTGTGATAAATCACTGTGATAGACATATCACTCTTCTTAGTGATACTGATATAGTACAGTCAGACATAATGTGATAAATCACTGTGATAGACGTATTACTCTTCTTAGTGATACTGATATAGTACAGTCAGACATAGTGTGATAAATCACTGTGATAGACATTTCACTCTTCTTAGTGATACTGATATAGTACAGTCAGACATAGTGTGATAAATCACTGTGATAGACGTATCACTCTTCTTAGTGATACTGATATAGTACAGTCAGAGACATAGTGTGATAAATCACTGTGATAGACGTATTACTCTTCTTAGTGATACTGATATAGTACAGTCAGACATAGTGTGATAAATCACTGTGATAGACATTTCACTCTTCTTAGTGATACTGATATAGTACAGTCAGACAAAGTGTGATAAATCACTGTGATAGACATATCACTCTTCTTAGTGATACTGATATAGTACAGTCAGACATAATGTGATAAATCACTGTGATAGACGTATTACTCTTCTTAGTGATACTGATACAGTACAGTCAGAGACATAGTGTGATAAATCACTGTGATAGACGTATTACTCTTCTTAGTGATACTGATATAGTACAGTCAGAGACATAGTGTGATAAATCACTGTGATAGACGTATTACTCTTCTTAGTGATACTGATACAGTACAGTCAGAGACATAGTGTGATAAATCACTGTGATAGACATTTCACTCTTCTTAGTGATACTGATATAGTACAGTCAGAGACATAGTGTGATAAATCACTGTGATAGACGTATTACTCTTCTTAGTGATACTGATACAGTACAGTCAGAGACATAGTGTGATAAATCACTGTGATAGACATTTCACTCTTCTTAGTGATACTGATATAGTACAGTCAGAGACATAGTGTGATAAATCACTGTGATAGACGTATCACTCTTCTTAGTGATACTGATATAGTACAGTCAGAGACATAGTGTGATAAATCACTGTGATAGACGTATTACTCTTCTTAGTGATACTGATATAGTACAGTCAGACATAGTGTGATAAATCACTGTGATAGACGTATTACTCTTCTTAGTGATACTGATATAGTACAGTCAGAGACATAGTGTGATAAATCACTGTGATAGACGTATTACTCTTCTTAGTGATACTGATATAGTACAGTCAGACATAGTGTGATAAATCACTGTGATAGTCGTTTCACTCTTCTTAGTGATACTGATATAGTACAGTCAGAGACAAAGTGTGATAAATCACTGTGATGGACGTTTCACTCTTCTTAGTGATACTGATATAGTACAGTCAGACATAGCATGATAAATCACTGTGATAGACATATCACTCTTCTTAGTGATACTGATATAGTAGTCAGACATAGTGTGATAAATCACTGTGATAGACGTTTCACTCTTCTTAGTGATACTGATATAGTACAGTCAGACATAGTGGGATAAATCACTGTGATAGACATTTCACTCTTCTTAGTGATACTGATATAGTACAGTCAGACATAGTGTGATAAATCACTGTGATAGACGTTTCACTCTTCTTAGTGATACTGATATAGTACAGTCAGACATAGTGTGATAAATCACTGTGATAGACGTTTCACTCTTCTTAGTGATACTGATATAGTACAGTCAGACATAGTGTGATAAATCACTGTGATAGACATATCACTCTTCTTAGTGATACTGATATAGTAGTCAGACATAGTGTGATAAATCACTGTGATAGACGTTTCACTCTTCTTAGTGATACTGATACAGTACAGTCAGACATAGCATGATAAATCACTGTGATAGACGTATTACTCTTCTTAGTGATACTGATATAGTACAGTCAGACATAGTGTGATAAATCACTGTGATAGACATATCACTCTTCTTAGTGATACTGATATAGTAGTCAGACATAGTGTGATAAATCACTGTGATAGACGTTTCACTTTTCTTAGTGATACTGATACAGTACAGTCAGACATAGCATGATAAATCACTGTGATAGACGTATTACTCTTCTTAGTGATACTGATATAGTACAGTCAGACATAGTGTGATAAATCACTGTGATAGACATATCACTCTTCTTAGTGATACTGATATAGTAGTCAGACATAGTGTGATAAATCACTGTGATAGACGTTTCACTCTTCTTAGTGATACTGATATAGTACAGTCAGACATAGTGTGATAAATCACTGTGATAGACGTTTCACTCTTCTTAGTGATACTGATATAGTACAGTCAGACATAGTGTGATAAATCACTGTGATAGACGTATCACTCTTCTTAGTGATACTGATATAGTAGTCAGACATAGTGTGATAAATCACTGTGATAGACGTTTCACTCTTCTTAGTGATACTGATACAGTACAGTCAGAGACATAGTGTGATAAATCACTGTGATAGACGTTTCACTCTTCTTAGTGATACTGATATAGTACAGTCAGACATAGTGTGATAAATCACTGTGATAGACGTTTCACTCTTCTTAGTGATACTGATACAGTACAGTCAGACATAGTGTGATAAATCACTGTGATAGACGTTTCACTCTTCTTAGTGATACTGATACAGTACAGTCAGACATAGTGTGATAAATCACTGTGATAGACGTTTCACTCTTCTTAGTGATACTGATACAGTACAGTCAGAGACATAGTGTGATAAATCACTGTGATAGACGTTTCACTCTTCTTAGTGATACTGATATAGTACAGTCAGACATAGTGTGATAAATCACTGTGATAGACGTTTCACTCTTCTTAGTGATACTGATACAGTACAGTCAGACATAGTGTGATAAATCACTGTGATAGACATTTCACTCTTCTTAGTGATACTGATATAGTACAGTCAGAGACATAGTGTGATAAATCACTGTGATAGACATTTCACTCTTCTTAGTGATACTGATATAGTACAGTCAGAGACATAGTGTGATAAATCACTGTGATAGACGTACCACTCTTCTTAGTGATACTGATATAGTACAGTCAGACATAGTGTGATAAATCACTGTGATAGACGTTTCACTCTTCTTAGTGATACTGATATAGTACAGTCAGATATAGTGTGATAAATCACTGTGATAGACGTTTCACTCTTCTTAGTGATACTGATATAGTACAGTCAGAGACATAGTGTGATAAATCACTGTGATAGATGTATCACTCTTCTTAGTGATACTGATATAGTACAGTCAGACATAGTGTGATAAATCACTGTGATAGACGTTTCACTCTTCTTAGTGATACTGATATAGTACAGTCAGACATAGTGTGATAAATCACTGTGATAGACGTATCACTCTTCTTAGTGATACTGATATAGTACAGTCAGACATAATGTGATAAATCACTGTTATAGACGTTTCACTCTTCTTAGTGATACTGATACAGTACAGTCAGACATAGTGTGATAAATCACTGTGATAGACGTTTCACTCTTCTTAGTGATACTGATACAGTAGTCAGACATAGTGTGATAAATCACTGTGATAGATGTATCACTCTTCTTAGTGATACTGATATAGTACAGTCAGACATAGTGTGATAAATCACTGTGATAGATGTATCACTCTTCTTAGTGATACTGATACAGTACAGTCAGACATAGTGTGATAAATCACTGTGATAGACGTTTCACTCTTCTTAGTGATACTGATACAGTAGTCAGACATAGTATGATAAATCACTGTGATAGACGTTTCACTCTTCTTAGTGATACTGATATAGTACAGTCAGACATAGTGTGATAAATCACTGTGATAGACGTTTCACTCTTCTTAGTGATACTGATACAGTAGTCAGACATAGTGTGATAAATCACTGTGATAGATGTATCACTCTTCTTAGTGATACTGATATAGTACAGTCAGACATAGTGTGATAAATCACTGTGATAGATGTATCACTCTTCTTAGTGATACTGATATAGTACAGTCAGACATAGTGTGATAAATCACTGTGATAGACATTTCACTCTTCTTAGTGATACTGATATAGTACAGTCAGACATAGTGTGATAAATCACTGTGATAGACGTTTCACTCTTCTTAGTGATACTGATACAGTACAGTCAGACATAGTGCGATAAATCACTGTGATAGACGTTTCACTCTTCTTAGTGATACTGATACAGTAGTCAGACATAGTGTGATAAATCACTGTGATAGACGTTTCACTCTTCTTAGTGATACTGATATAGTACAGTCAGACATAGTGTGATAAATCACTGTGATAGACGTTTCACTCTTCTTAGTGATACTGATATAGTACAGTCAGACATAGTGTGATAAATCACTGTGATAGACGTATTACTCTTCTTAGTGATACTGATACAGTACAGTCAGAGACATAGTGTGATAAATCACTGTGATAGACGTATCACTCTTCTTAGTGATACTGATATAGTAGTCAGACATAGTGTGATAAATCACTGTGATAGACGTTTCACTCTTCTTAGTGATACTGATACAGTACAGTCAGACATAGTGTGATAAATCACTGTGATAGACGTTTCACTCTTCTTAGTGATACTGATACAGTACAGTCAGAGACATAGTGTGATAAATCACTGTGATAGACAGTTCACTCTTCTTAGTGATACTGATATAGTACAGTCAGACATAGTGTGATAAATCACTGTGATAGACGTTTCACTCTTCTTAGTGATACTGATACAGTACAGTCAGAGACATAGTGTGATAAATCACAGTGATAGACATTTCACTCTTCTTAGTGATACTGATATAGTACAGTCAGACATAGTGTGATAAATCACTGTGATAGACGTTTCACTCTTCTTAGTGATACTGATACAGTACAGTCAGACATAGTATGATAAATCACTGTGATAAGACGTATCACTCTTCTTAGTGATACTGATATAGTACAGTCAGACATAATGTGATAAATGACTGTGATAGACATATCACTCTTCTTAGTGATACTGATATAGTACAGTCAAAGACATAGCGTGATAAATCACTGTGATAGTCGTTTCACTCTTCTTAGTGATACTGATATAGTACAGTCAGAGACAAAGTGTGATAAATCACTGTGATAGACGTTTTACTCTTCTTAGTGATACTGATATAGTACAGTCAGACATAGCATGATAAATCACTGTGATAGACGTATTACTCTTCTTAGTGATACTGATATAGTACAGTCAGACATAGTGTGATAAATCACTGTGATAGACGTTTCACTCTTCTTAGTGATACTGATATAGTAGTCAGACATAGTGTGATAAATCACTGTGATAAATCACTGTGATAGACGTTTCACTCTTCTTAGTGATACTGATACAGTACAGTCAGACATAGTGTGATAAATCACTGTGATAGACGTTTCACTCTTCTTAGTGATACTGATATAGTACAGTCAGACATAGTGTGATAAATCACTGTGATAGTCGTTTAACTCTTCTTAGTGATACTGATATAGTACAGTCAGACATAGTGTGATAAATCACTGTGATAGACGTTTCACTCTTCTTAGTGATACTGATATAGTACAGTCAGAGACATAGTGTGATAAATCACTGTGATAGACGTTTCACTCTTCTTAGTGATACTGATATAGTACAGTCAGAGATATCGTATGATAAATCACTGTGATAGACGTTTCACTCTTCTTAGTGATACTGATACAGTACAGTCAGAGACATAGTGTGATAAATCACTGTGATAGACGTATCACTCATCTTAGTGATACTGATATAGTACAGTCAGACATAATGTGATAAATCACTGTGATAGACGTTTCACTCTTCTTAGTGATACTGATACAGTACAGTCAGAGACATAGTGTGATAAATCACTGTGATAGACGTTTCACTCTTCTTAGTGATACTGATATAGTACAGTCAGACATAGTGTGCTAAATCACTGTGATAGACGTTTCACTCTTCTTAGTGATACTGATACAGTACAGTCAGAGACATAGTATGATAAATCACTGTGATAGACATTTCACTCTTCTTAGTGATACTGATATATCTATTGGTCTGTTTAATTTATTTACTTACTTTCTTGTGCATTTTGGATGATAGCAAGTAACACTTTAAAGACATAAAAAATTTTGAAGATGAATTAAACAGAACAAAAGATACAAATCCATATCATCAAAATGAGTGATACGTCTATCACAGTGCAGGCCTCGACATTAACGTTTGTCCAATACCAGTGAAAACTGATGTCGAACAAGTAGATCTTGTATTACGGTTGTCCGACGGGACAAGTGAAAAAATCAGAGATTCCCAAACGTGCCAGTACGACGGACAAATATATTTCCACTGGTATAAAATACTGGGTTTGTTGTATAAAACAGCCCTGTTTGATCTCCAATTTGTCCATAATTTATTTTGATTAAAACTAACGTAAAACGCCAGATCAAAACTCTTTTATTGATATCATTTATCATGCTTTCATGAAGTTCAAGGACATTGACAAAATTATAGTCGTAATCTCAGAAACGCTTTAATGAACGGAAATATCAATATTTGGACACGTAAAAATTATCCGATATCAATTTGGCGCCAAATTTAAACTTGTCTTATCTGCAAAATACGATAGAGGACTTGATTTACGCTTTTGGGAAATATTGAAACCTGAAATATTACAAGCTTTTTCCTGATCTGGTTGAAAAGATCCACTAACATTTTTATTTCTCTATGAATTTAAATAAAATACTTTGCTTAATTTATATCACAGGCACTTGTTTCTGGTAAAAAAAATATACCTAGATACTGGTATATATAGTATCTAGGTATATTTTTCTTTACCAGAAACAAAGATTTATATAACACAAATATGAGTTATTACAATTTGTGTGGTATTGGATCACAACACATTAATATTTCAAAAGGAAAAAGGGGGTGGGGGTACATATAAAATTCACTGGTATGCAAGACTCCAATCAAGGTAGACAGAAATAAAAATGTGACATTGAATATATGTCCTTAAGGTAGTAATGAATAAAAAAAAAACCAGAACAAATCAGTTCAGGCAGCTTTAACTATTTACTAAATTTGGGCAGGGTAACAATGTTTCGATTAATCGCAATTGAATTCTCCCAGAAGTCTCCCCACTTCTCTCTGTTGTCTCCCACTTCTCCCTGTGAGCTCTCTGAAAGAGAAGTCACTTCTCCCTCAAATTTGAAAGTAGTGGGAGCCCTGGATAATTATTCTCTAGTTTTTGTAATTTTTATCAATTTTTTCGGACAACTAAAAGATTGAGTCGGACAAGTACTTTTTTAAGTTAGTTGTCCGAAGGGACAAGTTGAAAACTATGTTAATGTAGAGGCCTGCAGTGATTAATATATATTACGTCATGTCTCTAACTGTGTATCACGTGTATTGCTGCTATAAGCAAATACTGTATAAATACTATAGTAAAGCCTGCTTTAGTGACCACCTCTATTAAGCAATAAATTGTATTCTTTGATTTTTAATTTAAATTTCCCTTCACAGTCAATTTTATATTAATTAAACCTTACTTACATTTATGTGACCCTATTTAAATGTTCCCTTGGAAGGTCACATAAGACAGGTTTCACAGTATACAAAATATCTATGACTAGATTTCAATTTTATGCTAATCCCAATAAACATATACATTGCGTATGCAAATGTAAAATATTTTTTTATCTTATTTCTGAAAAAAAAAAAAAAAAAATAGATACTGCAAAAATTATAAATCAACCATAATAGTCAGTCTTAAAAATCAAGACTGTTAAAACATTCACACCAAATCTAACTTGTGATCAATTTTATCCTATATATTATAAATCAGATTAAAAGTTGCTGAATATATTATTTTTCCCCATAAGATACGGAATATTTATCAAAATCAATAATGTAGGTCATCAATCGGCAGAAACAATTTTAGTCAGGTTTTATGAAAATTTGTGTCGCTGAATGTGAAAAATCAATAATTTGTATTTCAATCAATTTGGTATAACTTAATTTAGAAATCTCTTCCAAATCATGACATTTAGTATTAGAAGTATTTTTACAACCAATCAATAATAACATTGTAATAAAAGCTGTATGATTATTGATTTTTTAACAAACAGAAAATGAGATATTACAAAATTTCTTTGTTTCATATTCAATTTGAGTACAGATAGACATTTTGTTTTTTGTTTTGTAAAGAAATATATTGTCATGTGTTTCCTGGAAATGTACATTATCATTTGTGAAGCATATCTTTCAGATACTAACTATATTAGTAAATATTATTTATATAACCTCTTTAAGGAGATCACCTTTCTTAAATAAGAGAATATACATGTATTTATGGTTTCAAATTTATTATTTATTTTTATTTTTTACACATATACAAAAGTCATGTAGATGTACATTATAATACAAATGTATATTACGTCTTGAGGGGGGATAAAACTAGAGCAAGTTAATTAAATTTTGAACATACCAGTACACACTGATTGATTATCATTCACTTTTCTAAGGGGCATAACTCTTATTACAATGATCAAGATCATAAACAAAATCTGTTACAATGATGAATCCACCAATTTTTGAGATATTTAAATATCTTTAAAAATTTAATGATAAAATCAGAACTTTCTTCTGGCTCTGGTGATAAAATCAAAATTTTGATATAAGAAAAAATAAATAATACATCTTGATAAGTAGCATATTTACCATTTATGAAAATAATAATGTAATATAGGGTTTAGATTTATGGTGTTTAACGTCACTTTCAACAATATTTGAACAGTTATATTGGACGTGGCAGTCAGTTTTACTGGTGGAGTAAAACCGGAGTACCCGGAAAAAACCACTGACCTGTTGCAAATCACTGACAAACTTTTATCGAGTACACCTCGTATGAGCAGGATTTGAAATCACAACGTTAGTGGTGATAGGCACTGATTGCATAGTTGGTTTTAAATCCAACTACCATATATGATCACGACCATAACATCCCCCCTTTTTACCAATTATGAAGATTATAATGTTAATATGAAATGGCATAAAATTTGCAGAGAAAATAGGGATTATCAGTTATGTTATGAGAGGTATTCGGGTGAAGAGTTTTTGAATGTTCATAGTATTTGTAAATGAAAGGAAATTTTGTATACATTACAAGCTAAATATAGAAATAGACCAAATGTTATAAATAAACTGTGTAAATATATCAGACTTGTAAATAAGAGGTTATGTCCTCTATGCTGAACCACCTCTTTCACCTTCCAGAGCTTGACATTAGCGGTAGTCTGGTTGTCCAGGAAATGGGACAAGAAATGAAGTGAACAAAATAAATAAATAAAAACACTAAAATTTACAAAATGTTATAAAATTCATCTTAAGCAAATTGTCCTTTTTAAAATGTTGTTGCTAAAAACAATTAATAACAGATTTCATCAAAGACAGTGGATTTTCCCTATTCAAATATACCATAGGCTATTTTTTATTGACCAATCAGAAATTGTTTTTAAAAATATAATCACTATCTTGTTTTATCAATGAAAAACTTAGGACAAGTAAAAGTTAAGTATTTCCTGCTTTCAGACAACTAAAACTTCTGGCTACTGGTCTGAATGGACAAGTTGGTAAAAAAGTTAATGTCAAGTGGTGAAGCCTTGCCTTCCTTTGATGTGTAATAATATTTATGCAATATGAAAAATATCTGTATTTTATAAATTGGTTATGGAGAATAGATATGGTAGATGGATAAATTGACCAAAAAAAAAAAAAAAAAAACCGACCTAGAAAGAAAAGAAACAGATTTTTTTTAACTTGATAGTTAATTTTTGGATTTGAAATCTAAAACCAGTATCAAACAAATAAAAATTAATTTGTTCAATGCAGAATTTATACACTAAATTATGGAAAAAATATATTCATATATATATATATATATTCATTTTGTTGATATTGGTGGAATTGATTACCATCACTGTTTAAAATTTCTTTTAATATTATACGTTTTTAAAAATATACAGGTGAAATATAATTTTCTTTTAAATTTATTTCTTTAATTTATTTTTATTCTTTTTATTATCATTAAAATATTGATATGTGAAGGTAAATCTAAAAAGGTCTAGCTGTTAATCTAACTTGTACTAGTTAACAAAGTATTCACATTATCTGAGGTGTTTATAAATTTATATTAACCTTATCTTCCCTTTTCATAGATAACTTACTAATAAAGATTGGACTGTATTTGAGACAAAGTTAAGACAATACGTAGTGTAATATGAAATATATTATGTTTACCATTGTCAATGAGATTTAAACAAGTATTTAACTATTTTACATAAGGCCAAAAAAAAAAATATGTGTGTTTACTGTCACATGTCAAAAAAATCTAGGGTCGGTCGGTCGGGATTATTATTATTATTTTTTTTTTATTATTGACAAAACCGGAAATAGTCGTTCCCGGTTCCGCAATCCGATTCCAGTATTTAATTTTCGAAAATTCCGGTAAAATGACGAATTATGCAGTTTTCCTACCTTCTTTGCTCTCAATTTCGACAAAAAGCTAGCAGTTGAATAAATAAAACATTGCTGCTGGTTAAACAACAAAAATGATTATCCGAATTCTGTGTAAAAATGCATAGGGTTGCTAGCAAAAATTAGGGTAGGTCGGGTGACCGTAAACACACATATTTTTTTTTTGGCCTAACAGAAAATCCATATTTAATTGCAAGGACAAGATAAATTATGAAAGTGAATGAACTGCTTTCATATTGCAGTTCTTCATTTGAAAGCTACTGTAGAGTCTTAAATAATGAGCACAACCCATATCCCAAAGTGGTTGGATTAGTATATTCTTTTCTCAATGAATCACATACACATACATGTCCATGTAAACTTATAAATCACTACATACATTGTATACAGGTTTGTAATTTCAGTGAGTAAAAATTCTTTGTTTTATCTATAAAAAAATACTTCAATGGCTTTCCTCATAATTTGAAAATTTTTCTTATGGGGACAGTCACAACTTATGGAAGAGGAGTCATATATGCTCTTATTCACAATAATGAATAAATAATTTTATAAAAACAATTATTCAGAATAAATTCAGATTTAGAGCAGATAAAGCCCAGTAATACATGAGTAACTTGTATTGTGCCTGTGTGTTCCACTAAACAAATACACATGCTTAATATAAGTATCATAAGTACACAACTCAGCATAAAAAAATGAAAGACTTTTGAATTGTACCTATAATAAATTTATATCCTTTTTAAAAATGTCATTCCACGCAACTTCCAGGATGTGTCAAAAGTAACTGTTATCAAATATAACCTCAGAATCAATCATGCATATTCATCAATGAGGAAAAGTCATTAATCAAAAAGTTTCACTCCTTGGTACAATAATACATCTTTAAATATCTGTGGGGACATGGCTACACATGGCTAACTTACCTCTCTGCTCTCTTCTGAATCAACAACACTGTATTTGAAATTATCAACACATGACACTGAATAAAACTGTTTATTTTAATTAACTCTTTTCACAGGTGACAACAGACAGTTCTATAAATGATCAGGTTACCTTTTCAAATGTACAATACACTGATAGTGATAATCAGCAATACACATCCCAGATGAGGATGCTGGGAATTAATGTCGTAAAACTTTTCAAACTTTCTCTAAAGCGTAGTAAGTTATTACACTCGTTTAAAAGTTTGGAATTCATGACTGACTAGTCATTCAGAACATTTTTATCAGCTGCTGCTACAAAACTGACACAAAGAACCCCAATGATCAGTCAGCCATATTGATTTTTTAGACAATACACATTTTATCGATAATATCGGGAATTTGAAAAACAGCTGACATATAGACTTGCATGCATATTGGGTGGGTCATATGGAATTAATGAATTCTTCGTCACCTTGTGGACCGAGGATGAATGTTAATTAAGACCGACATACCTGTAATTCTTGTAAATCAAACTCTTTCCAATACTGTACCATTGACTGCAGACTTGCAGCCATCTTGAACGGGATTAAGCCCGATCAATATATCACATGACCTACTAAGATCGAAAATAATCTCCTTCTTATTTACATTTTATTTATTAAAAGAGATAAATGTCAACACATTTGAAAACACTAAGCCATGATGAAATATATTATGGATTTTAAAATTAGAATAAGAGATCATATTGCAAATGATAGGTTTATTTTTACAAAGAATTACGTTTAGAGTAGAGATTATTTGGGGGAAATGGCGGGTGTTGACAAATGGCGCTCATGCTTGAACGACCAGAAATTTGTTAAAAATATAGCCGAAAACAATGTGAAAGATTCTCGACAAAAGCTTAGAAATATAGCTAAGAATCTATTTGTTGTTGATAACAGTGATTTATATGTATGGGATTCGTATGCAAGTCATATTGTCTATTTTAATCTGAAGCAACTGCTTTTGGGAGATCTAGAAAGACGACAACGTTTTCAGGTAGAAACTGTCAATTTAAAAAATGTAAAATATTAAGTGATCTGTATAAATGCTTGTTAACGATCCTGAAAATACGTTTATTTCAAACTCTTCAACAATAAACCAGAAAGAATGACACCTACAGGTTGCTATCGAAAGTGAAAGTAGAAAATGAAAGTAGATTTGAATTTCTCAAAAACTTACAGTTAGAAGAGATAAGTAACTTTTCAAAAGAACTACTTTAGTGTTCAAAATATCATTCGATCACATGTACTGCTTGTATGTATATTATGTAATATGATATTATTAACTCAGATATTTATATGGACCTATCATTTTTTTCAAAGTAGACCGTGGGCGGATCCAGACTTCTTCAAAAGAGGGAGCAAATAGGGGGACCCATACCTTCCATCGTTTTTAAAGGTTTTTCCCCAAAACGGGGACCTGCCATGCCCCCTCCTGTAGACTGTACACCCAGTCAGGTGTTGCATAATCCGGTACTCGACGTCTCAATTTCATAGAAAAATTATTTCGGACAGGAGGAGGAAGAAATGAAACTCTGTTTAACGATATTGTCAGTCCCATAGTATATGTTTAATGGGCTAGAATACACTGCGATTTTGAGTCATTTTTTAACATTCATAACCGGAAGTAGTTCCAGATTACTGCACATCCGATTTTCTGCAGATTTAACCATGTATTGGTTTCCGGTGCATGAAATTTAAGCCATTAGTGATATGGATGGATCTGGAATCAAAATATTGCTATTTCTACCATAGTTGGGACTTCGTCCCATATCAACTCTAAATAATTTAAGAAACACTTTACTTGTCAACTATCATTCAATCACATTAACGATTTGCCTGACCTAGTACAAAATGGGAAACAAGACAGTTCGGCACCCGTTGAAAAAGACAGTTCGGCACCAAGAAAGTTCGGTATCAGGACAAATCGGCACCGTATTTTCTTTCAAACAAACGTTATTACCTTTTTTAAAATAAAATCAACGAAAGTTAAAAAAAACATCAATGATAGTTTAAATGCAATCAAAACATAATTTATTTAAATATTCTTTAAAAGAAGCCATTATTAACTCTCTTAATTAAGATCAAAAGCAGTGATCAAATGTTTACAGCTTGTGTTTGCATTGGTGATTGTTTGATCTTTAAACATATAATGAAAAGGAAATTACTGTGTATGGATTTTTATTGTTTTTAGAATCTCTACCACTTCCTAAAGCGTGTGCAAGCCATATTGAGAAAATTTTGAATAAAAGCCCAGAAACATGATAAAATGGATGGGGCAGAAAAACTTCTTTCAATTTCACAATGTCAGACGACAGTTGTATACAGTGTAATGTATTGTCCGCTCTCGGCAGGAAGCACTCCAGTGTGATGGTTGTCAAAGGTGGCAGCACAGAATATCATACATGCCAACCATACCGATTTACGCGGTAGTCTACCAAATTTTTAAGTCTTCTACCGCCTACCGATTTTAGATGTTTTCCTACCGATTTAAAAAAAAATGTAAAAAAAATTATCATGAATTGTTCATATGTTGATTTTTCTTGTAGATTTCTACTACATATAAATGAATACAAATCCAAATTATTTAGGCCCTTTCTGTAATCGTTTCCCTCTTAATTTATTCTGAAAACTTCCATTGGTTAATTCTTTATCATTAAACCAATCAGAAATGGTATTTAAAATAAAATTTTGAAGCACTACATTTTGAACTTGTGATTCCTAAACATCAACAGATATGTCCGAAATGCCAGGAAAAAAAAGAAGGCTTGTTTACGTTATGATAACGTATTTAAGACAGCATGAACTGATGAGTTTCATTTCATTAAACATTCCCGAAAGGGAAATAAATTTGCATTTTGTGAATTCTGCAGGACTGATTTTTCAATCAATCACGGGGGTCATAGTGATGTGACAAAGCATGTAGGTACCGCAAAACATAAGGGGAACTCTAAGGACGTTCAGTTATCCAGATCCCTGGCAATGTTTTTACCAGGAAGTAGCAAATCTTCTACACTTTTAGATGTTTTCCTACCGAATTAAAAAAAAAAAAAATGTAAAAAAAAAATTGGAATTGGTTCAAGGCTATTGGAAGTTTTGTACGTAATATGAGACAGGCAACCTGTTTGAAGGATGAAGTCCTAATATTTCAATAATACGATGATCTGTACAAGTTACTATCTTTTATTTTGAATGAATTTTGTAGCCGATTTGTTATGGCTGTTCCGTTCATTTTACCTACTGTTCGCCGCTCTTCCGTCGGGAGTTTCGTAGAAATATATTTTTTTATTATAATTTTATTTCAAGTTTATTTCGATTTTGCATAGAATAAATAATTAAAGAATTGAGAATTTTTCATTGAAATATATTTCTTTTGCGTTTCTAAATTATCAATTGATCTATTTTTTAAACTTCCGGTGAACAGATATTTGGCTATCAATATAGAAGGAAACATCGGACAGCCTACCGTTATAAGGACTTTGTCCTTTTTAATCAAAGAAAAAAACACAAGTGCCGATTTGTCTTTTTGAAGTGCCGAATTGTCAGGGTGCCGATTTGTCTTGGTACCGAAATGTCTCACACAGGTGCCGAAGTGTCTAGCATTCTACAAAATGTAGCTAACCTCTTTGCAGACGATACAAAGTTGTATGCTGCAGTAAATAATACAAATGATGAAATAAAACTACAAGGAGATATAGATAGATTAATACAGTGGTCAAAAGATTGGCTATTAACTGTCAACAAATCCAAATGCAAACATGTACATTTCGGTCTGCCCAATAATGCTAAATATCAAATGGGAGGGGATATCATCACCCAATCCACAGAAGAGAAAGACCTTGGTATCACTATAGATGAAAAATTCAAATTTAAAATTCACATCAATAATCAAACAAAAAAGGCCAACCAAAGACAAGGAATGATAAAAAGAAGCTTTACATACATGGACAAGAACATGTTTACCACACTTTATAAAAGTATAGTCCGTCCACACCTAGAATACGGAAGCAATATATGGTCAGTTATGTATAAAAAGGAAGCCATCCAAATTGCAAATGTTCAAAGACGAGCCACAAAACTGGTCAAAAATATTCAACATCTCAGTTATAGCGACCGATCAAGATATCTAGGATTACCATCTTTACAATACAGGAGATTAAGATCTGACATGGTAGAAACGTTTAGTATAATTAACAATATAGATAAGGTAAATAGCAATAAAATCTTTCCGAAAAATGAGAACACCACCAGAGGCCACAAGCATAAAATCTACAAGAAGCAATGTAGAACTAATATTAGAAAATACAGTTTCTCCCAAAGAGTAGTAGACACTTGGAATAGCTTGCCCGCGAAAGTAATAGAGTCAAATACAGTAAATGGGTTCAAAAACCAGCTACATTGTAAATTCACATTGGAAAGACCTCGAAATCAAATTCAAGCCAGATATATACAAACCGGAAGTGACAAATCAAGAAGGGTCGCAGGGGCTAACTAGCCCAAATTTATGACCCCTACACCAGGTAAAATCACAGAATGTCAGAATTTTAGTGGTCAGCAATCAGTGGCAGACTGGCCCACAGGGATACTGGGAAATTTCCCGATGGGCCCCAAAGTGATGCATCACTTTAGAAATAACTGAAAAAACTAAAAAACTAAAAAAAAAAAAATATTGCATAGATGCTGTGAAGATTTAAATAAGGCTTCTTTGATGCTATAATTTCTTTCGGTAGATAATAGATATCCTCAGTTCCTTGTTTGATGAAGCTTTTTTTTTTCATTTTTAATGATATTTTTCAATTTTGTTTTGGTTAGTTCGGTTAGTTTCAGAAGATTGGAGAAACCCATTGCCCGTTGGTGGGCTAAGCATGCAACCCTCGAACATATTTTCAGATGTTTTGACTCACCACAGCCTGAGTTGTTTCACCTTTTGATTGCTGTCTTGCTTCGGATTGTTGAATCTCCCAAATTTGATGCGAAAGTTACTTTTAAGGCCAATTCACTTCTTGATAAATTGTGTATCTTTGACACTCATTAACAAGTTTCTTGTTATTGCGAGTGTATAGTACTCTGAGATTGGCCTCAGAATATTTGCAAACTGAAGGCCTAGATTATCTTATATTTTTAGTGCCTGGAATATGGTAGAAATGCAAAAGAAGTTTTAAAAAATCTGGACTTCGAAAACATCATGAAAACAACAACAAAATTTCATTGAGGCAGTGAATCAAATGTTCGATGATGATGAGGAGACTGATTTTGCAATAAAGGGTGAATTCAGGAAGATGAGAACATCAAAAAAGAGACGAATGCCTGGTGAACTCCAGAGGGATGAAAGTGTTTCCGTCGAGTCATTGACCAAATTACGACAAATATTGTTGAACGTTTTTCTAACAACCATGAACTTGTAACTGACACAGTATGTTTTGATCCACGCCGTTTCCAAGAACTCAAGAGAAAATGGATTGCCACCAGAAGCACTGAAAAGCATATGCAGTCGTCTTGGTTTGGACAAGCAGGAACTGAGCAATGAATTGCAGTCTTTCATCCTAAACAGCCTTTCAAAAACTTTCAATGAAGAGTATGCAACAACCAGATACCTAGAATCAGAACAGATACTTTAAACTCACTTTGATGTACTTTCAGGTTCACATTACACTTCTGGAAAGTCATGTAGGAATTCCCTGCTTTGCTGTTTCCGTATCCTGTTTAAGTATTCTTTGCATGCATCTGCATACTCGAATTTGTTCTTAGTTTACAACTATCTTTTGACCTTGTCGTTCACACAAGTCAGTTGTGAACGTGCATTCAGTAAGTTGAAAATCGTAAAAATTTGATTACGCTCTTCACTGTCAAATGAGCTACTTGAAACTTTTATGTTGATGAGCATCGAAAAAGATTTACTTTCTGAAATTTCTGTGGATGATATTATTCCCTTTCTTGTGAAAAAAATCGACACAGTTTTCTAGATTGCTTGCTGTTTAGGAGATTTGTGCTTTGTAAGTTACTGAATTTTGACTTGTAGTGATATGTGCACACATTAAAAAATGCACACATTCCAATTTCAAATTTTGCTTTGTAAATTACTCCGATTGGTTGTTCTATGATTGAAATTTTCATTTTTATTATACATGTAAAATTATTAAATTTTCTAGTATTTGTATTATGCATGCATTAACATAAATAAATAAAACAATATTGAATAGATGTAACATTTTATTTGCCTAAAACCTTTACTTTTATTTGATTCCTTTGAGTTTGACTACATTTTGAGATTAAGTGGGTCCTTTTGACTGGGCCCTTTTAAAAATCTTCCCGGTAGAAATTTTCGACCCAGTCCGCCACTGTCGGCAATACAACATATAATTCAACTCAGGTTAAGTTTGAACTTTTTACATGTAATTACATTAAAAAAACCTGTTCCCTATGAATGTAAAGTATTTCACAGTGAGTATTGACTTTTTTGTAGACCCTGTTATGTATAGATGCACCACGATTTGATGTTGAAAGTTTGGCCTTCAATAAAACTGGTAGCCATCTTGCAATATGGGGACAGACAGGTATTACAGTAATGGAACTACCACAAAGAAGGGGAAAATATAATGATTATGAAGGAGGGAAAGCATGCGTTCAATGCAAGTATGTATTGTTTAGATATTTGATATAAGGGAAATTCCAGAAAAGCCAACTTTTTCACTTAAGATTATCTTACGACAATTCCTAAGTCCTTTTCACAAAGATTATCTTACGACAAATTTTAATCTTACGACTAAAATTACACTTACGATAATTCTTCCTTAGGTGTACTCGATACAACATTATGTGATAAAGTTTGTCAATGATTTGCGACAGGTCAATGGTTTTCTCCGAGTACTCCAGTTTTCTCCACGAATAAAACTGACCGATATATTGTTGAAAGGGGTGTTAAACATCATAAACCATCTTCCTTAGCAACCTAGTTTCATTTCCATAGCACAACAAAGCATTTTTTTTAATAAAATTATTCTATAAAATATCCCCAGCACTAATTTATAAGCAGTTTTTATGCTATGATGTGTTTGTATGTTTATATTGAATTGTTATCTAATACAAAAAAATGTATATGAATCGGTCACCAATAACTGCACAAAATATGAACGGGTATGATTTTCGTATAGAGGAACATTTCTAATGCATGTAAATTAAAATAATGATCTATAATAATTATCATTACTTGGAGTTGTGCGTCATCATCCACGCGTGGTTACTTTTGGTAGAAGTATTTTTTAAGGGAGTGCATCTGAAGTGTGAAAAAAAACCTATTCATATAATTCATTTTATCAGTTATTTGTCAGCAAAATATTTACCCCTTTTTTCCAATTAATCCCATCCCACATAAAATTAAACGCTTGTTCTTTTACTGATGAAAATTTATCCCGATTTTTCTGAGATAACCCAAATTAAGATGTGTTTATCATCTATCAATCATGAAGACGAATAAATATCCCTATTATATATTAATGTTAATATAACAGAAGAATGTACACAAGTTTATGTATTGCCAGAGTGTTCAATGATCATCGAAGTTGCCAGAAATTAATAAATTATATTACTAATATAAAGGCAAAATCAAAACGATATCATTGGATCCAGAAAATTCCAGTCCTAAAGCGGCTGTTCATACAAAACTTTTGTAAGCGAAGTAGATGTCTAGAAGAAAATCCTGTATTCCTGTTTTTATAAAGAAAAAAAATGAAAAAAAAAGAATTCTCCCCAAGTTTGCAAGTAGTCTTTTCGATTGTCGATCGTTCCCAATTTGAAATCTAAAATTAATGAGAATTATCCTGATTTTTTTGGTCATGTAAACGATACACTGCTGCATTGAAAAGGTAAATGTATGGAATGCATCGTTATAGACAGACTCTGTTATTAGTCACGCCAGAAAAAGGAGTAAACAACAATGCCATTTGCATAGATGCCAACCTTTACGATTTTTCCGTAATTGTTACGAATTTCGGACCAAAATTACGGTGTTACGGTCAACAGTCTACTTGTTACGGATTTCCGATTATTGCCGGCCCAGAACCGTTCCCCATTTAAATATCATTGTGATCATTTAAGCGCTTCATTGTCTGTTAAAATCGCGTAAAGATAAGCGCTTGAGGGATTTTGATTATTAAATACTTTTGGGATTCTCTGCACTATCTATAGTAGAAAACGATCTATGCATTTCTTGTTCGATCCCGAGTAGTTAATGAACACAGAACGTTTTTGCCAATTTCACGATGTCTGAGGGAACAAGTGAAGCTTCTGCAACGAAGAAAAGGAAACTGGGACAACGATTTCGTCTCGAATATTGTATTGAGTTCCCTTGCCTTATGAAATCGACATGGGAACATTATGTCTATTGCAAATATTGCAAACAGGACTTGTCCATTCAGCACAGTGGTCGGGATGAACACACATATACAACAAAACAGTTGAAAAGTGCCAATTCAGGCACTCCAGAATTAGACATTAATTATTCTATGGGAGGGTGAGGGAGGGCCACTTCAGGAAATTTTAGTTTCTATTGACAGTAAGTTGAAACATAGAATACATTTGTAAGTGAACATACATGTATTAAAACTTAACTTTTTATTTCTTTTTGTTGCTCATCAATTTTGCATCTAGTTGTCACAAATAAAGGAAATCATTTGCTCATCACTTTGTGCCTAGTCTGTAGTACGATTATGGTAAAATTTTATGAAAAATTATGATTACTGAAAAAAATCACAAATTACTGACATCTCAACTTTTTGTTACTGATTGCACCAAAAAGGGGTTGGCATCTATGCATTTGTAGTGTCTGTTTGTATTAAACCATATTCATTTCAATAAACATTTATCAATATGTGTAAATAGGTTTGTCATACGGTCAGAGAAAATGCGCTAACGATGAATTGCTCTCTTATTTTCAAGTCGAAGCGCCAATACATCGTCCATCTTTTTTTCTATTTTTTTCACTTACGATAAAAGATAAGACCAAAATTTCTCTTACGATCAAAATTTTACACTTAGGACAGGGTAGTTTTACACGTAAAGTTAGGACTATGTTTACACTTAAGATTATCGTAAGTATTTTTGTGAAACTCTTTTTAATCTTAGTTTTACACTTATGACAATTTTTTATCGTAAGAATTTTTGTGAAAAGGGCTACTGACCTTTAGGGTCAGTCATGTGAGCTTTTGCCATTACTTGACGTCTTTTCTAAGTTATGACCAACACAGTAGAAGTGATGTATGAAATTGTTTCAGAACTGTCCGACCCATTCACCTTTTACTTACAAGAAAAAATCATATTTGTAACTTATTTGCTCCCACAATAATAAAGCAGCATTCATTAAGAAATAAAAAAAAGGACAGAACTTATTTTGTGAAGATTTTCAAGTAATAAATCATGCAGATAGCATTTTTAGTTCACCTGGACCAAAGGTCCAGGTGAACTATTGCCATCACTTGGCATCCGTCGTCTGTCGTCTGGCGTCTGTCATCTGTCGTCTGTAAACTTTTCACATTTCAAGCTTCTTCTCCGAAACCACTTGGCCGATTGGAACCGAACTTAGCAGGAATGTTCCTTGGATGGTCCTCTACAAAGTTACTGTTTTTCGTTCCAGTCGAATATTCAATATGGCTGCCAGGGCCAATAATATGCTCTGATTGGCTGAAATTTCAAAGATCTTCTTCTCTGAAACTAATGAACTGACTGAACCCAAACTGTAAATGAATGATCATTGGAATGTCCTTTACCAAGTTACTGTTTTTTATGCCGATCGGAAATCCAAGATGGCCGCCATCGCAGGACATAGATTAACATTTGACCCTATGGGAAAATGTTCAAATGCCTTCTTCTCAGAAACTACAAATATGATTAAAGCCAAACTGTACATGAATGTTCATTGGATGGTCCTCTACAATCTTAAGATTTTTTGTTACGATATGAAATTCAAAATGGCGGCTACGGCAGGACTTAGTTTAACATTGGACCCTATGGGAAAAATGTTTCAAAATGCTTCTTCTCTGAAACCACTTGGACAGTTGAAACCAAACTGCTCAGGAATGATCATTGGAAGGTCCTCTACAAAATTTCTGTTTTTTATGCCGATCGGAAATCCAAGATGGCCGCCACCACAGGACATAGATTAACATTGGACCCTATGGGAAAATATTCAAATGCCTTCTTCTCAGAAACTACAAATATGATTAAAGCCAAACTGTACATGAATGTTCATTAGATGGTCCTCTACAAACTTTACGTTTTTTGTTCCGGTATGAAATTCAAAATGGCGGCTACGGCAGGACTTAGTTTAACATTGGACCCTATGGGAAAAATGTTTCAAAACGCTTCTTCTCTGAAACCACTTGGATAATTGAAACCAAACTGCCCAGGAATGATCATTGGAAGGTCCTCTACAAGGTGTGTGTTTTTTATGTCGATCGGAAATCCAAGATGGCCACCACCGCAGGACATAGATTAACATTGGACCCTATGGGAAAATGTTCAAATGCCTTCTTCTCAGAAACTGCAAATATGATTAAAGCCAAACTGTACATGAATGTTCATTGGATGGTCCTCTACAAACTGTACGTTTTTTGTTCCGATATGAAATTCAAAATGGCGACTACGGCAGGACTTAGTTTAACATTGGACCCTATGGGGAAAATGTTTCAAAACGCTTCTTCTCTGAAACCACTTGGACAGTTGAAACTAAACTGCCCAGGAATGATCATTGGAAGGTCCTCTACAAATTTTATGTTTTTTATGCCGATCGGAAATCCAAGATGGCCACCACCGCAATACATAGATTAACATTGGACCCTATGGGAAAATGTTCAAATGCCTTCTTCTCAGAAACTACAAATATTATTAAAGCCAAACTGTACATGAATGTTCATTGGATGGTTCTCTACAAACTTTACGTTTTTTGTTCCGATAAGAAATTCAAAATGGCGGCTATGGCAGGACTTAGTTTAACATTGGACCCTATGGGAAAAATGTTTCAAAATGCTTCTTCTCTGAAACCACTTGGACAGTTGAAACCAAACTGCCCAGGAATGATCATTGGAAGGTCCTCTACAAAGTTTCTGTTTTTTATGCCGATCGGAAATCCAAGATGGCCACCACCGCAGGACATAGATTAACATTGGACCCTATGAGAAAATATTCAAATGCCTTCTTCTCAGAAACTACAAATATGATTAAAGCCAAACTGTACAAGAATGTTCATTAGATGGTCCTCTACAAACTTTACGTTTTTTGTTTCGGTATGAAATTCAAAATGGCGGCTACGGCAGGACTTAGTTTAACATTGGACCCTATGGGAAAAATGTTTCAAAATGCTTCTTCTCTGAAACCACTTGGACAGTTGAAACCAAACTGCCCAGGAATGATCATTGGAAGGTCCTCTACAAAGTTTCTGTTTTTTATGCCGATCGGAAATCCAAGATGGCCACCACCGCAGGACATAGATTAACATTGGACCCTATGAGAAAATATTCAAATGCCTTCTTCTCAGAAACTACAAATATGATTAAAGCCAAACTGTACAAGAATGTTCATTAGATGGTCCTCTACAAACTGTATGTTTTTTGTTCTGATATGAAATTCAAAATGGCAGCTATGGCAGGACTTAGTTTAACATTGGACCCTATGGGAAAAATGTTTCAAAATGCTTCTTCTCTGAAACCACTTGGACAGTTGAAACCAAACTGCCCAGGAATGATCATTGGAAGGTCCTCTGTTTTTTATGCCGATCGGAAATCCAAGATGGCTGTCACCACAGGTCATAGTATTAACACAGAACCATATGGGGAAAATACAGAAATATATTCTTCTCTGAAGCTATTGCACTGATTGAACCTAAACTGTGCATCAATCATTGGAAGGTCCTTTACAAACTTTGTGTTTTTTATGTTGATCGTAATTCCAAGATGACTACCACTGCAGGACATAGTTTTTACATAGGACCAATTGGTTTTTTTTATTACCAGGTGAACGATACAGGCTCTTGAGAGCCTCTGGTTATTTATTTACAATGGGAGGATATAAGGTGGATGTACATGAGACAACATTTCCAAGACAAGCTGTGAAGCATTTTCCCAAATAATAGTAAAAATGTTTATGAATTTTCGCAAATTTTCCCTTGGTACTTATTCCAAATTAGGTCTCATTAATCCCTGTCATATATCAATGGGTACAGTTGAACTCTGTTATAACGATATTGAATTGAACATTAAGTTGTTTTCTTTGTTAACTGAAAGCAGAAACATGGGTCATTTGTATTAGTTATAACCATGGATGATTTGAATACCTTTTTAAGTCAAAGTTTGTTACTGTAACATTGATTATTATTATTAACACTGCTTAATAAACATGACCTATTATTTTTAGATCTCTTAGTGTAGCCGAACACTACTTTACCAGTCACCATGGAGTTCGTCTGTTGACATTACTGTGGCATCCTGGGAGTGAGACAGACAGCCATATTGCTTTTCTTACATCAGACAACACCCTCAGGTTATTTGTTGAATTTATTTTAAATTTTATTTTATTTTATTTTTTTTATTATGAAATATGGTTACAATGGCACCAGTCTTGTCTTAAAATAGATTGTCATACAGTGAAACCTGTCTAAATCAAATAGAGACTTAATCAAATCCTTTATAGATCTATTCTTTGGGGGGTTCATTTCAGCTGTCTATTCTAAGCAAAAATGTTTGTATATAGGGTGTAGACAGCTCGGTACAGTTTATTGTGTTGTCTGTCCTTCGATTTATGAATTCTGATTACCCTTTGGAATCTTCAAACTCTTCTTAGACAGGTTACACTGTACAGTCTAGAAACATTAATGAGTTATCTTCCCTTACAAATTTGGGTAAGGGAGTCAATAACTGATGATCTTAGATTTAGGATGAATTCCACAGTTATTTTCCTCTGTTGTACCATTGTATAGACTTTATGACATTTTATGTCTTAAAATCAAAACAATGTATACCTACATACCCATTTCAACATCAGCTATACTACTGATTTCCTGACTTCCAAATCAAGTGAAAAATTATTTGATTTTTCAAGAACATAAGCTAATTGAAACCCCCCCCCCCCCTCCCAAAAAAACCCAGATCTGAAAGTGAGATCACTGTATAATCCAATGACAATGTTTCATCCAGTCTTTAAAATTTGCCCATACAAAACAAAGTGTTTTTTTCCAGAAACTTTAACGGGGTTGTTGGTCTTTGTTATTTTTATATAACATTTCCAATATTCCATCACCATTGTATATATTTGTTGGTTATTACGTGATTACGTTTGTGTATGTAACCCTAGATATTTATGCAAGGCCTGTGATAAGTATGGGATGCTTAGCTAGCTTACATACTATTTTATTATCTCCCTTCCCTAGCTTCCTAAAGGGAGATTACTTAACTTATATCTGATCCTGTGTTAACCCAAAGATTCAACACTCAATTTGTATTTAAACTCCTCAAAATCTTTATTTTTTGTGTGAATTTGTTAACCTATATTTCATTAACTTGTATAATAGAGGTAAAAAGAAAGATCACTTTTGTAACAGTAGTCCCCCTCTTCTGCAGTGAAAAAGGTGGCCTTATAAGAGGGATGGCCTCTCTTGAGGGAGACAATATGGTAGTATTTTACATTCTCAGTGCATCTGAAATCTGACCTTATAAGAGAGCTGGTCTTTGGTAGCAGTGGCTTTATAAGAGAGTTGGTCTTTGGTAGGAGTGGCCTTATAAGAGAGTTGGTTTTTGGTAGGAGTGGCTTTATAAGAGAGTTGGTCTTTGGTAGGAATGGCCTTATAAGAGAGTTGGTCTTTGGTAGGAGTGGCCTTATAAGAGAGTTGGTCTTTGGTAGGAGTGGCCTTATAAGAGAGTTGGTCTTTGGTAGAAGTGGCCTTATAAGAGAGTTGGTCTTTGGTAGGAGTGGCCTTATAAGAGAGTTGGTCTTTGGTAGGAGTGGCCTTATAAGACAGTTGGTCTTTGGTAGGAGTGACCTTATAAGAGAGTTGGTCTTTGGTAGGAGTGGCCTTATAAGAGAGTTGGTCTTTGGTAGGAGTGACCTTATAAGACAGTTGGTCTTTAGTAGGAGTGGCCTTATAAGACATATGGTCTTTGGTATGAGTAGCCTTATAAGAGAGTTGGTCTTTAGTAGGAGTGGCCTTATAAGAGAGTTGGTCTTTGGTAGGAGTGGCCTTATAAGAGAGTTGGTCTTTGGTAGGAGTGACCTTATAAGAGAGTTGGTCTTTGGTAGGAGTGACCTTATAAGAGAGTTGGTCTTTGGTAGGAGTGACCTTATAAGACAGTTGGTCTTTAGTAGGAGTGGCCTTATAAGACATATGGTCTTTGGTATGAGTAGCCTTATAAGAGAGTTGGTCTTTGGTAGGAGTGGTCTTATAAGAGAGTTGGTCTTTGGTAGGAGTGGCCTTATAAGAGAGTTGGTCTTTGGTAGGAGTGACCTTATAAGAGAGTTGGTCTTTGGTAGGAGTGACCTTATAAGAGAGTTGGTCTTTGGTAGGAGTGGCCTTATAAGACAGTTGGTCTTTGGTAGCAGTGGCCTTATAAGAGAATTGGTCTTTGGTAGGAGTGGCCTTATAAGACAGTTGGTCTTTGGTAGCAGTGGCCTTATAAGACAGTTGGTCTTTGGTAGCAGTGACCTTATAAGAGAGTTGGTCTTTGGTAGGAGTGGCCTTATAAGAGAGTTGGTCTTTGGTAGGAGTGGCCTTATAAGAGAGTTGGTCTTTGGTAGGAGTGGCCTTATAAGAGAGTTGGTCTTTGGTAGGAGTGGCCTTATAAGACAGTTGGTCTTTGGTAGGAGTGACCTTATAAGAGAGTTGGTCTTTGGTAGGAGTGACCTTATAAGACAGTTGGTCTTTAGTAGGAGTGGCCTTATAAGACATATGGTCTTTGGTATGAGTAGCCTTATAAGAGAGTTGGTCTTTGGTAGGAGTGGCCTTATAAGAGAGTTGGTCTTTGGTAGGAGTGGCCTTATAAGAGAGTTGGTCTTTGGTAGGAGTGACCTTATAAGAGAGTTGGTCTTTGGTAGGAGTGACCTTATAAGAGAGTTGGTCTTTGGTAGGAGTGACCTTATAAGACAGTTGGTCTTTAGTAGGAGTGGCCTTATAAGACATATGGTCTTTGGTATGAGTAGCCTTATAAGAGAGTTGGTCTTTGGTAGGAGTGGCCTTATAAGAGAGTTGGTCTTTGGTAGGAGTGGCCTTATAAGAGAGTTGGTCTTTGGTAGGAGTGACCTTATAAGAGAGTTGGTCTTTGGTAGGAGTGACCTTATAAGAGAGTTGGTCTTTGGTAGGTGTGGCCTTATAAGACAGTTGGTCTTTGGTAGCAGTGGCCTTATAAGAGAATTGGTCTTTGGTAGGAGTGGCCTTATAAGACAGTTGGTCTTTGGTAGCAGTGGCCTTATAAGACAGTTGGTCTTTGGTAGCAGTGGCCTTATAAGAGAGTTGGTCTTTGGTAGGAGTGGCCTTATAAGACAGTTGGTCTTTGGTAGGAGTGGCCTTATAAGAGAGTTGGTCTTTGGTAGGAGTGGCCTTATAAGAGAGTTGGTCTTTGGTAGGAGTTACCTTATAAGACAGTTGGTCTTTAGTAGGAGTGGCCTTATAAGACATATGGTCTTTGGTAGGAGTGGCCTTATAAGAGAGTTGGTCTTTGGTAGGAGTGGCCTTATAAGAGAGTTGGTCTTTGGTAGGAGTGGCCTTATAAGAGAGTTGGTCTTTGGTAGGAGTGACCTTATAAGAGAGTTGGTCTTTGGTAGGAGTGACCTTATAAGAGATTTGGTCTTTGGTAGGAGTGGCCTTATAAGACAGTTGGTCTTTGGTAGGAGTGACCTTATAAGAGAGTTGGTCTTTGGTAGGAGTGGTCTTATAAGAGAGTTGGTCTTTGGTAGGAGTGACCTTAAAAGAGAGTTGGTCTTTGGTAGGAGTGACCTTATAAGAGAGTTGGTCTTTGGTAGGAGTGACCTTATAAGAGAGTTGATCTTTGGTAGGAGTGGCCTTATAAGAAGGGGACTACTATACACACACAAAATAAGGGAGACAATTTACTAATGTTTACCATAAGTAAAGTTTTAGCATTATTGGTAGATACTGGTGACTTTCACCAAACATATGGATTATATATTGTTATCTCCCTTGTATAATTCACCAGTAATTCTTATGAAAGTTTGATCATTATCAATATTAGATTCTGGCTAAGTGGAGTTCTGATCACTTCACATACAATTGAAAATGAATACTTGTTACATTCCAGTAAAAGTGTTTAAAATCAGAATAAAATACAAATGTGGAGGAATTCAGAATTGGGACAAATGGAGAAATTGTCAATAAAATGTCTTTTTCTGACTTCATGCTTTAGTTCTTATTGTGAACCAATGCACATTACATTAGATGTACGTCATTGAAATAAAATTTTAAAAATCTGATGAAAAGGTGAAAAAACTTATGTTTGACAATCTTTTTCCCCCACAAAACCCACACAATTTATGGCAAAATTTGTGACATTTGCAACATGGGTTGCTTTAATTTAACTATTACAAGTAAAAATAGTGGCACTTTAGAAAGTGCCTGCTTATTTGGACAGAAATATTGATAAAGCATTTGTATTTAATGAATTAATTATTTTTTCGTAAGGAGGAATATATATTTTTGTTCCAAAAGTTTCATGTTTTGTGCGTAACCAATGGTGTCCATCAAAAGTATCTACGAATTGTATGCATTACGATGATTCAGAATGAATTAATGAATTCGATCAGTGTGTACTGAAAAAAACTAACAGGGATGAGTTCTATAATAAAAAGTTGAACAGATGATCCCTATAATAACTGTGAAATCAAGGTTTTATTTTGGGATTCGAAATTGTCGTCATGAAGTTACGAACAAAACGTTGGCCAATAATAGAATCGTGAAAGCCGTGACACTTCCTAAAATGTACCTTAATCTATTGTTAGTACGGGAATTTCCACAACATCACACAAAACTGGGTATCTCGCAGAAATGTGTGACTTAGTTCACAATAATGTGTTGTCGTCTCGATAATGGTGAACCGTTACGAATGCAACAGGTAAGTCATGTACCATGATTTCAACGTTTTTTTTTAAACTTTATGTAAATGTTGAGATAAAGAAGGCTTACAGGCAATTTCTCAGTACATTTATTTACATTTGAAGTAAAAAAAATAATCACTAGTCTGTTATTTTCCAAAAGAATCTTCATTCTAGTCACCTTACTTGCGAATCACTGTTGTAGTCCTGTGTTACGAATGCAATGTTTGATCGTTTTCACTCTAATATCTTGTGAAACTTCACATTATGGTAATGATTACCTGCAATGTCATTTTCTTTCCTTTTCAGACTATTCAGTGAAACTCCAGTGAATTAGACAATTAAAAGTTTAAAAATAAAGTATTTAGTGGTGCTATTGGTGTCCTTTTCACTCACAACACTTTTTTTTCTTTTCGCTACCATACACTGAAGATACTAAGATAAAGTTACCAAAATTACTTTCAAGTGTATAAATACAGCCATATAAATACTATGATGATTGAAACCTGCTAGTATATTCTCAGGAAGATATAAAATCAAATTTATTTATGTACATGTATAAGGTTACAAGTGTTCGTATGTAACAGTGTCTACATGATTAATCATTCTTAAGTCGAAGATATGAATATTTATTTTTAAATTTTTAACCGTATTTTACAACTGTTATATATAAGATTATTACTGAATACAAAAGGGGTCTTTTAAATATATACAACAGTTTACAAAAAGCTGCATTTGGACACTACGTTATGAACGCAACAGACATTGGACACTCTGATGCATCACAAAATTATGAGAAAATGTCTTGCCATTGCTATTTGATGAAAATATAGACATTTTGCTTTGCAAAAACTCTCAAGGATCTTTTAATTAAAGACTTTCATTTTTTACTTATGATATCACACCTTATGTCTCAATTGCAATATAGAATTCCTCCACAAATGTATGTGTACTTCTCTTTGTGTACTCTTTATTTAAATTTAAATTTTATAAATATATAATTGAAAATAAAATTGTCAATTAATTGACTCTGAGATTGATAATTCATATCAATAATATTTTGCTATTATTATTTTTTTACAGTATTTATAATATTCAGGACTCCAATATACCATTTCAAGTTATGAAGCTGAGCAATGCACCACCAGATATTGAACAATCACCAAGCAAGGTCTCATTTCCTGCTGCCCTTGGAGAATATGGGGCATCCTTTGATTTTGGGCCGTCAATCAGTCTGAAAAAGAAACCAAGACCGTACACAAAGAATGAAGGAACATCTTTGACCGTTTGGCCTGCGTATATTGTCAGAGGCAATGGTGATGTGTTGGTGGCATATACTGAGGTCGTGAGGTAAGCATGCGGATATGTATAGACATAGATACCTCCCTTAACATTTGTTTGTTTATTTAGCTTTAATGAGAATGAGTACATATCTGCCCTTACAAGTACAGACAGTGGTCAAAATTATTTTCCCTTTGTATTTCATATAAAACTACATTTTTTTTTTTTTTAAATTTATCTTGGTCAATACATATCCGATTTTAATAATTTTTCCTATCAACAAAAACTTAGTAATTTTCAAATAATTTTTAAAAAGTATGTTTTTCGAATCCTTTCAATTTAAACCACAGACTTAAATTATTTGTCTGCAAAAGTACTATCATTTTATTGTGTTTTTGGGTGAAATTAAATCAGTTTTATGTTTTACTTGTGTATTCTCAAAAGTTTGAGTTTACCACTAGCAAATTTCTTTATTGTTTCAAATTTCATGCCATTTTTACTGACATGCCAAAGAAACCCATTTTGTTTGCAATATTTGATGAAAAGTAATTTCTAAAGAAACATTTGATTACAAATGCAAAGTGTTGGCCATTCTTCAAGAAGTATTAATGAATCATATAAAAAGAAAGAATTATTGTAGATTCAACACTGTTTAAGTGTAAATAACATTGTAATATTTTGTAGTGGAACTAAGTTCCCCCTTCAGGGACCTCTGATAATGCAACCACCAGCAGAAGACAACTATGGCATGGATGCATGTGCAATATCTTGCCTGGACACGACACCAACGGCTCTTGTAATAGCTATGCATGAAGGACGACTTCATCACTGTCTCTTGATACCAGCCGATGGCGATGGCATGGAGAACATCACTTTTCAAGTAAAAATGTTTGTTACAATAATGGGGGGGGGGGTAAATGAGGGACACAACTTTTATGTAAATTTGAGTGAATGTAAAAATGCTCTTTGAAACATTTATAGGGAGATCAAATTTTTATCAATAACTTACGACTGGTCGGTGGTTTTAACAGGGTACTCTGGTTTCCTCCACCAATAAAACTGACACACACCAAGATATAGCTGAAATATTGTTGAAAGTGGTGTTAAACACCATAACCCTAACCCTCAAATTATTTATTCAGATAACATTGATTGATAGATTGATTGATTGGTGTTTAACACCAACTTTAGCAGTACTTCAGCTATATCATGTTGTGAACTATTCACCTAACAAAGAATTAATATTCCTTCTTCGTGTAAATTATGTCCCATCTGCAATCTAACAGTGGCCTGGAAAGAGGAGTTGCCTCCCTTAAAAGTGACAATGTTGTATTATCTCAGTGCATCTGAAATCTGGCCAGATAAGAGGAGTGGGATTTGGTGGGAGTGGCCTTAAAGAGGGGAATTGCTAGAATACAAATGTATGAGACAACATGATATGTGCATCTTTGTTGCTTTTCAATGTTTTCTTCTTTTGATTGATGCTGCCTGTAAGGAATTAACTGGAAGAATTTTGTCAATATCATATTAGATAGTTTGGGAAATCTCTCAATTTTATTGCAATAGCGTAGAGCTTTGGTTCACCTGAAAAATTTGAGTACTCAGTAGACTTTTTGAGAAAAAAAATTTAGCTGCTGGACATTGGGTCCACCACCCCCATCAATTGTTGGTGGACCTACTGAGTTTCTGCTGGACCTGATTTGTCAACACAACTTATAATATAAAACACATTTTTTTCAAATTATTTAATACATTCATATATTAATTCAGACAGAGAATGAAATCACATCTAAAAGTCTCTCTCTCTCTCTATTATGAATAAATGTTTGTTTTTTAGGTTTCCAGGGGCAGTAGTTTGTTTACAATGTTCAATGCATATTTTGCACGTCATGAGTTTCTTCTGGTCATCATATTCGAGCCATTCCCGTTCCTCACACCATTTATCGTTAAATGTGTGTTCAGGGCGTTTCTCCTGCTCGTACTGAGCTCTTTTCTCACGTTCCGACACATTTTTCCTTCCTACATCGTCTTTTTTTCTCTTCCCAGGTTGAGAACCCTCAACAAATCTAATCGGCTACATTTTCATGGTACCGGAAATGAAGACTCGTCTTTAATCTAGGGAACATAATCGGGAAGGTTCAGAAATTCCGGATCGATAAAGCATATCAATTCATCATTTTAAATTCATGTTTTACAATAGTAAGATGTAATTTCTTTTATTGAAAATTAAACAGGTTTTTAAATAAATACCGCAAATGTGAAAAGGAGCTTAATAAGTTCATATCAACATTAATAAAATTGCAACCGTTGTGGAATTTACTTTTGCGATCATGTTTCCGGTCGGGATGTAAACATTCCTCCTACACAAAACTGAAATGTTAGGCGGACAGTCGGGCCGACTAGGACGACGAAAATGCCGGACACTGAAATTTTGCCCTCTAGGTCCGACGATTTTCAAAAAGTCTGACTCAGGTATTTCGAGATAAAATCATAGGTCTATTCAGCTTAGAAATGACAAAGGATGTTCTACCCTAAAAAATACATGTTTCTGCTAAGCCTACCAATCCTGATCTTTAGTGCTTACTCTAAAGTTATTAATGACAATTATTGACCGTATTATTAAAGTCAGATTCTTGTCCTGTATCACCAAGGTAAAAAATTATCCAGAAAAAAAAATGTTTTTCGTACCTTCATGTACATACTCAATTTTATTTCAAGAATATTAGTGGAAACACTAGTATATATTTGTTAGGCCTTACCAGTTTGTGAACTGTTCTATTAAAATAGTGATACTCCTTGTATTTTCAGTCAGAAGAAGCCAATTTTACTGATAACAGCTTCTATTAATGTTGATACTCTGTGTATTTTCAGTTAGAAGAAACCAGTTTTACTGATAACAGCTTCTATTAATGTTGATACTCTGTGTATTTTCAGTCAGAAGAAGCCAGTTTTACTGATAACAGCTTCTATTAATGTTGATACTCTGTATTTTCAGTTAGAAGAAGCCAGTTTTACTGATAACAGCTTTTATTAATATTGATACTCTGTTTATTTTCAGTCAGAAGAAGCCAGTTTTACTGATAACAGCTTCTATTAATGTTGATACTCTGTGTATTTTCAATTAGAAGAAGCCAGTTTTACTGATAACAGCTTCTATTAATGTTGATACTCTGTGTATTTTCAGTCAGAAGAAGCCAGTTTTACTGATAACAGCTTCTATTAATGTTGATACTCTGTATTTTCAGTCAGAAGAAGCCAGTTTTACTGATAACAGCTTCTATTAATGTTGATACTCTGTGTATTTTCAGTTAGAAGAAGCCAGTTTTACTGATAACAGCTTCTATTAATGTTGATACTCTGTATTTTCAGTTAGAAGAAGCCAGTTTTACTGATAACAGCTTCTATTAATGTTGATACTCTGTGTATTTTCAGTTAGAAGAAGCCAGTTTTACTGATAACAGCTTCTATTAATGTTGATACTCTGTGTATTTTCAGTCAGAAGAAGCCAGTTTTACTGATAACAGCTTCTATTAATGTTGATACTCTGTATTTTCAGTTAGAAGAGGCCAGTTTTACTGATAACAGCTTCTATTAATGTTGATACTCTGTGTATTTTCAGTTAGAAGAAGCCAGTTTTACTGATAACAGCTTCTATTAATGTTGATACTCCTTGTATTTTCAGTTAGAAGAAGCCAGTTTTACTGATAACAGCTTCTATTAATGTTGATACTCTGTGTATTTTCAGTCAGAAGAAGCCAGTGTTACTGATAACAGCTTCTATTAATGTTGATACTCTGTGTATTTTCAGTTAGAAGAAGCCAGTTTTACTGATAACAGCTTCTATTAATGTTGATACTCTGTGTATTTTCAGTCAGAAGAAGCCAGTTTTACTGATAACAGCTTCTATTAATGTTGATACTCTGTGTATTTTCAGTCAGAAGAAGCCAGTTTTACTGATAACAGCTTCTATTAATGTTGATACTCTGTGTATTTTCAGTCAGAAGAAGCCAGTTTTACTGATAACAGCTTCTATTAATGTTGATACTCTGTGTATTTTCAGTTAGAAGAAGCCAGTTTTACTGATAACAGCTTCTATTAATGTTGATACTCTGTGTATTTTCAGTCAGAAGAAGCCAGTTTTACTGATAACAGCTTCTATTAATGTTGATACTCTGTGTATTTTCAGTCAGAAGAAGCCAGTTTTACTGATAACAGCTTCTATTAATGTTGATACTCTGTGTATTTTCAGTTAGAAGAAACCAGTTTTACTGATAACAGCTTCAGCAGTACAATATATGATAATCCTTCAGAAGCCTCCATCTTTGTTTATGAAAGTGTAGAACTGGAGTTGTCCTTGGCAACAAGTCGTGTTGACCCCTATGAACCTGTGGAGGAGGATTTTACCTGCCCAATCAAAATAGTGAAAGGTAAAATCAAGTTTGAAATAAATATTGCACTATCCCAGTATTTTACTATTCTTAGAGAGGCTGTTTTTGCAGATTGATTTTATTAGGGGCCGACGATCATGACCACTACAGCCCTTTATAAAAAAGAAAAAAGAAGAAAGCGTAATAATTTCGATGAAGAATAATTATTAGAGTTCATAAATATATTACCACCAAGTGGACCTCTGGTTTTTATCTAAATTATTCTTATACAGCAGTCCCCTTCTACAATGAAAAAGTGGTCTCATAAGAGGGGTGGCCTCTCTAGAGGGGGACAATTTAGTAGTATTTTACTATCTCAGTGCATCTGAAATATGGCATGATAAAAAGGGGGGCATTTGGTGTTGGGGGTCTTATTACAGGGATGATTTTTTTTTAGTTATTTAATTTATTTCAGCTATTTACCTCTGGGAAGAAATTGTTGAAAGTTGCTGGACACTGTCAGAACGGGTCAAAAATGGACCATTTGAAAGGGGGTGTAGATGTTTTCAGCTATTTTCCATTGAGTTTCTGTTATTTTATTTTCTTGCCAGAATCATCCCTGTTATAAGACATCCCCTTCTACAATGAAAAAAGTGATCTTATAAGATTAGTGGTCTCTCTTAAAAGGGGACAATTTGGTTGTATTTTGCTATCTCGGTGCATCTGAAATATGGCGTGATACGAAGCGTGGTCTTTGGTGTTAGGGGTCTTATTAGAGAGGTACTACTTAACGTCACTACATAAAATTATTTTATTATATTGTCTTTACAAAGGTTGTTTTTTTCATTTGATTGATCATTTTACGTACCGTAACAGGACTTTGAATAAATAAGGAAATTCCATGATCCGCTTGTTCTGTCTGAATTAATTTTGTTTCAAGGATATGGCCTTGTTTTCAAGATAAATAATAGAAATAAAAATGATATCAGTTTTCAATATAGTCTTTGTGAACACAATAAATACGTGGACAAACGACTTATATATATTTTTTTTCATAATAAGTTGTGAAGGTTATAAGTGTCCTTTTCTTTAATTGGTCCAGTGTACTAAGCGTCGTAAGGTACGGCAATAAAAGATATTTTTGCCTTATTATTATTATTTAAATCATAACTAATTTTAGATATTATGATTAATTAATCGTATATATCTTGAGTTTTATTGCTTACAAAAACAATTTCCTTGAAAAAAAAAGAAAAACAATTAATCTACATGCATGACTACACATGGACATAATTTTCTTGGTTCGAATAAATGATTTTTCCTGTCCATTTTCATGGACAAAAGATAAAAATGATTTGTATTCATATCAGGGGTGTTATTATTTATATTGTTGACACGCTGCCAGTCCTGTCTGTACGCATGGTTGGTTTATTGTTGTTTATTGTTTATAGTGTAATGCATTTCTTAATTTTAATAAGTGGTTTTTTGAATGGTAATTGAATTGAAACATGTGTAAAAAGGAAATGTTATACACGATGTTAGGTAACAGTTCAATCGTCATGGTAACCAATCATTATGCAATATTAGATCAGCTAACCAAAGGCCAAATGATCTTTTAGTACTATTTGGCCTCCTTCATCGTCCGTTGTCATTCACTTTTATCAAATTTTATTCCAAGACTGGTAGTCACGATATCGCTGAAATATTAGTACTGAAAGTGAAGATAAAGACCCGTCACCAATATCCCTAACCCTTTTTTTTTTGTACTGATATTTACCGTAGTAAAGAATCATTGTGAAATGAAGATACAAGTTTGTAGAGATAAGGATACCATGTTCTGTGAGTCTTCCTAAGAGTCCAGTTTAACGTAGGCAACAAATGAGGAAAAATAGATATATTCTTCAGTACCAGTATTAACTGATATGTATTTATCATCAATTTTTTTTTTTTTTTTATGTTCCGTTCAGGGTTTGTTGGCTGTACCATAAGTAAACAATTTCAGGGACAAAAGTTTGCATTTTTGCTGCAGTTGCCAGCTGGACTCCCTAAGATGATAAATCTGGTAGCCCAGGAACATTTTTTGTGGCCCACCAATTGTCTTTACACCTGAAATATTTATGATTTCAGTAACCAACTGGGTGACAGTCTGAAATTTTTCAGGGGCCCAGAACACATTTTAGTGGTCTAACTCTTGGGCTACTGGACCCCTGTTAAGTTTAATCCCTGAATTTAACATAGGCTGCATAGGAGAAAATTTTAGAAAATTTGTTCTTAAGAAAAACCAGTAATGGATATGTATTTATCATGAAGAATGACTTTTTGCAAATAGTCCCAGGGTCTGTTGGCTGTAAGTAAATAGTTTAACATATCCTGGAATGGGGAAAATTAAGAAAATATATTCTTTAGAACCAGTAATGGATATGAAAGTGTCTGTATTTATCATGAAGATTGAATTTTTACAAATAGTCCCGGGGTCTGTTTGCTGTAAATAAACAATTTAGCATATAGGCTGCATATGAGAAAAAAAAATGTTCTTAAGTACCAGTAATGAACATGAAGTTGTATTTATCATGAAGCAACATTAGGATATTTTATCATATTATGCTACAATAGAAAATATTCTTTACTAGATGTAAAATGATACAAGATCATGTGAGCCTCTGGTTTAAGTTATTAATATACATTGTAAATAAATATCTATATTTAGATAAGCTTTGGTCATGATTTATTATGGATTATTAATTATGTACAGTTCTAATGATAAAAGATGTTTTATAGTCACAGATATATATACAGGTACACCTGTAACGAGAAGTCTTAATGGGAAGATACATGTAACACTTGTCATTTCAAGTGTAAAAACTGTCAGAATTGAAACTCGTTTTCTGTAAAAAGACAATTGTTTAGATTTTTTTTACATATTCTAAACATGTGTTGTGGGTTTGTTTGAAAGATAAATGGTTTGAAATTAATTGTCTGGTCCAAAAATCGTGTTGCTTATTCGCTTGAACAGATATTTAAATGAGTTATAGCCATTACCTGTTTCAAAACAAGAGGCCCAAAGTTTTCACCTTGAAAAATAATGACATTATAATCGTTTCTTAGCATTATCTCGAGTTCTTGATTTTGGGGGGTATAGCCATTACATGTTTCAAAACAAGAGACCCAAAGGTGCTAATGAGGGTGTTTTAAAGATTTTTTGTATGCAGATAAGATAAGGTACAAGATAGATTTTCAAGTTTACATGCTGCAGATATTCATACAGTAAGTGGCTGTGCTATCTATAAAAGACTACTATCATTTCTTTTACAGATGTCCTTGTCCCTAACGGTTATTACCATTTTATTATACCCCCCACAAACATACAAAAATGTAGTTTGGGGGGGTATATAGGAATCTGTCTGTCTGTCCGTCTGTCCGGACCAGCTTCCACGTGTTTTGTCCGATTTCCACCAAGCTTTGTGGAATTTAAGATCATGATGTGTGAACTTTGCAGTATAAAGGATTTTATTGTCCATTGAGTTTTACCCCTGTTATGCCTCTTTGGACTTAGAAATTTTGAGACAATTCAGTATGCACTTTGTCATTGCAAATTCTCCTACATGATTAATCAGAAGTTCATGAAACTTTGTACATTGCAAGATCCTAATATGAAGATGTGCACATTAGTAGGATATCCCGGTCTAATGAGCTTTACCCCTGTTATGCTTCTTTGGACTTAGATATTTTGAGACAATTCAGTATGCACATTGTCATTGCCAATTCTCCTACATGATTAATCAGAAGTTCATGAAACTTTGTACATTGCAAGATCCTAATATGAAGATGTGCACATTAGTAGTATATCCTGGTCCATCAAGTTTTCCCAGAATTATGAGTCTAAAAGTTGTGTTCCAAATATGTTTTGGCTCAATTAAGATGATGGGGACGCGGGGGGTATTAGTCCCGCGTAGCAGACAGTTAAGTTATTCCATTTATGTATCAATGCGGGACTCCTGCATCCAGTAGTACCTCTAGTTATTATTAGTTATAGTGCTAGATGTCCTGCAATTGCTTTCCAATTGATTGAAGACTACTATCATTTCTTTTACAGATGCTGTTGTTCCTAATGGTTATTACAATTTTATTATTGTTATTATTAGTTAATATAGTGCTAGATGTCCTGCAATTGATTTTCCAATGATTGAACTATCATTTCTTTTACAGAAAACCCTATTCCCTAACAGTTATTACCATTTTATTAGTTATTATTGTGTTAGATATTTTACAATTACAGGGCTTTCAATTTATTTTTTCAAATGTACCAGTACGTCACTATTTACAGGCGGTACTTTACGGTACATTAAAATATGAACATTTTCACGAATTTCTTAAACTCTTTAAAATCAGGAGATACCATATACCATTTTAAAAGGGTAAAAGTATCTGGTACTGCACCTTATTGATAGACCTGCAATTGCTTTGACATTGATTGAAGACTACTACCATTTCTTTTACAGATGCCCTTGTCCCTGATAGATACCACTGTTTACATGCTGCAGGAGTTCATACAGTTGCCTTGCCATGGATTGAAGATTATTATCAGCAATATTTCTTGTCTGAAGGTGAGCCGTTTGTTAGGCCTTTGAGCAAGTCAGTAGAAACATCTTTCTTTTGCTAAAAATAGTTTCAGGGTTAGGGTTAGCGTGTTTCAATAATATTTCAGTTATGTTGTGGCGATCAGATTTATTAGTGGAGGAAACAAGAGTACCCGGAGAAAACCACCAACCTGTCGCTGACGAGCTTTATTATATAATGTTGTATCGAGTGCACCTCGCCATGAACGGGGTTCGAACTCACGTTAGTTGTGATAAGCACTGATTGCATAGGTAGTTAAAATCCAACTATCATATGATCACGACCACCTACAGTGCTGTAGTGAATGTTATAGTAAACTGAGGTTAATGCTGTTTTCTCTATTCTTTTTCAGGCGAGCCAGATGTACCTGATAATTTAGAATGTACAGTAGAACATTTAGTGTGTACAAAGCCACTCCCATCAAGGTATAGAAATTTATCAGAATAAATATTGTATTATCTATCAGTACATTTAAGAAATAATTCTCCCTTGTCATGTTTTATGCTCATTTTAACATGGGGAGGCATTATATTTGTCAATATTTTACACCGAGCGATAACTAATAGGACATTTACGGTATTTTTGTAATTCAATGCAGCCTTATGGCTATGCAAGAATTTGGCACTTCCAATTCCCTCCCCATATGAAAATTTCGCATTTTACGTTGAATTACAGAAGCAGTAATGACTGTATTAAAACAAAATATTGAAATTTTATTATTGAAGAAATAACATAGACTTTAGATATAGCGATTTAAAAATAGAACTGTACGGAGTAGACGATGACGCAACAACATGTGGTTTTTCAAGAGGGTGTTTCGTAGTTAATGGAACAGCTGTATGCACCGTTTGTGGAGGACTGTTCCATTTAAGAAAATATGACTTTAAAACATAGTTATGACAAATGTTTCATTAAGATTCAAAGAAAACATTATTAATTTCTACTTTTATTACTTTATTTGCTGGTTTACGAGATCAAATAGTGAAATACACTGGAAAACACAGATAGGACATCGAGCATGTCCTAACAATAATTGTGCTATTTAGAGAACAGTTTTGTTTACAAAGTGAAATTACCACGCCATATTAGAATTGTACTATCAAACCATATTTTAAAAAATAATAATAATTTGAACCAACGTTAGCTAACCTCAAGGATAAGGTATACAATTTTGTGTTTAACACTTTATTTCCTGTATACAGTAGTAAAATACATATTTTCTGTAGAAAATTTTAAACAATCTTTTTAAATGAATATTAATAAAATTTGAAGATATTAAAAGGCTAATCAGAAGCCATCAATCAAAGAAAAGCAGACAATAACAATGGCCAAAAGAAAAAGGACAAAAGCACAAACAACGATCTACAAAACTCCTTACAGAAAACTAAAGATTGAGCAATATGAACCTGCTCCACTAGTGACATCAGTCGTGTTAAATTTAGTCCTGAAATGGCACAACAAATACATGTTTCTTTTTTACTTTCAGTTAAAAAATCCACAGTATGATATAAAGTGTACAGGATACAAAAATCCATTATTTATAGAAAGTGGAATAGTGTGTAGTATACAACATCTTGTATCAGTTTTCATGATTGAACAAAAAAGATATTTGTATTCGATATTAATGCTACCATAAAATATAGACTTATCTTCCTGAAAGTTATTGATAGGAAAGAATATAAATACTACAGGAGTTAACTCCCTTTGAGATAAAAACAAAAAAAAAATGGCTTACAATAATATAAACATATTTTCCTGACAGGGAATGATGGGGAAATAATTTTTTTTAAATCTTCAAATAGTATAGGAGTTAGCTCACTTAGGGTTAAAAATTGGCTTACAACAATAATAAAACTTCACTTATTATTCATTTGGCAGTCATTAAAGTGTGCAAGGAATTTTCTATGTTAAGAAAATTTTACGTTGTTTAAAATGTACAGTTTTTCTATTACAACAGTCCTCCTGCACCAGTGCTAGGACTAGCAGTTGTCAAGGACTGGCACTCAGGACCAGCTCTGTTAACATTGACCAGTGAAATAGAATTTGTGTCCTTGCCTTTAAGGTATGTTAAATTGAATTTACACAGCAAGTACAGTCAAAACCTGCTGATGTGGTCACCTCTGTTAATCAGTCACCTGTATTAAAAGGTCACCTTTTTCTTGTCCTCTCTTAAAAATTGTTGAATTTGAACCTCTTTTAAGAGGTCATCTGTGTTCTAAGGGCACCATTTTTTTGTCCTAATGGTGACCTCTTAATGCATGTTTGACTGTATTTACCTTGTCTAGCTAAATGTATCTAATCTATTGTCTGACTAAATGTATCTAATCTATTGTCTGACTAAATGTATCTAATCTATTGTCTAGCTAAATGTATCTAATCTATTGTCTGACTAAATGTATCTAATCTATTGTCTAGCTAAATGTATCTAATCTATTGTCTGACTAAATGTATCTAATCTATTGTCTGACTAAATGTATCTAATCTATTGTCTGACTAAATGTATCTAATCTATTGTCTGGCTAAGTGTATCTAATCAATTGTCTGACTAAATGTATCTAATCTATTGTCTGGCTAAATGTATCTAATCTATTGTCTGACTAAATGTATCTAATCTATTGTCTGGCTAAGTGTATCTAATCAATTGTCTGACTAAATGTATCTAATCTATTGTCTGGCTAAATGTATCTAATCTATTGTCTGACTAAATGTATCTAATCTATTGTCTGGCTAAATGTATTTAATCTATTGTCTGTAGGTATACTGTTGGTGAAATGAATAATTTTTCAGCTGTGTTTGCAGTTGGTCAGGAATTATTTTTTAAAGTAATTTCAGCTATTTTCTTCTTAAAAAAAAAAGTTCCAAAAGTTTCAGTACAAGTCGGACCAGGTCAAAAATTGACATTTTAAAAGCTGGTGTAGATGTTTTCGGCTATTTTTCATTGGTTTTCATTTATTTTATCTTTTAATCAGAATCAACATTAATTTGTTTACAACTTTTTTTCATAATATAATTGTAACAAATACATTGAAAATGCAATTTTCCTATTGTATGAATTTGCTAATCTGTTTTTCTTAACTCGCTGTGGGGAGGGTCGTCGTGGCCGTGATCGTATGGTAGTTGCATTTACAACTACCTGTGCAATCAATGCCTATCACCACTAAAGTTGTTAGTTTGAATCCCACTCAGGCGAGGTGTACACGATACAACATTATGTAAAAAAGTTTGTCAGTGACTTGCGGCAGGTCAGTGGTTTTCTCCTGGTACTTCGGTTTCCTCCACCAATAAAACTGACTGCCATGATATAACTGAAATATTGTTGAAAGTGGCATTAAACACCATAACCCTAACCCTAACCCTCGCTGTGGGATTGATGATGTGATGGTACTTTGAGTAACAAGCAGTCATCCAATATGGCAGCCAGAACCTGTGATTAGCTGAGACATTTTCAACTATTTCTCTAATATGACTGGTCATAATTTGATGAAACTTCGTTTACTTGGAAGAGTTGTTCCTTGCATGAATTATGAGGTGCTGACCAAGTGTTGTTAGTTTTAATAGTTATTGTTAATCTAATATGGCTAACATTGATTACACTTATAAGTTGAGACAATTTTGATTTCATTTCTAATATGACTGGTCCTAATTTGATTAAATTTTGTGGAAGTGTTTCTTGTATTGTGTTAATTAAGTAGTCACATTTTGGTAGAGACGAACACGGAATATGGCTTTGAGATAACTTTTATAAAATGTGAAAATCATTATTGTGAAAGTACTTTTAATTGTTGGCACAATATTTATGGTTTCTACAAAATACAGTGACCCCTTAGATTCTTGAATTTGGGGTTTCAAACACTACAGGCAACAATCAGTGGGAAAATTGTATTTCGTTGGATTTTATTTTCATGGTTTAAGAGAACCACAAAATCCACGAAAATTAGAACCTCACGATTACTAATGATTTCACAGTATTTATTTTGATATAGCAAATATTTCAATGCTTGCTGAAATTTGTTATTGAAAAGTCACAATGAAATAATTAATATTATATTTTTTTTTTACAGAACCAAAATACAGTCATCAGCAGCTTCTTCACTTCATTCTTCATCAACGATAATAACATCGCCATTACGTAGATTACCCAGAGAGCCATTTGATCAATTCATTGCTAAGTTACTACAGAAGAACTTCACTAACCCATTACTTAAGTATGATAATACTAGTATTATGATAGCAATAGTTTTCATAATTTAAGTTTTTGGTTGTTTTTTTTAAAGAAATACTGGTGCATATGCTCAGCTCAAGTGCAATAGATTGTGGTTTCAAGCCTCGATCAGGTTAAATCAAAGACTATAAAGTTGGTATTTGTTTGCTTCTCCGCTAAGCACGTAGCATTAAGGAGAAAGAACAAAGACAGGTTGTCTTCGAATCAGGATAATGTGTCCGAGGGGGGGGGGGGGGGGGGGGGGGGGCAACATGTCTATCAGCAGACTGTTGTTTCACTGAGCTAGCACTATAAAAAATCTTACTAAGCATGTTGGTTTAGTACAAATCAGACATCATCATCATCTCATTGAAAATTAACTTATTCTTACCATGATATAGCTGAAAAATTGCTGAGTTAAACAATAATCACTCACTCATAATTTAATTTTTTTTTTTTCAATATGAGATACTGATACATATGAATGTGAGTGATAGTTGTTAATTCCAAGAGAGAAATTTTTCAGCTATAGTCAAACCTGTCTTATGTGTCATTTCAATGGAACAACGAAATAAGTGTCACTAAATACAGGTTTAATTAATATGAAATGTGCTGTGAAGCCCCTTTAAATTCTCAAAATTGATACATTTTCAGCCAGAACTAATGTTACAGGAACGTCATGTGATATTATATAGTTGTGAATTATTCTCTGTACTTTTGAGTTTTACTTTTAGTTAAATTGCAATTTTTTTATTTCTCTTGTGTATATTGTTGACGTTTTTAACCTCAATATATTTGACCTTTGATCTTTAACCTTTTATAGATGTGGTAAGAAGACAGAAATGACGCAGCAGGAATGTTATAATTTATTGAGTCGTAGCACACAAGTGTTCAGAGAGGAATACTTACAGAAACAAGATCTAGCTCAACAAGAAATACAAAGGAGGTATTAAAACTCATTCAATAGTAACATAATTGGTTGAAATAGCATGTAAATACACTGTATCATAGAACCCCTGGTACCATATTGAGGGCACACGATATTTGAGTGGATTTTTGACTTGTAAGGTTTTACATTTGAATGGAAATTTTATGCTCAAGAGTGGAATTTACCTGTGTTTTACCTGTATTTCTCGAAACATTTTTAAAGACAGATTTTCATCAGAAACTAATAAGTAAATGGAAGAACATTTATTTAAAATGTCATACAACACTAAGAATACACAATAAAATAACATTTCAATTAAAACACTTGGAATAATAAAAGTCCCTATGTTTTAAAAAAATTTGCAATAAATTTTTATTTTAATTATAATAATTCAGTTTTTTCAAGGTAAATCCACTCAAATGACGATTTTTTTTTAACAGGTCAATCTGCTCAAATGATTTTTTTTCCCCGCTCAAATGTCGTACACCGCATAAGAAATTAGTGTTATCCAAAATGTCTACACTGTAAAATGGATTAATCTCATTAATACCAATGTGTTTCTTTTCATAAATAAAAATAGTTTAAAAAAAATCTGTATATTGAAAAAAAAATTCTAAAATATATTAATAAATAATGGGAAAAAAAATACATTGAAAAAGATTTATCTATATTGAGAAAATTCTAAAATATATTAATTTATAATGAAAAAAAAATTATATTGAAAAAGATTTATATTTTTATTGGGAAAAAAATTCTAAAAGATTATTAAATAATAATATAAATTGATCAAAATACAAAAATCTCCAATTTATTGGAAAATTTCCCATGAAATTCTCTTCTCATAAAGGAATCTGTCTTTCTGAATGTTGATCTGATGGTCAAAACAGTAATAAAAAAGAAGTATTAAGACGCCTTACCAATATTTTTGGTGGACAATATTGAAGTTAATGGACCCTCAGTGTCAATCAATCAATCATAAAATGACAATCATGTCAATATCATTGAGGGGTCAATTGTATATTGCAGAAATAACATAAACATCTGTTTTTGGTCAATAAAAATATTTTTTGTGTTTCTCTATACTTGTGATATATATACAGACAGTGGACAAAAGTATTTGCACGTTTCCAATTTTCCTATATATTTCATATAAATAAATAAAAGATATTGTCCTGTAGTCAATGTCTGAGTAAAAAAAAATTCCACAAAAGTGGATTTAAATGTAGTTTTACTCTATAATTTCAAAATAATTTTTATAAAATAAACACAAGCTAAATAAACAACTGAATTAATTTTGTTCAAAACACTATTCAATATTAATAATTTTGTAGAAAAATAAATTAAGTCTGTGTTTAAATCATGAAGATTTGAGGAAAAAAAATGCTGCAAAAGTGGATTTAAAGGTAATTTTACACTACAATTTCAAAATCATTTTTAAAAAAAACATTTTGCAAATGAACAAGTTAAACACAAAACTGAATTGATTTCGTCCAAAACACAATACAATAGTAATAATTTTATAGAAAATAATTTATGTCTGTGTTTAAATCATGAAGATTTGAAAAAAACGTGCTTTTAAAATTTATGAAAAATATCTACAATAAACTACATACTTTTCTGGGTTTTTTTATGATAAAAAAATATCAAAATCAGATATGAATTGACTATAGACTAATATTTTGAAAAAAATGTTTATATTAAATAAATAGGGAAAATTGGAAGTGTCCAAAAACTAATGATTACTGTCTGTACTTGATTGTAAGAAAACTAATGATTACTGTCTGTACTTGATTGTAAGAAAACTAATGATTACTGTCTGTACTTGATTGTAAGAAAATATTTAGGGTTATGTCATGGTCTTTTGGTGAATTATGAAATATGTTCAAGACTTAATTATTGGAGTCTTGCCATTCATAGTCCTCACGATGAGCAACGTTCCTTCGCCCCAAAACCAGTAAAACTTTGCTCGAACCAGTAAATTCAAGCATTTGATTCAGACCAGTAAATTCAAATTTTCATTTCGGGAACTGCGAAAAATATAGGGTTATGCCATAATCTTTTGATGAATTATGAAATATGTTTAAGGCTTACTCGTTGTAGTCTTGCCATTCATAAGTTTAATAATAATTTTCACGTAAATTATTATAAGAATTTTTGGGGGGGGGTTTTTTCTGTATTACCCATCATTATTTCTAGTCCATTTGTTTTATTTGAACAATAAAATATGTTTAAATTTAAAAAATAATATATATTCCTGGAATGGTTCGCACTCAAGATTTTAGGAATCTGACAAATTAATGTGGTTTGATCTGGAAGTTTTATCTTAAAAAAACAAGTTTAATCTGATATTGTCAACCAGTTGTTTTTAACTGCTGCCTTTTTTGTCTTTTTTCTTCTAACATTTAAAAAAAAATCGCTATCATGTATTTCCAAAAAAAAAAAATATATATATATATATACTGTGAAATCATTAGTAATCGTGGGGTTCTAATTTTCATGGATTTCATGGTCCACTTAACCACGAAAATTAAAATTCAACGATATACGATTTTCCCATTGATTGTTGCCTATAGTGTTTCAAATCACGAATTCAAGAACCCATGGATCAATACATTTTGTAGAAACCACTAAGATTGGTGCCGAGGAATAAAAGTACTTTCACTGTAGTTCTAAGTTGCAAACAATTCTCAAATACGAAGAAAAGATTTTTTTTCGTCACCCGAATAAATTGTAGCTGTTAAACAAATATAGACATAATATATACCTTGGCCTTGTTCCTGTCCACTAGAGACAGGGAACAAAATACCTGTCAAACATGCCAATAATTGTCATGGCTGTGATTGACAGGTTTTAAGGGGAGGGACAACACATGATTGACAGATGTAGCAGAACATTATAATTAATACATGCATTTAAGTGATTTAGAATGTTCTTTTATTGATTTATAGACCAATACTGTGTCATTAATGCATGGATATAAAAAAAAATATTTGATCAGTGTTGTGTTCCGATTTGGTAGGTCAAATAGATATGATGAAAGTATTGAATTGGTCTATAAATAGAATTTGTTTTGTTTTTGTGATAGATTTTGTGAGAAAAAAAACAGTTGAAGAGAATTATTATTTTTTCCAATAATAATGGTCTATTGTTATTCATAAAAAAAGGACATAAAACCTTTAAAATAAAGGGAAATTTTTCTTCCAAAAAAATTTAATTATTTTTCACTATTAAAAATTTCAAGCGAATGATTATTAGTGGAATAAAAGAATCATTTTTATTTAAAGTTTAATAAATAAAATTAAAATAATTTCCTAGTGAAAATTTATAAAGTAACTTAGATGTGTTGAATTCAAGCCTGGGTTGCACAAACTTCAATTAAGTTCCAAGTCTTCAAGTAATTTTGATTATAAGTGTCAATTAAGCTTTAATTGACACTTAGATTTAATTAAGGTTTGTTCAACCCTGTCCATGGCTCCTATGTATGGAAACCGCATCGGTGGTGTAATGGTTAGCGTGCCTTGAGTGTGGGTTCGAACCCTGATCGGGTCAAACCAAAGACTATGAAATTGGTATTTGTTGCTTCTCCGCTAAGCACATCTCATTGGAAATTAATTTGTTCTCGCCATGATATAGCTGAAAAATTGCTGAGATGGCGTTAAATAACAATCACTCCTATGTATGGTTTCTGTCGTACTAATGATTAAATATGGTGATAATTACTTATTTAAATGCACAGTAGACTAGTCAATTTTTTTTTCTGTGATTGGAATTTTGAAAGTAAATGTTTTCTTGATAAATAACTAATGACTCTAGTTAACTATGTATTTTTTTTTTATACTCCAGTTTCCTCCAACCAGATACCATTTGAATTTATCAATAATATACAGTTAAACCTGTATATGACGGGCACTCCAGGGAACCTGAAAATTGTCCATTATGAGCAGTTGCCCTTTATATACAGGTCAAAATTATATGCACTATTCATTAATGGGAAAAATGAGTCTCCCCATTATAGACAGTGATTTGTTATATAGAGGTGCCTTTTCTTCTTCTTTGGTTACGGAAAACCATCAACGTACTGATGTTTACTTTCCGGCGCATGCCTGGTAAAATGTTTTCAAATTTATAAAAAAAAAAAAAATAGGAACATAGTAAATTAGTTTGATATAATTATTATTATTAATTAAGGCAGGTTGAACTGTACATGTACTAATCAGGCATAAAATATTTGTTAAGCTATAAATTCACAAAAAACATGTTCTGTAATTGGTAGTGTATTGTTTACAATGGTGTATAATTTTCATTTGTTTAAATTTTCAGAGTGAGGATTTTAACAGATCTAAAGAATCAACAAAAAGAGGATTTAAATGGTCTATCTCACCTGAAGAAGGATGTACACGATAAGACTGCCGACTTGGCTGTAAAATGTGACGAATGTCAAGACAAAAATGAGGAAATTTTAAAACGGTAACCAATGTATTTTTGTTAGTTGATAATAATTTGAACAAATTTTGTAAAAAAAATAAAATAAATCAACATTTAGCATATCTTAATACTGTTGCTTAATCTTCAGTTTTCTGTGTAGTGATCTGTAGATCATTTTGTCTGTGTACTGTTGGCCATTGTATTGTATGTCCATCTACGGTTTACAGCTTCTGATTACACTTTTGGTATTTTAAAAATTTTAGTTTGTTTTATCAAATTGAATTTTTAAGAATTAAAAAAAAAAATATTTTGCTCTATTTTTGATTCAAAAAAGGATTTTGAAATAGGGCTATGTAAAAAAATAGAATAAATTTCAATCCTGCTTAAATTGTAATATGGATATAGAGAAAATTGTAGAAAAAGATAATCTAACATGCCTTGAAATTTATTTATTGATTTTTTTTTTATTTACTGGAATAATATCTGTTTTATCATATAGATCCATCAGGGAAGGAAGTCTTCAGAGATTTTATTTTAAAACCTGTCATAAGTACATTTGTATCTTGGGGGGGGGGGGGGGGGGGGTTTATGGTATTTAACACTACTTTCAATAATATTTCAATTATATCGTGGCTGTATGTTTATTGGTTGAAGAAAACAGGAGTACCTTTCGCAAGTCACTGACAAACTTTATCACATAATGTTGTATGTTGTATCGAGTACACCCTGCCTGAGTGGGATTCAAACTCACAACTTTAGGAGTGATAGACACCGATTGAATAGGTAGTTGTAAACCTAACTACCATATGATCACAACCACGAAGGCTCGCAATTGTATCTGGTATATTTAACTAAACCAAAAAAAAGTACCATAATTTCTATAGTTTTAATTCTCTTAATGTGGATGAACAAGAAAATACTCATTTTGATATTAGATTTAAAAAAAGTTGTATTAATGTGATGAGTTTCATTACTTGTTTCCAGGATAGAAGGTGTTATGAGAAAGCTACAAGCCAGACTACCTGTACTGTCAGAGGCTGAGAGGAATATGAAAAGAGAACTAGAAGCCATGCATGAAAAGTTAGATACTTATAAAAACAGTTTAAAACAGGTACAAACATACATATATATAAATGCATTTTTATGCCCAGTATACGAAAGTATGGGGGTATATGGTTTTGGTTTATCTGTTCGTTCGTTCATCCTTCCCACTTCATTTTGTGAATGCAACTCCTCTGAGTTCGCTCATCCGATAGCTTTCATATTTGGTAGGATGATTGGACATGATGTGTAGTTGATCATATTATTCCACCATTTTGATATGATGATTTTTGTAGGAGTTATGGGACTTTAGCATTTTCAATATAATTATACTTTGTGAATGCATAGTGGCGGGACAAAGTGTCTTTGGACACAGTATATTTATGTTTGTATATGTATCTGTCAATGTACATTCCACACTTGCAATAAAACTGACCTCTGGGTTTTCACTGAAATATTGTTGAAAATGGCATTAACATCCATAACTCAATAGTCATGCTCATTTCTCCCCATGATAAAAGTTGTTATATGAAAATTATCATAAATTTAGGTAGCATGGGATGCTGCTTTCTGAAAAGAATAGTTCTTAGTTCAGGCTTAAGTACTGTATAAATGAAAATTTTTGCATGCGGGAAATTTTCTCTTAATCTGTGTTTTGCTAACAAGTGCGAAGATAACTCTACACAAAAAGTTTTCAATGTGTGTGTTCAATAGGGTAACAAATATTTTTTTGGCAAAATTAAGCCTCGTGGAATGGATTTATCAAACAAAAACCACAAAATATACCCACATCCCTATATTTAAGGACCCTCACTAAATTTATAGCTCATCTGACCCAAAGAATCATGTGAGGTATTGTCATCACTTAGCATTCGTAGTCGTTGTTCGTAAGCTTTTTAGTTCACCTGGACCAAAGGTCCATGTGAACTATTGCCATCACTTGACGTCCGTCGTCTGTTGTCTGTAAACTTTTCACATTTCAAGCTTCTTCTCCGAAACCACTTGACCGATTGGAACCGAACTTAGCAGGAATGTTCCTTGGATGGTCCTCTACAAAGTTACTGTTTTTCGTTCCAGTCGAATATTCAATATGGCTGCCAGGGCCAATAATATGCTCTGATTGGCTGAAATTTCAAAGATCTTCTTCTCTGAAACTAATGAACTGACTGAACCCAAACTGTAAAGGAATGATCATTGGAATGTCCTTTACCAAGTTACTGTTTTTTATGCCGATCGGAAATCCAAGATGGCCACCATCGCAGGACATAGATTAACATTGGACCCTATGGGAAAATGTTCAAATGCCTTCTTCTCAGAAACTACAAATATGATTAAAGCCAAACTGTACATGAATGTTCATTGGATGGCCCTCTACAATCTTAAGGTTTTTTGTTCCGATATAAAATTCAAAATGGCGGCTACGGCAGGACTTAGTTTAACATTGGACCCTATGGGAAAAATGTTTCAAAATGCTTCTTCTCTGAAACCACTTGGACAGTTGAAACCAAACTGCCCAGGAATGATCATTGGAAGGTCCTCTACAAAGTTTCTGTTTTTTATGCCGATCGGAAATCCAAGATGGCCGCCACCGCAGGACATAGATTAACATTGGACCCTATGGGAAAATATTCAAATGCCTTCTTCTCAGAAACTACAAATATGATTAAAGCCAAACTGTACATGAATGTTCATTAGATGGTCCTCTACAAACTTTACGTTTTTTGTTCCGGTATGAAATTCAAAATGGCGGCTACGGCGGGACTTAGTTTAACATTGGACCCTATGGGAAAAATGTTTCAAAACGCTTCTTCTCTGAAACCACTTGGATAATTGAAACCAAACTGCCCAGGAATGATCATTGGAAGGTCCTCTACAAGGTGTGTGTTTTTTATGCCGATCGGAAATCCAAGATGGCCACCACTGCAGGACATAGATTAACATTGGACCCTATGGGAAAATGTTCAAATGCCTTCTTCTCAGAAACTGCAAATATGATTAAAGCCAAACTGTACATGAATGTTCATTGGATGGTCCTCTACAAACTGTACGTTTTTTGTTCCGATATGAAATTCAAAATGGCGGCTACGGCAGGACTTAGTTTAACATTGGACCCTATAGGGAAATGTTTCAAAACGCTTCTTCTCTGAAACCACTTGGACAGTTGAAACCAAACTGCCCAGGAATGATCATTGGAAGGTCCTCTACAAATTTTATGTTTTTTATGCCGATCGGAAATCCAAGATGGCCACCACCGCAATACATAGATTAACATTGGACCCTATGGGAAAATGTTCAAATGCCTTCTTCTCAGAAACTACAAATATGATTAAAGCCAAACTGTACATGAATGTTCATTGGATGGTCCTCTACAAACTTTAAGTTTTTTGTTCCGATAAGAAATTCAAAATGGCGGCTACGGCAGGACTTAGTTTAACATTGGACCCTATGGAAAAAATGTTTCAAAACACTTCTTCTCTGAAACCACTTGGATAATTGAAACCAAACTGCCCAGGAATGTTCATTGGAAGGTCCTCCACAAAGTTTCTGTTTTTTTATGGCGATCGAAAATTCAAGATGGCCGCCACCGCAGGACATAGATTAACATTGGACCCTATGGGAAAATGTTCAAATGCCTTCTTCTCAGAAACTACAAATATGATTAAAGCCAAACTGTACATGAATGTTCATTGGATGGTCCTCTACAACCTTAAGGTTTATTGTTCCGATATGAAATTCAAAATGGCGGCTACGGCAGGACTTAGTTTAACATTGGACCCTATGGGAAAAGTGTTTCAAAATGCTTCTTCTCTGAAACCACTTGGACAGTTGAAACCAAACTGCCCAGGAATGATCATTGGAAGGTCCTCTACAAAGTTTCTGTTTTTTATGCCGATCGGAAATCCAAGATGGCCGCCACCGCAGGACATAGATTAACATTGGACCCTATGGGAAAATATTCAAATGCCTTCTTCTCAGAAACTACAAATATGATTAAAGCCAAACTGTACAAGAATGTTCATTAGATGGTCCTCTACAAACTTTACGTTTTTTGTTCCGGTATGAAATTCAAAATGGCGGCTACGGCGGGACTTAGTTTAACATTGGACCCTATGGGAAAAATGTTTCAAAACGCTTCTTCTCTGAAACCACTTGGATAATTGAAACCAAACTGCCCAGGAATGATCATTGGAAGGTCCTCTACAAGGTGTGTGTTTTTTATGCCGATCGGAAATCCAAGATGGCCACCACCGCAGGACATAGATTAACATTGGACCCTATGGGAAAATGTTCAAATGCCTTCTTCTCAGAAACTACAAATATGATTAAAGCCAAACTGTACATGAATGTTCATTGGATGGTCCTCTACAATCTTAAGGTTTTTTGTTCTGATATGAAATTCAAAATGGCGGCTATGGCAGGACTTAGTTTAACATTGGACCCTATGGGAATTTTTTTTCAAAATGCTTCTTCTCTGAAACCACTTGGACAGTTGAAACCAAACTGCCCAGGAATGATCATTGGAAGGTCCTCTGTTTTTTATGCCGATCGGAAATCCAAGATGGCTGCCACCACAGGTCATAGTATTAACACAGAACCATATGGGGAAAATACAGAAATATATTCTTCTCTGAAGCTATTGCACTGATTGAACCTAAACTGTGCATCAATCATTGGAAGGTCCTTTACAAACTTTGTGTTTTTTATGTTGATCGTAATTCCAAGATGACTACCACTGCAGGACATAGTTTTTACATAGGACCAATTGGTTTTTTTTATTACCAGGTGAACGATACAGGCTCTTGAGAGCCTCTGGTTACATTATTATCTTCTTCTCTGAAACCACCGGGTTAATTGGAACCAAACTTGGTAGGAATGTCAATTGGATTGTCCTCTAGAAAATTTGTGTTTTTGATCTGATGTTCACAAAAGAAACAAGAAGCCCAGGAATCAGGAAAGGTGTTTTCTGTTTTTGTATGTGGAGTGTTTATTTTTCAACTAATTTTCATGAAGTTTTTTTCTTTATGTTCATTGTGAAAAACTCTTTCTTAAAACATTGATGGCTTTCCTCCACCTATAAAACTGACCGTCTCTGAAATATTGTTGAAAGTGGAGTTAAGCACCATAAACCAAGATATAAAGGGGTCAAATGAGGCCAACACCCAAAATTTTATTTTTATTTCAAGTCTGATTTTTTTATATATTTTTTCCTTCTTTAGATTCCTTATATAATTTCCTGCCTCAACAGATTTAACCTAGCTTTTGTGGTTTCCAATATAAAAAAGGTTCAAGGGACCAACACCCAAAGTGATAACTTTTTTATTTTATGTCAGATTTGTATGCAGTTTTTTTAATTGAATTCCTCTGAAAAACTCCATTCTGGAATATTGCAACAGATTTGTTGTAACTCTTACCGTTTTTAATATGTGAGGAGCTGAAAGGGAACCATCGCCCAAAATTTAGAATTTTTATTTGAAGTCAATTTTTTTTCTTTAGACTCCTTTTGAAATTTACTTTTTTTTTTCAAAAAGATTTGGCCTACTAACTCTTATGAGTTCTGAGATAAAAGGAGTCAACGGCAACCAACACCCAAAATGATAACTTTAAAAAAAAAAATAAAAAATAAGGCCGATTTATGTGCAGTAGGTTCACCACTGATTTGTTGTAGCTTTTACCATTTAAGAGATGTGAGAGAACCAACAGTCCTATGTGAAATGAATATTTTTTTCTCAAAATCTAGACTTGATTGAACATAAACTGTATGAATGACTAGGTGAGCGACACAGGCTTAAGTGAGCCTCTAGTTTTGTTAATATTATAATATAAATTCTTTATTTTTAGCTTGAAATAAAACAGAAATATCAGAACAGACAAATAGAAAATCAGAAGCTAAAAACTGTATCCAGCCCTGTGTTAAAAGATACTCAGCTCAAACAGATAAAAGATATCATGAGAAAAGAGTATGTATCGTTTTATCTGTGTTTGTAGTGGCAAAATCTGTCCTATTTTCACAAACCGCATCTGTGCACTTGCCTTGAGTGCGGCAGATTGTGAGTGCAAGCCCCAGTATGGTCAAAATTTGTATTTGCTGGGTTTTTTTTGCCGAGCACACAGCAGTATTAATAGCTTGGCTCGCAATCAGGATGATGTGTTTGAGTGGGAGCATACAACTTCCAAAATAATCAAAACAGACAGACATCATCATCATTTCATTTAAATGTAACTTGTTCTCACCATGATATACTAGTAGCTGAAAATTTGCTGAGTTGGCATTAAACATCAACCACTCTAAATTTTTAACAACCTAATTATGCTTCATCAGAGTTCTCAAAATGTGCCGGCGATTTCGCCGTTTACTTTCACATTTTCGCCGGTTAAAAATTTATCGAGCATGGGTTTTCCAACAATTTTTATGTTTATGTGAATTGTCGTTGCCACGTTTTGTTGATCTATATCTTCTTATCGATTACTTTTACTATTGCAATCAACCGAACACTAACAAATCCACCATTTTCTAAATATATCTAACTCCCGGTGACGTCACGGTGGGAACTCCGGACTTCAACTGCACAACATTTCGAACTTCACTTGGTTCTACTATATAGATGCGCAAAGCGTTCCAAGTGGAGTATTTGCTCATGAAGGATGCGCAGTCGTCACATTCCAAAAGCTGGGATATCCCTTTACGGAACGTAAAAACAAGCAAGGAAATCGATGAAGATTTAACGGTTATTCAGTAATTTAAAGTTTTCGGATAATTTTCAAAGCGAGAACGTTACTATTTATGCTTGATAGCATCACTCGTGATCCTATTTTTTGTAGTAAAGCACAAATTTTTTTCAGGTCATTGATGATTACGAAAAGATTACTGGACGTTGTGTCCTGTGAATTTAAAAAAAAAGTTTAAAGAAAGGAGGTCCTGTGAAAGCAATGAAGGTCCAGTGAAATTTTTATCTACACAGGACCTTCTGTCATGTTAAAAAAAGTTAAGTTTCACTGGGACTGGATTTAAGCCAACATTCCTTGAGATTTCATTCATTATTCAACGTGAGAGTAATAATCAGATTAAAATATGAGACCTCTAGTTATTTATAGTTATATATTATAACATTTTTCAATTCTTCTTGCAGAAGAGATATTCTGAGGCTGATTTTGTCATGAAAGTTGCCTGGAAAATTGCTTTGTATAACCTTGTTTTTCACCAGCTGCCACTACAACATTATAGTATATTTTACAAAAAAAATGCCATTCAGAGTACCAAACATTTTAGGAGAATTCAATGGCAAAATATGCTCAGAATGGCCTCAGAATGCATCTCCTACAATCTAGAATTTTAAAATTTTAAAGGGGAGGACCCGTACCCCCGCCTACCAGAGAGGGGGAAAACCCCTCGGGCTCTCCCCCACTTGCACCTGCGGTGCTTGGTTCATGACTCCGGCACTCAACTCTCCCCCTACTTTATAAATTGAGACTCCTACTTCAATTCTTTTTGAGAACCCTGCTTCATTGACCTTTTCAAAGCTGATTTTGATCAACAATCATTATGAAAGATGTACAATTATTGTATTCTAACAATTATTTTTCTTTTCATGTTAAATCATACCTGTTAACCTCGGGGAATGGCTAGGGGGGAGATCTCCCCCCTACCAACTCTTTTAAGGAGGAGATTTTGTGTGTCACCTTTAAATGCGCAAAATTGTACCTTGTAGTTGCATACATGTGATAGAGTTGCTATGCTACAACTGGAGATTTGGTCTCATAACTGGAGATTTTTTATCGACGTATTTGATGCATGTTTTTATTGTTAATTGATGTTTTCTTTTTGTTTGTTTCAGTATTGAACCAACTGCATCCCATTTCAATATATATTGTTTACATTTCTGTCTTATTAGTAGTGTTTCATATGATGAATGAAGGATAACAACTGTATTTATAATTTATTCATAATCATTCATAATCATAAGGTTATAACAAAGCAATAACAATGAAGACAGAATGTTCTGAACAATAAAGTCATAGAGCACTAAAATTAAAAAGTCACTTTGCTGCTGGTGCGTTGGGTGATAGCATACGTTTTGGCATTTTTGTGGTTTATCAATTCCATCCTGGAACTTAGTCCTTAAATAATACTTTAATCGGCTTTGGTCCCAAACAAGCCATAACAACTCAATCCGAGATGAATTCATTGCACGTTTGATCGAAATAAGAAGTTTTCCTTGGCATCAAAGGTTGTCCGACTCCTGTTTGTACAACTGTTTATAACTATTTTTAATTGCCGCTATCACACTTCTAATCATCTAAGCGTGTGCCACAAACCCACTTCCTTATCCCCAATTAACTGTCAATCAGTGGATAATTGTTGTATAATCATCAACACCTTAATTAATCTCCATGACCCAATTTACCTGTAAAGGTGTCAAACAGATCAATAACCGGATATCATTTAAACACCTTTACCATTCGTATCTCTCGGTGTTTTTCATCAGTGCGGGAGTTCCAAATGGGGAATTTCCAGAAATATTGATCGCAAAATGTAGGTCAAGATTTGATTGTACTTGATTTTTTTGTTGGGGGAGATCGTGCGGGAGATTAATGTCTCCTGCGCACGAGACCCAGTCCATGCGGAAGATAAGGCTCTTACGCGGGAGACTCCCACGAAAAGGGGGAGGGTTAACAGGTATGGTTAAATATTGTATAATAAATAGTCAAACCTCTAAGTTATAAGAGGTCACCTCTGGGACAAAGAAAAGGTGGTCTTTTAAGACTTGATGACCTCTTAAAAGAGGTTCAACTCATGAAATTGATTTCAATTAAAAATATTCCTTGTATGTTACCATGGTTTTGTTTTCAAAGGAGGCAAATGTCTTGTATATAGAAATTCTGTTTGTAATATATATATCACTGCTAAATTGTGAAATTAAATATAAACATATTCTTTTTTTCCAAGGGGAGATAACTTGAATGAATTGATGAGAAGAGTGAACCAGATGAAGATGGATGCTGAAGTTTGATCTAACTATATATAAATAGTGAACTTCAATTCTTGACTGTGATAGAAACAAGGGGAGATAACTGTGTTCATTCACATGTAACAATTGGGTCTTTAGTCATACCACTAACAAAGAGGTTGAATGGTCCAAAACATTCTGGATGTGAATATGATACAGGAAGAGTTGTTTCCCTTTCATAAGTGAAACTTCAGAGATTTTGAAGTTTGGAAGTAATCTTGTACACAATTGTAAGATAACTTTTGTAATTCATTGAGAAATGTATTATATTGAAAATTATAATGATAAAGCAATGATTCAATCTAATTAAAATTACATCTCCACACTTGCTCCCTATTTTCTATTAGTTGTTTACTAGTCGCAGTGTGGGCATATATTTGTTTAGTTCTCATACTAGGATCTTGTTGTACTGTGATCAACAGTGGCAGCAATCTTGAATTACTGGTCTGCTCAAAAGGAACATACAATGATTATTCACGAACAGTGTGAGTGCAATCATTTCAGTGGTTTCCAAGAGCATTTGTAATGAAGACAAATCGGCACTTAACTGTTGAAAAAAAAGATTTTATGTTTCTAGAATAAAATTTAATTAAAGCCAATCTTAATCTTGAATTTTTCCAACAATCAACATTGATGTCTTATCAAAATATTATACATGTATTAATATTTTAAAATAGGAAATCCACCACAATATACCTGAAATATTGTTGAAAGTGGTGTTAAAACACCATTAACCCAACCCAACCCTAAAATAGGAAATTGTCAACTAAAAAAACATTTCAAAGCCAGCTTATTTTGGAAACAGATCAAAACTTTCATATTTTGGTTTGTGCAAGTCTCTTTTAAATGTTCACTAGTGTCATAAATAAAATCGAATAGCTATTACAGTGAGTGATTGTTATTTAATGCAAACTCAGCAATTTTTTCAGCTATATCATGGCAAGAACAAGTTAATTTTCAATGAGATGATGATGAGGTCTGCAGCTACATGGCAAGGAGTAGTTTAACATATATTCCTGGTTTTTCTGTGAAATTTTTCTTTCAGCCGATTTATACTGAATATGCAAATTATGCATATTTTGATAAAAGATCACATTTAAATCTTTTCCTCTGAAACCGCTGAACCAAATTAAACCAAACCTGGCAGGGATAGTCCTTGGGTAGTCCCATTTCAAAATTGTGTCCGACAGCCCCGCCCTCCATTCAAGATGGCTGCTGTTACTAAAAATAGAAATTTCTTCAATTGTCCTTTGCTGCTTTAGTATAAGTCAAAATGAGCTCAAATTTTAACTGCAGCTACATGGCAAGGAGTAGTTTAACATATATTCCGAGTTTTTCTGTGAAATTTTTCTTTCAGTCGATATATACCGAATATGCAAATTAGGCATATTTTGATAAAAGATCACATTTAAATCTTATCCTCTGAAACCGCTGAACCAAATTAAACCAAACCTGGCAGGGATAGTCCTTGGGTAGTCCCATTTCAATATTGTGTCCGACAGCTCCACCCTCCATTCAAGATGACTGCTGTTACTAAAAATAGAAATTTCTTCAATTGTCCATTGCTGCTTTATTATAAATCAAAATGAGCTCAAATTTTAGCTGCAGCTACATGACAATGAGTAGATTAACATATATTCTGGGTTTTTCTGTGAATTTTTTCTTTCAACCAATTTATACTGATTATACAAATTAGACATATTTTGATAAAAGATCACATTTAAATCTTCTCCTCTGAAACCGCTGAACCAAATTAAAGCAAATTTGGCTGGGATGGTCCTTGGGTGGTCCCCTTTCAATATTGTGTCCGACAGCCCCGCCCTCCATTCAAAATGGCTGCTGTTACTAAAAATAGAAATATCTTTAGTTGTCAATTTCCACTTTATTACAAATCAAAATGAACTCAAATTTTAACTGCAGCTATATGGCAATGAGTAGTTTAACATATATTCAGGGTTTTTCTGTGAGATTTTTTCAGCCAGTTTATTCCGTTTAGGAATATTATGAGATAAAAATCACATCAAAATCTTTTGCTCAGAAATTTGAGTGGAAATGATCTTTCAAAATTATGTGTAACACCCCCATTTTCTATCAACTTTAGATGTCAAATTTAAAACCAGGTGAGCGATTACAGGCTCCTGGGAGCCTCTAGTTTTTAAATTTACATGTATGACATCGTTTGCATAAAAATATTCTGCTATTCAAGATGGCCTCTGACGATGACCATCTACATGTAATCAATCTTACATGAAATTTAATTGTTGAACAAGACTACTATATTGTTTATCAGTATTTATTACTATCAATTTTAAAACAAATAATGATACACTGTTACATGTATTAATATAGATATTCCATGTAAGAAACAAATTCTTAAATAACTATAAGGAATCTTTGGCAATGTTAATTAGTGATCAATCAAACAATATTAAAAGATTGACTAGAATGGAGAGAGAAAAAAAGCTTGTTCCCATGTTAAACATAAAGATAGTCCAGAAATACTTCAACTACACATGTAACTAACTTTTGAAATAATAACACCTTGCCTAAGCAGGATTCTAACTCATAAAATGGTGATATGCACTTGATTGTAAATAGTTGTAAATAATTTACTTTGAGCGACCACCTCTATTAAGCAATAACTTGTATTGTGTGACTAATTTTAGTACCCTTTAGAGTGCATTTTATATTAATTAAACCTGTATTAAGTGACCACCTGTCTTACATGACCTTATTTCAATGATCTCTTGGAAGGTCACATAAGACAGGTTTGACTTAATTTGTAAATTCCTACATTTAACCACTCCTCAACTGTTGGTATTCGTTATTCCACTAGAGCGTGGATTATTACGTTGGAACGTTCTCCAAGCCTCAACTGCCTTTTCTATATCTTCTTGGTCCATTATTTTAAAATGTTGTAGACCAATCAGAAGTTCTTGCCGTGAATTTCCTGCATAGCTATTGGATAAATATGCTGGAAGTCCTCGATAACCATCTCCCATGGTAAATAAGGGGGGACGAATAATTCCAAGTGTCTACAAAAATAAGAATAAATATTACCGATAATTTGTTTGAAAATAAAATGAACAACAAAAATATCACATGGTCAGAATAGTTCCAAAATAATTTATGGGTCCAAACATCTGTTCTTTGTGAAATCATGAAACTGTTTTGCTAAAGCTATAATAGTGAGTGATTGTTGTTTAACGCCACCTCAGCAATTTTTCAGCTATATCATGGCGAGAATAAGTTAATTTTCAATGAGATAATAATGAGGTCTGCTTTCCACTAACACGCTTAGTTGGATTTTTATAGTGCTCACTGAAACAACAGTTCACGGATATACATGTTGCCCCACTCTGACACATTATCTTGATTCTGAGCCAACCCGTCTTTCTCCTTAATGCTACATGTTTAGTGGAGAAGCAAAATACCAATTTTATAGTCTTTGGTTTGACCCCATCGGGTACAAACCCACGATCTACAGCACTTGAGGCGAGCACGCTAACCATTACACCACCGATGCGGTTCTAAAGATATAATAATTTGTCAGCATTTCAGAACAAGAGAAACAGTACTTGTACTACAATTAGTGCATTTACTGTCTATATAAACCTTTGCTTTCTATGTATACCAGATGTATAAAGTCTCCTGGTACCCAGCATCTTACATTGTATGTAGAGCAAAGCATAATAGACACTGGTGAAAGGCGGACTGTACAGTAGACACCCTTCAAGAAATATCCAACCAATATATTTCCAATGATTTTTTTTTTTTTTTTTGGCATAAATGACATTGCAGTATAAAAACAATATTTGTACATTATCTGGAAATTTAAAATCAATTTGTACTCGCTTCGAAACAGGAAAGAAAAGCTTGCCAGAGGCTCATCTTTCTTATTGTTTCTAAATCTTGTACAAAAATTTTATATTTGCCGACAATGTATGTATATTGTCTATATACGGAGGCCACTTTCAACAATATTTGAGTTATATCGTGGCATGGAGAAAGCGAGTACCTGGAGAAAAGCACTGACCTGCTGCAAGACACTGACGAACTTTATCACATAATGTTGTATCATGTACACCTCACCATGAGCGGGATTTGAACGCACAACGTTAGTTCAATATCTTACAATTTTCATGATGGTGCATGTGGGAACAAGTTACTTAATGATGGAATGATGAGGTCTGCTTTGTACTAGACCATGAGGCCCTTGACGGTAAAACTGGGAATGTGGGTTCAGCTGCCTGGGATTTAAAACTAAAGGTTCCCGAGGAGCCTGTAATCACTCACTCAGTTTTCAATTTGACTTCTAAGTTGTATAGAAAAATTTCAACTGATTCTTTTTTTTTTGGCCATTTGAAAATTCTGCCCATAGTAATGGAAGCCATCTTGAATCAATGATCTGTACAGTTCAAATTTCTGAGCAGAAGGTTTTAAGGTGATTTTTTTTCTCAAAATATACAAAATTGGTATAAATCCATTGAAAGAAAAATTTGACAGAAAACCCCAAAATATATGTTAAACTACTCATTACTATGTAGCTGCTGTTAAAATTTGATTCATAATAAAGCAGCAATGGACAATTGAAGAAATTTCTATTTTTAGTAACAACAGCCATCTTTAATGGGCAAGGCTGTCAGACACAATTTTGAAAGGGACCCACACAAAGATCATCCCTGCCAGGCTTGGTTTAATTTGGATCAGTGGTTTCAGAGAAGATTTAAATGTGAAAGTTAACGACAGACGACGGACGGACAAAAAGGGACACCAAGTGATGGCAAAAGCTCACATGGCTCATTCATATATTCCAAAATAGAGTTCATAGACATAAAATGTCAATAAATCCATCTTACCTCGTCTCCATAATCTGGGGCAGACAAATTCTTTAACTCAATTTCTCTAAACTCATCCATTGTGAATTCCTTTCCATAAAAATGTAAAACCAGGTTTTTACTTTTGTTTACAAATGATATCACATGATTAGTCTCTTCTAATTTGTGTTTCTGCACATCCAAGCCAATTTCTTCTTCTAATTCTCTGTTAGCGCCTTTTAGTGGATCTTCACCAGGGTCCACTAACCCACCCGGAAATCCTAACAGGCCATCAAATCTCATCTGCATCTAGTAAAAAAATGTTTTGGGTTTTAATTACCCATGAGTTTAATTACCTATTCTTATAATTCATGTACATTTGTATATGGTTGTATTTCTTTCGGGCCAGTGACGTTCTCGCCAGTACTGGCTCCAATGGCTTACAAATCCTAAAGTCATTCACTGCATTAGTCCCCTTTTTAAAAGCCGCCCTCCCCCACCAAAGGCTACCCCTCATATAAGGCCAGATTTCAGATGTACCAATAAAGTAAATGTTACTAAATTATAAATTGTCCCTGTCAAGAGAGGTCACCCCTCTTATAAGGCCACTTTTTCATCGCAGAAAGGGTAACCTTATAAGAGAGGCACTACTGTAATAGCAACCGGTATTAGCCTAATTTATCTCGGATAACTCAAATACTCAATTACTTTTGAGTTTGACACAATTGTGTTTGACTATATAGACTTGAATACAATGACATATTACCAGTACAGCAGCTCTAGCTTTGTATAAGTTCCAAAGTACTGAATCATTTCTGGCAAATAACATGGCATGGGACGCATGCTTGAAGGATGAATAAGATGAACCTTTGGACTCTTCATAGGTTATGATGGTAAAATCTTCTTCAGTATCACCAACACGTCCATAGGCCTCATACTGGGCCAATTGACCCCATCCAATCTCTGTCATTTTACTTCAAATCTGATGGGAAAAAAATTGCGAAAATTGTTATTTATATACCAGTAGTCAAACCTGTCTTATGTGACCTTTCAAGGCAACATTGAAAAATGGTCTACATAAGACAGGCGATCGCTAAATACAGGTTTAATCAATGTGAAATGCAATGAGAAGAGAAATTAAAACAAAGTCACCTAATACATGTGGTCACTAAAGTAGGTTTGACTGTACACATAAATGTCTATCAAATTTAATGATGAAATATATACTTTCGTTGATTTGCTTTGCGAGAATGGATTTACCACAGCAATATCACATCGAAGGTGAAGCCCAAGATTTGAGATGCAATGAGAAGTTTATTTCGAGCAAAACATATCAATAATAGTATGTTTATCGAGGATTTCATTGGTAACGTGATGTCATTATAACGCCGTATTAGAAAAACAGCGATATTATGTTAATATCACGCTAGTTGTTTGACCATAGATATATCTCATTGAGTAAAAGATGTGAAGGAGAAATCTATAATGTGAGGGGTTATTAACAGGGTATTAGGTCAAATCGGCGTCTGGTCATTTCGGCACCTATTTAAATAGTTATGTCGGCACCTAACGTTTGACTATTTCGGCACCCAGTCATGGTCAAGTCGACATCAGTACTAAAAATAATATATAGTAATATTATAAGTTATTTACGTTCCTATCTGTAGATATGGAGTGAGTGAGCGATTGTTGTTTAACGCCAATTCAGCAATTTTTCAGCTATATCATGGCGAGAACAAGTTAATCTTCAATGGGATGATGATGAGGTCCGCTTTGTTCTAGACCAACACGTTGAGTTGGATTTTTATAGTGCTCGCTCACTGAAACAACAGTCCACGGATAGACACGTTGCTCCACTCAAACACATTATTCTGATTCCGAGCAATCTTTGCTCTTTGTCCTTAATGATGCGTGCTTAGCAGAGAAGCAACAAATACCAATTTTATAGTTTTTGGTTTGACCCGACCGAGGCTCGAACCGACGATCTACCGCACTCGAGACGAGACCATTACGCCACAGATGGGGTTATATGGAGATTTTAACACCCTGTAGTAGCCAAGTACATCCCGAGGCACAGCCGAAAGGGTGTATAGGCTACTGAATAATTTATTTGTGGAGGAAACCGTAGTACCCAAAGAAAAACTACAGACCTGTCGCAAGTCACTGAACAAAACTATATCACCTATGTATCGAATACACCTCCGCATGAGCGGGATTCAAACTCTCAACTTTAGTGGTTATTGAACAGGTAGTTGTAAATCCATGCATGGTCAACTACCATGCGATCACAATCTTCATCCTAAACTAGGTACAGACAGAACATTTCTTCGGAATCCTAATCTCATCGAGCGATGAAGATACAAACAGAAAATTTCTTCGGAATCCTAATCTCAACGAGATTACAACGAGCTATGAAGATACAGACAGAAAATTTCTTCGGAATCCTAATCTCAACGAGATTAACCACAGAGGCTTGTTACGATTTTTTTTTTTCACTCTACTCTTAAAAAAACACTTAGAGTAGAGTGGGGGAAAAAATCGTAACAAGCCCCTGTGGCTGTGGATTATCGTCACGGTATGTGTTTCATATCATCCATTTTATTTTGATTTCCACAGCGCACGCATTATTTTTTACGTGTCTTCCGGTTTCTATTTATGGAACGTAAACAGGACTACAACGTGACATCTGTAAAAAATGTTAAAAGTTTGCTTTTAAAGACGCAAGTACCAAAAACAGTGAACCTACCTACTGAACCATACTTTTTGTAATGCTAAAAATTTACTTCATTTATAAAGTAGCTGGAAAAAAATCCAGAAGGGCTATATATAAAACTGAACTATGTTGTCTGCCTCTCAGACACCGGCTCTTCCTGTCATGTAACTGTTATGGGGTCACTGATCGTACTTGTAAACAAAAGAGCTGACTGAAATGTGTCTATTTCTTATATAAAATACATGTCACTTTGCAGTGCATTGTGGTTTCAGCACTAAAAAAAACATCAAAAGTAAACACAATTTTGAAAGTGGTAGTATGATTTGGTAGATGGCCAGAACCATGAAATTTTAAAACCAGCCATTTCCGGATTTTATATTCGTTTCCATCCCGTATATCGGCCCTGTTTTTACTTCATACGAAAACAGATGACGCCATTTTACTGACAGCAAAAGTTGTCAGATAATCGAGAGTATATTAAAATACAAGAATGGCTTTAAAAACAATCTTATGTACAAAGAAATATTTAACTAGCCATTCTTTGAAAATTCTAATCAACATATGAATGAAGGGTTAACATTGTTAATCGCTATATCGAGTAATCGATAATAGTATGAAAACCCATAACACGATGCTAACTGGTGTAAAGTGTTCAAATTGTTAGTTCTCTTTTTTACTGTAGTCTGTACTTTTTGGAACCGTGACCATTAGCCAGTCTTATCAACAAATCCTTCGCTCACTACCTTTAAAAGTTTAGTTAGAAACCAACAAAAATAGACATGGAAAATTCCATCACTATTTTGATTTTACGTGTGTAAATAAACTGGTTTACTGTCTAACATATTAATACCAGTATTAAGATAGTACTAAACAGCCAAAAGGGCATAGAGAAGCGCTTGGTGATAAACAGGGAATTATAAAACAAGTTTTATAATTCCAAGTTTTATTATTCCCTGGTGATAAACAAACAAACAAACAAATGCTTTATTGTCAATCAAGACGCCCACAATGAGCAGTATAATCAATAAAAAAAAAAATCACAGTATACAATTGATTCACATAATCATTTTTTCATTGGATAGGACAACACCAAACAAAATAATAATAAAAAAAAATCACATTTAGTCAGAAATATAGTCATAATGGGTGTATTTTAGTTCTACCAAGCACAGAGACCCATTCATTCCACAATTTAATTAAGGCAGAGTTCTAGCATTACTATAAAAATAAGTAGCAGCATGATGCATCAAAAAAAAAAAAAAAGTTATTTAATAATTTACTAAGTATTATTATCCCTAATTAGTGGGCGTTACTGCTTAAAATATAATTTCTCTTATTATAAAATTTTGTTAATAAAGCGTATAACTGATTATAAATGTAGTGATCATCTGCTGAAAGAAGCCAGACAAATTTACTTTTATTGTCCAAAAATTTAAGGTTAGAGAAGCGAGATTCCATTTGATCCAGAATCTCCCTCCTAGTGTTGGCTAGTGAGGGGCACTCCAAAAGAATGTGGATCTCATTTTCCACATCTAGCTTGCACAATCTACATATTCTTTGTTCAGCTGGAATATTCATATATCTTACTTTTTCAATCTCAAGTTTATGTGAGCTAATACGAAATTTAGTTAAAATGTTTCTCTGGTTATATGTTCCCCAATTCAGATACGGTTCAAAAGCAAACTGATCTTTAAATAATCTATATGTTCTAAGTTTATTACCACATGAATTATGTCTGTTATCATTAAATAGCTCACTCTTCCAGGTATTTTTGTATTTCATACAAAGACACTGGAATATATAATGCAACGCCACTTTCAACAATAATTCAGTTATATCGTGGCGGTCAGTTTTATTGGTGGAGGAAACCGGAGTACCCTGAGAAAACCACCGACCTGTCGCGAATCACTGACAAACTTTATCACATAATGGTGTACACCTCGCCCTGATCGAGATCACTCACAACATCGGGACCAGCTCTGTTAACATTGACCAGTGAAATAGAATTAAGTTGTATCCTTGCCTTTAAGGTATGCTAAATTATTTTTATCAAGCAAGTATTTAACTTTTATCTGGCTAAATGTATCTAATCTATTGTCGCTAGATATACTGTTGGTGAAATTAATAATTTTTCAGTTCTGTAATTGAGGGTTGGGTGTTTAGTTGTTTAACGCCACTTTCAACAATATTTCAGTTATATCCTGGCGGTCAGTTTTATTGATGGAGGAAACCGGAGAAAACCACTGACCTGTCGCAAGTCACTGACAAATTGTATCACACAATGTTGTATCGAGTACACCTCGCCATGAGCGGGATTCGAACTCACAACTTTAGTGCTTAGGCACTGATTGCACAGGAATTAAAGACATGGCTGCAGACATTTCTAAATACTAATTTAGTAGAATTTGGAATGTATGTGATTTAATTTATAAAAGCAAAAGAGGTACATTTCATATTTCATTCTGTTTCACATATCCTCAGTTTAATAATAATAGTAGTGTCGATATAGATTTATAGTTATGAAGCAGGCCGAGGTTGGTGTAAAGAAGTTTATCAATTAAAAAAAGCTCCTTAATTCTTATGGATTTTGATTGAAAAATGAAAAATCAGTAAGAAAAGTAACTGAAGATTTATCTATACTAAAACGAAGGATATATTTTTGCAACTGAAATGGCACGAATTTCACTCCTCCTTCTCATGTGAGAGGCCAAGCTAACATAAACAACATCTATAAGATATAAAAAAAATTTACATCAACTTAGCGGTTACGTTGGAGGGAATATTTAAGACAGTAAAAAAGAAAAGGAATTATACCGGTATTCATTTAAAAAAAAATTATATCTACATCAGAAAGAAAAATGGATCTAGATATCTATGACTATTGATGATTGAAGGGAATTCATTCTAAATACAAAAGAGAAATATCAAACTATCTGCTAATTATTGAGCAGAGACTTTAAATCGATGAATCGGCTACTGAATGAACACCAAGCAGTGAATATTCCCCATTGTACATCATAGAAATATGAGATGTAGCTTTCTCATAAAATCACGTCTTTCTGAAATTGTTCTGAACGACAATTAAGAGTATAAATGGATCTCTTCCAGTACCAGCCTATACTATACTCTTACTTGAAATGACGATGAAGTATATATACCAGACCAACCACGCAGAGTTTGGTTTTTATTGTGCTAGCTGACTGAATCAACAATACACAGGTAGACCTGTCACTCTAATCCTGACACATTATTCTGATGCTGAGCAGATCAGTCTTTACTCTTTCTCTGAATTGAGACAAATTTCATTCATCACTTTGTGTTGTGTATAAGGGTAATAACAAAATTACCGAACTCTGAACAATCTTACAAATAAAGGTAATAACAAAATTACCGAACTCCGAACAATCTTACAAAGGGAAAGTAAAAACTCATAATTATATAAACAGATAAAATCAGTCAACAACCGGAAAACTGTGAAAACCGTAATGACCCTGACTTGGTATCCTCTTTTGATTTACGGCTTCTGATTACCGTTTTGGTAACGTCAAACTTTTTTGTATTTGTCCGGACGTAGATATCATTAGCCTGATGTAGAATTTAAATTTGGCTCGCCAACTTTTAACGCTAGAGCACCACTGCATATGTATTGTCGATGATTTTACCGATCAGCGAGTGTATGGCACTACCGGAAGCTAACCTTAAGATGCATCAACTCAGCAAAGAGCTAGACTAAATTTTGAAGCTATATTGCAAACAGTAATAGTGAAGTTCGTCAATCCAGCGATTTCGTTCTTCCCTCCTTACGAAATTTTATCCTGCAATTTTGTGATTTTGAGTACTAATAAAATGGGTCAAATAAACTTCAGTGTTATTAGGTCATGGACCTAATAAAGAATTTCTGGTACCTGATTCATGTAGAGCGACAGAAAGAACGATAAATCGCTGACATTACAGATGACGCCATTGAAAACGATTAGAACAACGCTTGTTTGTTACTTTCAGACAGTTTGGAAGCTGTTTTGGACTTTTTAATATTGCAAGATAAACACAAAATATGTACATTTTCGTCAAATATAAAATTAATTTGCACTCGCCACGAAACAGGCTGGAAAATTGTATGGCGCTGTACGTATATTGTATATATATATGCAACATTTTGTGGCTCGACAAAATTTGTACCTTATAGAGAGTCTTTCAAAATTTGTTTTTTTTTATTTGAGGAAAAAAACGATCGTCCTTCTAGTGTTTGGGGGGAGGGGGGGGGGGGGGGGAGCGGGGCGTCGTGGTCGTGATCGTATGGTAGTTAGATTTATAACTACCTATGCAATCAGTGCCTATCGCCACTAAAGTTGTGAGTTTGAATCTCTCCCAGACGAGGTGTACTCGATACAGCATTATGTGAAAAGTTTGTCAATGACTTGACGCAGGTTGGTGGTTTTCTCCGGGTACTCCGGTTTCCTTCACCAATAAAGCTGACCGCCACAATTTAACTGAAATATTGTTGAAAGTGGCGTTAATTCCATAAACCAAACCAATGGGAGGTCTTCTATGAAAAACACTTACAGACGTGTATAAACAATGAAGCTTTATTAGACATAAGATCCGGGTAACGGTGGACGTAGATCATATCAGTTAGAGGATATTAGAATAACATTTTTCACTCTCTTATTAGAAATCCTGAGAAAGACGAGTACCAAAAATCCATCACTGCTCCATTACGGTCGTGATAAATACCATGTGATCGAACAAGAACAGTATCGCCTTTCTGGAGATCCATCACGGCCATGTTGCTTCCGGAAGAAAAGAAATCTTTATCGTAAGCATATGTCTGCGCCATGACGTTTAAGTTCTTGGTAATCTCTGTTTCTAGATGTTTTCCTGGTTCTGCTAGCGTGTGTACGTAAAAAGCGTATAACCCCTGGACCCTGCACGTGAATATTCCTGTTAGATGATTGTAATCATTTCCTAGGTTCGTATAAACTTGGTCAAATACAATAACCTGATTATCACCGAGATTAACTACGTCTTTAGAAATTACAGCAGTAAATCCTATTTTATGGGCGGTGCCTGAAAGAAACATACAGAAGTAAACAGAAATGAAAATTATTTGTCTATATTATGAAAAATGAAGTAGGGTTAGTTGATAGAGCGGTGGTTTACTATGCGAGATGTCACGGGATCGAATCCCATCGAGTGCATTGCATTTTTCGGAGATAAAACATGCTCTATTATTATACTTCAGTATCTGTTTTCCTTTATAAAAACATGATAGTAGTTTTGCTATTGCATCCTAAAACCAACTGCATGACTATTCCCCGGGTGGTGCCGGTCAATAATTTTAGGACTATTCTCCTCTAGTAATTTTAGCAATCGTATTTCCCGCACTTTTCTAAATCATTCATCTCGTTGGTTTAAATTAAATGACGTAATTTTGCATTAATATCTGCAGGTGAAAGATGGACAATTCGATGTCTGTTTATGAAATATTGAACTAAAGAATTTGTATATGATGGAATGATCCTATCACCCTCTAATAGAGGACAAATGCCAATATCCATACAAAAAAGAATGAACTAAATAAAAAATGCACACACATGAAAATGTATTAGTTTTAAAAAGCACTAATAAAGTAGACTAGAAATCCATTCGAAAAGGACCTCAATTTAGAATTTTGAATAGCACAGTTGTTCAGTATAATAAAACACTTATAGACTTGATATTCGTTTAATAGCACTTTTATTGTCTCCTCTGTACCAACTATTGTCCTCGGCGTTGCCTCGTACACTAGTTGGTACCTTGGGGACAATAAATGTGTTATTACCCTCATGCCCAGTCAATAAGTGTATACTGTTGCAATATTTTACTGTGTACTGGTGAAGGTCCCCATGGCTCAAACTCACAGAGTTGCTCAGTAGTCCCCGAGCGGCGAATAGAGGACAACATCTCGATGGGGTTTGGCAGGGTATAATACGGAAAGCCAAAGATTAGTGGGTAACGTGTTTGGACCTAGCGAAACGCGTCATGCACGCTAAATACCTCTTCGTAGATTTAGAAGAAGAGTAGACGTTTTGTAGCCGCTACAAAAGACTACATGTTTCGTCCCTGTCCAACTATCCATGCTTTTTCAGTAGCTGTCAGAAGTTGTTGACCCGGTTCACTTCCCTCATTTCTATTAGTTTTTTTTTATATATTATTCCACAGATCTAGAACAGTGGCACGGCATTCCGCTCATTCCATGTAACATAAATACATTAGACAGACTTAGTTTTCTATCCTTATTTGTTTTTGAATGAGTTTTTTCCGGGACATTTATTTTGATTAAATATACGAATTCATTTTTGGTAAGGGGTTTAAATTTTCACACGAACCTGTATATAAAGGTTAATGTCATTGTATTCTGACCTAGATCTAGGACAGCGGCACGGATTTCTCCTATTCTATTTAACAATAGAAACACAATAGAATTTGTCCCGTGGTGTGGCGCATAATCACACAAAACCACTACTACTAGACCAACACGATTAGCTGGATTTTCTTTTATTGTGCTAGCTCACAGTCCGCGGGAAGACATGTCTCTCCACTCGGACGCACTATCCTGATTCCGAGCCAACCAATCGTTGTTCTTACTCATTCTGTGTGCTTAGCGGAGAAGCAACAAATACCAATTTGATTGTCCTTTGTTTGACCCAACAAGGGATCAAAACCACGATCTACCACATTCGCGTGTCTTTAATACATTTCACTTAAAATTACGAATTACATGATGAAGCAAATCGCATAAATATAGATTATTACATGACATTGTTCATATCATACCCTTTATCAGCCCTAGGTCATGATATCAGCCCGAGAGCCGATAGTCTCTATGGATGATATATGAACGAGGTCTGATAAAGGGTATGATATGAAAAATGACATGTTATGATATGTTTATCATATACAATGTACTTCAACAGAAGAAATAACTGATTTGTACCAAAATGTTTAGTAATTTTTGTAGTAGACTTAATAATATACAAAAATGTAGTTATAGAACAAGAAAGTTATTGTTTTAATATGCAAATCCAATAAATGCTCTTTTTTTTTTCCTTTTTTTTTTAGCATTTTCAATATCATAAGAGAGAAAAATGATAGTAATAATAATTTTTTGTGTAAATATTCAATAAATATAGATTATTACATGGCATTTTCCATATCATACTCTTTATAAGGCCTAGAGCCGAGAGGCCCAAGGGATGACATATGAACGAGGGCTGATAAAGAGCATGATATTAAAAATAACATGTTATGATATGTTTATCATATACTTGAACAGAGGAAATAACTAATTTGTATACCAAAATCTTTAGTCATTTTTGGCTAAAATTAAATGCGTAGCTGTAGAACAAAAAATGTATTGTTTTAATACGCAAATCCAATAAATGCATTTTTTTTGGCACTTTCAATGTCATAAGAGAGAAAATTGGATGCTAATAATTTTCTGTGCAAATATTCAATAAAACAGTTTAGCTCGCCATGCTTGTAAACACAGTTTTCCGGAAATTCACAAGTGAACTTACGAAAATTGACGGAAAGGCATGTAATAACATCCCGGAAGCAGTTAATAAACTTGCTTTATCAGCCCGCTTTGGCCATTCTTGTGAAACTGGGTGAACTAAACATGACTCTTGTTATTAGCCTAAACAAATTTCAAAGTTTTATCACAGGATAAAATGTTAGCTGTATTATCTACAAGTATATGATAATTATAGATTAATACATGTCCTTTTTCATATTGCCCTTGTTATCAGCACGAGACCTTGATATCGGCCCTGAGGGACGATATCAGTCGAGGGCTGATGACAAGGGCAATATGAAAAAGGCCATGTATTAATCTACTTATCACATATTTTGCCAGGGCAGATAACATGTTATTGCCCTCGAAAAATGTTATTGCCCCGGAGGCAAATAACACGCTGCAAATTATGCTTTTATTACACATGCAAATTCGGCGTTATTTCAATAAAATATGTGATAATATCTTTTATAACACACAATTGCTAAGGGACACGAAGTCATTTAATTCTGAAGTCGTTTAACACATTTTCCCGTTAATGGCGAAAATACTTTTTTCTCCATGAGGGAAACCTCAACCCTCAATCAATATTAAATAGTTGTTTCCATATAACAAAACTTACCGCCAAATCCACCGGACATCAGCAAAGACACATTGGTTTTTAGATTTGCCACAGTAGCCATAATATGTTGCACCTTATAATCTAGACTTAAGACAGCATTAGTAGGATCAAGTAGGAGACGTTTTTGATGCGAACCTTGAAAAAGAGAATGACAATAAGCTTAATTTGCGGCTGAAAAAAAAGCCTCCTTTAGTTCTTGCCTCGAAAAATGTATATCAACACATATATGACTTGTATATATAGGAACATATCACCTTCTAATCTGTGCTTTGGGGAAATACGTAAAAATATCAAAGACAGGAGAAATGTTCGAGTAACTTTCGGAGCACCCAGATCTGACCCTTTTGTAGTGGAGTTTGTGTTGCTTGATCGATCATTAGTTTTATGTGTAGTGTTTTGAAGAACATTGTTTGTCCATCTGTCCTTTTTCTTTTGGTCATTGAATTGTCTGCCCTTTTTCTTTTGGTCATTGAATTGTCTGCCCTTCTTCTTTTGGTCATTGAATTGTCTGTCCTTCTTCTTTTGGTCATTGAATTGTCTGCCCTTTTTCTTTTGGTCATTGAATTGTCTGCCCTTCGACTTACGGCTTCTGATTACCCCTTTGGTACCTTCAAAGTTTCCTCTTTTTTTTTCGATCTCGTTAAAAACAAGTATGTAACAGTACAGTTACAAAGGTTACTGCTATAGCCTATAGGTTCTGTTAATGTAAATAGAATACATGTATAGCATTTGTATAATTTATTAAATATGTTAATTGTGAATTTCACTAATTAATGATGAACTGTTTTTAGGAATTACGAGAACTGGCTCAGTTACGACAGTAACGCGTAAGCTGTCGTAACTGGACAAGTTCTACATGTGACTGTCGTAACCGAGCAAGTTCTAATGATTTCTAAAACACATGGTTGTTCAATTAACAAGAATATCATAACAAACCTCGAAAAAATCAGTGTATAAGTTGTTCATTATAAAATAAAATAAAATGTCGAAATGTACATAATATTTTCACGCTCAATATAATTGAAGTTAATTGTTTGTTGGCTATATATACACTAACATCTAACTATCTATCATAGGGTAACGCCATCCGTCATATTTTCAACCAATCGGCGACTATAGACTATCAATTCTTCAGGCATTGAAAACTGACCACGCGCTGAGAGCGGTCAACATATTTAGTTGAGTTGCATATGAATGGACTGTGAGTTCTTGTAACTTGTTTCCCAATCCTATTAATTACTTCTTATTATGTAATGTATATAGCTGAATATTGTAATGTTATATTGAATTAATTAATAAAATATGTTTAAACTAATGGACTGTGAAATGATTGAAATGTAACCGGACATGACCTCTTACGGGATGTTGTCAGATGATAGTGTCTCTTCAAACAAACTAAACAACAAAACAAAAACAAATAAGAAACAAAGAAACAAATACGGAAAAGAAAAAAAACCCAAAACAAACCAAAATCTAACCACCAAATACAAATGTATATTTTGATGTATTTTACACCTTAGAGGATTGCCAGATGAAAAATAAAGAACTATTTTATGTGAGATTTAAACAATGTAGGCCCTGTATCTCGATGTAATATATACGTTAGTGATCTACCTGCACGATTCTCTGTACTGATGCCACCTTTCATAAACGATTGTAAAGTCTTCTCTGCTTCTGTGAGTCTTTGAATGGTTTGCGCTAATTTCGATTTTGTATCTTCTAAATCGACTCTTGATTTTTGGTACAAAATATGCAGATTGTCCATCTCGTTCTTCATACTTTGATATTCAGTCATTTGAAAATTTGTATCATCTCTTCCTGATCGACTTCCTATAAAGAGAGGAGACTAAATATGATGATAAGACTGCTACCAGTGTGGAGCAAGAACTGCCTACCCTTCCGGAGCACCTGAGTTCATCCCCGATTTTAACTGGGGTTCGTGTTACTCGGTCTTTAATTTTATATGTATGTTTTGTAGATCGTTGTTCGTACTTTTGTCCTTTTTCTTTTGGCTATTGTATTGTTTGTCCTTCTTCGATTTACGGATTCCGATTACTCCTTTGGTGTCTTCAAACTCTTCTTGAATACTCCCCTACATAATGACTACTATGCATATATGACCTTATAAGTCATTGAAGGAGAAATACTTTTAAGCTTACGAAGAAAGTGTTGGTATAAGGCAACAACAACAGAAATATATAAATAATAATAATAAAAATACGATTAAGTTGAGGTAATCACTTCGAAGGTTTTACGACCGCCACTATGGCTCGGTTAACCGTTACGGAATATATGTGTCACATATTATCACGGACACGTTCCGTTTGTCGTAATCGCAATCCCGTTCTTTCCTCATCCATGTCATCGGGCTTGCAACAAAGGAGTAATCGGAAGCAGTAACTCGAAGAAGGGGAGACAATACAATGGTCAAAAGAACAAAGGACCAAAGAATGATATATGCAAAACACTTAAGCAGAAAACTAAAGATTGAGCAACGAATTCAGTGCGTATGACGTCTTTCTGAAATAACCTTCATCAGATATACGGTCATAGTCAGATGATTGGAAAGATAACTAATTCAAAAGTCTTTGAGAACAAGTAGACCGAGGAAAGGATAGTCTTCAATTACATGTTTATAAGTAAAGTTTAAGCACGTGATGCATTTAGCAACTGTACATTGGTTGTCATGGATAGAACATTAAATGTTGTTTCTAATAATTTCTGAATTAATTTTCCAAAATGTCATATATATTTTTTATAAAGCAAAAGATCGGACTTTTGCTGTCACAATGTCTCAAATGGTTAAAAGTTTTTAAACAACCTTCTTAAGTTTTATACTGGAGAAAAGGTATAATAATTCAAGACTGCTTTCATTTTAACGCCGTTTGTCTGGTTCTGTGTGTGAGGATTGACATTTTACCCGCATGTGGAAAGCACCTGCACGGCCGCATCGTTTCTCTAAGAGGCGAAGGTTGGGCCTATAAACCAGCTTACGATTTCCGCATAAAAACGACGTTCGGTTCGTCTTTACCTCCAGTTTTATGTAGAGTGGCTCGTGTCTTATTTACGTTATTTGTGTTTGCATGCGCATAGTGGTGTCCAACACATGCTTTTTTTGTCTTCGTCTTGTATACCCTATTTGCCAGTTTCTCTGGATTGTCAAATTTTTGACTGCCTCTTCGGTTATCTCTAAAGTTTATTTAACACCGCCACTTTTTATTGAAGTGCCTGTACCAAGCCAGGAAAGTGAGTGGTCATGTATTTGTGTGTTAGGGGTATCAATGTTAACTCTTTCTACTATTTTTCTATTGGATCTTAGAAATGTTCAGATAGTGTGGTATTTGTTTGTCATTTTATTTGACTATGTTTTACATTACTTACCGATTGCAAACTCTGCTTGAGTGTACGCATGGGACTGAAAGGTCTCTTTCGATTCCTTCAATTCTATCTTAAGTTTTAACATCTCAGCCTTTAGCAGTTCTATTTCACCCACCAAGTTTTCATTTTGTTGTTCGTTACATAAACAACTTAAAAACATTAAGTAAAATGCTAAAATGTAAGGAACCAACATGTTGACGGATTTTAAGATTTAAATCTGAAGTAAACCTTTATCAAAACTTGATAACAAGAAGGAAGAGACTAAAACATCTGGAATCTAAATGAGGAAGATAAGAAATCTATTTTGACATTCTGCGAATGTAAAGATCAATTGTACAAACTATATTAGGCGAGTGTATATTTATCATACAAAGTGAAACATATAATGCCGTTGGTGTTCAGAGCCAAAAGAGCTGGAAGGCCACATTTAAGTACCGAATAATGATTACCAGAAGAATAAAAAAAAACACAATTAACAAACCTACAGAATTATTTGGTGAGAAAATACACCGATTCATGGAGGAAATGATATAGTTTGTGGGTGACAGCATTTTCATTACTGGTGTTTTCCCACAGACTAGGGATAAAAGGTGATGATAGATATTCTAATTAGCATACAAATTAGGTAGAAGTGTTGTGCCATAGACTTGCAGCATTCCAAGGGTACAAATTGTGCACCAATACTTAATTTTTATATAAGCATGAGGCGTAATGTATACATTGCCCCAATTCAATCCACCAGTGTAAGAATAAGATTTTTAGCTGACATTTTGTTTTAAAGTTTGCTAATCATATAAGGGGGTTTGAACCAACACCGTGGGTACATGTATTGCAGCACCTATTCGCTTAACGCAATGGACCATTTAGCTTCTTGGCCAGACTGACTATAAAAATATAGCATCATTAACTTATTTTCACTGAGTTAGATTGCTGCCAAATTTATAAAAATACACCATCGTCACACGCTTAACACTAAATATATATGGTAATCTTTAGTTTCTAAGAGTCACCTCGGTTAGTTAAGCTATATATATAATTCACCCCCGATGTTTACTGAGATTCGTGGTGCTAAATCTTTTGTTTTCTGTGTAGTGTTTTGTAAACAGTTGTTTGTCCTTTTTGTCTTTTTTCTTCTTACCATTATATTGTCTGTCCTTCGATTTACGACTACTTGTTACCCCTTTGGTATCTTCTTCAAACTTTTCTGTCTTCTTTTTCGAATTTTCTGACGTACATGACGTTTCGCACGATATTGCGTCGTTCAGCGTAACAAGTTAAATGTGCTTATTTTAACGTTATTTGAAAACACAGCAACGTTTCATTTTTGCTTGCAATAGATGATATATTTTTTTGTAACGAAAATATCTATTTTTTATCTGAATAAATTTCCTTAGTATTCATTTTATTCTATTTTCACGGCTGGTAATCGGCACCAGCAGAACAGTTGGTTCTGCAAAGAAATTCGTGAGGATAACTTCCGGTTTTGGTGGAGGATAGTTCACGAAGACGCTTCGCAAGGTATGTACATGTCAAAAATTGAAATTTTCTTCTTTACTGCTCGAATATTGCAAAATCAGAGAATGCTATGCTGTGGCGAATGCTTTCACCATTAGAAACATGTATAGTTTATTCTTGTATATGAAGTGTAACTCTCGCAAAATAAATCGTCCCATGAAAAACATGACGAAAATTGTGACACTCTTACATTTCTAAATTGTTCTTGACAAAGATGCAAGTTAAATTTTCAATATTTTTTCATCATGGGGGTCTAAATGTAATCGGGGATAAATTCCGATTCCTCAGAAGTAAATTGAAGTCTAGATAAATCTACAAACTGTCAATTTTCCCGTTTTCCTGCTTGAGGAGATCGGTTCTGATAGAGCACATCGCGAATGCATGAGGAGATTTGCTAGTTTTGTTAATTGTTTTCTGCAAAATTGATAAATTGACACTTTTAAACACAAAACTGATAAATACTCTAATCAAAATATACTATTCTCTGTCCACTTTCAGGAGATGCCAGGATTCAAGAGGAAAAGGGGACTGACATTGACTCTTTACAAAAAACCATTTCGATATAGATTGCCTGCATCACCGCCAATGAAACGAACAAAAACAAGTAGCAGTACACCAAATTTAAAATCCCCATCAATCAGCCACACCAAGTTTATTAAAAAAAGTCTCTTTCAATTTCAAAATATTTATATCCTTTCAAACGGGTTTACACATCTATTCGGCGCAACCTTTTTACTAAGGATGACGGAAACTTCACCGCAGATCTACACAAGTTATAATATTACATGATTTCAGCACATACATATGTCCAACGTAAATAAACATTCACTTAGTGCTAGTAGTCATGAATAAATTAAACACAAGATGTCAATTAAACTGGACATATCCTTAAAATCTGTAAAGCGCTTTACATCTTGTAACCACTACTAACAGAGATCTTTTTTATTTACAAGTGTGTACACATAGCACACTACATAATAGAAAAACAAACCACAAATTAATATTATTCTCAACTGTATGATATTTAATTTAGAGTGTATCATTTGTATTAGAAATTATAAAGATATGATTCACATTAAGTTTGATTATAAAATTATCTTACAGTGCATTTTCAATTTTTTTCAATGTACATATGTAAGGGAAGTTAATCTTGTGCATCCAATACACAATGGAAGTTGTCATAAACAACAAATGATCAATAATGACAAGTTAAATCATGGGAAACCGCAGTTACAATTATGAATTGATTCCTTAAATGAAATGTTTCTTTCTAGGTGGACATCCCATGAACAATGAAATATTACTTTTATACTTTTAAAAACCCGACGGGAAGAAGGGCATCAGTTCGTTAATTTATTACCAGACAGACATGCACAATTTGTGATTATACAGTGGATTATACGTGTCGTACCAAAACTAGCAAATCTCCTCATGCATTCGCAATGTGCTCCATCAGAACCAATCTCCTCAAGCAGAAAAACGAGAAAATTGACAGTTTGTAGATTTATCTAGACTTCAATTTACTTCTGACGAATCGGAATTTGTCCCCGATTACATTTAGACTCCCATGATGAAAAAATATTGAAAATTTAACTTGCATCTTTGTCAAGAACAACTTAGAAATGTAAGAGTGTCACAATTTTCGACATGTTTTTCATGGGACGATTGATTTTGCGAGAGTTACACTTCATATACAAGAATAAACGATACATGTTTCTAATCGTGAAAGCATTCGCCACAGCATAGCATTCTCTGATTTTGCAATATTCGAGCAGTAAAAATGAAAATTTCAATTTTTGACATGTACATACCTTGCGAAGCGTCTTCGTGAACTCCCCTCCACCAAAACCGGAAGTTATCCTCACGAATTTCTTTGCAGAACCAATTGTTCTGCTTGTGCCGATTACCAGCCGTGCTTTTCGTGTATTTATTTAAACTTTTTCTTGTTTTGTTTGTATGATTTCCTATGTTTTATTTACTTAGTTATTAATTTGCTTGTCATTTTCGTTTTGTTTTATTTTGTTCTGTTCTTTTACGTTAAACAGTATCAGTGAATTAATAGTTAGCATGCTCGCAAATATCTTTTACTTTTTAATGCTCAAAGTAATAGTTTGATTCTAATACTAAGAGTAATAGAAAATATTCAGTGGTCCTAACATGTTTTATTATTTTTTATGTTTTAAGTTTTAAAATCTTAAAAAAAAACCACAATAATTTTACCGTGTGACACGGGTGCTCCACAGTGGAGGAAACTACGCGGGAGATTGGGGTTGATTCATGGTCGGGTCAAACCAAAGAATTCAAAATTGGTGTGTGCTGTTTCTCCTCTAAAAACGTAGCGTCTAGAGTCAGTATAATATCTCTGAATTGGGTGACTTGTCTTCTTCCTGCGAATTGTTACTTTAGTGTGCTAGCTCTATTCAATCGGCTCAGCATGTCCGTCTAAAACAGAATTCATTTCAATAGCTTCAAACATAGCTTGTTCTTGCCACGATATACCTGAAAAATTGCTGACTTGGCATCAAGAAACAATTATCAGTCCACCGTTTTAGTATTATTTTTTGTTTTGTTTTTGCTGTTTGTTTTTTGTATTTTTTGTTTTGTTTTTATTTGTTTCTGTTTTTTGTTTGGGGGGGGGGGGGGGGGGGTCTTGTTTTTTTTTTTTTTTTTTTTTCGAAAAGAGGTCGATTCAAGATGTTTTAGTACATTGCACTCGCACATTTGTGATAAGAGTCTGTCAGTTACTCACCAATGTGATTGAGAAGTACATTTGTTGGAGATTTTGTTGATAAAATATATGAACTGATAAAAAATACATAAGTTCATTTAATGTTTTTTACTTCTGTATGTATATATGAAATACTAAGCTAGTATCCTTTCTGGGTCTAGTGGGGTAGGTATATTGGATGGTTATCACTTGTTTGAAAGGATAATGATATTTTTTGTGTATATTTTGTGGACAATTGAAGAAATTTCTATTTTTAGTAACAGCAGCCATCTTGAATGGAGGGCAGAGCTGTCGGACACAATTTTGAAATGGGACTACCCAAGGACTATCCCAGCCAAATTTGGTTTAATTTGGTTCAGCAGTTGAACAACTGACATCACATCTCAACAGCATTTTCCATTTTGAGTCTTATAATTTGGTTCAGCGGTTGAACAATTGACATCACATCTCAACAGCATTTTCCATTTTGAGTCTTATATGTCACAAGCCTATGTTTGCATTCAGTTATGTTTTTAGTAACGGTGGCCATCTTGGTTGGGGGCCAATGTCGTCGGACACAATTCTGAAAGGGGACCACATAAGGACCATTCCACCAAGGTTTGGTCCCAAATGTCCAAGTAGTTTTAGAGGAGAAGATTTTTATTTGATTTTTTGCTGAATTTTCTATTTTTAGTAATGGCAGACATCTTGGTTGGTGGTCTGGGTCATCGGAGACACAATTCTGAAAGGGGACCACCAAAGAACCATTCAACCAAAGTTTGGTTCAAATTGGCCCAGTGGCTTCAGAGGAGTTGATTAAAATGTGAAAAGTTAACGGAGACTACGGATGCTCAGTGGTGACAAATGAGCTAATTATTGCTGTGTGTATCTAGTAAGAGTATATAATTATTTAATGACAAACAAGAATTTCAGTATACTGTTTGTATTTACAGTTAAATCAAGGATTTGTATAGTAGAAAGGATACGAATCTCGCTTTATCTCGTGTGGCGATGTTTTATGCTACAACAGAGCAAAAATTCATTCATTCATTTTGAAATGCCTTGAGAATTCGTAGGAAAATCAACCAATTACACCAAAGCTCGTGTTGTACATCGTCTATATACTACACTACACAAAACAATCCTTGGATTTGCCGATATAGGTTCAATGGAAAAGTTTTTTTGATTTTTTCTGTATCACCCCTTGTACACTTAAAATAAAAAAAACAAATCCTTGGTTAAATATATAAAGATATATGTCGACATAAATGATGTCCATTGATCTTTGATTTTTTGTTAATATATGATTGTCCACTGAATATCTTTCTGAATACATGGAGGGAGAGTTTTTAGAATCCCATTAACTGGTTTAACTTCGCCAAAGTTTTCTGTTCTAACCCATGCAGGACATAGGCTTGCATCAAGTTCAGTCGTTACTGCCGAGTTAAAGGTGAAGGGAATGTGGCCACTAAAACTGGCAAAGCATATATGTTATAATTTATCGGAATACTAGTAATGGCTTCGTCTTTAGTCTCACTACCACAGCTCTAAACTATCCCTGATGGATAACACAGGTGGTCTAAAAGACTTCTTACCTAGATTTCACACCCACTGACAAAAACACCTGGATCCGTATGATTGGTTGTACAGCTATATTTTACTGTTTTTGCGTCATTAAATATTGGAAGAATATTATGGGATTCCTATGTTCGACATATTCCTGGTGTTCGGCTAGTCGCTCCTTATTGTGCTGTGTTTTCATTACACTATGTTCTGGTAAAGGAGTTTATGTCAAATTGAATGTTTCAAACTTTTATTTACACATTGTGACATCAACAACGATTTTGCACACAACATCGTTGTTCCTGATCTTATTATATACGACAAGAGCAATGCATGGAGCAGGAGATGAAGACTATTTAGAAACGATTGAACGAACTTCCGGTTTGATTTGCGAGTTCGTGTTGTCTGAACATTTGTTACTAGTGGAGCAAAAACTGCTTACCCTTCCGGAGCACCTGACTTCACCTTCGGTTTTTAGTGGGGATCTTTAGTTTTATGTGTAGTGTTTTGTAGATCGTTGCTTATACCTTTTGTCCTTTTTCTTTTGGCTATTGTGTTGTCTGTCCTTCTTCGACTTACGGATTCTGATAAAACATTTACATTTAAATAAAATGAAAAAATATCAACAAGTAGATAGACTACATGCATTAGTTTGGTCTTAATTTACAAATGACGAAGAAGAGATAAGCTATATATCTGGATTTTTTAAAATAAATATTTCATAAACTGTTTTCTAATATCAGTCAAATGTCTGCCATAAATAAAAATACAAAAGTATTTGTTTTATTGATAAAATTAAACTCTTTATACATTTAAACACATTGATAAATAGATTAAAAATACAAAAGTATTTTTTTTTATTAATATTGATAAAGTAAATATCATTTGAATAAATCACAAATAACACAATTAAATGCAAGTGTATAAGCTATTTGGTACAATCACAATCAGTTATATTTGATCTAATTTGATTCAATGAACACAAATTTGGATTTGTCAAACAGAAACTTTCAGTCATTTTGGAATTCATTGAACAAAAGTCGTAAACAAGACCACAAACAGATCTTTATATGCATTGCTATGTGCACACACTTTCCATATTCATTAACTGTATGAGTTAAAATAATATGGTGGTCATAACAAAAATATTGAAGAAAAAAAAAAAGAACAGAAACAAGATTGAGCAATAACTATTATAATATCAGACAGGCAACCTGTTTGAAGGACAAAGTCCTAAAATTTCAATAATACGATGATCCGTACACGTTATTATCTTTTATTTTCAATGAATTTTGTAGCCGATTTGTTATGGCTGTTCCGTTCATTTTACCTATGCCGCTCTTCCGTCAAGAATTTCGTAGAAAGAGATTTTTTTTATTAGAATTTTATTTCAAGTTTATTTCGATTTTGCATAGAGTAAATAATTAAAGAATTGGGAATATTTCATTGAAATATATTTCTTTTGCATTTCTAAATATCAACTGATCTATTTTTGTTAAACTTCCGGTGAACAGATATTTGGCTATCAATATAGGAGGAAAAATCGGACAGCCTACCGTTAAAAGGAATTCGTCCTTTAATAATCCACAACGTCTTTACTTAATCATCAATAATTATGAAAAGAAAGTTTAAACAGTGATGGTCAAGAATTCCATCAATAACAACAAAACGAACATTCACCTCTCACCTTAGCTCACTGAACACATAAAAGACTACGACCATTTTATCACAAAACAGTCCATTTGATTATAAAGACAGATTTCCAATCAATAATATGATCTGTAGTATGTCAGATGACTCAAAACTACATGATATTGTTGACATGTTTTCCATTGATTTCCGAAATGTGATATTTTGGGTAAATCAACATTAACTGTGACAGTGCACGTATTTGGTCTCGTAAACATGCTATGCATTGTTCAAACATGATTTAACAACGTCACAATATAATCTCCTTTCTGTATCTAAAGAGTGATCCAAATTCACATACTCGCTAGCAGATTGTATCAATTTGTCTCGGAGGGTTTTGTCATTCAGCAGCAGTTCAATATGTGATATACATTCCTGGAAAAGAAAGCCAGTTATTAAATATCAACAATGTACAGAAAATAATTTGTATATAACATATATTATTTCTCCTAATAAGATGGATAACACAATTAAGAAATCAAATGAAAAACCAGTAAACATTTTATTAAAAAATGATTTAAAAAAATAAATACCACATCAACAGTTCCAAAATCTAATCAGAAAATTCTAGAAACCACGGCAAAATCGACATCCCCAACACACATATATATGACTGCTCACTTTGCTGGTTTGATGCAGGCATCTCAATATCAAGTGGTGATGTTAAACTAACTTTATGGGCCAAACCTCGCACTCAATTGATCTATTTTAATATGTATATTCCTCTTGAGGTTTCAAGTTTTCACATATTCCATTTTCTATTCCAAAGTATTTCTTCATTTTCGCAATCGCGCAGTAGATTAAATAGTAAGATTGATTGGTATACTGCAATGTTATTCATAGTAGAAGTACATACATGTTGTAGTAATCATAATGGTAAAGAAAGGTAATCCAGTCTAATTTATCACACAAGGTTTGTGTCGTTAGCACGACATGTTACACTAGTAGAGTAGGAACTCCTTACCATTCAGGAGCACCTGAGGTCACGCTCATTTTTAGTGGGGTTCCTGAGAAACATTTTAACTAAATTTCGTATTAGCTCACATAAACTTGAGATTGAAAAAGGAAGATATATGAATATTCCAGCTGAACAAAGAATATGTAGATTGTGCAAGCTAGATGTGGAAAATGAGATCCACTTTCTTTTGGAGTGCCCCTCACTAGCCAACACTAGGAGGGAGATTCTGGATCAAATTGAATCTCGCTTCTCTAACCTTAAATTTTTGGACAATAAAAGTAAATTTGTCTGGCTTCTTTCAGCAGATGATCACTACATTTATAATCAGTTATACACTTTATTAACAAAATTATATAATAAGAAAAATGATATTTTAAGCAGTAACACCCACTAATTAGGGATAATAATACTTAGTAAATTATTAAATAACTTTTTTATTATTAATTTTTTTTTTCCTTTTGTTTTTGATGCATCATGCTGCTACTAATTTTTATAGTACTGCTAGAACTCTGCCTTAATTAAATTGTGGATTGAATGGGTCTCTGTGCTTGGTAGAACTAAAATACAACCATTATAACTATATTTCTTACTAAATGTGATTTTTTTGTTTTTTTTGTTTTTGCATTGTTCTATCCAATGAAAAAATTATTATGTGAATCAATTGTATACTGTGATTTTTTTATTGATTATATTGCTCATTGTGGGCGTCTTGATTGACAATAAAGCATTTGTTTGTTTGTTTGTTGCTCAATCTGTAGTGTTCTGTATAGTTTTTAGTAGATCATTGTTTGTTGCTCAATCTGTAGTGTTCTGTATAGTTTTTAGTAGATCATTGTTTGTTCGTTTGTCATTTTTCTTTTGACCATTATATTGTCTGTCTATCGATTTACAGCTTTTAATTTCTCATTAGGTATCTTCAAACTTTTCTTACAAAACAGAACAACCATTAAAATAACTCACACAAATACTCTTGCATCAAACATTTTAATGTGAAATGAAATTGTCGTGTAGCATCATTAAACTAAATTGTACTAAACCATCGAAAACTTGTTACGCATCAATAAAGCACAAAATGGACTAGTGTTGCAATAATCAGCAACCTGTTCTGTCATCAACGTTAAACTGATAAAGTTTGTCAGTGACTTGTGGCTGATCGATGGTGTTTTCCGGATACTTCGGTTTTCTCCACCAATAAAACTGACCACCATAATATACCTGAAATATTGTTGAAAGTGGCGTTAAACACCATAACCCTAACTCTAAACCTTGGTGGTATAATAGTAAGCGGGATCTCCTCGAGTACGTAAGAAAGTGTGCTTCAACAAACGTCGGATTAAAGACTTTGAAACTGATATTTGCAGTTTCACCACAACATTAAAGAATAATAGTAAAGACAGTTTGGATCGAACGGGAAAAAAAGTATAAGTGTTCCAGTCGAACCGAATGTCTATCCGTGGACTGTTGTTGCAGTGAGGAGCTAGCACTATAAACATCCAACTCGGCGTGTTGCTCTGGTATAAAGTGGAATCATCATTTCATTGAAATGTACAAAAATAAAACAAAGCGTGGATTATCGATACATGAAATTTGTTTACAGGAACATGTGAAAAACATAGTAATAATTAAAAATCATGGGCACCAATTAAAAAGCTTAATTGCAACTGTACCTCTGGGTTAGAAAAGAGAAGTCCTGTTTCCTTATGTTTAACAATTTCTTTGTTACCATCAATATCTCGGACAATCACAGGAACATTTAACAGCATAGCCTACAGAACAAAACATAATAATACAGAAAATGCATGCTAGTTATTATAAAGAAAGAAATTATTTTACTAAAGTTGTAAAACCGTGTAACTGAAATGTACATTATACTACAGCTGTTCATCAACGTTGCTTTTCAACATTTTTACTGTCAATGTTGTCGCTATACCTATGTTATTACTACATTTGTTTAAGGAATATAACTCTAAAAGTAACCCGACCCCATCCTTCCTATAATGCCAATATATGATCTTGAATAGCTAGAATTTGCTACAGCAGAAAATACAAATTAGAGGGAAAAGTACAAAACAAAAATTTGGGTTTACGTAACAGCACGTAAAACAAAAAGAAGAAAAAAATAAAGGCCAGACAACATAAACTCACACAAAAATCAACAGAGGGCTTTTCCTGCTCCCTGTATGGTATCTGTCATAAAATCCTCATATACTAAATTTGTGGCTAGTACAAATTATGTCAAAGGATGTAATATTTTAATACTGTCATCGAAATATTTAAAACAAAACAATTTAAAATATGGGGATATCTCCTGATGGCGACAACACCACTTTTTGAAATAGGAGTTTAATCTAAATGTAGTTATTATTACTAAATGAGTAACCCTTACGTGAAAGGAGCAGTCTGAGTTTAAAATGTCTTCAAAATTAGACTGATCATTTCCATCATTTATTTTTTATTCTGATAAAAATCAGAACATTCATCTCAGCATCATAATTTACCTACATGATTTGTTATTTGTAAACGTGTTATTTTAAAGGATATATATACAATATACGTACATTGTCGGTAAATATAAAATTTATTTGTACGAGCTTTAGAAACAGGCAGAATAGCGAGCCTTAGGCGAGCTTTTCAGGCCTGTTTCGCAGCGAGTACAAATGAATTTTATATTTAACGACAATGTACGTATATTGTGTTTATCCTGCAATGTCAAAAAAGTCGGAAAACTTGTCAGATTTAAACAAAAAGGACAGAACCAAGCGTCATTCCTCGCCTTTCATAAATGTTGTCAAGGATGTCTTCTTCGCGGTCCGCGCTACATTAGTACCAGTTTCATACTTGTCTGCACCCTCCGCTGTACATAGCTACAGGGTACCAGGAAAGTTTATTCGTAGGCTGAAAAGTTTATTCGTCTACTACGAATAAAGCAAAAATTTATTCGAATAGCATATTTGTACAGCAAATGTACTGATTGCAGGATAAAACTGAAATACTGGTCAATTTTACATCCTCGTTTTTCAGCTGAGTTGGCATTGCACAACATTTTGTTTTCTGTGTATGGTGTTTTGATGACCATTAGTTCTCTCTTTTTTTTCTATTAGCCATTGTTTTGTCTGTCCTTCTTCTTTTACTGCTTCTGATTACCTCTTTTGTATCTTCAAACCTTTCATGACATTTAACACCAATCGATCATTGAATCACATTCCCATCTACAGCATAGTTTAGGCAATAGTCTAAGCTAAATAGCATAGCAGATGATTCATATTACCTCTAAAACAGCTAAAGCCATTCCTTCACTGTTTGATGAATTAATAAAAGCAAAGCTTTGATTGATAGCTGCATGTGCATCTGCTAAGGGTAGACCAGGTATATATATGACACCATATAGACTTTAAAGAAAATTAAAATAGGCAATTAGAACCATGGTTTATCTAGTTCATATATATATAAATTAATTTTAGAGTCACATGTCATTTTATATGTGTTTATTTGGTTTAAAAAGTTGAGGTTATTTGTCAATGAACGGAATCTAAAAATAGATGTTGTTCTCAAGGCATCGCGTGCCGTTGTCATCAAAAAGTTTGAATTAATTTATAAGGATGGATCAAAATTGTTTGTTCGGTTCATTCGAAATAACCTCAATCAGGTTGTACATACCCTTGCGTAACCCGCTATGCGGGTTACACGGTGTGTACAAGCTGATTGAAGTTATTTCTTCATGAACCGAACAAAAATTGCGATCAATCATTAATTATAAAAGGAACATGCAATTTTAAATATATTTTAAGTTAATATTAAATATTGCTGCAATTGAACACTTATTTTATTTTCATTTGTTTTTTAATGTTGACGAACGGTATGATCATGTTACATAGTATTTGGTTTAAATTCATATTAAAATAATTATCTTAATCACACCTATTGTAGAGCTCAGGAATATCTCCTGTAAACTTACCCTATGTTTATACAGTGGAACCTGTCTAATCCGACACACCAAGGGACCAGGGAAATGTGTCGGATTGTACAGGATGTCGGAATACTCAGGTTTTATTTTAGTTAACAGAAATACTTTGGGACCATACATTTTTGTCGGATGTCACAGGATGTCGGAAAACTCAGGTGTCGGATTGCTCAGGTTCCACTGTACCTTTTTTTTTTTTATTTATTTATTATTATTTTTTTTAAGCTTTTCAAAATTTGATATTCCTAAGGAGACATATTTGTCAGGTAACTGCAAAACGACAAATATTCAACTTTTATCTTTTTACAAAGTTCATAAAAAATATATATTGAAAACACTGCATGATTCATAATGCCTAATTTTGTTAGAAAATGAAAAAACCCCAGAAAAGTGGGCATAACAATGAAATGCATTTTAGCCCTTAAACTAATAATAAAAAACTATATGTTTGTATTCATGAGGGTGATTTTTGTTGTCGGAATTTTGAGAATTATTTGGTACAAATGAATGGTTAAAACACTTTTTAATCTTTCAAAAACTGAAATTAACGCATGCAATCTAGATTCTGTGGGTTTAACCAATGTCAACAATATTTTCATTGTGTTCTGTTTGACTGGCAGAGGGGATAAAGCCCAGACAATGGTAAGTGACAGTCGTGTGCAAACGTGATAACACAAAGGCTGCATTGAGTACATGGCATCGAACACAAAAACTTTAGTGGTGATGGACGTTAATTGTAAAGGTAGATGTAAATCCAACTAAAATATGATAGGGGATACTTGATATAACTGAAATATTGTTGAAAGTGGCGTTAAACACATCTAATCACACAGTAAGAGATGTACTATATACATGTACATGTATGTAGTCTTACCTTTTAATTGTATTTGTAAACAATTCTCCATATTCTTTATCAATCTGTTTGTATGAATAAAACATTTAAAATTAAGTTAACAAATTTTTTTTTATTTAATTATTACACGACTTTTGCATCATATTTTGATTGCTAATGTGTTTGCAAGTTAATGTTTTTACTGTTTTTTGTCAGTCTGCATTGTGATGTTTTTTTTATACACTTCCGCTCTATTTCATATTTTAAATACACAATTGGTTTGGCTTAGGTTTGGTTTATGGTGTTTAATGCCACTTTCAACATTTTTTCAGTTATATAGTGGCAGTCAATTTTATAGGTGGAGGAAACCTGCCGAGAACCGGGAGAAAACCACCGACTTGTCGCAAGTCACTGACAAAAAATCACATAACACAAGACAATTGGATATTTTGTGATCTTCTTACTTTTGTCACCACTTCAAACTCGGCCAGACGTCATTCTTTGTGATCTTCAATAATAAGGATTGAAAATTATCTACTGTAAAGTAAAAAAAAAAAAATCTTTCCTTGAAGAAGTTAACCGTTGTATTAAAAAATGGAGTTCATGACGGTTGCCAATAGTGGAGCAGCATCTACCTACCCTTCCAGAGCACTTGAGTTCACCCTCGGTTTTTAGTGGGTTTCAGGTTGCTCAATCTTTCGTTTCGTTTTAATGTTTTGTAGATCATTGTTTGTCCTTTTGTTCTTTTTTTTTGTCATTGCGTTGTCTGTCCTTCTTCGATATATGGATTCTGATTACATCTTTGGTATCTTCAAACTTCCCTTCGTATACCACAAAGAATTAATATCACTGTACTCATTTTTCTTATTAATTTGCACATTAAACATTGTCATATGCTTAATTAAAATGACATAAAAACCAGACCAGTTAAAATTAACCAGTTAAGAAACTAATTACATGAAAAATTTAATTTCACAAATATTTGCCAATGCTTCAAAGAATACTTACAATTGGTCCACAAAATACATACAAAACATTAGGCTGTCTTTGGTGGAGTTCTGCAAAGGTGAAGTTCATTATTTATCATATGTCAAATTTAAGTATTTAAAATCGGAATCTTCATACAACATTTAGGTTTATGATGATTAACACACTTTCGGCAATATTTCAGTTATAATTATCTGGCAGTCAATTTGATCAATGTTGTATCATGTACACCTCGACATGAACGGGGTTCGAACTCACAACTTTAGTGGTGATAGGCACTGATTGCACAGGTAGCTTTAAATCCAACTACCATACGATCACAACCACAATGGCCTCTAGGAATCATCATACAAGAAATGTTTACTAGTGGATGTAAATACGCAACAGTTCATAATTATTGCTGTTTATATGTCAATTTGAATAACGTTTTGAAAAGTTCTTTTATTTACTTATCGCTATACATATTTGAAAATTAATTTCATTTTAATATCTGAATAATAAGATATTGCAGAAAGTCTGGTGTCATATATATAATTGTCAACTTGCACGATCTTATATATTGTAAACTTTTAAGTATTTGATGATGTAATATTTTTTCTAGACTGAATTTTTTGCTATTCTGCAATTCATTTGATTATTCATCACTATTTGAACAAAACTCACTTCATGTTGACCATAAACAATTGATCCATATCTCAACTGATTGTATATTGTGAAACTGTTTCCAAATTTTTTTTTGGGAATCATTTGGTAATAATGACGAGATATTAAAACTCGCAGCTTAAAGAGTAATATAAAGACAGATTGATTCGGAATCAGGATAATGTGTCTAAGTGGAGTGACATGTCTACTCACGGACTGTTGCTTCAGTGAGCTAGCACTATAAAATTCTAATTAAACGTTTTCTTTGTGTTGGTTTGCTAATTGCTGTAAACAAAATGACAAAGTCGATATATTGACATGAAAAAGGCTCTTAATCTGCAACAAGGTAGACCATATATACATAGCACTTGTTAATTTACCTGAGAAGGCATGGACCAGGAACAGAGGGTTCTTTACAGGTCTGATACTACCCATACATATACACACAGTCATATCATCTCTGTACATACATGGGTGGTGTTGTTGTATGTAACTTTTCAAAGAAAACCTAGAATTATCTAGTGTATTAACAGCTGCAAAGAAATAATTATAAAACTATATTAAACAAATATAAATTGTGTATTACATGTATGTGGTCACATGCATTTTGAATGTCAAACTAGAGGCTTCCAGGAGCCTGTAATCGCTCACCTGGTTTTCAATTTGACATCTAAAGTTGATAGAAAATGGGGGTGTTACACATACATGTAATTTTGAAAGTGGGCCACCCAAAGATCATTTTAACTCAAATTTCTGAGCAAAAGATTTTAATATGATTTTTATCTCATAATATTCCTAAACGAAATAAACTGGCTGAAAAAATCTCACAGAAAAACTCAGAATATATGTTAAACTACTCATTGGCATGTAGCTGCAGTTAAAATTTGAGTTCATTTAGATTTGTAATAAAGCAGAAATTGACAACTAAAGAAATTTATATTTTTAGTGACAGCAGCCATTTTGAATGGAGGGCGGGCTGTCAGACACATTATTGAAAGGGGACCACCAAAGGACCATCCCAGCCAAATTTTCTTTAATTTGGTTCAGCGGTTTCAGAGGAGATGATTTAAATGGGATCTTTTATCAAAATATGTCTAATTTGTATAATCGGTATCAATCGATTGAAAGAAAAATTTCACAGAAAAACACAGAATAAATGTTAAACTACTCATTGGCATGTAGCTGCAGTTAAAATTTGAGTTCATTTTGATTTGTAATAAAGCAGAAATTGACAACTAAAGAAATTTATATTTTTAGTAACAGCATCCATTTGGAATGGAGGGCAGGGCTGTCGGACACATTATTGAAAGGGGACCAGCAAAGGACCATCCCAGCCAAATTTGCTTTAATTTGGTTCAGCGGTTTCAGAGGAGATGATTTAAATGGGATCTTTTATCAAAATATGCCTAATTTGCATAATCTGTATAAATCGGCTGAACGAAAAATTCCACTGAAAAACTCGGATTATATGTAAAACTATTAACTGCAATGTAGCTGCAGTTAAAATTTGAGCTCATTGTGATTTATAATAAAGCAGCAATGGACAATTGAAGAAATTTCTATTTTTAGTAACAGCAGTCATCTTGATTGTAGGGCGGGTCTGTCGGACACAATTTTGAAAGGGACCCACCCAAGGACCATCCCTGCCAGGTTTGGTTTAACTTGGTTCAGGGGTTTCAGAGGAGAAGATTTAAATGTGAAAGTTTACGACGTATGACGGACGGACGGACGACGCCGGACGCCAAGTGATGGCAAAAGCTCACATGGCCTTTGGCCAGGTGAGCTAAAAAGTGAATTTTTGGTAGAAAAAATAAGAAAGGTTTGAAGATACCAAATTGGTAAGCAGAATACGTAAATTGAAGGACAGACAATTCAATACAATGGCCCAAGGGAAAAAGGACAAATAATGTTCTATAAAACACTACACAGAAAACCAAAGATTGAGCAACACGAACCTAATGCATTTTGCTGGTCATAAATTTACTACAATGTTCTTTATGTTTGTCAAATGATATTTAATTTTGTTGTTATACCAGCTAGATGGACTGTAAACTTTCATGACAGTTACAGAATATTGAAAATACTTTTTGGAAAGGATAATTGTGCATTTTTAAAAGTGTTTAACTAATAATGGAGGGAAGCATACATCGGACATAATATATCAATCAAATTTATCAGCAAATGTGACAAATTGTACTTAAGACACTATTACATGTCATGTAAGATATATAGAATCTAACACCGGCAAAAGTGCAAGACAGGGAAATCTCCGACACCCTCGGGTGTCGGAGATTTCCCTGTCTTGCACTTTTTGCAGGTGTTTGATTTAATTCTCACTTTTATCAGCTGTTTTTAGTTTCGTGTTTGTTTATGTACTTTTAGCAGACGATCATGTAAACAATGTGAGTTATTTCCCCTTCATGTCAATCAAAAAAGTAGTTCCGTATTTTTGTGTATTGCGTGATATTATGTAATTATATGGATGATTGTTAGGATTTCCATGTTTATAAAAGATTGAAAACTTATAAACAGTGAATTGTTTATTTTAAAAAGGAAAAGCATGGAGAATTAGGGGGGTTGGCAGTTGACATAAACCGTACAGTATGCATTTGCCGGTAAAACGCACGTGATTTCTATGTCTTGCACTAATGCAAGATAAGAAAATCTCACATCGCTAAAAATAGGAACTGGTTTGTCTCAGAACTGAGAAATATAAAACAAAATCAAAAAACTAAATTTACATGCAGCCAAAACTAGTCATGTCAAACTGGGTTAAGTCGTTTCATTGGGTAATTGAGAAAAAAATTTGTCAGTTCATTGCAGCTTGTAACTTAATGATCCCGGATATCTCAAACACTCGGTTATTATCCCCTATTCACTCGCCTTCCGCACATCGAGGATTGTAGTTAAATTACACAACAATTTTCACTTAACAATGAATGATCAGTAATTAACTTAATATAAATACCTTGTTTAATATTTAGTATTTTGCTCTCCTCTATATCTGGCTACAAAAATAATTAAGATAATTTATTTATGCTCCAATATGACCTTGCAATTGACGGGTGGCATTAATGAGGAAGTAGACTCTAATTTTGTAGGAGGGGGTAGATGTAAGACATAATTTTTTCTGGTTGAAATTTTATCCAGTGGAAAGAATTTAATATTAAATTTTATGCTACGGTAAATATTTTATAATAAAATACTTTCCATTGCTATAAAAAAGTATCCTAGTGTACCTAGTGTACAATAAACAGGTACATAATATCATTTCCGACGCTGATTATTAAATCATGAGATGCGTCTGTAATATTATTTTCGACGATTAATGATAAATCACCTGAACCATCAATTGAGATAATCTGGATAAAAAATATTCTATACTAAGGTATGTAATATTATGTCCGACACTGATTATTAAATCACGAGACGCATCTGTAATATTATTTCCGACGCTCATTGATAAATCACCCGATCCATCAAATGAGTTAATCTGGATAATATTTTATACTAAGGTATGTAATATTATTTCCGACGCTGATTAATAAATCACCTGACCCATCCGGAAAATATTTTATAAATAAAATTTATAGGTAAATATATATATACAGAAAATATATTATAGCCAGAACACTGTCAATTTAAATGACAGATTGAGTAATCTTCAAACCCTTTATAAAATCAATAGAGTCATGTAAGTTTAAATATATTAAAAATTGGAAAGTTATAATGTGCAATGTTATCCACGGATATATTTTGATCTTAAATTTCTTCCACCTCATCTGGAAAATATATAATAGCATTGGAAGAAATTTAATATTGAAATATTGTCCCAAGGATAATATTTTATATTAAAATTAATCCACCAGAAAGAATATTATGGAGGATAAAATAAAATGTTACATAGACAAATAAGATATTTGTTAAATTCAAATGTTTGGGGGACACTATTTAAAATACAAATATTAAGACGAAAGAAATAACACATAAAATCAAATACAGAAAAAAAACATCTTAAAACAAAAAACAAGAAGCGAAACAAAATGCTACTTTCCTTGCTGAATATATGACACACACACTGGTGTCTGTTTCTTCTAATGTCGATGGGGGGCTATTGTGGTTGTGATCGTATTGGAATTACAACTACCTATGCAATCAATGTATATCACCATTAAAGTTGTGAGTTTGAATCCCGCTCATGGTGAGGTGTACTCGATACAACATTGATTATGTCAGATAACAAGCTTGTCAGTGACTTGTGATTGCTCAGTGGTTTTCTCCTGGTACTCTGGTTTCCTCCACCAATAAAACTGACCGTCATGATATAACTGAAAGGTTGTTGAAAGTGTCGTTAATCACAATAACCAAAACCCCTAACCCAATGTTGATATCAAGTAAAATTAGGATCAAATAATTATTATAAACAAAATTTTGTATTTTACCCACAATGCTCTTGTATTCTGCAGGAGACCATGGCTGAATGCTATAATCTTTCTGGCAATGAAAACAAAACGATACTTAAAATAATATAATCTGCTTAGTAGTACATAAATGTATTTCTTAAATATTCTCCAATTATTGCCACAAATGATATTTTCGACCATTGCTGTTTAAATTTGTTTTCCTGTACAACATATATTCAGAACAGTAAATTGTTCAGCTTATTGGAATACAATTTATATATAAATGAATGTATATCCCGATAACAAGCAATACAGAGATATGCAAAGGATAACCCTGGTGAAAAACAGCGACAAGATAATCAAGGTTATCCCCGATATCAAATAATACCAAGATAAGCAAATGTTAATCCATATGCTAAACAATATCAGGATAACCAAGATAACAAGAGACTGCGATAATATAACCAAAGGCTAAGCTATCCATATGCTAAACAGCGACAAGATAACCAAGGTTATCCCCGATATAAAATAAGCAAATGTTAATCAAATGCTAAATAGTGACGAGATAATTTTTTTTATCTTGGTGCCAACGAACCACAAGATAAACAAAAATATTTATCTCCGTGACAAACAACGACAAGATAAGCAAAGTTATCCTCGGTACTATATACATGTACTACCAAGATATATAGAATCTAACACTGGGGGGAGTACAAGATAGGGAAATCTCAGACACCCAAGGGTGTCGGAGATTTCCCTATCTTGTACTTTTTCCGGTGTTTGATTTTATTTCTCACTTTTAAAACACCTAATTGTTTTGTTTACATTCCATCGAGCGTTTTCCCGCAATTTTTTTTCCATTACTAAAGTAAATATTCGATTTATCCATATGCATCCATGTCTTGGCAGTATTTTAAATGTATTTCATAATAAAATACAATGTATTTAATAAATATATTATCAATGTTACTACAACAGCGATAAATACCTGTAAAAAATATATTTGAATTTAGTCAAAGGGAGGTAATTTCTTTCTTTACATTAGTTACTAACAAGGGAGAGCACTCTATTATCTACCCAAAGTAAACAAACATTGACTGGAAGAGAATAATATGGCTGATTGTTAGGATTTGCGTGTTTATAAAAAATTGAAAACTTATATACAGTGAATTGTTTATTTTAAAAAGGAAAAGCATGGAGAATTGGGGGGCAGTTGACATAAACTGTACAGCATGCATTTGCCGGTAAAACGCACGTGATTTTTTTGTCTTGCACTAGTGCAAGATAAGAAAATCTCACATCGCTAAAAATAGGAACTGGTCTGTCTCAAAAGTGAGAAAAGCAAATGTTAATCTGATGACAAATAGCGAGACGAAAACAAAAAGTAAAACAATATCAGGATAACCAAGATAACAAAATGTTAAGCCAGATAGTGATGCCAAGCAATACGAAAAGAACCAGAACAGATTTTATTAATTAAATATAACCAAAAACTAATAAATATATGTTACAATGGCAAGGTTACATATGACGTTTACCTGGCAGACAGAATTGACTTAGTCATCACAGCTAATACATCTTTATCTTTATACAATTCATTTACATCCGTTCCACCAATCACAATAATGTATGGAATGTCTACATCTGTAAACAGAACATGTTTAAGTTTTTATCTCTTCAAGGTACGATTTATGTGTCTTTAACGAACGTCACTTTCAACAATATTTCGGTCAGTTTTATTAATTGAGGATCTCATTAAGACAAATATAGAATGAGTCTCAGAACGAGGATAGGATTCTCTAAAATGGATTTAATATTGGTGCTAGATTTAAGGGTTATGTGCTATGGTGTCTAACAACACTTTCAAAAATATTTCAATTATATCGTGGAAGTCAGTTTTAATGGTGGAAGAAATCGGAGTACCAGGAGGAAACCACCAACCTGCCACAAGTCACTGATAAACTTATCACACTAAAATTGTATCGAGTACACCTAGCCATGAGCCAGATTCGACCTCGCAACTTTAGTGTTGATAGACACTGATTGTACAGGTTATTGTAAATCTAATCATACAAATATACGAATTAGAGATAATACTCTATGTTTTTCGAAATTGATATTTGTTGTATCTAATAATTACACAAATTTAAGGAAAGAAAAAATAACAAAAAAACAAGAATATTGGACAAGAGAAAGCATACATATCATATTCCACTGTGAGATGTAGAGGCTCTTGTTTATGGTTCACAGCTTGATTGTCAAACTTAAAACATTTAAGGAATATTTGAAATTGTTGAACAGGTTATACGATATAACCTGGTTTGGGTCAGTTTACGCTAAATAAACCGTGAAGCGGTTTATGAAAAGCGTAAACTGACACAAACCAGGTTATGCAAGTGTAACCTGTTCAACAATTTCAAATATTCCTTATAATTTAATTTCTACAACAAAATTTAATGATTCCTCGATTTTAATTACGATTATTTCATGCGACTATTTGAATTTGTCGTTGGCGGATGAACACGTTGGTGACGTCACAATACCAACCCAGGTTATCGAGTATAACCAAAATTTTCTCCAGGCGGATTAGCCAATCAGATTGAAATATTCAAATCAAATTAAATTATTAAGAAATGTATCAATGAAACAAACCAGGGAAATAATACCTAGATTCTCAGCAACGTAGACATGTCAAAATATAACATCCGCTGATTGTGCGTGAACAATCTAATATACAATTCGAACTTCACGATCCAGCTCGAAAAAGGGTTAGGGTTAGGGTGATGGTGCTTATCGACATTTTCGGAAATGACTGACAAACTTTATCACATAATGTAATATCGAGTACACCTCGCCATGAGCAGGATTCAAACTCACAATGTTATTGGAGATAGCCACTGAGTGCATAGGTAGTTATCAATCTAACTACCATACGACCACGACAGACCCTCTAGCATACATGTATTTATAGTTATTTAATTAAATGATATTAACAAAATTACTTAACTGATGTTAAAAGCAGAGCTCCAGATAATTTTCAAGTCCAAAGGGTAATTACCCCCTACTTTTGAAAACGATGGGTATTTGCATATTTCCTTTGCACTGTTGTACTCTCTACTTCAGAAAAGATTGCTTACATGTACACTTTCAAAATTATGTTTGACACAAGTGTTATTCAATAAACGCAGGATGCAAGTGAAATGTATATCTCTGTTTAATTTGACACGATTGTGTCATGTTTATTAATAAAATGTTGTAAATATTTTGTTTTTTGCTCGTCGACTTCGGCAGTTTTCACAGCCATGTTGACAATGTCATCAATGATTCCTTTAACTATACTGTCACTAGACACAGATGAAACTGTCAGGAACTTAAGCATAGAATTTTCCGTAGCGCTCTTGCGCTTAGTAGCGTGCTTATTCACGTTCTTGCTCATTTTCGGTAAACCCTCATTTTCAACGAACAACGTGTTCCCAAATTTACTTTCGTTTTAGTTCTTATTTATTACGTAAACCGCATTTATTTGTAATATTGACCGCGATTGGATGATTTATCGTAAACATCCAATCAGATCTCTTTTGACATCGTTGCTTAGAAAGACAAACATTCGGTACCCCTCTCCTTCGAAAAGTATAGAGGGAAGTAATTACGGGGAATTTCTCAAAGACAAAAATGTATTGTTATGTACACGACTGTACAAGTACGCTCCGAATTTGGAAAGTTTGCTTACACAGCAATATGTATGCATAATGTGTACACTCTGATCTGATAATACATGCGTTTTTACTCGTTTTCATAGCGTAAAAAACGCAAATACACAGCTTATCTGGAGCTCTGTAGAAGTAAATAAAAAATTTCAAAATTTAATTAAAATAATAAAAACATAGATATCAAATTTAGTGTGCACGACACGATTCTGGAATAACTTTCATCAGGTGACGCTCAAAATAGAAAGATTGGAAAGCAAAATAATTTAAAGTTTTGAGAGCAATAAAACCACAATCAAAATTAAATCAAAATGATGATTGTTTTTTCCTGTGGTGTTTGTACATTTTATTCCAGTGACATATGCTTACCGTGTAAAACTTTGCCGGCTCTAAATGCATGTAATCCTATTATTAAGTTGATGTGGTTCTCAGTGACATAATGGTTAACAGTTGTTTTACTAAAATGATCTGGTGGTAACAGTGTACAACAGTGACCAGCATCTGACAAATATGTTCTACAATAATAACAACGTAAATATCAAATCTAGTGCACACTTCATGTTTCTGGAATACCCTTCATCAGGTACGCTCAAAATCAAAAGATTGGAAAGCCAAATAATCTAAAAGTCTTTGGGGGCAAAGACACCAAAGGGTCTAAACAGGACAGCTAAAATCGGCTATGGTCACCTATGCCTGAGGGAGAAGTACCTAAGTTTTAATAATAATTACATGATTTTGGCACTGTAAATTTCAATAAAAATATATCTAATGATCTACGTCAGTGTACATGTCATGGATACAAATTGAATAAACAGTAGTATTATAATAAAATAAAGCTATCAATCTATACCAGATTATCAGTAACTCTGACAGGTTTTAAGTGGGGTTTGTGTTACTCGATCTTTAGTTTTATGTGAATGTTTTGTAGATTGTTGTTTGTCCTTTTTCTTTTGGCCATTGTGTTGTCTGTTCTTCAATTTACGGATTATGATTACCTCTTTGGTATCTTCAAACTCTTCTTAACAGTGAGATTTTAAGCAATGAAATTTACAACGATGGAAATTCAACATGTATTTACCTAATCCTTTCTATTGTATGTAGATTGCCAGATCCTTTACTCAACGGTGATATCAGAAGGATTTTAATCATGATTGCTGATGATCTAAAAGCAATGCTGAAAAATAAAGCAATGTTAAAATTGAAAATATAAACTGGACTAGAAAATAATTACAATACCTACATCAGAATAAAACTGATTGTAAAAGATAAATGATACTGTAGAGTTATGAATAAATGTACTAAACGAATGTACAGTGAAGCAGGAACTGCTAACCCTTCCGGAGCACTTGAGTTCACCCCCAGTTTTTAGTGGGGTTCATGTTGCTCGATCTTTAGTTTTCTGTGTAGCATTTTGTAGATCGTTGTTTATCCGTTTGTCTCATTTCTTTTGGCTATTGTGTTGTCTGTCCTTCTTTTGATTTATGGATTCTGACTACCCCTTTGATATCTTAGAACTCGTCTTGTGTCTGAAGATGATGAAACCAATTATCCTACTTCAAAATAGCAGAGCATTCTAAAAGCTACAACATACTGACCTAATGTTTACTTCGAAGTATCCAGGTTGGTTTGGGTTATGGTGTTTAACACCACTTACAAAAATATTTCAGCTATATCAGTGGGGGAAACCGGAGTACCCCTGGAGAAAACCACTGACCTGTCGTAAGTCACTAACAAACTTGATCACATAATGTTGTATCGAGTACACCTTGCCATGAACTCACAACTTTTGTGGTGATAGGCACTGATTACACAGGTAGTTGTAAATCCAACTACCATATGATCACGACCACGACGGCCCCTGAAGTATCCAAGGAAATGACTTCAAGATAACTAGGTTTGAGTGTAGCTGATAATAATTATATTGTCGACTCAATTAATCTCTATATTGGCAACTAATAAAGGACATACCTAAGGGTCAAACCTATGAAATATCACTGGCATCATCTAATTCATACAATATATGTTGTTGTTATTGTTGATTTTTGGGTCTTATCCATCCGATATAAATCTGCAAAGACATAAGAATATTAATAAAAATGGAATATAACAGCATCTTAACTGGTCATAGATATTTCAATGTCAGTATTTTGTAGATAGCAGAATCTCAATTGGTCATAGATATTTCAATGTCAGTATTTTGTAGATAGCAGCATCTCAACTGGTCATAGATATTTCAATGTCAGTATTTTGTACATTGTAGATAGCAGAATCTCAATTGGTCATAGACATTTCAATATCAGTATTTTGTTTGACTGTAAAGAAAATATCACTTATATATATATATATATATATGTACATTTTATGTATTTGAAAATTTTGTCCTTTTGTAGTAGTCCATCCTGTGAGTAGATTTCCAAACGAAACAAAAATTAACAGGACAATCACCCCAGAAAAATGGTGGCAAATTTGCTTTCATTGGTGTGTGAATATAGTTTTACTCCTTTGGTATCTTCACACTCTTTTTAAAAAAGACTGAAATTTTGAAGATTTACGGACATATGTATGAACAACGAAAAGCAATTACAAGATGACATCTCTTTTCCAATAGTCAACTTCCCTTTCATCAGTAGCAATATTCCAGCATCACCATGGTATGGAGTTTACATTTCACAACTCATATGTTATTCTAGGGCTTGTGCCCACTACAGTGATTTTCTTGATATAACTAAGCTGCTGATGCAAAAGCTACACAAACAAGGTTACGTTGGTCCTGGGTTATATGTTTGTCATCATGAACTGGTTGACCATTACGAAATATACATATTTTCAAATGACAATGGACATTTTCCTTTTTACGTAGATTTATTCTTTTCTCCGTCAGCGACAAGACTTTTACCAGACTTGACTATATGAGATGCACGGTGGATGTCTTATGTTACCTTTCCCCAGCACATGGGTTCACCCCCGGTTTTATGGCTCACCTTTTTATTGTCTGTTTTGGTTTTTTTTTGTCTGTGTTTGCCCTGTATCTTGTGTGCCCAATGTTCCCAGTGCCCCTGGATTGTCCTTCCTTGATTGTCCCTTCGGTTTTCTCTAACGTTTATATTATAGGCCTGTTTTTTAATTCTTAACCATTAACCTGGTTTTAAACTTTTTTATGGTTGAGTGTTTTTTTACGGTGTGGTTTTAACAATGCGGTTAAATGGTTAAAGAACATCTTAACCGGGATTGAAGCACGGTTGAATATGTTTGAAACCTTGTTAATTACCAGTATATGTTTGTAATAGGAACATCTGTGTATTATAGACCCATTTCCAAGTTGTTTATTGACATTCTGCATTGTTGTATTTGTTTATAAAGAATTAAATTATTTTATTTGTTTTTTTTTGTGTTGTTTTTGTGTTAAGAGTTGAATTGTTTTATTTCAATATTTTGTTAATGAAGAATTCATTTTACTTTGTTAAAAAATAATCAATGAAAATTGCATTTTTTATCTATCTTAAACCACAGGCGCATGGGGCATGGATTTCGTTTCCTCCTCTCCCTTTTTCTCTACTACCCCCCTTTTTTCAAAATTTTCATATAAATCATTCCTTTTTCAAAATTTTCATAATCATTCGTTTTTTCTTCATTTGACAATATCAGTAGACGTCATACATCATGAATAATACATGTATTCTGTGTCCACATTTTTTCGACTGATACAGTATAAGAGAGAAGGTATGCAACTCCATTTTCATATCGCTCACCTTGGTTGGGAAACCCCAGTGTTTTTTACACTTTTTACCTTGTCTACATATGCCACTGTCGTATCAAACTGTTTCTAAGACACTTACCTAATTGCCTATGTTCGAATTTCAGTCTGTACGTCGATCTTTTCCAAGAAATCTCGCCGAGAATAGCGAGGCAGCTTCGTTTTTAGATCAAACTACATCATTTGAGACGGAAGTGCAAGAACGGGAACCCTGGGATTTTTACGAATGGATTACCTGCAATGAAAAACCCAGATGCGCTCCGAATATTTTTCCCATAATGTTTTGGCGGGAAATATAAACCGCTGAAAAAACATAACAGCAGACGGATTACTTCGTAAAAATGGCACAACGACCATCTGAATATGGAAACATTGAAATAATTTGATGGTAGATAACTGTTCAAAAAGAAATTCAAACTGAGAAATAGATGATTGAATGGTTTTAACTGAAGTCAAAATTTCAATGAAAAAGAAATATTCAGCTTGCCTCTACTTCAAATTATTAAAATCATACCCAAGCAAATACATATACAACTAAAAAAAAAAAAAAAATAAATAAATAAAAAAAAACAAAGGAGGAAGAAGCAGAGAACAGCTATTGAATGGGACTATGGCATTTTACCCTCTTACTCAATAAAAGGGCTCCCAACTGATACAAATGTGTAAGGGAGCCGAAGGGACCATTTAACTAAGGGGGCTATTTCTTTTTCATTTCATGTCACTGATTTTATAAAACAATAATCTGTCTTACAGGGGTAAAAAATAAATAACTTGTGTAACTCCACTTTTCATCAGTGACAGAAATCAGTGTTGAAATCCAGAAAAAAAATCCTATTTTACCGTATAAGTGGTTATTTTGGTGGGTATTTAATTTTCACTTTCTTTGCGATGATGTTAAATGCGCGAAAAAAGTTCACGAATTATTATTTCACGTTCAAATAGTTAAACAAGTTATTTATTTTTTACCCCTGAAAAAGAAATAGCCCCCTTAGTTAAATGGTCCCTTCGGCTCCCTTACACATTTGTATCAGTTGGGAGCCCTTTTATTGAGTAAGAGGGTAAAATGCCATAGTCCCATTCAATAGCTGTTCTCTGCTTCTTCTTCCTTTGTTTTTTTTTATTTATTTATTATTTTTTTTCTTTTAGTTGTATATGTATTTGCTTGGGTATGATTTTGATAATTTGAAGTAGAGGCAAGCTGAATATTTCTTTTTCATTGAAATTTTGACTTCAGTTAAAACCATTCAATCATCTATTTCTCAGTTTGAATTTCTTTTTGAACAGTTATCTACCATCAAATTATTTCAATGTTTCCATATTCAGATGGTCGTTGTGCCATTTTTACGAAATAATCCGTCTGCTGTTATGTTTTTTCAGCGGTTTATATTTCCCGCCAAAACATTATGGGAAAAATATTCGGAGCGCATCTGGGTTTTTCATTGCAGGTAATCCATTCGTAAAAATCCCAGGGTTCCCGTTCTTGCACTTCCGTCTCAAATGATGTAGTTTGATCTAAAAACGAAGCTGCCTCGCTATTCTCGGCGAGATTTCTTGGAAAAGATCGACGTACAGACTGAAATTCGAACATGGGCAATTAGGTAAGTGTCTTAGAAACAGTTTGATACGACAGTGGCATATGTAGACAAGGTAAAAAGTGTAAAAAAACACTGGGGTTTCCCAACCAAGGTGAGCGATATGGCGCGAAATATGAAAATGGAGTTGCATACCTTCTCTCTTATACTGTATCAGTCGAAAAAATGTGGACACAGAATACATGTATTATTCATGATGTATGACGTCTACTGATATTGTCAAATGAAGAAAAAACGAATGATTATGAAAATTTTGAAAAAGGAATGATTTATATGAAAATTTTGAAAAAAGGGGGGTAGTAGAGAAACAGGGGAGGAGGAAACGAAATCCATGCCCCATGCGCCTGTGTCTTAAACATGTTTATGGTTCATGATTTAAACATGTTTCAGGTTGTTTTCAACCATAAACAAGTTTGAGAATAAAAAAAATCAGGCCTTATTATGCATGTATCATATAAGGGATAGATGAAATATTTGGCTGGATCCTCTTCATTTACCTCATATCGTTGCATGCATTGATCATCAAACAACAGTTTACGTGTAAATCATCCGACCTCGTAACCAGCACACAGCACACTATTTATAGCAATGTCAACACATTTCTTATGCTAATCGGATTATAAAATCAAAGTCCAATGGCGAGCATTTAGTTGTCACTTTCATTATGAAAATTCCATTTATTTCTTTAGCTGGTTCGTATCTACTATCTATCTATACTATAGTTTGCCATTGTTGTTTGTATTGATTGATTATCGAAAACAAAAGAAAAAAAATGCAAAGCGAAAGTGAAAGTAATCCGATTATCTCCCTTTAAGCTTCACCACCTAAATCAAAGAAAGCACGAAATGAATTACGGGTTGAATTTCCGAAAGCTCAACAAATCCAATATGAAATCAATGTCATTCCTGTGAAGTTTAATTATTAGTAATTATTCTGCTCAGTTAATGGCTTTCTTTGCTTGACAATACATATTTTGCAGTTTTTTTTATTGAGACTCTTAAAATGTTCTGGCCATCGAAACTTTTCCTGTTTTTTGTTGTTTTTTGTTTGTTTTGTTTTGTTTGTTTGTTTGTTTGTTTGTTTGTTTGTTTTGTTTTGTTTTGTTTTGTTTTGTTTTGTTTTGTTTTTGTTTTGCTTTGTTTTTTCTTGTTTGACTCGGTCATACGGGTGATCTAATTATATATATTATATATATAATGCATTAAATATTAATATGTTATCATTGCTTAAAACAGAGAAAACTATAACTGTTACCGTGGGTACGGGTTTAAGATTAGAAACAAGAATGCTCTTTATTATTTATAATAATACAATCGAAATGCAATAACATATATTCTGATAAGTAATGTCGAAAACTTTTGATTGTTTACAAAGAATGTTATTGCTGAATTCAACACTGAAGGCGTTCCTTGTTTAGTGAATTAACAGCAAAAAATTTACATTAAGATATAATCTCATGGAGAAATGTATTCAATATTGGGGACAAAACTATTCCAAATCCTCAGGACAGAAATATTTTCTCGTATCACACATAAAGTTCACTATCTTCAGAAATATGGATACGATTTTTTCGGATAATGATATCCATGGGTTAAAAGAAAAAAACTTGATGCCTCAGAAAGGTCCACACCCGGTCGCATTTTATTTCTAAATGAACAAAAAAAAATAAAGGAAATAGGAAGAAAGTTTTCTATTTTTAAAAGTATACAATTAACCTATTCTTCCAACCCGTTAGTTCTTTAAGATCTGTCGTAGCAATTTATTACACATGGGTAATTCCTAATAAAAAAAACTTGTCAAGGTGGATTAAATTAAAAATCAACAATAAAAACAATACTTTTGATCTTAATGGAGACCAAACATGTTGTAAAGGTATATATAATATATTATTCGTATTTACAAACATTCAAGAATTTGTAAACATGTTTATTTTACTAAAATAACCACATCGTTAGTGTAATCGTTAGAGTACTCGCCTCGATTGGGGTAGATCGTGGGTTCGAGCCCCGGTCAAGTCAAACCAAAGACTATTAAATTGTTATTTGTTGCTTCTCCACCAACCACGCAGCACTAAGGAATGAGAGCAAAGACTGGTTGGTTTGGAATCAGAATAATGTGTCCGAGTGGAGCGACATGTCTATACGGCGGACTGCTGCTTCATTGAGCTAAGTTCTATAACAATCTAACTCATCGTGTTGGTCTAGTACAAAGCGGACATCATTATGATCATCATTACTCTTCATCCTTTAAGTTGCATGCATAGCGGAGATCGAAGCAGCTTTATAGTCTTTCGTTTGACCCTACCGGGGCTCGAACAAACTATTTACCAACATGAAGGTGAGCACGCTAACCATTACATCACCGATACCATTCAGCAGCAACTGTATCTTAACAATAAATATTTAAACATACATATATATATATATAAATACACAATATATATATACACAATACACAAAGTATTCCATACAGCCAAGCCCTCCGAATCAAACGCATCTGCTCCAACGAACAAACCACCAGAAAACGGCTTGGGGAACTGAAATGTCATCTGAAAAAGAGGGGTTACAACAATGCGAGCATTAACCATTGTTTTAACAAAGCAAGTGGTATTGACAGAAAAGACCTCATCCAATATAAAGAAAAGAACGCGAACAACAGAGTGCCATTTGTCATCACATACCATCCTGCGCTCAGTAATTTACCCAACATCGTTCGTGAGCACTGGGCAACCATACAAAAACACCCAGAACTGTGTAAAATCTTCAAAGAACCACTCGTCTTGGCCTTCAGGAAACCCAAAAGTTTGAAAGACATCTTGGTGAGAGCTGACATCTCCCCTCGATCTGCCTACAATGGTCAGTGTCAAAAACGTGATTCGAGACGATGTATGACGTGCAAAAACATCCAATGCACACACAAATTCAGCAGCACTCATACAGGAGAAAAATTCATCATATACTGCAATGCCAACTGCAAGACAGAAAATATTATCTACCTCCTGGTATGTGCAATTTGTGGTCTTCAATACATCGGAGAAACTAAACAACAACTTAGTAAACGCTTGAATGGCCACAGAAGCGATGCAAATTGCAAACCTGACCTTCCACTCAGCAGACATCTCAGATCGACGGGCCACCATGATTCTTTCGGCAAACTGAAGGTCACCATAATTGACCATAACCCCAAGTGGGATGATAAAAGCAGACAGGAAAGGGAAAGCTTCTGGATTAGAAAACTTAAGACCTTATCACCGAATGGAATCAATGAGAAAAAGTAATATCCTCTCTCGACTCCTGTTCGTGTTGGTCTCCTCCAGTCGTATTAGGACATACAGTTTGCTCTATTGGCCCAAAGTATATATTCCACACTGTGGCGGGCCGTTTTTTTTTAATGAGTTTGGGTATTATACCGTTTTCAACAATATTTTGACAGTGCTATTTGATACATTTACCAATAATGTCTCATTTTTATATTTATTTTTATTTCTAATTCAACATTTATTTAAATGTGTAGCCCAGGGGCGGTTTCAGGGTGAGGCGCACCCGGCGCGCGCCCCCCTTAAATTGGAAAAAATATGATTTTTTTTGGCGTAAAATCGTGATTTTTCACATGAAATACCCCAAAAATTTCGCGCGTCCCCCCCCCCCCCTCCTTAAAATGGAAAAATATGATTTTTTGGCGTAAAATCGTGATTTTTCACACGAAATACCCCAAAATTTTTCGCGCCTCCCTCCGCTCGGCGCAATTTTTTTAAGTGCGCCCCCCTAACTTGAAATCCTGGATCCGCCCCTGTAGCCCTATTGTAGATTTATATTATTGTTATTGTACTTTTATTAATTTATATGTAGGATTTCCATTCTTTTATGCATGTAGTTTCATATGTGCATCTTCTGGTTCTTTTGTGCCGTACATGAACCGTCAAAAACTTTTTTTTGAAATTTGAAAAGTCGCTTTATTGTTTCGAGATTTTATTTAATTAGACATTGATAAAGTCCCTCGGTGGGACGAAAATTTTGTCATTCAACGAAGTGCTTAATTCTTTATCACTTTGTTTTGTGTACTTGGTGTTGTTTTACAAACCATTTTAGACGTTTATAATTGTTTTACTTGTATAGTATCGTTATACCGTAATGATCCAACACCCCGTAAAATTGATCGTTGACTGGTTTTTCAGACGTTGTATATACACAATATATATATACAATATATTAAAAATTGCTGAGTTAGATTGCTGTCAAATTATAATATTAAGTATATATGTACCATCTACACACGCTTATACACATGTCTTACGTCTATCCCTAGATTTGTCTTACGAGAAAAGGTAACACTACGATTACTGAAGCTCCTTTTTTAGGGAGTGGATGTGGTCGAGTGGTCTAGGGCGCTGGACGTAAGGCTTTGGTGCTGTAGTGTATCAATGGTGTGAGCTCAAATCCCGTCGAGGGAAGAACAAAAATTTGACATCTCTAAAATCTAATTCTAACACTGTTTGGTTTAATTTTCAGACGTATATATATATTTATACATATATATTTGTAATTTTAATTTAGCATAATTCTACGCATGGACGAATTGTAAAGTGGATTCGTTTTCTTTTGGTTTTTTGGGGGGGGGGGGGGGGGGGGAGGGGAGGGATATAATCGTATGTATTAAAATCAAATGTGTTGTTTCCTTTTGTGTTCTTTCTAAGAAAAAAAGTAGACTCTGTATACATATTAATAGGACATTTTTCTTAAAGAATTATCATCATGCGTTCGAAATTCATCTCTAAGCTAACTTTATTTCAAAAATACTATTTTGGAAAAACATGATTTACTAGATACGTTACCCCAAAACCATGATGTACTCCGAGTAATACCGAGACTTTTTTTCTGCTTAAAGTTACTCCTATAACGTACGTTGGAAGAGAGCATTTCTTCGGTACGTTATTTCTTATCTAATCTCAAGGGAGGCAATGGGCTAAGGGATTATGTAACAGAGTGTCTATGAAAAGAAGAGTTTGAAGATACCAAAAGAGTAATCAGATTCTGTAAATCAAAGAATAACAGGCAACACAATGGCCAAAGGAAAAAAGGACAAAAGGACAAACAACGATCTACAAAACATACACATAAAACTAAAGATCGAGTAACACGAACCCCACTAACAACCCGGGGTGAACTCATGTGCTACGGAAGGGTAAGCAGTTCCTGTTTCACTCGTGGCACCCGTCGTGTTAATCTAGTTACAAACCCGGCGATAAGTCATGAATGAGGAAAGGACCGGAAAAAGTTTACGACAAGTGGAACATATCCGTGGTCATTTGTGACACATGTATTCCATAACGGTCAACAAGTCATGGTGACGATAACCACTGTCATCTCACTAATTACATTCCTATCTTATCACAACCGAATACAAACTAGATGTTTTTGGATCTTCTGTTAGATATACCATAACATCTAACTATACCACGTTTAGGTTCACACCAAGCGTCATAATTACAACTCACCAATCAACGACGATCCTACAAAATGTTGATTGTTAAAAACCGAGCACACAATGATATCCGATTGGTCAATATATTAAACTGTCTTGCATATGATTGGACGGTCAAAGGTAAATAAATGGTTAAACGGGATATTGTTAGTAGTTAGAGCATATGGCCTTCCAAAAAAAAAATCAAACAAACATCTAAATTTAATTAGATTAACTTTTCTGCGAATTGTTTTGTACTTTTACCATTAAGAATAATTTTACCCAGAACTGACCAACACGATAAATCTGCAGCGATTGCTCAAAGTGGAATAGAGTAAATAAACGTTAGAGAATACCGAAGTGGCAATCAAAAATGGACAATCCAGAGAAACTGGCAACATAGGGTACACAAGACGAAGAAAAACAAAACAAAAACAAAAACACAACACAATATGTGTTGAACACCACTCTACCCAAGCAAACACAAATAACGTAAATAAGACATGAGCCCTCCTTGCAAAGAACTGGGGGGTAAAAACAAATATTGAATTAACCAATCAAACTGTCTATTTCGAAAGTGCATTCGTATGAGCAAAGAAACAAAGATCCAGTCAATAATAGAATACTGTTATTTATTTTGCTTCATTCTAATATTTTATTTTGCAGTTACCATCAATCATCAATTTAAATGTTGGCGGTTATTTCTTCACCACACGACTTTCTACGTTACGGAAGTATGAAGATTCTATGTTGGCAGCCATGTTTAGTGAAAGGTACAAAGTCGACAAGGACAAGGGCGGTAACTATTTCCTTGACATGGATGGAACACGGTTTAAGCACATCCTGAATTACCTTCGAAACGAACAACATCTTCCGCCGCGAAATATAGCACAAGAGGTCATAACTGATGCTATGTATTTAGGGATTAATTCGCTTGTCGACCGGATCAAATCGCTTGATTACGATTGGGAGGAAGTTCGAAATTTTGTTCCAAATTATTCGGATATGAAAGAAAAAATCATAAAATTGGGCGAGACGGTTGATTCAAGTCCAGATAAGCCACCATCTTGGAAATTTAGGCCACATATTATTTTGGATTTTGTGGTAGAAAATCTTGTAAAAATTAACGGAATGTGCTATGTAAACTGTAGGAAGATAGACAGACAAGGTAACATTGTAATAAACTGTCCAACCTATGAAGACGCAATAGAGTTAGCTGGTTGTCTGTATAAAGATATTTTGAAAGATGGATATAACGTAAAAATAGAGGAATTGTTCCCATGTATGATGCAGGATAATAATTCTCGCCCAGTTTCAGAAACAGGAATTAGTGCCAGTGAAGCAGAGATACCAGAAGAATGGCTGTTTGATAACTTCCGGTTTATGTTTATATTTGATTGGGATAAGACCCAGTGTAACGATCTCTAAGATTCTCAAATGTTAAATAAAAATGATTGTTTTATGTTTCTCGATTTTTAACATTATTCTATGAAAGTATCCGATTCTCCTGGTCGTGTATAAGAAGAGTTTGAAGATACCAAAGGGGCAATCAGAATCCGTAAATAGAAGAAGGACAGACAACACAATGGCCAAAATAAAATAAAAAAGGACAAACAACGATCTACAAAACTTACCACTAAAAACCGGGGGTGAACTCGGGTGCTCCAAGAGGGTTTTAAATTTTTGCTATGCTTTTCCGTTTTAGGTCACGAATAACAGCAGGTCAACATTCCATTTATAAGATTTGTTCTACCAACTATTGAACTAAACACTGACCGCCTTCAACAAGTTGACGCGCCACGATAAAGCTGAAATACTGCTAAAGTTGGGGTTAAACACCAATCAATCGATCAATCAATCAACAAGTTGAAGATTATTGATAATTAGATATTGATTAATTTGCACGTTCAATATGACCAATAAAACAGATACAAGAAAGACACATTAGTTTAATATTCACAAATTTCGAAGTCGTTATGTACATCCGGTTTTTAGTAATACGTACATTTAGATGATTCAAGTTTTACAACATATTAATATTATATAATTAATGTTTTGTGTAACCTTTATGTATTTCGCAATGCTGGAGGTCCTTCCCTTTGTTTGTTGTATACTGCATTTCAATTGGTTGAATATATTGGATTTTTATTGGATACATATACACCGCGTATTTGAAGTTCATTTCCTTTTAAGCAACATTTGTTTATTTCAATTTGTCAATGAACTAATTTATATATATCTTATACTGTGAAATGAACTCTGGTACAGGAAGTAGTATTGTGAATAAATGTACCTGCTCTTTGACTTATTACTATTCATTCAGGGGCAGTCGTGGTCGTGATCGTATGGTAGTTGGCTTTGTGGTGTTTAACGTCACATTCAACAATATTTCAGTTATATCGTGGTGGTAAGTTTCATTGGTGGAGGAAATCGAAGTACCCGTAGAAAACCACCGACCTGTTGCAAGTCACTGACAGACTTTATCACATAATGCTGTACACCTCGCCTTGATCGAGATTCGAACTCGGAACATCAGTGGTTGATATGCACTGATTTCAGAGGTAGTTGTAAAGGAGTAGGTATGATAAGGGCAGAAATTGGCCTAAAAAATAGACAAATTATAAATGAAACGTATAGTTTTCGTTGTTTCTTGATTTTATAAGACCTTTACCCCAACTACTATTTTGGTAACAATTTTCCATATGTGCACGTGCGATGACGTCACACTAGTCAATGAAAAAAGTCTATCGTTTTGTAAAAATATATGAAATCTAACAAGAAATGTGTATTTAATGTCAATTTTCAGTGTAACCACAAGCAGGTACCAACGGCATATTTTAGTATGATGCTTAATATACATAAACACATATCTCATTTAATTTTTGTGTTGGTACCCGAGTGTGGAGAGTATGAAATCTGCAATCAAAAAATAATTTTAAGGTCGATATCTCGTCAGCGGCCATTTTTTATTGACCGTTTTCATTCGTAATAGACAGAAATAGAAATCGACCTTTTAATCTCATCCAAAATAAAGTTGGTTATCGTAGTTGTTTTGCTACGGGAGTAAAACTTGAACAATTTTTATGAAACAGTTTTGACGTTAAATAAATTTTGGAGGTGATTTATTGCCGACCTGATTGTGCATTAAGTCCGACGTGTTTTTTTTCTAACCCTCAGTGGAATTTCATGTGCTACTATACTAAAGTATACTTTAATATTATCCCCACAATTCACAAAAAGTACAGAAAGCAAAACAAGTAACCAAAAAGAAAATTAGTACGTCAGATTATCTTAGAAATTAATTCATTGGACATGTAAACACGTCATCGGAACTTTCTATTTTTAGTAGTCCCTTTATTTTTTTTATTTTTTCTTTAAAGTAATATGAAACGAGTTTTGGTGAAATAAACATCTTCAAAAATATTCTTGATATGTTTACATTCCCTAAAAACTAAACCATTCGTGCATGTTTGAGGACGAAAATCGCGATCATCTGTGATTAAGAACAGAAAATCATTCCATCTCGTACGTGTTTTGTCAAGACAATGGCGGCTAATTAACTTTCGGATGCACCGTTCCGATGATTGCCGATCATGAAATTTCATCACCAACGTAAACAGGCGAGCACATGTATCATTCTGGTTTTGAAAGAAGTTAAATTTCTTGCATTTCTTGCCTTGCAAAGAAATTATTTCATGTATGTTTTACCTTAAAGATTATCAACTGCAATGAATTTCATTCTGACTTAATCAGTTTATTCGAAAAACTGAACAAAAACATTGAAATCGGTAATAATGAATGACACGGGGCCCCATTTGGGGAATCGAAACAGAACCAAGAAATCTCAGAATTTAAAATCCTCGTCGGAACTAACGTATCGTATGTGCAAACTGTGTAAATTATTATTAATATGTACATTTTAAAACCATTGCGATGAATACATTTGGAGTTGTCGGAGAAGAAAATAAAAAATCAATGGCCTGGCAGTTTTTGTAAATAAAATAAATAATCTGGCCACCCAAAGTTGGAAACAAATTCTGGCCTTTGCTTCATAGTAAATTAAAAAAAATCTGGCATGAACTGAGTAAACAATGTTATAACCTGTCCTGCACTATGTGTCGAATGAATTTTCTGTCAAATATTCTAACCTGACTAATCTTGCCAGGCCCCCTCAGAATCAAATTATTTGCTTATATATTATTATGAGATCAAGAATGTGTGGTTTCTTTCACATTCTTGTCTCTTAGGCCAAATAAATTTTAAATAGATTTGAAACAAAGTAGTATTCATTTTTAATAAAAAAAAAAAAAACACTAATGTTTTAACATAATTACAAGTTGCGTATGCAGTGTTCCCTTACTGGGCCCAGCGAAATTTGCTGAATTATACCAAGGACGTATATAAGATTCTATATACGTCCTTGATTATACACAAAAGACATTTACGGCGGTTTAGATCATAGATGGTGATATATATTTATTTTCCAGGTAAAGAGATCCTTGTTTAACGTTTCGATAAGGGAAAATTATTTTTAATCGTGGATTGAATGGAAAGTAATGGAATGTAAATCCAAACGAAAATGATGTTACCTGTCAAGACTATAACGGAGCATGCGCACAATCTCTACCGAATGAGTTCAAATCTGAGGACAATAGCATATGATTTGCATTATTGTCCGGGTAGCAAGAATTATCGAAGACAGAATAAAATGACGTTTTTTCCTGAATTATACATCGTAGCTCTCAAAAAGTGAATGGTTTACGTTCTTTATATATTTAATCTTTACATATATCAGAAATTTTTAGAAAACTGAAAATAATGATTTTGGCATGTCATATTACTTTAACAAATATATTTTATTTAGCTCTTTCGCAAAGTGAATTGCCGATGAATAATTGTATTAACGTAAATTTGAGTTATATATAGCTTAATATTAACGTTGCGGTGGCGTAATGGTTTAGCCCACATGACTGCCGATAACAACATCGTGAGATCAATATTTTATTCTTACTTATTTCAATAAAGTATGGAAAAACAAACAATATATTTGATAATTCATAATTCATCTAATACAGTACATATAACGATATAACATGCATGTTTTAACATAGTACACGGATGTCAGGTTTTATTTACATATTCGGTGTTTTGTTTATAATGGTCCTTTTGTTATCCTTACTAAGAATGTCATTGATATAGTCTATCGTTTATGAGTCAGTGCTAAATGTGTAGTATTACTTGGAATTTTAGTGATATGATTTTACTTTAATAGGCCATGACCGATAATACAGTATTACCAAGCATTCTATTTATATAATCTATCACGTTTTACTTTTCTCAACAAAAAAAGTTTGAAGATACAGTAAATATAAATTACCGTCTTCCAATCAAAGTATACTACCGTATTTGTACTCTTACACATATCAGAATCGAAATAAATCATGGAAGCCAGAATGTGTTTTGAGTTTTAACATGGATTGGCGGATATTAGTAAATGTTATCCCTCGCTTCTGGCTCGGGATAAAATACTATTCTCTGATGTTCTCGTGGCAAGTAGAATTTTGATTGGCTAAAAAGGTACTTTTAAAACTTCAGGGAAGCCGTGCGGTGACAGAAAATCAATAATCGCTCTCACCTATGTGCTGTCCATTTACATTGTGCACAGCAGACGACACACATTTCACAAGATGACAGAAAATCAATAATCGCTCTCTGTGATCTTTGTCCAAAGATACACGTATTTATGTTTTTCCTATAATAAGGACATACTATTTTAACAAAACCACTGCCCTTTAAAACGGGATATATAACATCTCGAGACTAATAACGTATAATATCCGTCAATCCATGTTAAAACTCCCAACACATTCTGGCTTCCATGATTTATTTCTGAATTATTCAACATGGATTATATCCTCTCCTGCCGCTGTTGCGCTGCTTTACCATGTTATGCAGTTGACTTGGTTCCTTCGACATTCTAATTACTGAGAATAATTTCCTCTCATGATTTAAAAAATAAAAAGATCAACATTCGGTTATCAAAAGATTTAAAAAAAGCAATTTACAGAGCTCAGCATTGACGAGTTTCTGCGGTTGCTAGGGATAATATTTGGTTACTAGGGACATTGTAAGGCTTAAAGAATTCTTATAATATATACTGGTTAGTAAATGATAAGATGTCTCTAGACCTGCTAAGGTGCTGTTGTAGAATTTGTTTTCTTGATTACATAAAAAGTCCATGAGATCTACAGGAAAATACTGTGCATAGGGAAACATGTTGCTATGGACGGGGCATAACTATGAATACAAATATCAAAATGTATTTTTGAAATATGAAATGACATTTGTAGTGTGTATAACTTGACAAAAATGTACCGCTTAATCAAACATCAAGTCAAAAGATAGTAGATGTCAAAATTCAACCATTAATTGCAATAATATAGGCTAATTTAATGTTTGCAAAACCGTTGCTAGGGTGACAAAACTACACAAAAATACTATATGCTACCATAGAGAATTGGAATATTATTTTTAGAGTGTACATACACAGAATATAACATTTTGTCGAAAAGACTATGCAAGATATGTAAAATAAAACCACCATATTTGAATTTCCAATGATTAATTGGACCCTCCTCCATTTATGTTGCTAAGCAACAAAGGACAAAGTGAAATCATCAAAAAAAAAAAAAATCTTACCTTTCAATGATTGTGTTTAATATTATATCTATATAAACAGTTTCTGAGATTGGGCCAAAATCTACCCTTATCATACTCACTCCTTTGAAAACGCTCCGATATGTAATTGCTAAGGCACAGACCATTTAAGGGGGCTATGTTTTTTCCTAAGCAAATTGTTTCTTGATTATGAAGGAAAAGAATGTGTTTAAAAAAATGAAATATTTTGCTTCTGCAGTTTTCAGCACTAATGCTAAATTCCCCCTCCCCCCAAAATAAGTTTTTGCGTGTTAAAAAATATTTTCCGTTCGCGAGAAAAAAACATAACCCCTCCACTTAAAGTTAAACGGTATAGTGGTCTAAGAAAAATGTTACAGAACTTAGAGTGACGGAGTCATTATACACTCTTCATCGGAGTGGGAGTGTCATTATGTTAATATATGAAAAAGTCAAGGAAACAACAGCCCATCTCCCAAGTGACAGGCCCATGAAAAATAGACATCTAGAGGTCACCATATGATCTTCAATGAAGAATGTGATTTTCACCTCCCCCAATCGTAACTACACCGGCCATTCTCGCTACCCTGCCAGAATGGTCGAGTAGTTACGATTGTCACCTCCCCTATTCCCCTATACTCTTGGGTTCCCATACTTACGTGTGCATGTATATGTTGTGTGATCAATGAAAAATCTAAATTTTACACAAAAAATGCACTAGACTGAGAAAAAAAGAAACATCTCAGATTGAACAAGCCGTTTTCAGGATTTTCGTATGGCAATTCGCTGTACATAACATTTACAAGCCGCCGTACTGTCACATGGTTTCAGCTCTCAATTCGCTGTACAACGCAATGAACATATTTTGACTAAAATCGTCCAGAATAAGCTATTTCTACAAAAATGTGGAATTGACACTAAGTTATAATGACCAATAGTTGCTTCTTTTTCCGTAAAATACGCGATATGCGTCCAAACAATGACGCTCGAGTCGATTTAAAGCGTCGCATGATTGTTTTGACAGGTACCAGATGCACTTATTTTGAGTTTAAAAGGACGCATAAAACATTATGCATGGTTATATATGTTGCGATTCATTGCTACATTTCTTACAAATTGGTATATAACTCCTTGACAACATAATACAAGAATAAACAGGAATAAATTATGAAATTCCTACCTCGTGTGTGCGATCCGTCATTGTTCTCCCGCTTGCCTGGTACATAATTTCCGGTGTCAATGGTACACAGTGATCTCATGGCCGGAGAAATGTATTCAATATTGGGGACAAGACTATTCCAAATCCTCAGGACAGAAATGTTTTCTCGTATCATACATAAAGTTCACTATCTTCAGAAATAAGATTTTTGCGGATAATGATATCCATGGGTTGAAAGAAAACAAACTTGATGTCCCACAAAGGTCCTCATGATCACCCGGTCGCAATTTATTTTTAAATATTTACATTACTTCCGTTTTTCATTGAAATGTTACAATATGATTGGTTATGAAGTGGTCACATGATTATAAAAGAGATGTTTTACATCCCAATGAAACTCAAACCCGAACTTGCACGTGCCTCCATGACGACGTCAGATGTAAACAATCAATGGCGTAGTAATTTCCAACAACAAATAATCTAACACAATAAAATTCACAACGAAAAATTCAACTATATTAAATTTTGGTGTGATTTAAATGTAATTATAAGAATTGAATGCATTTTTTTGTAGTTTTATTGGCGTGTAAAAGTGTGGATCGAAGCACATTTTGTATGAAGCGCTAATGCATTTTTTTTGTAGTTTTATAGGCGTGTAAAGGCTTGGACCGAGGCACATTTTTTATATGAGACGCTCGGTCCACGCTTTTACACGCCTATAAAACTACAAAAAATGCATTCAATTCTTAAAGGAAAAAAAATTTAAGGAAATAGGAAGAAAGTTTTCTATTTTTAAAAGTATACAATTATTTATTCTTCCAACCCGTTAGTTCAACATCGTGTTACTGGAAATTGTACTTTTGTTTATTAAATATCTTTCTTTATTTATTTGTATGTTTTATTCAAATCATATTAGATTGAGATAAACATAAGATGTGATTAAAAATGTTTATTTACAACTAATGCAGAATATTTCGTCGAATAATCAAACCCCTTCATATAAAGGTCACCTGTCTATAGTGTTCATTTTGTCAAACTCCCCCAGGTGACCACTATAGACAGGTTTGACTGTAATCGTATGTATTAAAATCAAATGTGTTGTTTCCTTTTGTGTTCTTTCTAAGAAAAAAAGTAGACTCTGTATACATATTAATAGGACATTTTTCTTAAAGAATTGTCATCATGCGTTCGAAATTCATCTCTAAGCTAACTTTATTTCAAAAATACTATTTTGGAAAAACATGGTTTACTAGATACGTTACCCCAAGACCATGATGTACTCCGAGTATTACCGAGACATTGTTTCTGCTTAAAGTTACTCCTATAACGTACGTTGGAAGAGAGCATTTCTTCCGTACGTTATTTCTTATCTAATCTCAAGGGAGGCAGTGGGCTAAGGAATTATGTAACAGAGTGTCTATGATAAGAAGAGTTTGAAGATACCAAAGGAGTAATCAGATTCTGTAAATCAAAGAATAACAGGCAACACAATGGCCAAAGGAAAAAAGGACAAAAGGACAAGCAACGATCTACAAAACATACACATAAAACTAAAGATCGAGTAACACGAACCCCACTAACAACCCGGGGTGAACTCATGTGCTACGGAAGGGTAAGCAGTTCCTGTTTCACTTGTGGCACCCGTCGTGTTAATCTAGTTACAAACCCGGTGATAAGTCATAAATGAGGAAAGGACCGGGAAAAGTTTACGACAAGTGGAACATATCCGTGGTCATTTGTGACACATGTATTCCATAACGGTCAACAAGTCATGGTGACGATAACCACTGTCATCTCACTAATTACATTCCTATCTTATCACAACCGAATACAAATTAGATGTTTTTGGATCTTCTGTTAGATATACCATAACATCTAACTATACCCCGTTTAGGTTCACACCAGGCGTCATAATTTCAACCCACCAATCAACGACGATCCTACAAAATGTTGATTGTTAAAAACCGAGCACACAATGATATCCGATTGGTCAATATATTAAACTGTCTTGCATATGATTGGACGGTCAAAGGTAAATAAATGGTTAAACGGGATATTGTTAGTAGTTAGAGCATATGGCCTTCCAAAAAAAAAATCAAACAAACATCTAAATTTAATTAGATTGACTTTTCTGCGAATTGTTTTGTACTTTTACCATTAAGAATAATTTTACCCAGAACTGACCGACACGATAAATCTGCAGCGATTGCTCAAAGTGGAATAGAGTAAATAAACGTTAGAGAATACCGAAGTGGCAATCAAAAATGGACAATCCAGAGAAACTGGCAACATAGGGTACACAAGACGAAGAAAAACAAAACAAAAACAAAAACACAACACAATATGTGTTGGACACCACTCTACCCAAGCAAACACAAATAACGTAAATAAGACATGAGTCCTCCTTGCAAAGAACTGGGGGTAAAAACAAATATTGAATTAACCAATCAAACTGTCTATTTCGAAAGTGCATTCGTATGAGCAAAGAAACAAAGATCCAGTCAATAATAGAATACTGTTATTTATTTTGCTTCATTCTAATATTTTATTTTGCAGTTACCATCAATCATCAATTTAAATGTTGGCGGTTATTTCTTCACCACACGACTTTCTACGTTACGGAAGTATGAAGATTCTATGTTGGCAGCCATGTTTAGTGAAAGATACAAAGTCGACAAGGACAAGGACGGTAACTATTTCCTTGACATGGATGGAACACGGTTTAAGCACATCCTGAATTACCTTCGAAACGAACAACATCTTCCGCCGCGAAATATAGCACAAGAGGTCATAACTGATGCTATGTATTTAGGGATTAATTCGCTTGTCGACCGGATCAAATCGCTTGATTACGATTGGGAGGAAGTTCGAAATTTTGTTCCAAATTATTCGGATATGAAAGAAAAAATCATAAAATTGGGCGAGACGGTTGATTCAAGTCCAGATAAGCCACCATCTTGGAAATTTAGGCCACATATTATTTTGGATTTTGTGGTAGAAAATCTTGTAAAAATTAACGGAATGTGCTATGTAAACTGTAGGAAGATAGACAGACAAGGTAACATTGTAATAAACTGTCCAACCTATGAAGACGCAATAGAGTTAGCTGGTTGTCTGTATAAAGATATTTTGAAAGATGGATATAACGTAAAAATAGAGGAATTGTTCCCATGTATGATGCAGGATAATAATTCTCGACCAGTTTCAGAAACAGGAATTAGTGCCAGTGAAGCAGAGATACCAGAAGATTGGCTGTTTGATAACTTCCGGTTTATGTTTATATTTGATTGGGATAAGACCCAGTGTAACGATCTCTAAGATTCTCAAATGTTAAATAAAAATGATTGTTTTATGTTTCTCGATTTTTAACATTATTCTATGGAAGTATCCGATTCTCCTTGTCGTGTATAAGAAGAGTTTGAAGATACCAAAGGGGCAATCAGAATCCGTAAATAGAAGAAGGACAGACAACACAATAAAAAAGGACAAACAACGATCTACAAAACTTACCACTAAAAACCGGGGGTGAACTCGGGTGCTCCGAGAGGGTTTTAAAATTTTGCTATGCTTTTCCGTTTTAGGTCACGAATAACAGCAGGTCAACATTCCATTTATAAGATTTGTTCTACCAACCATTGAACTAAACACTGACCGCCTTCAACAAGTTGACGCGCCACGATAAAGCTGAAATACTGCTAAAGTTGGGGTTAAACACCAATCAATCGATCAATCAATCAACAAGTTGAAGATTATTGATAATTAGATATTGATTAATTTGCACGTTCAATATGACCAATAAAACAGATACAAGAAAGACACATTAGTTTAATATTCACAAATTTCGAAGTCGTTATGTACATCCGGTTTTTAGTAATACGTACATTTAGATGATTCAAGTTTTACAACATATTAATATTATATAATTAATGTTTTGTGTAACCTTTATGTATTTCGCAATGCTGGAGGTCCTTCCCTTTGTTTGTTGTATACTGCATTTCAATTGGTTGAATATATTGGATTTTTATTGGATACATATACACCACGTATTTGAAGTTCATTTCCTTTTAAGCAACATTTGTTTATTTCAATTTGTCAATAAACTAATTTATATATATCTTATACTGTGAAATGAACTCTGGAACAGGAAGTAGTATGGTGAATAAATGTACCTGCTCTTTGACTTATTACTATTCATTCAGGGGCAGTCGTGGTCGTGATCGTATGGTAGTTGGTTTTGTGGTGTTTAACGTCACATTCAACAATATTTCAGTTATATCGGTGGAGGAAACCGAAGTACCCGTAGAAAACCACCGACCTGTTGCAAGTCACTGACAAACTTTATCACATAATGCTGTACACTTCGCCCTGATCGAGATTCGAACTCGGAACATCAGTATATGCACTGATTTCAGCATTCTCTATCCAGAGTTGTCATTCCTGCTACGCTAGTCAAACGTAGCAGGAACGACAACTCTGGATTGAGAATGTGATTTCAGAGGTAGTTGTAAATTTGTAAATCCAACTACCATACGACCACGGCCACGACGGCCCAGATTCAGAATACAACTAGTATAGTTCCTTGCCAAGCCAGAAGAGTGACTGAGTGAGTGATTGTTGTTTAACACCAACTCAGCAATATTTCAGCTATACCACGGCAAGAACAAGCAAATTTCTAATGCCGTAGATGATGATGAAGTCCGCTTTGTACTAGACCAACACGCTTAGTTGGAATTTTATAGTGCTAGCTCACCGAATCAACAGTCCGTGGATAGACATTTCGGAGCACTCGGACACATTATCCTGATTCCGAGCCTACCAGCCTTTGCTCTTTCTCCTTTAATGCTGCCTGCTTACCGGAGAAGCAACAAATACCAATTTTATAGTCTTTGGTTTAACCCGATCAGGGTTCGAACACACGATCTACCGCACTCGAGACGAGCACGAGAACCATTACATCACCGATGCGGTTCCATGCCAGGAGAGTAAGCGGCCATGTTGTGTGTTTGTCAGCGTTGTTGACTTTGCCTCGATTTCTGTGATTTTCCTATTAGAATTTGGAAATGTTCTCACGATGTGGTATTTTAAAATTGTTCATTTTTATATCTATTACTGATAGAAGTGATATGTGAAGCAATAATAACTATGTTCAATATCTCAATAATATGACCGAATATATCAAAATCCTGATTTTAGTTCAAATAAACGAAAACCGAATAAAGGGGTGGGGTTCAAGAATAATCCAGAGCCAGTCAACATTGGGCACAGGACCCAGAATGAAAACTAAAAGGAGGAGCCACACGGACAGCACACAAAACAAACCTGGGGTGCTCTCGAAGGGTAATCAGTTCCTATTAGTTATAGGACCTGTGGTGCTCTCGAAGGGTAATCAGTTCCTGTTAGTTATAGGACCTGGGGTGCTCTCGAGGGGTAATCAGTTCCTGTTAGTTATAGGACTTGGGGTGCTCTCGAAGGGTAATCAGTTCCTGTTAGTTATAGGACCTGTGGTGCTCTCGAAGGGTAATCAGTTCCTGTTAGCTATAGGACCTGGGGTGCTCTCGAGGGGTAATCAGTTCCTGTTAGTTATAGGACCTAGGGTGCTCTCGAGGGGTAATCAGTTCCTGTTAGTTATAGGACCTGGGGTGCTCTCGAAGGGTAATCAGTTCCTGTTAGTTATAGGGGAGTGGTCCTTAGAATTAAAAAAACCAAACAGACTTAAGCCTTTACAAATCTCTGAGAAATTATTTGTTCACTGCTTTCGCGAACTATTTTGTTGACAGGAAATACGAAGTCAACAGTTGGATCGATATTGGTATTGTTCTTTTTATCTTATCCCTATTGTCTCTTCATTGTTCACCACTAACGTTGTGAGTTCTAATCACGCTCAAACGAGGTGTACTCGATACAACATTATATGATAAAGTTTGTCAGTGACTTACGACAGGTCGGTGGTTTTCTCCGGGTACTCTGGTTTCCTCCACCAATAAAACTGACAGCCATGATAACTGCAATACTGTTAAAAGTGGCATTAAACACCATAGCCCTAAACCCCTATAAGGGGCGGATCCAGGGGGTGCGCACCCGGCGCCCCCCTCCCCCTCCCTAAAATTGGAAAAAATATGATTTTTTGGCGTAAAATAGTGATTTTTCACACGAAATACCACAACAATTTTCGCGCCTCCTTCCGCTCGGCGCAATTTTTATAAATGCGCCCCCCCCCTAACTTGTAATCCTGGATCCGCCCCTACCTATTACTATTCATTTTGACTTATTGCTGTTATGTCCCAGTTATTTCTGTTCTGCGGAATTTAAAGTACTTTTTAGCTCATCCCTATTGTCTTGTTAAAGTTATTCAAATCAGTATCCTATACCATGCATCTATCATTGTGTTATACGTAACATTTTATTTTACTTTCTTGACATGAAATATAATTGATGTGACAGCCTCTAGTCTATCAAATAACATATTTCCTCTATTTTCTTACTTAGACGGATTTGATCATCAATCATGAGATTGTTACATTGTATTTTTTTTTTACATAGTTACGTTTTACCTATATAAGAGTACAATGTAATACTGTACATATATATATTCTCCCATCTTATGTAACCACTTTACTAATACAAACATGTTGAAGATGTATTGCTGTATTTACTTTTGTGTTATTCTGGCAGCACAGTACACGTTTGCTAAAAATCAATTTGGTAGATTAAGAGGTAAGTGTCTTTCTTATATGAACCATTTGAAAAACAATTAAACAAGCAGTAAGTTGAAAAAAAGACATGACAAGTGAATATCGTTATGTCAAATTCGGCTATCTCGAAATTTCGACTTTCACGGTTATTTTTTTTTCCAAGTCCCGAACAAATCCCATTGTATTTCGACTGATTTGACTACTTTTTTCTCAAAATTCGATACTAAGTACGTCAAAATTTGGTTGTCTTAAAGTAACTTTTAAGTCCCAAAGGTAGAAATCAATACAAACCGGCGATGGACAATTTAGCGCTTTGGTAGGACAATTTAGCGCCGACAAAGTGGACAATTTAGTGGCGGATCATATGACAATTTAGCGCCAGTCAATATTTATTGTATTTACATATATGGACGGATTACTGCAATAAAATTGCTAATTGGAGTGGACGTGAAAAGATTCTGGTCCATTATTGGTGTGTTTCGCGTGTGATGGTGCTTATACCCATACAACTGGCGGAAAGAGGGATTCCTCAGTGACATAATAATTTGTCAGATAATCAGCACATATCCATTTTTCATCATGGGGCACAACAGACATAAAACCTCCATAAATAAGACGGATACTTAAGAAAATGCAGGTTAAGTCATTCGGAGATAGTCGTACAGGTAAACGGCGCTAAATTGTCCTATCTAAAATACACGTGAACGGCGCTAAATTGTCCTATGATGTCGGCGTTAAAATGTCCACACCAATTTTTTCCGCAGTGCTACAATGTCCATCGCCCATAGAAGCCATGTTCGTTATGTCGAACTGATACATAATCTTAATGAACAGAATGTCAAAGTGTCAAATTTATGGCTTCCGTCATTCAGATCGTCTTGGGTAAGCGTTACCAATTTTGTTAATTTTTATTATTGTAAATAAATGTTTAAATTGTTTTAATTTTAAATGAAGCAATCAAGTGATAATTAAATTCAATGAGTTAACTCACCAACAATAATTTATTCTTAAGACTTTTTTGCACATCATTTGATCTGACAATCATACAGGTAGCGTCATCTTCGCTCGCCAAGGGTTACGATCCGCTCTACTCGAAGATGAGTAGAGCGGATCGTAACCCTTGGCTAGCGAAGATGAGGTAGCGCTTGGGTCATTGTAAAATTCGGATTATGCTAATTAAGCAATTTACGCCGAAATTGGCTCTCGTCTATTGTGTCGTGTAAAAACATTCGATACAAGGAAAAGGTTAATTGAAAGATTGGAATTCTGAGACATTTATCTCCATAGGTATAAAAGGCTGATTTAAATTGTAAAGATTGGAATTCTGAGACATTTATCTCCATAGGTATAAAAGGCTGATTTAAATTGTGACTTGCATGTCTTTCACAATGTCAACTGACGAATATTCTACATGTATGATTGGATCTGGTGAAGTAGCCCGGGGGATATCCAGATTTATAACAATCCAGCCAAGGACCCAGTGTAAAAATTGGGGGAACAAAGGCATAAAACGTAAATTAGACTAAAATCTTATGAGACAAAATATGAGGCTATCATGGCAGTAGAAAGGGGTGTTAAAGCAGAAAAATAATTGCAGAAGATTTGTCATTCCGATTTCAACTTTATCAACATGTATTAAAAAGAGTGATGAAATTGCACCCGGTGTTACATACTCATTTTTCCCCCATACTCATTTTTCTCCCCGGAAAAATGAGTATATACTGAGATTTCCCCCCGGAAAAATGAGTATATACTGAATTTCCCCCCGGAAAACCAAGTATGTGTTAACACATACTCATTTTTCCCCTCTCCTATTTTAATAGGATTTTTCTTGTGTACACTTATATACATGTATATAGTGGAAGACATAATAGTTAAATGTGGACGAAAGAGGGTATCAACAATGATGATAGTAATAACTAAAGCAAGCATGAACATGGAGTGAGAACGGGTAAGGAGGTAGGAGGAAAGGATGGGAAAAACACTTTTGAGTGATAAAGCGATCTTCCTTAGTGCAAGTGAGAAAAACTCAAGTTTGCTAAGTGCTGGATGGCACAGCTGACAGGTATGAGGAAGAGGGCAGGAAGGAAGGAATATAAAGAGAAGGATAGAGAGGACGGAGGGAGAATGGTAAAAAGATGATGGACAGGAAGGAGAGATACTAGAGGTATAAAATAAGGAGGATGACGGGGAGGAATTAGGGAGGGAGTCAATATGGAAAAGGATGGAGATAGTGAGGAGGATAATGATGAGGAAGTAGTGAAACAGGTAGTGAAGAGGAAATTTGAAGGAAGAAGATAGAAAGGACGAAGTGACAAAGGTAAACGAGAAGGAGAGAGGTAGTGAGGAGGAGGTAATAAAGAGGATGATGATGAGGACGGAGGAGAAAAGTATACGGAGAAGGTAATTAGGAAGAGTTAATAAGGAGGATGGAGACGGAAGAAAGACAGAGGTAATGAGGTGGATGATAATATTACAGGAAAGAGAATAGAGGTAATGAGCTGGCGGATTGAAAGGAATGAAGGATGGAGAGGTGGTGAGGATGACTGAGAGGAAGGAGGGAGAGGTAGTGAGGATGACTGAGAGGAAGGAGGGAGAGAGGTAGTGAGGAGGATGGATAGGAATGAGGGAGAGGAAGCAAGGAGATAAGTAGTGAGGAGGATTGAGAGGAAGAAAGGAGAGCGGTAGTGAGGAGGAGGATGGAGAAGAAGGAGAGAGAGAGGTAGTGAGGAGAAGGATGGAGAAGGAGAGAGAGAGGTAGTGAGGAGGAGGATGGAAAGGAAGGAGGGAGATAGGTAGTGAGGAGGAGGATGGAGAGGAATGAGGGCGAGGAAGGAGAGAGAGAGGCAGTGAGGAAGAGGATGGAGAGGAAAGGTGAGAAAGGTAGTGAGGAGGACGACTACTTTAATAAATATCCCCCGACAATGCCTTCAGTGGTTCTTGAAAATCGATCAATCAGAATGTTCAAAGTCTCCTATCAATCTGCACCAAAGAGACAACACTTGTGTAGTACCTCATAGTGAACACCCTCAAAGTTAAATTGGTTAAATTATGTTCAGTGGTTCTCAAGGATATTACGAAAATGTAATTCATAGGTTTTCAAAGCAATTTTGACCTTCGCTGTCGACCATTTTGAATTTATAAAGGACTCTGAAATTTCAAGACAATGTTTACAACCATAATATGCAGGTCAAGTTCAATTTCAGCCAGATCCCATATACGGCTTGGAAGTTAGGCCCACTTAGCTGAAAGCGAAGAACTCCGTGTCCTCAGACACATTCTTCTTTTATTCATTTTTTAGCAAATCGGCATGAAAAGTAACAACATTTGCGTAGGACATAATAGTGAACACCTCTGCCAAGTGTGGTTAAATTCTGTTCAGTGTTTTTCAAGTAGACCATGAAAATGTTGCTTTACATATGGTTTCAAAGCAAGCTTTGACTTCCGCTGGCAACGATTTTGAATTTCCGATGGGCTCAAAAAGTAACAAGACCTGTCAAGGACCTTAAAATGAACATACAAATCACGTTTCCATACCATCGCTTCAGTGGTTTTTGAAAAAAGATTATTGAAAAACTAACAATGTTTCCAATGTCTCCTGATGACCATTTGTTGACGAATCGGAAACAATCCCTCATCCGATCTAAACAAACACCAGATCCCTCAGTACAATTTCTAGTCAATATGCAAACCACAGATAAATTCAATGCAGACGAACAATTACGCATTGGTTGACCATATGCGAACGCTAACTGATATCAAATTCGATACGACAATCATAACGGCTTTAAATTCGTTTTAATGATTCGATTTCAATCCGGAATACGTGTGAATATGGTATTATAGTGCTACCACTTTCGGTAGATCAATCAAAAAAGATGGAGGCAAACTCATTTATCAAGATGGCTCAATTTTATAATAATTTGATCATGAAACGAAGCAAAAAATAGTTGTGCTGATATAGTAGAGGGGGTTAGGAGGGGGTCTGACCCCGAAACCCCGAAATAAAAAACTTGAAATCCAGAAGTCCCGAATATAATAAAATTTCAATCCCGAATCCCGAAATGGTCAATCCCGAATTCTCGAGCTTAAAAAAACACCATCCCGGAGTCCTGAAAAGGGTCCTTCCCCCCTCATAGTAGTAATTTAATTTAGAGAATACTGTTACCGTTTAGTTCATCATTTGAAATGAACATAATATGATAAATTGGTATAATTATGTTCGGTAAAACAAATCCACACTATGACAGTAGAACTAATAAGTGTATCATTCATAGTTATGCGTTATTGATGGACACTGCCATTCTATAGTTACTGATCTTTATTTAAAATGATCGATTACAAACAAACAAGCTACCACAAAATAGTTTGTTTAGTTTAAAGCTAATTATGATGTGTCTCGGTGTAGTGTAAACAGTTAAAATTCTTAAGAATAAATTAACAGATAACCATTGGCGGATCAAGGGGGTTCCTGTGGTCGGAACCCCCCTCCCCCCGGACCCCCTCCTTTTGCTCGGCAAATTTGGAAAAATCCGTGAAATTCGGCAAAAATTAGACTGGAACCCCCTTTTTTAGCTCACCTGACTAAAAGTCAGGGTGAGCTTTTGCATCACATTGCGTTCGTCGTCCTTCCGTCCGTCCGTCGTCTGTCCGTTAACTTTTTACATTTTGATATTCTTCTTGAGAACTACTAAACATAATTTAACCAAACTTGGCATGAATGATCCTTAGGGTGTGTAGACTATAGTTTGTGAATTATATATTCGTCGATGAAAAAACATGGCCGCCATGGCTAAAAATAGAACATAGGGGTCAAACTGCAGTCATTGGTTAATATTTCAAAAAGTATTACAGATAGAGAAAAATAGAGGTGATCTTCCTTCTTCAGCATCAAAAGTTCTACAAAAGTCTCCATAGGGTCGACCCCTTATAGGAGTTATTGCCCTTGTATAGTCTATCAGTGCAAAGGGGGAAAATTGAGTATGAGGGGGAAACTTCAGTATATACTCAGATTTCCCCCCTAAAAATCAGGGGTAAAGATGAGTATATACTGATCTTTCTGGGGGGAAAAATGAGTAGGGGGAAAAATGAGTATGTAACACCGGTACTACCGTTGAGGACTACGCAACGGTTTACAGCGATATTCCAACCTCCGACAGCATTACAGATGGCAACATTGTACAAGATATTATCTCAGCACGCGACATCGAGATCGACGACACCAGCGACCAGGAAGATGATACAACATCAGTACCCGTCAAAGGACCGATGGAGGATGTCTTAGCAGCATGCGATGTAATCAGAGACCAACTTAAGTGCAGCGAAAATACCGAGACTGCATTAATGCAATTCAACGTAGTGACTCGTTTTTTGATGAAACAACATTTTCAAGTTTTTTAGATTACATAAGTAAAACATTTACTTAAAACTGATATGAACCGATATTTAATTCAATGTGAGGTGTCGTTACGTCATAAGAAACTGTCGATACATGTACAGTAATGTGGCATTAAAAGATTGGGCAGACTATTAAATATACGTATATTTTGAAATATATCATTATTCACTGACCAGTTTCGCGTTAATAAGATCAAGTAAAAAAAAAAGTACCACATCATCATGTATTACATGAATTATATATATATTTTCTTCCAATTCTCATGCAACAATTGATTACAATACAACAGCCAAAAAATGCATATTATAAGGGTGTCAGTATGCATATTAGCTACCTTCATAAATATGCCATTAGTGGGATTCATGTTATTCGATCTTTAGTTTTCTGTGTAGTGTTTTGTAGATCATTATTTGTCCTTTTGTCTTTTTTCTTTTGGTCATCCTATTATCAGTCCTTCGATTTACGGCTTCTGATTACCCCTTTGGTATCTTCAAACTTTTCTTAACACAGTCCACGACACAACCTTTCTTAAAACTCTAATATATATTTGATGCATCTATTTTTTGGAATTAGTCTAGAAGTTAATAATAAAATATGTTCACGCCACGATATAGCTGAAATACCAATCAATCAATCAATCAATCAAGTTTGGAATTAAAATTTCTATGCTATTATAACTAAGTTTGTAATTAAAGCAAATACAGCTAGATACAACGGACAGGACAGACATGTATTCTTTGTACAAAACACATTGCAATAGACATGATATTTTTTCTAATTGAGGATGATTAACACATTAATTCCATTTGAAATGTTACATAACCATTACAATTCTACAGATATAGGATAGGATGGATTATGGTGTTTAACGTCACTTTAAATAATATTCCAGTGATATCGTGGTGGTCAGTTTTATTGGTGGAGAAAACCGGAGTACCGGAGAAAACCAGCGACCTGTCGCACGTCACTGACAAACTTTATCACATAATGCTGTATCGAGTACACTGACTGCATATGTAGTTGTAAATCTAACTATCATACAATCACGACCACGACGATCTCTTCAACAGATACCGGTATATGATAACCATTGTTATTTCTGTTTTATTATAGCTGCATATATTGGTCCAAAGAGTGACAAATGTCGACAATGTAGTGTATTTTTCAAGGGAGATAACAAACAGTTGTGTACTGAATTCTTTTGTAACAGTAAGTACAATTATATTAAATAAATCTAAATACTTAATCTGCAGACGTAATTATAACAGGCATACGCCATAACATAACAGAAAAATGGGTCAAGCTGCATATTAACATTGAAACAACCAGTCAATTGAATTGTTAACAAGAAGCAACATTACGGGTAGTCCGAGATTCCCCTGCCTGCCGACGGCTTTTTTTTTCGGACGGCAGAGGAATCTCGGACTACACTACGGGTGTCACTAGTGGAGTAGGAACTGCTTACCATTCGGAACACCTCTGGTTTTTAGTGGGGTTCGTGTTGCTCACTCTTCAGTTTACTGTGTATTGCTTGACGACCATTGTTGTCCTTTTTATTTTAGTCATGCTTCCACTTACGACATCTTCTGGTATTTAACACCTTTACTTGATAAGTTAAGCTATCAAGCTTGTAGGGTGGGTAAGGAAACGTCTTTCTGTTATAAGTTCAAATGTTGAATACAAGTTTCAACAAAGACACATTATTTCCTAAATGGATAAAAAAAAATCAAAAAAAAATCCATATGTTGTACAAAATGCAATAATTCAAAACATAGTATACAATACCATATTTCGTAGAGAAGGCGTGGATGGAATTGAATTCGTTACCAACACATCGTCGAGTTGTGTAAAAAAAAAACCCAAAAAAAACCCCACAATGTTAAACATGTATTGAAAAAAATTCAACACAGCAGAACAAATCTGATCTCTTATAAATATAATTAACTACGGTAAATTGTGAAATTGTGACAGAAAATTGCCTGTTTATGTGTTTACTATATTAAGAGTATCAGTAACCAGATACATGTACATTGCATGTTCAAATTGAATTAACATTTATAGTATGCATATCCAATTTTTATTGTATTTGTTTTTCATTTATAGCCAAACAGTCAAGACCGAACATAAAAACAATGAAAAGGTGCCATTCTTGCTCGAAAAAGTTCCATGGCAAGAAACAAAAAACTTGCCAGAAAATATTCTGTTACCCTCAAGGTGAGTGTGAAATTCCTTAGCTAGAATCTCCATTAATTTTGTAATTACTCAGCTTAATAACAAAACAATGTAAATTATTAATGACCATTTATCAATCCATAAATGATGCATTAGTGAAAAAAAAAGCCAGAATTAAAAGGACCCATGAAGCTATCATAAAATGCATTGATAGATTGACATACATGTTAGTTTTAAAATTGATAAATTTAGTTGTATTTTTGAAATGGGAACAGGTAGTGTCTAATTAATCTCTTGTTAACCCTGGGTAAGAGATATATTGTAAAACAGGGAACCTTACATTATTTTTTGCTTACCTGGGCGTCTAATGTGTTTTGTTAACAGGCGAGTCAAACAATAAAGTATTATGTTATCAAAAAAAGAGAAGAACAAAAGGACTCGTGTATTATGTATGCATATAGTGGTACCATTAGCGATCGAAGGAGCAAGAACTGCCACCCCATCCGGAGAACACGAGTTCATCCCCATTTTAGTGGAACTCGTTTTGCTCAATATTTAGTTTTCTGTGTAGTGTTTCTTGGATCATTGTTTGTCTTTTCTTCATGTTTTCTTTGACCATTGCATTTGATCCATCCTTCGTATTACGGATGCTGATTACCCCCCTTGGCATTATTTATGTTATATCGTAGTGATCAGATATCTATGTTCTTCTTACTATCACTGGGTCGATACCTCTGATGGTGAACTATTAGTCACTGAGGGGTCGATACCTCTGCTGGTGGACTATTAGTCACTGAGGGGTCGATACCTCTGCTGGTGGACTATTAGTCACTGAGGGGTCGATACCTCTACTGGTGGACTATTAGTCACTGAGGGGTCGATACCTCTGCTGGTGGACTATTAGTCACTGAGGAGTCGATACCTCTGATGGTGGACTATTAGTCACTGAGGGGTCGATACCTCTGATGGTGGACTATTAGTCACTGAGGGGTCGATACCTCTACTGGTGGACTATTAGTCACTGAGGGGTCGATACCTCTGCTGGTGGACTATTAGTCATTGAGGGGTCGATACCTCTGCTGGTGGACTATTTGTCACTGAGGGGTCGATACCTATGATGGTGGACTATTAGTCACTGAGGTGTCGATACCTCTGCTGGTGGACTATTAGTCACTGAGGGGTCGATACCTCTGATGGTGGACTATTAGTCACTGAGGGGTCGATACCTCTGCTGGTGGACTATTAGTCACTGAGGGGTCGATACCTCTGATGGTGGACTATTAGTCACTGAGGGGTCGATACCTCTGATGGTGGACTATTAGTCACTGAGGGGTCGATACCTCTACTGGTGGACTATTAGTCACTGAGGGGTCGATACCTCTGCTGGTGGACTATTAGTCACTGAGGGGTCGATACCTCTGCTGGTGGACTATTAGTCACTGAGGGGTCGATACCTCTGCTGGTGGACTATTAGTCACTGAGGGGTCGATACCTATGATGGTGGACTATTAGTCACTGAGGGGTCGATACCTCTGATGGTGGACTATTTGTCACTGAGGGGTCGATACCTATGCTGGCGGATTATTAGTCACTGAGGGGTCGATACCTCTGCTGGTGGACTATTGGTCACTGAGGGGTCGATACCTCTGATGGTGGACTATTTGTCACTGAGGGGTCGACACCTCTGCTGGTGGACTATTTGTCACTGAGGGGTCGATACCTCTGATGGTGGACTATTAGTCAATGAGGGGTCGATACCTCTGATGGTGGACTATTAGTCACTGAGGGGTCGATACCTCTGATGGTGGACTATTTGTCACTGAGGGGTCGATACCTCTGATGGTGGACTATTTGTCACTGAGGGGTCGATACCTCTGATGGTGGACTATTAGTCACTGAGGGGTCGATACCACTGATGGTGGACTATTAGTCCCCGAAGTTATCACCCAACAAGTAGTCACTGATATGGTTTATTAGATATATCTATTATTGAAATCTAAAGTTCATAAATAATGTAATTATTAATAAAACTAAGGTTCTCCTCTGTCAGATATATGTGATCTTAATTGATTTGGGCTATTCAGTTTAGGCCCTTTCATTTACATGCTCTCAAAATGTTTTTTTTTTTTGCCTTTGCAATGTTTTGATTATTTAAAACAATACAAGAACTAAACAAAACGAACAAAAAACAAACAGACTTAGCCATATATCGTTATTATTGTGTAACATCAATAGTATTTGATTTTTTTTTCTATATTTGCAGTTAAGCCTGATCCACAGTTTGTTGCCAGAGCAGGGTTTGGGATTACATTAGATATTCTGTGTTCATACTGCTATTATATAGCCAACTCTATTAGAAGACAACAGTGCATTTTAAAATACTGTCTTTAATCCACATTAAATGTAAAAAAAAGTATTCTGTTGTTTGTTTGTGCAAGTAAATAAATGTTAGAGAATACCGAAGGACAATCCAGAGAAACCGGCAACACAGGGCACACTAAACCAAGACAAACAAAGCAAAAACACAACACAATATGTGTTAGACACCACTAACGCAAGCAAAAACAAATTACTCAAACAAGACATGCACTTTCCTACAAACAACTGGAGGTGGAGGCGAAACGAACATCGTTTTTATTCGGAAATCGTAACGGGCATCACAACACGGAACTCGGAACGTAAAAACACATACATGTAATACGACAACACAAAAGTTTATATTCGCCATTAAATGACACATCCTTATAAATTCTTTTTTTTTGGTACACAGCCAAGCTATCGTTCTTAATCACTGCTGTCACAATGTGACTTGTATTACTTTCTTTAAAACTAATTTACACCCTACAACCGGCTATCTGGACAACAGATGCTATCGGGAATTCAGATCATATCTACGTCACACGGAATGACAGGTAGGAATTTCTTTGACGTTTTTCTTCCATTTTATCTACTTTTTGGATTTTAAATTTATGTCTGATTTGTTGCACTACAAATGAGAAATTTGTATACCAAATATGACAGTATAAGTTTTAATATTTAGTAACACCTCGTAACTACATAACACCTCGAGTTCCCGTTGTACATGAAGGTAGAAGAAACACTATATTGTTCATGTATATGATAGAAACTTGTGCTTTCTTTTGAAATTTTAGAGAAAACGTTAATGTTCTGAAGAATTCTCTGTTGAAAATGTCAAATTCTATCTTCATTGATTGAAAACTTACTAAATATTAAAACCTATACTGTCATATTTGGTATGCAAATTTCTCATTTGTAGTGCAACAAATCAGACATAAATTTAAAAACCAAAAAGTAGATAAAATGGAAGAAAAACGTCAAAGAAATTCCTACATGTCATTCCGTGTGACGTAGATATGATCTGAGTTCCCGATAGCATCTGTTGTCCAGATAGCCGGTTGCAGGGGTGTGTAATTGTCTTATAACATTTCATATGTAGCCAATGTAGATGACCCATATTTATGGAAGTGTGTTGTAATGTATTAAATACTTAGTGTTCCAGCATACAAAAGGGGATCTAAAAAAGATGTACGTTTATTTTCAGTGATTAGGTAACGTATTTTGAAGGGATGAATGAAATAAAAGCATAAAAAATAAGTTGAAATATAAAGAGTGACTCAACATTAAGAGTCTTGTGTTTTTCAATAGGTTTGGTTTATGGTGTTTAACGCCATTTTCAACAATTTTTCAGTTATACCGTGTCAGTCAGTTGTATTGGTGGAGGAAACCGGAATACCCGGAGAAAACCTCCGACCTGCCACAAGTCACTGACAAACTTTATCACATAATGTCGTATTGAGCACACCTCATGATCACCTGAGTGGGATTCAAACTCACAACGTTAGTGGTGATAGTGGTGTAAAAAGATCATGACCACAACGACCGCTTCAATATTAAGAGAGTTGTTTTTTCAATACGATTGTTTTTTGGATTTTCTTATGTTATATAGACAAATAATTTCCATATTCTAAGCATAACATTTCATACGAAGTTAAAAAGTATTTTAGTGGGGTTCGTGTTACTCGATCTTTAGTTTTATGTGCATGTTTTGTAGATCGTTGTTTGTCCTTTTGTACTTTTTCCTTTGCCCATTGTGTTGTCTGTTCTTATTCGATATACGGATTCTAATTACCCCTTTGGTATCTTCAAACTCTTCTTATTGAAAACGAAATCATGGGTTACTGGAAGGAAATGTGTCGCCAGACTATCAACATACACAGTTTAATTGTGGTCTGCGTAAGTAATTGTTGTTCAACGCCAAGTGATCAATCGTTAGCTATATCAATAATCATGGTAGGAACAAGTTACTTTTGATGATCAAGTTAGTCGATGAGATGATGATGATGTTCGTATTCTACTATACCAAAACGCTGAGTTGGATCTTTGTATAACTGATTGAAACAACAGACCGCTGGTACACATGTCGCTCCACATTAACCTGATTCCGAGCCAACCAGTCTTTGTTCTAACTCCTTAATGATGGGTGCTTAGCGGAGAAGCAACAAATATCAATATAAAAGTATTTGGTTTGACTCGACCAAGGCTCGAACCACTATCTACTGCACTCGAGGCGAGCACGCTGACCATTACACTACCGATGTGGTGAAAAAACAATATAAAGGACATTATATATACGACATGGAAATGGCCACATGGACATACATTGTATAAAATCACTGCCTGTTATTTTGGTAATGTTAATGTGACTCGGATTTTAGTCCATTGGTCTATTGATAAACTTCTCTTTTTATAATTAAAAATGTAGATTTATAGTGACAAACTTCGTCACATCCAGATTTGGAAATTGTACTTCTAGGTACACGACCTTCTTAAAACATAATAAATGGTGTCATTATTAAGTGTTATTAGAAATAGTTTTTGTAGGTGTATCATAACAGGTCACACAGGTCATTCTGCTTATTAACACACAAAACATGTTTTCTATTAGTCTCTCATTTCTTTCAGTTTTTATTAGGATGGTCCATTTTTTATGATGGTAGATTTAATGATGTAGGTGTAAAGAGACCATATTACATTTATGTACTAAAGTATATAAATACAGTCAAACTTGTATAAAGAGGGCATTCAAGGGAACCTTTATAGACAGTGATTTGTTATGTAGAGGTGCCCTTTATAGACAGTGATTTGTTATGTAGAGGTGCCCTTTATAGACAGTGATTTGTTATGTAGAGGTGCCCTTTATAGAGCGATTTGTTATGTAGAGGTACCCTTTAGACAGTAATTTGTTATGTAGAGGTGCCCTTTATAGACAGTGATTTGTTATGTAGAGGTGCCCTTTATAGACAGTGATTTGCTATGTAGAGGTGCCCTTTATAGACAGTGATTTGGTATGTAGAGGTGCCCTTTAAGGCAGGTTTGACTAGGTGAAATGGGGTCCTTCCATTTATTTACACACTAAGCAAGTTTTCTGTTGGACTCTCTTTTGATATATATACTTGAATCATATGTCCTTGTGGTAACCCTGGGTTCTTTTAATTTTTTTATGATGTTGTATCTAAATGATGGTAGATTTTATGATGTACGAGTTCAAGAGACCAGTATATAAATACACACATCTCCAAAACTATTTATTTTTCTTTCTTTTCTTTCATACATTGTCTCTACCTATTTTTTTGTATATAATCCTTCTCTATGCATATTATATCATATCATTGCGCATGCTAATACATATTGTAAATTATTGTATTCGCAAGAAGACTTCATAAGTTAGGAAAACTTGTGGCCAATCCCAATTTGTTATATTTAGCGAACAAAATATGTTTAAACTAAAAAAAACCCATAAAACATCAAGCCTCCATAAATATTTAATATTATAATGTTACACAACTTCCAATGGGTCTTTATCTACCGTTGATACACATAAATCGATTCCTGGTAATTGTAGTTCCAACTTCGTTTTTAAATGTTTTAAAAATCCACGTTCAGTGTTACTATGATCACATAATATCACGTGTGTTCCGTTATAAACTGCATGTAGAATATCGTGATGGGACATTTCTCCTGTTAGATAAAGTGATACAGGGACATCCTTCAGTAAGCTTCCTCCTGACCCAGCACAGACTGCTACAGTCTCCAAAATGTTTGAATCTATAATTCAAATGGAATTCAAATATCAATATGAATTAAAGTATGGTATTTCTAAATATATAGGGTTAGGGTTATGGTGTTTAACACCACTTTCAACAATATTTCAGCTATATTGTGGCGGTCAGTTTTATTGCTGTAGAAAACTGGAGTACCCATAGAAAACGACTGACCTGCCGCAAGTCACTGACAAACTTTATCACATTGTAACGAACTTCAGTCTATTTTTTGCATGTTTATTTTTTCTATACAGCGGTGATGTTTTTAAATCAAACAGACCCAACATGTAAATTCATGAATCTCGTGATCGCGCACTGTGTAATATAGTCAGTCAGCACATGGTATTTGATGTGGTAGCATGTTTATTGTGCAGAATATATATATTGGTGTTATTTCAAAGCAGTGGAGCATATTATAATTGTCAGTTCAGGACATGGATATTCCTAGGCTTTATGAACAACACTCGGGTAAGTTATTTCGTTATATTTTGGTCAGTTATGCTGTCGGGATGTATTTTATATTCGTGGTCCAGAATTGGTCATTTAAAGTACATGTGTAACCATGTCATTTGTACCGTAAGTAATTTTGGGATTCTCTGTTTGCTTTTCAGGGGTTTGGTGGTATCGTTCATGAGGATAATAGCTATGTACCGTTGACGTGGTGGTGATGCCTGTATATTCGTCGGTGTAACTTGGATTACCTAATACTGGGTTGGATGAAGTATTAATAGCTATTGATATTACGTATATCTGTCTATGTGTATGGTGAAATATGTTTAAGATGAAGTTAGCGTTACTAGTTGGTGATTCTGAGTTAAATGAAAAGTCGAGTAGACCGGAATATTACTAGTGCAAAAAGATCAGTTAAGTCAGTCCCGGAACCAGTAAATTTACATATCAGAAGTAGAATGAAATTATGGAGGTGATATCCATCATTTATGGAAGTGATATCTGTCAGTTATATATTCATAATCTAGTGATGAGAGACTGTGATTATATTTTTTTAATTTTTAATTATTCGTATTATATTTAGTTTGTCTTGTTTATACGTTAGTTTGAGTTACATTTTGTGTTCATTTTTCATTTTGTTCTTTTGTTTGTTTAGTTTTGCTTAGTTTATTAAATTTGAATTTTTTTTAGTTTGTATGACTATTGGCCATATTGACAATTAAAACAAGAACTCACGACTTTACACACATAATGTTGGATTGAGTACCACCTCGCCCGAGCGTTATTCAAACTCACAACGTTAGTGGTGATAGGCATTGATTGCATAGGTAGTTATAAATCCAACTACCATACGATCATGTCCACGACGGCCCCTTTTAAACTAAAATTTGATGTTTGTTGCATCTAATAAATTAGTTTTTTGCTTTGACAATACATTAACATCTAATAGTAATGACATCCAGTATGGGGTCACATCAGGGTTCATATTTTACACTGACCAATCATTAATGAGCCTACTTAATCTTTAAGCATAAAAACCGACTACAAGCCAAGACCTGTTGTCTGATTGGTCAATATATTTAACTATCTTGTATACGATTGGGCGGTAAAAGAAGAATGAAAGGTTCCATGACTTGACCCCACACAGGATGTTGTTATGCAAAAATATATATTACTGTATTGCCAAAGAATTTTTTTGTTCTAAAGATACAACAAACATCTTATTTTGAATAGTTTGATCTGTCGTCTGCTGTCATTAGCTTTTGATAGTACTGCCAACATTTTATGGTCATATCATGGTATTCATAGTATACTGGCCTGTTGGTGCATCACCAAAAAAAATGTTTAAAAAAGATAGAACAAACATCTAATTTTAATCAAATTCTTAACAATGTCAGTATAGACCTTTTTAAGCACCTCCCCATTTGGCAAATAGGCCCTCTTGATGTATGTATTTTTTTCATGTTTTCATACATTTTTAAATGTTCTAATGTTTAATACTTCATGTAATGTATGTATTTAGACGAAAATTTGCATCTTATCCTTTTGTCATTTTGAGAAACAAAACCTGTGATAAAATATCAATAACTCAAAACATTCTAACAATTCTTTAACCCTGTCACTACTCTTTTCAACTGACCATGTCAGACTTAAACTATGATGTCTTTTGAAAGTCAAGGTTAGGGTTATGGTGTTTAATGCCACTTTCAACAATATTTCAGCTATATTGTGGCAGTCAGTTTTATTGGTAGAGGAAACCAGAGTACTCGGAGAAAACCACCGACCTGTCACAAGTAACTTACGAACTTTATCACATAAAGTTATATCGAGTATACCTCGTAATAAATGGAGAGCAACTTTTGATATTAACAAAATAAATGTTAAACATTATATCCATTTTTTACTAAACCCAACATTTCTTCCATCTGGTCTTTGTCAAAGACAAATCTATATAGAAGGGTCCCTTTAAAGTAGGTAGTTGTAAATCCAATTACCATATGTTCACGACCATGACAGCCTCCTTTTTGATATCATTTCACTAAATACTAAACAAATGACATGAATAAAATAGGTTTGAGCCACTAAAGTTCTATTGCATGAAAAAATTACAAAAAAAGAACTTTTCATCCATAGAACAACAATTTGAGCTCCTTACAGTCAAGATTCTTACCTGGAGATTTAGCCAATCTTATAGATTTTAGCTGGAGATGATCTTTAACTCTTTGGATTGCTTCGTCTAATGTTATTTTAGTTTTTAGATTACCTTTGCGACCCATGCCATAACCTGTCCTTGGAATCTGAAAAAAAAAAAAAAAATAATTTCAACTTATGCAAAAATACTAACCTTCTTGATTTATTGGAAATTAATCCAGTTGTATGGAGTATTAATTGCATTACTCATACCAAAACTACAATGTACCATATTACCATGACCACAAAGGCTAATATTCTACATTTAAAAAAAACAACATTTTTTCATGATGAATGTTGGAAGTTCGGAAGAAAGCATTTGAAAGAAAATGAAAATATTACTTTTTTCATCCGGCTTGCTTCAATATTTAACAAAAAATAATGTTTTTTCCACACATTTCGTACTGAGTTATCTCCCTTCCATCAAACTTCAAAGAATCTAAATATACAACATGAATTACAGAATATGTATGCAGCTATTACATGTATTTCTTTTCGTTTGACATGGGGATTTCCCATTAAAAATAAAATGTATTTTTAAATATAGGAAAGGATAACCTGTTTATCTAGTGTGTGTATAACCAGGTTTTCAATAGTTATAGTTACAGGTAGATTTTGCTAAAGAAATGTTTTGGTGGTAATGCGATCGTTGCAATAGTTTTAATATCGAAGGTGCTCACAGTAACTATGTTATGGACACTACAGTTTCTTGGCTGCATAGTTTATTTTGAATTTATGATGATCTCTGTGATATCTGTATGAAATGAATGATAATGTTTGTATAATAAAAGTAGCTTTGCAAGAAAAAAATAAGAAGCTACTGCGAGCAACCAAGCATAAATTATGTGTTGTCTCTTAATTTTGCAGAATAGATTCAGAAAGGTTAGGGTTATGGTGTTTAATGCCACTTTCAACAATATTTCAGTTATATCGTGGTGGTCAGTTTTATTGATGGAGGAAACCGGAGTACCAGGAGAAAACCACCGATATAGAAAGGAAATAATTTGAATTCAGACGAGCTGGCAAGGGCGAATTTAATTATTACTTATTAAAAGCCTATCACCAACAATATATATTTTATATATCTTTTCGCATCTTTCATTCAAAAACTGCATTGGTGGCTTAATGGTTAGCGTGCTCGCATCGAGTGTTAGATCGTGGGTTCGAGCCCCTGTCGGGTCAATCCAAAGACTATAAAATTGGTATTTGTTGCTTCTCCGCTAAGCACGCAGCATTAAGGAGAAAGAGCAAAGATTGGGTCGGCTCGGAATCAGAATAATGTGTCCAAGTGGAACGATATATCTACCCGCGGACAGTTGTTTCAGTGAGCTAGCACTATAAAATTCCAACTCAGCGTGTTGGTCTAGAACAAAGCGGACCTCATCATCATCTCATTGAAAACAAGATGAACTGTGAGCTAATGCTCACTTATGATAACCCCGCTCTTCGGCAAACAGGAAGTAGGAATCTGATGGGTCCAAAAACGCTTCCCACGATATGGGGTACCTATATGAAGCTTATGACCAAATATCAGATTCCTGTCATCAATAGTTGCTTAGAAAAATGCGATGAAAAATGAGCATATATGTTCAATGTGTATAAAAATCAACAAAGTCGGCAAACAGGAAGTAGGAATCTGATCAATGCCTGAAATGGACGGTCGCCCAGTCGCCAAATGCGACTAATATCTTATTCGGGCGACCAAAAGCTGCTCCAAATTAGGTAGTCACTGGCCCAACAAAAAGCGTTTGGGTGATTGCCTAAAAGACCGTTAAAATTTTTTGTTTTACCGAAACCGGACATATTTTACTGTAACTTCAACAGTAGATAACTCTTCTGTTCTAGTCGAAAACAGTTTGTTACGAGCACAGCGATTGGTCCAAATACATTTGTGTAGCCAATGAATACACAGCTAATGTAATTTACTGTTCTCCCCAATTATGTATTTTTATAGAGCCAATCAATACACGTTTCCTACACGTTTTCATGTAATACACAAGTATTCACTAAATATTAGAAAAGAAACGTGTTTTTTTGTTTCTTTATGATTTAATTATTAAAATTGTTAAAAATCACAGACGAAGTGGAAAGTTGTGAACTATAAAGAGAATTCTGTCAACTTATAATGTTTGCGATCTGGTATCTTCCACGGTTCGGAAATTTATGCATTCAATCTGCTGCAAAATGTACATGTACGAATTTCATTTTACAGAAATCGGAAAACCTTTTTGTGTCAATCCTTAGGTAATCATTGAAAAACGTTTCCCCAACAACGGAGAGAAAATCGTTGATAGTTGTCAAACTACGGAAATGATCTGGCCTGTCACTTCTTTTAAACTTTTCATAGTTCATGTACACGGCTACATTTTAGTGACAATTGGGAGTGGTTTTCTTTTTTGGAACCAGAACTTTTGTTTACAAATTAGCACCGTTTGTTATTTCAACAAAGTGAGATACTTATTTGGAATGAATAACCAACTAACATTACCCCGAACTGAGAAGTTATTTTACTTTAAAATCACTTCTTCATAGTGAATTGAAACAAGTGATGTCACTCTTCACTCTGGGGAGTGCAAGAGCGGTCCTTGTAGTGGCATTAGTCTACTCTTTTCCGGATGTCTTTAATGTGATCATGGCATTGATCTCCCCTTACACAAACCAGCCTTTTATTGTCCCCATCCGATGGACTAGCATCGTTTCGTAAGACCACCCTAGCCAATGGCATAAAGGTTGTCAAAAAGGTTATAACAAGTAAATTCAGGTTTCATTTGATAGCAATATATGCATTGGGGTGTTTTCGCAATTTCAGCTGCACACCTGTACCTACCAAAATTACCTTGAAGAGCACCCCCCCACCCCAACCCTCGTGAGACTAGTGAAAGAATGAATGTTAATGTTATTGATGAAAAAACAATTAATCTGAAAACTGTTTATATATTGATATCTGATGTCTTTTTTTCATAAATAAAATGTCACAAAATGTTTGGGCCACCATTATGCCATTTGGACCAGTGACTCTATTTTTTTACTGGCCCAAATTTTTTTTTTCAGGCACTGTTTGATGGGTCCAAAAACGCTTCCTACGATATGGGGTAACGGGGTAACTATATGAAGCTTGTGACCAAATATCAGATCTCTGCCATCAATAGTTGATGAGAAAAACGTGACAAAAAATGAGCATATATGTTCAATGTGTATAAAAACCAACTAAGTCGGCAAACAGGAAGTAGGAATCTGACGGGTCCAAAAAACGCTACCAACAATATGGTATACCTATATGACGCTTGTGACCAAATATCAGATTTCTGCCATCAACAGTTACTGAGAAAAGTGCGACGAAAAATATCTTGGACGGACGGAAGGACGGACGGACAGAGGTAAAACAGTATACCCCCCTCCCCCTTCGGGGAGTGGGGGTATAATTAACTTGTTCTCGCCATGATATAGCTGAAAAATATTGCTGAATTGACGCTAAACAACAATCACTCACTCACTAACTTTCATTCAAATATCATAAAGCAACTTTTTGCATGTTTTGTTTATCAAGGCAATAATAATATGTGATGGATTGAAAAAAAATTTCAACAAAAACATTGAAATAATAGATTGTTGAATTTGAGGGTTTGTTCAACAATAATTATTACAGTTATATCGTGGCGGGCAGTTTTATTGGTGGAGGAAACTGGAGTACCCAGAGAAAACAACCAACATGCCGAAAGTCACTGAAAACTTTATCACAAAATGTTGTATCGAGTACACCTTGCCATGAGCAGGCTTCGGACTCACTACATTAGTGATGATAGGCCCTGATTGCACAGGTAATTGTAAATCCAACTACTATATGATCACGACCACGACGGCCCCAATTTGAAAATATATGTCCACTGTAACAGTAACACTACCATTGTGACAGAACCTGGCTTAATTTTGAATTTCTAAATGTCAGTACCTTTGACATTTGTTTGACCTCTATAAATTTCCCAGAGTATTTGTTCAGAACAGACATCACTTCAGGAAGATTCCTCTGTGTACAACCTACACTAATAATTCTGTTTTCAGCCTCACTGAAAATAAAATACCTTCTTAAAGTTAGCTGTAAATGAACATATCATTGAATTTGAAAGATTTTATTCTCATAGAAGTTGTCATGATCGCAGTAGTTGGATTTATAACATTGTCTATCACCGCTAACGTTTTGAGTTTGAATCCCAGTCAGGTAAAGTGTACTCGATACAACATTATATGATAATGTTTGTCAGTGACTTGTGGCAGGTCGATAGGTCAATGGTTTTCTCTGGGTACTCTGGTTTCCTCCACCAATAAAACTGACTTCCACGATTCTACTGAAGTATTGTTGAAAGTGGTGTTAAACACCATAACCTTAACCCTAACCCTTTATTCTCATACACTATAATTATTACATAGTTAATGTAACTGCAGAGAAAATATATAAATAAACATATTATATAATTATGCAGCTTTCGAAATAAGTGTTGACCCGCTGGCCCATGGTCACTTAATTTTGTGAAGGGCTAGTAGATTTTCAGGTACAGGTGAATCGATAATCTGATTGGTTACTTATAACCGTGTCACATTCGTAGCGAGAGTTCATAATTGAAATGGCAGCCTCAATATTTATATATACTGTGATCAAAATACAGACACTTCAGTAAAAAGTGTGTGTGTGTGTGTGTTTTCACCGATGTTTTTCTTTACCTGTAAGGAGGGGGCATTCTCAAAGCAGAAGGACACTCATTTAGTCCCATCGAAGGGATAGTTGAGAAGTTGATTCATCCTGCACAATTAGGGGACTGCCCTTAATAATTGAGGGGTTGTACAATGTCAGGGCTTTCAATATTTTTCAAATGTACCAGTACTTCACTATTTACAGGCGGTATGTTTTCTTAAAATTTTATCATTTTCCAGGAATATCTTAGGCACCACTCTTTGAAATTAGAAGGTACCAATTACCATTTTAAGTGGGTAAAAGTACCCTTATTGAAAGGCCTGCAAATGTAGCAGAAAAACCTATGGTTCATCTTATCTAACATTGACATACCCTGAAAGGAGAGGTAACTCAACATTTGCAATGGGAGATAACTCTTGCTGTAAGGCATCACACTGACTGTTAGAAACTGAGCAGCTAATACTGTGTGTTAAGTTACTATGAAAATGCATTGCATCTTGTACAGGTTTCACATTGCTGACATCTAAAGAAGAAAAATATATAATATATTGTATCTTGAATGGTACACCTTTCCTAGACACAATTAGGGGCCGTCGTGGTTGTGATTGTATGGTAGTTGGATTTAAAACTACCTAAATTCAGTGTTTATCACCACTAACGTTGTGAGTTCGAATCCCACTTAGGGGAGGTGTACTCGATACAACACTATGTGATCCAAGTTTCTCAGTGACTTTCTGCAGGTTAGTGGTTTTCTCCAGGCACTCTGGTTTCCTCCACCAATAAAACATACCTCCATGATATAACTGAAATATTGTTGAAAGCGGCATTAAACACCATAAACCTAAACTTCTAAAATTTCATATGGAAGCTCAGGAGTATAGAAATTGAACTTAGTTTCTCAGCTGTGAAGTACAAACTCTTGAAAGGGTGTATTACTAGTTGTAAGTGACTAATTAAATACATAAATCACCCTAAAGATGGGGATTTGATTTGATTGATTTATGGTGTTTAACGACACTTTCAACAATATTTCAGTTATATTATGGCAATCAGATTTACTGGTGGAGGAAACTGGAGTACCCAGAGAAAATGGTAAACCACCAACCTGTCGCAAGTCACTGACAAACTTGATCACATAAAGTTGTATCGAGTACACCTCGCCATGAACGGTGTTCGAACTCACAACCTTAATGGTGATAGGCACTGATTGCACAGGTGGTTGAAAATCCAACTACCACAACAGCCCCTAAAGATGAGGAAGGTAAAAGAGTGTCTAGTATTTAGAGTTGTCTCCTCTTATAAGACCACCTCTTTATGCAATGAAAATGTGGTCTTATAAGTTGGGTGGCCTCTCCTGAGAGGAACAATTTAGTAGAATTTGACTATCCCAGTGCATCATCTGAATATTTGGCTTGGTATGAAGGATAGACTTTGGTTGGAGCAGCCTTATAACAGACCTGAAGGGAGACAACTATATTACAAATTGCAATGTAAAATAAAGGCAAACCACTCATGTTTTCTTTTTTTCTTAATGCTTTCAATTGTGTCCATCATATTTTTTTAACAGTAGATTATTTTCAAATCTGTCTTTCTTGTGTTATTTTGTAGTGATCTATATGTATATATAAGAGTAAAAAAATCACCCAATTGGATTTACAACTACCCATCCAATCAGTTCCTATCACCACTAATGTTGTGAGTTCGAATCATACTCATGGTGAGGTGTACTTGATACAATATTATGTGATAAAGTTTGTCAGTGACTTGCGGCAGGTGTTGGTTTTCTCTGATTTCCTCCACCAATAAAACTGAATGCCACGATATAACCTAAATATTGTTGAAACACCATAATACATAACCCTAACCCAAAAGTAACAAGAGAGAATATTAGTTTAATAATCAAAACCACAAATTCAAATCTCCAGGAAAATCTCACTATCCATTTATCCACCAAAACCCTAACCCTAATCACCCAATGCAGGACTCTACCCCCACCTCCCCTTTATTTGTAGAGTAAGTTTTGCTCTGATATTACCCTACCAAAAGCTTGTATTAACATATCATTATTGCCCTACCAAAAGTTTGTATTAACATATCATTATTGCCCTACCAAAAGCTTGTATTAACCAATCATTATTACCCTACCAAAAGTTTGTATTAACATATCATTACTATCCTACCACCAAAAGCTAGTATTAACCAATCATTATTACCCTACCAAAACCTTGTATTAATCAATCATTATTACCCCAGTCAAGGAAATTAGGAATTTGAATCCACAGAACATTCGGTCCTGTGAACTGTGAGGAATCACAGGACCGAACTAGATTTTACAGGACCGACAATAAAATAATGATTTTTTTTTTAAGTGTCACATATTGATTGCATTAAACTTACAATCACACAAACAGTAATATCTACAATTAGACAGCAGTGTAAAGGTTAGCGTGCGAGTGCTCATGGGTTCGTGCTCCAGTCTGGTCCGACCAAAGACTATAAAATTGGTATTTTTTGCTTTTCTGTTAAGTACGCAGCATTAAGGAGAAAGAGCAAAGACTGGTTGGCTCTGAATCAGTACAATGTGTCCAAGTGGGATGACAACTTTTACTTTGACACTATGTCCATAAATATATTATTGTATACAGCATGATCATATTCATTAAAGTATATTTCCACTCTAAAATTACAAAACTATTTGTGACATTAAAAATTACTAAATGAAATATTCATTCTATCTAAACAAATGAATCCTTATACATTGTATGTAAAAAAAAAATAGAATAAAATAATAGCTCTATGCTACCAGAAAAATTAAACAATGTAATTAGAAACCAGAATTTAGAATTACAAAAGAATATATATATAGCTCTTTTGGTCCATTGGCTTCAATTCATCAGTTGCAGACCATAACATTTTGTTTAATGTTGTGATGAAGCCAGGGTCGGTCCTGCTTCCAAGAATCAATAACGTTCTCGGTCTTTTTCATACTGTTTCTCTCGTGTTTTGAAGTGATAAAATGTTCTGAATTAACGACGATTGTTAATGAAGAAAACTCTAGAGAATAATATTTTTCCGAAATACCACGATCACTGTAGTCACACGAAATATTTTACGACATCAACATATTACGACAATAACTGTCGTAAATAGTAAGTGTCTTTACCAAAACTCATGATTATCAATTACGATATGTGTTATTTATTTTAGATTTTTCTTGATCTAAAAATAACAAATAAAAGAGAATTAGAAATATTTTTAAGTTGAATTTACCGAGAACCTCAATTTATCTATTCTTAAAGGCAACTGCTGACAAAACAATTTACCGGACAGTCGGTCCGGTGAGGTAATGAAAACTACTGTAGTACCGGACCGCAGGGAAATTTATCGGACGCGGTCTGTCGGTCCGGTGCCAATTTCCTTGACTGTTACCCTACCAAAAGCTTGTATTAACCAATCATTAACTCCTCCTTGAACACAATCGTAGCTGGTATGAGGGGAGAAAACTCCTATTCTGTTCTCAAGACAAGTTGTCACAATCCTTTCTTTCCATGATCTTTGTGTGACACATTTCATTCCAGAAAATATCGGGGGATGATAAGAAATGATTAAGTTTGCTCCCATGGTAACGGCTTCGGTCATTACAGGAGGTGTCAAATCATTTGTCAGCAATATCTTCTTGACCTTAAAATACAATATTTAGAACGAAATAGTAATGAATACAATGATAAAATCCAATCTTAGGTAAAAACTAAAAACTGTTTTGAATTCATCGTAAACTGTTTCCATGGAAATAGAAATTGACATCAAACATGTTTATCATTTAAAACTTGTTATTGGAGTTATCTCCCCTTCAGGTTGGTTCGGTTGGTTTATGGTGTTTGACACCACTTTCAACAATTTATGCTATATCGTGGCGGAAACCACAGTACCCGGAGAAAACCACCGACCTGTCGCAAGTAACTGATGATCTTAATCACATAATGTTGTATCCAGTACACCCTGCCATGAACGGGGTTCGAACTCACAACGTTAGTGGTGATAGGCACTGATTGCATAGAAAGTTGTAAATCCAACTATAATACGATCACAACCAGGTTAGAAGTGATTACAGTTACTGAATGTATAGATATACTATTTTAAAACATATTAGAGAAGTAGTATATAAATAAAAATAAAATGATCACAATTCTAAAACAAGATCCAGGTTTAATAGGTTATGTTTATTTCTTCTGAATGTTGGCATTTATTTTTCAATAAATATAGAATAACGACAGTTTTGAAGGTCGAGACAGACATTATCTCTAGTATCGCAGCAAGTCCTATAGGATGAGCTATGATATTAGTGATAATATATGTCAAGATCTTCAAAACTGGCGTTGTTGTTTTTATCGGTGACGTCAAAATTTGTTTGTCATCACACTTACCGATAATTTTCAAAATCGATCAGTTCTTGCGCATGAGTTACCAACAGAGCTATTTTTTTTTGTGAATCAAGGTAAGCTTAGTGATCCAGACTTTATCAGCTGTACACATCAAAAGGAAAATGTCCCATTTGCCAAGAAGTATTGTTATCATTATACATGTACCTGTAGAGGAGAAGAGGGTTCTATAAGTAGTCCAACATTATCCCATTTTTCTGCCAGTGAAGTTGGAGCAAACAAATTGAGCTGTTTAACAACTTCTTTCAATTCCATGGTTATAGAGGATCGAGTGCAATAAAACAGCTTGGTAAACAACATTCAACATCAAAACTGAAAAATAAAATGATTATTATAAAGAAATGTATTCATAGTGTGCGTAATTTTCTTTTCACACAGTGACTTGCGACGGGTCAGTGGTTTTCTCCAGGTCCTCCGGTTTCCTCCACCAATAAAACTGACCGCCATGATATAGTTAAAATATTGTTGAAAGTGGCATTAAACACCATCAAACAAACAAACAATCTTTTCACACATTTGTGTACAATAAAAGTTAATATGCCACTTATTACAGAAGTTACATGTATCACAGGACCGTCATGGTCGTAATCGTATGGTAGTTAGATTTACAACTACCTATGCAATCAGTGCCTATCACCACTAACGTTGCGAGTTCGAATCCCGCTAATGGCGAGGTGTACTCGATACAACATTATGTGATAAAATATGTCAGTGACTTGCAACAGATCAGACTTTTCTCTGAATACTCCAGTTTCCTCCACAAATAAAATGACTGCCACGATATAACTGAAATATCATTGAAAGTGGCGTTAAACAACATAACCCTAATTCCAAGTCAAGCAGACAGCTAGATTTTACTGTCATGAATGGTGAATTTGTCTTTTTCAATTTTCTGTGAATTATTCAGATAGCCATAGTAATCACTGTATATAAAGGACAGTCTCATTTTTCCCATTAATGAATAGTGCATATAATTTCAATTTATATATATATACATGTGTAGTGCTACTATTTATAAAGAGCACATTTTCAGGTTCCCTCGCATGCACTTTATAAACAAGTTTGACTGTATTACCAGTTAATTTAAAAGAAATATTTTTAGATTGTGAATATATTTTATCATCTAGTCTTAGACTACATGTATAGGTAGTGTTTTAGATATCGTGAAAAAGATTGCATCTTGAATATACAATCTGGGGATGTTAAAATGCAAAGGACAATGCGCATGACGTGATGATGGTCTGCTCGTGTTGCAGTCCGTAGGGGAAGTTTCTCCAAACACACTTTGTAATGATACATATATATTTACCATTTCAAGTTATAGTACTCGGGACTCTCACTACTTTCAAATTAGAGGGAGAAGTGACTTCTCTTTCAGTGAGCTCACAGGGAGAAGTGGGGATACTTAACTTCTGGGAGAAGTTAATGTTGATTAATCGAAGCATTGTTTTGAGACACCTCTGAAGTAATTACACTGCCCAAATTTAGTAAAATATAGTTTTAAAGCTGTCTGACCCCCCTCCCCCCTTTTTAAATATTACTGTGCTTTGATCTAATACCACACAAATTGTAACAAGTCAAATTCGTGAAGCCTTCAGCAGAAGAAAGATGTCTCTGCCAATTTGCTCAGCGGTCCAACTATATAGAGCTAGGAAATGAAAATATGGGTCTCTATAAACACCACAAAGGACTTTCTTTGTGTATAAAGGACTACAATGAAATAGTTTATGAGCACAAATGACCTACATATTAAATTTTAAGCTTAAAAAAAAATCACAGAAAATATTATGAATTTTACTTATTAAACCTTTAAAAAATGGTTAATTTGTCACATCAAAAAGGATTGTAACACATTTAAACAGACTTGCTAAACTGACCATTTACCAAATACTCTTTCATCATGTCAAACCTCAGCTATACTGTCCTTAAACATGGCATTTCTGCACCAAAAAAACACTAACAACTTGTTAAACAAGATCGAAAAATATCAAGAACGAGCTCTAAGATTTATATACCTGTATACAATGTATATTACACCAATTCCTACAACTTTTTATTAGACCAATCAAAATCACCATCACTTTAAATAAGACATATGAGAACAATGGCATCAGAGACCTTCAAAATTGTAAACAAATCCAGCTCTGAATTTATTCAAAATATTATTACAATTACAGAAAATTCTTATAATTTTAGATATAAAAACACAGTTGATGTATATACGTACCTAGACCAATAACAACAAGTTATGGTAAAAGAAAGTTTTAGTCACGAGGCAGCAACATTGTGGAACTCCTTACCAAACCATGCAGAATCTTTCAACTTTTGTAGTTCATGTAAACATAGTCTGAGATTCCTCTGCCGTCCAACGGCTTTTATGGGCTTGCTGTAGCTGTGGGACGTCAGAGAGCTCTACATACGGAAAACAGTGGATTTTCACTCCAACTCTGGGTCAGCACATTTCCACTTTCTATCAGAAACCCTTATATAAATCGCTTTACCAATAATTTTTCTATTCATTCATAACCATCTTACCCTCAGAAAGTGGTGTTACACTCCATTACAGCACAATTTTCCCTTAGACCCTATGATTTCGTTATTTCACATCCATTTTGGAACATTTGGCACGTGACTTCGAGAAAACTACGATTACCGCAATGTATCATGGGAGATGATTTGCATATATAAACAAACAAACAAATATTTTTATTGCCAATCATAGGCACCTGTTAAGGCAGAACAATTAACATAAAATTTAATACAGTTGATTATATTGATTGGTAATGATTTTAACAGCAATAGTGAATTACAGATAACCATAAGAAAAAAAAAAATTATGTAGTACCTTGTCCAAAAAGGGGGGACGTAACACATGCTCTTTCCGAAGCACGTTGGTAACACTCTGCCATTGAATCTTTTCTTTCCAACACATTCTGTATTATTTCCTTCTGCTCTGCTTCGATCTGTAGATGGACTGTTTGTCCTGCAGAATACACTTAAATGTATCGTCTTCCAGGTGATTTGAATGTTGCTTACGTATGCAAATAATGCTCCAAATAATTTGGCACGCTGCATTAATTAGCTCCCATCATGCAATGCGTTGCTGTCATCATTCAGTTAGTATCACGAGATCACGTTTGTAGATTCGAAAATGGAAGTCAAATGGCGGAATAATAGGATCTAAGGCAAAATCTTGCTGTAATGGAGTGCAACACCACTTTCTGACGGTAAGATGGTTATGAATGAATAAAATAATGATTGGTGAAGCGATTTATATAAGGGTTTCTGATAGAAAATAAAATCTGATAGCCACGAAACGTGAAAATGTGTCGACCAAGAGTTGGAGAGGCAAATCAGCTGTTTTCCATATGTAGAGCTCTCTGACGTCCCACGGCTACAGCAAGTCCATAAAAGCCGTCGGACGGCAGAGGAATCTCGGACTAATGTAAACAGTGCCTGTTTTGTTGCCTCCCGTTCGTTTTTATCGTTTTAAATGTGCTATTTATTCATATGTTGTGCTTGTTTTTGTGCTTTTATTTATGCATGTATTTTATTTATGTTATAAGTGACTGTCTATGACTATTGGTTTGCGAATGTATAAAAATTATGCTGCTTTTGCTATTTATGTGTGTTCACAGGAGCTTGACGTTTTATTGATAAAACGTCAAACTCCTGTGGCCGTGGTGTGCTTAACCATGTGCTGCTTTAATTTGCTAACAGTTGAAGAGCTCTACAGAGCTCATCATCATCATGTTCTATGTTATATTTGTATATATGCTTCTGACTTTAAACAAAAAATACTTACTTACTCAATACTTGCTTACTTACTTTCAACTTAAAGTGATGAACGATTAATAAGAAAACGAGTATGGTCACAGAACCGAATATACGGAATTAGTTGTGTTATAATATTTTGCATTATAGGAAAGAAATAAGAACTTCAATTTTTACTGTTTTTATGTTATCTGTGTGTTAAAATCTAATTCTTTAGAGTAGACTAGCTATTTTTAATATTATGTATGTTCAAGGATTTATATAAATCCTTGGTATGTTATTCTGTTATATGTATGTTATATATATATACCGACTCTAAATAAAATTTACTTACTTACTTAGATTTCTACTTACCTACAAATGTATATAAATTCTTAAATGTTTTCACACAACACAAATATTAATTACCGTACCGTACCGATACATTTGTACCGAATATTAAAATTATTTACAAAACACAAAATATAATATTTATTATGCATTTTTTTTCATCAAATGACATTTATTACTAATTTTCTATATAATCAAATGCCATTTCTGTTCTTTAACATGTTCTTTTAAAGTCAAAGTCAAAGTCAAAGATTTTATTGATTTAAAATCCAAAATCTGGATTGTCATCAAACACAATACAAAATAACAAACATTAATCATTATACTGTATGTACATGTATAGTTCAAGGCAAACATATATAAATAACACTGTTTTTCTTTCAATTTGACTGAGGAGGTACAGGCTTACTGACAGTTATCATTGTCCCTGTCATAATATATACCCATTACATACATAGTGTGGTGGTACAAGACTTTGTATCAGGTCGAGCCTGTTGTGTGAACCAGTATCACTACGAGTCGCGATAGCGACGAGTTGTGATGCGGTTTGTTCAAACAACAGGCAAGACCTGATGCAAAGTCTTGTACAAACGCACTATGTGGGTACCTGTAAAGTGCGAAACGAAATAGAAACGAACGAAACGAAACGAAACCGAACGAAATCAAACGAAACGAAACGAAACCGATCGAAAAGAAACGAAATCAAACGAAACGAAATTTTTCCAAAACGAAATATAATGAAAAAAAAATGAAAAATTCAATATGGCATGAAGACTAAGAGGGTTTATAATATATTGATTATCCAAATTTAGAACAGTTTAATAAAGAAACGCGTATTGTGCGAAAAAAAAGAAGAAATATCACTGCACTGAAAATCAAAGCTTAAATCTGAACACTGAAAGGCACCGACAAACGAGCCTGTGAATAGGGTTTTTGATTATTAGATTATTTGGCAATTTAAGTGATAATTTTATTTACAGGGGTAATTTTTCCTGATTATCTGATTTCCAAAGTCATTTCAGATTATTTGTGTATCGCGTTTAGGGAAAAACTAATCATTACTGTGACAAAACATATGATTATATTAGTGATTATATGATCCCTGGCTACCCCTTTCGCAGGGCCTCACAAACTGTTCAAAAGCTTTTTGAAGTTACACTGCTGTAGCTTTACTGTCGCCGAGAGAAAACAATCGAAGGCGGTAATTTCCTTTGAAGAATGAAACTGAAAAAGTTGTTCAGCGGCTTTGCAATTTCGCACGCACTTTGAACGATTTTTTTGCTTTTTAAGTCACGTACATCTTCGGCCTTTCAGTTTTATTCTGAATCCCAAGGCAGAGCTAATGAACGAAACTGCAATTGACGATTACAGTTCGGTAAGAATATGTCTAAATGCAAATATACCTACATGTACTTTCCTCTTTATAAACAGGTGGTGTTAAGCGAAGAAACCATCTTTAATGAGGGGGGGGGGGGGGGGGGGGGGAGGGGGAATACCGATCCACAAGCACTCCACCACGGGATCCACCTTTTAAGAAGTTTGCCTAGAACAATTTTTTTTTTACCTCTTTTCTGTTCGATAAAATAATGCTTATTTGATACAAAATACCACACTATCAATGTAACTAGTGTCACAGTAGCTCTGAAGCCCGGTTTTGACTGCCGATAGAATACATGTTAATAATTTGGAAAGAGGTTTCGTGGAGCATTTGGCAGACCCAGCAATATAGCGCTGTTTGAAAGGACACTTGTATAATTTAGGAATCTAGTAGAGTGATGGTAAATCCAGTTCTTCATCTTTGGTTGAAATTCCAAATGTAAATATTGATATATCAGTATCTTTAGTATCTTTGGACATGTCGTCTGCTGTTAATGCACATTAACTTAATTAATCATTATCCCTTTGACTAAGGACCTACATAAGTATACGCGTTTGTATTCATCTTAGCTCACCTCGCCCGAAGGGCCATGTGAGTTATTGTCATCAATCACTTTGCGTCCGTCGGTGGTGTTTGTGTCGGCGTTGTACTTTGACAGCTTCTTCTAAAAAAACAACTACTGGGCCAATTTGGAACAAACTTGACTGTGATAATCCTTGGATGGGAAATTAAAAGCATTATTTGAAAATAGTTTCACAGAATATTGCAATAACCGTTATTATTATAGTATGATTTGCATTTTACGGGAATAAACAAATGTTCGTAATATCCGTAAATTTGTCAAAAAATGTAGGTTTATAAAAGCTTTTCCCGGGGAAGTGAAAATTATTCGCTATAAGCGTAAATTCGTTGTAGCCGTGTTCGACATATTCGAGTATTACTGTATATGATGACTGTCTGAGACGCATAAGCTAAACGGGTACATATATTTTCTATATTTATCTCCACTTCTTGAACTATAGACCAACTGAGATTGGATGCCCATGCTTCGTAAGAACAACCGAAGCCCAAATGCTGTTTTATTGATTAAATCTAACGTTTAACAATAACTTGTTAATAGACAAATACTGGCTTAAAGGGTGTCCTCTATGACGTCCGCGTCAAACCGTGTTGGAATCTTTTGTATCTTTCTATTAACACTAATTTGACAAAATGTTGCAAGATATTTGAAATATACGTACATTGTCCGCAAATATAAAATGTATTTGTACTCGCTTTGAAACAGGACAGAAAATCTCATCAGATTCTCGTTTTTCTTCTTGCTACTGATGACCATGAATAGAGGAAAACAATATAAAATAAACATTTTATCGAACCTTTAATTTTTGCTATTTGGTGTCCTCAAAGAGGTCCGCATGTTTACTATAAAAAGATCAACATTCATGTACTTGGTCATTTTAGATCATATCGTTGGATTGGAAAAAAACAACAGCTGCTCTTTTGGTTATGATTTATGGCTACTAGAAAACAACCGATAGAAAATAGGGAGCAGGTGTGGAGATCAAATTTTAATTGGATTGAATCGAATAGTTTAAACTCTTTTCTTCTATAGCATTTTTAACGCAAATTCATAAAAATAAAGTTATTAATTATATTGATAATACTTAACACGGTTTTTTTGTACATGTATATAGTATACGGTACATCGTGACTGTTGACTTGGTGTTGACTGTTGAACCTTTTTTTTCTTTTTCTTTTCTTTTTTCTTCTTATTTATTTATTTTTTCATTATTTTCCCTTTTGCCTTGCTTCATAGCTTAACCTAACCAAACCGAACCCATGCAACCTAATATATATATATATATATATACGTCTGAAAATTAAACCAAACAGTGTTAGAATTAGATTTTAGAGCTGTCAAATTTTTGTTCTTCCCTCGACGGGATTTGAACCCACACCATTGATACACTGCAGCACCATTCGCTTAGCCTTACGTCCAGCGCCCTAGACCACTCGACCACATCCACTCCCTAAAAAAGGAGCTTCAATAATCGTAGTTTTACCTTTTCTCGTAAGGCAAATCTACGGATAGACGAAAGACATGTGTATAAGCGTGTGTAGATGGTACATATATACTTAATATTATAATTTGACAGCAATCTAACTCAGCAATTTTTAATATATTGTATAGGATAATGAAGTATATTATACAAACGAATACCATCAAATTTAATTATCTTTCTCAGATTTATTTCTTTGTGATTCAAGTTTATGATTTGGTAAGCAAATAAAGCAAGGCTGACAATCTAACAACCAAACTGCCATAAAGAGGTTTGACGATGTCAAAGGGGTTATCAGAAGATGTCAAAGGTGTTATCAGAAGATGTCAAAGGGGTTATCAGAAGATGCCAAAGGGGTTATCAGAAGATGTCAAAGGGGTTATCAGAAGATGTCAAAGGGGTTATCAGAAGATGTCAAAGGGGTTATCAGAAGATGTCAAAGGGGTTATCAGAAGATGTCAAAAGGGGTTATCAGAAGATGTCAAAGGGGTTATCAGAAGATGTCAAAGGGGTTATCAGAAGATACCAAAAAGAGAAATCAACAGATACCAAAGAGGTAATAAACAGAGATCAAAGGCTAATCAGAAGAGACCAAAAATGGAAATCAGAAGAGACGAAAATGGAAATCAGAAGTGACCAAAGTGGAAATCAGAAGAGACCAAAGTGGAAATCAGAAGAGACCAAAATGAAAATCAGAAGAGACGAAAGTGGAAATCAGAAGCGACCAAAGTGAAAATCAGAAGAGACCAAAGTGGAAATCAGAAGAGACCAAAGTGGAAATCAGAAGTGACCAAAATGAAAATCAGAAGAGACCAAAATGAAAATCAGAAGAGACGAAAGTGGAAATCAGAAGTGACCAAAGTGGAAATCAGAAGAGACCAAAATGAAAATCAGAAGAGACGAAAGTGGAAATCAGAAGTCACCAAAGTGGAAATCAGAAGAAACCAAAGTGGAAATCAGAAGAGACCAAAGTGGAAATCAGAAGAGACCAGAGAGATAATCAATAGATATCAAAGAGGTAGCTTGAAGTCAGCAATGTGGTAATCAGAAGTCGTAAATCTAAGGACAGACACTGCAATTACCAAAATAAGAAGATACCAAAAGGGTAATCAAACATCATAAAGCTCAATGAACAAAAGTAAATGGACAAAGAATAATACAATAAGCAGAAACTAAAGATTAAGCAAAGCAAACCCCACATAAACCAGGATGAACTCAACCAAACCTATTTCATATGCTAAACTTTAAAACAAAGCACATTGACAAAAGCTGGTTGTGATAATAAATTATGACTCGTTACAAACACAAACATTGTGGTGGAGCTGATGATTATGTTAGATATAGAAGAAAGAAAAAAGAAGAAAAGAGACGCACAGTGAGATAATTTGACAATGCTACCTTCACTAGCGATTATTTAAATATTGGTAAGCTATTTTGCTCTCAATTACTGATAGTAGGTAATTTTGCTTTTGCTTGTAATGTTTTATTATTCTGGACTACACCATTAAGTTGATGATCAAGACGTTTAATGCTGGTTTTTGTGCATGTCTCACTGACATTCTTGTCTTGAAATTTAGTTAATTATATGATATGCATATTATGATTATACGCCATAATTCCTTTTGGCAAAAAGTATGCAGAAAAAAATTAGCAAATGTATGATGACGGTATTTGTAAGACTACTTATTCCGTATTTTGCTTTCTTGCTCATAACATCACATATAATGCAATTATATGCTCCAAAGCGATAAATATGTCATGCCCAGATGTAGTGTTCCTTTGCAGAAGTAACGAGTAACGCTCAACAGCGGCCAGGGACCGTTGTTTCACACTCATATTAGGGTATGAGTTATTCTCATTGTTGAGCACCCTACTGTAACTGTGAGATGTAAAACAGCAATACTTTAATGTGTGCCTAAGTCGAAAAGAAGTATCTCATGTTCATTTACAGCCATAGGTGTTCTTACTACAAACTGTTCATTTACTTTCATATTTACCTAAGTGTTACCCTATATTTAGTTTTCTGTGTAATGTTTTGTAGATCGTTGTTTGTCCTTTTATTCTTTGCGCCATTGTGTTGTCTGTCCTTCTTCGATTTACTGATTTGGCATCTTCAAGCTCTTCTTTCAAATATATAGGATATATGTTTACAATTATACCGTAGCAAATTCAAATAAGAAATAAAAAAATAAACCGGTGTAATGGTTAGTGTGCACGCTTCAAGTGAGGTAGGTCGTTGGTTCGAACCACAATCGGGTAAAACCAAAGACCAAACACATTTGTATTTGTTGCTTTTTCGCCAAGAACGCAATATTAATGTGAAAGAGCAAAGACTGGTTGGCTCGAAATAAGTATAATGTGTCCGGCTGGGGCGACATGTTTCAGTGAGGTAACACTATAAAAATCCAACTAATCGTCTTGGTCTAGAACAAAGCGGATCTCATCATCATCTCATTGAAAATTAACTTTGTCTCGTCATGACATAGCTGAGTTGGCCTTAAATAACAATCACCCATTCACCCAAATTCTAATATCTAACACCTCTATCGTTCTAAGGGTTCACAACACAGAATCACATTATGTAGAAACCATTTCTGTAGTTCGGGAACAGCCTTATGATCAATATGATATAGCACATAATACAAGAACCATTCATGTAACACAGGAACAGCCTTATGATCAATATGATATAGCACAGAATACAGGAACCATTCATGTAACACAGGAACAACCTTTTGAAATAATGCAACATTGATAGACTTCTAAAACATTATTTGTCATGCACAGTGTAATAAGTCATCTGTTTACCAGGACGACTAATGAAAACGAAATGGATGTCGTCGCGTGAAAAGTTTTGTTATAAAACATTATTCACAGTCCCTGCAAGAGGGTACATAGACAATCCGTGATTTCAAAGTTATTAATTATTACAATCAATAAATATAGCTAATTCGTGTGCAAAGTGGAAATTTCCGCCTAATATTTAAATGGTTTTCAAAACGTTTTTGTTAGAGAATGTTAATACCTAGCAAGTATAGTCCATTATGTTTAGCATTGAAATAAATTATGAATATGGTTGATTTTTTTTTATATTTGTATGCAGACGACACAAAGTTACTCGACGAATATGGCGGAGAATTACAATTGATGCTAAATATTGTGAACGGTGGAAATTTAAAATTAATATTAGCAACAACTAAAGTTCAAATATGGTCTAAGGAAAGAATGACCTAAGAATTAATGATTTTTCATTAATAAATAAAATAATCAAAAACTTAGATATAGCTCTTGCAAATTTAGATGCAGGCTTCATTGTTTTCTGTGGAGAAATTGTAAATCCTACGAAGAATTGATATGTTTTATCCTCTTTGTGAATCTAATCACATCGAGGATGAGTTTCTATATTAATACTGTAATTTGTTTAATAACGTGTATGTGTACCTACTATGGTATTTAGATTAAATAGTTAATACAAACAAACAAAAGTATTAATAACTGTGGAATATCGACATCTACATATACAGCATATGTTTTCCAAACACAAAACTTTGTATCCAATTTTGTGAAAAATCCCAAAAGATCAAATTTAGCAAGCATTGTCCTGCGAAGTGAATTTTTCATCAAAAATATAAAAAAGTAGAGCTCTAATTTAGGGCGCACGACATTGAGTCGAAACATTGGAAAGCCAAATAATGTAAAAAAAAATATTTGCAGCAAGAAAACGAAATGCTCTAAACGTGATAGTCCAAAATTCGGTTAATGTTTTGTGTTATCTTTGTTTGCTAGTGGAGACAATGCCAGTTAAATGACAACCCACACATATAAAAGGTCAAACATCATTACTATATAGCTATTCATGTACATGTATTACTGTGAGAGTATTTCCTCCTGGTTTTTATTTTTTGTATTCTCAAAAGCACATGCTGTATACACTTTCTGTAAAATTCTAAATGCGATTTCCTTTACATACATATACATGATTAATCAATCTCCTGACTTGATAGATACACTTCAATATAAAATAGCGGGGTTATGGTACTTAAAAACACTTAATCCACGCCATCGCTTGTGTTTGTTACAATGATATATCATCAATTATGAGTGCCTATTGTCGAGTATGTTTAACTATTAAATTAGAAGAATACGTCATTGTTCATTGTTGTGAAAACAAGGAAGACTTTCTAATATATTTGAGAATGAAATAACTTATTTTTCACAATTTGTTCACATTCACGGGTAAGTTGATAAAAAAACATGTTAATATTCACATATAAAATTGTAAAGATGAAACTGAATTGTTAACTCCAAAATTAAATATGATTTTAAAGCTATATATATATATATATATATATATACGTCTGAAAATTAAACCAAACAGTGTTAGAATTAGATTTTTGAGCTGTCAAATTTTTGTTCTTCCCTCGACGGGAGTTGAACTCACACCATTGATACACTGCAGCACCAATCGCTTAGCCTTATGTCCAGCGCCCTAGACCACTCGACCACATCCTCTCCATGTATATATTTAGATTGTTTAATATATATATAATTGCTCTGACGGCGCATTGTTGCTATATTATAATAAAGATGAAAGTTGTTAGCTCCAAAATTGAAAATAATTTAACTTTAAAGCTATGAAACCCAAAAGTTAATTTTATTATACCGATTTAGATTGATTTATATTTTGTAGTTCTGTGACGTTGCATTGTTGCTGGATTATAATATCCCAGCAGTGTTTGCGGACAGAAATTCCCTCTATTTTATTTTACAAAATCAAGATGGGTCTGGTGTAATATGTTATCATTCAATCATGTTTGGATGACTTTCAAATCTTCAAATGATATTGTTGAAAAGCTGCTCATTTGGAAATAAGCTACGGTCACTCAGTCATTCACGCACGGAAATCTTAAATAAACTGAAAGTTATATAGAAATAAAATGTTATTGCTATATATATATATATATTTCATATAACATTTATTTCCCTACATTTTATTTATACAATGGCAATGGCAAATAACTTTCTTTGTATTTGTAGACTTACGACACAACATGCAGTTTCTTATAACAGCAATAGTTGTTGTGATTTTACTTGTCGGTGTGGTATCATCATGTCCTAGTGTCTGTAGATGTACTCGCACTTCAGATGGAGTTATTGTTTACTGCTCCAGGAGAGGACTGGAAAGTATTCCAACAGATTTACCTGATAACACTAAGGAATTGTAAGTCTGGGATTACAACAACAATATTATGTTTAATTGTTGTATTTATTAGTTAGAATGCATGTTTATTCGGTAAGGGTACGATAACATAACCGTTTTTACCTCAAATATACAGGTATGGTCCTGTGGGTCATCATTTCTTACGATGGAAGAAACAAAAACGTAACAAACTAAGACTACAAATGACCTCCGGACAATTTAAAGGTCGTTTATCTGAAATCATTTAAAACATTTGAAAAGGCCTCATTCTCTTAAGTGCATCAAATATCAAGAAATAATGGTTATGACTTTCAAACAGGTAAAAACTCAGGTAACCACACAGTGAAGACTCCATTAACATCTAACATACTTTTTGGGGGTTTAATGACATCCATTCCTATTCTCTTAGTATAAATCTATTTTATTTGTTAAGTATAACAAATTGGGATCGGACACTGCACTATTGTCTGTCAGGAATATTTATATTTTATTTTATTTCTTAAATATAACAAATTGGGATCGAACACTGCACTATTGTCTGCCAGGAATATTTATATTTTATTTTATTTCTTAAATATAACAAATTGGGATCGAACACTGCACTATTGTCTGCCAGGAATATTTACATTTTATTTTATTTCTTAAATATAATGAATTGGGAGCGGACATTACACTCTTGTCTGTCAGGAATATTTACATTTTATTTTATTTCTTAAATACAAAGAACATACTTTTTGAGGTTTGATGAAAATCCATTCCTATTCTCTTAGCTTAAACCTATTTTATTTGTTAAATATAACAAATTGGGATCGGGTACTACACTAATGTCTGTCAGGAATGTTTTCATGTTACTGAAATTAATGAATATATAAAATTTATGAGTTAAATATGACAACAATGTTTACTGCATGTCAATATTTGATTGATATTAAGGTGAATAGCGAGAACATTCGATTCACAGGATAACCAAATATCTAATCTAATTGGTCTATTCTACATGCTGATGTTAGGCCTATTATAATGAATTATATTTTACCAGTTGTTTGTAGGAGGTATCATGTCTTTTTGCGTTTTGTATGTGTTTGCGCTTAGTGATGTCCAACATTTTGTCCTATGATATGTCTTTACGCTTTGAGTCCCGTGTTGTGATGTCCGCTACGTCATTCGGTATGTTCGGTACATCTTTACTTCCTGTTGTTTGTGGAAGGACTCATGCCTTCTTTACGTTATGTGCGTTTGTTTGCATATAGTGGTATCCAACACATTGACTATATAAACAGCATGGCGGGTGTCTTATAAGATGCAGGAACTGCTTTCCCTTCGCGGGAATCTGAGTTCACCCCCAGATTTGGTGAGGTCCGTGTTGCTCATCATTTAAGTATTATCTGGTGTGTTTTTTGCTTGTTTGTCTTTGTCCTGTGTCTTGTGTATCCAATGTTGCCAGTTTCTCTGGATTGTCAATTCTTGGTGTGGTTGGCAATTCGATTTTCTTTAACGTTTATTTAAAACACTGTAAGGACAGTTGAAACCAGCAAATTCATAGCAAATTGCATGGAATACATTCTTCAATGGGCAAGATTCTTTGTTTCTAGGTTCCAAATCACAACGACTGGGTGGTTTTGACAAAATGTCGTACTATTCATGGTAGAATTACTAATAGTTATTTGTTAAACAAGGAGGAATGATCGGAATGCTTTCCATCTAATTCCAATTATTCACTTAAGACATATTATAATCGACTGCGTAGACGTTAAGCATCAATCAATCAATCAATCAATCAATCAATCAATCAATCAATCAATCAATCAATGTAGATGATGAATTTAATATACACAATGTGCTCACGCCATGGTATGAATAAAATAATGCTTACTTTGGCGTTAAGCAAAAACATAATTCTTATCTTCAAATAGTTTTAGTCTTTTGAAATTGTCATGTGCAACCTCTGACAAAATCTTCAAATTATTGAAGTCGGTCAGTATTTGGTAGAAGTAGAACAAGCTCTGACAAAAATCTTCAAATTTTTGAAGGAGGTCAGTATTTAGTAGAAGTAAAACAACCTCTGGCAAAAATCTTCAAATTGTTGAAGGAGGTCAGTATTTGGTAGAAGTAGAACAACCTCTGGCAAAAATCTTCAAATTGTTGAAGGAGGTCAGTATTTAGTAGAAGTAGAACAACCTCTGACAAAAATCTTCAAATTGTTGAAGGAGGTCAGTATTTGGTAGAAGTAGAACAACCTCCGACAAAAATCTTCAAATTGTTGAAGGAGGTCAGTATTTGGTAGGAGTAGAACAACCTCTGACAAAAATCTTCAAATTGTTGAAGGCAGTCAGTATTTAGTAGAAGTAGAACAACCTCTGACAAAAATCTTCAAATCTTCAAATTGTTGAAGGAGGTCAGTATTTGGTAGAAGTAGAACAACCTCTGACAAAAATCTTCAAATTGTTGAAGGAGGTCAGTATTTGGTAGAAGTGATACTAATGCCAAAGTGTATCACACAAGAGGAACACATGGGTTATTTAGTTGTAATTATATCTTTTCGCATTGTAGCCATTGAATAAATATTCCAAGCGACTGAACAAACATGACAATTCTATTAATATTCAAATTTAGGCAAATGTTTTGTTTGAATTACTAATTTCTTTGTGAAACCTGTGCAAATGCAATGTGTTGCGTTGAAGTACAACTACATAGAGTATCACAGTTTCAAGTATTGATGTATATTTATTATTTTACAGTTATTTGCATTCCAATAAAATCACATCAATCAAATCAGTCACGTTCAACAAAGCTCTTATTTTTTTTAAATTATATGACTTACAATACATGTATATCTATTATTTATGTTGTTTAAAAAAATTACGCCAAATTTTCAAATTTCACGACAAAATAAAATTACTTTTATAATTTTAATCAAGCATACAAGTACAGTGTGACAGGTAAAGGTTGAGGGCATTTATTAATTGAACCCACTTTGACACACCGTATTCGTAAATAGCTACAATGTGTTGTGTATTTTTTTCTGAACAAGAATATGAAGACATTTTATTGTAACAACTCCAAATTACGCAATATTTTGCTATGCGTATTGCTTAAGACTGTATAATAGCTAATTAATCGGAATATTCATTGATGACATGAATGACATTTGATTAGCCAAAAAGCACTCTTCCTTCTTATAACCATTATATTTGTAATAGGATTCAGAGTTTTTGTCATATAACCTAATGTTAGATTCTGGAAAAAAATATAAATATTCTAACTCTCGTGTTGTCCGAAAAAAAAATTCTGAACGAAACAAAAAACCATAACCCTCCCCCCCTCCCTTCAAGTTAAATGGTCGGTCCCTTATTCAACCAGAGTTCTTTGAAATTAAAAGTTCTTTGCTTATAGCCCTATAACCCACTGTGTATGATGTCGGTGTTACCATGATAACCGTGATTCTCAAATTTAAGTTTTATTCATAATCAATTTATGATGTTGAATAAGGGACCGACCATTTAACTTGCAGGGAGGGGGGGGGGGGGGGGGGGGGGGGGTGGGTGGGGGGTGAGGGTTATGGTTTTTTGTTTCGTTCAGAATTTTTTTTTCGGACAACACGAGTTAGAATATTTATATTTTTTTCCAGAATATAACATTAGGTTATATGACAAAAACTCTGAATCAGATATTTTTTTTTCCTCCACCAAAATCATAATATTTTTTTCAGCAACATTGGGAATCAGAATATTTTTTTAGAAAAAAAACATACCCCCCCGCCCCCTTCAAGTTAAATGGTCCGTCCCTACCTGTTATGCATTGTACTACTCTGGATTATCTTACCGTTACCGATTCTATAATTAGTCACGCCGCGCGTGTGAAAATCTTATGTTAATTAGTTATTTGTTTATATATAAGCATACATGCCAACTCTACCGATTTACGCGGTAGTCTACCGATTTTTTAAGTCTTCTACCGCCTACCGATTTTAGATGTTTTCCTACCGATTTAAAAAAAAATGTAAATTTTTTTTTATCGTGAATTGTTCACATGTTGATTATTCTTGTAGATTTCTACGACGTATAAATGTGTACGAATCCAAATTATTTAGGCCCTTTCCGTAATCGTTTCCCTCTTAAATTTGTACCGGAAACTTCCATTGGTCAATTCTTTATCATTAAGCCAATCAGAAACTGTATTTAAAATAAAGTTTTGAAGCACTACATTTTGAACTTATGACTCCTAAACATATATATACAGTAGAACTTCGCTCGCTCCAACTCGAAGGTACTGTCAAAATATGTTCGAGCTATCGGAAGTTCGAGCCACCGAGGTCCCGTAATTTTAGACAGAAAAAAATCTTGTTCTGACACGGGACAGTTTCATTACCTATATATGATAACTGATGCACAGTAAAACTGGCCTTTCTCGTAAAAATTATTTAATCATTTAAGTTCAAGTTCAAGTTCTTTATTCACTCGGACACATATATACAAGTGTAACAAGTGGAATATTATACAAAATATTTTACATAATGACGGATATAACTAACCTAAAATAATACAGCCTCAGAATATAATTACAAAACATTTTGCAATTTAGATATAAATAAGACAATTTTTTCAGAACCTTAACATTACACAAAGATAACAGACCTTTCATTTTGTACATGTTTGCATATCTAGTATAGTAAATTGGAATAAATTTACATCTAAGCCTTTGTACATCAGCAGAGGTACATTCAAATAAAAAATGAAATTCAGTACCTAAACCAACATTACACAGATGACAAATACGTTCTTCTCTGGGAGTATTCGGCCATCTTCCAGTTTCTATTGGAAGCTTAATGTTATTGCATCTAAACTTTGTTATCATGTTTCTCTCATGTGGTAATAATTTTAATAAGTATGTCTCTAAATTAAATTCATTTTTAAATATGCCATAAAATTCTCCCCTAGAAGAGTTCTCAATTTGGTTAAACCAGTTTTGAATATATTGATCAGTCAGATTTTGCTTAACAATAAATTTTAGTTGCACTGAATGAACTGGCTGTTGTTGGTTCCATAGATAATTAAGCCCAGTTTTCTCAAAAATTGATTTGATAAAATTTAGCCACTTAAATTGAACATTATCAATAATACTCAAATTAAACATAATCTTATATAAAATACAACTAAGTTTCTTCTTGTTTGAAATAAGTCTATTCCAAAAATTTACAATCCTTAATTTTATACATAATATATCTATAGGTGTTCTACCAAGTTCTCCGTATGTCATAACATTTGGAGTAGTGGTTCTAACACCTAAAATATTTCTACAGAACTGAAGATGAAGTTTTTCTAGTTGCTTAGTGTTCTCATAACCCCATATTTCAGAGCCATAAGTAAGTATTGGAAGTATAAGTGTATCAAACAATTTAAATTGTAAATCTATTGGAATCGATATATTTCTCAATTTTCTATACAAACAATATAAAGCTTTGCGAGCTTGATCCATCAATTTAGCTCTTGCCTTCACAAAAGAGCCGTTATAATTAAATATAACACCTAGATATGAATAAGAGTCTTCAATTTGTAAATTCTCTCCACATAGCTTAAAAATAGGTTGATTTTTTTATTTTCTTTTACAAAATATTATTACTTTAGTCTTTTGCAAGTTAACCTTCAATTTCCAATGATGACAATACTTTTCAAATATAGCCAAAGCAGACTTACACATTTCTAAAAGTTTTCGTTCAAAATTATTTGGTCTGCATTCACACTGAGTATATCTTTTTAAGGAAATATTATTATCAAGTAAAACTTGGTAGTCATAGCAATATGATATCTAAATAGGCCATCTTCTACGTTTACATCCATAACATTCAAGAAAGTTTCATCTGGTTTTGAAAAAATCTTCAAAAAACCCAGTTTTAGCATTAAAATCTCCAACAAGTGCACATTTCATGTCTTTTTCTATAAAATTTACTAATTCATTTTCAATATCTAAAAATGCATTTATTGACCAATATAGAGAGTTTTCAGGTAGGGTGTATACACATCCCAATAAAAGGTCATTATTAAATACTTAAATTTAATATGATTTTTAAGATTATTTTTATATACAACAACAATACCTCCAGATTTATGCTTAAATATTTTTCTATTTTTTGCAACATAGCTAAAACCATCTGGGATATTTAAAATGTCATAATTGTCAGTTTTTGTCTCTATAAAAATACATACTGTATATCATGTGTTGTAATTAACTGTATAAATGTAAGTAATAAAAGTTTTGACTTGATACCACAAACATTTTAGTTCTGAAAAATTAAGTTTCTGTTTTTTAGACCTTGGGGCATTTTCATCAGTCGCTTCTCTTGCTTGCCTATCCTATTGATAGTGGTTGTCCGGGTTTCTAGGAGCGGGAAAGCGCATATGAGGTTCTCCGTTTCCAGGTTGAAGCGCATCTTTACAATTTCATATGTGAATATTAGCATGTTTTTTTTATCAATTTAGCTGTGAATGTGAAAAAATTGTGCTCAAATATATTAGTAAATCTTCCTTGTTTTCAACAATAAACCAGGAAATGTGTTTTCCGCTTTAATAGTAAAACATACTCGACAATAGGCACTCATAATTGATGATATCTTATTGTAACACACACAGGAGATGACGTGGATTAAATGATTTTAAGTAACATAACCCCGCTATTTTATATTGAAGTGTATTTATCAAGCCAGTAGATTGATTAATCATATATATATGTACATTTGTATGCAAGCACATTCAACGTACATCTGTCAATTAAATTGCGATGTTCAAGTTTGATGCATTCGTCAGAATTTGGTTGCATTTGACATTTAATCATGGCATCATTTGGTCTTATTGATAGAATTGATCCATTCGATGAAACAATAGAATCATGGGGAAACTACGTAAAACGTTTAGAACAATATTTTAAGGCCAACGAGGTCGATAACACCACGAAAGTTTCATCACTCCTCATCTTCATCGGGGGAAAAACATATGCCTTACTCAGAGACCTCACATTTCTCGATAAACCATCAACAAAAACATACGATCAGCTGACACAACTATTAAATAAACATTTGTCGCCCAAGCCCCTTACTATTGCAGAGAGATATCGTTTTTATAAACGTGACCAAAAAGAGGGGGAGAGTGTCAACGAGTACGTGACACAATTAAGAAAACTTTCCAAGTAGTGTGAGTTTAACGCATGTTTAAACGATACATTAAGAGACAACATTGTCTGTGGGCTACGAAATGTACACATACAGAAACGTTTGTTAAGTGAATCAGAATTAATTCTCACTAAAACTGTAGAAATAAGTGTAGCAATGGAAACTGCTGCAAACGATGCATCAGAGCTCCAAGGTAGTGCACAAGCAGGGCAAGTCAACAAAATTAAAATGGCAAAAGGCAAACAAACAGTACAATTCAGTTCAAGTAACAATAAACAGTGCTATCGGTAGATACATTAGGATGCAGTTTGGTATTGCTTCAGCACCGGCAATTTGACAACGTACTATAGAAGAGGTGTTGCAGGGTATACTTGGCGTACATGTCGTGTTAGATGATATGATTATCACAGGCAAAGATGATCAAGAACATCTCCAGAACTTAGATAAAGTGTTGGCCAGACTTGAAGAATACGGATTACGATTGAATTTGGATAAATGTCAATTTTTCAAAGACAGTGTTACATTTTGTGGACACATTATTGACAGAGATGGACTTCATAAAACACCAGATAAAATCCAAGCAATTACTAATGCTCCAAAACCTGAGAACGTTACACAGCTCAAATCGTTTCTAGGACTAATGAATTATTATGGTAAATGTTTACCAGATCTTGCAACTGTGCTCAATCCGTTACATCACTTGCTACACAAAGGTCAACAATGGAAATGGGACCAAAGTTGTGAAGATGCATTTCGAAAGGTGAAAGAACGTGTAACATCCGAACAAGTACTGACTCATTACGATCCAGAGAAACCGATAAAACTGGCATGTGACGCATCAGCCTATGGAATTGGGGCTGTAATTTCCCACATTATTGAAGGACATGAAAAACCAATAGCCTTTGCTAGTCGGAGACTCAATCCAGCAGAAAAAAAACTACGCACAAATTGATAAGGAAGCTATTGGACTAATATGGGGAATAAAGAAATTTCATACATATCTCTACGGACGAAAATTAATTCTAGAGACTGACCATCAACCTCTAGTGCACATCTTCAAGCCTGAAAAGGGAATTTCTTCAACAACATCTGCAAGAATTCAAATATATGCAACATTTCTCTCTTGATATGATTACGAGATAGTATTCCACAAAACTGGAAAACATACCAATGCCGATGTTTTATCTAGGCTACCTTTACAAAACTCTGAAAAGGAAGTCGACAATGAAGAGCCAATCAATGTGTTTTACGTTGAGCAAATTAAAAATTTGCCAGTATCGAATAAGGAGATACAAATCGAGACAAGAAAAGACAAGACTTTAGCACTTGTACATGATTTCGTACTGAATGGATGGCCACAAACCTATAATAATGGTGAACTAGCTCCTTACTATGCTAGACGTGACGAACTAACAGTGTCTCAAGGATGCTTGATGTGGGGAATACGAGTAGTCATACCTACTAAACTGTGCTCTCAAGTTCTCGATCAAATTCATGAAGGACATTTGGGAGTAGTAAAGATGAAATCATTCGCACGTAGTCCAGTATGGTGGCCCGGTATTGATAAAGATCGTGAGTCTTTAGCAAAACAGTGTGGAGGTTGTCAACAAAATCGCAATATGCCACCAGGAGCTCCACTTATTCCATGGGACTGGCCTTCTCAACCGTGGGAGAGGATTCACGTTGATTTCGCTGGACCTTTCCTCAGATCAATGTTCATAATAGTAGTGGATGCTATGTCAAAATGGCCGGAAGTTATTCAAATGTCAAAAACAACGTCTACACATACCATCGAAGTCTTGCGAACGATTTTTGCAAGAAATGGAATACCATCACGTATTGTAACTGATAATGGTCCTCAGTTCACGTCATCTGAATTTCAACAATTTATGGAATTAAATGGAATAACACACATAAAGACCACACCTTATCATCCGTCAAGCAATGTACTAGCTGAACGGTTTGTTCAATCGCTTAAACAAGCAATGTGTGCTAGTAAAAATGACTCTGGAACAATTTCGAAAAAGCTCGCCAAATGTCTGTTAGCTGACCGAAGTACTCCGCCGCAGACAACGAATGAAACACTATCAATGTTATTCATGGGAAGAGAACTCAAAACAAGATTACACAATATTAAACCGAACATCAAGAACCGAGTCGAGTCATTGTTAACAGGAAGAAATGTGCAATCGTAGGAACTTTCATAACCATAATTTTGAATGTGGACAATCCGTAGTTGTTAGAGATTACAGAGGAAACAACAAGTGGACATCATGAACTATAAAACAAAAAACTGGACCGATGTCGTACCGTGTAGAAACAGAAGCAGGGAGTGAATGGAGAAGACACGCCGATCAAATTCTGGACTCTAAACTTACCGACACAAAACATCTGATGTCAATATTATTGAACCAAATGATACCGTTGAATATTCAGTTACAGAACAACCAATAGCTAAACCGAAAGGTGTTGTAACAACTTCGTCATCAATTCAGAATAATAAATCAGAAAGACGTTATCCGCAACGAGTCCGTAAACCACCTAGGAAAATGGAAGATTATGTGTCAAACCGAAAGCACTGTGTAAGGGGCATAATAATCCCCGTGCTTCAGTTGAAACCTTAGGGTTTCGTTGTGTACTTGATTACTAGTTTTAGTGTATCCGTATATCCGTAGATAGATTCATAGTTAGCAACTTTTCACCGACAATCTTAAAATATTGACTTTAACTTTGATTTTCAATTATTTCATATTTTTCAAAATTATTTCTAATATGAAGAGACTTTAAAGTTTTGATTTTGATAATTGTTTCATGTTTAATTGTTTAATTTTTCCAGTTAATTATTCGAAACTTAGGAGGGAGAAAATGCTATGTATTGTACTACTCCGGATTATCTTACCGTTACCGATTCTATAATTAGTCACGCCGCGCGTATGGAAGTCTTATGTTAATTAGTTCTTTGTCTATATATAAAGTAGTTCTAGAATGTAAACTTTGCCCGTCCATGATAATGTGCCCAGGCCTCATCAATCAAGTCAGACACGTTCAACAACTTAAAGAACCTTTATTGGTTGTAAGTATTCCTCTTGGTATTTTATTCCATTCTGTAACTTAATTACATGTATTTCTATAATGTATGTTGTTTCAGAACAATTTACACATTCAATTGATACATTGCAACTTTTTATTCGTAAATAACTAATTATTAAACAAAAAACACCTTTATTAACATTAATATACCCAATTAGAAATACGAATATTTGGAATTTCCTGTCGTAGTGTAAGCGGCCATGACACCTCTTCATGTGACGTCACGGGGACGGATCATATTAGTTGAACAAATAACATGTATCTGACTCTTCCCAACACCGTGCCCGTTTGGTTATGTTTTAATATCAGATCAACTGCAATACAATGTTTATAATTGTATATCGTTCTAATTTTTTTCTTAATATTCCCATCCCATGTTACATTTTCATAAAACAAAGGAGTTTATTTGTATTGAGGGGGGTGGGGTGGGGGTGCTACGTATAATTTCATGTTTTACGTGATTGGCCGTAGGTTAAATAACTGTCAGTTTTAACTCGTTTTATGCGTTCTTTCCCGTGTTTTTCGAGGTCACTGGTCGATGTGTTGACAAGGGTAGTCCTGATCGGTAATTACACAAATAAATTCTTCTCCCACTTTCCCTTTTCGTTAGTGCAATAAAATACTTAACATGAAGTCATAATGATTTTGTAAATATCAAAAGATAAATATACGACGTTATTTTACGATTTACATAATTTCTAATGATAAAATTGCAACTGATCAATGCTGATATAATATACGATACCGCTATTTTGACGTCACGGCTCTTTCGGAAGAGCCCTTATTGCAGGTATAATCCGAGAATGGATTATGCCTTTTGTCTCCTCACATTGAAGAGTTCTGAAAAATGACGATCCCCATTATTTGGTGCTATAGGCACTTCAATCACCAAATTCTACCTTACGGTATACTATTCTTAACATTCATTAAAGGGGCATTATCTGCCAAAATCGTAAATTTTTCCTACCCATAAAAACTATCAGATATGATTGATGCCTTAATAAAACGTGTTTCTGTAACTTATAAATGCTATGAAATGTACGCGCATCGGGGAAAAAATGTGCAACTGCTCGTCTTTTGAGATCGATCAAGAAATGGACGCCATCTTATTAATTATCGGCATTGTTTACGGAGTTTGCCGAATCGTCATTAAATCAGTACAACAATGCACTTATTTCTTATTTTCTGTGAATCTGCTTTTAGTCGGTGTTAACTACGGACAAAGAACCATGCACGTTTGCAGTAAATAAGCGACAAAATACAAATTATTCGTTTTTACCTGTCACTAGTAAGGTCAGTTGTATACGGAGAAAGCGAGGTCAAATTATTGCTTGCAAGGAAATAATAAATCGATGGTAATTTTCGTTCTCAAAAGGCGAAAAGTGGTACGATAAGCTGTTTAATGCGAAATATTTACCTTTATTTCATCATTTTAAAGCTATTTACCAATTTCCAAAACATATAATTTTTTGGGTCAAAATCGTAGTTAATGCCTCTTTAACACAAATGTCTTTTATTTACTGTCATTTAAATTTTCACGCTAACTTGTTAAGACCATGGCGTTTTCCTTTAATAAAGTATAAACATAAGATATTTGTTTACTATTTATAGGCGGTTAGACAACAATGCCATATCAGTGATAGATGACAACACTTTCAACAAGCTCACAAACTTACAATATCTGTGAGTATCATTTAGTATGACTTCTACAAATGTCTAGTACTAAGCAATACTTAAGTAGAATGATTGGTTATATACCTTTCTCTGTATGAATTCCTGTGAAGTTTTGGTATCCAATATAAAGTAGATAAGTTATCATATTCCTCATTAATCGGAATATCCATTGATGATGACATTTGATTAGCCAAAAACAAAACTCTTCTTTCTTATGTTTTCAGTATAGGATTACCAGAGTTCTTTGAAATTAAAAGTTCTTTGATTATAGCACTATAACCTACTGTGTATGATGCTGGATTTACCATGATAGCCGTGATGCTAAAATTTAAGTTGTATTTATCAATCAATTTATGAGGCTGGATAACAATTATTTTAGACACATACGTGCGTGTGTATGCAGCCAATTCTGACAAGTCAAAATCAAATTCGAGTTCATGTTCATGTTGATTGGAGGAAACGACTGTGTCCATGTGTCGACTATTGTCTCGATTACAGATAGGGTCTGTTCTAACGATGTGGTATATCAAGCTATTTATTTTATCAATCAAACCAGGAACGTTAGAAGATTTATTACATATTTGTTATACTTTATTCATTATACAACTACATAAAGTATCAAAGTTTCAAGTAATGATTTTTTTTTTTATCTTCCAGCGATTTGGATGACAATAAAATCACATCAATCAAGTCAGACACGTTCAACAACTTGAAGAATCTTTATGAGTTGTAAATATTCCTCTTAGTATTTTTATTCCATTCTGTAACTTAATTACATGTATTTCTATAATTTATGTTGTTTAAGAACTATTTACACAAAGTATTCAAATTCCACAACAAAATTAAAGAACATTTTAATGTCAGTCAAACATACACGTACCATGTAACACCTTAAGATTGATATTAGCCATTGCTTGAAGCTAATTTTGTTCAGCAGCTAAATATATTACATACGGTTTCCTCTGAACAAGAATAAATATATTTTATTGAGACAAATTCAACATACAAGTTCAGTATATAAGGTAAATATGTGAGGGTATTCATTATTTGAAACAGCTGTGAAGCCCATGTTTGTAAATAGCTACAATGATTAGAATGCGTTGTGTATATTGTCTTAACAAGAAAATAAATACATTATATTGAAAGAACTCAAAATAGCTACAGATTTAATCAAGTATAAACTAAAGACATCTGTTGACTATTTATAGGCATTTACAGAATAATAACATATCTAAGATAGAGGACAACGCTTTCAACAATCTGCCAAACTTACACTATCTGTGAGTATCATTTAGTATGATTTGTACAGATCCATAACCACATCTTTTCAATATATGTTATAATTAATGTCTTAGAATAACACAAAGGATATAAATATATATAAATATATTTATCCTGCAATTGGGATATTTTTTATCATGATAAATGAGTTGAAAGAAACTGTTGCTTTAATATGACAGTCATAATAACACTTTTCACGTTAGCCTAATAAAGTTATTAAGCCACACCCCTGTCATAATAACACTTCTCATGTTAGCCTAATAAAGATATTAAGCCACACCCCTGTCATAATAACACTTTTCACGTTAGCCTAATAAAGATATTAAGCCACACCCCTATCATAATAACACTTTTTATATTAGCCTAATAAAGTTATTAAGCCACACCCCTGTCATAATAACACTTTTCACGTTAGCCTAATAAAGATATTAAGCCACACCCCTGTCATAATAACACTTTTTATATTAGCCTAATAAAGTTATTAAGCCACACCCCTGTCATAATAACACTTTCCACGTTAGCCTAATAAAGATATTAAGCCACACCCTATCATAATAACACTTTTCACGTTAGCCTAATAAAGATATTTAGCCACACCCCTGTCATAATAACACTTTTTGTATTAGCCTAATAAAGTTATTAAGCCACGACCCTATCATAATAACACTTTTCACGTTAGCCTAATAAAGATATTAAGCCACACCCCTGTCATAATAACACTTTTTGTATTAGCCTAATAAAGTTATTAAGCCACACCCCTATCATAATAACACTTTTCACATTAGTCTAATAAAGGTATTAAGCCACACCCCTGTCATAATAACACTTTTTGTATTAGCCTAATAAAGTTATTAAGCCACACCCCTATCATAATAACACTTTTCACATTAGCCTAATAAAGGTATTAAGCCACACCCCTGTCATAATAAAACTTTTTGTATTAGCCTAATAAAGTTATTAAGCCACACCCCTATCATAATAACACTTTTCACATTAGCCTAATAAAGGTATTAAGCCACACCCCTGTCATAATAAAACTTTTTGTATTAGCCTAATAAAGTTATTAAGCCACACCCCTATCATAATAACACTTTTCACATTAGCCTAATAAAGGTATTAAGCCACACCCCTGTCATAATAACACTTGTTATATTAGCCTAATAACGCTATTAAGCCACACCCCTTACCGGCACTACCATTGAGGTAACAATGGGGTTTCCATTATCTTTTTTTTTTATTAAATTGAATAACATTTTTTGTTTGTTGCAAATTGTATTGCAGGATAAATACAATGCTGGTGTATTGACGGTAAATATATAATTTATGTGGCTTGGCATGAAACGGATGGAAAGACTCGCTAAAAACTCGTCTTTCCCCCGTTTCTAAGCCTCGCTACATAAATTCTATAGCTACCGTCAATACACCAATATTGTATATATTAGTTTGGTAATAATATGTTCTTCAAACGAATATAAAGAGAGCTGCTGGTCTTTGCTATGATATAAATATTAGATAATACACAAAGCCATCATAAGACACACTGGGGGAATAAAAGTTAGCCGAATTGATGTCGTCTCCTTTGTCATAGAGTCTAGTAGATAGTTGACCATTGGTGTCAAATTTAAGGTAAATTACATATCTACCCACGTGATTATTCAAACGATATTCCATTCATATACATGTGGAGCAGACGATGTAAATAAACAAAATTAATACAGCGGGCTTTTTCAGGAACTGCTACTCTTCTGGGCCTTTTTGTGGGTTTGCGTTCACCAATCTTTAAATTTCTTTGTAGTCCACCACGGCTCATAACACAATATTACTGTTTTCTAATATGAAGCTATATTTCGAACGTATGGAAAACATTCCTATATCATTTGTTAGTGAAAATGAGTTCGATAATCTACCACGACTGGCATCACTGTAAGTTATATTGTACGAAGCATTGTAGTAATGTGAGTGAGTGAGTGATTGTTGTTTAACGCCCATTCGGCATTTTTGCAGCTATATTATGGCGAGAATAATTTAATTTCCAATGAGATGATGATGAGGTCCGCTTTGTTCTAGACCAACAGGCTGAGTTGGATTTTTATAGTGCTACCTCACTGAAACAACAGTTCGCGGGTAGACCTGTCGCTCCATTCGGACACATTATTCTGATTCCAAGCCAACCAGTCTTTGCTCTTTCTCTTTGATGCTGCGTGCTTAGCGGAGAAGCAACAAATACCAATTTATATTCGTTGGTTTGACCCGACCGGTGCTCGAACCCACGATCTACCGCACTCGAGGTGTGCACGCTAACCATTACGCCACCGATGCGGTTGTTTAGTAATATGTATCGACACTAAATCTAACATATAAACTTAACTTTATGATGACACTGGTTATGTGACCTCACAGAAATAACATACGCTTTGTCAGTTCTCTTGATGATACCTGCATCAGCGTTACAATGGTTTTGTCTAATTTGATTAAATTTTCATTTCAATATGAATATTTCCTCTAGCTTCACTTGAGTAATTATCATTCCTCTTCTACCCGCCAGTTTTTACTGAAGTTCACGTACCAAGCCTGGAGAGTGAGTGGTCATGTATGCATATGTTTCTTATAGGTATCGATTTTACTTTTATGTATGTGTAATCTTTACTACAAACCTGCCACGTGGATCGCTCATGTGAACTTATTTAATATCAATTAGTCATAAACAGAGATATTTTTATTTCTAGTGAGTTTGATATGTATTGTGGTGGTTGTAATACCATCTCATTCTGGAGATGGCTTCAACTAAACCAGAAGTTTTCAAACTCAATAACGTGTTATGACTATGATGGAGAAAATCTGTACAACTTAAAACCAAAGGATTTTACCGATTGCTTTAGTGAGTATTTAAGCACTTGTGTACGAAAATGTGTGTTTTTTCTGCGTGTTCAGCATTGAAATTGAGTACAAATGTTATTGAATGAATGATCATTTCTAAAGCTGATTATCTAGTGCAGTTTCTAGTCTCTAAAGCGAATAACTACAAACTTTATAAATATTGTAAACAAACAAGATGGCCGATTCGAGTGCACCTCAAATTCCAACAACTAAATCGCATAATGTACAAAACGCCAACACTCGTGGTAGAAGCTCTTCTCGTAAACGTCCCTTATCGGGCTCTGACGAACAAATGAAGCCTCCTTCAATTCGACAACGCTCACAGTCAGTGACCCGAAAGGTCCCAAACCCTGGAAGTGACAAACAAGTAACCTTCAAAACACAAGACCAATCTTTTAATATGTGTAAGCTTGTAGGAACAACTATGTTGAAACCTGAAATCATACAAACTGTGGTACCAACTATAATAGGTGAAATAAAAACAGAACTTATTTCAGAACTTAAGTCCGTAATCAAATCCGCAGTTATTCAAGCTATCGAAGATGCCATCAAGCCATTACAAGACTGCATAAATAAACAAAATTACAAAATTACAAGTTTAAAAGCCGAAAATGAACAAATGAAGGGAAAACTAAACAAACGCATAGAACAAATAGAAGATCGGTACGATAAATTTAGAAATATGGCCAACGTATGCCCTAGGATTCTCCAAGAAACGACGATCTAAAACATGAAGTAATTATACTACACAATCAAATCGAAGAGTTGGAACAGTACGGGCGACGGACATCACTGAGATTCCATAATGTTCCCATGACTCAGGGGGATCTACAACAAACAGATGGGCTGATCGTCAACATAGTAAATGATAAACTTGTTCTCGCACAACCTCTAACCGAAAACGATATTAATCGCTCCCACATTATTGGGCCTATAAACAACGGTAAAGGTCAGTTGATATGCCGTTTTCGTAATTGGAAGGTAAAAAACTCTATCTTTATGAAGAAGAAAAATCTCAAAAACAACAAGGACAACATCTTTATTACCGAAGATCTCACATAGTTTCGACAATCCATCATCAAAGAACTAAATACACAGAAAAAAGCAAAAAAAAACTAAACTCCTTCTGGACATTTGATGGCCGTATATTTGCAAAAAATACAGACTATTCCAGGAAGACATTCATCAGATGTATCCAAGATATTAATGATCTCGTCCAGTAATTTTTTTTTTGTAAAAAAAATAATAAGCATTCAACTATAACATATTCTTGAGCATTTTTATACTTGAAATTGCATACAGTATTCTTTTTCTTAAAGAGTTGTAAAAAAAAAATCCCCATGTAGTTTAGCTGCACTGTTGATATAAATTTTTTACCTTAAATTGTACAGGAATGAAAAATATTTAAAATATATTATACTATAAACTAAATTATGCCGGTAACCAAATTATCAAATATATATTTATTTTGACTAGGTACTATTATCAATAATTTTACACTTTCAAATTAAATTGAATATATATATGTGTGTATTTGATGAATTATCTTTCATTGTGTTTGTATACAAACTATCACGTGTTTAAATATAGGGTGTACTCGAAACGGTATGAGCATTTTCTACCGAAACATTCAATGGCAGTGTGGCGATAAATACTATTATATCAAATAACCCAATTGTTCAAATATATCTGCAATTTTGGATGTGTATATCTTCGGGAAACTTGAACCCTTATTAAAATTATACCCTTTCAAATTATCACTATTCTTAGTTCTATTTGTAAATAAATTGTCACGTGTTCAAACATAGTGTAAAATCGAACTGGTAAAAGCATTTAATAAATCCTTTTACTACCGGAAGGCGTTCATACAATGCCATATAACTTTCTGTTCTCAATGCTTAGTAATAATTGATCATTACTTGTCTATTCATTATTGCTTTTTTTTTATAATTGCTTAATGGGTATTTCTTCACTTTGTTTGCTTGTTGATTGTTTTATATATAAACTGCTACCAATTTAAATGGTTTTTTCACAGATACATTCAACTTTATCTTATAGTAAATTACTTGCCACATCTCTGCCACTTGTTAATTATCCAGAAACACATTTTTTTCCCAATATCCTTATTATTCACGAATGCATATTCCCGAAAGTACGCAAAAACGCTAGTCCATATATACATGTATCAGGGGATGTCATAGGGAAAGGGGATGGAATCAGCAAATAATGATGCTAGAAAATGGCCCATTTTACCATTCGATGTATCTCGGGATTTTATAATAAGTAAGGAAATTCTCGCATAGTTCTCGTATATCGAGAAACTTTTCATTGGATAATTTTTTGACGTATTTGAAGTGTCTGTGCAAATTTAGAATCGACCGAAATAAATCGGAAAATACCGAAGTATAATTGTAATATACGGAAAATATCGAAGGAAATTCGGCAATATATTTATAATAAAGTGGGCGTTGATTATATAAATAATTCTAAAGTTCTTCAATGTAGGTATATTTAATTTAAATAATTGCAACTATAATATTCATATAAATATTAACATAAAAAAAAATTATTGTTTAATATTGATAACTATTTCAAAATATAACAATTAAATGCAAAAAGTTGAATTAACAATAATTATTGGGAAAAATGCTTTTTTAAGGAATGTAAATAAAGGGAGATAATCATAGTACTGTATAGTATTATAAAATTACTAATGAAAAACTTTTTGTAAAAAAAATTTGAACCAATAGTGATTAACACAGTTTGTCTATAAGTTTATATTAAAAAAAAATGAAATAAATATATTTTACAATACTGTCTGTACTCCTGCAGGGGTGTGAAGCCCATCTATGATCTAAATAGATCCTCTGTTTTTATTAACAATTTATATTCATAAAATAAAATAATCAAAATGCATATGTATGCTAAATAAAATTTGGATTAAGTGTTAACTATGTTAGATACAATGTATCTACGTACCATTAGTTGCTTACAAAATACACTTATATATATAATTATTGTTTGTAAACAAACATCTGCTTTGCATATCATAAATCCTCGGATTTACCATAATCTAAGAAAACACGTGTTTCTTTTAATTAATTTATTTCATAAAAATATATAACCTATATTTTCTGTTTTTATATATAATTATTAAGGTAAAAATACCTTACAAAAGAACAAAAAGGCATTCAGAAAAATTTGTCAAACTAAAAATCTTCCTGATTCTGATCCTGATCTTACCAGCAGCTCGCTGGTAACATTTGGCCCAAATTTTGATTGTATTTTACTTCACATCCAAAAAGTTACATGAAGACGTATGTTGAATGTAAAATAATACAAACCTCCTTGGGAAATATATATTTCAAACAATTACATCCATATTTTGTCACAATATATCCATAAATAAATGTCTGGCAAACTCATTTACCTAACACGATACACACATTAGCACCCCCCTATATTTTGTAATGGCTGAGTATATAGCCAAGGGAGATAATCGTTTCCATAGCCTGCATGTATGCATATAATATTTAACTTCTACCACATACATACACGTCGTGTTATGTAAGTGATCCGGTGGTTTATTTGTAAGCATACTGTCACGTGTTCAATGATGTATACGTTCTGATAAAAGGTGTGTTTGATTTGCCATTTGCTGTTCTATATTACTCAATTTTTTTTATTTTTTTTTTTACAATAATTCATTTCTTGTAAATAATATATAATGTTGTAGTAGCTCAGCATATTGCATTAGAAATCATTAATTGATATGATCTTGATATAATCCATGAATACATTAAAGGAAAGGTGTGTTTGAACATGAAATGTTTTTTAAATAACCTCACCACTACTAATAGGTGTGTATGACTTCTACATTTCCTACTTTTTGGTCAAAACTCCTTATAGATTGCCGAATTTATTATGCAATGGTAACTAGAATACAATATGTTTACTGTAATGTGGATTTAATGCTTATTTATTATTTATTTATTTTATTACTCTTTTTTTTATATATTTTTGTCTGTATTTTTTTCTGATTTTTCTCCCCTTGAATATTGACTTGCAAGTAATTTGTTTTCCTGTGTATATTGATTTAATTTCTTTCTTTGTTTTTGATCTTCATTAGGTTGTATATTATTGTTGTCCTTTTGTTATATGTAAACTGTAAGTTTATAATCTCCTTCTTTTTGTTTCCATTTTGTTTAACTTCATGCTTTCTGTGGGAAAAATAGTACTATTCTACTTTATATATATATATATATATATATATATATATATATATATATATATATATATTATTTTATTTTATAGAAAATTTGTGTTTGTTATTTTGTCTTTTTTGTTGTTCTTTTTATTTTTTTTATAAATATAATATCAAATGTTAAGAAATTTATATCTTCAGAGACTAAAATTTATCTTTCTGACTTTCGTACAAAACTAAAACACTTTTCCTGAATGTTTTTGAACCTAACATTCATTTTCTCTATCTTAATCATGTTTTTCACAAATGAAACTGAAATTGTACATATTGTTCATATTCTTGTATTTACTTCTCATTATTCTTTTAATATTGCTGACATACTCCTATTTAAATCCTATCGACAGAATCCTTCAAAGTATAAAATACATATAGACAATGGGTAATGATATCGGTATGTATAGACTGTCGATAGGTATGTTTTATATTAGAGCTTATTCCTCCTTAGTTAAAAAAAATTGAGGATCTTCTTTGGTTTTGGTATTTTGAACTTTATGAAGGTAATGCTTTATTTACAGAATTTGATCTGCATGTTTGCACAAACCTGTCACTTTCCCTTTTCGACAAATATCCAATTTACTTTAATACTTTTACTATTATTGATTCTTGATAATGATATCCATCAAAATCCGGGACTTGAAGAATACGAATTTTCTGTGTTTCATTTAAATGCACGTAGTGTGCGAAATAAATTGTCATATTTAGAAGACATAGCTTCTGAGTCGTCTATAATTTGTGTAACAGAGAGCCATTTGGACGGAAATATATTGGATACTGACATCGGTATTGATGGTTTTTCCGATAACATATTTAGAAAAGATAGAAACAGTTTTGGGGGTGGCGTTCTCGTGTATACTTCTCAAGGTATTTGTGTGAAAGAAAGGCACGATTTAAATTGTGATGGGGTTGAAATGCTGTGGATTGAAGTACTTATTCCAAATTTTAAACTACTTGTGTGTGTTGTTTATCGACCACCAGGAACTACAGAATCATTTTGGGATAATTTTGATTACTCCCTTGAACAAGCATTTAATTTTACTTTATTAAGTTGTATAGGGAAAGTGATGGAACGTGCTGTATATAAGTATACATATAATTTTATTTTTGAACATTCTCTTCTGTATGCCTACCAATCAGGATTCATTCGTGGTCATTCTACTGTATACCAATTATTAGAAATGTATCATAGAGTATGTCAAAATTTAGACGAACGATTGTCAACTATTTTAATATTTTGTGACATTTCAAAAGCTTTTGACAGAGTTTGGCATGAGGGGCTTATTAAGAAATTAAAATCGTATGGGATATCGGGCGACCTTTTGATCTGGTCTAAAAATTATTTAAGTGGTAGAAGGTAATTTGTGTTTGTAAATAATGAACTATCAGATTCTGGTCTTGTCAAAGCAGGTGTACCCCAAGATCTGTACTTGGCCCTTTATTATTTTTATTATATATTAATGACATTACAGATAACTTAGGCAATTTGACGAGACTGTTTGCTGACGACACCTCATTGTCATACTCTGGGAAAAACTTTGATTTGATGCAAATTGAGATAAATAATGATTTACAAATATTGGATCAATGGGCAAAAACATGGCTTGTATAGACTTTAACCCTAAAAAAATTAAAGCCCTTATAATATCAAATAATACTAATATTCCTGAATTAAACATACGCTTTAATGACGAATCAGTTGAACTTGTTGAGAATCATAAACATATGGGTGTAACATTTGTATCTGATGGAAACTGGACTGTACATATTGAAAACATAGCTGGATCAGCATTAAAACAAGTAAATGTTCTTCGTAAATTAAAGTTTATTTTATGTAAACAAGCTTTGTCAAATATCTATCTTACATTTATCAGACCAGTACTAGAATATGCATGTGAAGTGTGGGATGGGTGTTATGAACGGGACATTGAAAAATTTGAAAAAATACAATTAGAAGCGGCACGAATTGTAACAGGTCTGACAAAATTTGCTGGTAAGGATTAATTATATTTTGAGACTGGATGGGAAACTTTAGCCAATCGGCGGGAAACTCGTAAATTAACTAATTTTTATAAAATTCATAATAAATTATGCCCTCCTTATTTATTTAACTGTTTACCTCCAGTTACATCAGATGTAAATAGTTATAACCTTAGAAATAATCAGAATTATGTTCCACCCAGATGCAGACTGAGAACATCAGCAAGCTCATTTATTCCATTTACCGTTTCGCTTTGAAACAATCTAGACATGTCAATAAGAAATTCTCCTACATTATCTTCGTTTAAAAACAGAGTGAAAGCTGATATTTATAAAACCCCAAAGTATTATAATGAAGGCCCACGGAAACTAAGTATATTACATACTAGACTTAGACACCAATGCAGCTCACTCAATGCCGTTCTGTCAAAAATACATATAATAAATAATTTTAAATGTAATTGCGGTGCTTCTTTTGAAGATGCTATACATTATTTTCTGGAATGTCCTTTATACCTGAACGAAAGAAGAACACTTCTGAGTAATTGTGACGATATCAATATCAATATTGAAACTTTGCTCTTTGGGAACGATAAGAATAGTTATGACGTCAACTCCAAAATATTTGGAAAAGTTAGAACTTTTATAAATCAATCAAAAAGATTTTAGGGCTAATGTCAGCAATTTTTCACTTTTTCATTTTTTCACTTGTACTTCTTACTTTCTTCCAGTGTCAAAATTTTAAATGTCTATTGTCTGTGTTTTGTTTTGCTGTCATTAATTCATGTGTATAATTTGTAAGGAGAGGACTTCATATAAGTTGGTATAACTTGCTGTCCAATCCTATTGTTTATGTACAATAAAATATTATTAAACTAAAACTAAACTTTTGGGTTTGAAAGTGTTATCAAATTTATTGCATATACATTAATAATATTGACACGTTTTCTATGAAGAAAAGTTGGATTAACCCAGAGGGGTAATCATAAGCTGTCAATATAAGAACAGAAAACACAATGGCAAAAAGACAAAAGATAAAATGACAAACAACGATCTATAAAACATTACACAGAAAACTAAAGATCTCAGAAGCTGTAAATATCAGGACAGAAAACACAATGGCAAAAAGACAAAAGACAAAATGACAAACAACGATCTATAAAACATTACACAGAAAACTAAAGATCTCAGAAGCTGTAAATATCAGGACAGAAAACACAATGGAAAAAAGACAAAAGACAAAATGACAAACAACGATCTATTAAGCATTACACAGAAAGCTAAAGATCTCAGAAGCTGTAAATATCAGGACAGAAAACACAATGGCAAAAAGACCATAGACAAAATGTCAAGAAACGATCTATTAAACATTACACAGAAAACTAAAGATCTCAGAAGCTGTAAATATCAGGACAGAAAACACAATGGCAAAAAGACAAAAGACAAAATGACAAACAACGATCTATTAAACATTACACAGAAAACTAAAGATCTCAGAAGCTGTAAATATCAGGACAGAAAACACAATGGCAAAGAGACAAAAGACAAAATGACAAACAACGATCTATTAAACATTACACAGAAAACTAAAGATCTCAAAAGCTGTAAATATCAGGACAGAAAACACAATGGCAAAAAGACAAAAAGACAAAATGACAAACAACGATCTATAAAATATTACACAGAAAACTAAACATCTCAGAAGCTGTAAATATCAGGACAGGAAACACAATGACAAAAAGACAAAATGACAAACAACGATCTATTAAACATTACACAGAAAACTAAAGATCTCAGAAGCTCTAAACATCAGGACAGAAAACACAATGGCAAAACGGCAAAAGACAAAATGACAAACAACGATCTATAAAACATTACACAGAAAGCTAAAGATCTCAGAAGCTGTAAATATCAGGACAGAAAACACAATGTCAAAAAGATCATAGACAAAATGTTAAGAAACGATCTATTAAACATTACACAGAAAGCTAAAGATCTCAGAAGCTGTAAATATCAGGACAGAAAACACAATGGCAAAAAGACAAAAGACAAAATGACAAACAACGATCTATAAAACATTACACAGAAAACTAAAGATCTCAGAAGCTGTAAATATCAGGACAGAAAACACAATGGCAAAAAGACAAAAGACAAAATGACAAACAACGATCTATAAAACATTACACAGAAAACTAAAGATCTCAAAAGCTGTAAATATCAGAACAGAAACCACAATGGCAAAAAGACAAAAAGACAAAATGACAAACAACGATCTATAAATCATTACACAGAAAACTAAAGATCTCAGAAGCTGTAAATATCAGGACAGAAAACACAATGGCAAAAAGACCATAGACAAAATGACAAACAACGATCTATAAAACATTACACAGAAAACTAAAGATCTCAGAAGCTCTAAATATCAGGACAGGAAACACAATGGCAAAAAGACAAAAGACAAAATGACAAACAACGATCTATAAAACATTACACAGAAAACTAAAGATCTCAGAAGCTGTAAATATCAGGACAGAAAACACAATGGCAAAAAGACAAAATGACAAACAACGATCTATTAAACGCTACACAGAAAACTAAAGATCTCGGAAGCTGTAAATATCAGGACAGAAAACAATGGCAAAAAGACAAAAGACAAAATGAGAAACAACGATCTATAAAACATTACACAGAAAACTAAAGATCGAGCAATACGAACACAACAAAAAACCGGGGGTGAACTCAGATTCTGCGGCAGAGTAAGCCGGTCCTGCTCCACATGTGACACCCATCGTGTTACTCTTGATACAAACCCAGTGATAAGTCATGCATGAGGAACGATAAATGAAAATTATCTATCCCCCATTCATAAAGCCACATTTATCTTCATAAATATATTACCCTTCCATATGTTGGCATACATGCATAGATAAATCTATTGGGAAGGGTGGGAAAGTTTTGCTAAGATTCATATCACGAATATTCAAATGCATGCAGGTTCCAAATGATATCCGTAATATGTGAGGTATATAAGATTATACAGGAATATATTTTAACAATCTGATTAAACATGTGTATATTTTTTGCTTAAATGTATTTATTTACGACAGTTCCTCTTGATATGACCTTTAATCAGGGTCTGTCAGATGTGAAGGTAGTAGCGTAAAAATGACTTCAACAATTGTGTTCATTTACTTTAAACTAATCATTTGTGTTACAAACATTGAGTAAACTACAAGATAACACATTCACATGACTAATAAATTATTTGTATACTTCCGCAGTATTTAGTCATGGACCTAATACAGTTTCTTTGGTATCCACAGTGAAAAATCGGACGTACCGCATCTGGGCCCTTTTTGTCAGTCGCGGTCACGAAATACAGCATAAAGAACCGCAAAAATAAACGACTTGATAATAAATGAAAAATATGTTTAAATGTGGCTTGTAAACATCAGAGCCAAGGAGTTTTTACTCAGAATAACCCAATTCCTGCCATTGTGTTATCCTTTCTAGCTAAGACAATATACCCAGAACTTTTTTGTGGTCTATTTAGCATAGCTACAAACGAGTAACGTGTTAAGTAGCACTATATTTTTGCAGCTAGCGGCAATGTAACCCAAATTTCGAGTGGTGCGTTTGGAGGGGCTAATAATATTTTCAAAGTATAGAAAAAAACATTTTGACAGAAAAGTTGAAAATAATTTGAAATTTTTCCACATGGTTTTATACCAAAACGCGTCATGGCGCGACAATAACTATTTGATGTTTCACATTTGTTAAGAAGACTGACCCATAACCACGATGAACCAACGGGATGATATCCTAGAGCCAGTTTTAACGCATGGGCACGCTGGGGAGTTGCCTGGTGCCCCACGAGCATAGGAACCCTTGCTAAGCTATGTATGTTGTGTAGAACATTTTTTGTAATGTTTATACACTGATTTTGTTGGAAGTACCAATAAAATAAACATTTGTTAAATTTTCTCCTCCATTCACATTTTATTCCTGCGAGTGATTGTGTAGGTAGTGGCGTGTAAGTGCACTGCTTTCCACGGGCCTATAGTTCCGTTCAGACGGCTCTGCTTAGAACCAATGCACAAACGGTATTTATTCTTTCATTTTAGTATATTTTTAGAAGGAAGTTTTTTAATCAGTATACTTAACCTTTTAGCGTTAGTTTTTAAACAGTAAATTTACCAATGCCCACCAACCCGCAATACCGTATTGCACACAAAGAAGCGATATGGTATGCTTATCTTTGTTAAAGGGAAATAAACATGATTGATTTTTCCCGCGGTTTTAAACAAGGTAAGTTTACCTGTCGATTTCGCACAAACGGCTTGAGAAAATTGAAAACTATTACGATTTTCTATCAAGGTACTGAAATCACTATCTCAAAAAGTGTAAAACTCAATAAAAGTTGTGTACCTTTGCATGTCACCTTTAAAACATAGCCTTGGTGTAAAAATGTTTTCCGTTTTCACGGTATTACGATCATTAAAGATCAGAAATATTATTACAAATACGTACAAATCGAACAGAGAAATGTAAATGGCATATGATAGAGCCAAAGAAACATCGAATCCAAAAAAGGATGTATCAATTTCACAAATATTTTTTATCTAGACTTTCCCTTTCTTGTCACTAAGATGATAGTCTGATCCCATGGTAGCGGGGTTTTCATGCTTACGTGTATTCACCTGCTGTTTAAATCATTCTTCGACGTCATGTCTTTAATTTATTCATCACTGTACCATAAAACCAAGGACGGGGTTGCACAAACCTCAATTAAATTTAAGTCTCAATTAAACCTTAAGTGTAAATTAATTTCATGTACAGTTCAAGTAAATTTAAGTATCAATTAAGTTTTAATTGACACTTAAATTTAATTGAGGTTTGTACAACCCAGTCCTGATATATATATTACATTATTTTGACGCTAATGATGTTTAATATAAAAATACATATTACATATATAGTGTCAGTAGTATATGTATAATAAGTCTTATTCGACAAGAATTCCGAAATGATATGATATATGAGACAACAGAACAGTGTTGCCATGTACCATTGTATTCACCACTATCAACAACGTTAAAGGAAATTAACAATGCATCGGTACATATATATCATACATATCTTTGTTATTGTGTTTTGTAAACAATTTGATTGTAGCTTGTACTGATGGAACGTATGGGCAGGACTGTAGCCACGACTGCTCCAATAACTGTTATGATAACACTTGTCATGTTGTGTCTGGTTTATGTTTATCTGGTTGTAGAAAGGGTTGGATAGGACCATACTGTAAACAGCGTAAGTTTACTAATGCCATAATGAATACAGCGTAAGTTTGATGGCCCTATACTGTAAACAACATATATCGATGGATCCATGATGTAAACAAAGTAAGCTTAATGGTTCCATATTGTAAGCAACGTAATGTTGATAGGTCTATGGTGTAAACAATGTAAGTTTAATGAGTCCATGCTGTTAGCATTCATTAGGTATACTTATATTTACCAATATCAACACCAAGAACAGTAACATCGATATGCTTTAAAAGTTCTCAATTGAAGTAGTGCCATGATGACTGTAGGAAAACGTTTGAAGATATCAAAGGAGACATCAGAAGCCGTTTATCGAATAAGCACCGACAATGCAATGACCAAAAAAAGAAGAAGACAAGCAATGATCAACAAAACATTAAACAGAAAACTAAAGATTGAGCATTACTAACAGCCTGTGTGAACTTCGGAGGGGTAAGCAGGTCCTGCTTCAGCAGTGGCATCAGTCGTGTTGCTCTTGTTGGGATATTGATCTGCAATCATTTGAGTCACTGGAATTTGTATTCATCGATAAATTCCTAATGACAATCATGAAATTTTGCATAGCTGAAAGTGTCATCAGATATGCTTGATTGACGGTTTCTGATTATCCCTTTGGTATCTTCAAATTGTAGAAAAAAAATATGTATACAAATAAACGTTACAGAATATCGAAGAGGCAAACAAAATAGTAATGATAATATAATGCATAATTTATAATATATGATACGATTTGAATTGTGATTTCATCAATGCGAATGCGAACGAGTGTTGGTCTGTCGATGGAAAAAACCGAGTGTTCACAAGACCAATAGCGTATTTGTATACGGATATTAACAGCGTCCATCTATAAAATGTTGTCGTTACCTTGCCAACGACCCCACCTCCTCTACCCACACACACTATAACGATTCGATTTTAATGCGCATCGCTCGTTAATTGTATTGCGTCCGAAGATTGTTCGTAAGTGACTGTTATACTAATCAAGAGAGCTATGATAATTAGGAGGTGTCCGAAATGATATTTGAGACAACAGAACAGTGTTGACATATTCTTCTGTATTTGTCACCATCTACGAAATTCTTATTTGATGTTTTGTAAATGATTTGATTGTATCTTGTTGTGTTAATGGGACGTATGGAAAGAACTGTAAACATAATTGTTCTGACAATTGTTACAATAACACTTGTAATGTTGTGTTTCGGTACCACTAAACAGAGTCCGGTAGAGTCAGAAGAAGTCCGGTAGAGTCCGGAGGCAACATATTAGTTTATATGTATATTAAATGATGTATTCCTGTGGTATTGTTTTTTTTTTTTTTTTATATATATTTCTTATAATTTCCAACAAAATAAATACTAAATAATAGGATTTTATTGAAATATACAAGGTGGTCGGCAATCGTTCATAGATTCAAACTGACGGATATAGAGTCCGGTAGCAATATCGTCGATTTACAGCATGTATTCTGTACATTTAATGATTGATTATTATTGTATATGTGTTTATCTATAGGCATTTCATCAAAGATTGAATAAAATAGTAAGTAACGTGGAAATATTCATATATACAAGATGATATGTAAATAGAGTCCGGTATTCAAAATGGCGGACAACAGAGTCCGGTACGATTTATGTTGATTTAATATGTGTATACTGTATATAAATCAATGGTTATAGTTATTCTGTTGGTGTACATTAGAGAAAACAGATATATGAAAATCTAGATTTCTTTACTTTATTACAAAAACAAAAACAAAATTTAAAACGATATATTTCAGCAAATATGATCATTGTTCTTCTTTTCCCAATCGCGTCGATTTGCAGATCGACATTTTGAATACCGGACTCTATTAACATATCATCTTGTATATATGAATATTTCCACGTTACTTACTATTTTATTCAATCTTTGATGAAATGCCTATAGATAAACACATATAGAATATTAATCAATCATTAAATGTACAGAATACATGCTGTAAATCGACGATATTGCTACCGGACTCTATATCCGCCATTTTGAATCTATGAACGATTGCTGATCACCTTGTATATTTCAATAGACATCTATTATTTAGTATTTATTTTGTTGGAAAATATAAGAAATATATATAAAAAAAACCCAACCAATACCACAGGAATACATCATTTAATATGCATATAAACTAATATTTTGCCTCCGAACTCTACCGGATTTCTCCTGACTCTACCGGACTATGCTTAGTTGTACCCTTTTGTCTGGTTTATGTGTATCTGGTTGTAGAAAAGGTTGGATGGGACCATACTGTCAACAGCGTAAGTTTACTGAGTTTATCATATAAAAAGATTTCAATACTGTAAAAAGCGTAAGTTCGATGTGTTCATACTGTAAGCAATGTAAGATTGATGGGCCCATTCCTTAAACAACATAAGTTTGATGGGTTCATATTGTAAACAGCGTAAGCATCATTAACACCCGGTGTGAACTTCGAAAGAGTAAGTAGTTCCTGCTCCACTAGTGGCATCAGTCGTGTTGCTCTTGTTGGGAGAATGATATGCCATCATTTGAGTCACTGGAATTCCGTATTCATCGATCAATTCGTAATGACAATCGTGGAATATTTAATAGCTGAACGTGTCATCATGCATGTTTCAAGCTTTCAAATAAATACGTTTATATTATGGGTTCATTTCATCTACACAATCATGTCTTTCATCTTACAGTCGCTCCAAAGTCAGCTGATAATTATACTGCAGTATATACAGGGGTTGGAACCTTCGTTGCTACAGCTTTAGTGGCTGTTATTGTTTTTGCTATACTGAGGTAATCTGACAGCTTCGTTATCATTTTAATATTCTGCATATGTTCAACATCTATTAGGAAGAGGATATATTTTCCTTGACAATGTTCATGTATATAACAACAAACAAATGTTTTTGCTTAAATTCAACATTTTTTACAATGTATTATAATTATTGTAAAGAACCACAACAAGTTATATTCTAGGAATTTGTTGGGTAAATCGGTTAACACCATTGATTTTGATTATAATTCTCAGATTATCACATCTTGGTAATTCAAGTTTATGACTTGGTAAGCAAATAACAAACCAGAGGCGGATCCAGGGGGGGGGGGGGAGGGGCGCACCCGGCGAGCGCCCCCCTCTAAAATCGGTAAAAATATGATTTTTTGGCGTAAAATCATGATTTTTTCACACGAAATACCCCAAAAATGTTCGCGCCTCCCTCCACTCGGCGCAATTTTTTTAAGTCCGCCCCCTAACTTTAAATCCTGGATCCGCCCCTGCAAATGATCAACAATCTCAATGACAACCACACAAAATGGTTGAAAATAGCAAGAGGATAATCAGAAGATACCAAAGGTGGTAATCAGAAGATACAAAAGGTGGTAATCAGAAGATACCAAAGGTGGTAATCAGAAGGTACCAAAGACGTAATCAGAAGATACCAAAGGTGGTAATCAGAAGATACAAAAGGTGGTAATCAGAAGATACCAAAGGTGGTAATCAGAAGGTACCAAAGATGTAATCAGAAGATACCAAAGGTGGTAATCAGAAGATACCAAAGGTGGTAATTAGAAGATACCAAAGACGTAATCAGAAGATACCAAAGACGTAATCAGAAGATACCAAAGGTGGTAATCAGAAGATACCAAAGGTGGTAATCAGAAGATACCAAAGGTGATAATCAGAAGATACCAAAGATGGTAATCAGAAGATACCAAAGGTGGTAATCAAAAGATACAAAAGGTGGTAATCAAAAGATACCAAAGGTGGTAATCAGAAGATACAAAAGGTGGTAATCAGAAGATACAAAAGGTGGTAATCAGAAGATACCAAAGGTGGTAATCAGAAGGTACCAAAGACGTAATCAGAAGATACCAAAGGTGATAATCAGAAGATACAAAAGGTGGTAATCAGAAGATACCAAAGGTGGTAATCAGAAGGTACCAAAGTCGTAATCAGAAGATATCAAAGGTGGTAATCAGAAGATACCAAAGGTGGTAATCAGAAGATACCAAAGACGTAATCAGAAGATACCAAAGACGTAATCAGAAGGTACCAAAGGTGGTAATCAGAAGATACCAAAGGTGGTAATCAGAAGATACCAAAGTTGGTAATCAGAAGATACCAAAGATGGTAATCAGAAGATACCAAAGACGTAATCAGAAGATACCAAAGACGTAATCAGAAGATACCAAAGATGGTAATCAGAAGATACCAAAGGTGGTAATCAGAAGATACCAAAGGTGGTAATCAGAAGGTACCAAAGACGTAATCAGAAGATACCAAAGGTGGTAATCAGAAGGTACCAAAGACGTAATCAGAAGATACCAAAGGTGGTAATCAGAAGATACCAAAGGTGGTAATCAGAAGATACCAAAGACGTAATCAGAAGATACTAAAGACGTAATCAGAAGATATCAAAGGTGGTAATCAGAAGATACCAAAGGTGGTAATCAGAAGATACCAAAGACGTAATCAGAAGATACCAAAGGTGGTAATCAGAAGATACCAAAGATGGTAATCAGAAGATACCAAAGACGTAATCAGAAGATACCAAAGATGTAATCAGAAGATACCAAAGATGGTAATCAGAAGATACCAAAGGTGGTAATCAGAAGATACCAAAGGTGGTAATCAGAAGGTACTAAAGACGTAATCAGAAGATACCAAACGTGGTAATCAGAAGATACCAAAGGTGGTAATCAGAAGATACCAAAGGTGGTAATCAGAAGATACAAAAGGTGGTAATCAGAAGATACAAAAGGTGGTAATCAGAAGGTACCAAAGACGTAATCAGAAGATACCAAAGACGTAATCAGAAGATACCAAAGGTGGTAATCAGAAGATACCAAAGGTGGTAATCAGAAGGTACCAAAGACGTAATCAGAAGATACCAAAGGTGGTAATCAGAAGATACCAAAGGTGGTAATCAGAAGATACCAAAGACGTAATCAGAAGATACCAAAGGTGGTAATCAGAAGATACAAAAGGTGGTAATCAGAAGATACAAAAGGTGGTAATCAGAAGATACAAAAGGTGGTAATCAGAAGGTACCAAAGACGTAATCAGAAGATACCAAAGACGTAATCAGAAGATACCAAAGGTGGTAATCAGAAGATACCAAAGGTGGTAATCAGAAGATACCAAAGGTGGTAATCAGAAGGTACCAAAGACGTAATCAGAAGATACCAAAGGTGGTAATCAGAAGATACCAAAGGTGGTAATCAGAAGATACCAAAGACGTAATCAGAAGATACCAAAGACGTAATCAGAAGATACCAAAGGTGGTAATCAGAAGATACCAAAGGTGGTAATCAGAAGATACCAAAGGTGGTAATCAGAAGGTACCAAAGACGTAATCAGAAGATACCAAAGGTGGTAATCAGAAGATACCAAAGACGTAATCAGAAGATACCAAAGACGTAATCAGAAGATACCAAAGGTGGTAATCAGAAGATACCAAAGGAGTAATCAAAATTGAAGAGGGAATAAGAAGATATCAAATGGGTAATCAGAAGATACCAAAGACGTAATCAGAAGATACCAAAGGGGTTATCAGAAGATACCAAAGACGTAATCAGAAGATACCAAAGGGGTTATCAGAAGGTACCAAATGGGCAATCAGAAGATACCAAAGGCGTTATCAGAAGATACCAAAGGGGTAAACAGATGATACCAGAGGAGTGATCTGAAGATACCAACGGAGTGGTCAAATGATACCAAGGGCGTAATTAGAAGATACCAACGGGGTAATCAGGGGAAAAAACAAAGGAGTAATTAGAAGACATCAAACAGTTATCAGATGGTACAAAAGGAGAAATTACAAAATATCGAAGGGGTAATCAGAAGATACCAAAGGGTATTAATAGGCAAAAAGAAAAGAAGCAAGCAATGGCATGCAAAGCACTACACAAAAAGCTAAATATTGAGCAACAGAAAAACCGGGGATGAACTCAACCAATCCTATGTCACATGTTAAACTCTAAAACAAAGGAAAAGTACAACGACAAAAGCTTACTGTGATATAAAGTGTGGCTTGTTACAGACACAAACATTGTTGTGAAGATAATGAAATAAAAAAACGTTATATCTTATCTTTACTTTAGATATAGAAAAAAGAAAAGACAGCAACAGAGGCAGACTGTGAGAGAATTTGACAGTGTTACATTCGCTAGCCATTCTTCAAATATTGGTAAGCTTATTTTTAACCTAAAGGTGATTGCAGCTATTTTAGCTTTGGATTGTTATGCTGTATAAATGTTGAGGAACAATATGTTTAGTGTTTCATTTGCTACATGTTTCACTGACATTCTTGTCTTGAAAGTTAGTTTATTGTATAATATTTAGTAACGTGGTATTCTGATAAATTCAACAATTTAATTCAAATATAAAGTTCATAACTGCGTAATTAAAAAAAAAAATGAAACAGACTCCCCTAAAAGAACAACTAACCTTGTTAATCCAAAAATCGCTAATTATGTACACACAGTACATTTCTATACTTTATCATATAAAATTGATTAATTGATTAATTGGTAATCAACGCCAACTTTAGGTGTATATCAGGAATAGCGTGGTGTGTATATCATATATGCTACACAAGGTTTGTAACTAGAGTAACATGACTGGTGTCACTCGTGGAGCAGGAATTGCTCACACATCCGGAGCATACGAGTTCACCCTCGGTTTTTAAAGGGGTTTGTGTTGCTTGATCTTGAGTTTTTTGCATAGGGATTTGTAGATAGTTGTTTGTCTAATTATCCATTTTCGTCTGGCCATTGTGTTGTCTGTCCTATGCTTTATGGATTCTGATTACCACATTGGTAAAATCTGATTCAACCCACCATTTCTTTAGAAATGCCTGTACCAAGTCAGGGTCATTACGGTTTTCACAGTTTTCCGGTTGTTGACTGATTTTGTCCGTTTATATACTTATGAGTTTTGATTTTCCCTTTGTAAGATTGTTCGGAGTTCGGTAATTTTGTTATTACCCTTATCTCCAATCTCTATATACAAATATATAGGATATATTTCTACAATTATAATTAGTAAATTATAATATCTAACACTTTTATCGTTCTAGGGGTTCACAACACAGAAACACATTATGTAGATACCATTCATGTTGTCCAAGAACAGCCGTATAATCAATTTGAAATAGTACATAATGTAGACAGAAGTCCTGTAGAACAGGAACAGCCTTATGATACCATAGATTGATTTGATTTGGTTGTTGGTGTTTAATGCCACTTTCAGCAATATTTCAGCTATATCATGGCGACCAGTTTTAGTGGTGGAAGAAGCTGGAATACCCGAAGAGAACCACCGACCATGGGCAAGCAACTGGTTAACTTTATCACTTGCGGCTGCTTGCTTGCCCATGGTCGGTGGTTCTCTCCGGGTACTCCGGATTCCTCCACCACTAAAACTGGTCGCCATGATATAGCTGAAATATTGTTGAAAGTGGTGTTAAACACCAAACATCAAATCAAATCAAATCAAAGGATACATCATTTCTTGTTTATGTGCAAAATAGTATTTAATCAAATATTTTTGGAATGTTTATGTCATTATTGTATATATGTATTAAAATGTAGATATCTAATGTATCACAAACTACGCCCGGTACGCTCAACGTTAAAAGACTGGAAAGCCAAATGATAATTTAAAAGTTGCTAGTTCCAATGAATTATCCGTTTATCGAGAAAACTATTGAAAATGGAAAATAAGAATTTGCTTCGCATCAATATTCCAATCAACTGATGCGTTTTAAAACATTATTTTCAGTCCCTGCAAGAAAGAATGTACCTATAAAAATATTTGCTTTCTTTTTCAAAGATATCAACATTTAATTGTTCCTAAACAAGTAATTAACGACAATGCACGTGGTGAAGACTTGGCAATAGATAAATGTATCGTTTCATCTCCTGACATTACATGTATGATATTATATAGATTTTGTTGACTAATATTTAATCTATATTTTAATTGTATCTTGTCAGGGATCTAGATTATCGGTACAATAGAACATTTTCTATTTCAAGACAGTGGTAGCAAATTGAATCCTTCAAGCAAAAGAGGAATAACACTATTATCATGTTTAAAAGGAACACCCTTCGTATTTAATGATAGATTACGGGAAATATATATAAATGTTAAAAATATATTAACAAAAAATCAAGCAATCTTCTTTCAACATCTGATCCAATTTTTTTTGGACCTTTTTGAAGTTTTAAATGCAAAGTAAAAGAAAACATGTATTCGATTTTGCAATATAAAATTATTATTTAAAAGAAAAACAACTCTTAAATTTCTTCGACTCGTTCAGAATACCCACGACAATGTTTAATCTCACATTTTACATAATAACTAACTTGTCTTTTATATAAATGCATTTTTTCGATTGGAAAAAAAAGGAGTTAGACAGGTAGAAAGTCTCTACCTTTACTATTTTCATAATATTTAAATGATCTTCAAGACAGTTTTTAGAGAATGTTACTACCAAGGTAGTACAATATATTAGTTTTGATATTGAAAATGAAATGTGTATATGTTTGATTTTTTAATATTTATTTGTATGCTAACGACACAAAGTTGCTATTAGAATGTAAATAAGAATTACAATTAATCCTAAATAAATTTGCTTAGTATTGTAAACGCTGGAAATTATAAATTAATGTTAGTAAATATAAAGTTTAAATATGTTCTAACAAATAAAAAAGTAGATATCATATTTAGTGCACACGACGCGTTTCTGGAATAACCATTATCAGGTAGGCTCAAAATCGAAAGATTGAAAAGCCAAATAATTTAATGTTATAAAGGATGCCTACGAATTGATTTTTTTTCATTAATGAAGAAGTAATTAAAATTATAACAAATATACATATATTTGGTTTAATTTTCATAAACCAAACAGTGTTAGAATTAGATTTTTGAGCTGTCAAATTTTTGTTCTTCCCTCGACGGTATATCGTGACTACCAGACCTTGATAGGGGAGCCAGGACAGGTATATCGTGACTATCAGACCTTGATAGGGGAGCCAGGACAGGTATATCGTGACTACCAGACCTTGATAGGGGAGCCAGGACAGGTATATCGTGACTATCAGACCTTGATAGGGGAGCCAGGACAGGTATATCGTGACTACCAGACATTGATAGAGGAGCCAGGACATGTATATCGTGACTACCAGACCTTGATAGGGGAGCCAGGACATGTATATCGTGACTACCAGACCTTGATAGGGGAGCCAGGACAGGTATATCGTGACTATCGATGTCTATCACCACTAATGTTGTACTCGATAAAACATTATCCGATAAAATTTGTCAGTGACTTACGGCAGGTCGGTGGTTTTCTCCGAGTAGTCTGGTTTCCTCCACCAATAAAACTGACCGCCTTGATTTAACTGAAATATTGTTGGAAGTGGCGTTACATAACATAACCCTAACCCTAATCCTTCGCGGGTATATCGGTCTTTAATAGAGGTCGATATATGAGTTTATGGACATAATAAATCAAAATAGAACGAGGCCGCATGCGGAATAATATAATGATATTGAATTATATAAGAGAAAGACAACATTTTAAAAGCATAATTTTTTTTATTTAATAATTATTTAGTAATAATGTAAAACACAGTATGTCTGGTTATCAACATGGCTTTAATGGTGGAAGTTGTAATCATAATCTGAAATAACAAAAATAAAAAATGAAATAAATGAATAAACAAACAAACAAATAAGTAAAAGTTCAATTTAATTTATATAATAAACATCATAAAAACGATACGGACTAAAACATGACCTTTTCCACTTCGATCAGGTTATCATCTCGAGACCCATCTAACCGGGCTGATATGATGTTATCAGCCCGTATGCGCAAATAATGCTAAATCAGGCCGGGTATGCCGTTATGCACCGCCCATTACCAGTTTTATTGCCTATGCAAAATATACATATGTAATAACTTAATTTAATTCTTTATTTATTTTACGAGGATTACTAACAGCCAAAGGTACAAGTAGCTCGTCTAAAAATAACTAAATGTAATAAATTATGGATATGCTTGGGTACTTTTGAAAGACTGGTCACGTGGCTATATTAGCCAATATGATATGTCACGTATCTATATTACTGAAATGTGATACGTCTCGTGCCTATATTTCTGAAATGTGATATGTCACCTGTCTATATTACTGAAATGTGATATGGCACGTGCCTATATTACTGAAATGTGATATGTCACGTGTCTATATTACTGAAATGTGATATGTCACGTGTCTATATTACTGAAATGTGATACGTCTCGTGCCTATATTTCTGAAATGTGATATGTCACCTGTCTATATTACTGAAATGTGATATGGCACGTGCCTATATTACTGAAATGTGATATGTCACGTGTCTATATTACTGAAATGTGATATGTCACGTGTCTATATTACTGAAATGTGATATGGCTGAAGTCAAAAAGTTTGTCTTGTACATGGGGTGTAGAAAACAACAAGAAAACAAACAAAAATGAGAATTAACATCAAAATATTTACTTGAAATGATCCGACGTTAATAAAGGCATTTCAAAAACTCAACTAAGCTTGTTTGTCGAATACAAATCAGATATCATGATCTCATCGAAATGAACTTATTCTCGCCATGATATTGATAAAGATGAAAACTTGCTCACTTGGTGTTTGTTTGTTTATTTGCTTGGTGGTGTTTCAACAATATTTCAGCTATATCGTGGCGATCAGTTTTATTGGTGGAGGAATCCGGAGGACCCCGAGAAAACCACCGACCTGTCGCAAGTCACTGACAAACTTTATCACATAATGTTGTACACCTCGCCCTGATCGAGATTCGAACTCAGCATCAGTGGTGATAGGCACATATTGCATAGGTAGTTGTAAATCCAACTACCATATGACCACGGCCACTACGGCCCCCTATCCACTTGGCGTTCAAAATTTCTTTCTTAAATAAGAGTAATAACAAAATTACCAAACACTCACTCACTCACTCAACTCATCCACATAATCACACGACCAAATCTCTTCATTCATTGACCATTGTATATACTTGTATTATTTTAGATACGAAAATTTTGAATTTTTTATTCGCATTGCTAATTAATATTCATAGAAATGTAAACATTGTACTTACTGCCACTTCTTCTTCTGTATCCTACAAAAATGAAAATAAGATCACAAATAATGAAAATATGTGTAATTTGTCTTAAAATTACAATCTCCTTACTTACTCCTCTTTTTTTCTCAAACAGCAACAAAGAAAAAAAGGGGGAGACATATTGGAACATATAATCTTAATTAGCCTGCTAAACATTTCAACTTCAAATGGCAATTTAAAAAATCATTGCTCACTGCATAACTGGGAAATATCACTCCCCCACCCAGTCAACGGTAAGTTTGTAAATTAACATATTTCTACACAAGAATTCATTTTAACAGTAGAGAAAGCACATCAAATATGAAAAAAAAAATCTTCTATTTTCTCTCTCTCAAATTCAGTTAGATTTAAGATATATGAAATATGGTAAGTTATTGAGTAATACTGGTGTCTTATACTGTACATGGACAATATAATCAATACATAGATGTTAAATTTCAAAACGTTTCAAATTACCGTATCCACTGTATCCACCCCAAAATCCTTTTGAACCACTTAGTCCGCCGCCGAATCCTCCTCTTAGACCACCTCCTGAAACAAAGATGACAGTAATAATGATAATAAAAATTTCATTAAGATAATCTGATTGGAATAGATATCTAATTGCTCTTTTTCTGATAAATCACGATATACAGATCCTTTATGCCACGACATATCAGAAAAGAGGGGGCAACTATGTCGCGAAATAAAGATCTTTTATGCCACGACATATCAGAAAAGGGGGAGCGACTATGTCCCGAAATAAAGATATTTTATGCCACTACATATCAGAAAAGGGGGAGCAACTATGTCGCGAAATATAGATCTTTTATGCCACCACATATCAGAAAAGGGGAAGCGACTATATCGCGAAATAAAGATCTTTTATGCCACGACATATCAGAAAAGGGGGGGACTATGTCGCGAAATAAAGATATTTTATGCCACGACATATCAGAAAAGGGGGAGCAACTATGTCGCAAAATAAAGATCTTTTATGCGACGACATATCAGAAAAGGGGGGGAGGGGGCAGCCATGTCGCGAAATAAAGATCTTTCATGCCACGACATATCAGAAAATGGGAGAGCAACTATGTCACGAAGTAAAGATCTGTTATGCCAAAGCATATCAGAAAAGGGGGAACAACTATGTCGCGAAATAAAGATCTTTTATGCCACGACATATCAGAAAATGGGGGAGCAACTATGTCGCAAAATAAAGATCTTTTACGCCACGACATATCAGAAAATGGGGGAGCAACTATGTCGCGAAATAAAGATATTTTACGCCACGACATATCAGATAAGGGGTATCAACCATGTCGCGAAATAAAGATCTTTTATGCCACGACATATCAGAAAAGGGGGAGCAACTATGTCGCGAAATAAAGATCTTTTATACCACGACATATCAGAAAAAGGGGAGCAACTATGTCGCGAAATAAAGATATGTAAGGTTCCACCAGGATAATAAATTGTTTCATAAATTTGGCCCGACAGGATAATTTTGTTCTTCATATTTTACTCCTATGATGATATTTCATACTAAGTAAAACATAAAAGATTTCTGATTTTTTTGTGTGTGATTACCGGAGTAGTCGCCCTTTATAAATGTAATTCGTATATCATGGATAATCTTATTATTTACTCACCTCCCGGTCCTTGACTAATTGTGTCACTAAATCCAAAACCATCACCACCAAGTGGCCATCTATAACCTCCTCCACCTCTTCCGTAACCATTGCCACTGGCGGAAATCACCATGGCTACCATCATCAAGGCAACATATTGCAAGCGATTCATCTTGATCTGAAAATTAAGAGCAAAAACTTACTTCATCCAGATTTTTACACTTCAGAAAATATAATTAACATAGAGACCTAATATGTGACTTTTTATTGATGGACCAAAAATTTTGAAATTATTTGTGAGAGTTCTTATATATATAATATACACATTAATACACATCTAGAAAAAAAAGTGTTGATTTGAAAACTGGATTTTTAATATATTTTTTTCTGGACATTTATAGAAGTCAAACGGACTACAGCGAGAATCTTAATCTAAATTATTTTTGTGTAAGCTGTAAAAAAAATATTTGTAAGAGTTATACCAATATACATATAAAAAGATGTTTCTTTGTAGTTTAGTTAGATTTATTTATTAAAAGAATTGAATGCACATTTTTGTAGTTTTATCGGCGTGTAAAAACGTGGACCAAAGCACATTTGCATGAAGCGCGCGTAGCGCTTAATACAAAAAATGTGCGCACGGTCCACGCTTTACACTCCATAAAACTAAAAAAACTTGCATTCAAATCATAAAATTACATTTCTTGAATAATAAAATGAATTTTAGAGCATAATATTTGACACAATTTAATTTAAATAAATCTAACTAAACTACAAAGGAACATCTTCATATATGTACATTGCCATTGTACAACTCTTACAAATATTTTTACAGCTTACACAAATTAATTTAGATATAGACTATCGTTAGAAAAAAATGAATATCACAAATTAATACCCCTACCCCACCTCCTTCAAAGAAGAAATCGATAGCAAAGCTTATTTTTATTTAGTGAGAAACTTTCGCGATATTATGCGAAAAATAACTACGAAAATGAGCCCAGTAGGAATAAAGTTGATATTACCAAGAATAAAATTGGAATTACCAAGAATAATCTTGGTATTACCAAGAATAAAGTTGGAATTACCAAGATTAAAGTTGGTACTACTACGATTAAAGTTTATATTACCAAGAATAAAGTTGGAATTACCAAGATTAAGGTTGGTATTACAAAGAATAAAGTTGGAATTACCAAGATTAAAGTTGGTATTACCACGATTAAAGTTGATATTACCACGATAAAGGTTGATATTACCAAGAATAATCTTGATATTACCAAGAATAAAGTTGGAATTACCAAGATTAAAGTTGATATTACCAAGAATAAAGTTGGCATTGCCAAGAATAAGGTTGATATTACCAAGTTGGAATTACCAAGATTGAAGTTGGAATTACCAATAAAGTTGGTATTACCAAGAATAAAGTTGGAATGACCAAGATTTAAAAAATAATGATTTGGCCCAAATACCCTTCCGTGCTATTGAAATTAAGCAGAAAATAACTTACCCTGAGTGTGGCTTGTATTTAGATATAACAAGGGCAGAAATATCAGTTGTGTTTTAAACGAACAAGAAAATATCCTTTTATATTCAAAAATTTTCATTTTATGACGGAAACCCCTATAAAATTAAATAGATTATAATATTTTTTTTGTGTGGATGTGACAAAAAATTTGACCTATAGGTAAATAATATAGTAACACATGAATATTTATTGCTGTTTTATTAGAAATAAACATTTTCTTGTAATAATAATAATATTTAAAACAGCATAATGTTCGTGTACATCAAAGACATGGACATTATTATTCATTAAAATATAGAATCTAGCATCGGGTGGAGTACAAGATAGGGAAATCTCAGACACCCGAGGGTAAGATTTCAATCGTTCTCTGACCAGGCTTGCTGAGTCGGAGGACGATTTAAATTTTTACCAAGGGCGTCGGAGATTTCCCTATCTTGTACTTTTTATGGTGTGTGATTTTATTTCTCAATAAACAGAAGAAACTTATTAGATACACGTTTCACGGTCATCCAACTAAATGCACGTGTAATAATAATTCCCTGACTACCCACAGAAGCTTACAATAAAGTTTATAACAATTCAAGAACTGAACGAGTTTGCATATAATCAAAAGTGTCGTGTATAAATGATATTTGAAGGAGAATTTTATTTAATAAAGCAAAAACAAACAATAAACAACAGAAGAAAATAAACAAATTCAAAAAAGAAGAAGGAAAGAACCTTTAATTTCATTCTACCTTATTTAACAATGCTGTCTTTTGGTGTGCGACAATACGTTTGCGCACACCCAGACAGGAGATTGCACGATTGCGCACAATTCACCTGTATTTTAGTGTTACAATGTACGCTTGCGCATACTACCTTTCAAATATACCCGCTTAATTTACTACGTTTGAGCACACTTAAAATTTCCTACACTTATACCTGTATGATTATATAGAACTGGTGAGTATTATTTAATATACATGTGCACAAACGATAATTTCTAAATGTGCGCAACTGATATATGTGCGCAAACGTAAATTCAAAAAAATGTGCGCAAACGTGTTTCCACCTTTTGGTGGTTATGTGTTGGTGTGATGATTTGTGGTTTTTTTAATTTGTTGACTTTGAGGTTTTCAACAGTAAAAATGTCTAACAGTAGCGTGACATATCCTTAGAGAATGTAATTACACCAGCAATATGTCTAGTATATGAAAAGAATGTTAAAACAGTGATGGTCAACATCCACCAATATTAACAAAGTGAACAATCACCTCTCACCACAACTATTGAACATAAAAATACTGCGACATATGACGTTGGAAATCTAAGTCTGGCTTGGGACAGGCACAAACATGTAGTGGTGTTAAGCCATGTTAATGCATGGGATCTCTCTTGATAATTGAATCGCCATCAGCAATACATATATAAACAAACGATAACAAAGACATGCACAGCTTCGCTTCGCTTTCACTCAGAAAGAGCTCATGCTACCACAAAAATGAATGACAACATAAAAATAGACTGTACAATTGCAAAGTCGATTTATTTATGTTCAACTGTATCTGTATATTGTTTATATAAAGGAGAAGATGTTCTAAGTTGAAAAACTTGTATCTGATCCTATTGTCATGTTTTTGAACAATAAAATATGTTTAAACTAGAGTCAACGAATGGTCGTAGTTAACCGACTTCTAGCAATGAAGGGAAATCTGTCCGTTAACAACCATTACTCTTAAGACAAACAAATCATAACGGAGACTTCAAACAGATTATATATATATGGAATGTAGCAAACGCATATCTGTCAGCTTTGTATCTCTTAAGATAGAAGACATCACATGCGATTAATGTTCAGAATATATATTACTCCTGTATTTTGTTCTCATTAAGGGGGCCGTCGTGGTCGTGGTCGCATGGTAGTTGGGTTTAAAACTACCTGTGCAATCGATGTCTATCGTTACTACAGTTGTGAGTTCGAACCCTGTTCATGGCAAGGTGTACTCGATACAACATTATGTGATAAGTAGACTAGTAACCGGACATATTTCTTATTGGAAGCTTATACCATTAAAATATTTTAATGTAACTGGTAAAAACTGGTTAGTATTTAGCATGAACCTAGATAGCACAAAATCATTAAATTATTTGAAAAAAATACCAGAATTTTATAGAGAAGTAGTCAAATGTTGGAATTTAAGTGGTGGCGGTCAAACAAAATTACCTGTCACATTCATATATATCAGAAAACAAATTATTTGGGGGAACAAAAACACATTACTTTTGAAAATAAACCAATTGTTTTTGAAAATTGGATAAAAAGCGATTTAATATATATATATGTTAATAATGATATTTTAGACGCTACAAAAACGTTATCAAGCAAATTCATTCTGGAAAAGTTAAAGTTTAAATCTAATTGGATTGCAGAATTTAACATTGTAAATAAATCTATTCCAAAAAAACGGATAAATATTATTAAAACAGAAAATTCAGTCAAAAGTACTGTAAACATTAAAAGAAATAGGATTATATGGAAAAATAGTTATACTGAAACTTCATATTTATCAAATAAAATGCTATATAATTCACTGCTTTTTAACAAAATAGGGTCTTCTATAGGAGTTGACAAATGGGTAAAAGTATTAGATATACAAGAAAAACCTTTCATGAAACCATTTATACCAATTTATTTTTTCATATTTGGAAGAAAACAAACTGAAAATATTTAGATGGAAGTTAATACAATACATCATTCCTACAAACAAATTATTATTTCAATGGAAAATTTTGAATAATAATCGATCTGACTTTTGTGGAAATGAAGAAGACTATCTTCATTACTTTATTACATGTTCTTTTTTGAAAACGTTTTGGAAAAAAATTTATAATCTTTTTAAAAGTATAAATAATTTAGAAATTACATTAAAGTTAAAACATCTTATATTTGGTTATACGATATCTGATAAAAATTATTATGGTGTAAATTATTTTATCACAATTCTTGGTTTTTCAATATATAAAACATATTATTTATCTGAACAGAAGAGAAAAAATGTAAATGTTTATAAAAAATTGTATATACGAATTCAATAAAAGAATTAATGAGATAAAAAATCATAGTAGGAATAATAGTTTTTGTATGCTATGAAAAAGAAAATAAATAGTTCTTAAATATTATGATTTCTATTCTTATCAGTGGATACACATCAAGACAACCTTGGACTCTTGATTAGATTTGTAAAAAGCAAGAATTCAGAATAAATAAAATTATTATGTTGTTAAAAAAAACAACATTATGTGATAAAGTTTATCAGTTGCTGGCGGCAGGTTGGTGGTTTTTCTCCAGGTACTCTGGTTTCCTCCACCAATAAAACTGACCGCCTGGATATAAGTGAAATATTGTTGAAAGTGGCGTTAAATACCATAACCCTAACCATTCGCAAGTATATCGGTCTTTTGTGGAGGTCGATATGAGTTTTATGGAAATAAGAAATAAATATTGAACGAGGTTGCATGCCAAATAATATAGATAATATGGCATAGGACTAACAATCCAAACCTAGCAACGCGTACCTCTCCGTAGACAAAAGGGAGACTACTGGATACGAGAATTAGGGACTGCAACACCCTATGGTTGTAATGACAACATTGATGGTATATAGGGGTCATATTTAACCCTATCTGTAGATCGGTGAATGTGATGGATATTTTCAACTCAGCTCCTCAGCGTAAACAAAGCCATGGTCATCGTCATTATACATCCCCTATATTTCATGATGTCCCACTAAATGGCCTTCTATTATTTATGCAGAAACCGTTGGGTATGCATCACATTCGCTCGAAACTATTTTCACTACCCCTTTCAAAACTACATGCCTTGTACAACTCATGTTTGGTAAACCATGTTACAAAAATGAATCCAAACTTACAGCAATCGTCTTTTATTTTGCCGGTCACAGACTTTTCAAACCTGTTGGTATTAAGAAAGATGAAATAAAACAAACGTTCCTTTCTGAAACTGTCGTTTGCCAACAAAGGTCTTGATGGCATTAACTTAGACAATATCCTTCATCACAAATCCGTCAAATCTAAAATTTCACCATATTTTAAGGATCGGTCCGTACCTATAATCTCGTATGCTTATACCATACCTATAGCAAAAAAAATATTTAATTACAAACACGTGTTGCATGATCTCAATATTGACGATTTCAAATTTAAGCCTCCTGATTGCACATGTGCAAGTTCCCCATTCATATATAATCCGGCTGGCCACGTCATAACTGCATGGTGATCTTAAAATTATCAACAACATCTCTCTACGAGAGGTGTCCGCCAAATGGCCTAATTATCGCGAGCCTTAATCCATAAACTAGAAACATAAATTTAAAATTCTTATGGATTCCATCGAGGTGTATGCCAGACAATGGGCAAAACGTGAAAAGGAGGACTTAGATACTCTTTCCGAATGGGTGAAGAGTGTGAGGTCGCTCATACAAATTAGAATAAAAACACTCAGTGAGTCTATGAGCATTCGCTCTACACCAATCTTTAAAGACCCAAATGTTGCTAAACACCTGTCTCTCCTCCATGACAAATATGTTATTGTCTCCGCCCATAAGGCCACTAGCAATATGGTATTGTGTGTAAATCACATTACATAGAATGCTTGATAAAGAAATTAGGTATTGACAATTGACTTGACAACCCCGACGACACTTGCGAAAGAGGAAATCCTGGACAATCACAGGTCTGTTTTATGTTCCTTTGGAATTTCAACTCTACTGGATTCCTAAATTATACAAGTGCCCTTTCAAGCAGCGCTATATTGTTGGGTCTGCCAAATACTCCACGAAACCTCTTTTCAAATTATTAACAAGTACCGGTATTCTATCGGCGGTCAAAACCGGGCTTCAGAGTTACTGTGACACTAGCCACTCGAGGAGTGGTGTGAATCAGATGTGAATTCTGATGAACTCTAAAGATCTCTTAGAGTACATACAATCAAGGTCCCTCTCCTCCTGCAATAGCATTAAAACATTTGATTTCTCTACCCTCTACACAACTATTCCTCACTCTAAGCTGAATGACAGATTAGGGGAGTTGTTCCAACTGTGTTTCATAAAAAAGAATGACCAACGTAGATACAAATACCTTGTCCTAGGAAGGGTATATCTTATTTTGTAAAAAAAAAAAAAAAAGCACTGATTCTACCAAAAAGTTCTCTGAAACTGATATCATCAAAATGCTCGGGTTTTTGATTGACAACATATTTGTTATTGGTGGACGTGTTTTACTACAGACAATCGGCATACCTATGTGTGCAAACTGTGCTCCTCTCCTCGCCACCTTGTTCCTTTATTCGTATGAGGCAGACTTCATACAGGGGCTTCTCAAGAAAAACGAAAAGAAGCTGGCCCGATCCTTTAATTTCACGTTTCGGTTTTGAGTGGTGTTGTTGTTACTCGATCTTTAGTTTTATATGTATGTTTTTGTAGATCGTTGTTTGTCCTTTTGTACTTTCTCTTTTGGCCATTGTGTTGTCTGCTCTTCTTCGATATACGGATTTTGATTAACCCTTTGGTATCTTGAAACTCTTCATAAGAGAAAGACAACATTTTGAAAACACAAAAACCTTTATTTAATAACTAATTAGTAACAAGGGACTCCGAATAAACCATACACCAAGGTCAAACACAGTATGTCTGGTTATCAACATGGCTTCAATGGTGGTAGTTGTACTCATAATCTGAAAAAAGTAAAAAATAAAAAAGGAAATAGATAAATAGATAAAAGTTTGATTTAATTTATGATAAACATTTAAAAAAAGAACGATGGTGTAATGCAGGCCTCTACATTAACATATTTTTCAACTTGTCCCTTCGGACAACTAACTTAAAAAAGTACTTGTCCGACTCAATCTTTTAGTTGTCCGAAAAAAAATAATAAAAATTACAAAAACTAGAGAATAATTATCCAGGGCTCCCACTACTTTCAAATTAGAGGGAGAAGTGACTTCTCTTTCTGAGAGCTCATAGGGAGAAGTGGGAGACAACAGAGAGAAGTGGGGAGACTTCTGGGAGAAGTCAATTGTGATTAATCGAAACATTGTTACCCTGCCCAAATTTAGTAAATAGTTAAAGCCACCTGAACTGATTTGTTCTGGGTTTTTTTATTCATAACTACCTTAAGGACATATACCACACAAATTGTAATAATTCATATTTGTGTTATATAAATCCTTGCTTCTGGTAAAAAAAAATATATACCTAGATACTATATATACCAGTATCTAGGTATATTTTTTTTTACCAGAAACAAGTGCCTGTGATATAAATAAAGCAAAGTATTTTATTTAAATTCACAGAGAAATAAAAAATCCAGTGGATCTTTTCAACCAGATCAGGAAAAAGCTTGTAATATTTGTCCATTTCAAGGTTTCAATATTTCCTAAAAGCCTAAATCAAGTCCTCTATCGTATTTTGCACAAAAGACAAGTTTAAATTTGGCGCTAAATTGATATTCGATAATTTTTACGTGTCCGTTCCGGAGTAATTCTTGTTCTTTTATTTCAAATATTGATATTTCCGTTCATTAAAGTGTTTCTGAGATTGCGACTTTAATTTTGTCAATGTCCTTGAACTTCATATGGAGGAACGATAGATGATACAATAAAAGAGTTTTGATCTGGCGTTTCACTTTAGTTTTAATCAAAATAAATTATGGACAAATTGGAGATCAAACAGGGCTCTTTTATACAACAAACCCAGTATTTTATACCAGTGGAAATAGATTTGTCCGTCGTACCGGCACGTTTGGGAATCTCTGATTTTTTCACTTGTCCCGTCGGACAACCGCAATACAAGATCTACTTGTCCGACGTCAGTTTTCACTGGTACCGGACAATCGGACAAACGTTAATGTCAAGGCCTGTAATGGTTAGCGTGCTTGCCTCGAGTGTGGTAGATCGTGGGTTCGAGCCTCGATCGGGCCAAACCAAAGACTATAAAATTGGTATTTTATGCTTCTCCGCTAAGCAAGCAGCATTAAGGAGAAAGAGCATCGATTGGTTGGCTCGGAATCAGGATAATGTATTCAAGTGGGGCGACATGTCAATTCGAGGACTGTTGTTTCAGTGAACTAGCACAGTACAAATTTGGTCTAGTACGAAGCGGAATTCATCATCATTTTATTGAAAATTAACTTGTTCTCGCCATGATATAACATAAAATTGCTGAGTGGGCGTTAAACAACAATCACTCACTCATTCACTTTACTTGCAATGATCAGACCTTAAAAAGACATTTCAGAAAATCAACTAAGCTTGTCGGACGAATATTAATATAAAGCAGATATCATCATCTCATCGAAATGTAACTTATTCTCGCCATGATATGGCTGAACAATTGCTCACTTGGCGTTCACAATTTCTTTCTTAACTCACAGACTCATCCACATAATTACACGACCAAATCTCTTCATTCATTGACCATTGTATATACTAGAATAATTCTTGTATTATCTTAGATATGGAAATGTTGAATTTATTATTCTCATTGCTAATATTCATGGAGGACAGAAATAAACATCAACCAATCAATCAATCAATCAATAAATCAAATTTTACTTACTGGCACTTCTTCAGTAGCCTACAAGAATGAAAATAGGATTACAAAAATTGAAAATATGAGGAGATTGTTTTAAAATTTCAATCTAATTAAAACACGATCTACATACGTATTCCATTCTTTCTTTCTTTGTCACTGTGCAGCTGCCAAACAGCAACAAAGAAAAATAGGGGGGGGGAGGGGGGGGGACAGGTTAAATAAATCTAATCTTAATTTGATTGCTTAATATTTCAACTTCAAATGACAATATAAAAAAGCATTGTTCACTGAATAAGGTACCGTTGTAAACGTGATCGTATGGTAGTTGGATTTACAACTATCAATGCAATCAGTTCCTATCATCACTAACGTTGTGAGTTCGAAACCCGCTCGTGGCGAGATATTTGCACTCCATACGACATTATGTGATAAAGTTTGTCAGTGACGTGTGGCAGGTCAGTGGTTTTCTCCGGGTACTCTGGTTTCCTCCACCGGTAAAACTGACCGGCTTGATGTAACTGAAATATTTTTGAAAGTGGCATTAAACACCATAACCACCATCACTGCATAACTGGGTAATATCACCTCCCCGAATCAACGTAAAATTTATAAAATCACCAAACTTCTACACAAGAATTCGTTAAATAGTAGACAAAGCACATCAAAAATGAACATTTTTTTCTATTTTCTCTCTCTCTCATATTCAGCTAAAATTTAAGATATGAAATACTAGTATGGTTAGCTAATATTCTACATACGAACTATTGAGTCATACTGGTGTATTCTACTGTACATGGACAATAATTAATACTGACAATGTTTCTTAAAGATCAGATGTTATATTTGAAAACATATCAAATAACTCACTTCGTTTACCGGCGAATCCACCTCCGACAGCTCCACCGATACTTCCGCCAATTCCTCCTCTAAGTCCTCCTCTAAGTCCTCCTCCGAGTCCACCTCCACCGATACCTCCGCCAATTCCTCCTCTAAGTCCTCCTCCGAGTCCACCTCCACCACCAGACAGGAGCAAACGAGCAGCAAGATTGGCATTAAGTGATGCACCGCCTCCACCTAATCCACCACCACCAATTCCGCCGAATCCACCACCGCTAACTCCACCGAATCCTCCACCGCTAACTCCACTGAATCCACCACCGCCAATTCCACGGAATCCACCACCACTAATTCCACCGAATCCTCCACCGCTAATTCCACCGAATCCACCTCCTAACCCTCCTAGTCCGCCGCCTAATCCACCTCCTAGACCACCTCCTAATCCGCCGCCTAATCCTCCACCGCTAATTCCACCGAATCCACCTCCTAACCCTCCTAGTCCGCCGCCTAATCCACCTCCTAGACCACCTCCTAATCCACCGCCTAATCCTCCTCTTAGACCACCTCCTGTAATAAAGATAACAGTATTAATTATAATAAAAAGTACATTAAGACAATCTAATTGGAATAGATATTAAATTGCCACGACATGGCAGAAAAAGGAGAACAACTATGTCGTATCATAAAAATCCTTTATGTCGCGACGTATCTGAAAAGGGGGAACAATTATATCGTAAGATAAAGATCATTTATGCCACGACATATCAGAAAAGGGGGAACAACTATGTCGTAACATAAAGATCCTTTATTCCACGACATATCAGAAAAGGGGGAACAACTATGTCGTAACATAAAGATCCTTTATGCCAAGACATATCAGAAAAAGGGGGAACAACTATATCGTAACATATATAAATATCCTTTATGCCATGACATATCAGAAAAGGAGGAACAACTATGTCGTAACATAAAGATCCCTTATACCACGACATATCAGAAAAAAAGGGGACAACTATGTCGTAACATAAGGATCCTTTATGTTGCGACGTATAAGAAAAGGGGGAACAACTATTTCGTAACATAAAGGTCCTTTAATCCACGACATATCCTTTATCCCACGACATATCAGAAAAAGGGAGAGGCAACTATGTCGCAACATAAAGATCCTTTATATCGCAAGATATCATACAGAAAGGGAGGCAATTAAAGATATAATTCATTATGACATCATATTTTTCTTTACTGTAATTAAATCCTGTTCTAGTATATTTTATTAAAAGAAATTGTATACAAAATATGCACGCATTTACTTTTTTCAGATTGTGTTTTTTATTTTTACCCCTGTGAGGGTATTTCCTACCAAGCAAAACACAAAAGATTTCTGATTTTTGTGTGTGTGATTAGTTGCCTTTTATAAGTGTAATTCCTTTATCATGGATAATCTTATCATTTGCTCACCTCCCCGTCTTGCACTAATTGCCCCTCCAATACTCCCACTGATACCACTGCCTCCTCTAAATCCACCACCACCACCACGTGCCCATCCTCCGCCCCCTCCTCCTCTTCCGTAACCGCTGGCACTGGCGGAAACCACCATAGCTACCATCATCAAAGCAACAGATTGCAGACAATTCATCTTGGTCTGCAAATTAAAAACAAAAAAAATTGAATCGACATATTTTTGAAATGATGTACAAATTATATTGTTTAGTAGAACGATAACAATTTGTAAACAAAAACTTACAGGTAAGGTGTTCAATGCATCCTCTGGTAACATATAGGGGGAGTTCGCTTTGTACTAGATCAAACACGCTTAGTTGGATTTTTATAGTGTTAGCTCACTTAAACAACAGTCCGCGGATATAAATGTCGCTCCACTCGGACACATTATCCTGATTATTCCGAGCAAGCAAGTCTTTGCTCTTTCTCCTTAATGCTGCGTGCTTAGCAGAGAAGCAAGAAATACCAATTTGGTTTGACCAGATCCGGGCTGGAACCCATGATCTACAACACTCGAGGCGAACACGCTAACCATTACCAGTCCACCGATGCGGTTATTGGGGGGGGGGGGGGGGGTGTCAGGTTATTATAAAGAAAGACTGATCGTGATCCACAGTAGGTAATGTGTTAAGAGAGTGACACGCTCCCTCGTACGTTAAAGACCTCTTGTTTAGATTTCGTAAAACAGTAGGAGCATTGTAAACTCTATAAAAGACTAAAATGTTCGTCCTTACTCAACTCTCCATACTTTCTCAGTGACAGCCAAAAGTTGTTGTTCCGGTTGACCGATCCCTTCCCTCATTTCTATATAGCTTTTTTTTACATATACAATGTAATTATTAACCTTGTTCTCGTCCTGAATATGTTTAGCTGAAATACTGCTCGTTGAACGTTAAGCAATAATCAATCATCAATCGATGTTTTCTTAAATATTTTGCTAAATTGCATAATATATTATACGATTTCGCAACGTGAGTTTGAAGAAAAATTACTGAATTTTCATGTGTAAATATCTGATTTTTGTTTCCAGTGAAAAAATGTCTGGCTCCCATCCCCCATCCCCTCACCACCAAGAAAAACAAATGGAATGTTTTTGTCCCTAAGGACTTTGATAAGGGAATATGTGTGAACAAGTATTTCTCTTTTAACCTTCTGAATGTAAGGGAGACACGCTTATACAACATTGTTCCTATCCAACCTTTTATTACTACCCCTGTTGTTGTGTAGTGTATAGGTGTCCGCCTCAAGTGCGGTTGGTTTATGGTTTATAATTCATGGTGCATAACGCCACTTTCAACAATATTTCAGTTATATCGTTCCGGTCAGTTTTATTATTTGTTTATCTTTAATTAATATTCTCATTGAAATATCAAATACACGGCACTTTTGAGGAGGGTTAGAGGCTATGGTATTTAACGTCACTTTCAACAATATTACAGCTATATCGTGGCGGTCAATTTTGTTGGTGGAGGAAACCAGAGTACATGGAGAAAAAAAACCGATCTGTCGCAAGTCACAGACAAACTTTATCACATAATGTTGTATCGAGTACACCTCGCCATGAATGGGGTTCAAACTCACAACATTAGTGGTGGTAGGCACTGATTATACAACTGCCATACCATCACGACCACGACAACCCCCGCCTCAAGTGTAGTAGATCTGTCGCTGTCGTGTTTTAAATGCAGTGCAAAATTTTGCGGTGAGACTAAAAGTCACTGAATGCTGCATTTAAATTATGATCATATTATCAATACTTGCGTGGAGGGCGAGTGTTTGTTGTTTAAGTGGGAAATTATCATAGAAAGACAAAGAAACTGGTATTTTTTAGTTTATATATAAATTGAACAAATAAAAATTGTGATAATCTCTACATTTAAAAAAACTTAAAGGAATGATAAATACTGGGTCGTATTTAAAAAAAGATTAAAACGTAGATATAAAATCTAGTGCACAGGACGAATTTCTGGAATAATCTTCCTCATATACGCTCAGAATAACCTTCTTCAGGTACGCTCAGAATAACCTTCTTCAGGTACGCTCAGAATAACCTTCTTCAGGTACGATCAGAATAAAACCTTCTTCAGGTACGCTCAGAATAACCTTCTCCAGGTACGCTCAGAATAACCTTCTTCAGATAACGCTCAGAATAACCTTCTTCAGGTACGATCAGAATAACCTTCTTCAGATAACGCTCAGAATAACCTTCTTCAGGTACGATCAGAATAACCTTCTTCAGGTACGCTCAGAATAACCTTCTTCAGATATCGCTCAGAATAACCTTCTTCAGGTACGCTCAAAGTCGAAAGATTGGAAAGCAAAATAATTTAAAGTTTTGGAAACAATAAAACCAAAGTGATTATTGAGTTACATGTAAATATATTTCTATTGAAAATAAACAGAAAATAACTTACCCTGAGTGTGGCTTGTATTTAGATATAACAAGGGCAGAAATATCAGTTATGCTTTAAACGAACAAGAAAATATCCTTTTATATCAAAACTTTTTCAATTTTATGACGGAAACCTCAATAAAATAGAAATAAGTTATTACTTTTTTTTTGTGTGTAGATGTGATTACAATTTTGACCTATAGGTAAATAATATAGTGATACATTAAATATTTATTGTTGTTTTATTAGAAATAAACATTTTTCATACAATAATAATATTTAAAACATTATAATTTTCGTGTACATCAAAGGCACATGACATTATGATTCATTAAAATTAAAGAAATTAAATTTTTCAATGTTGTCTCGATAAAACAGAAGAAAAATTATATGCTGCACGTTTCACGGTCATCAAACTATTTGTATTTAAATTTAAGTATTTATTTTTTTACAAAACACGTGCATAAGTTTAGAATAAAATTTATAACTATTCAAGAACTGAACGAGTTTGCATATTTAATCAAAAGTGTCGAGGGGCCGTCGTGGTCATGATAATTTATAACTACATATGCAATCAGTGCCTATCATTACTAATGTTGTGAATTCAAATCGAGGTGTACCCAATACAACATTATGTGATAAAGTTTGTCAGTGACTTGTGATAGGTCAGTGGTTTTCTCCAGGTATTCCGGTTTCCTCCACCAATAAAACTGACCCCAAAGATATAACAGAAATATTGTTGACATTTTTTGCGTTAAACACCATAACACTCACCCTCCAAGTGTCTTGTATTTGATTTTACAAGAAGAATATTATTTAAAAAATAAACAAATAATCAACAGAAGAAAGAAAAAGACGAGGAGAAGACCTTCATTTTTCTTCTACTTGATATAATCTTTTGATTGTTAACCGCATCTGCGGTGTAATGGTTAGCATGCTCGCCTCGAGTGCGGTAGATCGTGGGTTCGGGCCCAGATCTGGTCAAACCAAAGACTATTAAATTGGTATTTGTTGATTTTCCACTAAGCACACAGCATTAAGGAGAAAGAGCAAAGACTGGTTGGCTCGGAATCAGGATAATGTGTCCGAGTGGGGCGACATGTCAATCCGATGATTGTTGTTTCTGTTTGATTGATTGATTTTTGGTGTTTTAACGCCACTTTCAGCAATATTTCAGTTATATCATGGCGACAGGTTTTAGTTGTGGAAGAAGCCAGAATACCCGGAGAGAACCATCGACGATGGGCAAGCAACTGGTAAACTTTATCACATGCGACTGCGAGTCGAATGCACCCTGTTGTGTAATATACAAAGCCGGGCGCGAACCCACGCCGCATTGGTGATATGCTTGTACGAGTTCTTAGGTAATCCAACTACCTAGCTCATTGAGCCACCCGGGCCCTTGTTGTTTCAGTGGTCTAGCATTATAAATATCCAACTAAGCGTGTTGGTCTAGTACAAAGCGGACCTCATCATCATCTCATTGAAAATTAATTTGTTCTCGCCATGATATAGCTGAAAATTGCTGAGTTTAGTGAAAAATAATCATTAATCAATCAATCTTTTGCATTTTTAGACCAAATTTGAGAGCAACTATCAACCACTGCAGACAGAAAATTCCACTTCTAAAAAAAGACAAACTTCTGATATTCTGAGTCCTTTTCTGAGTAACGGTAAACAAAAATTAATTGACCATCCAATCATTAAGCCTACAGAAAGAAAAATAGTAGTGATATAGTATAACTGGATTTCACATTTTTTTAAAGGGGAAAGACGCAAAAAGTCATAAAATAATGTTATAAAAACTGACCAAGCTACGTTCGCTGAATATTCTTGTCCAATTTGTCTGATGGGGGGCCCGGTAGATATATTTAAATGTGGCAGTCGAAAAGAGAAATATCTCGGGAGTGTAACGATATAATTGGGTCAGCGAAAGGATCGCAAATAAGCGAAAAATATTGAGGCGAAGTGGGGAAGGGGAAAAAGGTCGATATTTACCTTGAAGTAAGGAAGAGGAGGGGACATATATTTTTTTGAATGAAACAAGTGTCTGTGATCCACCTACTGCAAGTCACTGACAAACTTTATCACATAATGTTGTATCGAATACACCTCGGCATGCGCGGGATTCGAACTCGCAACTTTAGTGGTGATAAGCACTGATTTCATAGGTGGTTGTTAACCCAATTAAGATCACGAAGGTCCCTAATTAGATCATATTACTTTTACGCTTACATTTACAGGGATGACGCGAAAGAACGTAGAATATCATCCACTCACGGAATAATTTAGTGTGACGTTGCTTCCACATAGAACCGTTTAACTGTTAAGACGTGACGCGCGATGTTGGTGATACTTTGACTAAATAGAACATAAAATAAGTAAAACGAATGTAGAATTTGTTTTAATTGATGGATTTTGATTTCCGATACATGCTGCTATAGGGAATTATACGAATAATTGTTTTATTAATTTAGATATGAATTATTTTTGCTTTTGAAAACGAATTTGTCGGAATAAAACGCCGTTAACGCACATTTTTCTCATGTAACGCGTTACAAAATGTCCGTATGTTTTTTTACATTTTCTCAGTAAAAACATAAACAAAACGTTTTTTGGACCAATTTTTCTGGAACCGGAAGCAGAGTCAGCGTACTTTATGACGTCATTAACGGTTTCTGCTTAAAGGAAAGTTGAAGGGAAAAAATCGGTAAGTTCACGGAAAGAAAAGAATGTAACGCTGAAGGAAAAACATCTGCATGCCAAAACACAAGCTTTATTTCAGCTACGTTTTACAAACTTTTCACAAAAAAAGTATACATATCAAATGTTATTATCTTAAAAAACGAAAAAATCTTTGCAAGAATGTTTTTTTTAAAGAAAGTTAACAAATATTTCTAAAGGAGTAAGGTCAACAAAATGTCCAGTTGCAACTTGACGTCAAAAAAATCACGAAGTATAAAACTTTACACATTCAAAACTATATTTTTCGCTCATAATTTCCCTGCCAAATCTAAATAACACAAATGTTCATTTTCAGTGGCAGAGAATGAACTTAACAAACTTGATTTCGGATAAAAATTACGATTTCTACGTAAAATTGTAGAGCGTTACCCAATTTGTCCAGTGGGCGTTTTTTTCTTATAGACGACAAAATAACGTCGCGCCACATAAAACCTTGCTATATTTTTCAAAGGGAAGTTTTCTATTAAAATGAAAACAAATAGATAAATAAACAACAATACAAAAAGCGAAACATAAAACAAACAAAATCGCACAATATAATTTTCTACCAAAAGATCGCCAGACATGTTGTTGTCGTTATCACATTGAAGCACGCACTCTTTTCAAAAGTTGCATGAATTTCAGGAAAATAATCACCCAAGAGAATTATAATGAAACCGAATCTCTTTCTGTATATGAACATATTAATGACTTGATACTCAGTACAATGTGTAAATCTGACAGTGGAGAACCCGCTAGAAAATGTAGGAACAGAGAATGTGAAAACTGTGGAATTGACAAATTTGAATTATTACCAGAAGAATCAGACATGTCTGAAACAGTTTACCGTGTAAACTGGACTAGGTATGAATACACAAAAATACGCGTAAAGTCAAAGGATATAAAAAAAGTTATGCCTTGTCAAAAAAAGTACGTCGCCAGGTGAAATGCTTAATTACTTTAAAGAAATACTGGTAACTTTTCCTGCTCATCAATTCAGAGCAAACTGGCAATTTAATCAATTGAAGCAGTTGCTGGGAAACCTTCCTCGACAAGACTGTATTTACGTGCACGACTTTTCTGAAAACTTTTCATGTTTTGAAAAACATGAACTTCAAACCGTTATTTTAAGTTATTTCCAAAAAACCGAAGTTAGCTAACATGTGTCCATAATTTATAGACATGCAATACTCGAGTATGATCACGTTGACAGTACGGAGGAAAATCCAAATATAGTTGCGGAACATTTTTTCGTTGTAAGTCCAGATCCTGTACACGACAACCATTTTACTTACCAGGTCCAAAAGATGATATCCGAGTATCTGGAGTCAATATCTTATAACACAGAAGTTATGCATGAATTTACAGATGGATGCCAAACACAGTATAAAAGTAGACACTGCATGGGCTACATCTCCGAATCCTGCTCAAGATTGAAATGTAAACAGATAGTTAGAAATTACTTCGAATCTTCACACGGTAAAGGGCCTCAAGATGCAGCCGGCGGTTCAGTAAAACATCAAGCCAGCATGGCTATTATACAGGGCACAGATGTAATCCAGTCTGCAAAAGATTTCTACGACTTCGCAGTGGAAAAACTTGAAAACATCAAGAATGGCGGTGCCTGTAAAAGGCGAATATTCAGGTTAGTTTTATAGTTGCAATAACATTTAAATCGCGATAACATTTTTCAATCGCTCATTCTAAAATCTTGAATTTGTCTCAAGTCATCTATAAATCTAAAAAAGATTAACAAACTTAGTTGTGTCCATGTACATGAGGCTTAAACTGAGGACAACACCACTTTATATTCTGCTGTGAAACTGTGTAGTGAGGTAGGGACCGTCGTGGTCGTGATGATGTGATCGTATGGTACTTGGATTTATAGCTACCTGTGCAATCATTGTCTATCACCATTAAAAGCCGTCAGTTCGAACCCTGTTTATGGCGAGGTGTACTCGATACAACATTATGTGATAAAGGTCGGTAGTTTTCTCCGTTTTGCTCTACCAATAAAACTGACAGCCACAATACAGCTGAAGTATTGTGGAAAGTGGCGTTAAACACAATAAACCCTAACATGTAGTTGGATTTCGAAATCCTCCACAGCTACCTGTTTGACAACACTGTCTGGTATTTTTGTTTCTATTCCAGAATGGTTTTTAGGAAAGAAACAGTATAGGGTGCCTCAGTTACAGCTCACATGTATGAAATTAAAACCATGTAGACCACCTGTTCAAGGTTATTGTTCTATATATTTCGGGAATGTCAGAACAATAATGTTTTAAATGTGGACTAAACGTTGTTGTTGTTGTTGTTGTCGCTGTTGTAAAGTATGTCACATGAGCTCGTTTAGCATTGTTGTGACACTGTCATAGCAATTAAAAACGTATCGGTGGTGTAATGGTTAGCGTGCTCGCCTCGAGAGCGGTAGATCGTTAGTGCATGCCCCGATCATGTCAAGCCAAAGACTATATTTGTTGTTTCTCCGCTAAGCACGCTGTATTAAGGAGAAAGAGCAAAGACTGGTTGTCTCGGAATCAGGATAATGTGTCCGAGTGGGGCGACATGTATCATTCAATATAAAAAATCATCATTCCCAGTCATTCTGACATAGACTTGACTAGCAGCAGTGCACATAACTCAACTAATAACTCAACAATGGACTTAGCTGTTGAATTGGTCGAACTTCTGAAACACGCGGGTGTAGATGGAAAAAAAATTACTTGGGATTTACAGGTTAATGCCAGCGCAATATCAGTCAAGCTGATTTGGATTTGGCCGAGAAATCCATTGCAACAATTGGAGAAGTTACCAGCCAGACCCCAAAAAAGAAATACCTCTCTCCTGTCACCAGGAAACGAAACGCTCAACGCATCAACCAATGGAAAGCGAAAAGGAATGAAGCCGTTGGTGACACTAAAGTAAACGCTCAAGCACAGACAGACAGACAGTATTAACCAGATAGACGAAACAACACAAACTGACCAACAACTAAGTCACGACCAAGTCTTACATAAACCACCCAGAGTAATACAAAGAAGGAAGCAATCGACTCAAGACCTCAACTACAATCACAGGCAGGCAATTGACGCCTACGAAATATCTGAACACAGAAGAATCCCAGAAATCCTGGAAATGCATATCTGTACGAAGTCCGTACATGAAAGGCAAATTATGTTACAAGACGGAATTTGAAGACGGATCAGTGTCTTTCTCGGAGGCATTCGATCCAGACGACCCAGAATATAATACAGATACATACCTTGGTAACAAACCACCGACACCCACACAACAACGGGATGAAAGATGTAAGCGAAAGGCTAGCAGAAAGAAAAGTAATCTGTCCGTAATACCTGATTAGGTCAGTCGGACGTTAAACACCCATAATCTAATCTATAAAAATTCCCATGACAGGACAATACAAAAGGTGATCTTTTAGTGCAGATGATTGCTTAATAGAGGTGACCACATGGGCAGGTTTGACTGTAACTTAATAGAGGTGACCACATGGGCAGGTTTAACTGTAACTCAATAGAGGTGCCCACATGGGTAGGTTTAACTGTAACTTAATAGAGGTGACCACATGGGCAGGTTTGACTGTAACTTAATAGAGGTGCCCACATGGGTAGGTTTGACTGTAACTTAATAGAGGTGCCCACATGGGCAGGTTTGACTGTAACTTAATAGAGGTGCCCACATGGGTAGGTTTGACTGTAACTTAATAGAGGTGACCACATGGGCAGGTTTGACTGTAACTTAATAGAGGTGCCCACATGGGCAGGTTTGACTGTAACTTAATAGAGGTGACCACATGGGCAGGTTTGACTGTAGCTTAATAGAGGTGCCCACATGGGCAGGTTTGACTGTAACTTAATAGAGGTGCCCACATGGGTAGGTTTGACTGTAACTTAATAGAGGTGACCACATGGGCAGGTTTGACTGTAGCTTAATAGAGGTGACCACATGGGCAGGTTTGACTGTAACTTAATAGAGGTGCCCACATGGGTAGGTTTGACTGTAACTTAATAGAGGTGACCACATGGGCAGGTTTGACTGTAACTTAATAGAGGTGACCACATGGGCAGGTTTGACTGTAACTTAATAGAGGTGCCCACATGGGCAGGTTTGACTGTAACTTAATAGAGGTGACCACATGGGCAGGTTTGACTGTAACTTAATAGAGGTGACCACATGGGCAGGTTTGACTGTAACTTAATAGAGGTGCCCACATGGGCAGGTTTGACTGTAACTTAATAGAGGTGCCCACATGGGCAGGTTTGACTGTAACTTAATATAGGTGACCACATGGGCAGGTTTGACTGTAACTTAATAGAGGTGCCCACATGGGTAGGTTTGACTGTAACTTAATAGAGGTGACCACATGGGCAGGTTTGACTGTAACTTAATAGAGGTGACCACATGGGCAGGTTTGACTGTAACTTAATAGAGGTGCCCACATGGGTAGGTTTGACTGTAACTTAATAGAGGTGACCACATGGGCAGGTTTGACTGTAACTTAATAGAGGTGACCACATGGGCAGGTTTGACTGTAACTTAATAGAGGTGACCACATGGGCAGGTTTGACTGTAACTTAATAGAGATGCCCACATGGGCAGGTTTGACTGTATTATGAACAAAAGTAAATAGGAACATTCTGGATGTCTGATAGACGTTTAAAAATAAAAATTTTTTATTCAATCGGCAATTATCTCTGGCAGTGAAAATAAAATGTTCTCCTCGTCGTAATGACAATAACTAACTAATAAAGGGGACCGTAGTGGCCGTGATCGTATGTTAGTTGGATTTACAACTACCTATGCAATCAGTGCCTATCACCACTGATATTGTGAGTTTGAATCTCGATCAGGGCGAGGTGTACAACATTATGTGATAAAGTTTGTCAGTGAGTTGCGACAGGTCAGTGGTTTTGTCCAGGTATTCCGGTTTCCTTCTCCGGGTCCTCAGGTCTACTCCATCAAAAAAACTGACCGCCACGATATAGCTGAAATATTGTTGGAAGTGGCGTTAAGCACCATAAACCTAAATCAAACAAATTAGAAAGAAGAAAAATAAAGAAGAAAACAAATAAAAAGGGAGATAATCAACAATGTTTCAGTATGTTTTTATTCTCTATTTCCTGAGATAAAACACCATATTTATATCCTGGACTCAATTTCACCAAACACCTGAAAAAAAGAAATATTATTAGTTTTTTGTATTTATTTTTTATTCGTGTTGCATGCTTTATCAAAACGGCAGGTCGGGGATTTTCTTTGGGTACTCATGGTTCTGTCAATTTTCATTTGCTCCAAATAAATCCTTCATTTGCACAACAAGTAACCATTCATTTGCACTACAAAACGAAATATTGATTCTTTTTTTTTATCAATTTGGCATCTCGGGATTCTTCGTTCCACCAAATTACCAAATAAAACAGACAAGTACATGTACATGTATGATACAACTGAAATATTGTTAAGGTGGCATTAGACATCCCTAGTCCTAACACTATTCTCCGTTTTCAAAAATTGCACAGCACGTGTTAAGGTATTTCTTAGTGTGTGTATTTAATTTTCTGAAGATGACTGGGGTCGTCGTGGTCGTGATCGTATGGTAGTAGAATTTACGACTACCTATAAAATCAGTGCCTATCACCACTCAAAGTTGCAAGTTTGAACCCCGTTCAATGACACTATCAATAATATTTCAGCTCGTGGCGGCCAGGTTTATTGGTGGAGGAAACCACCGACAAACTTTATCAGATAATGTTGTATCGAGTACACCTCGCCATAAACGGGGTTCGAACTCACAATTTTGGCGGTGATATAAAGGCTCTGATTGCACAGGTAGTTGTAAATCCATCTACCGTACGATCACGACCACGATGGCCTCTCAAATGTTTTAGCAAAATTGATGCAGAAACAACGTAATAAATGACAACTTACAAGAAGGCTGGCTCACTTAATCCCCCTTAGTTTGACTGGTAACGCTGCCTGTAACTTTAACAATTAAATGTATTGTTAGTCAGATAAACAGTTATTTTCATAAAGTAATTTGTTATGGCCTACATGAAATACATATGTTCGCGTCCACTTAAGCCCCTACAAAACTCTTAGAAATCAAGAACTGGTATTTTGCACCCCTGAACCGGATTTCAACAACAACAAAACTGCAGTGAACGGACACAGAGTACACTCTTCCAACTCATTGGTCGCTTACATTTCACAGATGGCTATCCCTAACGAATCGTCGGTATTAAATCTTGGCTGGTCACGCTCCGATACTCTCCACTCAAACTCGTGATGATGAGTAGAGAATATCGGAGTGTGATCGGCGTGGGTTACCGACGATGTCCAAACCAATATATTTGAAGTTACATTACAAAAATAGAAATCATTAATATATTTTTTAAGTAACAATAGGCCAAATAAACTGTTTTTCCAACTCCATAACAGTTTAACTAGGTGGTGCAATTCGGATACAAAACAAATAAGATGGAAGAAAACTATGATACTGGGTATATGTATCAGTGGAACCAGTCTAATCCGACACAAGGAACCAGATAAATGTGTCGGATTGTACAGGGTGTAGGAATACTGGAGTATTATGTTTGGTCAGCAGAAGTACCCAAAAAATAAGACCATTTTAACAAGAAAATACACGGTGTACATGTGTGATTGATGTATGACGATTTAATTCTCCTAATCTAAATTAATATTTGCTTCTTTGGCGATACACTAACATCTAACAACATCCCGTTTGGGTCGTGTCAGATAACCTTTCATTCATTTTCGACAGTCCAATCCTATGCAAAATGTTAAATATACTGACCAATCGGACAGCATCTCTTGGTGTGTACTCGGTTTGAAATGGCAGGCTCATCACTAATTGGTCGTTTGCAAATATGAACCTCTGTGTGATCCCATACGGGATTGCGTTTGGTGTTTACAAGTGCATCGCCAAAGATTTTTTTTTATACAACAAACATTTAATTTCAATTATATTATAATGTGAAAAAGTTTGTTAGTGACTTGCGGCAGGTCGATAGTTTTCTTCGGGTACTCCAGTTTCCTGCACAAATAAAACTGACCGCCACGATATAACGAAATATTGTTGAAAGTGGCGTTATAAGTGCCATAAACCCCCCTTCAATTATATTGACTATATACAAGAATTTACAGAATTTACAACAATTAACAATGGTGGCAGATAGATAGATAATGAGTAGCTAAAGATAGACTAATGAATAAGGAATACACCACCATACATTGGTCTGACAGGCCGTCGAGGTCATGATTGTATAGTAGTTGGATTTACAACTACCTGTGCAATCAGAGCCTATCACCACTAACGTTGTGAGTTCGAATCCCGTTCATCATGAGGTGTACTCGATACAACATTATATGATCAAATTTGTCAGTGAATTGCGACAGGTCGGTGGTTTTCTCCGGATACTCTGGTTTCCTCCACAAATCACCTGACAATGTATTGCTTACTACTTCAATGATTGATGTATAACTTTCGGTTTGAAGATCTAATCCTGGGGTTCAATTTATCACTTCCAAATGTATATTATTGACGATCTGCTATTTACAAGATTTCTTTTATTACCAAATGTAATGTTTATTTGTCAAAATGAAAGGTCAACTAGGTATACCGCTGCCAAAATCATGCTTAACTGCATCGATGGAGTAATGTTTAACTTGTCACCTCGAGTGCGGTATATCGCGGTTTCAAGCCTCAGTCGCCTCAAACCAAAGACTATACAATTGGTAATTGTCGCTTCTCCTCTAATCATGCAGCATTAAGGAGTATGGGAGAGCAAAGATTCGTTTGCTCGGAATGAGGATAATGTGTCTGAGTAGAGCAACATGTCTACCCGCGGGAATTTATTTCTGCGAGCTAGCACTACAATAATCCAAATCAGTATGTTGGTCTAGTACAAAACGGTCATCATCATTATCATTATCTGATCGAAATGGAACTTGGTCTCGTCATGATATAACTGAAAAAAAAATTCATTCGTCTTTATGCAACAATGACTCAATATTATAATATTATATACATACTATATATTGCAATATATGTTGTAAGCATAATGTTGATTGATTGATTGATTGGTGTTTAACGCAAACATTAGCAATATTTCAGTTATTTCGTGGCTGTATGTTGATTTATTCCTAAACATACTTGTATATATTAAAATACCAACCATGGCGGGTACTGGTGCTTCCGTCATCCCATTTATGGAAAGTAGAACGTTGGGACATTCCCTTCATTTGATAGAAGGGAACAAACATCATTTGTACGTTAACTCCAGACCAATGTTGTGCCTTCCCCATACCCATCATAGGGTATGACCCTGTATTATAAAAGTAAACAGCACAATCAGTAGTCAGCAATCAATTGTAAACCGTAGTTTAACAGGGGGTTATGGCGTTTAATATACATTGTTGGGATCCTATTTGCCGGTTTAACCCCACCAAATTTGTGTGCCTGTCCCAAACCAGGAGCTGGATTTTCAACGTCATATGTCGTGGTCGTTATTGTCTTCAGTGAGTTCAGCGAAGATGAGAGATGATTGCTCGTTTTGCAGATATTGGTGGAATTCATGACCATCACTATTTAAACTCTCTTTTCATAATTTGGACTAAGCTTAAAAAATTTCTTTTGTCGGAGGACGATACTAACGAACAGCATATTAATGTTTATTTTGTCGGAGGACCATACTAACGAACAGCACATTAATGTTTATTTTGTCGGAGGACGATACTAACGAACAGCATATTAATGTTTATTTTGTCGGAGGACGATACTAACGAACAGCATATTAATGTTTATTTTGTCGGAGGACCATACTAACGAACAGCACATTAATGTTTATTTTGTCGGAGGACGATACTAACGAACAGCATATTAATGTTTATTTTGTCGGAGGACCATACTAACGAACAGCACATTAATGTTTATTTTGTCGGAGGACGATACTAACGAACAGCATATTAATGTTTATTTTGTCGGAGGACGATACTAACGAACAGCATATTAATGTTTATTTTGTCGGAGGATGATACTAACGAACAGCACATTAATGTTTATTTTATCGGAGGACGATACTAACGAACAGCACATTAATGTTTATTTTGTCGGAGGACGATACTAACGAACAGCATATTAATGTTTATTTTGTCGGAGGACGATACTAACGAACAGCATATTAATGTTTATTTTGTTGGAGGACGATACTAACGAACAGCATATTAATGTTTATTTTGTCGGAGGACCATACTAACGAACAGCATATTAATATTTATTTTGTCGGAGGACGATACTAACGAACAGCATATTAATGTTTATTTTGTCGGAGGACGATACTAACGAACAGCATATTAATGTTTATTTTGTCGGAGGACGATACTAACGAACAGCATATTAATGTTTATTTTGTCGGAGGACGATACTAACGAACAACATATTAATGTTTATTTTGTCGGAGAACGATACTAACGAACAACATATTAATGTTTATTTTGTCGGAGGACGATACTAACGAACAGCATATTAATATTTATTTTGTCGGAGGACGATACTAACGAACAGGATATTAATGTTTATTTTGTCGGAGGACGATACTAACGAACAGCATATTAATGTTTATTTTGTCGGAGGACCATACTAACGAACAGCATATTAATGTTTATTTTGTCGGAGGACGATACTAACGAACAGCATATTAATGTTTATTTTGTCGGAGGACGATACTAACGAACAGCATATTAATGTTTATTTTGTCGGAGGACGATACTAACGAACAGAATATTAATGTTTATTTTGTTGGAGGACGATACTAACGAACAGCATATTAATGTTTATTTTGCTGGAGGACGATACTAACGAACAGCATATTAATGTTTATTTTGTCGGAGGACGATACTAACGAACAGCATATTAATGTTTATTTTGTCGGCGGACGATACTAACGAACAGCATATTAATGTTTATTTCTTGATGGGTTGTCTGTTATATATATGTTAAAATACAAATAAATCTATTAATCTTTGGGCCCATATAAAAAAAAATTAACCCCGCAATTTTTTTTTATTGAAATGCTTGTATCAAGCCAGGAAAGTGAGCTGTCATGCAGTTGTGTGTTAGAGGTATCGTTTTTTTTCTCTTTTTTTTTCTGATTTTTCTATTAGATTTAGGAACTATTCCAGTAGTGTGATATTTTTTGGTGTTTCCTTTTATCATCTAGGCTTTTGACACTTAAGTGATTTGCTTAAATGTAGATGCAAACGTTCCTCTTATAAGTGCCATGAAACTCAAAATTATGAGATAAATTACAGGCACTAGATACTACATGTACATATATATCAATAACAATTCCTTGTGGCCAATAGTAAGAAGATAGTCTTTTGTCATATTGCACAAGGCACTATACTCTTACTATTGGTCGTATGGATGTTTTTTTTATTGATATAGTATCTAGTACCTGTAGACAAAACATAGATATTCTTAATGAAACTGGAATGGTGAATGAAGGAAGAACACTATTCAAGTAGTCATTGAATGCTGATGACACACAACACTTTTCTTTTCCTCTATATGCACGATCAAGATTAAAAAAAAAGAAGTAAGTTAAGGTGTCACATTTTTGATTTGAGAACGTTGACTCTCAAATGAGTGATCAATTTGGAGCAAGATTTACTTGAAAAAAATGTAATTCAATACATTTACCTCCTGTTGAGCTAAAACTCCCATCATCCCATTTGGAATTGACAGTATCTGAAAATAAAATGAAAGTAGTCCAGTCAATCTAGGGTTTTACCTCAAACTAATTGCAAAAGAATTTATTTCAACTATAGTTAGTTCTTCAGATAAACATATTCAACATATAAAACTCTATAAAAATCTAACCTAGACTTTTGATATGGTATTGAGAAGACATTTTCACACAAGAAAATTTAGAGTGGACTGGATTGACGTTCAATAAAACGTTATATCTGACTATATTATCAGGAGATACAATTTTGTTTTAAGTCAGAACCAAGATGAATTAATCAATTAATTGTTCTTTTCAGTCTGAACACCTGGAACATAATTTTTAAATTGACATAAATCCTACATGGTCATGAAACATAAATTTAGACATAAACTATATATATTAAAATAATATATAAATAAAAAACAAACGACAAATGGAATGGCACCGAATTTTGGTTTTATGTAGATAATGCACTGGACATCACGATACATTTATCATGAATGGAGACAGCATCAAAGTTCGAAGGAGTCGGCTTCGATCCCATGGTCCATCCTGAAGTCGTTCCTGTTTTACAAAGTTTGTGTCTATAATTTAGAGAAATACCCAGAATCCGTCACATTCGAGAGGCTGTGTGTTTAGGGTAAAGACTATAGCGACGACAGCCATCTTGAATTTCTATTATTGTTCAAGTATGCAAATTTATAGTTAAGATATATTATTGGTTCTTTGTATACTATTATTCTGTTTTGGCTTTGCCACTTCTTAAACGCTATTTTAAACGATGATGACTTTTCTGGTTTAGGTCAATAAAGCCTTCTGAAATGCAAACGGAAAAGACGCGTTAACCCCCCCCCCCCCCCCCTTTCTAGATGAAAATAAAATATACTTACTCCACTGAGAGCTTACATATGTAGCATACACTGTTAAACAGATCAGTATCAGGACTGGATAGGAATTCATTCTCCGTTGGTGTTTGGAATCCGTTTGAGTCTGATATCAGAAAAATATACCCAAATTATGTGCATCAACATCTTATCTAATTTTACATTTTTGAGTTAATTCATTATTTTTTTCAAATCAGATATAAAAAAAAAACGCTTAAATGTCAAAATTGTAATTCTTTAACACGGATGACAGTTACTATACGATCGTTTTTCATGATCTTTTTTGGTTCCTGTCTCCTGCCCCTTTCCTCCCGTCTATGTCAATACAGTAGAGATGTGAAAGTTTAGTATCGGTTAAATCTATATGTTAGACGCGGTCTTTCAACCACATTAAGTTATAAGATTATATTCGTCATGTTTCAGTGTTACCTGTGTTTCAGGTTGTTTTTTTTATCATCTTTCAAGTTCAATTACATAACATCTCCTTTCGTTAATTACATTTATTATTATTTTTTTTTAATTATTTAACAAAAATCACAGTTCTCTTTGGTAAATTTCAGAATATTTGCACAAAATAAAGAAGACAGTACATTGTGATTTGTAGTTTTATTATTAATAGTGCATCTGTGTAAATAAACAATAAAGTGAGATATGTGCATTTTAGTATAATTTTATTTTTTATTTCGAATTTATTTTCATCTAACTCCGAACTAAATTTTTTTTATCAGATATAATAATTCAATAATTGAACAATGAGTTTCTTACCTTTAGGGGAACTCTTCATGAAATGTAGACCAGAAGATAGTCGTTCCATTTTTGTTGCCCTACAATTAGATGTAAAATCATATTTAATGTTGTTAATAAACACATACAACATCATTAAAACGGACCTTTCAAACAAAAAATCGTGAAAAAATAATAAATATCTAAAATCACATGTTAAATAGATGTTTATTTCCTATTAACACAAAAACTGTCGTACCTGATACAACATTATATGATAAAGTTTGTCAGTGACTTGCGGCAGGTAGGTGGTTTTCTCCGGGTACTCCCACAGACACTCGAATTCCGGACTTTTCCTCATTTGGTCCCTCCCGCGATTATGGTATGGATCTTAATCTGGAAGTATATCTTTGAGCCATTTATCCATATTTTACAACATTTCGTGTTACAACCACAGGCACTTGTTTCATTCAAAAAATATATGCCCCCTCCTTTTCCTTACTTCAAGGTAAACATCCGCCCTTTACCCCTTCCCCACTTCGCCTCAATATTTTTCGCTTATTTGTGATCCTTTCGCTGACCCAATTATATCGTTACACTCCCGAGATATTTCTCTTTTCGACTGCTACATTTAAATATAAATACCGGGCCCCCTCAGACGAATTGGACAAGAATGTTCAGCGAAAGTCGCATTTTCTATTTTTCAGTCACTGAAACGGATACAACCACTTCCGGTTTGCGCTGGATTTTTCATATGCATTCGGAATTCTCTAGACCGGCCATGTGTAACAATGCCTTCATGATCATCTCCTCTCAAATGTAAAGTAAGCCTTTAAAATACAGATAATTGTTCCAATGCAGATTATAAAAATATGTTCAACTCCAAATTACTGACATTTGATTTTTAAAACACTTTTTTTTTAGTTTCTAAATCAATTTAGAACGGACCGGAAGTGACTGTATCCGTTTCAGTGACTGAAAAATAGAAAATGAGACTTTCGCTGAACATTCTTATCCAATTCGTCTGAGGGGGGCCCGGTATTTATATTTAAATGTGGCAGTCGAAAAGAGAAATATCTCGGGAGTGTAACGATATAATTGGGTCAGCGAAAGGATCACAAATAAGCGAAAAAATTGAGGCGAAGTGGGGAAGGGGTAAAGGGCAGATGTTTACCTTGAAGTAAGGAAGAGGAGGAGGCATATATTTTTTGCCTGTGGTTACAACTTTCTCGTTCTACTAACTTTTGTTTCTAGGTCCAGCTGCCGTTTTACTAAAAAATCACGGCAGCTGAAATGGCTCAAAGATATACTTCCAAACTAAGATTTATACCATAATCGCGGGAGGGAGCAAATGAGGAAAAAGGGGGGTCCAGAATTCGAGTAGTATTTTTCAGTAAAACGGCAGCTGGACTCCCCAGTTTTGATTGCATATAAAGGCAGCTGTAAATTCAACGCCCATACGACAACGACGGTCCCCACTCGTGAATGATATTCCTACATCTCTTATAATGTATTATTGTACAACTTATTATTCTTCTGTAAATGGAGTTTTCCCATGTGAAACAGTTCATAACTGACAGCTGCAAGGGCGTTGTCTTCTAGGGGTACACTTCTTCAATAAAAAAAAAATTAGAATTAGGATTGCGTCATAGTTAAAACTATATAGGAAATAGCATTCCGGAGCACCCGAGTTCACCTCCGGTTTTTAGTGGACTTCGTGTTATTCGATTTCTAGTTTTATGTGTATGTTTTGTAGATCATTGTTTGTCCTTTTGTACTTTTTCCTTTGGCCATTGTGTTGTCTGTCCTTCGATTTATGGATTCTGATTATCCCTTTGGTATCCTCAAACTCTTGTTCACTTCATTGCATGGGTTTTTTTTAATTATATTTACAGTGCTTGACGCAAGTCACAGTCAAACTTTGCTATAAAGTTTGTATCGAGTACACCTTGTCACGGAATAGGAATTTATTGGTGATAGACACCTTAGGCATAGATGAAAATTCAAAGTTACCATGCGATCATGACCACGTTGGTTCTCTCTTGAAATATGAACAATAAATTTGTATTCTTCAATTGAATATAAACATTAAGAAAATCATTTAAAACATAAGATATGCAGTTAAAAGTAGATATCCTCACATGCTCCTTTTTTTTTCTTTTTCAACGTGTGGGCGAAAAAGTTAAAATTGGAATCAAGTAGAAAGATCTAATATGAATTAGATTGAGTTAAAAACCACTTTAATTTACTTGAAAGCATTTAAGTACACACATTGATTATATTAATAGCTTTATTAAAAAACATAATTCAAAAATGTTTTTAAAATTGACCTTTTCAGCATAATTGCATACGAAAAACATATATAAGTAAATTACGTGTGATTTTCATTTAACATATAAAATTGTTTGAAAAAATCATGTAGCTAACAATGAACCTTGACCTAACAGAACGTGCCTTCCTGGTAACAACATACATATATTAGGTATGTTTTTTAACTGTTTACCTTTAAAATTATAAATTTACAAGAAATATTGTAAAAAATTACATCTGTTGAATTTTGTCAAGGATAAAATACGAATTTTTACTTTTAACTATTTAAGCTAAGTGAACATCTGAAAAATAAAACATACTTAAAAAAGTGTAAGAAAAATCTAATTACAGCAGCTTTGTATTTTGTAGATTAGGGAGGTAAATGTCGATCTAAGTCTGACGATCTGTAACCAGATATACTATATATAAATTCTTGAAAAATTGAATAAAGTAAAGATTATTTTGATATAAGAATTTATTCTCCAATGCCATTGGATTAAGTTGACCATGAAGATTGACTGCTGATGCAATTTTTGAACCCCGTTAGAAAAATAACTCAAAGCAAAGGGATGTTGATGGGAACAACACGACTATCAGAGTTACATTGTATGTGTTCTCTTAATCACAGTAACTTGAAATAGAAAAATAGAAAAATATGAAAAAGAGAAAATGGCACAAGATAGTTATGTATTAAAAGTCTATACTATTTCTTTATTATTTGTATTTCAAGGTTTCTTATTAAATTATTTCATTAAATATTTTCATACACCAACAAGACAAATTAAAAGTAGTCTTTGGTAAATAAAAATTCAAATACATTTATAATTCCAAATTTGCAATAAAATAGAAGTTCGTTTCGTCTATGTCGAATTTGACTAATAAATGTATTTCGTAGTATGCAATTGATGGAGATATCCGAGTTAAATTAAAATAAATGCCACTATGTACAATCGAACAAAATTTTATCTACAGGTCGTACAAGCAAGCGGACAAAATATAACATCCGGTTGCAAAAGCAAGTGGACAAAATTTTAACATCCGATTGTAAAAGCAAGCGGAAATTTGTTTAGCATCCGGTTGTGCAATCAAGGGGACAACCTTTTACCTTCCGGTTGTGTGAGCAAGCGGACAAAATTTTACTTCCGGTTATGCAAGCAAGAGACAAATCCGCGTTTGAGATAGTGAGATTCGACTGCAGTTGACAAACTGAAGCCCGTTTCATTGTTTTAATTTCTTCACACAGAAGTTATGTATTACCAGAGCCGGATTACGATTTTGTAGGTCCATGGCCTATGCATATACTGTGAAGCCCCACGAGTCCAGAGATAATTAACAAAAGAACGAAGTTCGGATTAAAAATAGTCTTAAATAAACAATTCAGCATACTTATACTTTCATTCTGTAATGACATAAGAAATACATTTTCACAGTAAATTACTTTCATTTAATCTCAAGAGGTCATCAGCTGGCGGATGCCCCTTTTCTGCAGCCCATAAAACACATGCCTTTAAACGGCACTGTGTATTGCAAAGCTTGTCAAAGTTATCACCGTGTAGCATCAGAGTGAAGTTAAATATTCGGTAAAATTATTGTGTGTAAGACATGTTGTTTTTCACACGACATATAATTTATCTTTAGAGATAGTCAAAATTGTGATCTTTGTTTGTATAAACAGGACTCGGAAATGACAATAACACCTCTTGTTTGATAAAAAGAAACCTTCAAGGGTTACCGAGGATGTAATAAAACTTCAAACAGAATTAATATACACTTTTTTTGTACTTACATTAATTACAGGTATAAACTTTTGTTTACCTCAGAACGATGAAAGAAATTATATTTTACAAATAGATTATATTTTGCTTTAGTTTGATATTTTTGTCACTATTTCTAGTGTTGTATGGCTTGCCATATTATGGACTTCCGGAATGTTTGATATTTTTGTCACTATTCCTAGTGTCGTATATTATATCTTGCCATGTTATATGGACTTCCGGAATATCAACTTCAGACGAACCTGTAAGTAGATTTGAGCTTTTAGTGTGGTTGTTTTTGTTTTTTGTTTTGTTGTTGTTAAACAACATTATTAAGAAAAAACTGGTAGAACGTGCTTAAGTGGGTCACGGGTCACTGTAATCGGGCGGCTGTATCGAGAAACAGATACGGTGTTGAAAAAACTGTTGATACTCATAAAATATTGATAAATGCAATACAATGCTATGTTTGTCTTCAAGAAATATGATAGACAAATCCATGTGTGAAGTTTTATGACGAAATATCTCCGATTTCTATGTAAATTTACGAGTTGAAGTGGGGAAACACCCACAGGTAATTTTAGCGATGTATTTTTATCTTGGACAAGAATAATGAGCGTCCTGATTGGATGACCGATTTAAAACACACTGACTCCGCATGGTAAAAAGAAATTTATGTTATATTTATTCATTTGTTTGATTCTGGAATATTGTTGATCATTGATTTAAACAAGAAAAAAGGGGAAAAGGGGGGATTTTATTTGTGAATTTTACAGTTAAATAAATGTTGTTTCGACAGTTTAAAGAGAAAAATAAAAATTTGTTGCGACTAAAGCTTAAATCAGCGTTAAAAATTGAACAAATATCAGTGGTTTTGTAAATGAGATTTATTTCAAATAGAAAATCTGAATTTATTATTTATTAATTTATTATTAATGATACAATTTTATATCCCTTGGGAGGGGGAGGGGGCTATGATGAAAATTTGAAATAAAAACACAGGATCGTACTTTAAGCAAAAATAATAATCCAAGATTATTTTTTTATTAAAAAAAATCCAGGACCCCTGTGTCCATGATTTTTTTTTTTTTTTTTAAGTTAATAAATGAAATATTGACATCCACACTTGCCTTTTGGACAGCACATTTCTGTGTCCACACTTGTTGATTAAAAAAAGATATCCTTTAATATAAAAGTGTGAGGACAAAAATATATGATGTCTGTTTTATACTAGTCAAACACTCGATTTGGACCCGTATAGTGCTAGCTCACTGAAACAACAGTCCGTGGGTAGACATAAGTGATCCGCTCGGAAACATGATTCCGAGTCAACCATACTTTGCTTTATCTCTTTAATAACTCGGGTCAGCAGTAGATACCGATTGTATAGTCTTTTGTCTGATCTAACCGAGACATGAACCCCCGGTCTACCACACTAGAGGAAAGTACGCTAACTATTACACCACCGATGCGGCGTTTAAACTATTGTGCTCCGACACCCCCATGGTTTATCATACTGATTTCTTTTATTCAGAAGTCATTAGAATTGAGGAAGGACAGACTTGTAACTGTCTAGATATTATATATCATCTTTTTATGCTGCCAGGATATAGCTGAAATACTGCCAATGTTGGCGGTAAACATCAATCAATCATCTTTTTTATGTCTAAGGGACCGACCATTTAAATTTTAGCGAGGGCTATATGTTTCCCCCAGATCCAGAATTTTTTTTACAGGAAACAAAAATTAGATTTAAAAAAAGGGAAAATCAAATTGTCTTCAAATATTACCAACATTTCTTGTTAAAAAATGTATGGTCAGATTATTTTTATTTTTTAGTATCTTTCAGGTCAAAATATTTGTTTTATATAGAATTTGGCAACAGTCATTATTAAGTTACATGATCGTTCACTATTATATACACAACTCGTATGTTATTCTTTTATTGTGTATAATGTTGTCTGTATTACTACGAGTGTATTACTTCAATTCAGATAAATTGATGTCATTTATAAATGAAGTCAATTTAAAACGAAGAACTGTTGTACATTTGTATCTACAGCTACACAACCCTTGTCATGTCTCAGGTTCTTACAGAAGAAACTGCCATCAATATATTGGCAGACATATCAACATCGTAATAGTCACATGTGACTTTGTCTTTAGCCTTTGAAGATGACAGGTAAATTAATTTCTAATTAAATTCTACCTGCTGTCACAAGGAGCCTAAAATTTATATTCATTGGGTTATATTATGGGTAATATCGGTGGGCAATGGGAAGATCGCCATGCAGTCAATGGGGGTATGGTGTTTAACATTACCTTCAACAATATTTCAGTTATATCGTGGCGGTCAGTTTTATTAGTGGAGGAAACCAGAGTACCCGGAGAAAACCAACGACTTATCGCAAGTCACTGCCAAACTTTATCACATAATATTGTATTGAGTACACCTTGGCATGAACGGGATTCGAACTCACAACTTAAGTGATGATAGGTAATGATTGCACAGGTAGTAGTAAATCCAACTACCATACGATCATGACCACGGCGGCCCCTATGCATCCATACATAACGCAACAAACATAAATCGGTAAAATGTATTCTTTTAATTATTTCAAAAATGACAATCATACACATTTCCAACAAATAGGATATTCATCTGTAAGTCGGACTTCCTCTTCCATTTTAAGACAGCCAAAGTCATGGACTTCATGATACAAACGATACACCTTTTGGAAATCCTTTTATGGTACTTAGATAGCAAGAACCTAGTTCTAATAATAAAACCCTAAATGCTCGCTTACTCGCAAGGGTTATAACGGGATGCCATTACACGTAATGGAGCAGCCGCCAAGATTTTTTGCGCTCGCTTACAGAGCTTCTGACGCCTGCATTTATCAATAATAAGACATAACCTTTCCTTTTGTCCATTATTATAACAAGTTTTTATCACCTACCAGTATTTTACAATGTAATTCCCACAAAATAAAATCTTCTCTTTGAAAATTTTGAATTTCGTCATTTTCGGCCTCACTATTTGGATGTCGATACCATATTTGGCGGTTTACCAATCGTAACTACTCGGCCATTCTTGCTACCCTGCAAATAACAGGGTAGCGAGAATGGCCGAGTAGTTACGATTGGAATGTTTACATCAGCTTGTAATAAGAAATACCATATTTAGAAAAGCTCCCCCTTCCGTAGTTTCCGGTTATGGAAAACGATCGATAAATTTGAACAAGGTTGTTGTTAACTTTGAAAAGCATATATTTCTCAGCCAAACCGATTTAACAAGGACTGGGATCATCAGTAATTGTTATAAGGAAATGTTTGAAGCGTAAATAGTGAGTTTTTATGTTTCAACTGCAACTTTTTTGTTGCTCCATTGTGACGAATGGGACCGCGTTGTAGCTCTGCCGAGACACAAGTTTGTCATAGGAGCTACATTATTGCAGCTAGCAAGAACCCCACCCCCCTCCCGGTGTTTGTGGTGTTCATTTAACTCATTTAAACAATTTTCAGAATTTCGCTCCTGAAACAGACACATTAGCCTTTTACGCGGACGCATCAAAATATACGACAATAAAAACGAATCTAAATATATCTTTATTTGTATTAACGTGGCACATATTTTCAATGGAACATTATACTTTAATTTAAACCTATTCAATATTTAATTTGTTCCACAATGTATCATTGAGGATAAAACACCAAGACCAATCAATTCGTCCTTATGTCGGTCATGATGTCCGAACCAAAGGCAAATTTAAAATATGCGCCAAATCTAACCCCTTTTCAGGAGCACTATAAATCATGCATATTTACTGATGACAGATGACGTTACATTTAGATTTAGTTATGTCTGTTGTAATTTTATCTTTTGGATGCAAAATAATAAAACACCCTAAAATATTCTGAACCAGCCAGCAAGAAAGTTCGATTTTAAGGTCATACATGTCCGTTTTAGAGGCGAACTACCCTAACGACATATGAGTTCTCGTAACGCTGACACGTGAGTGTTCAAGTACAAAATTTCCAACCGAATAGGATGAACATCCTGGTTGCAGAAGAGATACCAGAAACTGTATTTATCTTTTTGTCCTCGCGCATGGGTATCTATACATTTCTGAGTATTTTTTACTTACTTCCTGATTATAAATAAAAATATATCCCCATGCAATTTCTAATCGTATTTACTCTTTCGAAATAACCGAAATATATTATTTTGCATGAAATTAAAGTAAAAAAGGTGAAAATCAAATTTGTGAACAGACCAATTAAACAGAAAGTGCACTTACCATTTTGCAACAACAAAAATCATATATGGTTGGAAACAATCTCCCATGCAGAGTTGTCGGTCCCTGCAGGCTCTCTATCTCTGTAAACGTCTCAAAAGTAGTCCCAAAAGTAGTAACCAAAAGATCTCCTTTCTTGTCATGTAGATATTCAAAAGCTTGCCTTTGACAGTCCCTCAACACGATGTTCTTGTCATAATCTTTAACAATTGTATCTAATGTTGACATTTTATCGGATGAATAAGTAAACCAAATTACTCAGAATAGGAAAACGTTTCACAAAAATATAGTCACTAAATATAGCTTTTTTAAAATGGTATTTCGCCTCAAATAAAATCATATTTCACGTCAAAACTAAAGATATATGCAAAAAAGACGAATAGCGTCTTAGAAGCAAAATCTAGAGTATATTAATATTTTACAAGAATCTTGTAAAATCGAGACGCTTACAGAGATAGAGAGCCTGCAAGGACCGACAACTCTGTATGGGAGATTGTGGTTGGAAACTGTAATATTTTCAGCAACCGCATGTGAACAATTAATTCACAGTCGTTCATTACCTCATCATATTGTTACGTCTTTAAATCACGCTTAAAATCGAACTTCTAACACGTTGTTAAATTCTACAATGACATTCATCTTGTTCTCACATAATTTGACACACTGTTGATCACGATGTAATAAAACTCGTGCAAATTAACAAGTTTTATCCAACATTTCTATGTTATTGCCTATGTTAACATCTGGGTCGTTGTTTTAGCAGTTGTTCAACTTGGGATCCTTCACGTTTGATGTGGAGTGATGGCCGACTTGACATAGTACGTTTCCGGCAAATGTGCAATATAAAAACTAACTTCTCCCTTACATCGTCGCTAGAATTCAGCCACCACGTGAAAGTAGAAACTTGGAGCACATTTCAAAAGGTGAGACTTAATAGTTTGATCTATAAGGAAATACATCGTCTGATATCTAAAGCAAATTTCGAAGACTCACAGTTGACCGTGTACATCGTTTTATATATAAGCTCAACGAAAGCGAGATTGTAGAATTTTAGAATTTTTGAAGACTCACAATTGACCGCGTTCATCGTTTGATGTATAAGTTCAACGAAAGCAAGATTGTTGAATTTTAGAATTTTTGAAGATTCATAATTGACCGCGTACATAGTTTAATATAGCAAGATTTCAGAGTTTTTGAAGACTCGTAATTGACCGCGTATATCGTTTAATATATAAACTCAACGAAAACAAGATTTTAGATTCAGAATGTTTGAATATTTATAACTGACCGTGTACATAGTTTAATATATAAGCTCAACGAAATCAAAGTCTTAGAATCATTGTAGACTCACAATTGACCGCGATATAAGCTAAACGAAAGCAAGATTTTAGAATTTTTGAAGAGTCACAATGCTGTGACCGCGTAGTAATATTTTGCCGTATACGTTGAAACAATTTTTGCTCTTTTACTGACAGACGTATACACTCAGTTGAATCAATAAATAATACTTAATTTCAAAATCAGAATCTCATTTCAAAGTATGAAACATACATGTATGCTACAATTCATTCTTCGCATGAAAATAATACATGATATCGCGTATTATTTTACCTCAGAATGTAGTTTAACTTAAAAACTTTTGCATAGTGAAGTTGTAAATAGTGAAATTGTAAATAGTGAAATTGTAAATAGTGAAATTGTAAATAGTTTGTTGTAGAATACATATTTTATTAGTTAGTAATTACATTTTACTTTAAATACAATAATTACCCCCGGAACAACTTGCGATGCACTCGATTGATGTCTATTTGACTTTTCAGGTTAACCAAATATGAATCCTGTTGTAATTGCTTTCGTGTGTATTCTAATATTCAATGGAATCAACTGTATACGTAAGTTTTTATTATTATTATTATTATTTTCCTGTGTAGTTTATTTTCTAGTTTCTACAAAAACCTCAATCTTGTTTTAAATTTCTGAAATATGGGGATTTCGATATTTCGTAATTATTTGGTTGACATTTTTCACAAGGAATTGTAATACATAAGAAGGATTTGGTTTAAGGTTATCAGTGTTTAACGCCACTTCCAATAATATTTCGGTTTCATCATGGAGATATATTTTAATTGGTGGATTTAGGGCTCTATTCGATATCATGTATATTTTGCATTTCTAGAACTTGTGATATAATATTAACAATTTCTTTTAAAGTATATCTCTTTAACCGAAAGAAGGGGTATTTTGTTTGGAGGAGAGGAGCAATCGTTATATTTGTGTGGGTTATGTGAAAAATTACCCTGGATGCCGATTTTTCATTAATTTTCACTAATATCTATTATAAAGGCCATGGAATGAGACCACTGATGCGGGAGACAAAACATAATATATATATATACGTCTGAAAATTTAACCCAACAGTGTTAGAATTAGATCTTTGAACTGACAATTTTTTTCTCTCCCTCGGCGGGATTTGAACTCTCACCATTGATCCATTGCATCACCAATCTCTTTAGCTTTATTGTCCAGCGCCCTATACCACTCGGCCACATCCGCTATATTATATGGCAGACATAACAGCTTATTGCAAAATTTTAAACTAAAACAAATACCTGTATAGAGTAAGAAGAATGTTCGACATTATTTGTTCCGAATGGAAGTGTAGATTCTGGGTTATATACCATCGGTATTCTCTGTTCCTAATGGAAGTAGGAGTAAGGAATCGGCTTGGTTAAACCAAATGTAGTGGCATCCAGGTTAAATTTTGAAATATAAAAAATATCATAATATATGAAATTAACAATATAAAGATTAAAGTTAGACTTCCTCCTGTCCAATGTTATCGATTCTCCAATGCACGGTGAACATATATTCATGAACGCTACCATTTATTATTGCAGTTTTTGTGTAAATTGTTTTTAACATATCAAGTGTATTTGTAAAAGACCCCCTTTGAAAATAAGTTTAAAGGCTTTCCTGGGTTATCCTAGGTTGACAATTATCAATATGTAATTAAGTAGCATAATAGTTTTAATTAATAATTAAATTTTAAGTTCTATTTTTAGATGAATTAGAAATTTTTAATCACGTGTGTGGATTGTTGATATATTTTTAACATAAATGTAATTTTACCTTTTACCTTAAATAAATACAAAATGTTTATCTTGTAATTTTAGCTGGAAAAGGCATGCCAATGCCTATGCCTATGCCTATGCCAATGCCAATGCCAGGCGGAGGTAAAATGATGGGTGGTGGAATGCCAATGGGCGGTGGCATGCCTATGCCTATGGGTGGCGGTATGCCGATGCCAATGGGTGGCGTTAAAATGGGCGGCGGTATGATGATGATGGGAGGAATGATGCCCATGAAAATGATGCCAATGGGAGGTCGCATGCCAATGATGGGCGGTGGCATGCCAATGATGGGAGGTGGTATGCCAATGATGGGTGGTGGTGTGCCTATGATGGGCGGTAAAATGCCAATGATGGGCGGTGGTATGCCGATGATGGGTGGTGGTATGCCAATGATGGGCGGTGGTATGCCAATGATGGGTGGTGGTATGCCAATGATGGGTGGCGGTATGCCAATGATGGGCGGTGGAATGCCAATGATGATGGGCGGTGGAATGCCAATGATGATGGGCGGTGGAATGCCAATGATGATGGGCGGTGGAATGCCAATGATGATGGGCGGTGGAATGCCAATGATGATGGGTGGTGGTGCCGCAGCTGGTGGCGAGGTTGAATATGAACCACCAGAACCAGCTGCTCCTCCTGCTGCACCTGCTGCAGCAGCTGCACCTGCTGAAGGAGCTGCACCCGCCGCTGAAGGTGCTGCACCCGGTGGAATGCCAGCACCAGGGGGAGCTGGAGGAGCACCTACACAAATGGGAGGCATGATGATGATGATGGTAAAAATGCCCGGTGGTGGAATGATGCCAATGAAAATGATGCCGATGGGCGGTGGAATGGGAAAAGGAGGAATGCCTCCACCAATGATGCCAATGGGTGCAATGCCAATGGGAGGCAAAATGCCACCAATGATGCCAATGGGTGGAATGCCGATGGGCGGTATGCCACCAATGATGCCCATGGGTAAAGGAATGCCACCAATGATGCCAATGGGTAAAGGAATGCCACCAATGATGCCAATGGGAGGAGGAATGCCACCAATGATGCCAATGGGTAAAGGAATGCCACCAATGATGCCAATGGGTAAAGGTATGCCACCAATGATGCCAATGGGTAAAGGAATGCCACCAATGATGCCAATGGGTAAAGGAATGCCACCAATGATGCCAATGGGTAAAGGTATGCCACCAATGATGCCAATGGGTAAAGGAATGCCACCAATGATGCCAATGGGAGGAGGAATGCCACCAATGATGCCAATGGGTAAAGGAATGCCACCAATGATGCCAATGGGAGGAGGAATGCCATCAATGATGTCAATGGGAGGAGGAATGCCACCAATGATGTCAATGGGAGGAGGAATGCCACCAATGATGCCAATGGGAGGTAAAGGTGGAATGTCAATGGGTGGAAAAAGGAGTGAGTATTTGAATGCAAGATTTATAATTATTATGGTTACACGTTTCGAATACAATTTATTATTTTAGTACAAACTGCATCGCAAAAGCCTCGGAACTTGAAGTCCCCAAAAATGTTTATCAATAAAATACAAATAATGTCAAATTTATAATTAGATTGCTATCAATATGTAAACAAGGAACATGTTTTGAATTCTTATTTTGGGTTGTATACATACATGTCAAAGAGAAAATATTTTTATTGTCCCTTAAATGTTCAAGATACAAAAATTAATTCACTCCAATCCCTTGGGTTGAATTCGAATGGGCCAATGACTTTGCTTCGGAGTAGTCGAGTATTCGAGTTATACGGGATAGTAGACCATTTGCATATTTCCGATTTTGATTCTAAAATTATACTTTTTACATGAGTTATTTTCCTTTAAGGCGGGAAAAATGGTCTCCTTTCATTGACAGCTTTGTAAAAGTAACGTATATTTCCCCATAATCTGTTCAACATTTTAATATTGTAACAACTTGTGAAGTTTATATTTGTTGTAAAATTATCGTCTAATTTTTACAATGTTCAGCTATCTGGCAAATTGTACTCAAATTTGTTGTCCTTTCCATTGCTCTGGTTAGACCGGATACCATTTTGTTCGCCGTAAGGGAAATAACTCGTTTATAAAAGGTATAGAAACGTATAATTTTAGAATCAAATCGGAAATGTGAAAAATGTATATTAAGGCCTACTACTAACGGACCAGGCCAAAATTTACTTTGAATTATGCAAGAAAACGACTTCTGGGTTCAAGATAACGAAGCTTGACTTGTATGTTGTTAAATATAAATTCCCTTACTTACGATTTAAACCTGATGAAGCCATTTGTAATTTTACCATATAACCGAAATTTCGTTCATCTCAGATTTAGATTTATACCGGTTGCATGTTTTGTAGAAGATAAATTTTAAATAATTTTACGACAGACATGTTATCAATTAATTTAATCATGGATGTCTATTAGCTGCGGAACTGTAGCTCTTATGGTCTTGAAAAATAAATATAATACCACAAGAGCTACGGTCCCACAGCTAGGATGTCTAGTTGATTGTAAAATATTTTGGTGTTCTTAAATGTATACTTTAGGGGTCCAAAATTGTGACATTACTTATTAAAGAGAGTAGAATTCAATCGCTACAATGGGCAGTACTTGCCTTTTGTAGTTTGGGGGACTTTAGTGACAATTCGTTACTACATTAAAAAAAAAAAATCTATTTATTTTTACGATATATATTTTTTTATTTTGCAGGATATAAAAGATACGCACCCAAAGGTAACAATATTTTATAATATGCTACTTCTAGTACCAAATTCAGGTTGTCAAGCAACCGTTAGGGTTTTTTTTCTTCCTTTTTTTAAACTTAATTTTTATAACTTTTTTCTTATTAAAGTAAAAAGAAAACGATTCATTTTGCACCTCATTAATTCAAGTGATTTTTCTAATTCTTCTTTTATCAATTTTTTTATGTAAAAATCCTCAGGTTATATTTCCACACAACAAATCGTAAAACAAACATTCAACCTAGTGTAAGACATTTTATTTGTAATTCAAACAATAGCAAAAAACATGATATAATTTATAGTCATTAAATAAAATGACATTTAATCAGTTTAACAGTTAGACCATCTTGATAGACATGTAATAATAGAAGAGATTGTGAAGTGGTTTCTTCTGTTTACCACCGCGATCATATTTACTAATTTGCTAATAAAAACGTAGATATCTAATTTAGTGTGCACGACGTGTTTCTGGAATAACCTTCAACAGGTACACTCAAAGACAAAGTATTTAAAAGTAATATATAATTTTAGAATCTTTGAAAGTAAGAAAACCAAAGGGCCTAAACAGGATAGCTAAAATCGGCTAAGGTTATCTATACCCGAGGAAGGAGAACCTTAGTTTTAATGATAATTACATGATTTAGGAACTTTAAATTTCAATAAAAAATATATTTAATGAACAATATATCTAATATATCAATATTTTACATTCTAATGCAATTTGTTTGTATCGTCGGATTTGATTGGTTACTATTCTACGTAAAATTTTCAATCTACCAGTCTAAGGGGTTCAACTGGAAGGTTCCGTCATCTTAAAAACGTGAAATCCTACATGTCATATTTACAACAATGCACAAAATTAATTAAAATGCCTACCTTACAAACTTATTTTATTTAAATTTTATAAAAATTGAAGAGTTCACGAAGCCAAAAAGGACTGATCTTTACATTTTTAACTGGAAGTCTTCAAATGACGTCATGCAAAGGCATTTCGCGGAATTTTATTTGTGATTTTTCGACCAAGGGATTATATGCAAAATACATTTTCATGTTCATCATTGCATTAGAATGGAGATAACTGTATTGTATTTTAAGGTTTGCAGACGTAAATCTTGGTTTTACGATAGCAAATATCCGCTACGCGTCGCTATGTAAACTCAATTTGCGACCGTAAAACCGACGATTTACGTCCGCAAAGCATAAAATACAATGCAGTTATCTCCTTATTTTGATGATTAAATGATGAAAGAAATTTTTCGTTATTATTTTGGGTTTCATGTTGCTGCAAATTCTTTATTTTTTTTCAAAATGTGTTTCAATCTCGCTATTGAGACGTAAGTGGAATTTAAAGACAATCGTTTGGAAAGAGGTATATTAAGATTTTTGTTTTGCAGGTAAACAAGGAGGCATGATGGGCGGAGCAATGGGTGGTATGATGGGAGGAAAGAGCATGATGGGCGGAGAAATGGGAGGTATGATGGGAGGAAAAGGCATGATGGGCGGTGAAATGGGAGGTATGATGGGAGGAAAAGGAATGATGGGCGGTGAAATGGGAGGAAAGGGAATGATGGGTGGTGAAATGGGAGGAAAGGGAATTATGGGCGGGGAAATGGGAGGTATGATGGGAGGAAAAGGAATGATGGGTGGAGAAATGGGAGGTATGATGGGAGGAAAGGGCATGATGGGCGGAGCAATGGGAGGTATGATGGGTGGTAAAGGAATGGAGATGATGGGAGGTAAACCAATGATGATGATGCCAATGATGATGCCAGGAAAGGGAATGATGGGTGGAGAAATGGGAGGTATGATGGGAGGAAAGGGCATGATGGGCGGAGCAATGGGAGGTATGATGGGTGGTAAAGGAATGGAGATGATGGGAGGTAAACCAATGATGATGATGCCAATGATGATGCCAGGAAAGGGAATGATGGAAGGAGGTATGAAAATGGGAGGTAAAGAAATGATGATGATGCCCATGATGAAAGCAATGATGGAAGGTGGGATGGGAGGTAAAGGAATGGGAATGATGGAAGGCGGTATGGGTGGTATGATGGGAGGCAAAGGAATGGGAATGATGGAAGGGGGTATGGGAATGATGGGAGGCAAAGGAATGGGAATGATGGAAGGCGGTATGGGTGGCAAAGGAATGGGAATGATGGAAGGCGGTATGGGTGGCATGATGGGAGGAAAGGGAATGGGAATGATGGAAGGTGGCATGATGGGAGGCAAAGGAATGGGAATGATGGAAGGCGGTATGAGTGGCATGATGGGAGGAAAAGGAATGGGAATGATGGAAGGCGGTAAGGGAATGGGAATGATGGGAGGCGGTATGGGAATGATGGAAGGTGGTATGGGTGGTAAGGGAATGGGAATGATGGGCGGTAAAGGAATGTCAATGATGATGCCAGAGATGGGAATGATGGGCGGTAAAGGCATGTCAATTATGATGCCAGAGATGGGAATGATGGGCGGTAAAGGCATGTCAATGATGATGCCAGAGATGGGAATGATGGGCGGTAAAGGAATGCCAATGATGATGCCAGAGATGGGAATGATGGGCGGTAAAGGCATGTCAATGATGATGCCAGAGATGGGAATGATGGGCGGTAAAGGAATGCCAATGATGATGCCAGAGATGGGAATGATGGGCGGTAAAGGCATGCCAATGATGATGCCAGAGATGGGAATGATGGGCGGTAAAGGTATGCCAATGATGATGCCAGAGATGGGAATGATGGGCGGTAAAGGCATGTCAATGATGCCAGAGATGGGAATGATGGGCGGTAAAGGTATGCCAATGATGGGTGGTAAGGAAATGCCAATGATGGGCGGTAAGGGAATGCCAATGATGGGCGGTAAAATGATGCCAGAGATGGGAATGATGATGCCCAGTAAAATGATGCCAATGATGCCAAGCAAGATGATGAAAATGATGATGCCTATGATGGGAGGAAAAGGTTGGTAGTTAAGTAAGTTTATATTATTAGAATTCGTGTTTTTTCAGGGTGAAGGTTATTGCGTTTAATCGTCACTTCAGCAATTTTATTTATACATGAATCGTGATCATCAGACTAATAGCAATAGGGGAGGCAACTCTACACTATAACGAATTAACCGATGAAACCCCTGGCCACTGGTATGTGTCCGAAAATCTTAACACTTGGAATTTATACAAAATATATATATATTGGGTATCAGGGTGCGAACCCATGTCGGTGGTATTAGGTTTGTGGTTTAATGTCCCAGTCCTAATCCACTGTGCAACTCGTGTAGCCATTCACGACGTGTGCAGCCAGTGTAGTAGGTGTATAAATACTAGAACTCTTCAATCTAATAGTTGTGTCTGTTTAGCGATAATAGTAGTGAAATGCGATCGATTCGAAAAGAAATATGCCGATTGCTATAGAAAATATGAATCTCAGCAAAATATGTAGATTATTAGTGGAATACGAATCTCAGCAAAATATGTAGATTATTAGTGGAATACGAATCTTAGCAAAACATGTGTTATTACTTGTGAAATGCAAATCTTCTCGAAATATACCTATTGATTGAATATTTATCTTTATCAGTAATTTGAACATTTTTCTCTGATCTCACCGACTGATTTTGTCAGAATCGACGAACTGTCTCCGATACTGAAAATTATCAGTCAGTGTGACACCAAAAACATCATAGCACTAAACAATAACGTCAGTTTTTAATGTCTCAACATGCATTATCATTAGTATCACAGCTCGTCCTATCGGACTCAATGCGATATTAGGAATAATGTCTATCTCGTCCTTCATAACTGCCGTTATTCTATATGTATATCATGTCGTTATATTGAATTAGACAGTATATTATTGCTCATGTTGTTTTCTCTTATTTTTTTTATATTTATATTTTTTGCTTTTGATATAGGAATGTACTAGTCACATGATTTCACAGACAACAACAAGAGAACACCAGAGGGCTTTCATTTGTTAATTGCCAACTTTACCTTGTCGTCCCTATTTATGTAAATGTATATTTTTGTATATCTTATGAATGTGCTCCAGTTTGTATGTAATTTTGCATAGTAAATGTTCGTACAAGACTTTGGTTATTATTGTATTCTCTCTCTCTCTCTCTCTCTCTCTCTCTCTCTCTCTCTCTCTCTCTCTCAATTTTCGTGTAACTTTTAAGATACCTAAATGCAGAGTAATTTACCTATGTGCATCATCATTAACACTGCCTTCCCACCCATATTAACACATGAAACATACTTCAATCACTCACAATTGTGTTGCTAATGCTATTGAAATATTGCTAAAAGTTGATAGGATAAAATTCACCACTTCCATTCCAAAACTAGACGAAACCCAATGGAATTAAGCTAATAATAATAACCTGTTACAAAACAACAAAACCAGGATACCTCCTAAATCGTCAAAATTTAAATTTCGTTTACAGGCTGATGGGAATTGAGAATACAGAAACTTTAATGGCGGATTTGGATATTATCTGCAGCATATTTCTGCAAACACCGACGAATAAGGGTTAGGGTTAGGATTATGGTGCTTAACGCCACTTTCAACAATATTTCAGTTATATGGTGGAGGTAAGTTTCATTGGTGGAGGAAACCGGAATACCCGGAGAAAACCACTGACTCCCAAAGTTTATCACATAATGTTTGTATCGAGTACATCCCGCCTTGAAGAGGATTCGAACTCATAACATTAGTGGTGATAAGCACTGATTGCATAGATAGTTATAAATCGAACTACCATACGACCACCAACGAAGAAGGTTTTAATCGATTTTCAAATGAAAATGGATGGCTTTTGTGTTTAAGTATTAGACTTGTGGATATTGTATGTCAATTTCAACAATATGTCAGTGTTTTTCGTGGCTGTAAGTAGGGATTTATTACCATTGATCTTCTTTAATCCACTAATATACCTGATCCACGGTTGTTGAGAGTTAATAGCTAGCATTGGCACGGATACTAGTCAAAGTAGAAACAAACTTTGTGGTTATGGGTTAGGTGTTGACGCCACTTACAACCTTATTTCGGTTTTGTCGTGGAGGTCATTTCGCTTGGTGTAGGTCATCGGAGTACTGTCTACATGGTGAGAAAACCATGATCACATAAGGTTGCATAGAGTTTACATGTTGTTGGTACGGACATGAATAAAGAGAAAAGCCTATGTGGTGATTGGTTATGCTATAAGACTTTAAAAGGTATTAAAAATGCCACTTTCAACAATATTTCAGTTACAAATATCGTGGATGTCATCGAAAAGGAATCAATTGGTATCTAAAACTTTAAATATTCACCATCAACCAGACCTGTTTTCTCTGTATTGAGTACATTGTATATTAGCATTCTGTCTCTGGTGACAATTTTTGATATTGTGTTCCGACTTCGTGGCGTTTTCAACTTTGTTTATTGCTCAGAACAAAATTGTACCATCGTCTCATTACGACAATGCTGGGACAAAATGTGAGAGTTCAGACCATGCAAGCATCTTTTAAATTCTTTACTTTTGAATATGAATATGCTAAAATGTATGGGTTGCATTTTTAAGCATAACCCTAAACACGTGTTTAGACGTATATATGTTCTGTTTAGCTCAACACCCTCATATATCCAGTGAACGTCGTGGTAGTGATCGTATGATAGTTGGATTTACAACTTACTATACAATCAATACCTATCGCCACTAAAGTTGTGAGTTCGAATCTCGCTCATGGCGAGGGATAAAATTTGTCAGTAAATTGCGACAGGGTGGTTTTTCTCATAGTACTCCGGTTTCCCCCTGGCCGTCATGATATAACTGAAATATTGTTGAAAGTGGCGTTAAATACCATAACCAAATTTATAACCCGATATATCCTAGGCATGTACATGTATAATCGTCAATGAAAACCAAAATGAATTTTACAACATTTATATAATATTATGTCAATCATCAAATTATAGCACAATAAATTATAATATACATCGTTATCGTATACAACACAATGTGAAGGTAAATGGTCAGCATCAATAATATACATACAAAGGAATTTAGCTTGTATCCAATTCAATTTGTCTAGATTAAACAATTACAGTATAAATAATCATGTTAATATTCTCTTCTCAGTACATAATAATAATGAATATTAATTTGTATAACCGGTCATATTTAAACGCTGGTATCTTCAGTCGTCAGTTTACATATTCTATATTTCAAGGATTTTTGAAGGCTTAACTCGGTGGTCGAGCCATTAGTTCAATACTGTCTCTGCTCGATTCACCATTGATATCGGAACGTACACCTACTTTGTTCGTTGGTTGTTTTCGCAATATAGTCGTTTTTAACTGGGACAAGTCTGGTGAACAAGAATTCGGTAGATTCTTGTCGACGCTCGCGTGGTTCGATATATCGTATGTCTGTGTCGACGATTTGTGAATTTCAGTAATATCTGTGCTCGAATCTCCACAAGTCTGTATTTGTATGATAGGTATTATCATCTTGGGTGGAAGTGTGCAATCTCGTTGACTCTCGTCTGATACCACGTTCGATACATTATTCTTGGGGTTTATCGAAGGTCTTTCAGAATCATCGTCATCTGGTATTCTAAGTCCGTAATAAGCATGGAAATTGCTGACTATTATAGGCACAGCTAATGATATAATAATTATTCCAGTCACTGCACAAACACTTCCTACCAAATATCCCAGCCATGACGTCGGGTACATATCACCATATCCGACCGTTGTCATGGTAATTAAAGCCCACCACAAACTTAGAAATGCGTTGTCAAAATAGTCCGGACTAAATATTTCAGCACAGTATATAACACCGGCAAATATTGTAATATCAAAACACACAAACACCATGAGCAATGAAAGCTCAGAGATACTACTCCTTAAAGCAAGATATAACATTCGGAGTCCTCGGTGGTGTTGAACAAAACGAAATATTCTAAAAACTCGAAATATTTCGATAGCCTCCATGACCACAAATAGTCTGGCTCCATGCTTCGTCTGCCAAAATGTTCCTTGTAAAATTTCGATAATAATAACAGACCAAGACGGTACAATGTACAATAAATCTGCGTATGTTGTAACATTTTTCAAAAGTCTGCATTTCCAAGGACACACTAAAAATCTGAATATAAACTCCAGTGTAAAGAAAGCTAAACATGACAATTCTATAATCTGTATTGCTGGGTGTGGGCATGTGTTTAGCAACTTTTGAACTTTTGGTATTTCGTCTTTTCCAATCTGTTTTGAATTGTTACTTTCTGATCCTATCCGGTAGATGGATTTCTTGATTGGCAGACGACAAGATCCTAAGGTAGAGGCGAAGTACGCCACTATTGAAATGATGATCAAAACCATATAACATGCGTGCCATAACTGAAAAAAAAAATCAATTAATTCGTATATTTGTCAATTTACCTTATCACATGCGATGCTTTTAGTACATACAATGTATATTAAATGATACCGTATCATAATATAATATAAAGGGGCCGTTGTGATTGTTTTTGAGTTCGAATCCCGCTCCTGGCGAGGTGTACACGATACAACATTATGTGATAAAGCTTGACATGTGACTTTGCGGCAGGTCGTAGTCTAGCATGAAGTATGCTTAGTTTTCGGAGATGGTATAAAGGGTGCCATAGACATTATGAGTCTACTTCTCGGTGTTTAAAGGTTATAGTCCAGGGGTAACATTTAAAACAAGAGGCGTTTGAAGAGGCGCAGTGGACAACATAGAATTAACCAGACAAAACATGTAAAAATAGCATAATTGGTCTTCGACCAATACCGCTTCCGTTCAACAATCCTAACTTTGATGCGAGTATTTCCTTCTAGACACAGGGGCTCGCAGTTATATTTTCACATCACCAAGTATGTATTAAAAAGAAGAAGGGAGGATACTTTTTGGGGGCCAAAAGTGAAAGTAGAGTTTCGGCACCTTTTTTCGCTTCAAAAACGGTTTAGTCATTGTTCTTCCCATAAAATTAATGCAAATATCGATGTTTTTTGTTGATTGACTGGTTTACAGTGGAGTAACACTCGTTTTTAAATTCCAAGCGGTTTGGACAACTTCTTATCATACTCAATTCCGGTTTATACGGACTAAATATCAAGGTGAGTTTTCATTGGTCGAAGGATTTAAACTGGCATTTTTGCGGGGAATTATTTACTCATCTTGTCAAAAGATATTCTTAAAATGCTGTCTTCCTATATTTCCAGATTGATTGAGACAAGGAAAAAATATGCTTTAATGCAAGAGATTTTTTCCTACTTTTTTCCTACTTTTTTCCTACTTTTTAAAATTATATTTCGATTTTTTTATTTCTATAATATCATTAAGTCCGTATAAACCGGAATTGAGTATGATAAGAAGTTGTCCCAATCGGCAAACCTCGGGCGAGTCCGCTTCGCTTCCTCAATACCGCGGCTGTAATACGGTATTTGATATGCGTCTACGCGTCACATTTCTTCGCCGGAAGACCGTATCACTTCAATCAAACATTGCGCACCGCGAATAAGTTCTAAAATGGCGACAATAGATGAGTTTGATTTGAAAAATATTGGTCTTTGATGAAGGTATGGAATCAGCCGACATTGCGACGAATGAAAATATATTATTATTGGACGAATATTCGAAAGTGAAATTATTTTAATACCTCCTTCATTGAAGATTTCCGAAAGTAGTTCCAATGGGAGCTATCGTAATACGGACAAGGTATGATGAAGGTACGGAATCAGCCGAAGTTGCGACGAGTGGAAGTTGTCCAAACCGCTTGGAATTTAAAAACGAGTGTTATTCCACTGTAAACCAGTCAATCAGCAAAAAACATCGATATTTGCATTAATTTTATGGGAAGAACAAAGACTAAACCGTTTTTGAAGCGAAAAAAAGTGCCGAAACTCTACTTTCACTTTTGGACCCCCGAAAAGTGTCCTCCCTTCTTCTTTTTAATACATACCTGGTGATGTAAAAATATAACTGCGAGCCCCTGTGCTTCTAGACAAACCTTTGCAGCCCTCGATGAAACCGGGTCGTCTAAAAATTTCCAAATATTGATCCTGCAATCTGAAGCATATTCTCTGAGTTGCTTACTATCGGCACTGTTAATATTTTTAGGGATTTTCAAAACTTCATCAATTAGATCTTCGTGTGCAACAATTTTGTCCATATTTTCTTCAAGCCTCGTTTTACAACATCCTACCAATGACTTGTATTCGATTTGCCAAAAAGACAGTTCAGATTCTATCATACGAGGACAAATGTTATGCGGTAAATACAGTTCACCGGTTTTATAATAATCTAATATATTGTAAATCAAAACAGGATTTCTGTCAAAAAAATACGAGTTTGTGTCTTTGTCGTAAGCGTCACACGCTTGATCAAGTTTCGCAAGTCTTGTATTCGGAAAACGCTGAAGAGTTTCTTTGTCTGTTTTGAAAACGTCACCTCCTATATTGATAACCATCGTAGTAAAATTATTATTATTAATAAAATTCTCTTTTAGTTTAGCCCTTTTCTGTAACGTGGTCGCCGAATCTTTCAATCCCATTTTTTTGTTTTCTAATCCAAAAGAGCGTTGTCTCATTCCGGGGTCAGCCATATTTAAAATTAGAAGGATAACGCTGGTCCTAAAACGTTTTTTAAGGAATCGAAACAGAAACGTGCAGCAACCAGCTGACTACAAAATTTATGACGTCATCTAGTGCGTTGATTTTTCACGTGAACTTTCCCCGCCAATTATGTGCTTAGATTGATCGAATTCGTCCGTCTCTAATATGGCACACAAATGCCATACATGTTAACAAGTTTTCGTTAGCCTTATTTTTTGCTTTTTATTAATATTTTTTTTACTTTTTTTATACTTTAAAAATAAAAGTAAAAATCAAAAATAAAAGAAAGATAGCGAAAAACTAGTTAATATACAGAAACGTGCAAAAAGTATATGCAATTTCTCTACTTTCTTTGCAAAATGTTCATGTATTGAACTTTCTTTAATAAAGAATTATATTATTATTATTATTATTATTATTATTATATAGCCTATAAGATTGAACGACATGATTTTGAATGGAAGTTTCGACCGGCATACGACATCCAATTAATATAAATTTGTAATCAGTTTACACAAAGGGTCAACAAAGTATTCAAAGCAAGGTCCCTTGAAACCCGAGACACAAAAGCGACACACGATAACTCATAGGCCGGCATAATTTGTTTCTTTACTCGGGTGAAAAAAAGGATTATAGATCAAGATGACGTGCATTTCTCGTTCGCTAAAATTTAATGATTTTGGATAGTTCTGCTTGGAATTTTGGACCTATATTCGGCATATGTGAATATTATTTACTTTACGATATATTATGCTTTAAATTTCTGTTTTTAGTGGTTCCAGAATCCATTTTTTCTTTGTGTATTTTGAAATTTCATTGCGACCATACCTTGATATACCCAGGGGCTAATTGAAACAACATTTTCGAAAACAGTTCACAAATGGTTAGATCGAATTGGACTTTGGACTCATAGTAAATATATAACTGTTTCGTAGTAAAAATAATATTTTGACCTTACCATTAGCCAATCATAACCACAGAATGTCATTGAATGAAACATCTACTCTCATTTCGGAAAGCAGGAAAATAGTGGAAGCGGCGCATAGTGACACATTAGAACCCAATGTCCTGCTGAATATGATACTGCAAATAGTGACAAACATTGACAAAAGAATAGAAATAATGGAAACAACGATGATAAAAAGCGTCGACGACCTAAAGAAGGAAATACTCTCGGTATCAGGGAGAGTAAGAAAGTCAGAGAATCTATCAACTGATCTTACCGTTAAAGTAACGGAATGTGAATCTAGCTGCCAAGGAGTAAGCAATCTTTTTGACAATGCCGACAAACAGATCAAGACGAATACTAGAAACATCATTCATCAGGATCAAAGACTTAAGAAACTAGAAGAAAATCCCAATGAATCAAATGCAGATCGAAGCCAGAGTGAAAAAATGGAATGTTTACACCAGCGCATTCGTGTCTTAGAATCCAAGATAAAGTCGGGAAATACCAGTATATCACAAATTCCAACCAACAACGAGATCCGAGAGCTTCAGGAATCCTTTATAGATTTACAATGCCGCTCCATGAAAAACAATCTCATTTTTACAAATTTAGCAGAACAACCAACAGAAGATGTGGATATAAAGCTACGCACATTTATATTTGAGAAACTAGGAATCGAACACAAAATTGAGATTGGAAATGTTCATCGTTTCGGGAAGAGATACAACGATAGACCGAGACCGATAGTCGCAAGATTGTTGTACCATAAAGACTTGCGTATGGTTCTTGATCAGGCGACATGGCTCAAAAACACACCTTTTGAAATACATCAGCAGTTCCCTAAACCTATTGAGGATAAACGTAGAAAGCTTTATCCTGTGCTGAAAGACGTTAAGAGACAGGGCAAACATGCAGTGCTTGTTCGGGACAAGTTATTCATTAAACGGCTCGCAACACTTTGTCAATGACACTGATGAGGCAACACACGTAAACCGAATTAGTTACCGTGACTCTCTCCTAACAACTCCAAAGGAGGCCGATAGACCGTACAAGCGACAACGTCGTTCCGATTCATCTCCGCTAGTCACCGGAAACGCCTACTAGAATAGCCATGGGGCGCAAAAACAGTATATTCATGACTCTAATAAAAATAAAACTGTTATATCTATTGATGCATGTCATATGTTAAATACCAATAAGAATATCCATTGTATACCTTCAACCCCTTGTATTGAGTGTAAATGTGATCCATGTGTATGTTATCTAAGTATATGCGATTATTATTCTGCGCTTGAAAATGAGACACTGTATTTCGAACATTTATTTCAATATTATAATAACCGAGTAATTATCAGTAGTGAAAACAAACCTTTAAATTGTATTAAAGGCTCTGATATGCATTTACACTCAATTACAGGTACATGTAGTACAAAGGATAACGGAGTTGAGAGGCATAATCAATCAGTTAGTAATTTTGATGAAAAAGCGAGCGATAACCCTGACATACCCCTAGGTGACAATGGTAGTATGAATAACACTTCTGACATAAATGATTGTATATCAATAGATTCAGATTATGAAGGTGTTGCGTCCCTTTCAAATAGTTCTGTATATAATAATGTAAATAGTAACGATAATTTATTGCGAATCGTATGTTTGAATTGCTGTGGAATCAAAACGAGGCTACAGTATCCCGAATTTAGAATCTTAATACAGAGTTATGATATAGTCTGTTTTGTGGAGACAAAAACTGACGATATAGATATAATAACTTTACCAGGTTACAAGTTTGTCATGAAAAATAGGAAAAAAATTACAAAAAACCGTTCGGGTGGTATCATGGTAGGTTTTAAAGATAATTTAGCAAAACATATAGACATTGTTAATACTGACAGTAAATATGTTATGTGGTTCAAATGTAGTGAGCAACTCTTTAAAACAGATCAACCCGTATTTTTTGGTGTTGTATATATACCACCAGAGTATACCAAATACTCATCCGAAGACCCTTTTAGTGAATTGCAACAGGAATACTTGTCTTTTTCAAATAAATCTAAATATATATGTCTTTTGGGGGACTTTAACGCGAGGACGGCAACTGACACTGATTTTGTTGATTTGATCAAAAACCGACATGCTGATGATTATATTACTGACTTTGTTGACAATTTTACAAACGTACTGAATGATTTGAAAATGCCACTCAACAGAATTAGTATGGATAAATCTAAAAATAAGTTTGGTAATTTATTGTTAAATTTTTGTAAAGGAAATAGTATGTTTATAGTTAATGGAAGAGTGGGTAATGATAAAAATATTGCTAGATTTACATGTAGAAATGCTAGCGTTGTTGATTATTGTATAACTAGTCCTGAACTTCTAAAATTATTTTTTGACTTTGATATTCTAGAAAGTAGTAAATTGTTTTCAGATGTCCACGCACCACTACACATTTTATTAACTGTTAACTTAAACAATAATGATAGCAATAGTAATACTGTTAGGAAAATTAATCACTCGAAAGCTAAAATAAAATCATGGGAAAATGAGAAGGTAACAGATTTTCAAGAGAACATAGATGAAGAAAAATTACATACTTTCGAACAGAAACTTTCACGTTGGCAAAATGAAATTGGTGTCACAGATCAAGCGATAGTAGACTCATTGTTAGAGGACCTTGGTAATATCTTCACAGGTTCTGCCAAGAAAACGTTTGGAACATTTAATTGTAAAAACATTGATAGTAAAATTAACAAGAATAAAAATGGTCAAAATCAAAAACCTTGGTTTGACCAAGACTGTAAATTTGCCAGACAAAAATATCGAAAATCTAAGAGACGTTATAAGTTGAATAACACTATAAGAAATCGTTCAATTATGATCGATGATGAAAAGGGTTATAAGAAAGTTATGGATGAAAAGTATAAAATTTACTGTAAAAAAATTTCAGATGATTTAAAAAATGCCTCAAGAGATAATCCCAAACATTTCTGGAAAATATTAGGTGGACATAAGAGAAAACAACAACCAAATATTGAAATCAATACCTTATATGAATTTTTTAAAGATTTAAATACGAAAGGACCCGATGAACAACAGTCAACGACACTACAAAATGAACTTCCAAATGACTCTAATGTACATATTAATGGGTATATTTCTCAGAATGAAATTTTCAAATGTATTAAAAATTTAAAGAATAATAAAGCTTGTGACGAAGATGAAATTATAAATGAGTACATTAAATCCACATCAAATCGTTTCATTCATATTTATGAAAAACTTTTTAATATAATTTTTGACACAGGTGTATTACCTCAATGTTGGTTAAATGGGATTATTAAGCCAATTTGTAAAAACAAAGGCGATGTTAAAGACCCAATGAATTATAGACCAATCACAATAGTTAGTTGTTTGGGGAAACTGTTTACTGCAATACTGAATGCAAGATTAAATGATTATACTGAAGAATTCATGATACTTAAAGAAAATCAAAGTGGTTTCAGGCAAAGTTATTCAACACTAGATAATATTTTCTCTATATTTACACTATTTCAAATCTTAAAGTCAAAAAAGAAGAAATTATATTGTGCATTTATTGATTTTGAAAAAGCCTTTGACAGAGTATGGAGAGATGGCCTTTTTCACAAATTATTACTTAACAACATAAATGGTAAAATGTATAATATTATATTCAATATGTTTACCCGTGTTAAGTCATGTATCTCATATAACAATCACACTACAGGATATTTTAACTGTGAAATTGGAGTTAGACAAGGGGAAAACCTGTCCCTTTTCTTTTTTCATTGTTTCTTAATGATCTAGAAGAATTTTTGCTGACAAAAGATATAGTTGGTTTAAAAAGTATCACCGAAGAGTTAGAAACTGAACTTGAAATTTATCTAAAAATATTTGTAATGTTATATGCCGATGACACAATTTTATTAGCTGAATCAGCTGAAGATCTTCAAGTACAATTAAATGCTTTTGGTGAATATTGTGACAATTGGAAAATGAAGGTGAATGTGAACAAAACAAAAATAATGGTATTTAGATTTGGAAAACTACGACAAAATCTCAAATTCACCTATAAAAACGTTGATATCGAAATAGTCAAACAATTTAATTGTTTAGGGGTAATTTTTACAAAAACATGTAATTTTGATGTTACTAAAAAGCATCTTTCTGACAAAGCGCTTAAGGCAATGTACGAAGTTCTTAAAATGGGAAGGTTATATAAATTATCAGTGAAAATCCAGCTAGATCTCTTTGATAAAATGATAAAAACCTATTCTCTTATATGGTTGCGAGGTCTGGGGATTTGGCAAAAATGAAGTACTAGAACGAGTTCACTTGAAATTCTGCAAAATACTTTTAAATTTAAAGTCCTCTACTCCAAACTATATGGTTTATGGTGAGCTAGGCAGGTATCCAATTGATATTGATATAAAAGTAAGGACAATTTCATACTGGGCAAGACTTTTAAGTGGTAAGCAGGCTAAATTTTCAAATGTATTTAATAGGCTTTCTAGAAATTTGAATGAAAATGGTGATACTAATTTAAATTGGGTTTATTTTATCAGAACAATTCTAAATGAGTGTGGATTTACATATATATGGGAAACAGAAAATGTTAATAATAAAGAATGGTTAAAATGTGTTGTGAAACAGCGATTGATAGATCAGTTTGTACAGAATTGGCAAACATCTCTGTCAGATTCTTCAAAAGCATTAAATTATAGGATTTTTAAAACCAAATTCGAATTCGAAGAATATTTCAATATTTTAAATATAGGTGATGCAATCAGACTGTGTAGATTTAGGACAACAAATCACTATCTACCGATTGAAACCGGTAGATGGAGAAATATTGATAGAGAAAATAGGTACTGTAATTTATGTAATTGTCAGAAATTAGGCGATGAATACCACTATGTTTTAGAGTGTTCCTCTTTAAACGATAAACGCAAGCAGCTTCTTCCAAAATATTTGATGAAAAGACATAATGTTGTCAAATTCTTTGAACTTCTATCTACCAAAAAACAATCGCTGTTACGAAAATTATGTATATTTATCAAACATATCAATAAGGTCTTTTGTACTCCTGGCTTACCCACTGTTGTTCCTTAACCTATGTATATTTTGTAAAAAGTCTTGCTATGTTATTATTATGTTGTTATTTTTCTCTGTACCATTGTATTTGGCTGTATGAGAATAAAGATATATACAAAGGTGAAATGGTTTCGACCAATCAATGAGATTTAATAAAAAAAAAATTATACTGACTGTCTTTCTTTTGCATTAAAAACATACTCTAAAATTTATTGACCTTCCAATTATTTCACATAAAATTATTTGGAGTAATGGAGCATTGGGGTGTCGAAACAAAGGGGTGTTGGAACATTGGGATGTCGGAATAATCAGTAGTGTGTCAGAACATTGGGGTGTCAGAATAGCGGGGTGTATATTTAATTATTCACTATTGGGTTCGGATATGATGTTAAATTATGACATTACTCCTAGCTGCTTATCTATACTGATTTGATTGAGCGATTGCCATTTAACGTCAAATGAGCAGTATATCTAATTGGTGACTAACACAAATTTACAAGAAACAGGCAGAATGGGTAGAAGTTAAGACTACCACAGGAATAACGATGATATGGAATAGGATCGGAACCGCCACAGGGGTAGGTGACAATAATCACCCGACATGACCCTAATCCCTATATACAGTCGTCACACGAAATGACCAAAATCCCTATACAGTGTATATATTTTTACTTGGTATAATAGTATATATCAGGGGCGGATCCAGGATTTCAAGTTAGGGGGGGGGCGCATTTAAAAAAATTGCGCCGAGCGGAGGGAGACGCGAAAATTTTGGGGTATTTCGTGTGAAAAATCACGATTTTACGCCAAAAAATCATATTTTTTTTCCCCTGGATCCGCCCCTGTATATGGGTCATTTCGTGCGATGATTACTACCTTCCCTTTTGGGAGCCCACACGATAACAAGGTGCATAGTGTACGTAATACATTCGAAAATCTGCTCAAGTCCATACAGAAATAAATTATATTTCATAAGCGTTTTGTTCAAGGCCAATAGGATGGTATATTGCCGTCCCACTGAAAAAACCATTGTAACAGTTCTTTTGAGCAATTTGTACGTGTAAGCAGTTACTGTTCTCTTTGTGTTCAGCTGCCGCGTTTCGTGATTTATATGTGTCTGAGTAATGGAGTGTCGAAATTGTGGGGTGACGCCACAACTTGTTATTGTGACCCAAAACATTTAATGATTGATTATTCAGTTAAAAGTTAACATAGAACACAAACCTTTGCACCTTTGGATGACACGTGATCATCTAAAAACTCCCAAATTTTTATCCTGCCGTTTGAATAATCGTAATTGTTGTATGTTTTACTGTGTACACTGTAAATATTCCTCGGAAAGCCTCGTACTTCATCGACTATTGCTTCATATGATTCTATCTCGTCCAATACATCTTCATAATGTTTCTTACAACAATCTGCCAGCTTCGACAGACTAAGCTGCCAAAATATCAGATCCTTTCCTATTTGTCGAACACAAACATCGTGCGGTATATGCATTTGGCCGTCTCTGTAGAAATCTAAGATACTCTGGAAAATAATCGGATTCCTGTCAAAAAAATAAGAGTCAGTTTCATCGTCGTAAAATGGACTCGTTTCGTCAAGATCAGCTAATCTAGTCTTTGGAACACTACTCAATGTATTTTTATATGTCTGAAATAACTGACCGCCGACATTAAGCTTGATTATTTTACCCCCTGTGTTCGTAAATTGTTTCAAATATGTTGCTAATTGATTGTTGGCTAAATTCCCAGGACCGTTATGATGATGATGTGAATGTTTACGTGATAGTGATTCAACATTTGATGACGCTCCACCATCGTCCAACCAAGTAGATCTTCTTCGAATGTTTAGTGACGAATACTGGGTCATTCTCCTTCAAATAATAGAAGTGACGGAATTTTCATCTTCTGCTCTGTTGTAGCTTCCAAAAAAAGAAACATAGACCGTTCCCTCCTTACCGCGAAACGACTAGATCCAATTTGCATTCGCATTAAAGCATTATACAGTAGGTTTTTGTTCCGCTTTGTTTTTGTTTTTAAATTTCGGATTCATGGGTGCGGCCATTATCGCAAATCCGGATGTTTTCGAATCATGACGTCATAAAAAATAGCCGTAACGTTAGAATATGCAATTTAACGTTCAATAAGTTTTGCCGCCGAAAGAGTGGGGCTGATTATGAAGCCGAGTGGCCTTTCATATCAAATTTGTGATGAAACCATAGTGTTGCTTTTTCTATCGCGATCCTTACAACAATTAACAGCTTACTTCGAAGAAGTATCACAATACGTAATGGAGAATACACTCCAAGGCAACAATAACCAATTAACGCTCGGAGACATGTAAGGGTCGAATTAATTATTTTTAAGAATCTGCAAGTTGGTATGTATTCTCTTACTTAACACATTTCCATCTGCAAGAGTGTTTTATTTTATATTTTTAATATTTAGAAAGCTAAATTAGATAACAATTAACAAAAATAAAACGATAAATTTGTATTCGATTCTCGTTTATATTTAGACATTTCAAGTGTCCCAAATGTTCACCTGTGGTATGTCTGATTGGTAATTACTTTCGGTCGGTTCGTTACGTGTTGTTTGTATTGCGATAATATATCTTAAAGTTCACGTACTCGCCAGTACTGAACATAGATTATGTCAGATTTAGTATATTTTTATCATGCCTTGTATATATTGATAAATTACTCATTCAAATTCAAATTCGAATACTTTATTGGATAAAGCACAGTAGATCACATGTATTTGCGTAATCCAATACAATCACAAACATACAAGCACTTATAATATATATAAATAAGTAATTGGAGCTAACATATAATCTTAAATTATAAAAGCAACATTAGAAAGAAGACAAACGGTTACCTTTAAAGGGACATTATCTGCCAAAATCTTAAATTTTTGTTACCCATAAAAACTATCAGATATGATTGATACCTTAATAAAACGTGTTTCTGTAACTTATAAATGTTATGAAATGTACGCGCATCGGGGGAAAAGGTGCAACTGCTCGTGTTTTGAGATCGATCAAGAAATGGACGCCGTCTTATTAATTATCGGCATTGTTTACGGAGCTTGCCGAATCGTCATTCAATCAGTACAACAATGCACTTATTTCCTATTTTCTGTGAATCTGCTTTTAGTCAGCGTTGATTACGGACAAAGAACCATGCAAGTTTGCAGTTAATAAGCGACAAAAAAAAATTATTCGTTTTTACCTGTCACTAGTAAGGTCAGTTGCATACGGAGAAAGCAAGGTCAAATTATTTGCTTGCAAGGAAATAATAAATCGATGGTAATTTTCGTTCTCAAAAGGCGAAAAGTGGTACGATAAACTGTTTAATATGAAATATTTACCTTTATTTCATCATTTTAAAGCTATTTATCAATTTCCAAAACATATAATTTTTGGGGTCAAAATCGTAGCTAATGCCTCTTTAAATGTTTCTCTTTTGGTGAATGATTCTTTAATAAATAAACAGATATCTTTGTTATCTTGAGGATTAATAGGGTTTTTTATTTGTAATAATAAGTCATCCTCTGTAGAATTTTGTGAATTTTTTAAAATAGATTGAAAACTTTCTCTAATGCAGTTATAGGACAATAAAGGAGAACATGTTTTTCATTTTCAACTTGGTTAAAGCAATATTTGTAATATCTCTCTTCAACTGGAGTAAAAGGTTTATTGTATCTCCCCGTTTCAATAGCTAAAGAATGAGCACTCAGTCAAATTTTAGATAAAAATAAAGTAAAACTTTTACTAATACCAAAAGTTAGGGATTTTTGTAATTCAAAAGTTGTGTATACATTACTAAAGAAACGAAGCTTTCCCTTTTCATTAAAACAAGTTGATGATATATACAAATATATATGTTTTAATAAAGTTTTAGGGCCCGGGTGGCTCAATGAGTTAGGTAGTTGAAATACCTAACAACTCATACAAGCATACCACCAATACGGCGTGGGTTCGCCCCCGGCTTTGTAAATTACAAAAAAGATGCACTCGACTTGCAGCCACAAGTGATAAAGTTTACCAGTTGCTCGCCCATGGTCGGTGGTTCTCCCCAGGTACTCTGGCTTCTTCCACCACTAAAACTGGTCGCCATGATATAGCTGAAATATTGCTGAAAGTGGCGTTAAACACAATAAATAAAATCATTAATAAAGTCTACTATCAAGTCATATACCCCTCAGGCGAGGTGTACTCGATACAACATTATGTGATAAAGTTTGTCATTGAATTGCGGTATGTCGGTGGTTTCTCCGGGTACTCCGTTTTCCTCCACAAATAAAACTGACAGTGAAAGTGGCGTTAAACACAATAACCCTAACCCTATATTATATAATTCAGTAGTCTGATCATCGTAGCGGGATACCGCATCTGTGGTGTAATGGTTAGCGTGCTCACCTCGAGTGTGGTAGATCGTCAGTTCGAGCCCCGGTCGGATCAAGCAAAAGACTATGAAATTGGTATCTGTTGCTTCTCCGTTAAGTATGCAGCATTAAGGAGAAAGAGCAAAAACTGGTTAGCTCAGATCAATGTGTCCGAGTGGAGTGACATGTCTACTCACGGACTGTTGTTTCAGTGAGCTAGCACTATACAAATCCAACTCGGCGTGTTGGTCTAGAACAAAGCGGGCCTCATCATCATCTCATTGAAAATTAACTTGTTCTCGCCATGATATACCTGAAAAATTGCTGAGTTGGCGTTAAACAACAATCACTCACTATAAATGAATATTTTACAGGTCAGAATCATTTCCTTGTATAATACATGAGATAATTCCTTCCCCACCAAACTTTTTTTGTTATCTTATCTATAGTCCACCCCAGGCACCATTTTCTTCAAAACAATAACAACTTGTCTTGTGCATCTCTGCTTCCACCTTCGATTTCAAAATGATTTTGCCCAAATTATATTTCGCTTTATTCAGCAAAAATTAAAAAAGCAATAAATTTCACAGAAAAGCCTGGAAGATATGTTTAATATTAATACCACTCTTTACATTTCCCATCTTAACAAAAATGTTCTGGCTCTATTATATTTAAAGATATTTATATTTCTAGTAACCATAGTCATCTTAGATAGAAGGCAATGCCAATGGATACAATTAAGAAATTAGACTACCAAAGGACCATGAAAGTAATGTTTGGTTTAATTTGTCCAGTTGGGTTTTTCTGCCACTTCTACTAAATACTAACAGATACTTATGTCAAAATCAGCCTAATTTGTATATTCAACAAAAATCCTTGAAACTATAAATTAAAAAAAAATGTTATACAAATCATTAATGTCTCAGCCAATCAGAAGCCAGGTCAGTCATCTTGAATTTTAAATTCACTCCAAAATGGAACAACAGAAATATTTCTGGCAAGTCTGATGAATTGGCATGCAGTAGTTCTGATAAAGAAGTTAAAAAATGTTTCAGCCAATCAGAAGTCTGGGCGACCATTTTGGAATTCAAATCACTCTGAAAAGAACACTTCATCCTGACACCTAGAGGAACATTTGTTGCAAGTTTGGTCATGCAGTGGTTCTGAAGTAGAAGACTTTTTAATTATTTAGCTTTCCAATCTTTTGACTGAGCATGCATGAGATTAATCCAGAAACACACTGTGCACAATAAGTTTTGTTGAAATATGTAAAAAGTTTACAAAACATGGATGGACAAACGGACAGACAGATGCCAGACAATATTTGATCAGAAGGGGAGGTAATAAGGACTCTTTGTATATGACTTAAACACACATCATTTGTAATATATAAGAAACCTTTTGGACATGTAGTTTCAGAGAAGATTTTTTAAAGTTACAGCCAATCAAAAATAAAATTCTAGTGCTTTTTGGCAAAAACATGACGAAATGAGGAACATTTGCAGAGGATAGCCATGCTTTTTGCCGAAAAAATATGTCACGAGGAATTTCTTAGATGATGCCACAAGCAGCGCTAGAACTAACTTAGAAATCACTTGAACTAGTAGTTTCAAGCAGATTTTTTTTTTAAATTTTTAGCTAATCAGAAACAAGAATTGTCCATGCAATCATTTTTATCGCCAGATCCTTATGAAATGTGGACTTTCTGTCGCAACTCCACATTTATTTTTGTACCAATCAACAAATCATTTGTACTTTCCAAAAACCAACATGAAATTAGGTTTATTTGTAGAGGACCTGACTAAAACACAATCCCTTTAAAGCTTAGTGCCAATTGACCCAGTAATTTCAGAGGAGATTATCAAAATGTGCAATGTTCACGACTGACGGACAATGGAAGATGGGCGCAAAGTAAGGGCAATAGATCCTTTGAAATTTGCAGAGGAGTGGCAGACACTAATAAAGCACATGGTGGTTTGTGGTAGTTCATGTTATCAAGGATTTTGTTCTTTTGTTTATTTTGACTTTAGGTTTGTACTGTAATTGTTTCTGTATCCATGTTGTACCTACAAAATCTGTTGGAACTTGTGTTTGCTGCTTCAAAGTCATTTCTAACAAACCTTGATTTTGCTATATCCTTTTGGACTCCTTGATTCCAAGATACTAAGAGCAAAGTTCCACAGCTTTACACTTAGCTTGTATTTTATTATAAGTATTGAAATATTACAAAAAATCAGTGTAGGAAAAGAAAAGTTTGAAGATACAAAAGGGTAACTAGAAGCTGTAAATCAAAGAAGGACAGACAATACAATGACCAAAAGAAAAAAGGTGAAAAGGCAAATAATGGCCCAAAAATATATAGATAATACAGAGAAAAGTTACAATTTAACAACACAACATCCTTTGAATACTGGTGGCGAACTAAAGATGCTCCACTAGTGGTACCATGTTAAAAAACAGAATATCATAACAAACAATAAAGATTCTGGATAATTTCAAACCAATATACTTTTTAATTTAATTTCTTTTTAAATATATACCAGTACACATACAAAGTGTTATCAAATGGGTGTTTCATACATGTATGCCAATTTTATATAAACATTGAATCCAATCATTAACATTAAGGTTCTGACTTTTCCAAAGGCTTTGTGTTTGTACCAATTGCTTGGCCAGTAAATGTAAGAGCTATGTCCAATAACTGATTTCCCTCATCTCCACGAGGTCCACCATCTTTGAATTCATCAGATAATTCTCTAAACGTGATTGCTAATCTTTTGTTTAATATGTCACTCCTGTGTATGGCATGTTTCCACAAATGTCGAGCAGGACCGTACACAATCAGCAACGATCTTCTAAACATTGGAACATGAATTTCAATTCCAGGTTGATTTTCGTTGGTAAAACACAGAACAGAATCAGATTGAAGGTTCAAGGTCACAAGTCTTTCTCCCCAAAGCCAGAAATCATCAAAATGAGGCTCTATTGATGACCCCCTTTCTGATGAATATTCTAAATTACACAGTTCAACTGGTGTAAAATCTGATAGAATATCCATCTTCCTCATCTTTTCATAAATGTCTTTGCTGTATTCAGGTAAACCCGTAAAATCTGCTACTTTAAGTTTTTTTCTTTTGAAATTGACCTTTGGACCATAATCCTGTAAAATTAAAAGAAAATTTTGAATTTGGTGCTTACAAATCTTTCAAATAAAAAAGTTCATGACTGCAAAAAAAGAATTAAATTAAAATAAAACCTCAATGAAACTCACCTTAATAAAATGGCTCAATATTTTAAACGAAACAAGTAAAATCAGAGTTAATTTACACTACATTCAATAAAAGTCATTTACATCAGCTGACATATAAAACTCCAAGGCCAATATTATTGTGTGAGGATATCATATCACTGATTACCAGCAATGAAGTTGGCATTAAACACCAATCAACCATTCAATCATTTCTAGCAAACCTAAATTGTATTTATTTACCAATTTATCTGAAAAATAATTATCAATTTTTTTTTTTATTGAAGTGCCTTTACCAATCCAGGACAGCCAGTCAGATCATGTATATGTATATGTATGTATATTTATATGTGTTAGGGGTATCAATTGTTTCTATGATTATTCGGTTGGATATAGGAAGTGTTCCGACATAGTGTGTGTGGTATTAATTTTATGGTTTTCATTTCATTTCAACATGACTACATTCTGTGTTATGCTAAGAATTCCTACATTGGTTTGTCATTCGACCACCAAGCCTAGTTGCCAACATATAGTTGAAAAATAGCTGAAAGTGGTGCAAAGCAACTACTATTGAATCCAATAACTTAAAACAAACATAAAAATACAATGTAGTATCATTACAGTTCATCATCATATGATTCTATAAAACACATAAAAAATGTATACTCACTAAACATATTTTTGTGTTAATATAGGATTATTATACATGTATGACCTTTCCAGACAATTGAATATGCTGAGTAGTTATATATGTGCTGTGAATTCATTGATATTTTGGATACCAATTTCCTTGGTTGTTGTGGTAGTCAATGAATCATGAAAGCTTGTGTCAAGTGAGATTGCCTCATTTACTGCCAATAGTTTCAATTCCAAATGTATCCACAAATTATAGCTCTTTGATCTGCATGTACAAAAAATGTATGTGTAGTTGTGAAATAAAAACAACTTAAAAACTGTTGATGCCAGAAAAGCAATGTTTTTCCTTTGCCTTTTGCAATAACTATTTATAAATTCTGCATCAGTTTTTATCTTACCTGTTTTCTTCTCCCCGACTGAGATAAAAAAAATGGGGTTTCATATATCTTATCACAGATAGCTTTTTCTTCGATGTTACTAACAAAATTACAACAAAGATGAATTCCTGGAAAATCAACAGCCTGTCCATCATGATCAGAACATCCAAGTTCAATATCAGTTTGATTAGTATGTTGTCTTGCACTTTGATAACAGATGGGATGCACATCAGCGTCTGTAGTTATTGTTCCTTCTTCATTTATATCTTCATCAGTCTGATATTTTTGACATTTTTCAGATTGTTGATTTCCCATTCCATTGTGTTTTGTATTGTCTAACCAGGCCTTCTGACATTTGTAACAGTATGTATATACATGTACCTTCAATAAGAATAAAATGGTGAAGATTAAAAGAAAAATGTCAATGTTTGGAAGGAGAGATTTAAAATAGTACAAAGATTACATTTACTGAATAAAAATGACACATAAATCATATATGATACAATCTTATTAAAGGCATACAGGCTGTCAGAATTGAATTTTTTGTTTATACTAAAAGTTGCCAATATTCGATGTTTTATACTAATTGCAGTTGAAATTTTTCATAATATCATATGTAAATAGCCTAGAATGAAGGAAATACGTCGCTGTTTGATTTTCTTACATCCAGTAAAGAATTCAATGTTGACCCGTGCAATATTCATACGACCTGACAGTGAACTCATTCGGGAAAGCATTTGCACATGTGCAAAATTGTTTGTTGATGAAGAAAATGTCACATGTGCACAAATTGAATCGTGGAAGAACAAAAACATTGATGGATTCTACACGAAAACGACACAAAATGGAGGATTCAGCAAGCTTTGTGTAAAAATAAAAAAAAAGATGTTATACCGACCTACTCCATTTTTCAACACGTAAGCATTTTTTAGTATCTTTTTTCGGCCGAATCGTATTTTGACAGCAGTTTTTTATATATTCTTTTTTCAGGAGAAATCGCTAGGTGATATCTCTTAAATTAGAGACTAAAATAATGAACCTCATCTCTGTTTTTTTCTTAAAAAAATATATAATCAAGTCAACTCAAGTGTTGTCAATAATATGCAACACAATTTGTTTACAATTTTCCCTTTATCAGGCCTCTTTGCACAGTTTGGGTTTGCTTTTATTGATTTCATCACGTATTTCCGATTTTAAGTGTCATTCTTACTAAATACCATTATATAATATTAACCGATTATCCCGGGATCCAATTTCATAGATTATATTAATTCTAACGAATTTACATGCAACATGCTTCCTCGGTTATTTATAGCAGTTATCAGTGTTCGGCAAACCTCGGAAAAGCAGCCGATTTATAATTAGGTCATGTTAATGGCGATTCCACCAAAGACATTCAAATTCTTTTCACTAATTACGACATTATAACATATTTTCTAAACCTGGCTTTTTGTTCAGAACATTTTATTCGTATAAAACAACTTTTAATATAAACAAAAAAATTCAATTCCGACAGCCTGTATGCCTTTAAGGGCGAGGGTTATGGTCTTTAACAGCACTTTCAACAATATTTCAGTTATTTTGTGGTGGTCAGTTTTATTGGTGGAGGAAATCGGAGTACCCAGAGAAAACCAAAGACTTGCTGTAAGTCACAGTGACTGACAAACTTTATCACATAATGTTGTATCGAGTACACCGCGCCATGAGCAGGGCTTCATCTCACAATGATAGTGGTGATAGACACTGATTGCTTATGTAGTTGTAAATCTAACTACCATACAATCACGACAATCCCTACAATCTTATTAAAATTTAATGTTTGTTGCATCTATTTTTATTTATATTATCTTTTTTGGCGATTCAAAAGTAAATATAAATTAAAAAAAAAAAAAATGGAGGCCAACAGGGAGATAGACTTATTAACGGTGCGCGAGAGCACAGAAATCGAAAATCTTATCAATACATCCTGAATATAGTTCAAAATGGGAAAAAAAAACCAATGAAGTTTCAAGAATGTAGTGAATCTAGTGATTGATAAAAATTCCATTCACTATGTTCGCGAAACTTTTCATTTTGAACTATACTAATTTTCTATTCAGCATACAGTAAATCAAGGATTAATATACAATGTAGTAATAAATCCTTGAGTAAATTGATAAAAAAAAAATTAACTACTGTAATCACATGGGCTTGTTACGATTTTTTTTCAAATCGTAACAAGCCCCTGTGCTGCAATGAGACAGAGAGCAACAACAAGGCTTTGCTTAATCTCGTTGAGATTAGGTTTTGCTAATAGAGTCTGTTCTAAGGAGTTGTTGAAAATATTTCTTTAAATTCAAGGAAGTCAGTATTTCTCGAACTGCTGGACAACCATCTTCAGAGTTGTAAATTGCTTTGTTTCCGACTCCTGTGGTTATCATGTCGCTTATTATGTAACATTAAAATTTAAATGTTTACAAGAGACAGCTGGCTCGATGTTTACTAACATTATGAGGAGAAGGAGATTGCTCGGTTGTTTTGTCTTGTTTTTCACAAATAAAACATGATCGTATGCCTTTACAACCACACTCCATGGAGATACGATTTTCGTGTTTGTTTCCGATGTGTGTTTTTATTTTATAATTTTCTCAATCAATGGGTCTGAAGACCAATTCACAATGTTCCCTTATATTGTCTTCCATATTTACGTTTTATTTTGTTCATCATGCATGAATGCAATTGCATATCTGTTGAAAAAAGAACAATATATGTATTACTGTATTCTCGTTGAATTACCCGTTTTTTTCATTCATTTTAAACGGTACTTTCTGGTCTTCAGTTAGATTTCCGGTATTTAATTTTTGGCGGGGACATTGATACACATGTGTTTGTTTACATATTTCTGATCATTCTTCATATACATAGTACAACGATCCATTAAAACTCTGATGACTACACGTCGGCACTGCGCAAACAGACATTAAAGAAAAGTTAACAGGTGAAATAAAAAATTAACAAAAACAGGTGCAAAAATTGGTCGATCCGGCCATTGGTCGATCCGGCCACAAACCAGTTCGGCCCCAAGTCGTTTCGGCCCAAGTCGATTCTGCCCTACTATAAATATTACGTTATAAACTAGCAAACCTGAACGTCAAACAGAAAGTGTGTTCCGAATGATAAGCGGGAGATAACTAGTTTCCACAGGAGTCGCACTCTAGAGCTTGCTCCCGCGGTCTGACAGGTCGTGGACGGTGGAACACACTACATATGGCCATTAATGGCATTATGTGTAAGACATCATGGAAGGAATGAATGAAAGCTATAGTCATAGTTCCTTTTTATAGCCACAGCGTGGCAGAACAAAGACTCAAATTTCTCGCACCCTAAAATTAGCTTGGGTTTTGAGCTCTTGTATGTTTTTACTATACTAGATTTTATAAATTGTTCAAATTAATTGGCGATATCAAACAATAAAATTAGCTTGGGTGTAGCTTAATTTAGAGTACAATCAAAGATAACAAGTACATTGATTTCTTGATTACACTAAAACAATTCTAATGTTTGAATTTTTAAAATTAAAATCGATCAAAAACATTTTGAAATGATAAACACTTGTGTATTTCAGTTCAAAAGTATTTAATTTCAAATGGGGCCGACGGACAAGTCCGGTAAAATGACCGCGGGTCTGATAAAAACCCTTGGATTTCAGGACCAATTGTCCGGTATTGCTCTGTCATTTGATTTCGTCAATTTCGGCTATTACAATTGATTTGTCAGTTTCCAGCATAGGATTTCATAAAAACTAAAGTGAAACGCCAGATCAAAACTCTTTTATTGTACATATCATTTTTCATTCTTCCATGCTATGATGAAGTTCAAGGACATTGACAAAAAAAGTCACAATCTCAGAAACGCTTTAATGAATGAAAATATTAAAAAGACTCACTCCGGACCGGACACGTAAAAATTATCGGATATCAATTTGGCGCCATTTAAACTTGTCTTTTGTGCAAAATACGATAGAGGACTTGATTTAGTCTTTTGGGAAATATTGAAACCTTTGAAATGGACAAATATTACAAACTTTTTCCTGATTAAGACAAATGGTTGAAAAGATATCCACTAAAATTTTTATTTCTCTGTGAATTTAAATAAAATACTTTGCTTTATTTATATAAAAAAAAAATTCTACAAAATGTTTACTTCAAAGCAGACTTGTTTTAACAAACAATGTTCAGAGAAATTTATATACAGTAAATTTGCATTGCTAAAACAAGAAATGGAAAATTGGTAGCCTTTGTTTGAAAGCAACCACTGCAGGAAAAGCTTGATATTGACAGTGAGGAAAGTGACCTTCATGCACTGAATATTATATGTGACACAGACAGTGATGACTTTTGTGTTGATTTTATGGATGAAGAAGATAATTGGAGAGGAGTTTTCCTTCTCTCAGAGAGAGAATGTTAACAATAAAACTATTCGGAATATATATTGTTATGAAAATTTGTGTCCCCATACCATTCTTCTCCTAGTTGGTTTCATATGACATGGGTATATGAAAAAAGAAAACAACCCTAATTAAAATTAATAACAATGAAAAAGGCTTTATACAAGTAAAGGAAACTATACAGGCCAGCCATCAACAATGAAATATTTAAAAAAATTACGATTTTCTTTCGGTCTGGTAAAAGTTGATTCGGTCTGGTGAATCATCTTGGTTCACCAGACCGAATGTCCTGTAAAAAAAATTACAATTTCGTATTCACTGCCTGAAACCCCAAAAATTAACACATTTACGGGTATTTACAGGCCAACTAAGATGTTTAGATGTTCTGACCTTGGATCAGTTGTTTAAACTGATCCAGGGTCCCAGCATTAACAATGGTATAAGGTAGTGAGTTCCAGGGTACTACTGCATGTGGGAAAAAACTGTATTTATAATAGTTTGTCCTGGTGGATATAATTAGATATTGTAATGGGTTATTGTTTCTTGTACTAAGAGAAGGTAGAGGAGTAAGGTAAAGTTTTGGATCCACTGCAATAAGGTTGTTGGTGATTTTATAAAGCATTGTAATTCTGTGTAAGTTCCTACGGTGTTCAAGTGCAGGGGTTTCAAAGTGGGCCGGTACCCGGTACTTGTACCCGTCTGAGATCGTGTATAGTACCGGCAGAAATTACTGAACCCCCCAAAATTAGCGGTGGTGAAAACCACAAGTACAATGGTCGATAGGCTTGTAGAATATTTTTCATAAAAAATTAATGATCACGTCAATTGCTGAATTCTCGCATTCAAATCGAACAACTGCGTCACGACCAAGTTGATGGGATATTCCCTGTTTTAAAAATAACTTTACCTTAGAATCGTAAATAGCAGTTTGCGCATGCGGTAAATAGATATATTTTCGCCCCAATATCTTTTCATCCTTGCGTAAACTCGGACTGGAACAAAGCTGACATCATTTCAAAATAAAAAAAATGACCGATTACAAATTATGTTCAAACACAATTTAGTGTAATCTTCAGTAATATGAGTATGATCATTATGTATTATGAATATATGACTACATAATACTTTGTGTGCGATTTTCTTTATCCATTTAAAACCCAGGGTCGAATCATTCTGGGGCGTACTGTCTTGTTGCTTAACTCCGTCCATATTGCTTAACTTCCGGTATACAAAAATAAAAACCTATGGTTAATTTATTTACATATTTTGACGGGGCCCTACCGCGGTTGTTCACAGAAATGAAAGTGTGCTGAAAAACATTTTTAAAAGGGGGTACAAGGAGATAAGGGATAGAAAATTACTAGAAATCTTGAAAAAGGACCGGACATGGCTCAAATACGAATTACATTGTAATGTCAAAACGCCGGCCCCACTTTTTTTCCAAAATAATTTAACTTTTGTGATTCAAATGTTAATAAATGTCTTCCCGCGAATCGTTTTTGTTCGAACATTTTGTTTTGCACATAAGTCGTGAAAGTAACAATATATATTGTTTTTGTTTAATTATATTTGTATTGATCTATTAAAATTATAAATTTTATTAAAGATTGATGATTGCAAATTAAATTTATGTTTCATTAATTATGACACTTATATGTCTTGATCCGTGCCAATGGTCTTTGATGAGTTTAATTACTGGTAATAAAGTAAAAAAAAACACACAAGCCAAGGTATTGTGAAAAAGGAAAGGACAACGCCAACAAAAGAATTTTAAGAAGTTTAAGCTTTGATAACAATGGCTTGGTCAAGCCTAGCTGTGGAACCGTAGCTCTTTATGGTGCTTTTGGTTTTTTTTTAAGATATGGCGGACTATCTATGAATAATCTTGGCTGAAGTCTGTAAACTGAAATATTCAATAAAGAAATTGGGGGGAAAAATCCAGGCATTATGCATGGTCTTCACTCTTGGTGAAATCTGAACTCTAAAGTTAATGGGATTTTTCTTTCAAAAACGCTTAATGTTTTGCAGTCTCTGAAGTACATTTTTTAGTTCACAAAATGCTACATTGTAGATTTCAGTAGCTTCCGCCCCCCTGGACCTCTTACGGCCCTCAGCCTAATTTTTTAGGTACCTCCTAAAATTTAAGAAGTACCTTCTGTTATAAAAAACTTTGAAACCCCTGCAAGTGTTGGCCATTGAAGATGGTTAAGCATTGCCGAAACACTGCTGGTATTGTGATAGTGGTTTGTCACATTTCTTGATGTTCTGCGCTGAATTTGCTCTAATTTACTTTTTAGTTTTTCTGTGTGAGGTGACCAGACACTTGCGCAGTATTCCAGATTTGATCTGACCATGGATTTATATGATTTATAGGATTAATACAGATTACACGACAGAATTAAAGGTAATTTTCGTTTAATTTTTGTTGTAACAGAAGTCTAGTGTACAATGATCTATCTTTCATATTGCATACTGTAAATGAAAATGATATATTTGTGAGAGCTTTTCTAGCATATTTCGCAGAGACATGTACACATTCTATTTTTAGTAAATTTACCGACAATGTCTTCCACTTTGTGTATTTTGTTTATCCTGTAATGTCAGAAGTTCACAAATATATATCCTTATTCTCATACTCCAAAATACAATGGTATAGAGAAACAACTGCCAAATGTTTCTTAAAAGAACAGAAACAAGCTCCCAGTCGGGATTATTACCAGTAAGAATTGAAGACCACAACAGGAAATGATGATAAGAAGTTGAAAATGCATCTCTTTACAATTGTTCTCAATTTCTTATATTCTTTTGCACAAAGTATACATTAAGTGGTTTTTTTAATTTCTCAGTCATATGAAATTTGCAAAAAAAGATAACCCAGGCATTAAGGGGGAAAAGATTCACCATATGTACCGAAATGGCGATTATTTTGGGGACTGTTTGGTGCACGATATGTGGAGGCTGCTTACGATACATACGATATGATGCTCACTTTTTGAAAAAAAGTAGTCTTGAACTTCCGTTTTCTTCTTTTGGTGATCATTTAATTAATATTTTGAGAAAAGTGAATCGATTAATTTACGCTTTTAAAATTAATTAATCAAATATTTATAATTTCCGCTAGTACATAAGCGACCTCATATAAAAAAAATTGCTTTAATTGACAAAAATTGTGTAATGTATAATACTATTAAAAGTTTGTCAATTTCAGATATATGTGTGTCATAAATTATGGGGAAAATGAAATAAAACCATATATTAATATATTTTTTTTTTAAAGGATTAATGAGAAAATTGGGATGAGGAAGTCAATTTGAAATATTACAATTTAATTTAATTGTCTAATCTTTTGTACTTCAATAAATATTTTCTTTGATGTCAAAAACTATATCTTAATTATGTTAGGTCATATTACATAACCCCCAGGGGTATTGTCACATTTCATTTATTTTTCAAATAACTGTTAAAATAACAAACACCTGTCTTAAGAGATAAACAATTATAATTTAGTTGTTTGTTTTACTAGGGACAGATGTATGACTGATTATTGCAACTGACAGAACTGTGTGGATTAACAAGCACAAAATACACAGGAAATACATAACAGGTATATTTTAAATTATTTTTAACAATTAATCTTTGCAAGCATTTTTTTTACCTTTTAATACTTATTTTTCCAAATGTTGGCATACATGTACATGTAGGTTAAACGAATCAATTATAGCCTGATTGATATTTAAATACATGTACCATATATTGTACTTTGGAACACATTTTTTTTGTAAATTAAAAAAATAATTTATTAAATATATGAAAACGGTCTGGATCTCCTGTACTTGGCGATCACTAGTATAAAAATTTGTTCCAGTATTGTGAATTTTTTTCAAAATTTTGTTTATGAAAATATGAAATTGCATGGATTTTTTATAGTGTATTGAATTGCTTCATATTAGAAGGTTCATGTTATCAACTGTTGAAAAGCATACTAAAAGTACAAGTTCATTGTGTATCATTTTATTGGCATTTATAACATTGTATCAGTAATACATCACAATACACAACAATCCATTATGGATAGAGTCAAGATTATTATACAGCGACACAAGAACAACTACTTCAAGAACTGGTCTACCCAGGAACTAACATTTCCACAATACCTATTACAATACTTACTACAATACTATACACAAGTAAATAATTATTTTTTTTAAATCACAATACTGGTATACAATACTGGAACAAATTTTTATATCAGTATTGTGCACAATACTAGTATACCAGTATTGTGATCGTCAAGTACAGGAGATCCTAGATAACTATTTTTGTTGAATTATATATATAATTAATGATTAAACACTTAAAATATATTTATTGAAGGACTGATTTGTGTCCTCTTCCATGTAAAAAATTTGTTAACCCATTCAATTTTTTACTAGACTGGGGCTATATTCTGTCATAATTGGTTCAAACTTCAGTTATATGTTTACAAGAAAATGTTACAAATTGTATGTTTAAATTTTTTAGAAATTTGTCATTGAACACGTAGGCACTTGCATGATCATGGGGCTACGATATGATAGTTGGATTTACATCTTTCTGTGTGTATGTAAATTTTAGCATCCATTAATATGATTGTGGTCATAGAGACTCCCTCTTCTTGATCAAGTTAAAGCATTATTATTTAAAATAACAGTGATGCTCATAAGTAACTGCTTAAAAAATGTACTAGAAATTTCTTTAATGTGCTGGGAAAATTGACATTCTCCAAAAGGGGGAGGGGCCATCGTGATCATATGTCAGTTGGAATTGCAACTACCTATGCAATCAGTGCCTATCATCACAAACGTTGTGAGTTTGAACCCCGCTCATGTATGACTTCGTTATTCTTTAAATTTCTTTGAAAAGCATATACCAGAACATATACATAAGTGTCTATCCCCACTAAAGTTGTGAGTTCAAACCCTGTTCATTGCAAGGCATATTCGATACAACATTATGTGATAAAGTTTGTCAGTGACTTGCAACAGGTCGATGGTTTTCTCCGGATATTCCAGTTTCCTCCACTAATATATCTGACTGCCACAATAACTGCAATATTGTTGAAAGGGGCATTTAACACCATAAACCAACCAAACCAGCCTTATTTTTAAAAAAAATGAAATTTGTTTATTTCAGCAGAATGAAGATAACAGAAAATTTAATTAAAAGTTTATGTGGTGTAGAATCTCTTGAGAAAATACGGAGATTAGAGTAAGTCTTATTTCAAAATTTCAAGATTCTATGAAAAAATGTTAATAGGTTCACTATTAAAGGAACAATTGAAATATCAGTATATTAAAATTATTTTTATTCCATGAAAATAACAATTTTTTACACCTGTCTGAAAAAATGGATGTGACAAGATATGTTGATGTTTGTTCATACAATCAGAGTTATTCCCCCTTTTAAATTGCGATCAACATTACAAATTTTGCTAAGCTTCGTACAATTTAGAAATGACTGTATTAATGTAATGTAGAACTTTGTCATTCATTTGTAACACAGATGTTTAGATTGTTTAGAAACTAGATCTGTACAATCAATGCCAGCTACTAGATTTTCTTAAAGTTGTAGACATCTTGTTTTATTTAAGCGATAAAAAAAATTGCCATTGGAATAAGTTGAGACATCTTTAGTAAACTGTTGATGCAACTAAACTATGGCTCAATCTAATCTTATCTTATAAAAGGTATATTGTGTTTAAATGTGATTCAATAGTGGAAAATTTTACGATCGTAATTTGCATTTTTGCTTCAAGAGTCATATGTTATGACCAATATTAACTGTGAGATTTTGACAAGTTTTATAATATATATTCTTTCTCTTCATTTAGTCTTTCAGATAAGCGATTCTGTTATGTGATAAAGTTTGTCAGTGACTTGCAGCAGGTATGTGGTTTCCTCCGGGTACTCCGGTTTCCTCCACCAATAAAACTGACCGCCACGATATAACTGAAATATTGTTGAAAGTGTCGTAAAACACCATATTTACATAACACCTATAACTGAAATATGGTTGAAAGTGGTGTTAAACACCATAACTCCCCATTCAGATAAAGATATCAATATGAGATGTTGACCTGTCTTATAATATATATTCTTTCTTTTCATTTAGTCTTTCAGATAAAGATATCGATGGATGCCTCGACTCGAGAGTAATTCAGAAATTGAAGAACTTAAATGTTTTAGACATTTCTCAAAACAATATCACAGAAATTCCAGAACTATTACAGCTTCCAAATTTAGAAACCCTGGATTGTAGCTACAATGATTTACAATCATTACAGTTTTTAAATAATTTTAAGAATTGTAAGCAGTTATACATCGATGGAAATGATAGTATTGAGGTAAGCTATAGAAATTACAGTAATACAGCAGTCCTCATGATGAGCACTGGTCCCCCGACCCAAGACCAGTACATTTTTCATTTTTTTTAGATATATATATATATATACTATAAAAATAAATTCAAGAATTTGATATAGACCAGTAACTTCAAATTTTCATTTCAAGGACTGAATTACAGTATTTTCCTTTGTACACTACCACCACTGCAATGAAAAAGTGACCTTATTGAGGAAGACAATATAGTAATACAATCACACCTTCCCATGTGTTCACCTCTATTAAGCAGTCACCTATATATTGAAATGATTTTAATCAGATTGAGGATATAAATAAAAATGTTGAAATCTGAATAAAAATAATATTTCTTTCCAAGATATTTTTTTTTTTTGGAAAGTTCATTTACAACAGAAATTATTTTGTTATTTTGTATGCATATTGTTCATGCTTTTATTTACCGTATTTAGGGTTCTATAATGCGCACCCCCTCTTGGCCTTGAAAATCTCCAGAAAAAAACTAGTTTGTGTCTATAATGCGCATGGACTTTTTAAAAAATCGTCGTCGGTAATGTAAGAATTAAATATCAATCGTATATATATTTCAGTCCTTTGAGCATGTTTCATTTGCTGGGAGAATTTAAGAACCATTTATCTCTTTTCATCTTCAATAAAGTTGCAAAATATTAAATGTGTTGGGTTTTATTGGCGGACATGTGATTTCTCGGTCTGGGAAAGAGTGAAACACATTGTTCCTGTTTATAATGCGCACCCCTCCTACAAAGTAAAGAATCTGGGCAAAATTCTGCGCATTATACAACCCTAAATACGGTATGTACATAATAATTATGAAAAACTTTTATTGTGATTTAATTAATTTTGTTCAGGGGAGATAATCTAGTGTTATCCTTTGACCCTATAAAGGGAAACAAATCAATATGATAGCAAAAATATTATGGGCCAACCTTAAAAATTTTCATTTCTCAACGTAAACTGGCAAAATTTTCTCTCTTTAATCATTTTAAAAGCTTGCCATTACTTTGGAAAAAAATACATGACAGCATATTGTTGATCTTCATTTTGAAACCCTTAAAACATGAATAGGATTATTTTTGGTGTGTCAGTAAGAAAACAGGAAACAAAAAATGTTTATGGATACCCCGGAAAATGCTACATGAGAATATTAGAAAATCTATTTATGTCTAATTGTTTATAGTATATTTTGTAGGCATGAACAAATTGCCTTCTCTGAGCTTTTATGTACCCTAATAGAATTTTGTTATGATTTTTTTTTTTTAAGATTTTTAAAAGAAATATTATATGATAAACAATTATGGAAATATCAGTATTTTGTAATAATGATTTAAATGATAATAATATGAAATCATGAACTTCATTTTTAAAATGTCACACCTAATACCTCACTATTTTCTTGATTTGTCAGAAAAAGAAAAAAAAACTTGATTTTCATATAGTGTCAATGGCTTCATTAACCGACCTGATTGACACGACTCGTGTGATGTCTTTCAAATAACAAATTAATGTCACTCTCTCTTAGTTTATTTAAATAGTTTTTGACTATTTTATTGTAAACCATTATCTTGTCACCACACAAACAACAAGGTACTATGTATGTATCATAATTTGTTTAATTTAAAATTTTTGTTTTTGAAGTTTTTTGTTAAAAATTTAACTTTCAAACAATTTATTGTTGTTAAATATATTTATTTATAGCAATTTGTTTTTTTAATAGTATTTCTAAAACTGTTTTTGACAATTTAAGAAAAAATTTATTTAGGGCTGTAAACATATTTGAAATTTTGACAAAAGATATTGAATATTTACTTTTTACTCCTTTTTGCAGTATTTCTGTGACATTAAATAGAATATGGCGACAAAAGAAATATATTTGTTACATTGATTTAAATCAATTTTTTAATATATATATTAAATAACAACAATTATGAAAGTCAGACAGACATCAACTAGTATCAGTCCTCACGATCAACACCTATCCTCCGACCTAAGACCAGTAAAACTCTGTTCTTACTGGTGAATTTTTCAGTTTTTTTATATATATATAATATAAATTCAAGAATTTGATTCGGACCAGTAAATTCAAAATTTTCATTTCAAGGACTGTAGTATCACAGCCAGTACAATAGGACATGCTAAGATACTAGTGATAATTGTATGTCGAGACCTTGAAATCTGACGTTATTATCTTTACATCATATAATGTGTTTGACGTCACATGAACTGATAAATACCCATTACATACATAGTGTGGTGGTACAAGACTTTGTATCAGGGCGAGTCTGTTGTGTGAACCAGTATCACTACGAGTCGCGATAGCGACGAGTTGTGATGCGGTCAGTTCACGCAACTGACAAGACCTGATACACAGTCTTGTACCACCACACTATGTATGTAATGAGTTTATCTAACATTTCAATAAAAACGAATTTTAAACAAATAGCAAGGGTTGAATTAAAATGTATACAATACTCTGAGGGAGACTACATTTTGTGTATGACATCACATTATTTTTTCCGTTCATTCACCAACGTCAGGTTACTGTGTTTTGTCTCACATTCCAATGGTATGACGTAATGTCAAAGTAGTTCGGCAGGGAACATCTTGTACGACGTCGCACCATTCTTTTATCACCACAGCGTGGTGATACAACATCTTGTATCAGACAGGTGACTTTCATTAATTTCAAAGGAAAATGTATATAATGTTAGATAAATTTCAGTATCAGTCAGACCCATATACATTGAAAATATCCCTCTGTAAGATTTAAGGAAAAGTGTATAAATTACTGATAATACAGTGAAAATTGTCTTAACCGAACCCTGAATAAACTTGAATCTTGTATAAACAGAACATTTAAAGGGAAACTTCGCGATTTTTTACATGTTAGCTAAATATGTTCCTGGTGATATAAAATACATATTCACAAAGTTTTATCGACATATTTCCACAAATAACGAAGCAAATCGCAAATTTGTAATTTTAATTTCTAATTTTTCAACTAGTTTGTGATGTTTTAAACTAAAAATGCATTGTGGGATTGAAATTTAAAGTCTGGGTCGCTGATGTTAAATTCGCTTCATTTAAAGCACTCAGAGGACTGTAATTTAAATCTAATAACCGTTGGAAAATTAAATACTGAAGTGAACAGCTACGTACCATTTTGACAAACAACTATTTTAAATGAACAAAATGTTTCATTTCCTTTATATTTACAACGGAAAGAGTGTTTTATAACAGTCACCTATATTCGCTATATATCGGATCCCTTTTACAATTATGTTCATTTTGTTTTACTGCTAATGTGCTGAAAAATATAATGGATAATTTTGACAACGCGTAACTTGTGTATTGATTTCTAGATTCTGTTTTAATCCCTTTTTTATAATAATTATTCGGCATGCTGTTTACTGTTATTTTAATCTCCGCATGTAGATGTCCGCTTGTTTGTTTTCTAGCCGGAGGGTAAAATTATACAGTTGTAAAATTCAAGGTGACCGGATTAATAAAATGGGAATTTGAATACACACTTTGCTTTCCAAGACGAGTTGGTAGATCGTTTATTATCTATTAAAGATAAAATATTCTTAAAACATTAGAATAAATATAATGTTGAAATAACAGGAACAATTTATGTTTTAGATGATAAAAAAGTATACACCATCCTTGAAATTATAAGTTCATTATGAGAGGTGCCAAATTGGCCTAACTATATATAACTGTCTCATCATAATAATTTAACGATCATTGTTCATAAAAGATGTTTTAATTTTAATATTAAATAAAATGATTTAGGCCTAAACGTTTAGAAATTAATTTTTCTTTTTAACAATAAAAAAAATGATTATGATTTTACTCAATCATTATTTTAACAGTCGGTGTTCATAAAAGATGTTTTAATTAATTTAATTTTAATCAAAGGATTATGATTTTACTCAATCATTATTTTAACAGTCGGTGTTCATAAAAGATGTTTTAATTAATTTAATTTAATCAAATGATTATGATTTTACTCAATCAATATTTCTTTACTTTTCTTTTGTTCAACGCGTGGTGTTTGTTTGGGAACATTTCTATAGAAAGCCCCAAAATTAACGTTTTAGTTATAGCTTAAATATGTCGAGCTCAGGTACGGAAAGTGACTAGCACCTCAAGTGATGTAGATTTCGACGACTATGGGGCGTTTGGTTACCAACTTGAACCAGAATATACGGAAGAAGAACTCAGACAAATGGAAGAGGCAGCGAGTGCCCAACGTCGGGAAATCGAGAACAACCCACGTCAGAACGACACAAATTTAATATCCACTGATATTCATTCAGACAAAGTTCGGAAGAGATCATGATCATGAGCGGTATAAACAGATGAAGGGCAGTCAAAAATTAAAAAGAGATTAGGCCACACCAGATTTACTTCTTGTTCTTCGGATTTTGTGCTAAAAACGTTGTCCAGAGCGAGCAAGTGATTTAAAAATGTTAATTTCTTTTTCTTTTTTTGCTTGTATTATCTTATATTTTTCATGTATTTTCAAAAGCGAGAGACCATATTTTAATTTTAAATATTTTATTCTTCAATAAATTAAGGCAAATAATTCCTGAAGTAAGAAGTGAAATGCGGGATTTACTTATTTTTATCTTCATTCTGAAAACAACAGGTACATTCACACCGGTTCACTCAGCAGGGTACCTAATATTGCGTAATGAGTTTAGGTCCACACAGGAAATCGCCAGGCAGAATATACAAGTGTCATTTTACATCCGGTTGACGGGCCTCTGACCGAATACTTGAATACATGTGTCACAATATTTGGCAATAATCAGAAACTCAGTGCACATTTTGTGACCCGTTAACTAACTAAAATTTTACCCCTAAGGATTGAAGGCATGTACAAGGAATATATACAAACAACGTACACATGTCAATTAGACAAAAACATAATAAGAACAGAAAATAAATCAATAATTGTGATGAACAAATTTTTTATGACTATTCTGAGATTAATCAGAAGGGTCCACCAGTTCGAAAGACGTGATTAAAATAAACAATATGTGACGCAGAGACATATTATATGTTACGCTTTGTTTTTGTATAATAAACTTATTTATAATACTCATCGTCTGTAATTGTCAAATGAAATCTATTACAAATTATATGTTTACATAATCCTCTCAATTGTATGGCTTCCTATCCTGTAACTTTCTGTGCTTTTAGCTTATGTGTATCTTTATTGTAGTGCATGCACGATCGATTACAAAGTGCGATCTTGCTGAATAATGTCATTAAAACAATTTTGCCCCGTAGTATAGGCCTTTTTGGATTTTTTTTTAATGAATTCAGGACATTGTTCCGATGTCCGTTCTTTTTTTAGCTTAATTTCGTAGTTCTTCAATTTTGGAAAAAAATCTTTTGTAAATGTGTCTCATTAAAGACGAACCTTTCCCCCCGATTCATTTGTTTTGCCATAATCTATAGAAGCAAAACGTAAATCTGCAAAAAGTGATTGTGTAATAAATTCATATATTTAGAATAATAAGAAAAATAAAAAGAATTACCATCAAGTTAAACAACCGTACGCCTGACAAGCCATATCGACACTGAATGAGGACCCTGGTTTGTCACGCTTGTTTTGGGGCGTGGTGGTATTTAAACATCACGTGATACTTGGTATTGAGATGGTATCAAAATGGCGACTTCCATGTATCGTTGACAGAATTTCAAAATCGATTTCATTCCCTTATCCAACATAATAAAACGCTAATATACATATAAACATCCATATTTATACATCAGGAAAAACATATAAAAAAAATTTTTTTTTGCGAAGTTTCCCTTTAATAAAATCCCAACATAGGAAATTTAACCTGTATAAGCTGAACACAAAAGCTGGTTCCAAGAGGGTTCAGTTTAGACAGGTTTTACTGTAATATATAATATACATTCTTTAGAGTAATAAATATATCATAATCAGCCAGAATACACTTCTAAATATAGTAACAACCTCAGTATAAAACATGCACACTTGACTCGAGTGTCGAATATTATTTGTTCAATCACTGGTTTGGTCAAACCACAAACTGTAAATGTAGTATATTCTAATTTTAGTTTAAACATATTTTTATTTGCTAAATATAACAAATAGGGATCGGACACAAGTTTTTAGCTCACCTGGCCATAGGCCATGTGAGCTTTTGTCATGGGTAAGCGTCCGTCGTCCGTCCGTTAGCTTTTCACATTTAAATCTTCTTCTCTGAAACCGCTGAACAGATTTCAACCAAACTTGCCAGAAATGTTCACTGGATGGTCCTCTACCAGATTTGTGTTTTTGGTACTGATTTGAAATCCAACATGGCTGCCAGGGTCCATAATGTGTTCTCATTGGCTGAAATTTTAAAAATCTTCTTGTCAGAAACCACTAAGTCAATTGAATTGTGACTTTGCAGGAATGATCATTGGGTGGTCCTGTACTAAAATTATGAATCGTTTGCCGATCGGAAATTCAAGATGGCCACCATGACTCGACTTAGTTTAACATTGGACCCTATGGGAATTTCACATTTTCATCTTTTTTTCTGAAACCACAAAAAGATTTGAACCAAACTTGGCAGAAATGTTCATTGGATGGTCATATACAAGACTTGTGTTTTTGGTGCTGATCGGAAATCCAACATGGCTGCCAGGGCCCATAATGTGTTCTGATTGGTCGAAATTTAAAAAATCTTCTTGTTAGAAACCACTAAGCCAATTGAATTGTGGCTTTGCAGGAATGATCATTGGGTGGTCCTGTACTAAATTTGTGAATCGTTTGCTGATCGGAAATTCAAGATGGCCACCATAACTCGACTTAATTTTAACATAGGACCCTATGGAAAAAATGTTTAAAAGTCTTCTCCTCTGAAACCAGTAAGTCAGTTTCAAGCAAACATGGCATGAATGGTCCTTAGGTGGTCAACTTTCAAAATTATGTCCTGTGACCCCGACCTCCATCCAAGATGGCCGCCATCAGCAAACATATTTTTAACATAGGACCCTATGGGAAAAATGTTTAAAATTTTTTTCCTCTGAAATCAGTAAGCCAATTTAAAGCAAACATGGCATGAATGGTCCTTAAATGGTCAACTTTCAAAATTATATCCAGTGACCCAAAACTCCATCCAAGATGGCCGCCATCAGCAAACATATTTTTAACATAGGACCCTATGGGAAAAATGTTTAAAAAAAATTTCCTCTGAAATCGGTAAGCCAATTTAAAGCAAACGTGTCATGAATGGTCCTTAAATGGTCAACTTTCAAAATTATATCCAGTGACCCAAAACTCCATCCAAGATGGCCACCATCAGTGGACATAGTTTTAACATAGGACTCTATGGGAAATATGTTTAAAAATCTTCTTCTCTGAAACCAGTAAGCCAATTTAAAGCAAACATGGCATGGATGGTCCTTAAGTGGTCAATTTTCAAAATTGTGTCCAGTGACCCTGACCTCCATCCAAGATGGCCGCCTTCAGCGGACATACTGTAGTTTTAACATAGGACCCTATGGGAAAAAATGTTTTAAAATCTTCTCCTCTGAAACCAGTAAGCCAATATAGCAAACATGTCATCGATGGTCCTTAGGTGGTCAACTTCCAAAATTGTGTTCAGTGATCCCGATCTCGGTTCAAAATGGCCACCGTCAGCAGACATAGTTTTAACATAGGACCCTATGGGAAAATTGTTTAAAAGTCTTCTCTTCTGAAACCAGTCAGCCAATTTAAAGCAAACATGGCATGGATGGTCCTTGGGTAGTATACTTTCAAAATTGTGTTCGGTGACCACGACTTCCATACAAGATGGCTGCCATGAGCAGACATAGTTTTAACATAGAACCCTATGGCAGTATGGGATTTGAATAGTAACTTAGATGTATTCGGCATGCAGACATTCTTAAGAGGACTTATTTATGTCAGGTGAGCGATACAGGCTCACCTGAGCCTCTAGTTCCAACTTATGAAGTCTTCTCCGGAATACAATAATTTACAATATGGAATAGCATGTGCAATGAAATGATATAATATGTATATAATAGCATAGATTTAAATATACAAAGAATGATTACATACAAAAACATCGGTTTAGACAATATACGAAAAAAAAAGAAAAGAGAATAAATATTCTAATTACATGTATCTGTTGAACTTGAAGCATTAAGGAGTAAGAGCACAGACTGGTTGTCTTGGAGCAAGGATAATGTGATTATGTGGTGCGACATGTTCACTTGAGGACTAAACAGTCTTTGCGCTAACCCACTTGTCAGAAGCCCAGGACAAGTAAAATTGGATTCAGACAAGTGAAAATTATGAAAGAATTTGTTTGAATAAATAGACAATTTTTCTAAATATTTGACTTTCAGGCAAGTAGGTGAAAAAAATTAAGGCAAAGACTGCGAAAGAGTTACTAATATCCACAAGCTCCCTATATGTCTTTCTTATGATTAATATTACATTGTAAATAATACATCTTGTGATTGTTATAATTATTTCAAAGGGGGTTGTTTTATCAACAATTTTTTTCATTTACAGATAGCTGATATTTTGAAAGTTTTCAAAATGCATCCTTCCATTGATTTTATTGACGATTTAAGAAGGTCAACTGTTAACAATTTTAGAGAGAAGTGGGAAGTCATGGTAAGTCAGCCAAGTTGGCATTGTCAGCATATCAGGACATAACAAACCTGATTGGTAACAGGTAGCAGGGCTCAAACACATGTAAATGGTGTTAGATTTGTAGTAAGAACTCAATGACACAAGCCCCTCTAATTTGAAAAAGGCAACATATGTACCAGTTAGTGGAGCACCAATCATCAGAAACATCGTCTGATTGTCGTCGGACGTCAGCGTTCGATCCAATGATCGATTCTTAAGCCCACCTTGTAATCGATTCTGATTCCTAGTGTTAAAAAAATATACACATGTTTAACTTTTTTTCTTTGTTTTTGTCTTCATACTGACAAACATTGTGCAGTTTTATTCCAACCTACTTTTGACACTCGGTCAATACACATATTTGGACTAGTCTATTATTTTCCTACTGTCCGGAATAGTTTTTTTTCTATTTGAATATTAACAAATTGTAACAGTCCATCCTGATGACAATCACCAGGAATAATTCTCAGTATTCTTAATTGAAAGATAAAAAGATATAACATATTCTATTTAACAGAAACATTTCAACAATCACGTTTTCTAAGATTTGTAATGACAGTGTTAAGTATATTTTACAAATTGACAGTGACCACAGCAAAGAAAAAAAATTGTAGCCTGTTCTTATATAATACAATTTTTACTTTTGTTAAGCATACTCTTGAAATATGCTTGGTTTAGGTTTGGTTTATGGTGTTTAGCGCCACTTTCAACAATATTTCAGGTTATATTTTGACTATCTGAGTAATTATGGCCAGTAAATACATATAGTATGTAATTGTTACAAACTCATGCGGGTATACTCAATACAACATTATTTGATGAAATTTGTCAGTGACTTGCAGCAGATCGTTGGTTTTCTCCGGGTACTCCACCAATAAAACTGACCGCCACGATATAACTCAAATATCGGTTGTTTTCTCTGAGTCCTTCGGTTTCCTCCACCAATAAAACTGACCGCCACGATATAACTGATCATCGATCTTGAAAATGTGACTGATTCCCGTCACTGGTACCAGTATATAGTCTAAGGCAATGTTTTTTAGTGGTAATTATTGACTGCTTGGTGGTTTTTTTTAGGTTAAATGTAAATGGGAAGTTTTATTTGCTGCTAAATATGTTGATGGATTTGAAGACGATAAATTTGAGTCAGTTTTAGAGGAATTCTACTCAACGCTCGACTCGGATCAGCTGTTCAAAACTGTTCACGATGAAAAGGACAAAGCCATTGTACGTATTATGTTCTATTTAGTTTTAGAGCATTGCATTGACACACCAAAAATTTTCATAGCAATATCTTCAACCAAATCAAGGAGCAATATGCAGAGATCCTTGCAATTCATCTAGATGAGTCCTAGGCTCACCATTTTCAGTTGGGATTCACCAAAGTTTTCACAATTTAGATTTTTTTCAATGGTGGGATTCACCAAATTCTCCAAAATGTCCTCCAGACTCATCAAAATATATTGTTACAAGTATGTCTGCAACATAGCCTTGATTGAGTAGCTTTTAAAAATTACCGGTGATTTTCTGATGATAAGACAGAGGCTTTTTTCTGGGTACTCTGGCTTCCTCTATTATTAAAACTGACCACCATGATTAAACTGAAATATTGTTGAAAATGGGTCTAGGACAAAAGCCCCCAAGACAAAATCACCTGGATATAAGCCCCTGGACAAAAGCCTCCTGACAAAAAGCCCCCCAATAATGAATTGCACAAGTTATTTATATATTGGTATCTTTGCACACATTTTAGGTTTAATATTGTATTTCTATTTATGGGTTAGTATTATTTTTGAATACCATTTTTCATAATAAGTTATTATTGGAACTTGAAGATATCATAAATATTTGTTTAAGAATTATAATAACCCTCATCAAAGAAAGTAAAAATAAAATAATAAAATTGTTTTATCTTAAAAAAAAATCATTATAGTATATCAAACAGGATGAGAGAATAAACTCACTCATTACTTTTAATAACTTCAAAGATTATAAATGTAATAACAATTGTTTATCAATAAAAACAATTCCTGATTAACTTTACCTGATTAATTTCAATTTAAGCAGATTTTTTTTTATTTGCACTTTATAAATGACCATAACAATGAAAAAATATGTTTTTAAAATATTTAATTTTTTTGTATTAATTCCTCCACTCCTCCTTTTTTAATAGGAGTGAGTATTAATCTTTAAGATATTTTAGATATCAACATCAATATGAAAAAAATGCAATACGATTCTATGATTATTTCATTATGGGGGGCTTTTGTCCTGTTCCTGTTGAAAGTGGCATTACACAAAAATAATCCCATATTTAGTACTATTGAACTATTTTTTATAACAAAGCTTATTTAAATTTCATCAGACATTTTATTCTACAGCTGAAAGATCTTGCATCAGAACTTGTAGTACAGGCTCAAGACAAGACATTGTTTGATGGTTCCGGTATGTCTAAAGGGACACCCAGAAGTGCACGTCTAAATCACAAATGGTTTAATAGGGAAGATGGACCAAACCCATCCTTGACTTCAACTCCTGTATCTCCAGGACAAAATAAGACACCAAAAAGTGGGAGAACCACACCTTCATCAAGAAATCCCTTGAAAAGAGCAAGAGATAGCACACCAACAGAGTCTCCATCTGGTAGGCCAGCCAAAAGAGCAAGGGACACAACTCCAACTACTCCAAAAAGTGAGAGAACCACACCTTCATCAAGGAATCCCTCCAAAAGAGCAAGAGAGAACACACCGACAGAGTCTCCATCTGGTAGGCCAGCTAAAAGAGCAAGGGACACAACTCCAACTACTCCAAATTACACATCTTCTCGATTGGTATGTTATTTTTATTGTAATTTAAAAAATACAATTATGTATTATTAATTAAAATCATATCAGAAAAAATGGAGAGAAGGGGTCATGGTGTTTACCACGTCACTTTCAACAATATTTCAGTTATATCGTGGAGGTCAGTTTTATTGGTGGAGGAAACCAGAGTGCCCGGAGAAAACCACTGACCTGCCGCAAGTCATTGAGAAACTTTATTCCATAATGTTGTATCGAGTATGCCTTGCCTGAATGGGATTCGAACTCACAACTACAGTGGTGATAGGCACTGATTGCACAGATTGTTGTAAATACCTACCATACGATCACGACCATGGAGGCCCCCTAAAAATGGAGAGAGAAATAACTGCTTAAGAACAGCTACCAGTCATATGCAGCCGATAGCATTTTAATTTACATATCCTTCACTATGACATGCCTGTCAAGTCTCACTCCCATCAGCATGAGAATCACACATTTCTACCCATTTTTACACATTTCTGAAAATTTATTTGATGTTCTATGGTTTTTCTTTGATCTTGATTAATTTTGTAAAATTTCGTACATTTGGATTTCGAAATTTGAGATCCCTTACACTGTTATCACCACTTTAAAAGTTTTTCATAAATTATTGTTAAACATACAAAGGCCACCCATCTTGTAAGGCCACTTCTCTTGTAAGGCCACTTCTCTTGTAAGGCCACCACTCTTGTGAGGCCACCCCTCCTGTGAGGCCACCCCTCTTGTAAGGCCACCCCTCTTGTAAGGCCACCCCTCTAGTAAGGCCACTTCTCTTGTAAGGCCACCCCTCTTGTAAGGCCACCCCTCTTGTAAGGCCAATTCTCTTTTAAGACCACTTCTCTTGTAAGCCACCCCTCTTGTAAGGCCACTTCTCTTGTAAGGCCACTTCTCTTGTAAGGCCACCACTCTTGTGAGGCCACCCCTCCTGTGAGGCCACCCCTCTTGTAAGGCCACTTCTCTTGTAAGGCCACTTCTCCATTGCAGAAAGTGTGACCCTATAAGAGGAGAACTACTGTATTAAATCACCAATACCATACTCTTTATTAGCATATTAAAAGTGGCTGTCCTGGTCGTGGTCGTATGGGAGTTGGATTTACAACTACCTGTGCAACCAGTGCCTATCACCACTAAAGCTGTGATTTCAAACCCCATTCATGGCAAGGTGTACTCGATGCAACATTATGCAATAATTTAAGTTTACCGGTCGCTTGCGACAGGTCCGTGGTTTTCTCCTGGTACTCCAGTTTCCTCCATCAATAACACTGACCTCTCTGATATAACTGAAATATTGTTGAAAGTGGCATTAAATACCATATATTTGTATCAGGATCAGTTTTGTTTTGTTTTACTATGGTTGCTAATGGCAAAAATGAGACTATTTAACCATTTAAAGTTTCAATAATTATTTTATGGCACTCTCTCTAGATGTTCTTTTTGAGGAGTAAAAAAAATGTACTGAGTTTTTAAACTTATTTTTTTTTAATCCATATGATAAAAGAGTCACCATCATTGTTTATTTTTTACCTTTAGATAATTACCAGCTTACCTACTTTCCCTTGCAATGCACATTGGGGAGGAGTAAATGTTTTAAAAAATATGGTTGTACTGATTTTATATGCAGTCTAACCTCATCTTGAACGCCACAATATAGCTTAAATATTTCCAATGTTGACATTAAACACCAATCAATCAACCATTGTCTGGAACATGGATAAGTCGTTTCCTTGGATAACGTAATGTATAAGAAGAGTTTGAAGATACCAAAGGTAATCAGAATCCGTAAATCGAATAAGGACAGAGCACAATGGCCAAAAGAAAAAGAACTAAAGGAAAAACAACGATCTATAAAACATACACATAAAACTAAAGATCGAGTAACACAAATCCCACAAAAAACTGTGGGGTGAACTCAGGTACTCCGGAAGAGTGATCGGTGGTAATTTCATAGTAATTTTCATAGTTATTTTATCTTGGTTAACTCAAATACTCTGTTATTTCAAATTAAAATGATTGGTTGGTTCAACTTTGTATATCAGTATGTACACGTTGCTTGCAAGTAAGTACTTCCATGACCAATGTTGTTGATTTCAGCCATCTGTTGGTGACTTTGACCCAGTGTTCTTCATTAGATGTCATTCTGTAGACAATGATCCCAATGATGAGACAACTAAAGTCTGGAGATGTGGGTTTGAACCAAGTACAGATAGTAAGTAGCTTGCTTTGTATAGATGACTGCCATGACATAACTGAAATATTGTTGAAAGTGGCGTTAAACACCATAGCCATAACCCCTTGTATAGATGATTATTTTTGCTAGGTCCAAAATTTTGTGAATTTTAGTGCTCCAAATAAAAAGCCTCCATCTTTAATATAGGATAGATAATTCAGCAGAAAAATGAAAACAATCTAATAAGGCCAAAAAAAAATATAAGTGTGTTTATTATCGGCAAAACCGGAAATAGTCATTCCCGGTTCCGGAATCCGATTCCGGTATTTCATTTTCGAAATATCCGGTAAAATGACGAATTATGCAGTTTTTCTACCTTCTTTGCTCTCAATTTCGGCAAAAAGCTAGCAGTTGAATAAATAAAACATTGCTGTTGATTAAACAACAAAAATGGTTATCTGAAATCTGTGTAAAAATTCATGGGTCGCTAGCAAAAATTAGGGTCGGTCGGGTTTTTTTTTTTTTGGCCTAAATACAAAACATCCACTTGTATACATTTTGATTTGTGCACTTTTTTGTGAACAAAATAATTAATTTTACAGCAGTTGAAGTAACACGAAATGCAGTACAGTTACACCCCAGTCTATATAGATGGTTTAGGTTGGTTTATGGTGTTTAATGCCACTTTCAACAATATTTCAGTTATATTGTGGTGGTCACTGACAATCTTTCTCAGATAATGTTGTATCGAGTACACCTCGCCATGAACATTTTCGAACCAAGTCTTTATAGATACATGTATTACAGTGACACCTGTCTCAACTGAAACCTGAGAAAACTGCAATCCTGTATAAACTAAGCTATAAATAAAGTCCCAATGTAGAAAATCTTTGTTAATTTATCCTGTCTAAATCGAACACCTGTTTATTTCGAACAAAAAAGCTAGTCCCAAAGATCGTAGTTTAGACATGTTTCACTATTAAATCCCAAGACAATCTATTGTGAACAAAATAAATGTATTGAATTTTGCAGTGTTCTTAATTTTGAAAAGGATCTGTTGAGCTATTGCCATCACGTAGCATCTTTTCTTGTAAACTTTTCACTATTCAATTTTCCTCTGCAGAATCACTGGACCAATTGGAATCAAACTTTGTATTTATTTCAGTTTGTGGCAGTCGGATGTTAGCCACCTGTGGAGGTCCAAATGTGTGTCTTATAGACTGTCAGACAGGCAAAGTAATGAAGAGATACAAAGACACCAATAAAGAAGAGGTATGGTTTTGTTATATTTGTTAAAGTGGAGGTATGGTTTTCTTACCTTCTGAAACACATGTATTGATAAGTTTTTTGTTCATGGTCCATTTTCAGTAAACACACATCCTTAATAAAAACATCAATTTATTCCATACATTCTTCTTGACTTATTTTTAAGTCTTCATTGCTCTTGCAGGGATTGACATATACTGACCGTCATTAGAAACACATCACTTTCTTTTTAGCCCACCTGGCCATAGGTAGTCGTCCGTCCGTCCGTTAGCTTTTCACATTTAAATCTTCTTCTCTGAAACCGCTGAACAAATTTCAACCAAACTTGCCAGAAATGTTCATTGGATGGTCCGCTACCAGATTTGTGTTTTTGGTGCTGATTTGAAATCCAACATGGCTGCCAGGGTCCATAATGTGTTCTCATTGGCTGAAATTTAAAAAATCTTCTTGTCAGAAACCACCAAGCCAATTGAATTGTGACTTTGCAGGAATAATCATTAGGTGGTCCTGTACTAAATTTGTGAATCGTTTGCCGATCGGAAATTCAAGATGGCCACCATGACTCGACTTAGTTTAACATTGGACCCTATGGGAATTTCACATTTTCATCTTTTTTTCTGAAACCACAAAACAGATTTGAACCAAACTTGGCAGAAATGTTCATTGGATGGTCATATACAAGATTTTTGTTTTTGGCGCTGATCGGAAATCCAACATGGCTGCCAGTGCCCATAATGTGTTCTGATTGGTCGAAATTTAAAAAAATCTTCTTGTTAGAACAGATACCCTCGATTTCAAAATTCAGTACTTCATATGTCCACCTCTTGAGGTGATACAGGCAACACAACGGCGACGCATTGAAAGAATAATGTTTTGAATAACTCTGGGGCATATTGTTCCACTCCTGACGTAAGGTGGCTCCAGTAGTCGGCTTGACGGGACGGTTATCTACACATCTTCCCAATGCATCCCAAACATGCTCTATTGGTGCCATATCTAAAGATAGTTGACATTCTGTGTTTGCAAAAAGTTCATTGAGACCCTTGCTGTGTGGGGACGCACGTTATCTTGCTGGAAGATCCTTAAATCTTGATGAGCTTGAAACATTGGAACAACATAAGGAGCCAGGACTTGCAACGGAATGATACAGCTGCCCAAATCATAACATATGCGCCACCCCATCGGTCTACCTCATTAATGCAGCAGGCGGCAAGTATTTCATTTTGACGTCTCCAATCCCTTATTCGACCGTCAGCATTCGAAATCCAGAAACGGGATTCGTCCGAAAACAACACTTCCTGCCATCTTTGCCTTGTCCATTGGAAATGGGTTCTAGCGATGTCATGGTGTAAGCAGTGGTCCTCTGAATGGTCGTCTTGCACATAGGCCATTTTCATGCAGACTGCGACACACTGTTGCTGACCTGATCCGGGGATTGTGTCTTCCTGGAGTTTGCCTAGCTGTTGATGAACTGGTTGCGTAAATGCTGTAACCGGATATGACGATCTTGTTGGTCGGTTGTTACTCTTGGTTGTCCTGGCCGATGACGATCGGACACATTGTTCGTGGTTTGAAACCTCTGTCTGAGGCGTACAACAGTACTTTGATGAAAATTGAATAGTCGAGCAACTTCTCTGGTTGATATGCCTGCTCTCAACATAACCAAAGCTTGGTTGCGATCATTATTACTCAGACGTGGCATTTTTGAAACCCAGTAAAAACTTTACCATAGCAAACAGTGCTGATATCTGATTATCCTTTTCACAGGTGGACACAGTTCTTTCAAAAAGCGGGTTTAAAAAATTCATATCGCTCGTTCACGATTTGCACGTGCAAGAAATACTGTTTTTAAAATTCAATAGATACCTGTTTCAGGTGATAAAGACACATCAGAAAATTTACCTGTATTTTTTTAAGGAGGACATTATTAACAATTACATTTAATCAAGCATTAATTTTTTTTGAAATTTTAGTAAAAAAAAATTATTTTCTAGCGATGCGTTTCTAATGATGGTCAGTATTAGATGAACGACCAATTGCCCACAGGTCAGGTCAACTTTATCAATTATAATTGATCAAAAATAATTAATAAATATACATTTTATGTTTTTATAGGATTTTTATGCACTAGCTTGGTCCACCATACCATACAGAACAGATAACAAGAAAGATAAAACAAATATCTTGGCTGTAGCTGGTGAGTATTTAAGCATCTCCATTTTAACGTACATCCCAAACATGGCAGATGATTGTTAAGATGAATAAATCAAATCATCAGTCATTTGCTTGAAAAGTCCTCAATTATTTAACTCGGCCACTGAAGTGTCCTTCTTATGCAGGGAGAATTATGGTAATATGGAATAGCCTGTTGTGTGTTGTTTTTAGTGATTGCAGCTTATAACTGTTTAATGTCCCAAATGAACATGGGTGCAGTCATGGTCGTGATCGTATGCAATCAGAACCTATCACCACTAACGTTGTGAGTTCAAACCCCAATCATGGCGACATGTAATGTTATTGTGTGAAACTTAAGTTTATTAGTAGGTATACTGTTCTCAGTGCTCATGTTATTGTAGAAAACTTAAATTGGAGCCATCTGTTCAAAGTAGTTAAGTTATTGTGAAAAAAACAAGTTGAAACCAATCAATTTCAAGTAACTGTCATTGGGTGAAGTATTTGGTTTTTCTTCCACTGGAAAATGTTTCAAGGGCATATATATAATAATATTTTTTTATTTGAAATGAATAGATGATCAATTCTTCTTCACAATACGGTTGATCTTTGATTTGAAAATTTGGAAAATAATTTTATGTTGATTTACTGAAATTTTATTTGGAACATATTTTTATGCCGATTTTTTATTATTTTTAGGGAATAGTGGATATATAAAATTGATACATCCATCACAGTTAGTAATGTATGCCACTATGGAAGGTCACCATGACTACGTCAGCTGTTTATTGTTTCATCCGACAGAACCAACTTATTTGTTTAGTAAGTTCAATTGTAGAACCATATTTCAATAACAAAAAAAAAAAGGTTTTGGCCTAGATATTGTGATGACGTAGCAACAATAATAAAACAAAGATATCCATTGACATAAAACAGGACAGAAGTTTTTATGATGGTGTTTAATGCCACAATATTTCAGTTATATCGTGGCAGTCAGTTTTAATGGTGGAGGAAACTGGAGTACCAGGAGAAAACCACCGACCTGTCGCAAGTCGCTTACAAATCACATAATGTTGTATACCTCACCCTGATCGAGATTCCAACTCTCAACATTAGTGGTGATAGGCACTGATTGCATAGGTAGTTGTAATCCAACTACCATATGATCATGGCCACGGCGGCCCCTCAGGACAGAAGTGGTGTAACACATAGCACAGTGCTCCACCAAGTCAAATGTTATGAGTCACATATATTTGTAATAGGTACGCTCTTCTACCTAAGGTTATAACGGTAGTAGGTTCATAACCACCTCCGTTAACAGCGTTAGTAGAGATCTTTAGCTCAGTTGGTAGAATGTTGGTTTACAATGTGAGAGGTCTAAGGATTCAAACCCATCTGGGACATTGCATTTTTTCGGAGATGAAATAGTCTACTGTTACACATGTTTTATGGTATTTAGATACCAAAATTATCACAGATGACTAAAATCATTGTGTGGGTTTTGTATGGTCATGGGAAATATGGGAGACCTCTTTCAGGAAATGACATGATTTATATGTGTATATACTTTCAGGTGGGTCTAAAGACAGGAAGATAATATTATGGGATGTTGGTATACCAGATTTGACAGATTATACTACTAATTACAGGTAAGTCATTGTTGTTTTGTAATTTATTGTGTTTTGTATGGTGGTTTATGATGTTTAATGTCACTTTCAACAATAATTCAGTTATATCATGGTGATCAGTTTTATTGGTGGAGGAAACTGGAGAAAACCACCTCGCCATTAATGGGGTTGGAACTCACAACTTTAGTGGTGATAGGCACTGATTACACAGGTAGTTGTAATCCAAATATCATACGACCACGTACTGCCCCCTATTCTGCTTTATAGAAAGTCTCTTTAGCTACATTCTAGCTTTTCTTACTCGACTCTACTTGTCCAAATTAAATTCAGACAAATATAAAGTAAGACCTGCTTTGTCCAAATGATTTTCTTTACTTTTTGGGAAAGTAATAATTTTATTAGTACAAACAGAATTTCCATAATCGGCGCCTAAAATTGTGAGTTTGATTTTTTCACAATCGTTCCCTTTTTATGATTTCAGCATATATGCTGGTGAATTGTTAGTCCCCGAGGGTATCATCTGCCTAGTTGTCAGTGGTTTATTAGATATATTTACTATTAAAATTTACAGTTCCTAAATATTGTAATTATTATCAAAACGTAAGGTTTCTCCTCCCCCAGGACATAGGTAACCTTAGCCAATTTTGGCTATCCTGTTTAGGCCCTTTAATTTGATTGCTAACAAATACTTACGAATCTTTTGGCTTTCCAATCTTTTGACTGAGGGCTTTTCCAGGAAAAAATACCTCGGGGGGTCGGAACTCCGTCAATAATTTGGGGTACTACCACCAGAATTTTAAATATTTTTGGGGTACCACCACATAGATATGAATACCTAGAATGACCCCCACCTAGAAAATAGAAATTAAATTTGAAACGAGGAACACCCTCCCGCCCTCCCCTCCTCTTTCCCTCACCAAAAGGAAAAGCGAAACCGCCGAAAGCAGACGATTCCTTTCCTGTGATACCTAGTTTGACAAACATACCTCTATACACCTGAACATATTCCCCCAGGCCCACGGCTGTTAACCAGTGGCAAATTTGTTCATTATCCCAGTCCATTTCGGTATTTGACCACGTTTTGTTTTCGACTGGTACTTTTTATCTCGGAACCCAGGAACGAAAATAAAAGAACCAGGTACCAGTTCATCATTCGTATTTTTCCATCTTTTACATAATATATCATTTGGAATATTTCGGAAGATAAAGGGAGACAATTTGGCTTAAAAATCACGCAAAAGAAGCGAAATCGCGGAACAAACAACTGAATATTATACACCGTTTAACGAACAACACAGTGACACGACTTGCCGGCAAGTAGGTCTCTTTTAATATACCGAAATGGTCAAAATACCGACAACCGCGATTAATTAAATAGAAATTTGACAACAACCCCCAGAAAATAAATACGTTTTACGCCCCCCACCTAGATAAAAAAAAATCAATGGCATTCCGACCCTACCGGGTATTTTTTCCTGGAAAAGCCCTGAGTGTACATGATGAAATTTATTCCAGAAACGTGTTGTACTCTTTTGACTTTGAGCGTACCTGATGAAATTTATTCCAGAAACGTGTTGTACACACTAAATTAGATATCTATGCAATGAGCACAAGATCAAGAATGGTCTACAACCCATAATATAAAACCTCAATTTGTTTCTTACAACACCACAGACCTTTTAATGAAGTGGCCTAACATTATACATTTATATATATACAGTGAAACATATCTTATCTGAATCTCATTTGGACCAACTTTTGTGTTCGGAATAGACAAGTGTTCGTTTTATGCAAGTTAAATTCACAAATATTTCTTATATTGGGACTTTATTTTTTAAGTATGGTTTAAACAGGATTTTGGTTTGTTCAGGGTTCGGTTTAGAAATGTTTCACTGTACATGTATTATATATAAACTTGATTTTCACTTAGGAAACTGATAACTCTGAACGTGGGTCACACAGATGCCTTAAACTTGATATACAGTCCCGAGACTCATATGTTAGTGGCTGGATGTGAGAAGTCCTGCTATGGATGGAATTTCAAGGACATTAAAAAGATCTCCAGGTACTGTAAAATATTTGTTCTTACGTATTTTGTTTACACATGCATATTTCTTCATGGTTAATTCAAATTGAATGTTTTGATAGCAAAATATGATGGAGTCAGTAAAAAAGATATTTGAAATGATTAAATCGTTGATTGACATATAATAGGGGCTAAGGGTCATGGGTACTTAATGTCATTTTCAACAATATTTCAGTCATATTGTAGCGGTGACATATAATAGGAAAACAGGTAAAAAATAATATTGTTATTTATATTTCAATGCAACAAAGAAAATAAAATTGGTATTTGTTGCTTCTCTGCTAAGCACACAGCTTTCAGGAATAATAGCGAAGACTAGTAGGCTTGGAATCAGGATAATGTGTCCGAGTGGAGAGACATGTCTACCTGCAAACTGTTGTTTCAGTGAGCTAGCACTATAAAGATCCAATTAAGCATGTTTTTCGAGTACAAAGTGGACATCATGATCTTTTCATTGAACATAACTTGTTCTCACCATGATATAACTAAATAAATATGCTCATTTGGCAATAAACAACAATCCCTAACTCATTCACTTAATTAGGTAGACTTGTAGATTGTTTTACAGTTTTATAGTGTTAAATGCCACTTTCAACAATATTTCAGTTATATCAAGACGGTCAGTTTTATTGGTGGAGGAAACCGGAGTACCCAGAGAAAACCATCGACCTGCCACAAGTTAGTGACAAACTTTATCACATAATATTGTGTTGTACACCTCGCCCTGAGCGGGTTTCAAACTCACAACATCAGTGCTGATAGGCACCGATTGCATAGGTAGTTGTAAATCCAACTACCATACGATCACAACCGCGACGGGTAGACTTGTAGAGACAAAAGATTAAATAGAGATATTTATATTGTTTATAGGGATCCAAATGTAGAGTTTATGATTCCCAGCACTTTGTCTGACATAGAATCAGGGAGTGGTGATGAAGTGGAAGCTGTTGATGGGTTAGCCTTGTTACCAAACAATTATATAGGTGAGAAAGCAGAGAACCAGTTGTTTAATGTGAAACCAGTTAATACAATCAAACCATAATATTGCAAACCTTTTACAATAATAAAGCTATTATATTTTCCCTTCATTCATTTTTTTTATCATTCTAACTTAATAGTATGTAAACTTTATTTTTATAATGTTGTATCGAGTACACCTCGCCATGTGCATCCCCTGACATTATAATCAACTTGTTGGAGGCAGTCAGCATTTTTTAGCTATTATTTGTAAAGGACTCCATTGGAAATGAGCTGAAAGTCTTTCAAGGGTTATCCTTGGTTGACAATTGTCAACATTTAATTAAATGGCATGAAAATTTCATTTAATAATTAAATTTTATGTTTATGTTTTAGGTTTATGGTTTTTAATGCCACTCAACATTATTTCAATTATAACGTGACGGTAAGTTTTATTGGTGGAGGAAACCGGAGTACCCGAAGAAAACCACAAACTTTATCACATAATGTTGTATCGAGTACATCTCGCCATGAACCGTGTTCAAACTCACAACTTTAGTGGTGATAGGCACTGATTGCACAGGTAGTTGTAAATCCAACTACCATACGATCATGACGGCCCCTTTATTTTTAGACGAATTAAAAAAAAATTAATCACTTGTGTGGTTGTTGATATATTTTTAACCTAAATATCTTTGACCTTTTATTTTTTTATTCATTTAATGTAGCTTCTAGATGTAGTGGATCGGGCCATCTGATCATCTGGAATCTCCATGACAACCTACCTAATAAATACCAACACACCAAGGGCACAAGGCCTGTAGAAGTAAAACCATCTAGTTTGTTAGAATATACAAAGACAAGCGTGGATTATATAAATCTTGGATCTTGTGGAGGTGAGATATTTCAGTTTTTTTCTAATCTGAAAATTGCCTATATAGTGGTGAATGTTGTCTGTTATAGAACATTTATTGTTTTCTTAAGCTCTTATAAATAGTTATCCTGCAGATTCCAAAACTTTCACACAGTAACAATGTAACAGTAACACTGACATCGGTGGTGTAATGGTTAGCATGGAATGGAACTTGTTCTCGTCCATGATAAAGTTGAAAAATTGTTCTCGTCCATGATAAAGTTGAAAAATTGCTCACAAAATGTCAAACAACTAACCACTCATTCACTAGAATATAGTCAAACTTGTATTAATAGGTCACCCTTGAGACCAGAAAAAGTTGCCTTAAAAGACAGGTGACTTCTATGACGATACAAGAAAAAGGTGACCTTTTAATACAGGTGACTGCTTAATAGAGGTGACCGCATGGGCAGGCTTGACTGTATCATGATTTTATTGTTATTTCAGATATGTTGACAGCTGGTGATGACAAGGGATCAGTTTTTCTGTATTCCATAGGGGCGTTAACAAGTAGACCTGAACTGTATTCTGACGAAGAAATTAGATATTCTTGGGTAAGACAATGTCAATAGCTTTAGTAGTTGAAACCATATAATATAAATATCAAGTACTAATTTTTTTTAAAGACAAATTTTACAAATGAAAAGTACTCTGGTCTATTTATAAACGTGCAAGCTCAGCATTTGTTTGAGGTGAATCGGTCCCTCTTTATTAGCTCACCTGGCCTTTAGGCCATGTGAGCTATTGTCATCACTTTTCGTCCGTCGTCCGTCCATCAACATTTCACATTTTAATCTTCTCCTCAGAAACCACAGGACCAATTGTAACCAAACTTTGGTGGAATGGTCCTTGGATGGCCCCCTTTCAAAATTGTGTTCGGTGATCCCGACTTTCAACAAAGATGGCCGCCAAGCTAAAAATAGAAAAAAGGGGGGATGAAATTTTAATTGTCCATTGCTGCTTTAGTGTAAGTCAAAGTTAGCTCAAATTTTAACTGCAGCTACATGGCAAGGAGTAGTTTAACATATATTCTGGGTTTTTCTGTGAAATTTTTCTTTCAGCCGATATATACCGATTATGCAAATTAGGCATATTTTGATAAAAGATCACATTTAAATCTTCTCCTCTGAAATCGCTGAACCAAATTAAACCAAACCTGGCAGGGATGGTCCCTGGGTGGGTCCCTTTCAAAATTGTGTCCGACAGCCCCGCCCTCCATTCAAGATGGCCGCTGTTACTAAAAATAGAAATTTCTTCAAATGGCCAAAACTGCTCTATTTTAAGCCAGAAGGTGCCCAAATTTGAACTGTGTAAGCATAATGATGAGCTTTTTAGCGTATATTACAGGATTTTTTATGAACTTTGAACTTTTGCCGATTTTGACCGATTATGCAAATTAGAAAAAAGGGGGGATGAAATTTAAAAAAAATCTTCTCCTCGGAAACTACTGAGCCAATATCAACCAAATTTTGCTGAAATGATTCTTGGATGGCCCCCTTCCAAAATTGTGTCCGTTGATCCCGACTTCCAACCAAGATGGCCACCAAGCTCAAAATAGAAAAAAGGGGGGATGAAATTTTAATTGTCCATTGCTGCTTTAGTGTAAGACAAAATGAGCTCAAATTTTAACTGTAGCTACATGGCAAGGAGTAGTTTAACATATATTCTGGGTTTTTCTGTGAAATTTTTCTTTCAGCCGATATATACCGATTATGCAAATTAGGCATATTTTGATAAAAGATCGCATTTAAATCTTCTCCTCTGTAACCACTGAACCAAATTAAACCAAGCCTGGCAGGGATGGTCCCTGGGTGGGTCCCTTTCAAATTGTGTCCGACAGCCCTGCCCTCCATTCAAGATGGCTGCTGTTACTAAAAATATAAATTTCTTCAATTGTCCATTGCTGCTTTAGTATAAGTCAAAATGAGCTCAAATTTGAACTGCAGCTACATGGCAAGGAGTAGTTTAGCATATGTTCGGGTTTTTTTTTTGAAATTTTTCTTTCAGCCGATTTATACCGATTATGCAAATTAGGCATATTTTGATAAAAGATCACATTTAAATCTTCTCCTCTGAAACCGCTGAATCAAATTTGTTTCTGGTGGTCCCGCCCTCTGACCAAGATGGCTGCACAGCTGTACTTAGTTTAACATAGGACCCTATGGGAAATTCACATAAAAACCATCTTGTCTGGAACCAGTAGCTCAATTAAAACCAAACTTTGATGGAATAGTCATTGGATGGTCCTCTTGCAAAATGGTGTCCGGCAGTTGCGCTCTCCCGCCAAGATGGCCGCCACAGTGCAGTTGCGTTGTTATTGAAAGCAGCTTTGATCCAGGTGAGCGATTACAGGCTCCTGGGAGCCTCTGGTTAGCTCACCTGGCCTTTAGGCCATGTGAGCTATTGTCATCACTTTTCGTCCGTCTGTCAACATTTCACATTTTAATCTTCTCCTCAGAAACCACTGGGCCAATCTCAACCAAACTTTGCTGAAATGATTCTTGGATGGCCCCCTTCCAAAATTGTGTCCGGTGATCCCGACTTCCAACCAAGATGGCCACCAAGCTCAAAATAGAAAAAAGGGGGGATGAAATTTTAATTGTCCATTGCTGCTTTAGTGTAAGTCAAAATGAGCTCAAATTTTAACTGCAGCTACATGGCAAGAAGTAGTTTAGCATATATTCCGGGTTTTTCTGTGAAATTTTTCTTTCAGCCGATATATACCGATTATGCAAATTAGGCATATTTTGATAAAAGATCGCATTTAAATCTTCTCCTCTGTAACCGCTGAACCAAATTAAACCAAACCTGGCAAGGATGGTCCCTGGGTGGGCCCCTTTCAAAATTGTGTCCGACAGGCCCGCCCTCCATTCAAGATGGCCACTGTTACTAAAAATAGAAATTTCTTCAAATGGCCAAAACTGCTCTATTTTAAGCCAGAATGTGCCCAAATTTGAACTGTTTAAGCATAATGATGAGCTTTTTAACATGTATTACAGGATTTTTTATGAACTTTGAACTTTTGCCGATTTTGACCGATTATGCAAATTAGAAAAAAGGGGGGATGAAATTAAAAAAAAATCTTCTCCTCTGAAACTACTGAGCCAATCTCAACCAAACTTTGCTGAAATGATTCTGGGATGGCCCCCTTCCAAAATTGTGTCCGGTGATCCCGACTTCCAACCAAGATGGCCGCCAAGCTAAAAATAGAAAAAAGGGGGGATGAAATTTAAAAAATCTTCTCCTCTGAAACTACTGAGCCAATCTCAACCAAACTTTGCTGAAATGATCCTTGGGTGGTTCCCTTCCAAATTTATGTCTGACATTTCAGACCTCTGACCAAGATGGCCACCACAGCCGAACTTAATTTAACATAGGACCCTATGGGAAATTCCCATAAAAATCTTCTTGTTTGAAACCATTTGCTCAATAAGAACTAAATGTTGATGAAATAGTCATTGGATGGTTCTCTTCCAAAAATATGTCAGGCAGTTCGATCCTTCGACCAAGATGGCCCCCACAGCCGAACTTAGTTTAACATAGGAACCTATGGGAAATTCACATAAAAATCTTGTCTGGAACCAGTTGCTCAATTGGAACCAAACTTTCATAAAATAGTCATTGGATGGTCCTCTTCCAAAATTGTGTCTGGTGGTCCCGCCCTCTGACCAAGATGGCTGCACAGCTGTACTTAGTTTAACATAGAGCCCTATGGGAAATTCACATAAAAACCATCTTGTCTGGAACCAGTAGCACAATTAGAACCAAACTTTGATGGAATAGTCATTGGATGGTCCTCTTCCAAAATTGTGTCCGGCAGTTGCGCTCTCCCGCCAAGATGGCCGCCACATTGCAGTTGCGTTGTTATTGAAAGCAGCTTTGATCCAGGTGAGCGATTACAGGCTCCTGGGAGCCTCTGGTTTTTAGGTTCCGTCCGTTTGTCTGTCACATTAAAATTTTAAGTTATCCTGACTTTTTTTTGACGTCCTTTGATATATTGACTTGATATTTGGTATGTGGCTATATCTAGATGAGTTACAGTTTAAGTTCGAATTTCGTTTCGGTCGAATGGTTTTTGGCTGAGTTATGGCCCTTGAATTTGTATTTTTTGTTCAAATTTTAAGTTGTCCAGATTTTTTTTGGACGTCCTTTGATATATTGACTTGATATTTGGTACGTGGCTAAATCTAGATGAGTTACAGTTTAAGTTCGAATTTTGTATCGGTCGAATGATTTTTGGCTGAGTTATGGCCCTTGAATTTGTATTTTTTGTTCAAATTTTAAGTTGTCTGGACTTTTTTTGGACGTCCTTTGAGATATTGACTTGATATTTGGTATGTGGCTATATCTAGATGAGTTACAGTTTATGTTCGAATTTCGTTCCGGTTGAATGATTTTTGGCTGAGTTATGGCCCTTGAACTTTTATTTTAAAATCTAGTCGCTGCAAGGCGATACTTCTAATATTTTAGGTCCTCTGATTTTTGCGGCCGGTAGGGGACAATGTATTGCTATGTGCAATACTCTCAGAACTCTTGTTTTTTTTGTCATTCAAATTCATGAACACAAATAAGCAGTTCCCAAAAATTGAAGGGCCTAGATTACATGAAGTAGATGGCTAATCTAGATAATCCAAATTCTGCCTCCTGGACTGTTTCAAGTATCAAAGTATGTAGTGAGAAGTTTATCAGGATATTCAAATACATTTTGTTTCTCAAGCCTTTTGCCTGATGCACATGGGTAATAATGTTCCCCCCCCCATTAATTGCGAAATATTCTATGCGAAAATTTAGTGGTAGACTGGTGATTTCAAAAATTATTTAGTTTTTTTAGAAAGTTTTTGTACATTAAAAAGCCCCCATAATTTGCTTAGATGAGGAATCAGATAAAAACTATGAAGATCGATTGATTGATTTGGGTTTAACACCAACTTAAGCAGTATTTCAGCTATATCGTGGTGTCATTTCTTTAGAAATGCCTGTACCAAGTCAGGGTCATTACGGTTTTCACAGTTTTCCAGTTGTTGACTGATTTTGTCTGTTTATATACTTATGAGTTTTGACTTTCCCTTTGCAAGATTGTTCGGAGTTCGGTAATTTTGTTATTACCCTTATTTATCAAGAATATGCATGTCTAATTTTCAAATAGTTAAATGAAAAATTTGAATCTTGAGAATTAAAATAGAGCATTTGACAATAAGAGCATTTACGCGACTTGACTTTAAGTGACTGGACTTTACGCGACTGGACTTTACACGACTTTGGGCGACTGGACTTTAAACGACTTTACGCAACTGGACTCTACATGATTTTATGCGACTGGACTTTACCAGACTTTACGCGACTGGACTCTACACGACTTTACGCGACTGGACTTTACGTGACTTGACTTTACACGACTTTACATGACTGGACTTTACACTACTTTACACGACTGGACTTGACACGACTTTACGCGACTGGACTCTACATGACTTTATGCGACTGGACTTTACACGACTTTACGTGACTGGACTTTACACGACTGAACTTTACGCGAATGGACTGGACTCTACACGACTTTACGTGACTTGACTTCACGACTTTACGCGACTGGACTCTACATGACTTTACGTGACTGGACTTGACACGACTTTACGCGACTGGAATTTACACAACTTTACGCGACTTGACTTTACACGACTTTACGCAACGTTGACTACACGACTTTATGCGAAAGTGTAATAAATTATTCTGAAGTTCTCTATGCTAAATTTGGGAGATTATATACATTTTGTATTCTTATTTGATGCCACGATATAGCTGAAACACTGCTAAAGTTGGCATTAAACACCTATCAATTTTTGATAAAGTGGTGAAACATTGGACTAGAGCAGAAATATATTGTATTAATTTTGAACTTTCAGAAACTTGAATGGCCGGAGCTAGATTTTGAGTCAAACAAGGAGAAAATTAAAGAAGTTGTCGGTAGTGAGGTAATTATATGTTATTATTAAATAGGGGTATATTTATTGAAATGATAAGCCTTGACAAGTTATTAACTTTGTTAGTACATGTACTACTTGTGGTGTGTGGTCAATGAACTCTCATATAAATAACCAACTGGCATTAAAGACCAGATTCTGCTGGCATGAACTAATTGTGTTCTGTAAACATTAAAGCAACATTTTGGTTATCAAACTGTGGCTCATTAGGAGTAACCGTGTTGGTGTGTAATGATTAGTATGTTTGTCTTGAGGGCTATAAATCGTGGGTTAGAGTCCCTGTCGGGTCAAACCAAAGACTAATTTTGTATTTGTTGCTCAACTAAGCACACAACATTAAGGAGAAAGAGCAAAGACTAGTTAGCTCGGAATCAGGATAATGTGTCAGTGAATGGATATGTCTACCTGCGGACTGTTGTTCCCAGTGAATGGTCATGTCTATCAGCAGACTGTTGTTTCCAGTGAATGGTCATGTCTATCAGCAGACTGTTGTTTCCAGTGAATGGTCATGTCTATCAGCATACTGTTGTTTCCAGTGAATGGTCATGTCTATCAGCAGACTGTTGTTTCCAGTGAATGGTCATGTCTATCAGCAGACTGTTGTTTCCAGTGAATGGTTATGTCTATCAGCAGACTGTTGTTTCCAGTGAATGTTCATGTCTATCAGCAGACTGTTGTTTCCAGTGAATGGTCATGTCTATCAGCAGACTGTTGTTTCCAGTGAATGGTCATGTCTATCAGCAGACTGTTGTTTCCAGTGAATGGTCATGTCTATCAGCAGACTGTTGTTTCCAGTGAATGTTCATGTCTATCAGCAGACTGTTGTTTCCAGTGAATGGTCATGTCTATCAGCAGACTGTTGTTTCCAGTGAATGGTCATGTCTATCAGCAGACTGTTGTTTCCAGTGAATGGACATGTCTATCGGCAGACTGTTGTTTCCAGTGAATGGTCATGTCTACCCACAGACTGTTGTTTCAGTGAGTTAACACTATCAAAATCAAACTAAGCGTGTTGCTCTAGTACAAAACGAACCTCATCATCATCTCATTGAAAATTAACTTCTCGCCATGATATAGCTAAAAAATTCCTGAGTTGGTGTTAAACAACAATCACTCACTCACTTATTCCAAACTTTCTATTTTTAGAATATAGTAATCAACAGCTGTTGTTCCAGTAAAGATAACCGATTAGTGGCATGTGGCACAGACAATAATCTTGTTTGTATATGGAAGAAAAATGGGCAATTGTTTTGTTAAGTGACAAATATTTTGCATGTGATTAAAATTGTAAAAGGAATGTACACCAATCCTATTGGTTGGCGAAAGGACAGCCATCATTATAATGTGTGCGCTACATCCATGGAAGCAATTTGGAAGGAAATGTCCATGCTTGTTCAGGGGAATGTGAAAATGTCTTTTTGTATCTTTATTCTTGAAGAGACTTTCGAAATAACAAATAGATACAGGTCAAAAGTAGTAACATTTTTTTCTGTCAAATGTTTTTTGCAATTTTTGTCGTCTATAAAGAATAGTACAAAATTGTAAATGCAAGTAAGACTTTTGTGAGTTTATAGAACTATAAATCAAGCCTTCTGAAGCTCACAGAAGAAGATTTTTGCAATTTTGGTTGTCTGCAATGAATGGTACAAAATGAATAGTAAATGCGAGCAAGCTATTTTTTCAGGAGCCAACAGAAGAAGGAAACGATATTAACAAATCATGAATTGTTTTTATTGACAGCAGCAAAATTTATTTTCTGGTAAAAAGATATCATTACATATTGTCTAAATATTCCAAAGTAATGTCACATCCAACTTTTGGTCTTGCGGTCATAAAAACTTTTCAGTACGAGTTTTGAACTCGAAAAACATCCAATTAGAACATCGTATCCAATTTTACAGAGCGAGTACAAAACTGGTACTTGAAAATTTATGACTGGGAGGCCAGATCTCAAACCCAACAAATAAAAACTGTTGAATAAATACGTTGTTGATGAAACTGGCCCTTCTTGCATACATACATATTTGTAACAAGTATGGGGTTCCAATGTCATTTACTTTTAAATTGATATTGAAGAAATATTTTAACTTTTTTAATTATTTTTTTTTAAGTTTTTATTTTTATGGAATGCTACTCCTGATTTTAAATATATCTGTAGTCTTTGTTCTCAGCATCATCGTCACACTGTTGTTTATCCCCAAATGCTTCTTTCTACATTTGATAGAATTTAATTGATTATGTATTTTGAGGCCAATTCTATTGAAAATAAATTATCTACCAAGAATTTAACTAAACTACTTTCCTTTTCATATCCTTCTGATATGCAGGGCTGTTGTGATCATATGGTAGTTGGATTTACAACAACTGTTCAACCAGTGCCTATCATCACTAAAGTTGTGAGTTTGAACCCCGCTCGGACGAGGTTTTCTCAATACAACATTATGTGATAAAGTTTGTCATTGACTTTTGGTCCGGTTCCATCCACCAATAAAACTGACCGGCATGATAATATTATAAATATTGTTGAAAGTGGCATTCAACACCATAACCCTAATTGATACTATTTACCTTGTAATTGATTTTGAATGGTTTTCATCCATGTTTCATCTTTGTTTTTGTAAATAATAGCTAAAACCGTAATAGTTATCAATATGACCAATCACAAGCCTCTCATCAGTCAGACCTACACAGTAATGATAACAACAAAACATATAGAATGCCTAACTTGTGATAAAGGCAGAAAGAAAAAAAATCTATTAAAAGACAGACGTCACATTGTGAGCAAGACTCTTAAATGTTTTATTTTATCATTTTTTGGGGAGTATTTATGAGTGTAAAAATAAATATTAAAAAGTAAAATAATCTAGAGTTTAATATGGTTTCTTTGGTTTTAGATTATTCTGTATATGTTTCCAACATTAAGTTTTAGCTTTTGTTAAAGATTTATTGTTACAAATACAATGTATAATTTTTACAATAGATATTTTTTTGTAATTTTGATTTGTTTGTATTTTAACCATGCCTTATTATTATTTCTACTTTCATTGTTTGGGGGGCCATCAGTCGAAATCATATGATTTATAACTACGTATGCAATCGGTGCCAATCACCACTAATTTGAATCCCTCTCAGGCGAGGTGTACTCGATACAACATTACGTGATAAAGTTTGTCAGTGACTTGTGGCAGGTCGTTGTTTTTTTCCGGGTATTTCGGTTTCCTCCACCAATAAAACTGACTGCCACGATATGGCTGAAATATTGTTGAAAGTGGCGTTAACCACCATACCCTCTACTCCATTTGTTTTCACCATGCCTTACTATTATTTATTCTATGCCATCATTGTTTCTACTTTCGCTTTATTACGAGACTAATACTTATTATTTGCCCAGTTGCAACAAAAGTCTGTCTAGCAACTTCATTCTTTCTCAGTATGTTAGCAATATCTCACCTGTGATACAATACCTGACTAAAATTTTATCATCTATAATTATTTGATTATGTCCCTTGAAGATATAAAACTGGAAGAATGTACATATAATGTAAATATATGAAGCAACTTTTGAAGTCTTTGTCTGCATCTCAAAATATGTATTGAATGGAACATGTTGTGTATGATACAGCTAGCATGTTTAAATAATGCCTTTCAAATATTCTGGTTAAAGAATGAGTGATTGTTGTTTAATGCCAAATGAACATTTTTCAGCTATATCATGGCGAGAATATGTTGCATTTCAATGAGGTAATGTCAAATTTGAACTAGACCAACACGCTGAGTTGTATCTTTATAGCGCTAACTCGCTGAAACTACTCCACAGGTAGACATGTCACTCCACTATGACACATTATCCCGATTCCTAGTCAAACAGTCTTTGTTCTTGCCCCTCAATGTTGCGTGCTTAGCGGAGAAGCAGCAAATATCAATTTTATAGTCTGGTTTAACCCAACCGGGGCTCGAACCCACGATCTACCACACTCAAAGCGAGCAAGTTAACCATTACACCACCGATACGGTTAAAGAATGATCATAAGCAAATATAACCTGAAATACTCATGGCCACATTAAAATATCTTACATTAAATATTTTAAGTCCACTCAAATTTCGTTTTATTAGAAATGTCAAATTTAAGAAATGTTTATGGTATGTTATTCATCAGTCAGAACAATTAGATCTGATTTACCAGTTGCCATTTCCACTGCGTTGACCATTTCCCTCATTTGAGTTTGTCAACGATAAATTTGACAGGCTTTTGCTTCGTGATGATGACCCAGTTATTTCTTCCAAATCCAGCTCGGACCTGAAATGGACCTTGTCCTGACTTTCCAATAAACCAGGTGTTGAAGTAGCAGCACGAGGCTTGACCAGTAACAATTTCCTGTAAACAAAGCAAGTCTTGTATATCTCCTTATAAAACATTGTTAAAATTTGTAAATCAAAGGTTTGGCAAATTGTACCTGTAGGGCACTATTGGACAATAATGGCTACACTTTTGGTTCATTTTGATAATTACTCAATCATTATTGTAATTTCGGCATTTATTGACTTGATATTACATGTACTTTGAAGTTAAGTGTTTACCTTGTCAAATTTGACCGTCTAAACACATATGCAATTCCCTTTATATATTTGATGAAGCCATCAAACACATCTGACGACGAGCTTAGACTTTCAAATTTGTGTTTGAAACAGATGCATATATAAAGTTTGAAGTGAATCTGAAGGGAAAATATAACCATGTATGCACACCTTTAAAGTGGTACTTCGGGCTGTCATGGTCGTAATTGTATGGTAGTTGGATTTACATCTACCTGTGCAATCGGTGCCCATCACCACTAAAGTTGTGAGTTTGAACCCTGTTCATGGAGAGGTGTACTCGATACAATATTATGTTTGTCTGTGACTTGTGACAGGTCGGTGTTTTTCTCCACCAATAAAACTGACCGACACTATATAACTGAAATATTGTTGAAAGTGGCCTTAAATACCATAACCTTCACCCCCTAAAGTGGTACTGTACTAAATAAAAAAAATAAAACTCCTGATGATGAATTGCAAAATCAACCGACCAATACAAAAATGAGTTTTATTTGTTAGTTTTTTTTAGCAAGATGGGTTGCCATTGTTCTGAAGAGAAAACCGAAATCAAGTTTAACTGAAGATAGCTTCAAAAATAAAATAAAATGCATTTAGAAATGCTGAAAACAGAAGAAGTGGCAGAAATAGTTTGTTTTTCGTTGAGGAAACATGGCAGCCAAGATACAAACTGGTGAATAAAAAATAAATAAAACCCAATATGTTTTTCGTTGAGGAAACATGGCAGCCAAGATACAAACTGGTGAATAAAAAATAAATAAAACCTAGTATGACAAACTCTTTATCTACGGGAGGGAGGTGGCTATTCATACAATTCAAGCAAATATTTTTGCCGATTTTGGATCAAGGTACACATGATGGTCGGACTCTTTATTTCACATTTTAAAACTTACCTGACGACATTCCCTTTATTGATTACTTTCTTGGGAGAAGATTGGGTTTCTAAACTCGTACCTGGAAAACTCTGAAAATGTTTGTCTGCATGGACTTTCTGAAATTACAACATTTTCCATATTACAAGTGTTTGAACTTTAGAAATAACCTTTAATATTTAAATATAAATGTATATAATGATATAGACGTCTGTGAAATACCTGCCATTTCTCGTTGAAATAAAAACAATGATTTTAAATTGAAAATAAATAAAAATAATTTTCTTGCTGGAAGTGACTTCATAATTCTTGTTTTCATTGTTATCACTAGGGGTTAGGGTTGGGTTATTATGTTTTTAATGCCACTTTCAACAATATTTAAGATATATCGTGACGGTCAGTTTTATTGGTGGAGGAAACCGGAGAAAACCATCAACCTGCTGCAAGTCACTGACAAATTTGATCACATAATGTTGTATCGAGTGCACCTCACCCGAGAGGGGTTTGAACTCACAATGTTCGTTGTTGTCACTAAGGATTATCTTTGTCTGCCATATAACAAAAAAATAAAGAATGTTTGTATTTAATGTGGGTTTTTCCTAGATTTGTATAAAACATTATATATGTGTCTATATGAAAAACAGGAGAATTAATCCATTATTTTTAATATAAAAAATATGACCCAACTAATGGACAGGTTCGCCGATATAAATGAGACAGAACTTTAAGAAATATTGGAGAATAGAGATGTTGATTTTCATCTTGAAGTCACCATGACGCATTTGGCATTGGGTAGATGTTCATGATACAAAAACCAATCAAAACTTACCAGAAAACCAAACTAGATTGTGTTCAATTTCTTCGTGAAATGTGTGATTAGGTAATAAAACAGTTATTTGATGGATGTGGTTGCAATAGTTCACTTGATCATTTCCATTACTCCCGGCCAAATATTTTGAACTATTGCACCCACCTCCATTAAATAACTATACCATGTTCATGAAAAAGCTACCATATTAAAATTCTTGACATACCTTTGTGTTTGGTACATCATATCGATTATGCTTTGATGGAAATGGTTGACAAAATTGGTCTATTGTCTGATTGAATATGCCTGGTCTATAGTCGTTTGACGGACGTCCAGATGGAATATCCTCTGATGGTACTATCAACACTATTGGCTTTGGACCTTTATCTGGCTTTATAAATTATATGTGATTATTTTACATATATTATTTTATGTAATATTTCAAATAAATGTCAACATAAAAATAAAATAATTATAATTTTGCACAAAAAATATTAATTATAAAATTATATCGCTAGAGTAAGTAAGTGTTGTTAAATGCCAAATGAGCAATTGTTCACCTATATTATGGCGAGAACAAGTTACATTTAAATGAGATGATGATGATATCCGTTTTGAGCATACCTGATGAAGGTTATTCCAGAAATGCGTTGTGCACACTAAATTGATATCTACATCTCTCTGTGCTAGACCAACATGCTTAATTGATATCTACATCTCTGTGCTAGACCAACACGCTTAATTGATATCTACATCTCTCTGTGCTAGACCAACACACTTAATTGATATCTACATCTCTGCTAGATCAACACGCTTAATTGATATCTACATCTCTCTGTGCTAGACCAACACGCTTAATTGATATCTACATCTCTCTGTGCTAGACCAACACGCTTAATTGATATCTACATCTCTGTGCTAGACCAACACGCTTAATTGATATCTACATCTCTCTGTGCTAGACCAACACACTTAATTGATATCTACATCTCTCTGTGCTAGACCAACACGCTTAATTGATATCTACATCTCTCTGTGCTAGACCAACACGCTTAATTGATATCTACATCTCTGTGCTAGACCAACATGCTTAATTGATATCTACATCTCTGCTAGACCAACACGCTTAATTGATATCTACATCTCTGTGCTAGACCAACATGCTTAATTGATATCTACATCTCTCTGTGCTAGACCAACATGCTTAATTGATATCTACATCTGTGCTAGACCAACACGCTAAATCGATATCAACATCTCTGTGCTAGACCAACACGCTTAATTGATATCTACATCTCTGTGCTAGACTAACATGCTTAATTGATATCTACATCTCTCTGCTAGACCAACATGCTTAATTGATATCTACATCTCTGTGCTAGACCAACACGCTTAATTGATATCTACATCTCTGTGCTAGACCAACACGCTTAATTGATATCTACATTCCGGGGCTAGACCAACACGCTTAATTGATATCTACATCTCTGTGCTAGACTAACACGCTTAATTGATATCTACATCTCTGTGCTAAACCAACACGCTTAATTGATATCTACATCTCTGTGCTAGACCAACACGCTTAATTGATATCTACATCTCTGTGCTAGACCAACACGCTTAATTGATATCTACATCTCTCTAAGCTAGACCAACATGCTTAATTGATATCTACATCTCTGTGCTAGACCAACATGCTTAATTGATATCTACATCTCTGTGCTAGACCAACACGCTTAATTGATATCTACATCTCTGTGCTAGACCAACACGCTTAATTGATATCTACATCTCTGTGCTAGACCAACACGCTTAATTGATATCTACATCTCTGTGCTAGACCAACACGCTTAATTGATATCTACATCTCTGTGCTAGACCAACACGCTTAATTGATATCTACATCTCTGTGCTAGACCAACACGCTTAATTGATATCTACATCTCTGTGCTAGACCAACACGCTTAATTGATATCTACATCTCTGTGCTAGACCAACACGCTTAATTGATATCTACATCTCTGTGCTAGACTAACATGCTTAATTGATATCTACATCTCTCTGTGCTAGACCAACACGCTTAATTGATATCTACATCTCTGTGCTAGACCAACACACTTAATTGATATTTACATCTCTGTGCTAGACCAACACGCTTAATTGATATCTACATCTCTCTAAGCTAGACCAACACGCTTAATTGATATCTACATCTCTGTGCTAGACCAACATGCTTAATTGATATTTACATTTCTCCGTGCTAGACCAACACGCTTAATTGATATCTACATCTCTGTGCTAGACCAACATGCTTAATTGATATCTACATCTCTCTGTGCTAGACCAACACACTTAATTGATATCTACATCTCTGTGCTAGACTAACACGCTTAATTGATATCTACATCTCTGTGCTAGACCAACACGCTTAATTGATATCTACATCTCTGTGCTAGACCAACACGCTTAATTGATATCTACATCTCTCTGTGCTAGACCAACACGCTTAATTGATATCTACATCTCTGTGCTAGACCAACATGCTTAATTGATATCTACATCTCTCTGTGCTAGACCAACACGCTTAATTGATATCTACATCTCTGTGCTAGACCAACATGCTTAATTGATATCTACATCTCTGTGCTAGACCAACATGCTTAATTGATATCTACATCTCTGTGCTAGACCAACACGCTTAATTGATATCTACATCTCTGTGCTAGACCAACATGCTTAATTGATATCTACATCTCTCTGTGCTAGACCACCACGCTTAATTGATATCTACATCTCTGTGCTAGACCAACATGCTTAATTGATATCTACATTTCTGTGCTAGACCAACATGCTTAATTGATATCTACATCTCTGTGCTAGACCAACACGCTTAATTGATATCTACATCTCTGTGCTAGACCAACATGCTTAATTGATATCTACATCTCTCTGTGCTAGACCACCACGCTTAATTGATATCTACATCTCTGTGCTAGACCAACATGCTTAATTGATATCTACATCTCTGTGCTAGACCAACACACTTAATTGGATTTTTATAGTGCTCACTCAGTGAAACAAAAGTCTGCTGATAGATATGATTCCGAGCCAATCAGTCTTTGCTCATATTTCTGAAAGCTGTGCACTTAGCGGAGATCCAGAAAATACCAATTTTATGAGTCGTTGGCATGACCCAAACAGGGCTTGAACCCACAATCTACTGGACTCTATGCAAGCACACTAACCATTACACCATGGATTCAGTTTAGTATCACCAGACTAGGAATCACTTACTACAATACTATTCACTAAGAGCTTGAAGATACCAAAGGGGTAATCAGAATCCATAAATCGAAGGACAGACAACACAATGGCCAAAAAAAAAGACAAACATCGATCTACAAAACATGAACCCAACAAAAAATCGGAGGGTGAACTCAGGTGCTCCGGAAGGGTAGGTAGTTCCTGCTCAACTAGTGACACCCGTCATGTTAATCTAGTTACAAACCTGGTGATAAGTCATGAATGAGAAAAGGACCAGGACTAATATAATTTCAATGATTGAATTTATGGATAAGACGAATTATTTTCTTCTGCATTATCTGCCTATCGGGTGAAGGATTGTTTTCATTCTGCCATTTTCTGGTGAGCAGTTTTTCATCTATTTCCACTATGCAGCATGACAAGGTCTACTCAATTGTATGTTTGAATGTTATATTTTATTGTCTTGCTACAAAAGTTTTTTTCTCTCCCTATTTTCAATGATTCTTCTCTGGTAATTTGACAGTAATTTTTACTGATATCTGAACATTTTGTAATTATATACATAATTTTCTGTTATTCAATTAAAAAAGGGTTAGGGTTATAGTGTTTAACTTTCAACAATATTTCAGTTATATCATGGCGGTCAGTTTTATCGATGGAGGAAACCGGAGTACCCAGAGAAAACCACTAACCTGCCGCAAGTCACTGACAAACTTTATCGTATAATGAATGTTGTATCAATTACATTTCACCTGAACGGGATTCGAACTCACATCGTTAGTGGTGATAGGCACCGATTGCATAGGTAGTTGTAAATGCAACTACCATACGATCACGACGACGACCCCCAATTAAAAAAGCACCTGATCTGACATGTGGTATTGCATTTTACTCATTGTTTTCATTATTTTCCTTTTATTTGTAATAATTGAACATTGTTTTGAATCTGTTGTTGTGTGTACTATGATTGGTAGAAGACAGAAGAACCAAATAAATTGAATTTATCAACAGTTTCATAAGCATTCATATTTTTACACACCTGTACCAGTTCGTAATTATCAACAGAAATATATCATAGAATAACAGCAGTTTTAAAGATCGAGTCTAACATTATCACTAGTATCGCAGTGAGGCCGATAGGACGAGACCTTCAAAACATACATTATTGTTTTTGTCGGTATTAAATGTCATAATGTGACGTAACACTGACTGATATTTTCCAGTATCAGTCACTTAGTTGATACTGACAATATCACTCTGTGAGATCATAGGAAAAATGTCCATATTGCTCATAAGTAAAATTATGTCATTATAACTTATATGTGACATAATTATGCTACAATAACATATCACTAAAACCTAGGGGTGTGATATTATTCCATGTGATATTGAGACTTCTATTGACCTCTAGTCATATCAGATCATGACAACTATACATATACATGGATCTAATTTTACTCCATTATGTAATTATACATGTACATGCCTATGATACAAAATGAAGCTGAATTGAAAATGGATCAGTTTTTGCAGTATCTACCAAGCACTTTGAAGTTGGGGGGATATGTTATCCTTCGAAAAATTTTGTTCTATGCTAATTGCACAAAAGCTGGAAAAAAGGTCACAAATCATGAAATGACTTTTACACAAGACCATTCCACAAATATGTCTTGATATGTATTCATTATTTCCTTTTGCTTGGCTTCACCTCCTAACATTTTCTTCATATCACAAATGCTTTGATTGGTCAATTACATATTATGATGTCACACCGGTAAAGAGAATACTGACCAGTAATTCTAACTTGAGGACTGTCCATGGCATGTAATACGGCCCAACAAACTCTTGTCTCGTGCAAGGATCCTTAGCATAACCTGTAGTTATAGACGACATGTGTATTTTATTATTACATTGTATTTAATATTATAATATAGTATCAAATATGTAGATTTCTTTGTAAAATAAAAATGTAATATATTCCGATATTTTTTACTAGTCTTCCTTTATAAATATACCTAAAAAGTAGAGCATTTCCAAATGAGCTAAACAATATTGCATTCCATTCTTTCTCCTTAAAGTTTGGTATGCACTGGAGAGGTTCCGAGTAAAACAATATTTGCACGCAAGCAGACGAGAGATAAATAAGATGGCGGAATTATATTGAATACATGTTGCAAAGAAATATGGATAAATGTAATTGTCACAGACTGAAATATTTGGTACTATATTATAAAAGTGTAATTGCACTAATATTAGTGAATATTGTCCCTCGCAAGGTCGTGCAATATGATATACTGCTCGGGACAATATTCGTCAATATTAGTTCAATAACCCTATAATACTTGCTTAACTTCAGCAAACTAACAAGATGTCAGAAATAAATCTTAAAATCTCACAGAGAATGTTAAGGTTTGTATGACAGAAGTAAGTGAGTGATTGTTGTTTAAACAACAAATGAGAAAATTTTCAACTATATATTGGTTATACAAGGATGATGTCCACGTTTTACTAGACCAACACCCTTAGTTGGATTTTTATAGCGCTAGATCACTGAAACAACAGTCCGTGGATAGACATGTCAACTCAGACACATTATTCTGATTCCGAGGCGACTTACTTAGCGCTGCGTGTTTAGCGTAGAAGGAAAAAAAACCACCAATTTAATAGTCTTGATTTAACCTGACCGGGGATGGAACCCATGATATACCACACCCTAACCATTACACCATTGATGTTGTTTTTGTTTGACAGAAAGAAATAATTTAAACATGGAACACAACACGATGACTACCAATAACTTTTGGAGATTTAAAATGATAAGAAAAAAAAATTGCTTTACAGAAATATGCTCCGTTAATATGTTACTCTATTATTGGACTGTTGTTGACATAAAGTGCATTATCCTGCACTTGTTCTATTTGAGCAAATTCCATTGACTGGATAATGTTTTGTTATATACTGTCACTAACCGAAATAAATCTTTTTCTGGTACCCTTCCACATGTTACCTGTTGAGGTTTGGGAACCTTATTGTCGAGGGCGGATTTAGATGAAGCGAGACCTTAAATCTAATGCACTTGCGAGGCCCCTCCAAATCCCCAACCTTGCGACTAGAGGAAGATAGAAGAGTATTTTAAACAAAATTCAGTGAAGTTGAGGATGATGATGGGTGTTTTAAATTCCACAATTCCTCTTCTAAAGGACATAAGCCAATGACGGCGAAACAAATGTGTGATGTCTGACAACACCTTGTGTTTTCAACTTATCTATCTCACTGTTTTTTTTATGGAAGGACAAAACTAATACAGAAATCAATTCTAGTGTAGAGTTATTGGCTTAAGACAGTATTATTCTGAAATGGAGTGCAAGGAAAATTACAAAAGGGTTATGGTGGCATCAGTAAGAAAGGTCTATGACAATGTTAACTAGTATGACTGTGAGCACAGCTCACTAAGATATACCCCCCGCTCCCCACATCTGTCCAACCTATTTCCATAATCACAACATTACTGATTGTTCCAACCAAAAATGAAAGGGACCCTCCTCTCTTCACCGGTAAGCTGCTGATAAAATTTCAAAACATTCTGAGAAACACTACTCAAGTTATCATACGATATAGGGTAAAAATCCTATTTTCCGTCATATCATGTCCAATAACTCTGGAACGGCAAAAGTGAAAATCGTCAAAATGAAAGGGATCCTCCTCTCTTCACCGGTAAGCTGCTGATAAAATTTCAAAACATTCTGAGAAACACTACTCAAGTTATCATACGACATAGGGTAAAAATCCTATTTTCCGTCATATCAAGTCCAATAACTCTGGAACGGTAAAAGTGAAAATCGTCACAAATGAGGTGATAAAATTTCAAAACATTCTGAGAAACACTACTCAAGTTATCATACGACATAGGGTAAAAATCCTATTTTCCGTCATATCAAGTCCAATAACTCTGGAACGGTAAAAGTGAAAATCGTCACAAATGAAAGGGATCCTCCTCTCTTCATCGGTAAGCTGGTGATAAAATTTCAAAACATTCTAAGAAACACTACTCAAGTTATCTTACGACATAGGGTAAAAATCCTATTTTCCGTCATATCAAGTCCAATAACTCTGGAACGGCAAAAGTGAAAATCGTCAAAAAAGAAAAGGATCCTCCTCTCTTCACCAGTAAACAGCTGATAAAATTTTAAAAGATTCTAAGAAACACAACTCAAGTTATCGTACAACATAGGATTTGTCTACAGACGGACGGACATGGTGAAACCAGTATACCCTCCTACAACTTCGTTGCGGGGGGTATAATAATATTATACACCTTGGTCGGAAGTCCCCTAGATTTTGAGGTCCTAGGCCTCAGCCTTTCAAGCCTATAGATAAATCCGGCACTGCTAATTGTAAATCCAGTTCACTTTCTGTTGACAGAAAATATCAAAAGGGGCAATCAAGGGATAATTATATAATTTTATTATTTAATTCAAAATATAAACGTCAAAGGATTAATGTAATATTTCTGTAGGATAAACACAATATTAATGCAGTGTCTTAAAATATAAAGATTATGTGTATTCGGCACAAAACTGGAGAAAGGCTCAGTGAATCTTGCCTTTATCACAGGATTTAAGCTTCATAAACATAAACTTTATATTGTAAGACACTGCACTAATATTGTCTATTTATAGAATTTTGTACTGATAAGCCTACCATTTATTAAGATGACATCACACATTGATGAGTCAATAGTTAGCATATTGTCTTCTAATGTATTGTTAAACCTACCATTAATTAAGGTGACATCACACATTGACGAGTCAATAGTTAACATATTGTCTTCTAATGTACTGATAAACCTACCATTAATTAAGATAACGTCACACATTGACAAGTCAATAGTTAGCATATTGTCTTCTAATGTACTGATAAACCTACCATTAATTAAGATAACGTCACACATTGATGAGTCAATAGTTAACATATTGTCTTCTAATGTACTGTTAAACCTACCATTAATTAAGATAACATCACACATTGACGAGTCAATAGTTAACATATCGTCTTCTAATGTACTGTTAAACCTACCATTAATTAAGATAACGTCACATATTGACGAGTCAATAGTTAACATATTGTCTTCTAATGTACTGATAAACCTACCATTAATTAAGATAACGTCACACATTGACGAGTCAATAGTTAACATATTGTCTTCTAATGTACTGTTAAACCTACCATTAATTAAGATGACATCACACATTGATGAGTCAATAGTTAACATATTGTCTTCCAATGTACCGGTACTTAAGATGTACGAGTTTTCTAACTTTAATTTTATTTTTTCTTTGGTCCATCCCTGAAAGAAAGAATATAAACTAAAGAGATGATGAGAAAAGTACTGCTTTTTTTAGTTAGATTTGGTAGTTGTTTTGGACTTTTTTCAGTCAGATTTGGTAGTTGTTTTGGACTTTTTGACATTGCAGGATAAACACAATATAAATACAGTGTTGGTAAAAATAAGAATAGCTTTTCTACCCGTTTCTAATGCTTAGATTTGTGTATATCTGAATTGCCTTTGGAAATCCAATTATTAATAAATAGCTGCGCCAAGAGAGCATGATACGCCCGTCGTCAACATTCATACAATATTTGTAAAGACTTTCTTTTCCATAACTCTTGAATAAAAAAATCTAAATTTCACCAAAAAGTATACAGACCGTAAGACTATCAATTCCAATAACTGTGCGAAGTTTGAAGTGAATTTGCCAAGGGGTTCTCAATTTACAGCGAGACATACGAAAAATCGACTACAATTTGATGAAAAAAGTCCCATAACTCTGGAATGAAAAAAAAAATCGAAATTTCACCAAAAAGTATACAGACCGTAAGACTATCAATTCCAATAACTGTGCGAAGTTTGAAGTGAATTGGCCAGGGGGTTCTCAATTTACAGTGTGACATACGAAAAATCACCTACAATTTGATGAATAAAGTCCCATAACTCTGGAATGAAAAATTGAAATTTCACCAAAATGTATACAGACCATAAGACTATCAATTCCAATAACTGTGCGAAGTTTGAAGTGAATTGGCCAAGGGGTTCTTAATTTACAGCGCGACATACGAAAAATCGCCTACAAATTGATGAATAAAGTCCCACAACTCTGGAATGAAAAATCGAAATTTCACCAAAAAGTATACAGACCATAAGACTATCAATTCCAATAACTATGCAAAGTTTAAAGTGAATTGGCAAAGGGGTTCTCAATTTACAGCGCGACACAACTCTGGAATGAAAATTCGAAATTTCACCATAAAGTATACAGACCGTAAGACCATCAATTCCAATAACTCTGTGAAATTTAAAGTGAATTGGCCAAGGGGTTCTTAAGTTAGAGCGTGACATGTGAAACGGACGGACGGACAGTCGGACATTGGTATACCATAATACGTCCCGTCTTAAAGACGGATGTATAAAAAGGGTTTGGATCCCATTAAATGCTTAAAACCTTGCCATATTTGCATGCCTGTCTCAAGCCAGGACCTGGATTTCCAATGTCGTTGGTTTTTTTTATGTTCAATGATAGAAGGTGCGAGTTGATAGTTTGCTTTGTTGATATTGGTGGAATTGTTGACCATTCCTGTTTAAAAAAAATTGATAACCATATAGAGTTAGGGTTATGGTGTTTAATGCCACTTTTAATAATACTTCAGTTATATCGTAGCATTCAGTTTTATTGGTGGAGGAAACCAGAGTACAGAAAGAAAACCACCAACCTGTCGCAAGTCACTGACAAACTTTATCACATAATGTTGTATCGAGTACACCTCGCCTGAGCGGGATCCAAACTCACAACGTTAGTGGTGATGGGTACTGATTGCATAGGTAGTCATAAATCTAACTACCATACGATCATGACCATGACTGCCTCTATTTACTATATAAATTAATTAGAATAATAACAAGGTTTCACTTAATTATCCTAGATTATTATATAGATAGGTGTGAATTATGGGGATTTGTCCGTGAAATAAATTCCGGTATCTCACATGTGAGATATCAGTTTTTTCCCACCCGAACTACTTTTACACAGCTATACATGTGGTGGTTACGTCCCTTGTTGTGTTACAGGGAATACACATACGGTTGTAAACTGAAAAAAATTCCGCGAAATGTCATTGACGACTTTGGCACATAACCAATATGACGTCATATGAAGATTTCCAGTTTGAAACGTAAAGATTAGACGTTATTTGGCTTCATGTATGCTTCAATTGTGATCTAATTTAACTAAAATAAGTTTTCAAGGTAAGCATTTTAATTATTTTTGTGCATTGTTGTAAATATGACATGTAGGATTTCACAGTTTCAAGATGGCAGATCCTTCCAGTTGAACCCCTTAGTATAATTGCTCATAGATTCATATGCGTGGAATGAAATATACAAATAAAACTAGAAAAGAAGTATGCCCCCACACTTGATAATTATGGACAAAGTTGTTTTGTTAGGAGTGATTGAAAAAAAATGAAGTGTGTCTGTAAGACACAAATGATGCCCCCGCCTGACCATCAAAATCCTGTGGACATGCACAATTCCATTATGTGTATAAACATCCTACAAAATATTAAAGCTGTAGCTCCAAAACTGTAGGAGGAGATAGCCGGACAAACCATGTATCTATATCCGGACGGACGAACAAAATGACTAAGTCCAACTACCTGCCATTTTGAGAATATTTGAAGAAAATCTAAATCCTGTGGGCATACACACCTCCATTATGTGTATAAACATCCTAAAACATATTAAAGCTGTAGCTCCAAAACTGTAGGAGGAGATAGCCGGACAAACCATGTATCTATATCCGGACGGACGAACAGACGGACATGGGGTAAATTAATATGCCCCCCCGACTCTTCATCGCGGGGGCATAAAAAAGGATATGTAAGAAACTTTGAAAGTCTATATAATAAACAGTATAACCAAATCATACATTTTGAATATCAAAATAATACCACTCGTGATCGAAAACGCATTAACGATTAAACTCGCTTAATCCATATGCGTACTTCAGTCACTCATGGTCTTATTTTGATATTCAAAATCTACGATTAGTTATACTATATTTATTTCTCTTCTAACTATTTGATGCATTCATATTTCACAGCAATTTTCCCCCCGTTCAATTCATTTTATTAAACTCGTCATCTCAAAATTCAAAATGGACAAGCTAAGTTAGCCAACAGACCATGATCAAAAGAAATTAATTGACGGCAAAAATAGCAGACAAGTAATGAAAACTGTAATAACCACATGCCCAGATGGTTTTGTTTGGTTTTATGGTGTTTAATGCCACTTTCAACAATATTTCTGTTATATCGTGGCGGTCAGGTTTATTAGTGGAGAAAAACGGAGCACTCGGAGAAAACCACCGACCTGCCGCAAGTCACTGACAAACTTTATCACATAATGTTGTACACCTCACCCTGTGCGAGATTTGAACTCACATCAGTGGTGATAGGCACAGATTGCAAAGGTAGTTGTAAATCCAACTACCATATGATCATGACCAAATGTACCGGTAGTGTTAAAATATCGACTGAAGTAGAGTACCCCTAGGAGCTGTTCACAATCAATTTAGGGTAGACTCATTGTTGAAGACCTACTGTGACAGTAAAATGTAGAATAGCCGAAAAAGTGTTGTTCCTTTACTTTAATTTGTGTCTAAGTGTAAAGTTGGAGAGTCTCTCATGTTCATTTACATTAGTTTGTGTCTTATGTGTACAGTTGGATAGTCTCTCATGTTCATTTACATCCATATCCTTTCTTACTAATACAACATTATTTGAATAAAAAAAAATGTTGAAACTGAAACCATCAGACATTCAGACGAGTCTGCTGTAGAGGTTGTATCTGAAATACTGATAAAATTTCTTCTATCAAAAAATAAGAATTTGAAAGTTTCCAACGACAAAATAAATTGACAGTTGTTTTAGTTTGTTGTGAAATTAAAATTTACAATTTTGTTCATGTGTGTCACCTGCTATCAATTTACTTTATTGAACACCAAAATGGTCGGCATATAACAGTTGAGAACTGGTTATTTTGGGAAACAGCATGTTTATTGTCCCCATAAAGACTTTTTAGTATTTTTGGGGACCATGGTATTGCTATGTCCATATTTACAGGAAATCAGGATAATAGCAAGTGTATTTTCTTCCGAAACTCAGAGACACAAACTATTTCCCGACACAAAGTAAAGGGAAATAGTCGGGTGTCGAGGAGGAAAATAAACTAGTCTTTTAACTGTAAATTCCTTAGAGTTCAAATTTTTTTTTAATCATTCCATTGCCTATTTATAGCATGTCATCCTCAAAATTTCAATAAATGTATATAAGTATAATCTACTCAAAATTCCAGTAAATAACATACACCTATTTTCTAGCTATGGGGAAAATAACCAGTTGATTTTTACTCCGAGACACCAACTATTTCCTGAAGCAAAGTGGACAGAAATAGTTGGGAGTTAAGGGGGAAAATAACCCTGCTAATATGTCTTTTACTGTACCAAAAACAACCTAAGAAATATGAAACAATATGGCTATTACAAAGATACAAATATAACTTAAAGTAATATTAATAATAAAAGATCAACAGCAACAAAAAAACCATAACTAAATGACAGGTAACATTATGTTATACTCACTTTAACCTGGAAACAATTAAAGAGAGATCAATAAATAAATATGATATATAGAGCACTGTCATTTCAATTACTTTCGTTGGTATCAATTTTTGTGGATTTGTAGAAAATGAGATGTTTGTTGACTTTTTACTTTGTTGTTTTGATACTTGTTGATAATGTATCTATATATATGACTTTCTTGATGCACTAAATTTCGTGCTTTATCAGTTCCAACGAAAACCAAGAAAATGTTTTATTTATTTATTTATTGATTTTTGGTGTTTAATGCCACTTTCAGCAATATTTCAGCTATATCATGGCGACCAGTATTAGTGGTAGAAGAAGCCAGAGTACCCGGAGAGAACCACCGACCATGGGCAAGTAACTGGTAAACTTGATCACTTTTTTTTTGTAATTTACAAAGCCAGGCGTGAACCCACGCCGTATTGGTGATAGGCCTGTATGAGTTGTTAGGTAATCCAACTCATTGAGCCACCCGGGCCCCACATTTTGTTGTAATTTGGCAAAAATGGTAGCCCTCCAAGAAAATGAGTATTCAACGAATAAAAATGAATTAACAGAAACCTATAACATTACATCTGCCTTGATGTTTTTATACACATATATTGAGATGACAGCGTGAGTGTGTTTGTCGCTTACTGTGTAGTATGGCTCATACATGGGGATCACACTGTTCCTTGCCTGTGGATCAAATTATAGTCCCGTGTCCTACCTTGCTTGGTAATCACAATTTTCTCTACAGTTGAGAACAAATTACTTTTCTGCTTGATTGCAAAAAAAAAAAATGCTCTTAGGTTTATCAAAATTGTCCGATTTAAAATCCTTTTCAAAGTTATGTTTCTTTTCCACTGTCGGCTGTGTAATATTGAGAGACAATTTTTATGATCGTAATGCTTTATACAGTATATTTTGAATGACAATCAAATTTTATACACTTTACTGACACTGCCAGATTTTGATATTGTAGAAATAGTCTTTGAAGTACTAAATGTATATTTAGCTTAGTAACACATGTGTTTTCGTCCCAAAAAGATAAGTATGCATGCTCGACATCCTCAAGTTCTCTTAACTGACTAATAAGGTCATAACATTTACCGATCATACTATTGTATTTCTGACGGCTCATTGAAGATGCGAAAGTGTAAAGTGTAAATGTTGTTTGACTCTTAAGTAGTGTGAACTCAAGACAAATCATTTTCCCGGATAACTTAAAGTATAAATCTGGTTTGTTTGTAGTAGTTTTCAACTAAATTTATTCCCTGATATCTTGAATACTCTACTATTTCAAAGAAAAGTGGTCATTCCCTTTTTAACTTAACCACAGTGAGATTGGACTGTACATTAAAAATTTAATTGTGATATTCCAGTAAATACCTGATAATTGTGATACTTCATTAGCGTATTAGTAGCAATTCTGTTAGCACACACATGCCAAAGTCTGTACTCCAAAGGAGGATCAATATCATTGAAATGTATAAATGCAGTTTCCATGTCAGCCAGACTGACAAATAATACCTGAAATAACATTCTTTGTAATATAAATGACCTCTTTTCTTATGATGTTTTATGATTTAATAAGCTTAAAACTGTGTTTTTTAGAAAACCATTGTCATTATCTACAATAGATATAGTACCATACTCAATTAATCACCCATTAAAACCTTGTTGAATTCAAATGCAAATGGGCAGGGCCTATACCATGGCACAACATGCAGATACGATTGTTGTACCATCATAGCTTAAGCTCTGTGCCAAATGTCAATCATTTCCTTTCTGTTACAACATATATATGATAGACTCAGATCGACGTCCAATCTCTAATCGATGTCCTCTCCTCAAATCGGTGCTCATTGATGTCATTATTTCAAATAACGGTATTCTCAAATCGAAGTTCTTTCCAAATTCTCAGATCTATGGCAAATTTATTGCTATCAAATTGATGTATTTTTCAGAGCGATCCTATTATTGAAAAAAATTTGAAAGCAAAACCTATATAAGACACTGATTGGGGTTGAAAGTTCAAAATTCAAAATGGATGAGCAGTGGGTGCTTTCAAGCAGTTTTTATGTACATTGAACTATGTGCTATTCTATGTTTAATTTTTAATATTTGTGAAACCTATAACTATTTACTATAATTCTCATTTTCCTGTTTTAAAAGCGACATACTGTAAATTGAGAAATAATCGTAATGACAGTTTTGCCTTGTGTGTTTTTTAACCTGTTTTTTTTATTTTGTTTTGTTTGTTGTTAGCACTCTATAATATCATCAATATAGTGTCATATATAGAAATAATAAGGGCTTTCAATGATTTCTCAACTTATATTCAATAGGGCCAGGATAAACACAGTAAGATCTTATCTACAGTAACTATAAAAAAAAAGCATAGGTATTATTTTCTGGTCTTGTCGCTGCTCCATCATTGCTTCAAAAACCTGCCCTAACGGGTGTGACGTCATTTGAAGCATACGTAGGTGACCTCATTGGGCGTCGATTTGAGAAAGTGAAAAACGGCCATATATTTGAGAATTGGACGCCGATTTAAGGATTGGACGTCGATATGCGTCTTACATATATACCAGGTGTCTTACTCAGATTTCTTTGTTTAAAGTTAATTTATAAGCACCGTGGTATATATAATACTTGTATACAGATTTCTAGAATAATCGTAAAACATCAGGGTTCAACACAGGAAGACATGTGAACATTGTAATCTTAAAATATCAGGGTTCAACACAGGAAGACACGTGAACATTGTAATCTTAAAACATCAGGGTTCAACACAGGAAGACATGTGAACATTGTAATCTTAAAACATCAGGGTTCAACACAGGAAGACATGTGAACATTGTAATCTTAAAATATCAGGGTTCAACACAGGAAGACATGTGAACATTGTAATCTTAAAATATCAGGGTTCAACACAGGAAGACATGTGAACATTGTAATCTTAAAACATCAGGGTTCAACACAGGAAGACATGTGAACATTGTAATCTTAAAACATCAGGGTTCAACACAGGAAGACATGTGAACATTGTAATCTTAAAACATCAGGGTTCAACACAGGAAGACATGTGAACATTGTAATCTTAAAATATCAGGGTTCAACACAGGAAGACATGTGAACATTGTAATCTTAAAACATCAGGGTTCAACACAGGAAGACATGTGAACATTGTAATCTTAAAACATCAGGGTTCAACACAGGAAGACATGTGAACATTGTAATCTTAAAACATCAGGGTTCAACACAGGAAGACATGTGAACATTGTAATCTTAAAACATCAGGGTTCAACACAGGAAGACATGTGAACATTGTAATCTTAAAACATCAGGGTTCAACACAGGAAGACATGTGAACATTGTAATCTTAAAATATCAGGGTTCAACACAGGAAGACATGTGAACATTGTAATCTTAAAACATCAGGGTTCAACACAGGAAGACATGTGAACATTGTAATCTTAAAACATCAGGGTTCAACACAGGAAGACATGTGAACATTGTAATCTTAAAATATCAGGGTTCAACACTGGAAGACATGTGAACATTGTAATCTTAAAACATCAGGGTTCAACACAGGAAGACATGTGAACATTGTAATCTTAAAACATCAGGGTTCAACACAGGAAGACAGGTGAACATTGTAATCTTAAAACATCAGGGTTCAACACAGGAAGACATGTGAACATTGTAATCTTAAAACATCAGGGTTCAACACAGGAAGACATGTGAACATTGTAATCTTAAAACATCAGGGTTCAACACAGGAAGACATGTGAACATTGTAATCTTAAAACATCAGGGTTCAACACAGGAAGACACGTGAACATTGTAATCTAAAAACATCAGGGTTCAACACAGGAAGACACGTGAACATTGTAATCTTAAAACATCAGGGTTCAACACAGGAAGACACGTGACCATTGTAATCTTAAAACATCAGGGTTCAACACAGGAAAACACGTGAACATTGTAATCTTAAAACATCAGGGTTCAACACAGGAAGACACGTGAACATTGTAATCTTAAAACATCAGGGTTCAACACAGGAAGACACGTGAACATTGTAATCTTAAAACATCAGGGTTCAACACAGGAAGACACGTGAACATTGTAATCTTAAAACATCAGGGTTCAACACAGGAAGACATGTGAACATTGTAATCTTAAAACATCAGGGTTCAACACAGGAAGACATGTGAACATTGTAATCTTAAAACATCAGGGTTCAACACAGGAAGACATGTGAACATTGTAATCTTAAAACATCAGGGTTCAACACAGGAAGACATGTGAACATTGTAATCTTAAAACATCAGGGTTCAACACAGGAAGACATGTGAACATTGTAATCTTAAAACATCAGGGTTCAACACAGGAAGACATGTGAACATTGTAATCTTAAAATATCAGGGTTCAACACAGGAAGACATGTGAACATTGTAATCTTAAAACATCAGGGTTCAACACAGGAAGACATGTGAACATTGTAATCTTAAAACATCAGGGTTCAACACAGGAAGACATGTGAACATTGTAATCGTAAAACATCAGGGTTCAACACAGGAAGACATGTGAACATTGTAATCTTAAAACATCAGGGTTCAACACAGGAAGACATGTGAACATTGTAATCGTAAAACATCAGGGTTCAACACAGGAAGACATGTGAACATTGTAATCTTAAAACATCAGGGTTCAACACAGGAAGACATGTGAACATTGTAATCTTAAAACATCAGGGTTCAACACAGGAAGACATGTGAACATTGTAATCGTAAAACATCAGGGTTCAACACAGGAAGACATGTGAACATTGTAATCTTAAAACATCAGGTTCAACACAGGAAGACATGTGAACATTGTAATCTTAAAACATCAGGGTTCAACACAGGAAGACTTGTGAACATTGTAATCTTAAAACATCAGGGTTCAACACAGGAAGACATGTGAACATTGTAATCGTAAGACATCAGGGTTCAACACAGGAAGACATGTGAACATTGTAATCGTAAGACATCAGGGTTCAACACAGGAAGACATGTGAACATTGTAATCGTAAGACATCAGGGTTCAACACAGGAAGACATGTGAACATTGTAATCTTAAAACATCAGGGTTCAACACAGGAAGACATGTGAACATTGTAATCTTAAAACATCAGGGTTCAACACAGGAAGACATGTGAACATTGTAATCGTAAAACATCAGGGTTCAACACAGGAAGACATGTGAACATTGTAATCGTAAAACATCAGGATTCAACACAGGAAGACATGTGAACATTGTAATCGTAAAACATCAGGGTTCAACACAGGAAGACATGTGAACATTGTAATCGTAAAACATCAGGGTTCAACACAGGAAGACATGTGAACATTGTAATCGTAAAACATCAGGGTTCAACACAGGAAGACATGTGAACATTGTAATCTTAAAACATCAGGGTTCAACACAGGAAGACATGTGAACATTGTAATCTTAAAACATCAGGGTTCAACACAGGAAGACATGTGAACATTGTAATCTTAAAACATCAGGGTTCAACACAGGAAGACATGTGAACATTGTAATCTTAAAACATCAGGGTTCAAAACAGGAAGACATGTGAACATTGTAATCTTAAAACATCAGGGTTCAACACAGGAAGACATGTGAACATTGTAATCTTAAAACATCAGGGTTCAACACAGGAAGACATGTGAACATTGTAATCTTAAAACATCAGGGTTCAACACAGGAAGACATGTGAACATTGTAATCTTAAAACATCAGGGTTCAACACAGGAAGACATGTGAACATTGTAATCTTAAAACATCAGGGTTCAACACAGGAAGACATGTGAACATTGTAATCTTAAAACATCAGGGTTCAACACAGGAAGACATGTGAACATTGTAATCTTAAAACATCAGGGTTCAACACAGGAAGACATGTGAACATTGTAATCTTAAAACATCAGGGTTCAACACAGGAAGACATGTGAACATTGTAATCTTAAAACATCAGGGTTCAACACAGGAAGACATGTGAACATTGTAATCTTAAAACATCAGGGTTCAACACAGGAAGACATGTGAACATTGTAATCTTAAAACATCAGGGTTCAACACAGGAAGACATGTGAACATTGTAATCTTAAAACATCAGGGTTCAACACAGGAAGACATGTGAACATTGTAATCTTAAAACATCAGGGTTCAACACAGGAAGACATGTGAACATTGTAATCGTAAAACATCAGGGTTCAACACAGGAAGACATGTGAACATTGTAATCGTAAAACATCAGGGTTCAACACAGGAAGACATGTGAACATTGTAATCTTAAAACATCAGGGTTCAACACAGGAAGACATGTGAACATTGTAATCTTAAAACATCAGGGTTCAACACAGGAAGACATGTGAACATTGTAATCTTAAAACATCAGGGTTCAACACAGGAAGACATGTGAACATTGTAATCTTAAAACATCAGGGTTCAACACAGGAAGACATGTGAACATTGTAATCTTAAAATATCAGGGTTCAACACAGGAAGACATGTGAACATTGTAATCTTAAAACATCAGGGTTCAACACAGGAAGACATGTGAACATTGTAATCTTAAAACATCAGGGTTCAACACAGGAAGACATGTGAACATTGTAATCTTAAAACATCAGGGTTCAACACAGGAAGACATGTGAACATTGTAATCTTAAAACATCAGGGTTCAACACAGGAAGACATGTGAACATTGTAATCGTAAAACATCAGGGTTCAACACAGAAAGACATGTGAACATTGTAATCTTAAAACATCAGGGTTCAACACAGGAAGACATGTGAACATTGTAATCTTAAAACATTAGGGTTCAACACAGGAAGACATGTGAACATTGTAATCTTAAAACATCAGGGTTCAACACAGGAAGACATGTGAACATTGTAATCTTAAAACATCAGGGTTCAACACAGGAAGACATGTGAACATTGTAATCGTAAAACATCAGGGTTCAACACAGGAAGACATGTGAACATTGTAATCTTAAAACATCAGGGTTCAACACAGGAAGACATGTGAACATTGTAATCGTAAAACATCAGGGTTCAACACAGGAAGACATGTGAACATTGTAATCGTAAAACATCAGGGTTCAACACAGGAAGACATGTGAACATTGTAATCGTAAAACATCAGGGTTCAACACAGGAAGACATGTGAACATTGTAATCTTAAAACATCAGGGTTCAACACAGGAAGACATGTGAACATTGTAATCGTAAAACATCATGGTTCAACACAGGAAGACATGTGAACATTGTAATCGTAAAACATCAGGTTTCAACACAGGAAGACATGTGAACATTGTAATCTTAAAACATCAGGGTTCAACACAGGAAGACATGTGAACATTGTAATCTTAAAACATCAGGGTTCAACACAGGAAGACATGTGAACATTGTAATCTTAAAACATCAGGGTTCAACACAGGAAGACATGTGAACATTGTAATCTTAAAACATCAGGGTTCAACACAGGAAGACATGTGAACATTGTAATCTTAAAACATCAGGGTTCAACACAGGAAGACATGTGAACATTGTAATCGTAAAACATCAGGGTTCAACACAGGAAGACATGTGAACATTGTAATCGTAAAACATCAGGGTTCAACACAGGAAGACATGTGAACATTGTAATCGTAAAACATCAGGGTTCAACACAGGAAGACATGTGAACATTGTAATCGTAAAACATCAGGGTTCAACACAGGAAGACATGTGAACATTGTAATCGTAAAACATCAGGGTTCAACACAGGAAGACATGTGAACATTGTAATCGTAAAACATCAGGGTTCAACACAGGAAGACATGTGAACATTGTAATCGTAAAACATCAGGATTCAACACAGGAAGACATGTGAACATTGTAATCTTAAAACATCAGGGTTCAACACAGGAAGACATGTGAACATTGTAATCTTAAAACATCAGGGTTCAACACAGGAAGACATGTGAACATTGTAATCGTAAAACATCAGGGTTCAACACAGGAAGACATGTGAACATTGTAATCTTAAAACATCAGGGTTCAACACAGGAAGACATGTGAACATTGTAATCTTAAAACATCAGGGTTCAACACAGGAAGACATGTGAACATTGTAATCTTAAAACATCAGGGTTCAACACAGGAAGACATGTGAACATTGTAATCTTAAAACATCAGGGTTCAACACAGGAAGACATGTGAACATTGTAATCTTAAAATATCAGGGTTCAACACAGGAAGACATGTGAACATTGTAATCGTAAAACATCAGGGTTCAACACAGGAAGACATGTGAACATTGTAATCTTAAAATATCAGGGTTCAACACAGGAAGACATGTGAACATTGTAATCTTAAAATATCATGGTTCAACACAGGAAGACATGTGAACATTGTAATCTTAAAATATCAGGGTTCAACACAGGAAGACATGTGAGCATTGTAATCTTAAAACATCAGGGTTCAATACAGGAAGACATGTGAACATTGTAATCTTAAAACATCAGGGTTCAACACAGGAAGACATGTGAACATTGTAATCTTAAAATATCAGGGTTCAACACAGGAAGACATGTGAACATTGTAATCTTAAAATATCAGGGTTCAACACAGGAAGACATGTGAGCATTGTAATCTTAAAATATCAGGGTTCAACACAGGAAGACATGTGAACATTGTAATCTTAAAACATCAGGGTTCAACACAGGAAGACATGTGAACATTGTAATCTTAAAATATCATGGTTCAACACAGGAAGACATGTGAACATTGTAATCTTAAAATATCAGGGTTCAACACAGGAAGACATGTGAGCATTGTAATCTTAAAACATCAGGGTTCAACACAGGAAGACATGTGAGCATTGTAATCTTAAAACATCAGGGTTCAACACAGGAAGACATGTGAACATTGTAATCTTAAAACATCAGGGTTCAACACAGGAAGACATGTGAACATTGTAATCTTAAAATATCAGGGTTCAACACAGGAAGACATGTGAGCATTGTAATCTTAAAATATCAGGGTTCAACACAGGAAGACATGTGAACATTGTAATCTTAAAACATCAGGGTTCAACACAGGAAGACATGTGAACATTGTAATCTTAAAATATCATGGTTCAACACAGGAAGACATGTGAACATTGTAATCTTAAAATATCAGGGTTCAACACAGGAAGACATGTGAGCATTGTAATCTTAAAACATCAGGGTTCAACACAGGAAGACATGTGAGCATTGTAATCTTAAAACATCAGGGTTCAACACAGGAAGACATGTGAACATTGTAATCTTAAAACATCAGGGTTCAACACAGGAAGACATGTGAACATTGTAATCTTAAAACATCAGGGTTCAACACAGGAAGACATGTGAACATTGTAATCTTAAAACATCAGGGTTCAACACAGGAAGACATGTGAACATTGTAATCTTAAAACATCAGGGTTCAACACAGGAAGACATGTGAACATTGTAATCTTAAAACATCAGGGTTCAACACAGGAAGACATGTGAACATTGTAATCTTAAAACATCAGGGTTCAACACAGGAAGACATGTGAACATTGTAATCTTAAAACATCAGGGTTCAACACAGGAAGACATGTGAACATTGTAATCTTAAAACATCAGGGTTCAACACAGGAAGACATGTGAACATTGTAATCTTAAAACATCAGGGTTCAACACAGGAAGACATGTGAACATTGTAATCTTAAAACATCATGGTTCAACACAGGAAGACATGTGAACATTGTAATCTTAAAACATCAGGGTTCAACACAGGAAGACATGTGAACATTGTAATTTTAAAACATCAGGGTTCAACACAGGAAGACATGTGAACATTGTAATCTTAAAACATCAGGGTTCAACACAGGAAGACATGTGAACATTGTAATCTTAAAACATCAGGGTTCAACACAGGAAGACATGTGAACATTGTAATCTTAAAACATCATGGTTCAACACAGGAAGACATGTGAACATTGTAATCGTAAAACATCAGGGTTCAACACAGGAAGACATGTGAACATTGTAATCTTAAAACATCAGGGTTCAACACAGGAAGACATGTGAACATTGTAATCTTAAAACATCAGGGTTCAACACAGGAAGACATGTGAACATTGTAATCTTAAAACATCAGGGTTCAACACAGGAAGACATGTGAACATTGTAATCTTAAAATATCATGGTTCAACACAGGAAGACATGTGAACATTGTAATCTTAAAACATCAGGGTTCAACACAGGAAGACATGTGAACATTGTAATCTTAAAATATCAGGGTTCAACACAGGAAGACATGTGAACATTGTAATCTTAAAATATCAGGGTTCAACACAGGAAGACATGTGAACATTGTAATCGTAAAACATCAGGATTCAACACAGGAAGACATGTGAACATTGTAATCTTAAAATATCAGGGTTCAACACAGGAAGACATGTGAACATTGTAATCTTAAAACATCAGGGTTCAACACAGGAAGACATGTGAACACTGTAATCTTAAAACATCAGGGTTCAACACAGGAAGACATGTGAACATTGTAATCGTAAAACATCAGGGTTCAACACAGGAAGACATGTGAACATTGTAATCGTAAAACATCAGGGTTCAACACAGGAAGACATGTGAACATTGTAATTGTAAAACATCAGGGTTCAACACAGGAAGACATGTGAACATTGTAATCTTAAAACATCAGGGTTCAACACAGGAAGACATGTGAACATTGTAATCTTAAAATATCAGGGTTCAACACAGGAAGACATGTGAACATTGTAATCGTAAAACATCAGGGTTCAACACAGGAAGACATGTGAACATTCTAATCTTAAAATATCAGGGTTCAACACAGGAAGACATGTGAACATTGTAATCTTAAAACATCAGGGTTCAACACAGGAAGACATGTGAACATTGTAATCTTAAAACATCAGGGTTCAACACAGGAAGACATGTGAACATTGTAATCTTAAAACATCAGGGTTCAACACAGGAAGACATGTGAACATTGTAATCTTAAAATATCAGGGTTCAACACAGGAAGACATGTGAACATTGTAATCTTAAAACATCAGGGTTCAACACAGGAAGACATGTGAACATCATGGTTCAACACAGGAAGACATGTAAACATTGTAATCTTAAAACATCTGGGTTCAACACAGGAAGACATGTGAACATTGTAATCTTAAAATATCAGGGTTCAACACAGGAAGACATGTGAACATTGTAATCTTAAAATATCAGGGTTCAACACAGGAAGACATGTGAACATTGTAATCTTAAAACATCAGGGTTCAACACAGGAAGACATGTGAACATTGTAATCTTAAAACATCAGGGTTCAACACAGGAAGACATGTGAACATTGTAATCTTAAAACATCAGGGTTCAACACAGGAAGACATGTGAACATTGTAATCTTAAAATATCAGGGTTCAACACAGGAAGACATGTGAACATTGTAATCTTAAAACATCAGGGTTCAACACAGGAAGACATGTGAACATTGTAATCTTAAAACATCAGGGTTCAACACAGGAAGACATGTGAACATTGTAATCTTAAAACATCAGGGTTCAACACAGGAAGACATGTGAACATTGTAATCTTAAAACATCAGGGTTCAACACAGGAAGACATGTGAACATTGTAATCTTAAAACATCAGGGTTCAACACAGGAAGACATGTGAACATTGTAATCTTAAAACATCAGGGTTCAACACAGGAAGACATGTGAACATTGTAATCTTAAAACATCAGGGTTCAACACAGGAAGACATGTGAACATTGTAATCTTAAAACATCAGGGTTCAACACAGGAAGACATGTGAACATTGTAATCTTAAAACATCAGGGTTCAACACAGGAAGACATGTGAACATTGTAATCTTAAAACATCAGGGTTCAACACAGGAAGACATGTGAACATTGTAATCTTAAAACATCAGGGTTCAACACAGGAAGACATGTGAACATTGTAATCTTAAAACATCAGGGTTCAACACAGGAAGACATGTGAACATTGTAATCTTAAAACATCAGGGTTCAACACAGGAAGACATGTGAACATTGTAATCTTAAAACATCAGGGTTCAACACAGGAAGACATGTGAACATTGTAATCTTAAAATATCAGGGTTCAACACAGGAAGACATGTGAACATTGTAATCTTAAAACATCAGGGTTCAACACAGGAAGACATGTGAACATTGTAATCTTAAAACATCAGGGTTCAACACAGGAAGACATGTGAACATTGTAATCTTAAAACATCAGGGTTCAACACAGGAAGACATGTGAACATTGTAATCTTAAAACATCATGGTTCAACACAGGAAGACATGTGAACATTGTAATCTTAAAACATCAGGGTTCAACACAGGAAGACATGTGAACATTGTAATCTTAAAACATCAGGGTTCAACACAGGAAGACATGTGAACATTGTAATCTTAAAACATCAGGGTTCAACACAGGAAGACATGTGAACATTGTAATCTTAAAACATCAGGGTTCAACACAGGAAGACATGTGAACATTGTAATCTTAAAACATCATGGTTCAACACAGGAAGACATGTGAACATTGTAATCTTAAAACATCAGGGTTCAACACAGGAAGACATGTGAACATTGTAATCTTAAAATATCAGGGTTCAACACAGGAAGACATGTGAACATTGTAATCTTAAAACATCAGGGTTCAACACAGGAAGACATGTGAACATTGTAATCTTAAAATATCAGGGTTCAACACAGGAAGACATGTGAACATTGTAATCTTAAAACATCAGGGTTCAACACAGGAAGACATGTGAACATTGTAATCTTAAAACATCAGGGTTCAACACAGGAAGACATGTGAACATTGTAATCTTAAAACATCAGGGTTCAACACAGGAAGACATGTGAACATTGTAATCTTAAAACATCAGGGTTCAACACAGGAAGACATGTGAACATTGTAATCTTAAAATATCAGGGTTCAACACAGGAAGACATGTGAACATTGTAATCTTAAAACATCAGGGTTCAACACAGGAAGACATGTGAACATTGTAATCTTAAAACATCAGGGTTCAACACAGGAAGACATGTGAACATTGTAATCTTAAAACATCAGGGTTCAACACAGGAAGACATGTGAACATTGTAATCTTAAAACATCAGGGTTCAACACAGGAAGACATGTGAACATTGTAATCTTAAAACATCAGGGTTCAACACAGGAAGACATGTGAACATTGTAATCTTAAAACATCAGGGTTCAACACAGGAAGACATGTGAACATTGTAATCTTAAAACATCAGGGTTCAACACAGGAAGACATGTGAACATTGTAATCTTAAAACATCAGGGTTCAACACAGGAAGACATGTGAACATTGTAATCTTAAAACATCAGGGTTCAACACAGGAAGACATGTGAACATTGTAATCTTAAAACATCAGGGTTCAACACAGGAAGACATGTGAACATTGTAATCTTAAAACATCAGGGTTCAACACAGGAAGACATGTGAACATTGTAATCTTAAAACATCAGGGTTCAACACAGGAAGACATGTGAACATTGTAATCTTAAAACATCAGGGTTCAACACAGGAAGACATGTGAACATTGTAATCTTAAAACATCAGGGTTCAACACAGGAAGACATGTGAACATTGTAATCTTAAAATATCAGGGTTCAACACAGGAAGACATGTGAACATTGTAATCTTAAAACATCAGGGTTCAACACAGGAAGACATGTGAACATTGTAATCTTAAAACATCAGGGTTCAACACAGGAAGACATGTGAACATTGTAATCTTAAAACATCAGGGTTCAACACAGGAAGACATGTGAACATTGTAATCTTAAAACATCATGGTTCAACACAGGAAGACATGTGAACATTGTAATCTTAAAACATCAGGGTTCAACACAGGAAGACATGTGAACATTGTAATCTTAAAACATCAGGGTTCAACACAGGAAGACATGTGAACATTGTAATCTTAAAACATCAGGGTTCAACACAGGAAGACATGTGAACATTGTAATCTTAAAACATCAGGGTTCAACACAGGAAGACATGTGAACATTGTAATCTTAAAACATCATGGTTCAACACAGGAAGACATGTGAACATTGTAATCTTAAAACATCAGGGTTCAACACAGGAAGACATGTGAACATTGTAATCTTAAAATATCAGGGTTCAACACAGGAAGACATGTGAACATTGTAATCTTAAAACATCAGGGTTCAACACAGGAAGACATGTGAACATTGTAATCTTAAAACATCAGGGTTCAACACAGGAAGACATGTGAACATTGTAATCTTAAAACATCAGGGTTCAACACAGGAAGACATGTGAACATTGTAATCTTAAAACATCAGGGTTCAACACAGGAAGACATGTGAACATTGTAATCTTAAAACATCAGGGTTCAACACAGGAAGACATGTGAACATTGTAATCTTAAAACATCAGGGTTCAACACAGGAAGACATGTGAACATTGTAATCTTAAAACATCAGGGTTCAACACAGGAAGACATGTGAACATTGTAATCTTAAAACATCAGGGTTCAACACAGGAAGACATGTGAACATTGTAATCTTAAAACATCAGGGTTCAACACAGGAAGACATGTGAACATTGTAATCTTAAAACATCAGGGTTCAACACAGGAAGACATGTGAACATTGTAATCTTAAAACATCAGGGTTCAACACAGGAAGACATGTGAACATTGTAATCTTAAAACATCAGGGTTCAACACAGGAAGACATGTGAACATTGTAATCTTAAAACATCAGGTTTCAACACAGGAAGACATGTGAACATTGTAATCTTAAAACATCAGGGTTCAACACAGGAAGACATGTGAACATTGTAATCTTAAAATATCAGGGTTCAACACAGGAAGACATGTGAACATTGTAATCGTAAAACATCAGGGTTCAACACAGGAAGACATGTGAACATTGTAATCTTAAAATATCAGGGTTCAACACAGGAAGACATGTGAACATTGTAATCTTAAAATATCATGGTTCAACACAGGAAGACATGTGAACATTGTAATCTTAAAATATCAGGGTTCAACACAGGAAGACATGTGAGCATTGTAATCTTAAAACATCAGGGTTCAATACAGGAAGACATGTGAACATTGTAATCTTAAAACATCAGGGTTCAACACAGGAAGACATGTGAACATTGTAATCTTAAAATATCAGGGTTCAACACAGGAAGACATGTGAACATTGTAATCTTCAAATATCAGGGTTCAACACAGGAAGACATGTGAGCATTGTAATCTTAAAATATCAGGGTTCAACACAGGAAGACATGTGAACATTGTAATCTTAAAACATCAGGGTTCAACACAGGAAGACATGTGAACATTGTAATCTTAAAATATCATGGTTCAACACAGGAAGACATGTGAACATTGTAATCTTAAAATATCAGGGTTCAACACAGGAAGACATGTGAGCATTGTAATCTTAAAACATCAGGGTTCAACACAGGAAGACATGTGAGCATTGTAATCTTAAAACATCAGGGTTCAACACAGGAAGACATGTGAGCATTGTAATCTTAAAACATCAGGGTTCAACACAGGAAGACATGTGAACATTGTAATCTTAAAACATCAGGGTTCAACACAGGAAGACATGTGAACATTGTAATCGTAAAACATCAGGGTTCAACACAGGAAGACATGTGAACATTGTAATCTTAAAACATCAGGGTTCAACACAGGAAGACATGTGAACATTGTAATCTTAAAACATCAGGGTTCAACACAGGAAGACATGTGAACATTGTAATCTTAAAACATCAGGGTTCAACACAGGAAGACATGTGAACATTGTAATCTTAAAACATCATGGTTCAACACAGGAAGACATGTGAACATTGTAATCTTAAAACATCAGGGTTCAACACAGGAAGACATGTGAACATTGTAATCTTAAAACATCAGGGTTCAACACAGGAAGACATGTGAACATTGTAATCTTAAAACATCAGGGTTCAACACAGGAAGACATGTGAACATTGTAATCTTAAAACATCAGGGTTCAACACAGGAAGACATGTGAACATTGTAATCTTAAAACATCATGGTTCAACACAGGAAGACATGTGAACATTGTAATCGTAAAACATCAGGGTTCAACACAGGAAGACATGTGAACATTGTAATCTTAAAACATCAGGGTTCAACACAGGAAGACATGTGAACATTGTAATCTTAAAACATCAGGGTTCAACACAGGAAGACATGTGAACATTGTAATCTTAAAATATCATGGTTCAACACAGGAAGACATGTGAACATTGTAATCTTAAAACATCAGGGTTCAACACAGGAAGACATGTGAACATTGTAATCTTAAAATATCAGGGTTCAACACAGGAAGACATGTGAACATTGTAATCTTAAAATATCAGGGTTCAACACAGGAAGACATGTGAACATTGTAATCGTAAAACATCAGGATTCAACACAGGAAGACATGTGAACATTGTAATCTTAAAATATCAGGGTTCAACACAGGAAGACATGTGAACATTGTAATCTTAAAACATCAGGGTTCAACACAGGAAGACATGTGAACACTGTAATCTTAAAACATCAGGGTTCAACACAGGAAGACATGTGAACATTGTAATCTTAAAACATCAGGGTTCAACACAGGAAGACATGTGAACATTGTAATCGTAAAACATCAGGGTTCAACACAGGAAGACATGTGAACATTGTAATCGTAAAACATCAGGGTTCAACACAGGAAGACATGTGAACATTGTAATCTTAAAACATCAGGGTTCAACACAGGAAGACATGTGAACATTGTAATCTTAAAATATCAGGGTTCAACACAGGAAGACATGTGAACATTGTAATCGTAAAACATCAGGGTTCAACACAGGAAGACATGTGAACATTGTAATCTTAAAATATCAGGGTTCAATACAGGAAGACATGTGAACATTGTAATCTTAAAACATCAGGGTTCAACACAGGAAGACATGTGAACATTGTAATCTTAAAACATCAGGGTTCAACACAGGAAGACATGTGAACATTGTAATCTTAAAACATCAGGGTTCAACACAGGAAGACATGTGAACATTGTAATCTTAAAATATCAGGGTTCAACACAGGAAGACATGTGAACATTGTAATCTTAAAACATCAGGGTTCAACACAGGAAGACATGTGAACATCATGGTTCAACACAGGAAGACATGTAAACATTGTAATCTTAAAACATCTGGGTTCAACACAGGAAGACATGTGAACATTGTAATCTTAAAATATCAGGGTTCAACACAGGAAGACATGTGAACATTGTAATCGTAAAACATCAGGATTCAACACAGGAAGACATGTGAACATTGTAATCTTAAAATATCAGGGTTCAACACAGGAAGACATGTGAACATTGTAATCTTAAAACATCAGGGTTCAACACAGGAAGACATGTGAACACTGTAATCTTAAAACATCAGGGTTCAACACAGGAAGACATGTGAACATTGTAATCGTAAAACATCAGGGTTCAACACAGGAAGACATGTGAACATTGTAATCGTAAAACATCAGGGTTCAACACAGGAAGACATGTGAACATTGTAATCGTAAAACATCAGGGTTCAACACAGGAAGACATGTGAACATTGTAATCTTAAAACATCAGGGTTCAACACAGGAAGACATGTGAACATTGTAATCTTAAAATATCAGGGTTCAACACAGGAAGACATGTGAACATTGTAATCTTAAAATATCAGGGTTCAACACAGGAAGACATGTGAACATTGTAATCTTAAAACATCAGGGTTCAACACAGGAAGACATGTGAACATTGTAATCTTAAAACATCAGGGTTCAACACAGGAAGACATGTGAACATTGTAATCTTAAAACATCAGGGTTCAACACAGGAAGGCATGTGAACATTGTAATCTTAAAACATCAGGGTTCAACACAGGAAGACATGTGAACATTGTAATCTTAAAACATCAGGGTTCAACACAGGAAGACATGTGAACATTGTAATCTTAAAACATCAGGGTTCAACACAGGAAGACATGTGAACATTGTAATCTTAAAACATCAGGGTTCAACACAGGAAGACATGTGAACATTGTAATCTTAAAACATCAGGGTTCAACACAGGAAGACATGTGAACATTGTAATCTTAAAACATCAGGGTTCAACACAGGAAGACATGTGAACATTGTAATCGTAAAACATCAGGGTTCAACACAGGAAGACATGTGAACATTGTAATCTTAAAACATCAGGGTTCAACACAGGAAGACATGTGAACATTGTAATCTTAAAATATCAGGGTTCAACACAGGAAGACATGTGAACATTGTAATCTTAAAACATCATGGTTCAACACAGGAAGACATGTGAACATTGTAATCTTAAAACATCAGGGTTCAACACAGGAAGACACGTGAACATTGTAATCTTAAAACATCAGGGTTCAACACAGGAAGACACGTGAACATTGTAATCTTAAAACATCAGGGTTCAACACAGGAAGACACGTGAACATTGTAATCTTAAAACATCAGGGTTCAACACAGGAAGACATGTCAACATTGTAATCTTAAACACCTTTATTTACTGTTGAACTTTAGTGATAAGTTCATCATTATATCCCTGAAATATTGTCTACGCTGACGTTGAATACCAGTCAAACATGAAGGAATTTATAAAAACTAAATAGATATGTGTAATTCAATTACAACTGATGTGATGGTTTGGTTTATTTGCTGGTGTTTAATGCCACTTTCAACAATATTTCAGTTATATCTTGGCGGTTAGTTTTACTGGCGAAGGAAACCGGAGTACCCTGAGAAAACCACCGACCTGTTGCAAGTTACTGACAAACTTTATCACATAAAACTTTAGTGGTTACTGGCACTGATTGCACAGGTAGTCGTAAATCAAACTACCATACGACACCTAATATGACAAACTGTGATAGTGATAATGTAGTATGTTGAGAACTTCATAACTAACATCAATGTTTAAATCAGTAATGTCATGAGTTTGACGTCACACATCAATGTTTGAATCATTAATGTCATAATGTGTTTGACGTCACACATCAATGTTTAAATCAGTAATGTCATATTGTATTTGACGTCACACATCAATGTTTAAATCAGTAATGTCATAATGTGTTTGACGTCACATATCAATGTTTAAATCAGTAATGTCATGTGTTTGACGTCACACATCAATGTTTAAATCAGTAATGTCATAATGTGTTTGACGTCACACATCAATGTTTAAATCAGTAATGTCATATTGTATTTGACGTCACACATCAATGTTTAAATCAGTAATGTCATAATGTGTTTGTGACGTCACACATCAATGTTTAAATCAGTAATGTCATATTGTGTTTGACGTCACACATCAATGTTTAAATCAGTAATGTCATAATAAGTTTGACGTCACACATCAATGTTTAAATCAGTAATGTGATATTGTGTTTGACGTTACACATCAATGTTTAAATCAGTAATGTCATAATGTGTTTGACGTCACACATCAATGTTTAAATCAGTAATGTCATAATGTGTTTGACGTCACACATCAATGTTTAAATCAGTAATGTCATGTGTTTGACATCACACATCAATGTTTAAATCAGTAATGTCATAATGTGTTTGACGTCACACATCAATGTTTAAATCAGTAATGTCATATTGTATTTGATCTCACACATCAATGTTTAAATCAGTAATGTCATAATGTGTTTGTGACGTCACACATCAATGTTTAAATCAGTAATGTCATATTGTGTTTGACGTCACACATCAATGTTTAAATCAGTAATGTCATAATGTGTTTGTGACGTCACACATCAATGTTTAAATCAGTAATGTCATAATGTGTTTGACGTCACACATCAATGTTTAAATCAGTAATGTCATATTGTATTTGACGTCACACATCAATGCTTAAATCAGTAATGTCATAATGTGTTTGACGTCACACATCAATGATTAAATCAGTAATGTCATAATGTGTTTGACGTCACACATCAATGTTTAAATCAGTAATGTCATAATGTGTTTGACGTCACACATCAATGTTTAAATCAGTAATGTCATATTGTGTTTGACGTCACACATCAATGTTTAAATCAGTAATGTCATAATGTGTTTGTGACGTCACACATCAATGTTTAAATCAGTAATGTCATAATGTGTTTGACGTCACACATCAATGTTTAAATCAGTAATGTCATATTGTATTTGACGTCACACATCAATGCTTAAATCAGTAATGTCATAATGTGTTTGACGTCACACATCAATGTTTAAATCAGTAATGTCATAATGTGTTTGACGTCACACATCAATGTTTGAATCATTAATGTCATAATGTGTTTGACGTCACACATCAATGTTTAAATCAGTAATGTCATATTGTATTTGACGTCACACATCAATGTTTAAATCAGTAATGTCATAATGTGTTTGACGTCACATATCAATGTTTAAATCAGTAATGTCATGTGTTTGACGTCACACATCAATGTTTAAATCAGTAATGTCATAATGTGTTTGACGTCACACATCAATGTTTAAATCAGTAATGTCATATTGTATTTGACGTCACACATCAATGTTTAAATCAGTAATGTCATAATGTGTTTGTGACGTCACACATCAATGTTTAAATCAGTAATGTCATATTGTGTTTGACGTCACACATCAATGTTTAAATCAGTAATGTCATAATAAGTTTGACGTCACACATCAATGTTTAAATCAGTAATGTGATATTGTGTTTGACGTTACACATCAATGTTTAAATCAGTAATGTCATAATGTGTTTGACGTCACACATCAATGTTTAAATCAGTAATGTCATAATGTGTTTGACGTCACACATCAATGTTTAAATCAGTAATGTCATGTGTTTGACATCACACATCAATGTTTAAATCAGTAATGTCATAATGTGTTTGACGTCACACATCAATGTTTAAATCAGTAATGTCATATTGTATTTGATCTCACACATCAATGTTTAAATCAGTAATGTCATAATGTGTTTGTGACGTCACACATCAATGTTTAAATCAGTAATGTCATATTGTGTTTGACGTCACACATCAATGTTTAAATCAGTAATGTCATAATGTGTTTGTGACGTCACACATCAATGTTTAAATCAGTAATGTCATAATGTGTTTGACGTCACACATCAATGTTTAAATCAGTAATGTCATATTGTATTTGACGTCACACATCAATGCTTAAATCAGTAATGTCATAATGTGTTTGACGTCACACATCAATGATTAAATCAGTAATGTCATAATGTGTTTGACGTCACACATCAATGTTTAAATCAGTAATGTCATAATGTGTTTGACGTCACACATCAATGTTTAAATCAGTAATGTCATAATGTGTTTGACGTCACACATCAATGTTTAAATAAGTAATGTCATAATGTGTTTGACGTCACACATCAATGTTTAAATCAGTAATGTCATAATGTGTTTGACGTCACACATCAATGATTAAATCAGTAATGTCATAATGTGTTTGACGTCACACACCAATGTTTAAATCAGTAATGTCATAATGTGTTTGACGTCACACATCAATGTTTAAATCAGTAATGTCATAATGTGTTTGATGTCACACATCAATGTTTAAATCAGTAATGTCATAATGTGTTTGACGTCACACATCAATGTTTAATCAGTTATGTCATATTGTGTTTGACGTCACACATCAATGTTTAAATAAGTAAAGTCATAATGTGTTTGACGTCACACATCAATGTTTAAATCAGTAATGTCATAATGTGTTTGACGTCACACATCAATGTTTAAATCAGTAATGTCATAATGTGTTTGACGTCACACATCAATGTTTAAATCAGTAATGTCATAATGTGTTTGACGTCACACATCAATGTTTAAATCAGTAATGTCATAATGTGTTTGACGTCACACATCAATGTTTAAATCAGTAATGTCAAAATGTGTTTGACGTCACACATCAATGTTTAAATAAGTAATGTCATAATGTGTTTGACGTCACACATCAATGTTTAAATCAGTAATGTCATAATGTGTTTGACGTCACACATCAATGTTTAAATCAGTAATGTCATAATGTGTTTGACGTCACACATCAATGTTTAAATCAGTAATGTCATAATGTGTTTGACGTCACACATCAATGTTTAAATCAGTAATGTCATAATGTGTTTGATGTCACACATCAATGTTTAAATCAGTAATGTCATAATGTGTTTGACGTCACACATCAATGTTTAAATCAGTAATGTCATAATGTGTTTGACGTCACACATCAATGTTTAAATCAGTAATGTCATAATGTGTTTGTGACATCACACATCAATGTTTAAATCAGTAATGTCATAATGTGTTTGACGTCACACATCAATGTTTAAATCAGTAATGTCATATTGTATTTGACGTCACACATCAATGTTTAAATCAGTAATGTCATAATGTGTTTGACGTCACACATCAATGTTTAAATCAGTAATGTCATAATGTGTTTGACGTCACACACCAATGTTTAAATCAGTAATGTCATAATGTGTTTGACGTCACACATCAATGTTTAAATCAGTAATGTCATAATGTGTTTGATGTCACACATCAATGTTTAAATCAGTAATGTCATAATGTGTTTGACGTCACACATCAATGTTTAATCAGTTATGTCATATTGTGTTTGACGTCACACATCAATGTTTAAATAAGTAAAGTCATAATGTGTTTGACGTCACACATCAATGTTTAAATCAGTAATGTCATAATGTGTTTGACGTCACACATCAATGTTTAAATCAGTAATGTCATAATGTGTTTGACGTCACACATCAATGTTTAAATCAGTAATGTCATAATGTGTTTGACGTCACACATCAATGTTTAATCAGTTATGTCATATTGTGTTTGACGTCACACATCAATGTTTAAATAAGTAAAGTCATAATGTGTTTGACGTCACACATCAATGTTTAAATCAGTAATGTCATAATGTGTTTGACGTCACACATCAATGTTTAAATCAGTAATGTCATAATGTGTTTGACGTCACACATCAATGTTTAAATCAGTAATGTCATAATGTGTTTGACGTCACACATCAATGTTTAAATCAGTAATGTCAAAATGTGTTTGACGTCACACATCAATGTTTAAATCAGTAATGTCATAATGTGTTTGACGTTACACATCAATGTTTTAATCAGTAATGTCATAATGTGTTTGATGTCACACATCAATGTTTAATCAGTTATGTCATAATGTGTTTGACGTTACACATCAATGTTTAAATCAGTAATGTCATAATGTGTTTGACGTCACACATCAATGTTTAAATCTGTAATGTCATAATGTGTTTGACGTCACACATCAATGTTTAATCGGTTATGTCATAATGTGTTTGACGTCACACATCAATGTTTAAATCTGTAATGTCATAATGTGTTTGACGTCACACATCAATGTTTAAATCAGTTATGTCATAATGTGTTTGACGTCACACATCAATGTTTAAATCAGTAATGTCATAATGTGTTTGACGTCACACATCAATGTTTAAATCAGTAATGTCATATTGTGTTTGACGTCACACATCAATGTTTAAATCAGTAATGTCATAATGTGTTTGACGTCACACATCAATTTTTAAATCAGTAATGTCATAATGTGTTTGATGTCACACATCAATGTTTAATCAGTTATGTCATAATGTGTTTGACGTCACACATCAATGTTTAAATCAGTAATGTCATAATGTGTTTGACGTCACACATCAATGTTTAAATCAGTAATGTCATAATGTGCTTGACGTCACACATCAATGTTTAATCAGTTATGTCATAATGTGTTTGACGTCACACATCAATGTTTAAATCAGTAATGTCATATTGTGTTTGACGTCACACATCAATGTTTAAATCAGTAATGTCATAATGTGTTTGACGTCACACATCAATGTTTAAATCAGTAATGTCATAATGTGTTTGACGTCACACATCAATGTTTAAATCAGTAATGTCATATTGTGTTTGACGTCACACATCAATGTTTAAATCAGTAATGTCATAATGTGTTTGACGTCACACATCAATGTTTAAATCAGTAATGTCATAATGTGTTTGACGTCACACATCAATGTTTAAATCAGTAATGTCATATTGTGTTTGACGTCACACATCAATGTTTAAATAAGTAAAGTCATAATGTGTTTGACGTCACACATCAATGTTTAAATCAGTAATGTCATAATGTGTTTGACGTTACACATCAATGTTTAAATCAGTAATGTCATAATGTGTTTGATGTCACACATCAATGTTTAATCAGTTATGTCATAATGTGTTTGACGTCACACATCAATGTTTAAATCAGTAATGTCATAATGTGTTTGACGTTACACATCAATGTTTAATCAGTTATGTCATAATGTGTTTGACGTCACACATCAATGTTTAAATCAGTAATGTCATAATGTGCTTGACGTCACACATCAATGTTTAATCAGTTATGTCATATTGTGTTTGACGTCACACATCAATGTTTAAATAAGTAAAGTCATAATGTGTTTGACGTCACACATCAATGTTTAAATCAGTAATGTCATAATGTGTTTGACGTTACACATCAATGTTTAAATCAGTAATGTCATAATGTGTTTGATGTCACACATCAATGTTTCATCAGTTATGTCATAATGTGTTTGACGTTACACATCAATGTTTAAATCAGTAATGTCATAATGTGTTTGACGTCACACATCAATGTTTAAATCAGTAATGTCATAATGTGCTTGACGTCACACATCAATGTTTAATCAGTTATGTCATAATGTGTTTGACGTCACACATCAATGTTTAAATCAGTAATGTCATATTGTGTTTGACGTCACACATCAATGTTTAAATCAGTAATGTCATAATGTGTTTGACGTCACACATCAATGTTTAAATCAGTAATGTCATAATGTGTTTGACGTCACACATCAATGTTTAAATCAGTAATGTCATATTGTGTTTGACGTCACACATCAATGTTTAAATCAGTAATGTCATAATGTGTTTGACGTCACACATCAATGTTTAAATCAGTAATGTCATAATGTGTTTGACGTCACACATCAATGTTTAAATCAGTAATGTCATATTGTGTTTGACGTCACACATCAATGTTTAAATAAGTAAAGTCATAATGTGTTTGACATCACACATCAATGTTTAAATCAGTAATGTCATAATGTGTTTGACGTTACACATCAATGTTTAAATCAGTAATGTCATAATGTGTTTGATGTCACACATCAATGTTTAATCAGTTATGTCATAATGTGTTTGACGTCACACATCAATGTTTAAATCAGTAATGTCATAATGTGTTTGACGTTACACATCAATGTTTAATCAGTTATGTCATAATGTGTTTGACGTCACACATCAATGTTTAAATCAGTAATGTCATAATGTGCTTGACGTCACACATCAATGTTTAATCAGTTATGTCATATTGTGTTTGACGTCACACATCAATGTTTAAATAAGTAAAGTCATAATGTGTTTGACGTCACACATCAATGTTTAAATCAGTAATGTCATAATGTGTTTGACGTTACACATCAATGTTTAAATCAGTAATGTCATAATGTGTTTGATGTCACACATCAATGTTTAATCAGTTATGTCATAATGTGTTTGACGTTACACATCAATGTTTAAATCAGTAATGTCATAATGTGTTTGATGTCACACATCAATGTTTAATCAGTTATGTCATAATGTGTTTGACGTTACACATCAATGTTTAAATCAGTAATGTCATAATGTGTTTGACGTCACACATCAATGTTTAATCAGTTATGTCATAATGTGTTTGACGTCACACATCAATGTTTAAATCAGTAATGTCATAATGTGTTTGACGTCACACATCAATGTTTAAATCAGTAATGTCATAATGTGTTTGACGTCACACATCAATGTTTAAATCAGTAATGTCATAATGTGTTTGACGTCACACACCAATGTTTAATCAGTTATGTCATAATGTGTTTGACGTCACACATCAATGTTTAAATCAGTAATGTCATAATGTGTTTGACGTCACACATCAATGTTTAAATCAGTTATGTCATATTGTGTTTGACGTCACACATCAATGTTTAAATAAGTAAAGTCATAATGTGTTTGACGTCACACATCAATGATTAAATCAGTAATGTCATAATGTGTTTGACGTCACACATCAATGCTTAAATCAGTAATGTCATAATGTGTTTGACGTCGCACATCAATGCTTAAATCAGTAATGTCATAATGTGCTTGACGTCACACATCAATGTTTAAATCAGTAATGTCATAATGTGTTTGACGTCACACATCAATGTTTAAATAAGTAGTCATAATGTGTTTGACGTCACACATCAATGTTTAAATCAGTAATGTCATATTGTGTTTGACGTCACACATCAATGTTTAAATCAGTAATGTCATAATATGTTTGACGTCACACATCAATGTTTAAATCAGTAATGTCATATTGTGTTTGACGTCACACATCAATGTTTAAATCAGTAATGTCATAATATGTTTGACGTCACACATCAATGTTTAAATCAGTAATGTCATAATATGTTTGACGTCACACATCAATGTTTAAATCAGTAATGTCATAATGTGTTTGACGTCACACATCAATGTTTAAATCAGTAATGTCATAATGTGTTTGACGTCACACATCAATGTTTAAATAAGTAAAGTCATAATGTGTTTGACGTCACACATCAATGTTTAATCAGTTATGTCATATTGTGTTTGACGTCACACATCAATGTTTTAATCAGTAATGTCATAATGTGTTTGACGTCACACATCAATGTTTAATCAGTAATGTCATATTGTGTTTGACGTCACACATCAATGTTTAAATCAGTAATGTCATAATGTGTTTGACGTCACACATCAATGTTTAAATCAGTAATGTCATAATGTGTTTGACGTCACACATCAATGTTTAAATCAGTAATGTCATAATGTGTTTGACGTCACACATCAATGTTTAAATCAGTAATGTCATAATGTGTTTGACGTCACACATCAATGTTTAAATCAGTAATGTCATAATGTGTTTGACATCACACATCAATGTTTAAATCAGTAATGTCATAATGTGTTTGACGTCACACATCAATGTTTAAATCAGTAATGTCATAATGTGTTTGACGTTACACATCAATGTTTAAATCAGTAATGTCATAATGTGTTTGACGTCACACATCAATGTTTAAATCAGTAATGTCATAATGTGTTTGACGTCACACATCAATGTTTAAATCAGTAATGTCATAATGTGTTTGACGTCACACATCAATGTTTAAATCAGTAATGTCATAATGTGTTTGACGTCACACATCAATGTTTAAATCAGTAATGTCATAATGTGTTTGACGTCACACATCAATGTTTAAATCAGTAATGTCATATTGTGTTTGACGTCACACATCAATGTTTAAATCAGTAATGTCATAATGTGTTTGACGTCACACATCAATGTTTAAATCAGTAATGTCATATTGTGTTTGACGTCACACATCAATTTTTAAATCAGTAATGTCATAATATGTTTGACGTCACACATCAATGTTTAAATCAGTAATGTCATAATGTGTTTGACGTCACACATCAATGTTTAAATCAGTAATGTCATATTGTGTTTGACGTCACACATCAATGTTTAAATCAGTAATGTCATAATATGTTTGACGTCACACATCAATGTTTAAATCAGTAATGTCATATTGTGTTTGACGTCACACATCAATGTTTAAATCAGTAATGTCATAATATGTTTGACGTCACACATCAATGTTTAAATCAGTAATGTCATAATATGTTTGACGTCACACATCAATGTTTAAATCAGTAATGTCATAATGTGTTTGACGTCACACATCAATGTTTAAATCAGTAATGTCATAATGTGTTTGACGTCACACATCAATGCTTAAATCAGTAATGTCATAATATGTTTGACGTCACACATCAATGTTTAATCAGTTATGTCATAATGTGTTTGACGTCACACATTAATGCTTAAATCAGTAATGTCATAATATGTTTGACGTCACACATCAATGTTTAAATCAGTAATGTCATAATGTGTTTGACGTCACACATCAATGTTTAAATCAGTAATGTCATATTGTGTTTGACGTCACACATCAATGTTTAAATCAGTAATGTCATAATGTGTTTGACGTCACACATCAATGTTTAAATCAGTAATGTCATATTGTGTTTGACGTCACACATCAATTTTTAAATCAGTAATGTCATAATATGTTTGACGTCACACATCAATGTTTAAATCAGTAATGTCATAATGTGTTTGACGTCACACATCAATGTTTAAATCAGTAATGTCATATTGTGTTTGACGTCACACATCAATGTTTAAATCAGTAATGTCATAATATGTTTGACGTCACACATCAATGTTTAAATCAGTAATGTCATATTGTGTTTGACGTCACACATCAATGTTTAAATCAGTAATGTCATAATATGTTTGACGTCACACATCAATGTTTAAATCAGTAATGTCATAATATGTTTGACGTCACACATCAATGTTTAAATCAGTAATGTCATAATGTGTTTGACGTCACACATCAATGTTTAAATCAGTAATGTCATAATGTGTTTGACGTCACACATCAATGCTTAAATCAGTAATGTCATAATATGTTTGACGTCACACATCAATGTTTAATCAGTTATGTCATAATGTGTTTGACGTCACACATTAATGCTTAAATCAGTAATGTCATAATATGTTTGACGTCACACATCAATGTTTAAATCAGTAATGTCATATTGTGTTTGACGTCACACTGACCAATCAGAGTCAGTCTATTGATACTGTCAATATCCCTCAGTGAGATCAAAGGTCAAATGTATATATTACTGATGTCATTATTAACTATACAGTCAAACCTCTATTAAGAGGCCATCTTTGGGATATAGAAAAGGTGGTCTTTTATGACAGGTGACCTCTTAAAAGAAGTTCAATTCATATGAAATTTTCTATGACAGGACATAATAAAGGTGACTGTTTACTAGAGGTGACCTCAAGGGCAGATGACCTTTCAATACAGGTGACTGATTACTAGGTGACCTCAGGGGCAGATGAACTTTTAATAAAGGTGACTGTTTACTAGAGGTGACCTCAGGGGCAGATGAACTTTTAATACAGGTGACTGCTTACTAGGGGTGACCTCAGGGGCAGATGACCTTTTAATACAGATGACTGCTTACTAGAGGTGACCTCTATGGGCAGGTTAGATTATACCTGTACTGCTGTTTCACAGGTAACTGATGCTGACCTAGGTTTTTTGGTAAGTATGCCCATTTCTCCTATAATATTACCACGCGTCAAAAAGTCTATCAGGTTACACGCTCTGTCACCTTGTTTTTCAGAGCCTTTACAATACCTTGTCAGGCTGAACGATTCCAACTGAAATGTACAACATACTAGTTTATGTAACATATGGATTTGATTATAGTAAGCCAGTCAGTATTAGCAGTCTTCGTGTGCTAACCCACTTGCCCGAAGCCTGGGACAAGTAAAACTGGATTCGGACAAGTGAAAATTAAGAAAGAATTTGTTTGAATACATAGAAAATATCTAAATTTGGCTTTCGGGCAAGTAGGTGAAAAACATTAAGGCAAAGACTGTATTAGTCAAAGCAACTTGTTTTGATGTCTTGTGGTTTCATTTCATTTCGTGGGTATCAATTTTCATGATTAAATGGAGAGTGGGATGTTCATTGACCTATATTTGGTGGTTTTGACACTTACTCATTATGGCTCGTGTTTACAAAGGCCTTTCATGGTGCACTGAATAAATATCATGGTTTGATGAAGTCAATGAAAAACAAGAAAGTTGGTATTCAACAAATAAATATGAATTCAGTGTAATAGTATACAATTACTGCACTTGAACGAGATCAATATGAGGTTTTATGGAGCAGAGTACAACAATATTGAACGAGGCGAATTGTTGTACTCTGCTCCATAAAACCTCATATTGATCTCATTCAAGTGTAGTAATTGTTTTATTACATAAGATTCTTGAAATTTTTGAAATTTTGAAATTTTTTGAAATTCTATGAAATTTTGACTTTTTTTTTTGTATATTGTATGGGTGTTACTAAATGAGAGGGTGACAGTAATTTCATTCATTGATTTTGCACGAGAGTGCAATATGATTTTCTATTGCACAGAAATTGCTTTTTGCTAATCAATATGTTACAAAATGGAATGTCACATGTATTGTTTCTGGCCAATAGAAAAACAGTAAAATAGAGCCTTATGTAATAATTTCATTTATTGAGTCATTGAGTTGAAAGCTAATATGAAATTACAAAAATGTATATGGACAGATACAGTATACCGGTGGGAAATATTAATGCTCTGATGACTGGCGGCAGGAGCATAAAAAAATATGTGTCCTAAACTACAGATATGTAATGCCATATCTCCTTTATTTATCGAAGGTGCCGTCGTGGTCGTGATCGTATGGTAGTTGGATTTACAACTACCTATGCAATCAGTGCATTTCACCTCTAACGTTGTGAGTTCGAATCACACTCAGGAGAGGTATACTCAATACAACATTATGTGATAAAGTTTGTCAGTGACTTTCGGCAGGTCAGTGGTTTTCTCTGGTTTCCTCCACCAATAAAACTGACCACCACGATATAACTGAAATATTGTTGAAAGTAGCATTAAACACCATAACCTTAACCCTTAAATTATCTACACTAGGCAAAATATGTACATATACTTACCCTGACCATTCCTGAGACTATAATATATATTCCATTAGCAGGTTCACCTTCATGAATGATTTCATCTTCATAATCATATGTGAGCAGTTTGGCTTTCTCCTACAAAACAAAATATGGATAATTTCCAATATGGAAAAATTATGCGTAACAGCAACAAAAAACGTTAATAAAACAAAAACAATACTAAAGGTACCATCATATTTCAGATGTCACAGTCTTTTTTATGTTCAATGATTTGAGGTGAGGGGTGATCGTTCGTTTTGTTGATATTGGTGGAATTGTTGACCATTACTGTTCAAACTTTCTTTTCATAATTATTGTGTTTGACTCAATAAGGGTAATAACAAAATTACCTAACACCATAGAAATATGCTAATCTGCCTGTTATTTTAAAGCAAGTGTGCCACTCCCACCAAATACATTAGAGCTCATCTGATATGGACCTGATAATCCTTGTCTTGCGAAAAAAAATACTAATAATGTTTTTATCGGTAATTTCACAATTTTAACACAGCTTTGTGATTTTGTTGTTGTGTTTTGACCTTTTTTTTAATGAAAGGTTTAGTGACGTCACGTTAGACCGCGCATGACAAATGACCAACAGCTGAGTCGGTGGTCAACTGAACGTTGTTACTAAATTTATCTGGTAGTAAAGATCAAAGGAAACTGTAACAAATTACCGATAATACCACTTATGAGGACATATTTCAGATGCACCGAGATAGTAAAAATACTACTACTAAATTGTCCCCCTCAAGAGAGACCACCTCTCTTACAAGGACACTCTTTCATTTCAGAAGGGTCCACCTTATAAGAGGGAGAATACTGTACAAAAATAGGCATACGCTTGTAGTGATTTCTAATTAGAAAATTTAGGAGATAACTGTGTTGTATTTTAAGCTTTGTGGACGTAAATCTGGGGTTTACTGTCACAAATTGATTTTACCTAGCAACGCTAGCATATATTTGCGATAGTAAAACCAAGATTTATGCCTGCAAAGCTTAAAATATAATAGTTATCTCCATTCTATTGCAATACAAAAATAATTATATTATTGCTTTGTTTGGGTCTCAAACTTGTAAAAATAAAAATTCCTCAAAATGGTGTTGATTACTTTGGTACATAAAAAATGTGACGTCATTAGAATACTGTGAAATCACTTTTAATCGTGGTTTTTGTGGGTAGGCTGATCCACGAAATTAAGAATCCAACGAACAATGAAACTTCGACATCGATATATAGCCATGCTGTCCTCGAGTAACCTCGACTTTCTGGACCAGCTGCATAGGGGAGTTGACAATTTTAATCACGAAATAAGTGTGAGCATACCTTTTAATGGGTTATAATCAACATGAACATGTATGTAAATGATTTGATTTTGAATGCATGTGTAAAAACGACAGAAATGTTTATTTAAGAAAAGATTTTAACAACTTCCGGTAATAAAATTTACTTCCAAACCATACACTAACGGTGACACACTTCTGAGTGTTGTATAAACATTTCTCTATTAAATTATAACACCCTTCAATATACAATATACGTACATTGTCAGTAAATATAAAATTTATTTGTACGAGCTTTAGAAACAGACAGAATAGCGAGCCTTTGGCGAGCTTTTCAGGCCTGTTTCGCAGCGAGTACAAATGTATTTTATATTTAACGACAATGTACGTATTTTGTGTTTATCCTGCAATGTCAAAAAAGTCGGAAAACTTGTCAGATTTAGATAAAAAGGACAGAAACAAGCATCATTCCTCGCCTTTCATAAATGTTGTCAAGGGTGTCTTCTTTGTGGTCCGCATTACATTAGTACCAGTTTCATACTTGTCTGCGCCCTCCGCTGTACATAGCTACAGGGTACCAGGAAAGTTTATTCGTAGGCTGAAAAGTTTATTCGTATAGTACGAAAAGTTTACTCATCTAGTACGAATAAAGCAACAATTTATTCGTATAGCATATTTGTACAGCAAATGCACTGATTGCAGGATAAATTAACATATGTGATCACTTTTCTTTAACAATTAAGCATAAGTTAACTGTACATCTGCCCTGGGTCAGGATTAATCGTGTGACACGATTATGAGTGGTTTAAATCCGAGATAAGGGTACAGTAATGAAAGATCGAACATGTTGAAGTAATTTTACAAGTACAATCTGTCATTGGAATCAAAATAAAGAGAAAAAACATTTGTTCTTTTTTTAGTTCTGAAAAACAATGATTGAAAATAAAATGGAGATTAAATATTTGTAAAACATTAAAAACAAATTTAATTATAATATGTATTGATGGAAATTGCTATTGTACGTGCTCATAAAATAATTTCAAATGATTTTTTTTTAAATTTTCAAATTCGATAAAATAACATCGATTAGCACTGATATATAATTATGAAATTCAAAAGCTGATTTTGTACCGATTCAAAGTTGATATATGTAAAAGAAATAATTGAAAAAATGAACACGTTAATATCCACGTCCCACTTCCGATTACATAATTTTACGGTGAAACTTATTATGTTGAAAATATAAAATCAACGAATGTTATTTTGGGTACAAAGACAAAATCCACGAATTTACGAATCCACGAACTTGTATTTTTTAACCAAACCACGAAAATTGATACCCAAGAACTTGCTGCAGGTCAGTGGTTTTCTCTGGTTTCCTCCACCAATAAAACTGACTCACGATGTAACTAAATTATTGTTGAAAGTAGTGTTAAACACCATTACCCTAACTCAAAATCAAATGACAACAGGATTTTAAAAAAAAAACTATGAAACAATTTAAAATTTTTCGGATTCATACAAATAAAAAATTCTGACCCTATCAATGAAGACTATCAATGTTCAACATTATACCTTGATGTAGTCTATAAGCCTTTGGTCTTTACTCAACCAAAACACATTACTAAGCATTTTATCTGGAGGAGGTTGTGGCAGGCTTGGAGGTGAATTTAGCAATCTCTTCATCATTTCTTCCACCATCTGTAGATAAAATTTATGTAATACAATCAAACCTGTCTTAAAGGGCACCTCTATAGAACAAACCACTGTCTATAAAGGACACCTCTATAGAACAAACCACTGTCTATAAAAGACAGTCTCATTTTCCCCATTACTAAAAAGTGCATACAATTTTAACCTGTATATAAAGGGCAACTGCTCATAAAGGCCACATTTTCATGTTCCCTTGAGTTGTCTTTATATACAGGTTTGACTGTACATATGATTGGTGTCACTAGTGGAGCAGGAACTACTTACCCTTCCAGAGCACCTCAGTTCATGCCCGGTTTTTAGTGAGGTTCGTGTTACTCGATCTTTAGCTTTATATGTATGCTTTGTTGATCGTTGTTTGTCCTTTTGTACTTTTTCTTTTTGGCCATTATGTTGTCCGTTCTTCTTAGATATACAGATTCTGATTGCCCCTTTGGTATCTTCAAACTCTTCTTAAGTGAGTGAGTGAGTGATTTCGTTTAACGTCAAATGAGAAATTTTTCAGTTATATCATTGCGAGAACAAGTTACATGTTATGAGATGATGTAGAACATACTATGTATGACCAATGCCATATCAAAATTGCTATGAAGGGCTTATAACTATCCAAAATGACTCGCATTCATAAATAATTAATGACATTTGTGGAAGGCTTCTTATTCTGTGAGATCTGATATTATAGCAAATTTAAAGTTAATCAAGAACAAAAAGTAAAACCATGTTACCAGAGAAAGTTAGTATAAAGAGCATCGGAAATACAAATATACAGTATACCTTTATTATACCAGAGAAAGTTAGTATAAAGAGCATCGGAAATACAAATATACAGTATACCTTTATTATACCAGAGAAAGTTAGTATATAGACCATCGGAAATACAAATATACAGTATACCTTTATTATACCAGAGAAAGTTAGTATAAAGACCATCAGAAATACAAATATACAGTATACCTTTATTATACCAGAGAAAGTTAGTATAAAGACCATCAGAAATACAAATATACAGTATACCTTTATTATACCAGAGAAAGTTAGTATAAAGACCATCGGAAATACAAATATACAGTATACCTTTATTATACCAGAGAAAGTTAGTATAAAGAGCATCAGAAATACAAATATACAGTATACCTTTATTATACCAACCCATTTAAATCTGCAACCTTCAAATGAAAAAAAAATCATGTAGTTTATGTGTAAACTTCTCCTTCAATATATTGCCACCATTGCTTATCACCAAAATTTAGGGTTAGGGTTATTTCAGTTATATCGTGGCGGTCAGTTTTATTGGTGGAGGAAACCGTAGTACATGGAGAAAACCTGTTATAAGTCACTGACATACATTATCACATAATGTTGTATTGAACAGGGTTCAAATTCACAATTTAGTGGTGATAAGCACTGATTGCATAGGTAGTTATAAATCCAACTACCATATGATCACAACCACGATGGCCCCTCACCAAAATACGACAGTATGGTGAGAATGTACTGTATACCTTTTCAAGTTTGTGTCCATCACTTTCTTCTAGTATACCATCTGACTGTAAATCATGGATACCATTCCGCAGACTATTTAGAACACTTCTGATGGCTTGACGTGTCTTAATTGACAAGGCGATATCTGGATGCTGTTTCTGTAACATTCCTGAAACGAACAATCATGAATTGGATTTGATCAATTTGTTGCTCAATTGCTACTCACGACGATATAAATCATGTAGGTAAAAGGTGACACTGTGGTTGCTTATTTGCTACTCACGACGAGATAAATCATGTAGGTAAAAGGTGACACTGTGGTTGTCCTATGGGCAGATATTCTGCTTGTCGCAGTGCTGCTGCAAGTTGTCATCAAAGTGCAAAGAGTGTCTCATTCTTGATATATAATGCATTCATTAGGTTTGGTCTCTCGGTCAAGTTGTGCAATTGATTTGTTCTTTATAACGAACGGATGCTCCTTTCACATGGGTTGTATCATTCATTTTATCAATGTATATTTCATTCTAATTCAATTATCATATAACACGCTTTCATTGGCTAATTAATGCTTGCTGTTCAAATCCACAATGGAAACGTCGTAACTAAGGGTTCTAGTGTGAATGAGTCACCATATTGAATTCTTAAAATCCAACATGTCAATTAATACAACATGATAGAAAATAAAAACATTGCCTATCTTTGAAATAATTTCTTGTCACTATTTATCAGAAATTTAAGTGTACATGTTGTGAAATGATGTCCAGTGTTAATATTTTATACTGAAAATATTCATATCATAATGATGGGTCACCAGGCCTAGAAATTAACACTAGCATGCAGGCAAATTGTTAGTTGAAATTTTGATATGCCTTTATTTTGTTAGGGCATAAAATTATTACTAGCAGAATTTTGCCATTTGTAAAAAAACATGCATTCAAAATCAAATATGAAACAAATTAAAACGTGTAAACTTGTACTTTGTTTGATCAGATACATAACGTCTTGTAATAAATGTTTGGGACAAGCACAAGTATCTATATTGACCCTATGACCAGAAATATCTGAAAAACCATCCTCGTTCCTGATTTCTAAAATAAATTTGGTCATAGCTTTTCCAGTTAAAGTATCCAGTCGTCAGAAAAATGTCAGAACAAAATGTTCATGATGAGTGCAATATTTAAAAAAAAATAGGTAGTATGATGAGTTTCAGGTAGATTTATATTTTACTGTCTAAAGTTTAAAAACTATCGTTCATACTGTTTTAATATTAAAGGAGACAACGCCATCTTGAATAAATTGTACATTCTGCAAATTTAACAAGATGAACTGTGAGCTAATGCTCACTTATGATACCCTCGCATATATGTTCAATGTGTATAAAAACCAACTAAGTCGGCAAACAGGAAGTAGGAATCTGACGGGTCCAAAAACGCTTCCCACAATAATATGACATACCTATATGAAGCTTGTGACCAAATATCAGATTCCTGTCATCAATAGTTGCTGAGAAAAATGCGACGAAAAATGTGCATATGTTAAATGTGTATAAAAGCCAACTAAGTCGGCAAACAGGAAGTAGGAATCTGATGGGTTCAAAAACACTTCCCATGATATGGGGTACCTATATGAAGCTTGTGACCAAATATCAGATTTCTGCCATCTATAGTTGCTGAGAAAAATGTGATGAAAAATGTGCATATATGTTCAATGTGTATAAAAGCCAACTAAGTCAGCAAACAGGAAGTAGGCATCTGACGGGTCAAAAAATGCTTCCCACAAAATGGGATACCTATATGAAACTTGTGATGAAATATCAGATTTCTGCCATCAATATTTGCTGAGAAAAATGCGACTAAAAATGAGCATATATGTTCAATGTATATAAAAATCAACAGTCAGCAAACAGGAAGCAGGAATCTGATGGGTCCAAAAACACTTCCCACGATATGGGGTACCTATATGAAGCTTGTGACCAAATATCAGATTTGTGTCATCAATAGTTGCTGAGAAAAATGTGACGAAAAATGTGCATATATGTTCAATGTGTATAAAAACCAACTAAGTCGGCAAACAGGAAGTAGGAATCTGACGTGTCCAAAAAGCTACCCACAATATGGCATACCTATATGAAGCTTGTGACCAAATATCAGATTTCTGCCATCGATAGTTGCTGAGAAAAATACGAGGAAAAATATCTTGGACAGAAGTTCAAAAACGCTTCCCACGATATGGGGTACCGATATAAGCTTGTGACCAAATATCAGATTTGAGTCATCAATAGTTGGTGAAAAAAATGTGACGAAAAATGTGCATATATGTTCAATGTGTATAAAAACCAACTAAGTCGGCAAACAGGAAGTAGGAATTTGACGGGTCCAAAAACGCTACCCACAATATGGCATACCTATATGAAGCTTGTGACCAAATATCAGATTTCTGCCATCAATAGTTGCTGAGAAAAATGCGCCGAAAAATATCTTGGACAGACGGACTGACAGACGTAAAACAGTATACCCCCCTCCCCCTCCGGGAAGCGGGGGTATAAAAAACATTTCAACATGTTCAATAGATTAACATACAACTTTCATAATGCACTATTACCAGAGAGAGGTACTTTGTGACTTAGTTCAATCTTTACTATTGTTTTATTAACATACTTATAATAATATGAAGCATAAATTTTGTGTTAAATTTGGTTGCTAGTCGGATCAGTATGCCTGCTAGTTGATTTTTTTGCAACAAGCAAAGCTTTGCTTGTGGTGAAAAAAGTTCATTTCTAGCCCTGGTCACGATTACTATGACGCTTACGTGACAAAATCAAGGACAATATTTCGCAGTGTTATACCCTTTGCAGTTTTTTTTACCCTTTTTTAAGCTCAATTGAAATATTTTTGTCTTGCATTAGAATGAAAATAACAATATTTTATTTGAAAAATGCCTGCGACAATTGGTGATATAATGGTCTCAAATATCCGTTTTACTGACTGTGATATACATTACGATATAAAACTGCATTTGTGATCATCAAATCTCCTATTTATTATATGACATCAGTAACTCTTCAAAATTCAAAATTCTACTGCTGTATTTTTATATAATAGTCAAATCTGCACATGAGGTTACCTCTATTAAGCAGTCACCTGTATTAAAAGGTAACTTTTTCTTGTCCTGTCATAGAAAATTTCATATAAATGTAACCTCTTTTAAGAGGTCACCTGTCTTATGAGGCCACTTTTTCTTTGTACGAGAGGTGACCTCTAAAAACAGGTTTAACTGTACATATACCTAGACATCTTATAACATCCAAACGTCCATGGTCACTGATTTTTTTCAGGGTTTGAGCAATTTCTTTGTGATCCACCATGTGATCAATCAGTTTCCGTACTTCGTCTTCTCCAGCTACATATCCACGACCAACATCATACCCTAGACTCAATTTCTGGCTGATCAATAACTTCATCAAATTTAGAAATAGTGGCATTGTGGGCTAACAATAATCAAAGAGAGATTTATAGATTAAGAGATTTTACTTGTATTAGCTATACGGTCAAACCTGCCCAAGCAGCCATCTCTATTAAGCAGTCACCTGTATTAAAAGGCTACCATTATCTTGTCCTGTCATAGAAAATTCCATGTTTTTTTTTTAAATTAAATTCTCCTGAAGTAATTTTTTGGGGTCAATTTTAATAAAATGTTGATGCTTGAAAGAAGTTATTTAAAGTTTGTTATAACGATTAAAAAAAAAATTGGTTCTTCAAGTGTTCAACTTTTAACAATTCAAAAACATTCTTGAACTTTAAAAATACTATAATAATAAAGTAGTTTGTCACATTCAAAGCAAGATTTGGTGACCTTCGTGGTCGTGATCATATGGTAGTTGGATTTACAACTACATGTGCAATCGGTGCCTATCACCACTAAAGTTGTAAGTTCAATCTACTCCATACAACAATATGTGATAAAGTTTGTCAGTGACTTGCGACATGTCAGTGGTTTTCTCCACCAATAAAATTGACTGCCACGATATAACTGAAATATTGTTGAAATTGACATTAAACACCATAAACCTAAACTAAAGTGAGATTTGCATTTGTGAACAAAAATATCGTGAAAATTCGTAAAGAAATGACCTCTTGATAAATTTTTTTAATTGTGGTTTCATATGAAAAATATAGAGAAAAAAACGAGGTGAAAACAATTGTGTCCATTTATTGTAAATCATTAATCGGCCTCCCCCTATTATGGGGGGTTATGGTGTTTAACACCATTTTCAACATTATTCCAGTTATATCGTGGCAGTCAGTTTTATTGGTGGAGGAAACCAGAGTACCCGAAGAAAACCACAGATCTGTCAAGAGTCATTGAAAAACTTAATGTTGTATCGAGTACACCTCGCCATGAACAGGGTTCGTACTCAAAACTGTATTGGTGATAGGCACTGATTGCACAGTTGGTTGTAAATCCAACTACCATACGATTATGGCTATGACGACCCTTCCAATATTATGAGAAACAAAAATATGAAGGGTGTTTTTATTTACGTACATACCTCTAACAATCGAAATATTCTCATCAATCGTAATATTACAAACAGAACCAGGACGATGTGTACATCACGGTGATTATTTCCATATATGGCAGGTAAGGTAAAGCTAACGGTTATATCAACAAGTCCAATAAAAACAATCACCCAAGAAATTATTTTCCAACAAAACGTCAAATAGCATTTCTTCAGTAGAATCATCTGTGAAATAAAACAAATATATATATATATTAAAATCTATATATGAATAATATAATACAAACTTTACATTTTGTTCCGGATGTTTCGGATGAACACAGCCTGTCTCAGCGGAAAATTGTATTGCAATGACAATTGTAATGGAAACACATAACAGTAGAATTACGTTACAATATAAACGACCTCATAATGTATGGCGCGAAAAAAATGTTATAGTAAACAGGTATTTGCAAACATTAGTCAGTAGTGTAAAAAAAAAAGGGGGGGGGAGTTGAATATTTGAAACGGTATATTTATTGTAGGTCTATTTGGTGATTTAGTCCATCAGGAGATAAAGTTTTTAGTTTCTTTATCCAGAAGGATTCCTTGACCTTCCTGTACCTATAACTGAAAAGTCCTGAACAGAATGTAAAGTTTTTATTATATATATAAATTAAAACTATAACACAAATTCCATTATGTTTCCATGTTGTTTTTGTTCCATGTTATAAGTAAAATATTACAGGATTTTTTTTTACCCCAAACCCCAGCTTATAATAAAATATATATAAAGTCTAATGGAATCTACCAACCAGAGAACTTAATGAGTAACGGATCGTGGAGACATGACGATGCAGCACAAACAAAATAAATTATAGAAGTCTAGAAGATTGTGCAACGATACCGATACCGATAGGTATCATTGCACAATCTTCTAGACTTATATATATATATATATATATATATATAAATAATAATGGTTAAATTGGTAAATATCATATTAACGACATTATAAAATCAAATAATTTGTCTCCACGATATCCATTAGTTTTATTTTATATATAATATATTCTATTTGTCTTCTTCACATTCCAGCTGCAATATAACTGAAATATTGTTGAAAATGGTGTTAAACACCCTAACCCTTAGTAAGGTTTTTCTTGCTCTAGCTTTAGTTTTCTGTCTAGTGTTATGTTGACAAGTGTCTGTTCTTTTTCTTTTGACCATTGCATTGCCTGTCCTTTTCATTTACAGATTCTGATAGAGGTTTTATTTTTAAGTTCGGTTCATACAATAACATGATTTCATTTTATTCAGGGTTTGGTTTAGACATCCTTCACTATACAGTAGAGTTCGCTTATAACGAAGTCCAGGGGACTCTCGATCTTATTTCGTTATAGGCATCGTTCGTTATAAGAGAAACAATGTAGAATTACCTCCCCTTTTGAAAATCGTACAGTCAAACTTGTCGTAGCAACCCCCTCTGTATAATAAGTTGGATAATAAATAAACGAAAACAGTCCCAACTTAAAATAAATTATATTTTATTTCTGTTTTGTCCAGTTGATGCAGTGATTGTTGCCACTATCCCTGTAGCCTGTAGCTGATATTTGCATTATCTACTGATAACATCTCACTCCCAAAAGTACATGTTTACAAAGTCCCTACCTCTTACTAGTTCATAATATAGATTTTTCATATTAAATGAAGTCACGATTAGCGTTATGTGTAAGACCGCCATTGTTTTACAGGTAAGTTTTGCTCTTGTTTTTGTTTTTGATTGATTTCTTATCTATATAAAATATTTAAAACTGCTTACTATAGAAAATGCCATTTTAATTTTTCACTTTTATAAATAAATAATCGTGTTTTTGAAAAGTATTGAATTATGAAGTACTGGTTCCCAGCATATATTTCTGTCAACATTCGTTTAATGCACAGGCTGATTGTGTGATTAGGCTATTTATAGCTATCGGCGAGGATGTGTTACCATATTTATGACAATGTTCGGCTTGTAATGTGAAAAACAACGATAGAATTGAAAATTTAAAAGCCACTTTGTTGTTTAATCAAAGAGTCTATCATCAAAGAAAAAATAAACAATAACGAATGAATTAATCTCACACATGACTTTGTTTTTAATTTCTTTAGCTTGTGCATCCATTCATTAACATTTAGATTACGTTTTATTAATTTTTAATGCCATAAATTAGCGTGTGTGTTATTAATTGACAACTTGTTAATCACATCATTAATACCCATTTTATTGTTTGAATATTTTAAAGAAAAGTCTTGATTGACATCATTAACAACATCAAAGGTGGGATTATTGATTTTTCAATTACCGATAGCAGAAGTGTCAAGTGCACTTGACCATTCTAATATGTGATCGTCCGTGCATAACGGAAGACAGGTAAACGATTTGTTTGTTCAGCAATTATCTTCATTATATCATGTCAATTTTGAGTAACAAAAACGTTGTTTGGGTTTAAAATTCTCTTCGTTATAAGCCTGATTTCGTTATAAAAAATTTGTAATAGGCCTTCAAAAATACATTGTTTAAATAGCGATGGGACCGGGGATTTATCTTTACTTTGTTATAAGCCTGATTTCGTTACAAGCCTGTTTGCTATAAACGAACTCTACTGTATATAGATTTATGTGTATATGTTTTTCTAGTTACATGGTGAACTTTACTTATAATGCCTTTGATTTTGGTGTTTTTATTTGCCAGACATTTCGTACAAGGAGTACATAAAAACATAAATTAACACTTATCATCAAGTTTTAAAGTAAAAAATCCATCTATTCTCTTATTTTCATGAAAACACATCTCAAACATAAATTCCTGTCTGACCGACGATATATGCCCTCATTCATATGACTTTAGGTGACCTTTTACTTTGCATGCACAAAGTCTGTTGTTAGGGAAAAACATGTCTGCCGATGGAAAACCTGCACGTGGTCGTACAAGAATCTTAACTGATTCTGCCAGAAAAAAGAAACAGGAAAGAAGTTTTAGCAAATTATAATAAAACAAGAATAAACGTAGGCAACCAACATGATTGTTGGATGGACTTGAAAGAGGTGTTGAGAGTTCAAACTCATGCTGAAGTGTAAACATCAGTGCCAGTAGTTCGGAAAATTGGGACATGCATAATTAATGATGCTGGGAGACAAGCTGCACACGAAAAACAACCAAGATACAAGTTTTTTGGTCTAATCCCGCAAAACGCCTACCAAGTATCATAACAAGCTCTAGAAACCCTGGTAGACAGTTACTTAGTCCATATATACCAGAACTCATGTGTTACAAAACCGCTTACAGAGATGGGACTGAGTCATACACAGAAGCCTTCGACCCAGATTACCATTACACTAATGGACCACTACCCAACCAATGACACAGATAGAGACCTTGCCCAGCAACCACCAACGGCAACTGAATAACGTCAGGAACATATAGACGAAAAGCTAGAAGAAACATATGGAGCACTAGTCTCCATGAATATCATCAGTACGCAATATCTACAGATGGTAGCCAGACGTAAAACTCATATAACCAACCAAAGAAAGTCAACTAAAAAACAAAAACAGGTGAAGGAAAATCTAAACAATTCAAACTCTAAATCATCAAATTAGCTGAATAAAATTTTAATGGCAATTATTTAATTCAATTCTGCCTGGAATTAATATATGCATACATGTTATTGATAGTCATGACATTTAGGAATGAGTGAAGATAGCATCACTATTGATATTCTTACCTTTGAAACAACCTCTAAAATATAAATAGACAGAAATACAACATTCAATGACCTGAAGACTTTCGATTTATCACGAAGAGCTGGTACATACTCGCTGATCACACAGAGTGCTGAATTAGCCATGTCCAGGACAAAAATACAGTATACGAAAATTATATAAGCTGGATGCTTGATTATGTGGTAAATGTTTCTCATATAGGGTGTGTGTGAAGGCTCAAGCACAATCTCTGCTATGAATCTCTTCATAAAACGTTTCTGGAATATATAAATGTATGTATAAATTAAAATGAAACCACTCAATCTAGTAATTAAAAACATCTAAAGATTTAAAAATATTACAGGTAAATTGACAAGATATAAGTAAACAAGATATGATTATAATCTAACGATTATGAAGTCTCCCAAACCGGCCACTGACACTATCTACCCACATATCAAATTTTGATGATATCGGACAATGTTGAATTTATACCCCTCATTTTTATGCTGTGTTTTGGCAGCCATTTTGAAAATGGCAGACATCTTGAAAATTTTGAAAACGCAGAATTGCTCCTCTAATGGTGACCTATCACTATGTCAAATTTTATGTCTCTATCATTATCCAGTTAGAAGTTATCAACATTAATGTACGAAATTTCAAGTTTCCCATAGGATTCTATAGTAACCCCCACCCCCTTTGAACCCCCAAAAATATGGCTTTGACCGCCTTTACCACAAATCTGAAAACTTTAGGATCAACTAGAAACATATATCTATAACTCCACCAAGTTTCATGAAATTCTGTCCTGTAGTTCCTGAGATCTGCCGTGGACAAGTTCATGGTGCACGGAAAGAAAGAAGAATAACAAAAATAAGAATAATAATAATAATAATAAGAAACGGAGCAAAAACAATAAGTCTCCAAACGTTGTTTGGGAGACTTAAATATTACAGGTAAGTTGACAAGATATAAGTAAAATATTACAGTTAAGCTTACAAAACTACAGGTAATCTGACATGGCTAATTGTTTTTTACCCCAAACCCCAGTCTTCCCCCCCTCACATTCTTTCAAAACAGTCTGATTAAACTGCAATAATAGCATGCCTCTGGCTCGGGATAAAATACTAATATCCGCCAATCCATGTTAAAACTTAAAACACATTCTGGCTTCCATGATTTATTTCTTAAGTGAAAAGGGAAATAACTCCTTCATAATTAATGTGACCAAATTTCTGCATGGAAAATTTTAAGGGATTTTCATTTAAAATGTAGGAGTGAGTATATGAGTCCAAGTTTTCTGATAAAATAGTCTAAGTGAAAAGTGGGCATCATGGTTGTGATTGCATGGTAGTTGGATTTACAACTACATATATAATCAGTACCTATCACCAATAACGTTGTGAGTTTGAATCCCACTCAGGTGATACAACATTATTGATAAAGTTTGTCAGTGACTTGTGACAGGTCGGTGGTTTTCTCCATGCACTCTGGTTTCCTCCATCAATAAAATTGACAGCCACAATATAACTGAAATATTGTTGAAAGGGGCATTAAACACCATAATCCCAACTCTCTAAGTGAAAAGAGGCAATAACTCCTTCAAAAATGATTCAATCAAGTTGCTGTAGCGATATGTTAATCTCCATATGGTAATGAGCAAGCATGCAAAGTGTCGAGGAATTCTCTTAAATTTTTTGGAGGAGTTGCATGTTACATTCTTAGATGAAATAAAGTGAAAAAGGGAAATAACTCCTTCAATAAGAATGGTCAAATCCCTGTTTCTTTCCTTTGTTAAGAAATTTGTACACACAAAGGGTAAATATTAATTTGATTGATATGTTTTACAGTATTTTTCAATTTCAATTGTCAAAAATTTCAAGTTTTTAAGTTTTACTTATTAGCTTACAAACAGCATTGGTGGTGTAATGGTTAGGTGTGCTCGTCTCGAGTGCTGTAGATCGTGGGTTCAAGCCCATGTCTGGTCAAACCAGACTATAAAATTAGTATTTGTTGTTTCTCTAAGCACACAGCATTAATGAATAAGAGCAAAGACTGGTTGGCTCAGAATCAGAATAATGTGTCAGAGTGGAGCAACATGTCCACTTGTGGACTGTTTTTTCAGTGAGCTAGCACTTTAAAAATCCAACAAAGTGTGTTGTTCTAGTACAAAGAAGACATCATTATTTTATTGCATGTAACCATGATGTATCTGAAAAATTCTTCGTTTGGAGTTAAACAACCATCACTCTATCACTATAAGCTTATTACTTAGTACTTTGATGCCCGTTTGGAGTTAAACAACCATCACTCTATCACTATAAGCTTATTACTTACTAGTTTGACGTAAATCTTAGGAATTTCCCAACTTTTCTTAATATCTTCTACCTCAACAAGTCTGAAAATAAATACTCAATCAGTTGAAGGAGCTTTGTACTTATTGTGAAAATGGTCAAGAATAGATTTAACAAGATGAACTGTGAGCTAATGCTCACATATGATACCCCTGCATATATGTTCAATGTGCATAAAAATCAAGTAAGTCGACAAACAGGAAGTAGGAATGTGATGGGTCCAAAAACGCTTCCCACAATATGGCATACATATATGAAGCTTGTGACCAAATATCAGATTTCTACCATCAATAGTTGCTGAGAAAAATGCGATGAAAAATATCTTGGGACGGACGGAAGGACAGAGGTGGAGCGGGGGTATAAATACGGAGAGAAATTGTGTTTTCTTATATACTATGAAACACATTAGAAAAGGAATATCAAATACATACTATACAGATCATACAAATATAAGGGTGGGAGTGACCTTTACCATCATGTGTAAAATGCCTTTTTTGAAATAAAACTAGCTTACAATTGGATGGGGGTTGGGTTATGGTATTTAACTCCACTTTCAACAATATTTCAGTTATATTGCGGTAGTCAGTTTTATTGGTGGAGGAAACCGGAGTACCCGAAGAAAACCACTGACCTGTCGCAAGTCACTGACAAACTGTATCACATAATGTTGTATCAGGTACACTTCACCTGAGTGGGATTTGAATTCACAATGTTAGTGGTGATAGGCACTGATTACATAGGTAGTAATAAATCCAACTACCATACGATTACGACCACGACGGTAGCCGTCAAATTGAAAGAAAATTTTATCGTTACTTTTCCTTTTGCAAAAGTTCATCTTGAATTGCTTTACATGATTACCCGTTCTCATCCTCAATCCTAGCCTTTATACGAAGTTGATATGTGATCATATCAAAGTGATTTCAATTCTAATACAGTTTGCATTATCAATCTCAAGTAGTTGTGTGATTTGGTCGTGCAATCTACAGTTCCAAAATACAAGACAAATCGTAGGAACAAAAGACAAAAACGATAACTCTAAAACACATATCACATGATCGCTCATCTTCCTGATTTGTTAGAGATAACAAAAGGTGAATTATCCTTCAGTTTGGTATACCTAATAGATCCTGCCATGTACAAATATTAAAAATATATTAAGAGATTATGAAGACTTACCTACCCTTTTGTCAGCAGCTAACTTACCTCCCCTTTTTGTCAGCCGCTATGTCTGTACATTCCTGTAGCTTCCTGACTCCTTCTCTTGATATCATACCTTGTTCAAACTGTCTCCAATAACTCATCTAGCACAAAAATAAGTGTATATTAAACAAACAAAAATAGGGGGAAATGGTGTTTAATGCCACTTTCAACAATATTTCAGCTATATCATCACGGTCAGTTTTATTGGTGAAGCAAACCAGAGTACTCTGAGAAAACCACCTACAAAAATATGAATCTCATAAATACATACTTATATATTATTGATTTATTTTCTCAGAGCAATATTCCATCAAAGGCAAAGCCTGAAATGTGTGATGCAATGTGAAGCCCATCTCAAGCAAAACATATCAAGGATAGTATGGTAAAAGAAGATTTTGAGGATTTGTCAAGTGATTTCAGTAAAGTCAAATTAATGTCATGCTAGAAATCAATACAGTCCTCACAATGAGCACCAGTCCTCTGGTCAAAGACCATTAAAACTTTGTTCAGACCAGTAAATTTTTCAGTTTTTATTTAGATATATATATAAAATAAATTCAAGAATTTGATTCGAACCAGTAAATTCAAAATAATTCCAAATAATTCTGAATAATTTTATTTATTTATTTGTTTTGCTTATCTGTGATGCTTTTGAAATCTGTGCTTTGTCTTTAATTATAGTTACTTTTTAGGCTGCTTATTTTAATTTATTTACTTAGTGTTTGAAATTTTAAATTAATTAGTTTAAATTATTTTTAATATAGATGTTTTAATTTTTGCTAGTATTTTTATGTACCTTGTATGTATGCATGTACAGTGCTCCCTCGTTAAACCGCCACCTTCTGTGCAGTCGATAGTTTGGCGGTATAACGAGTTTGGCGATAAACTGAGGGACATTGAAAACCGGAAGTTATGTCAAACTTTCAACTCGACTGACATGCATTTTGCACTTGTACAAATACATAAGTATAAATAATACATGTTCAATAAATAAATAAATTAGAATAATTATATTCATATCGGAAATGTCCTGTACAGTTTGCAGATCTTTGTATCAGTTTACCAATATTTAATGGCTATTTGTCATCCTAGACTTTTACCTTTTCTGCTTTCAGCATTCTAAGAACAGTTTCATTAGTAATTTCCCTCAGTTCATTTGCAGTAAACATGCGTGGTAATTGGGCATTACAATCTGGACAAATAGTTCTTGGACGTATTTCTAGAATGTCTTTTTTCAGATTCTACAATAAAAAATAGACACTAACAGACCTGTTTACCCCTATTTCGTGTTGTCAGTAGTTCACCAGCCAACTTATCAGTAACTTTACATAGTTGTCAGTAGTTTTGAGAAAATTATTGTAAACAAAAAGAATCTGTTGTATATACAGCAATAAATTGTAATTGTCATTGTTATTTCATTGAACATATTCTTTGCAAAGAGGTAGACTAAGATCAAATATTTTGCTCTCCAGAGGCTACTTTGAAATACTTGGGAGAAAAGTTCGGCACTTGACATCGATAGACTAAATGTTGTTATCAAGTTGGCACATCATTGGCTCTGTTTTCTAACTGCTCTTGTCCTGTCAAGTTCTGCAGTTTTACAAAACGAAGAAAAAGGCTTTTGTGTCGTCTTCGTATGTTGAAGTCCCCTTTTGTCCCACATGTTTTCCTGACGCTGATCGGTAATTCTATTTTTCATATTCACAAAACAATTTTCTTACACAACGACCATAGACCGTAGTTTCATTACCATAAATGGTAGTCCATTTTTATTGTAAAAAATCATAGAAAGTACAGAGAAACCGTAGTTGTAAACAGCTCTGCATTAAATGAGATATATATTTGTTAAAATAAATGTATCTTTTTAAATCTTTTACTATTTCCGTTTCATTAGTAATTTCTCTCAGTTCATTTGCAGTAAACATGCGTGGTAATTGGGCATTACAATCTGGACAAATAGTTCTTGGACGTATTTCTAGAATGTCTTTTTTCAGATTCTACAATAAAAAATAGACACTAACAGACCTGTTTACCCCTATTTGGTGTTGTCAGTAGTTCACCAGCCAACTTATCAGTAACTTTACATAGTTGTCAGTAGTTTTGAGAAAATTATTGTAAACAAAAAGAATCTGTTGTATATACAGCAATAAATTGTAATTGTCATTGTTATTTCATTGAACATATTCTTTGCAAAGAGGTAGACTAAGATCAAATATTTTGCTCTCCAGAGGCTACTTTGAAATACTTGGGAGAAAAGTTCGGCACTTGACATCGATAGACTAAATGTTGTTATCAAGTTGGCACATCGTTGGCTCTGTTTTCTAACTGCTCTTGTCCTGTCAAGTTCTGCAGTTTTACAAAATGAAGAAAAAGGCTTTTGTGTCGTCTTCGTATGTTGAAGTCCCCTTTTGTTGTCCCACATGTTTTCCTGATGCTGATCGGTAATTCTATTTTTCAGATTCACAAAACAATTTTCTTACACAACGACCATAGACCGTAGTTTCATTACCATAAATGGTAGTCCATTTTTATTGTAAAAAATATAGAAAAAAATATCTTGGACGGACGGAAGGACAGACGGACAGAGGTAAAACAGTATACCCCTCTCCCCCTACGGGGAGCGGAGGTATAAATACAGAGAAACCGTAGTTGTATACAGCTCTGCACTAAATAAGATATATATTTGCTAAAATAAATGTATCTTTGTAGATCTTTTACTATTTGTTTATATCTGTGCTGCCATTGGAGATCCAATTATCAAGAGGGGAGGGTTAGGATCCCATAGGATCCCGTTTTGTGACTGCCTCAAGCCAGGTATCTGGATTTCTAACACCATACGTCATTGTCCTTTTTTGTGTTCAATGGGTTGAGGTAAGAGATGCTGTTCTGTTTTTTTTTTCTATATTGGTAGCTTTGTTGACCATCACGGTTTCAACGTTCTTATCATAATGTAGCTTGGTTGAAAATAATAACTACCTGTGGAATCGTAAATATAGTGAGATAATAACAGGAGAAACGATTAACTATGACTAATTTGATTTGTTGCCCCATATATTTGTAGTGTATGTACGATATTTCCTTTAATACTATTAACTCATGTAAGGGGAAATCCCTTGGTGAAATTTAGTAAAAGGTAGAAGCCAAGGGTTTATGACCAGTAAAATTATTTGAAACGCTATATACAGTATGAAATAAATATGTGATAAAGTTTGTCAGTGACCTTCGGCAGGTCGGTGGTTTTCTCTGGGTACCCGTTTCCGACACCAATAAAACTGACCGCCATGATATAAATGACATATTATTGAAAGTGGCATTAAACACCATAACCCTAACCCTACTTTTTTAATTTCCTTTACACATAACTGTTGAAATGAAATTGACGTCACGTTTGTTCGAATATTAGAGCTACAAATTATAATTGTGATGCTTTGGTTATATTCTTTTCAGAAGTGGTAACAAAATCTTTAAAATTTACAGCCAATTTTGGTAATCCTGTTTAGGCCTTTTGTTTTAAATGCAGCCAAAAACTTCTAAATTTTTTGACCTTCCATTCATTTGTCTATGCGTGTACCTGATGAAGGTTATTCTAGGAAAGTGTTGTGTGCACAAAAATTAGATACATATGTTTTTAATACAATACAGTGTACTAATACTAAATCTGTATGGATTCAATTATGTAAATAAATGTTAGAGAATACCGAAGGGGCAATCAAAAATGGACAATCCAGACAAACTATCAACATAGGCTACACAAGACGAAGACAAACAAAGCAAAAACACAACACAATATGTGTTGGACACCCTTATATACAAACAAACAATAATAACGTAATTAAAACATGAGACCTCCGGTAAGTTTACCTCTTCATCTGTCGTGAGATAGGGGTCAATTATTTCACATGATTTTTCAACAGTATCCCAATCAGCATCAGCTAAAAATCTACAAATAAAAGGAAGAACAAGTAAACTTCATAGCGGGTATATTATGAATATCTACTATCATTATATAGATGCCGTGAAATACTGAGATTACCAAGTGAAACTAAAACCGATATTTCACTCAATGAAATAATTTTAACGTTTATTTCACTGTGACGTAACTGTACCAACGATTTCAAGAAGTAAATGATACCAGGTTTACCATAGGTGGTCTAATGTGTATATGTATTCTAAAATATTTATTGTGTGTATCCATATATATCCTATTCTTAGCGTGTTTAACATGCAGTTGGTTAAATTTTCGTAATATTTATATTCACCACGATTGTTAAATTTCTGCATGAGAATTCCTACCAATTTCCTTTCAATGTTGATTAACGACTTAAATAAAGAGCTTAAAAATATTTTTGATGTTTTGGTCGTAGGAGAAGCAGATTCTCTTTCTGCAGCCAGTGGATTATGCTATTTTTGACAGATCAATGTTAAAGCTTGATCTTTAGCAAATTTTTAACTCTCTTGAGTGGAGAAATATTGTAATCCACTAATAGCAGACAGAAATTCTATATATATCTCACACCACTGTTCTGTTATCTTTGTAGAACACTAATAGCCGACGGAGATTCTATATATATCTCACACCACTGTTCTGTCATCTGTGTAGAACACTAATAGCAGACGGAGATTCTATATATATCTCACACCACTGTTCTGTCATCTTTGTAGAACACTAATAGCATACGGAGATTCTATATATATCTCACACCACTGTTCTGTCATCTTTGTAGAACACTAATAGCAGACGGAGATTCTATATATATATCTCACACCATTGTTCTGTCATCTTTGTAGAACACTAATAGCAGACCAAGATTCTATATATATCTCACACCACTGTTCTGTAATCTTTGTAGAACACTAATAGCAGACGGAGATTCTATATATATCTCACACCATTGTTCTGTCATCTTTGTAGAACACTAATAGCAGACCAAGATTCTATATATATCTCACACCACTGTTCTGTCATCTTTGTAGAACACTAATAGCAGACGGAGATTCTATATATATCTCACACCACTGTTCTGTCATCTTTGTAGAACACTAATAGCAGACGGAGATTCTATATATATCTCACACCACTGTTCTGTCATCTTTGTAGAACACTAATAGCAGACCAAGATTCTATATATATCTCACACCATTGTTCTGTCATCTTTGTAGAACACTAATAGCAGACGGAGATTCTATATATATCTCACACCACTGTTCTGTCATCTTTGTAGAACACTAATAGCAGACCCAGATTCTATATATATCTCACACCACTGTTCTGTTATCTTTGTAGAACACTAATAGCAGACCAAGATTCTATATATATCTCACACCACTGTTCTGTCATCTTTGTAGAACACTAATAGCAGACGGAGATTCTATATATATCTCACACCACTGTTCTGTCATCTTTGTAGAACACTAATAGCAGACCAAGATTCTATATATATCTCACACCACTGTTCTGTTATCTTTGTAGAACACTAATAGCAGACCAAGATTCTATATATATCTCACACCACTGTTCTGTCATCTTTGTAGAACACTAATAGCAGACGGAGATTCTATATATATCTCACACCACTGTTCTGTCATCTTTGTAGAACACTAATAGCAGACGGAGATTCTATATATATCTCACACCACTGTTCTGTCATCTTTGTAGAACACTAATAGCAGACCAAGATTCTATATATATCTCACACCACTGTTCTGTTATCTTTGTAGAACACTAATAGCAGACCAAGATTCTATATATATCTCACACCACTGTTCTGTCATCTTTGTAGAACACTAATAGCAGACCAAGATTCTATATATATCTCACACCACTGTTCTGTCATCTTTGTAGAACACTAATAGCAGACGGAGATTCTATATATATCTCACACCACTGTTCTGTCATCTTTGTAGAACACTAATAGCAGACCAAGATTCTATATATATCTCACACCACTGTTCTGTTATCTTTGTAGAACACTAATAGCAGACCAAGATTCTATATATATCTCACACCACTGTTCTGTCATCTTTGTAGAACACTAATAGCAGACGGAGATTCTATATATATCTCACACCACTGTTCTGTTATCTTTGTAGAACACTAATAGCAGACCAAGATTCTATATATATCTCACACCACTGTTCTGTCATCTTTGTAGAACACTAATAGCAGACAGAGATTCTATATATATTTCACACTACTGTTCTGTTATCTTTGTAGAACACTAATAGCAGACGGGGATTCTATATATATCTCACACCACTGTTCTGTTATCTTTGTAGAACACTAATAGCAGACGGAGATTCTATATATATCTCACACCACTGTTCTGTCATCTTTGTAGAACACTAATAGCAGACGGAGATTCTATATATATCTCACACCACTGTTCTGTTATCTTTGTAGAACACTAATAGCAGACGGAGATTCTATATATATCTCACACCACTGTTCTGTCATCTTTGTAGAACACTAATAGCAGACGGAGATTCTATATATATCTCACACCACTGTTCTGTCATCTTTGTAGAACACTAATAGCAGACGGAGATTCTATATATATCTCACACCACTGTTCTGTCATCTTTGTAGAACACTAATAGCAGACGGAGATTCTATATATATCTCACACCACTGTTCTGTCATCTTTGTAGAACACTAATAGCAGACGGAGATTCCATATATATCTCACACTACTGTTCTGTTATCTTTGTAGAACACTAATAGCAGACCAAGATTCTATATATATCTCACACCACTGTTCTGTTATCTTTGTAGAACACTAATAGCAGACGGAGATTCTATATATATCTCACACCACTGTTCTGTCATCTTTGTAGAACACTAATAGCAGACGGAGATTCTATATATATCTCACACCACTGTTCTGTCATCTTTGTAGAACACTAATAGCAGACCAAGATTCTATATATATCTCACACCACTGTTCTGTTATCTTTGTAGAACACTAATAGCAGACCAAGATTCTATATATATCTCACACCACTGTTCTGTCATCTTTGTAGAACACTAATAGCAGACCAAGATTCTATATATATCTCACACCACTGTTCTGTCATCTTTGTAGAACACTAATAGCAGACGGAGATTCTATATATATCTCACACCACTGTTCTGTCATCTTTGTAGAACACTAATAGCAGACGGAGATTCCATATATATCTCACACTACTGTTCTGTTATCTTTGTAGAACACTAATAGCAGACCAAGATTCTATATATATCTCACACCACTGTTCTGTTATCTTTGTAGAACACTAATAGCAGACCAAGATTCTATATATATCTCACACCACTGTTCTGTCATCTTTGTAGAACACTAATAGCAGACGGAGATTCTATATATATCTCACACCACTGTTCTGTCATCTTTGTAGAACACTAATAGCAGACCAAGATTCTATATATATCTCACACCACTGTTCTGTTATCTTTGTAGAACACTAATAGCAGACCAAGATTCTATATATATCTCACACCACTGTTCTGTCATCTTTGTAGAACACTAATAGCAGACCAAGATTCTATATATATCTCACACCACTGTTCTGTCATCTTTGTAGAACACTAATAGCAGACGGAGATTCTATATATATCTCACACCACTGTTCTGTCATCTTTGTAGAACACTAATAGCAGACGGAGATTCTATATATATCTCACACCACTGTTCTGTCATCTTTGTAGAACACTAATAGCAGACGGAGATTCTATATATATCTCACACCACTGTTCTGTCATCTTTGTAGAACACTAATAGCAGACGGAGATTCTATATATATCTCACACCACTGTTCTGTCATCTTTGTAGAACACTAATAGCAGACGGAGATTCCATATATATCTCACACTACTGTTCTGTTATCTTTGTAGAACACTAATAGCAGACCAAGATTCTATATATATCTCACACCACTGTTCTGTTATCTTTGTAGAACACTAATAGCAGACGGAGATTCTATATATATCTCACACCACTGTTCTGTCATCTTTGTAGAACACTAATAGCAGACGGAGATTCTATATATATCTCACACCACTGTTCTGTCATCTTTGTAGAACACTAATAGCAGACGGAGATTCTATATATATCTCACACCACTGTTCTGTCATCTTTGTAGAACACTAATAGCAGACCAAGATTCTATATATATCTCACACCACTGTTCTGTTATCTTTGTAGAACACTAATAGCAGACCAAGATTCTATATATATCTCACACCACTGTTCTGTCATCTTTGTAGAACACTAATAGCAGACCAAGATTCTATATATATCTCACACCACTGTTCTGTCATCTTTGTAGAACACTAATAGCAGACGGAGATTCTATATATATCTCACACCACTGTTCTGTCATCTTTGTAGAACACTAATAGCAGACCAAGATTCTATATATATCTCACACCACTGTTCTGTTATCTTTGTAGAACACTAATAGCAGACAGAGATTCTATATATATCTCACACCACTGTTCTGTTATCTTTGTAGAACACTAATAGCAGACGGAGATTCCATATATATCTCACACCACTGTTCTGTCATCTTTGTAGAACACTAATAGCAGACGGAGATTCTATATATATCTCACACCACTGTTCTGTCATCTTTGTAGAACACTAATAGCAGACGGAGATTCTATATATATCTCACACCACTGTTCTGTTATCTTTGTAGAACACTAATAGCAGACCAAGATTCTATATATATCTCACACCACTGTTCTGTCATCTTTGTAGAACACTAATAGCAGACGGAGATTCTATATATATCTCACACCACTGTTCTGTTATCTTTGTAGAACACTAATAGCAGACCAAGATTCTATATATATCTCACACCACTGTTCTGTCATCTTTGTAGAACACTAATAGCAGACGGAGATTCCATATATATCTCACACCACTGTTCTGTCATCTTTGTAGAACACTAATAGCAGACGGAGATTCTATATATATCTCACACCACTGTTCTGTCATCTTTGTAGAACACTAATAGCAGACGGAGATTCTATATATATCTCACACCACTGTTCTGTTATCTTTGTAGAACACTAATAGCAGACCAAGATTCTATATATATCTCACACCACTGTTCTGTCATCTTTGTAGAACACTAATAGCAGACCAAGATTCTATATATATCTCACACCACTGTTCTGTCATCTTTGTAGAACACTAATAGCAGACCCAGATTCTATATATATCTCACACCACTGTTCTGTCATCTTTGTAGAACACTAATAGCAGACGGAGATTCTATATATATCTCACACCACTGTTCTGTTATCTTTGTAGAACACTAATAGCAGACCAAGATTCTATATATATCTCACACCACTGTTCTGTCATCTTTGTGGAACACTAATAGCAGACCAAGATTCTATATATATCTCACACCACTGTTCTGTCATCTTTGTAGAACACTAATAGCAGACGGAGATTCTATATATATTTCACACCACTGTTCTGTCATCTTTGTAGAACACTAATAGCAGACCAAGATTCTATATATATCTCACACCACTGTTCTGTCATCTTTGTAGAACACTAATAGCAGACCAAGATTCTATATATATCTCACACCACTGTTCTGTTATCTTTGTAGAACACTAATAGCAGACGGAGATTCTATATATATATCTCACACCACTGTTCTGTTATCTTTGTAGAACACTAATAGCAGAGGGAGATTCTATATATATCTCACACCACTGTTCTGTCATCTTTGTAGAACACTAATAGCAGACGGAGATTCTATATATATCTCACACCACTGTTCTGTCATCTTTGTAGAACACTAATAGCAGACAGAGATTCTATATATATCTCACACCATTGTTCTGTCATCTTTGTAGAACACTAATAGCAGACCAAGATTCTATATATATCTCACACCACTGTTCTGTCATCTTTGTGGAACACTAATAGCAGACCAAGATTCTATATATATCTCACATCACTGTTCTGTTATCTTTGTAGAACACTAATAGCAGACGGAGATTCTATATATATCTCACACCACTGTTCTGTCATCTTTGTAGAACACTAATAGCAGACCAAGATTCTATATATATCTCACACCACTGTTCTGTTATCTTTGTAGAACACTAATAGCAGACCAAGATTCTATATATATCTCACACCACTGTTCTGTCATCTTTGTAGAACACTAATAGCAGACCAAGATTCTATATATATCTCACACCACTGTTCTGTTATCTTTGTAGAACACTAATAGCAGACGGAGATTCTATATATATCTCACACCATTGTTCTGTCATCTTTGTAGAACACTAATAGCAGACGGAGATTCTATATATATCTCACACCACTGTTCTGTCATCTTTGTGGAACACTAATAGCAGACCAAGATTCTATATATATCTCACACCACTGTTCTGTTATCTTTGTAGAACACTAATAGCAGACGGAGATTCTATATATATCTCACACCACTGTTCTGTCATCTTTGTAGAACACTAATAGCAGACCAAGATTCTATATATATCTCACACCACTGTTCTGTTATCTTTGTAGAACACTAATAGCAGACGGAGATTCTATATATATCTCACACCACTGTTCTGTCATCTTTGTAGAACACTAATACCAGATCAAGATTCTATATATATCTCACACCACTGTTCTGTTATCTTTGTAGAACACAAATAGCAGACGGAGATTCCATATATATCTCACACCACTGTTCTGTCATCTTTGTAGAACACTAATAGCAGACGGAGATTCTATATATATCTCACACCACTGTTCTGTCATCTTTGTAGAACACTAATAGCAGACAGAGATTCTATATATATCTCACACCACTGTTCTGTCATCTTTGTAGAACACTAATAGCAGACGGAGATTCTATATATATCTCACACCACTGTTCTGTCATCTTTGTAGAACACTAATAGCAGACCAAGATTCTATAAATATCTCACACCACTGTTCTGTCATCTTTGTAGAACACTAATAGCAGACGGAGATTCTATATATATCTCACACCACTGTTCTGTTATCTTTGTAGAACACTAATAGCAGACCAAGATTCTATATATATCTCACACCACTGTTCTGTTATCTTTGTAGAACACTAATAGCAGACCAAGATTCTATATATATCTCACACCACTGTTCTGTCATCTTTGTAGAACACTAATAGCAGACGGAGATTCTATATATATCTCACACCACTGTTCTGTCATCTTTGTAGAACACTAATAGCAGACGGGGATTCTATATATATCTCACACCACTGTTCTGTTATCTTTGTAGAACACTAATAGCAGACGGGGATTCTATATATATCTCACACCACTGTTCTGTCATCTTTGTAGAACACTAATAGCAGACGGAGATTCTATATATATTTCACACCACTGTTCTGTCATCTTTGTAGAACACTAATAGCAGACCAAGATTCTATATATATCTCACACCACTGTTCTGTCATCTTTGTAGAACACTAATAGCAGACCAAGATTCTATATATATCTCACACCACTGTTCTGTTATCTTTGTAGAACACTAATAGCAGACGGAGATTCTATATATATATCTCACACCACTGTTCTGTTATCTTTGTAGAACACTAATAGCAGAGGGAGATTCTATATATATCTCACACCACTGTTCTGTCATCTTTGTAGAACACTAATAGCAGACGGAGATTCTATATATATCTCACACCACTGTTCTGTCATCTTTGTAGAACACTAATAGCAGACAGAGATTCTATATATATCTCACACCATTGTTCTGTCATCTTTGTAGAACACTAATAGCAGACCAAGATTCTATATATATCTCACACCACTGTTCTGTCATCTTTGTGGAACACTAATAGCAGACCAAGATTCTATATATATCTCACATCACTGTTCTGTTATCTTTGTAGAACACTAATAGCAGACGGAGATTCTATATATATCTCACACCACTGTTCTGTCATCTTTGTAGAACACTAATAGCAGACCAAGATTCTATATATATCTCACACCACTGTTCTGTTATCTTTGTAGAACACTAATAGCAGACCAAGATTCTATATATATCTCACACCACTGTTCTGTCATCTTTGTAGAACACTAATAGCAGACCAAGATTCTATATATATCTCACACCACTGTTCTGTTATCTTTGTAGAACACTAATAGCAGACGGAGATTCTATATATATCTCACACCATTGTTCTGTCATCTTTGTAGAACACTAATAGCAGACGGAGATTCTATATATATCTCACACCACTGTTCTGTCATCTTTGTGGAACACTAATAGCAGACCAAGATTCTATATATATCTCACACCACTGTTCTGTTATCTTTGTAGAACACTAATAGCAGACGGAGATTCTATATATATCTCACACCACTGTTCTGTCATCTTTGTAGAACACTAATAGCAGACCAAGATTCTATATATATCTCACACCACTGTTCTGTTATCTTTGTAGAACACTAATAGCAGACGGAGATTCTATATATATCTCACACCACTGTTCTGTCATCTTTGTAGAACACTAATACCAGATCAAGATTCTATATATATCTCACACCACTGTTCTGTTATCTTTGTAGAACACAAATAGCAGACGGAGATTCCATATATATCTCACACCACTGTTCTGTCATCTTTGTAGAACACTAATAGCAGACGGAGATTCTATATATATCTCACACCACTGTTCTGTCATCTTTGTAGAACACTAATAGCAGACAGAGATTCTATATATATCTCACACCACTGTTCTGTCATCTTTGTAGAACACTAATAGCAGACGGAGATTCTATATATATCTCACACCACTGTTCTGTCATCTTTGTAGAACACTAATAGCAGACCAAGATTCTATAAATATCTCACACCACTGTTCTGTCATCTTTGTAGAACACTAATAGCAGACGGAGATTCTATATATATCTCACACCACTGTTCTGTTATCTTTGTAGAACACTAATAGCAGACCAAGATTCTATATATATCTCACACCACTGTTCTGTTATCTTTGTAGAACACTAATAGCAGACCAAGATTCTATATATATCTCACACCACTGTTCTGTCATCTTTGTAGAACACTAATAGCAGACGGAGATTCTATATATATCTCACACCACTGTTCTGTCATCTTTGTAGAACACTAATAGCAGACGGGGATTCTATATATATCTCACACCACTGTTCTGTTATCTTTGTAGAACACTAATAGCAGACGGGGATTCTATATATATCTCACACCACTGTTCTGTCATCTTTGTAGAACACTTTAGAATATATTATGTAATGGTCATAGTAGAAAAACACACCACATACATTAGTTATCACAAATCTGACAGGGCTGTAGTGGTCGTGATCGTATGGTAGTTGGATTTACAACTATATATGCAATCAGTGCCTATCACTACTAAAATTGTGAGTTCGAACTTCGTTCATGGTGAGGTGTCCTCGATACAAGTTTGTCAGCGACCTGCGACAGGTCGGTGATTTACTCCGGGTACTGCGGTTTCCCCCACCAATAAAACTGACCGCCACGATATACACCATAAACCAAAACACAAATCTGACAATTCTGTTATTTTTCATACATCAAAATAACATTTATTTATATTCTATTAAAATGAGAAAAGAATTGAAATTTTTAAGAGTGAGTGATTTCTGGTTAACACAATTTTTCAGCTATATCAGGCTAATTTTCAACGAGATGATTATGAAATTCACTTTGTAATAGATCAACACGCTTAGTTTTATTTTTATAGTACTAGCTCACTGAAAAACAGTCCAAGGAGAGACATGTCGTGCCACTCGGACACATTATCCTGATTCCGAGCCAACCAGTATTTGCTCTTTCTCCTTATGTTGCGTGCTTTGAGAAGAAACAACAAATACCAATTTTATGGTCTCTGGTTTGATCCGATAGTGCTCGAACCCACGATCTGCCACACTCAAGGTGAGCACACAAACCATTACATCACCGATGTAGTTCAATATATGTTAAGACATTTGAGTGATAATACTTATATGCCTAAAAAAAAATTGATAACCCTTAGCCCAGGTTAGTCAATTAAATTTACCTGTCTGTTCTTAACATATTAAGAGTTTTCTTCCTAACGTCTTGTAGGAATCTCACAGATTGTGACATAGCCATCTTCTTTGCTGGTGATGTATTACCCATGCCTAAAAATAAGATGTACTACAGTTATGATCAGAAATGATTGAAAGCTTCTTGTACAATTCTCCCATGCCTAAGATTTGATATTAGAAATCAAATACATCATAAATTATCAGTTTTGATGATACCCTCTTATAAGGCCCCTCTCACTAAAGGCCACCCTTCTTATAAGGCCCCTCTCATCAAAGGCCATCCCTCTTATAATATAAGGTCCCTCTCATCAAAGGCCATCCCTCTTATAAGGCCCCTCCCACCAAAGGCCATTCCTCTTATAATGCCCCTCCCACCAAAGGCCATTCCTCTTATAAGGCCCCTCCCACCAAAGGCCATTCTTCTTATAAGGCCCCTCTCATCAAAGGCCATTCCTCTTATAAGGTCCCTCCCACCAAAGGCCATTCCTCTTATAAGGCCCCTCTCACCAAAGGCCATTCCTCCTATCAGGCCTTCTCACCAATGGCCACCCTTCTTTTTTTACAGCACATCTCACCAAAGGCCACCCTTCTTATAAGGCACTCTCACCAAAGGCCACCCTTCTTATAAGGGCACTCTCACCAAAGGCCATCCCACTTATAGGGCCCATTTCACCAAAGGCCACCCCTCTTATTATAAGGCCCCTCTCACCAAAAGGTTATCACTCTTATTAGGCCAGCTTTCAGATTTTCAGATGTATTTAGATAGTAAATTATTACTAAATTGCCCCCCTCAAGTCAAGAGAGGCCATCCATCTTATAAGGCCCCTCTCACCAGAGGCCATCACTCTCATAAGGCCAGATTTCAGATTTTCAGATGTATTTAGATAGTAAAATATTACTAAATTGCCCCCCTCATGTCAAGAGAAGCCATCCATCTTATAAGGCCCCCCTCATCAAAGGCCATCACAATCATAAGGCCAGATTTAAGGTTTTCATATGCATTTAGATAGTAAATTATTACTAAATTGCCCCCCTCAAGTCAAGAGAAGCCATCCATCTTATATGTCCCTTCTCATCAAAGGTCATCACTATCATAAGGCCAGATTTAAGGTTTTCATATGCATTTAGATAGTAAATTATCACTAAATTGCCCCCCTGAAGTCAAGAGAAGCCATCCATCTTATATGGCCCCTCTCATCAAAGGCCATCACTCTAATAAGGCCAGATTTAAGATTTTCAGATGTATTTAGATAGTAAATTATTACTAAATTGTCCCCCTCAAGAGAGGCCATCCATCTTATAGGGCCACTTTTTTCATTGCAGAAAGGATGGCCTGATAAGGGGGGGGACTATTGTATCACATTTCTAATCACTACTAAAGTTGTGAGATCGAACCCTGTTCATGGCGAGGAGTACTTGATACAACATTATGTGATAAAGGTTGTCAGTGACTTGCAGTAGGTCGATGGTTTTCTCCGGTTTCCTCTACCAATAAGACTGACTGCCACGATATAACTGAATTATTATTGAAAGTGGCGTTAAACACCATAAACCAAACCAAACCAACTATAATGATCTAATAAGAAATGGTCAACAATTCAACAAAATGGAAAACGACCTCTCACCTCAAATCATTGAACACAAAAAATACCACATTTGCTAATGGAAATCCAGATCCTGGCTTTGAACAGCAACAGGAACAAAAATGTGTCAGGGTTAAAGAGATTAATGGGATTAAAGCCCTCTCTTGATAATTGGATTTCCAAAGGCAATACAGATATAAGATAACAATAGAAAATTCGCACACAGACTCACTTCACTCGGGTATCTTGGATGTTTGTCATCTTACCCTATGGATAATTTGGGTTTAAATAAAAACAAAAACTTTTTTTGCAAATTTACATGATTACAGAATTATATAGACCTTTGGTTAACAATTATGTTATTAAGCTAATATCCATGGTTGGTAACCCACAGCTGATTAAGATCTGATTGCTCTCCATTCATTATCCGTGGGTCAATTGGCAGATTAATCCTCCTTTCATGGAAAGAAGACTATAAAATATGTTCCAATCAAAATCATTGGTTGGTATTGTTCATCTCTTTCTTTCTTCTCCGATGATGACAAATATTGAACAACTCAAAATATGCTTAATTGGTTCTTAGTTGAGTTATTCATTAATGAAAAAAAAAATAGTTCTGTAATCCATATTTTGCTGATGTATGACCTTTGACTAACTAATGGATTTTTTTATAAAAATACAGTCAAACCTGCATTAAGAAGTCATCATTGGGACAAAGAGATAGTGGCCTTATATGGCAGGTGGCCTCTTAAAAGAGGTTCAATTCATATGAAATTTTCCATGACAGGACAAGAAAAAGGTGACCTTTTAGTACAGGTAACTGCTTAATAGAGGTGACCACATGGACAGGTTTTACTGTATCATAATACCAGGGTTATCTAATCTATAAATGAAAATTACCACATAATCTTACCCAATAGCTTCAGAAGTGGTTCAACTGTCGTAGAATTGATCAATAATGTCAGGAATACAATGCCAGATACATGTATTAATACCTACAATTCAAACAAATTATTGTTATATAAATGGAGAATAATTTTGCAGAATTTTTATCAAAATCAAATTCTTTTAGTTGGTGTATGGTGTTTAACACCACTTTCAACAATATTTCAGCTATATCGTGGCAGTCAGTTTTATCGGTGGAGAAAACCGGAATACCCGGAGAAAACTACTTTATCACATAATGTTGTATCAAGTACACCTCGCCACGAAGGGGGGTTCGAACTCACAACTTTAGTGGTGATAGGCCCCGATTGCATAGGTAGCTGTAAATCCAACTACCATACGATCACGACAAATACACAGTCCCACATCAGGACATGACATAAATGAGTGGCTCTTATTTGGAGGATACCATGCCGTAGACTAATCACAGCAGCTCATAATGAGCCTAACAGTTCTTTGGTGTTATGCGCTTGTGGTTTGTTGCTAGGATTTTTTTTTCTGGTCCTATAGGGATCGTCGTAGTCGTGATCGTATGGTAATTGGATTTTCAACTACCTGTGCATTCAGTGACTATCACCACTAAAGTTGTGAGTTCGAACCCCGTCCATGGCGAGGTGTACCCAATACAACATTATAAGATAAAGTTTGTAAGAGACTTACAACAGGTCGATGGTTTTCTGCGGATACTCTGGTTTCCTCCACCAATAAAACTGACTGCCACGATATAACTGAAATATTGTTGCAAGTGGAATTAAACACCAAAAACCGACCAAACCAAAATCTGATCCTATACATTATCTCCGCTTGTACTTGTGACAAACAATACATCCATCTTATGATGTCTATCTCAAAGCCATGTTTCCTCATGATGTTTATTTATAGTAAAATTGGACTTGAAATGAATATAGATAGCTGAAATGTCTTCTCACCTGATGTTAAATAGCAATCAGTCAACTACGAACGGTTAATTTCAGATATCGGTTAATGTCAACAATAAGACAAAGACAAAGACTATCTATATCATGTCATGTGACTATCATAGACATAGAATAACGGCAGTTTCAAAGGCCAATACAGACATTATCACTAGTATTGCAGCGAGTTCGATAGGATGTGCTGTGATATTATTGATAAAAATGTATGTCAAGACCTTCAAAACTGACGTTATTGTTTTTATCTGTAAAAGTGTATTAAACGTCGTAATCTGACGTCCCACTGACCGTTTTTTCCCAGTATCACAATTGATATCAACAATATGACTCAGTGACATCAAGGGAACCTTGTCCAATATACAGATAAAGCATTCATAGGGTTCAGCCAGTTAAAGGATTAAAAATCAATACCCGTCTTACAAAACATAACACATGTATCTACTTTTGGGGCCGTCGTGGTCGTGATCGTATGGTAGTTGGATTTATGACTACCTATGCAATCAGTGCCGATCACCACTAACATTGTCAGTTCGAATCCAATAAATTGGGAGGTGTACTCGATACAACATTATGTGATAAAGTTTGTCAGTGATTTGGTTTTCTCCAGTTTCCTCCACCAATAAAACTGACCGCCACGATACAACTGAAATATTGTTGAAAGTGGCGTTAAACACCATAAAACAAAACCAAACCAATATCTACTTTTACTAACTGTAATGTGCATCATTTCATTTCACAATTTCTATTACAAATAATTTTAGAAAATGCAATTGCAAAAAAAGTACAGGGTTAGGGTTATGGTGTTTAACACCACTTTCAACAGTATTTCATTAAAAAAAAAGTACAGTGAATCCTGTCTAAACCAAACCTACTTGGGGCTAACTTTTGTGTTCGGAATAGACAATGACTTATTAAATTGGGACTTTAAATAAAGTTCAGTTAATACAGGATCCCAGTTTATTCAGGAATCAGTTTAGGCAAGTTTCAGTATTTCTCTTAATTTTCGGCACTTACCCTTGTTCCAACGGCATGATCAATAGTTTTTTGATGTGACACTTGTAATGCTAGTGCTAGACTAACAGCACCACGTAATCCACCCCAGGTCATCACGACTCCTTCCTGCCAAGACATACCGTAACCAGTATGACGTAATATAGGACTAAGTATAGCAATAACCAAGGCTCTGAAAATAAATATACAACTCTCAACATAAAATCCCAGGGTTATTCCACAATTATTCCAGGAATTTTTTCAATTTTCAAGGCTGATTTCGAAAAAAGCTTGGCAGAAAATGTGGATAGATACATGTACTGCAATTGGACTCGAAACAGACTTTTTTTGCTAAACAATATCTCTGTTCAATCTGGCACACGTTTATCATTATATGTGCATTGTTGGAATTCCAATGAATATAAATTGTGCTCCTCTAATGGCCAATTGATTTTTGTACTGATACGAATTAAGCATATTTATACTTTTACATCAGTTAAGGTTACAGTGTTTATAAATCATGACATTGCAAAACATTTAATAATTTCTATTACCATTTCTAACAAGTATAATTCAACTTTCAGATATGATCAAAGTGGGCATGTCTCATTCTTGTTTCTTTAACTATTCAGTCAGAGGATATTCAAAACTGCTGTTTGTGTTGTTATCAGTAACGTCATAATGTGTTTGACGTCACACCGACTGATAATTTTCTTTTTTCCCCTGCTTAAAAATTATAACAACTTTTGATTGGTAGAAACCCTTGGGCATAAAAAAAGCCATATTTCAGGGTGTAATTAGCCATTTCCCGGATCTACAGATAGGAATGTAAATAACGAATTCATCTCCGGCTATAGTCAAAAATAAGACATTTCGGACCCCGGTGGGCCACCCAAATCTGATGCTTTCAGTAGCTTATAAACCCTTCAGCTGAGCCTCATTAAGTACTTGGCTACTATAGGGTGTTACAATCTTCATATCTACAGATAGGAATGCAAATAACTTATAGTATTGTGGTCATTCCGTTGATACTGGACATATCATTCGGAGAGACCACAGAAAAAAATGTATGATAATATTATATACCACCCTGTCATAAATTAAAATATTCCATAATCAATAGCAATAGTATATTTGAACCTGATGGTTGGATTGGATTATGGTGTTTAACACCACTGTCAACAATATTTCAGTTATATAATAACTGTCAGTTTTATTGGTAGAGGAAACTTGAGCACCTGGAGAAAACCACCAACCTGCCGCAAGTCACTAACAAACTTTATCACATAATGTTGTATCATGTACCTGATGATAAATATTCCAAAATACAAAGAACACATAAAAAACCAGTCCTTTCCGTGGATTTCAAAGATTGCCTTCCTAGATATCACCATTCCTACTATAATAAAGATCAGGGTGTTGGCTACGTACGCTAAGGTCTCCCAAAATCTGTAAATATAAACAGCATTTATAAGACAACATAGAAAAAATCACATAAATTTTAGTTACGCCACGATATAGCTGAAATACTGCTCAAGTTGGCATTAAACACCATTCAATCAACCACTCAATCAATAATTTAAGCATGGTTTTCTTTTGTCTTTCACTGCACAGTGTGAACGCATATTTCTTCTGTCTAATATTTTGTTTCTTTGGATAATATATTCTTAGTAAATATATTATTAATCAGATTATGTGCATTCTTTAGTTTCATATTTTGCCAGACATTTCTGCACCTCACTTCCAAAGTTGTTTTGCCTGATAGAGCTTAACAACCAATCAGACTGCTAAGTTTTATCAATTGTTATGTCTGGAAATTGATGTCAAACAGTCATATTTTAGCAAATTAAAAAATCCAGGATTATACATGGACCAATTGGATAACAGATTTTCTCAAACTCAGCAAGCATCCCCACGTTCATTCTTGCATTGCAAAAAATTGCTTTACAGCATTCAGCATTTTTTTTAGCTTTTTGTCATATTTTTTTTTTATCTTCTTTAAATTTATATATTTCAAATTCTTCATTTAAAGTTGAGTTACTGTTTATTCCTTCAGGAATATTCGTTACAGTTGAAACAAATGCTATAGCGGAAATCTCATAACAACAGTAGAATATTCATATATTTATTGTTTTTCTGTTATGACAGCTCATTTAAAAAAAAATATTGATTTTGTTTAGTTTCTAAAATCCATATATTAAGAGAAAACTTCACTATTTACAGGCAGTACTTTTCTTAAAATTTGAACATTTTTCATGAATATCTTATGCAACACTCTTTGAAACAAGATGAACTTATGATACCCCCACATATATGTTCAATGTGTATAAAAACCAACTAAGTCGGCAAACAGGAGGAATCTGACGGGTTCAAAAACGCTTCCCACAATATGGCTTACCTATATGAAGCTTGTGATCAAATATCAGATTTCTGCCATCAATAGTTGCTGAGAAAATACGACGACAAATATCTTGGGACGGACAGAGGTAAAACAGTATACCCCCTCTCCGGTGGAGCGGAGGTATAATTAAGAGGTACCAAATACCATTTTAAGAGGGTAAAAGTACATGGCACTGCCTCTTATCGAAAGACCTGGAATAACAGCATTTATGAAGGTTGAGACAGACATTATCACTAGTCAAGCAGCATATATATGGCTGATGGGACGAGCTGTGAAACTAGTGATAATGTGTGCTCAGACTTTCAAAACTGACATTTTTTATTGCTGTTATTGGTCATGAAGTGTTTTATGTACATAGCACCAATCGACAATATGAGAGTCAATATGCATTGATACTGACAGTATCAATCAGTGAGATCAAAGGGAAAATGCTTATATCATTGATAATAAGAATACAGTTTAACCTGCTTTAGTGACCACCTCTATTAAGCAACAACTTGTATTATGTGACCTTAATATTAATTCCCCTTCACAGTGCATTTCATATTAAATAAACCTGTATTTAGTGACCACCTGTCTTATGTGACCATATTTCAATGTTTCCTTGGAAGATCACATAAGACAGATTTTACTGTATAGTAATTAAAGAAATGAATTTATGCCATATATTATTTTTTATAATAATCTTTCTCTTCTTCAAATTTGTATAATGAATATAATCTTTCAATTGTGTATTGTAGAACATATGTATTGAAAATCTTCTCAGAAAAATTACAGTATATACATGTATTATAAAATAGTAGATCTAAGTTAGTGCATATTTCTGGAATAACCTTCATCAGATATGCTCAATATCAAAAGATTGGAAAGCCAAATAATTTAAAAGTTTTTGGTAGCAAGATATAATGCAATTATAAATTATGCTTCGGATAAATATTTGTCGGTAGTCATTTGAAACCACACAATTATATTTATATATAACAAGAAAGCGAAGTCAACATCCACAAGGCAACTTCTTCACCCGAATCACCTTTTAACATGCCTCTGTAATGGTGGGCTATTAATCTCAGAATATTTCTTCAGCCTAGAAGTCAATTTATTGGCATCTGTATAAATTTATTTTAAGATATTGTCTAACTGCACTGTCATTAAAAAATAATAAAACCTTGTGACTCCTTGATGGATCAAACATGTTTTAGTTGTTTTGCACTCAACTATTTTTGATATTTTTGCTTTCCAACCCAATGGTATAAGCTCTATTTATAAGCTCTTGAAAATAACTAGTGCAAGTAATTTCATGGGAAATAAATTTGTAACAATCTGGAATTCTCAATTTAGCAATTGTTCGTCAGAGTGATCAATTTCAATCTGATTAAAATCACATCTTTATTGATATGTCATAGCGTGAGAAATCTGAGGAAACCATTACAGGTCACATGCGAGTGATTCTATGTATCATCCAATGAAAATGTGAATGATTCTATGTATCATCCAATGAAATCTGAGGAAACCATTACAGGTCACATGTGAGTGATTCTATGTATCATCCAATGAAATCTGAGGAAACCATTACAGGTCACATGTGAGTGATTCTATGTATCATCCAATGAAAATGGCGAGACTATGATAGTGTTACTAAACTGCTTTGTATACTACAAGCAACTTTACTGTTAAAAAAATGTCATACCCAGATTTATCATATTCATTTATATTTATTCATGACGTAAGGACGACCACTCTCATGTAACCCATAATGGGGTTTCCTCAGATTTACCACACTGTGACATATCAGTGAAGGTGAATAAGTGAGAGATTTTATCTTAGGGTTAGGGTGCTTATTTTAATCAGATTGCATAAATATGCACCATTGATAAAATACTGTTGTTTTGTACTAGATTTCATTTAATTTTGATACACACATTTTTTGTATTGTCTAAATCATGTAACAAAGCCATTCATATAACAGTCACGAAAAAAAAAGACGGTTTGCAGAAATATTTAATTTTTTGCTATATACCTGTGTAGAAACTTTTCAACTTCAGGACTAATCATAGTTTTTTCAGCACTCATTCTAACACCAAGTACTACAACAGCTAAAACACCAGACACTTTAAAAAGTTCTTCTCCTGTAAAACAGTCAATAAAATTTATCTAATTGATTATCGTATATGGTGGATGTAGGGTCATGGTGATTAACGCCACTTTCAACAATATTTCAACTATATTGTGGTGGTCAGTTTTATTTGTGGAGGAAACCGGAGTACCCGGAGAAAACCATGACCTGCCGCAAGTTAATTTATCACATAATTCCATAAATTGTATCGAGTACACCTCATCATGAGCGGGATTCGAACTCACAACGTTAGTGGTGATAGGCACTGATTGCATAGGTAGTTATAAATCCAACTACCATGCGATCATGACCATGATGGCCCTTGGTGTATGTACAGTAACGGTAGACCACAAATTCTGTCAAGACTCGGACCAACACAAATTCTCAAAACAAGTGTCGATATTAATGAAAATCGAATTACAATGTACCAACAACAAAAAATCACAGACTTGCCGAAAGTCAGATAAAGTTGCATCAAGCACATCTAGCCACAGAATTAGCAGTGTCAGCATAGTTAGAAGTTGTAGATAACAAACCATGGTTTTCTACAAAAAAACATCTTCCTTCGAGTCAATTTTACTATTTAGGAACGACACATGTTCCAATTAGTCAGGTTAATTTACTATGACTATATCATATAGGCAAACCTGCTTGATAAGACCACCTGGACTTAGAGACCATGTTTTCAGTGATTCTCCATTGAGTGCAGGGTCATTAAAGACATGTTATACCCAGGGCTTTCAATATTTTTCAAGTCTACCAGTACTTCACTATCTACAAGCGGTACTTTTTTATCAAAATTTGAAAAAATTTCATAAATATCTTATACAACACTCTTTAAAATCAGGAGGTACCAAAGACCATTTTAGGTGGATAAAAATACCTGGTACAGTTCCTTATTGAAATGCCTGTTCTAGTGAGCAGTTTTTCCTGCATTAGTCATGCTATGATGTCATGATGCAGCCCTTTGATCTATTCAACTTTTAAATAGGTCACATAGTATTTACTTACCCATATAGTATGTCATGTATGTTGATGCTAATGTTATTGTTGTTTCCAGTAAGGCATCATTGAATACTCTAGACAGACAAAATAATGTTACTTTAGCCATAAAATATCCCCACAGTGGTCCTAAAGCTGCTACTTGTAAAAGATTGATGGCAATTTCTCCAGCTAGAATAAAAACATGGTTGTTTAATTCTACAAATTTAATTACAACTTAAAAGCAGGTTTTTTTATGCAAAAAGCTCCTTGATATTATTCATCATGGTAAATATACCTGTATATATGATAGACTCAGATCAGCGTCAAATCGGCGTCCACTCTTTAAATCGGCATCCACTGACGTCATTATCTCAAATCATGCTCCGAATTAAGGGTATTCTCAAATCAGTGTCCTATCCACATTCTCAGATCTATGGCAGATTTATTGGTTAGGGTTAGGGTTAGGGCATACGTCAGTGACGTCATTGGATGTCGATTTGAGAAAGGGCCATAGATTTGAGAATTGGATGTCAATTTGACAATTTGAAAAAGGACATATATCTGAGGTACAGATGTCTGTGACATAGGAATCGGACATGGATTTGAGGATTGGATGTCGATTAGAGGCAGGACCTCGATCTGAGACTTACATATATACATTGCTGTTGAGAGATCCAGTTATCAAGAGGGGAGGGTTGGAATCATATTAATTGGTTTAACCCCACCACATCTTTATGCCTGTCCCAAGTCAGGACCATGATTTCCAATGTCATGTTTTTTTTTTTTGTCTTCAGTGAATGAAGATGAGAGATGATTGTTCGTTTTGTTGATATTGGTGGAATTGTTGTTTATCACTGTTCAAACTTTCTTTTGATAAACAGTGTAGTATAAGTTATGTGCAATCTATAATTGTATGCATAGTTGATAAAAATTAAACTGACACAATAAAGCAATGATTTAAATATAGGTGTCCCTGTACAAAGGCAGATTCTGTCTTTTTTATGACTTGTTCAAAGAGGCAACAATTAACTCATTCAAAATTAGTTCCATCGACCTGCCAAAACAGTATTCAATGTATATTTTCTTATAGTAATAATATTAGAGTGTTTTAAGTTTTAATGAATTCCCATTTAACATGTAGGAGGAAATGCAATTACTGGTACAATCTTTTAACTATGAAATATTCTATCACGTCAAAAAGACAATAACGTCATATGAGCAATCTTGCCTCGACCAACGTATCTTTATCTGTTTATTAGTGTAGATGGTTAAGATATGTTGATGAAGACAAGTGCCTGTGGCTTGAATCCCCGATCTACCACACTATTAAGTTTTTAAGTCATGATATAGTTGGAAAAACGCTGAAAGTGAGGATAAACATATATTTATATGTAACTGGAATGCCCTTGACCTATGGTCATAGGAACCGTAGTATGTTCATAACCATCTCTTTTAACTGCGTTAATGGAGATCTCCTTTAGCTCAGTTGGTAGAACTGTGGCTTACAATTTGAGAGGTCCCAGGATCGAATCCCATCAGGGACATTGCATTTTTAGGAGATAAAACATGTCCCACTGTGACGGCCCATATTTATATAGTGAATAACCAAATCAAATTGGGGCATAAAATATAAAATCTTAATGATCTTCTATTTCAGGCAAATAAACTGTCTTGGAGTATTATTATCATTAGTCAAACCCAAGAAGGAGGTTGGGATTATCACCATTCCTCATTTTAGAACCAAAATAGTCTAAATCTGCTCTTAATTACAATTACAACATCTGACCAACTTTTCTAAACTGTACATCTAAAGCCAATTGCAATATAAATACATTACCATTACAGACAACAGAATCTCCTATATCACTATATAAACATGGGCCGTCACATGGTAGTTGGATTTACAACCACCTATGCAATCGGTGCCTATCACCACTGATGTTGTGAGCTTGATTCTTGCTCGTCGCAATGTGTACTATATTCTGTGTCACCGAGTTTCACCACTGATGTTGTGAGTTCGAATCTCGCCCAGGGCGAGGTGTACAACATTATGTGATAAAGCTTGTCAGTGACTTGCGGCAGGTCTGTGGTTTTCTCCGGTTTCTTCCACCAATAAAACTGACTGCCACGATATACAAATGTAACTGAAATATTGTTGAAAGTGGCGTTAAACACCATAAAACTAACCAAGCAAACTATATAAATATAAAAGAGTTATGCAATAGGATATTTCCCAGTATTCTAAAATACAATTAAATACATTAGAAATCTTATAATCAATGACTAAATACTGTACATATATATCATACCAGTAATAACAGTTGATGAAGTAACCAAGCGTAGAAATATACTGTAGAGGACAATAGCAGCACCGTCATTAAGCAGCGATTCACCTTCAATCACCATAGTAAACTTCTTAGAGGCACCTAAAATAAAAGAGAGTAAAAACACTAATTAATTCATTCAAGGTTTTCTTCTAAATTTGTGTTGTTTTGAGTCTGCCTGTCCATTCTGTCTGAAGTTAACCTCAGTCCTCATGATGAGCACTGGTCCTCCGTCCCAAGACCAGTAAAACTTGATTCAGACAAGTAAATTTTTCAGTTCTTATATAGATATACTGTATATATAAAATAAAGTCAAGAATTTGACTTGGAACAGTAATTTCAAATTTTCATTTTGAGGACTGTAACCTTTCCAGCTCAATACATATTCTGAAATGTACATGATTCCTCTACCTTCTGTCAGAATATCATTGGATGTTTAAATTCTTGTCCTGAAATGCTATGCTTTGGGACATCCCCTACTCTAAAAATAGCAACCTCATCCCCAGAAATTCAATATTTATAGTTCCTTCATCAAGACCTCCATACAAGATTAAAATACAACTAATTCCAATCAACTTTGGCCTTACAATAATCTTATGTATTGATCTTCAAAATTATCAATTTTATTTATGTCATTACATTTAATATTTTTCAAAATACAACAAAGTGAAAGGATGGTTTTTCTTTAAAAAGGACTACTTTTCTACATGTTCTCAGCTCTGAATGGTGAAGTAGTGTTTTTATACCTAAAAGTTACAATGTTATATTTTAAGTATTTTTATTACAACAGAACAGCAATGAAATGCATATAACTGCCTCTGTATGTCCTAATTGTACTTCTAGCATAAAATATTACATATTGAATAAACGTTAGAGAATACCAAATTAAAACGGGCAATAAAAAAAGGAAAATCTAGAGAAAATGGCAACAAGACGAAGAAAAACAAAACAAAAACACAACACAATATGTATTGGACACCACTACACGCAAACAAACACAAATAACCTAAATAAGACATGAGCCCTCCTACAAACAGCTGGACGTAAAGATGAACCAAACATCATTTTTATGAGGAAATCGTAACAGACATCACAATACGGAACTCAGAACGTAAAGAAACATAATAGAACAACACAGAATATTAAAAAAGATGAGCAACACGGACTCCATCATTATTAATTTATACCTGTGATTACTTGTACATCAAAAGCAAAATGCTACACCCTTGACTCACACCCTATTTAGATGTCACCTCACAGTTTATAGAAGAAAACAAATTATCATTAGTCTATTATAGAAACGAGGATCATTTGTGTCTGTTAATCCAGTATACCTATTTTTAAATAAATATGTACATCATTTGTTAGCTCAAATGATGGTTTAGTTTGGTTTATGGTTTTTAACGCCACTTTCAACAATATTTCAGTATATCGTGGCGGTCAATTTTACTGGTGGAGAAAACCACCAACCTGTAGCAAGTCACTCAAAAACTTTATCACATAATGTTGTATAGCGTACAGCTCGCTATGAATGGAGTTCAAACTCACAACTTTAGTGGTGATAGGCACTGATTCCACAGATAGTTGCAGTTGTAAATCTAACTACCATATACTAGTAATCAAGACCACGATGGCCCCAGTTCTAATGAAACTGAAAAAAAACTGGCTCAAATACAGTATACAATCCAAAAGATACAGATCAAAGTATCTGTTATGTCTTAAGAAGGTAAATATAAACATGTTAACAGATACAAGATTGAATTGAACCACAACCAAACATAGCTCTATGGTAAACTGTTGTTGTTAATTTACACTGACATACTACAATTGTAGCTTTAAACGTTTTTTTTTTTTTTTTTTTTTTTTTTTACGATTCTGTGTCTAACTACAATTAATTACACTAGGTATGTTCAACTCTTGATACAAAATATGTCTTCAGCATTCACAAAACTTTAAATGTCTTCGTCCTGTGTCTTGTGTACCCAATGTTGCCAGTGTCTCTGGATTGTCCATATTTGATTGCACTTTCGGTTTTCTCTAATATTTATTTAAGGTCAAAATCAAAGCTTACTTCTTAATATAATATTCCTACACACCTATTTCTCGTAATAATGCTACTACAGCTACAGGATCGGTGGCACTTAAAATAGAACCAAACATCATCCCTTCATTCCAGTTCCAGCCATATGTAAACAAAGACCTTGACAACAAACAAGTAAAGAAAGCAGCCAAACCTTAAAATACAAACAGAAACATATTAATTGTTGAAGAAAATAAAAAAAACAAAGCAGAGCTCTAAAGCTAAAAATACAAACAAAAACATATTAATTGTTGATGAAAATAAAAAAAAACAAAGCAGATCTCTAAAGCTAAAAATACAAACAAAAACATATTAATTGTTGATGAAAACAAAAAAACACAGCAGAGCTCTAAAGTTAACAAGAAATGTGTGCATCACAAAATACGCCCGTCTATATAAATTATCAAATGGTAAAAAATTATATTCATAGTAATGGTGACCTTGACCTTTGACCTAATGACCCCAAAATAAATAGGGTTCTTCCCCTTCCATGTGGCCAAGTTTGGTAAAGATCCGATATACAGAACTGAAGTTATTGTGTGGAAACCTGTGTGTATGCCCGCCCGCCACACTCAATCACATAATACGGCCCGTCTACGGGCGTATAAAAATACAAATATAAACATATTAATTGTTGATGAAAAAAAAAAAAAAAAAAAAAAAAGCAGAGCTCTAAAGCTAAAAATACAAATAAAAAACATATTAATAATTGTTGACTGAAATCAAATGTTTTTAAAATATAATGGATGTTTTTTTTATATTTCAATATAGGAATGGCTATACTTCAATACAGCTTTTTTTAATAGTGCTTAAAACTTATTTTCACTGGTTTGGTTTATGGTGTTTAATGCCATTTTCAACAATATTTCAGCTATATCGTGGTGACTCAGTTTTATTGGTGGAGGAAACCGGAATATTCGGAGAAAACCACAAACCTGTCGCAAGTCACTGACAAACTTTATCACATAATGTTCAATTGTTGTATCGAATACATCTCGCCATGAATGGGGTTCGAACTCACAACTTTAATGGTGATAAGTGCACAGGTAGTTGTCAATCCAACTATCATATGATCACGACCATGATGCCCTCTCCCCTCCCCCCACACAAAAAAACACTGTAAGGACAGAATAAAAAGAAATATCTGTATTTCCACTATAACCCTAGCCACCTAATTGTTAGTGCTTACCCTAAAGTATTTATTGCCATTGTTGGACAAGCACTATTAAAGTCATATCTTTGCCCTGTATAAACTATGTAAAAATTAATTTAAACAAAATTAAAAAAATTCTTACCTATATCTATACATACCCAATTTTTTTCTCAAGAGTGTTAGCAGAAACATTGGTGTTTTTTAGCTCTAAATATAAAATTACTCACCTAGCCCTGGAACAGCCAAGACAACAACTTGTACACTTGTTTTGATAAATGTATGAAATTCCATGGCAAAGGCCGCTTCAAAAATAAGGACGGGAAGGAAGATGTGGAGTATAACGTGTGGATCTGTATCGACAACTTCTGAATAATAGTAGACTTCATGGTAAGTATCAGCAAGAAGTCCAAATAATATACCAAGGACTAACAGAACAACTGTATATGGCAGGCGGAGTTTAAATCCCTGTAGTATTTGACGGACGAGCGCTAAAATAGAGAGAGAAAAAGACATATTCAGATTAAATATACATTATGATCCTTGAATCATGGTTTATGGTGTCTAAGACCATATTCAACAATATTTCAGTTATATCATGGCGGTCAGTTCTATTGGTGGAAGAAACAAGAGTACCCGGAGAAAACCACTGACCTGCCATAAGTCACTGGCAAACTTCAATACAGCTTTTTATATACAGTGCTTAAAACATATTTTCACTGGTTTGGTTTCGTTTATGGTGTTTAACGCCACTTTCAACAATATTTCATTTATATCGTGGCAGTCAGTTTTATTGGTGGAGGAGACCGGAGTACCTAGAGAAAACCACCGACCTGTCCTAAGTCACTGACAAACTTTATCACATAATATTGTATCAAGTACACCTCGCCATGAGCGGGATTCAAACTCACAACTTTAGTGGTGATCGGCACTGATTGCATAGGTAGTTGTAAATCCGACTACCATACGATCACGGCAATGACGGCGCCTGTTTCATGTAGGGAAATGTACTGCTAAATATATATAGTCAAACCTGCCTTAGTAACCACCTCTATTAAGCAATAAATTGTCTTATGTGACCTTAATTTTAATTTCCATTTGTAGTTCATTTCTTGGTTATTTAACGTGTATTAAGTGACCACCTGTCTTATGTGACCATCTTTCAATACTTCCTTGGACAGTCACATAAGTCAGGTTTGGCTGTATCTTTAATATATTAGGAGTGAGTTGTTGTTGTTTAATTAATGGCAAATTAACCAATTTTTTCAGCTATAACAGGTTACAAATTTGTACATTCCTTCACAGGATTTTTATGGATTTTTGGTGTTTAACGCCACTTTTAGCAATATTTCAGCTATATCATGGCGACCAGTTTTAATGGTGGAGCTGGAAGAAGCCGGAGTGCCCGGAGAGAACCACCGACCATGGGCAAGCAACTGGTAAACTTTTGGTAACACTAAAAGAAATGTTATTGAAAATAAATGTAAACAGAAAGTTAAAAAAGAGGGTCGTAATTCCGTGTCACGAGACCCTGTGGAGGAAACCGGAGAAAACCACCACAATTTATTAGATTAAAGAACAACTATACATACACACAAATCACTTTTGTCATGCTGCTGATGAGAGTCAGTCTTCATAGATAATCGACCATGATTGCATTGTCCACAACCACCATATCCAAATGGTTAGGCCGTTTTGAAAGGTTCATTATAGGCCTGTTTTTTAATTCTTAACCATTAACCTGGTTTTAAACTTTTTTATGGTTGAGTGTTTTTTTATGGTGTGGTTTTAACCATGCGGTTAAATGGTTAAAGAACATGTTAACTGGGATTGAAGCATGGTTGAATATGTTTGAACCTTGTTAATTACCAGTATATGTTTGTAATAGGAACATCTGTGTATTATAGACCCATTTCCAAATTGTTTATTGACATTCTGCATTGTTGTATTTGTTTATAAAGAATTAAATTATTTTATTTGTTGTTTTTTGTATTGTTTTTGTTTTGTTTGTGTGTTTAAGAGTTGAATTGTTTTATTTGTTAATGAAGAATTCATTTTACTTTGTTAAAAAATAATCAATGAACTAGAAAATTTCTCTTAAATATTGTTCTTCAACCATTGCGTTTTTTTTATCTATCTTACACATGTTGATGGTTCCTGATTTAAAGATGTTTCAGGTTGTTTTCAACCATAAACAAGCTTGAGAATAAAAAAAACCAGGCCTATAACATTTATCAAAAGGTGCACTCGATATGGCAAAGTCGATTTGTTTTCATCAAAATTTCTTAGTGTCCTTCAATATTTTACTTGAAAGTAAAAATGAATAAAAAACAATAAGAGTTACTTGACATTTATACAAGATGTGTTTTCAAATAGACATCATACACTAACACTGCTAATAATAGAATGCAGGTAAAAATTACAAAAAGAAACAGCACAACATGATGTTTATGGTGTAGACTAGGGACTCCAAGATTATAAATAGCGTTATTTAATTTGAAAATGTAGAAAAGATATCCCTGAACTTGAAAACATTGAAAATATGGCATACATTTGCCAACTTTTCCAGTTCTGATACAATTTTGAGGCATTAAAATACAACTTACGAAGATATAAACAGTGGGAGTTCTTACTTTTGATCATGCACTTTTTGAATATTGCAATAATCCAACTACATATCAAATAAAGCAAAAATGACAAATTTTATAAAAAAAATTATGACCATTCTGTCAAAGATGATACCGAATGCCAATTCTGCACTACCCGCTTTCAATGTTATATACAATGTATCCTCATGTAAAATATTTTTGACATGTGCTGTTGCATTTATACATTTTTTTATTCTGTGTTGTTTTTTTTCTTTTATCAAAGTGCAAGTCAAACACACCCTTTACATTAATACAAGTACCAACATATTAACACGTTTTTAAGGCTAAAATAGTAAAAGGCTAAAAAGTTCGAATTAAGGATTTATCTCAATTTTTTTTCGGTTCATGAAGAAATAAACTCAAAAATGTGGTACACACTGGGTTACGCAAGGGTGTGTACCACATTTTTGAGTTTATTTCGAATGAACCAAACAAAAAATTGTGATCAATCCTTATAAATTAATTCCTAATTAAATTTTTTCTTGTCCTAAAAATATTTTGTCGGATAAAAATTGCTTAAAAAGAATTAAAATTAAAAATTTTCCCAATTGAGACCCCAACATGTGACTTCTGTTTTAAAATTTTGTTATGGAAAATAACATCAATCTTTTATCCAATCAAAATTTCTTAAACACATCAAATTAATTCATTACGCAAGAACATCAGAATAAATGCAATAAGAATAGATTCCGTCAGTACGATGTTGATGGCACATTTAATGAATCAGATTAGAAAACAATCATTCATCACGTTTGTTCTGATATGAGAAATATAAAATAATATTTAATCCCTGGCCTGTAATCACGGTGATTGGGAGATTTTTTTGTGTTTGGTAGTGGGAATAAGTGAGCTTTTTCTTTTCTACTACTCGTTGTTACATGAGAAATCTCTTTTCTTTTTTGTGTTATTTGAATTTATATTTATCGATAAACCAAAATTATTTAAAAAAAAACAACAACAAAAACACAGTGGGGAAAATACGAGACATCTGTGTTAACTTAGTTTTCTAGCAAAACGATGTTCAGAATCCACATTTGCTTTTTCACATAGAATGGGAATGGATTGCAACTAAAGTTGCTATTCAGTAAAGAAAGATAAACCCTTTAATTAAAGGGTTAATAAGAAATTAAGGAAAACATTTGACAGCTAATTGTTTACCTAATATTTCAAGGAGCCATCTTGGATTTGATCTTATGGTAGTTAAACTATCTACCTATACAATCAGTTCAATTCCCTCGAATAGTGTACTCGACCCAACCTCGTGTGACAGAGGAGGACTGGCCATACGGGCATTACCCAGTGGACCACTCAGATAAGGAGAGGACCTGATAGGTGACGGATGCCAGGGCCATTCTTAAGACCCAGTCCGCTTCTATTATGTGATAAGATTTATTGATAAACTGTGGCATGTAGCTGGTGTCAACCTTTGGGTACTGGTTCATCAGTTTTCCACGACAAAAAAAAAGGAAAACCGACCACCGAGCAGCTTCAAATAGCAATGTAGGGATTAGATTAATGCTCTACTAAACAGTTGATTTAAATTACAGGATTTTCCGGCCCGCCTTCAAAGCCTGCCCCCACTTTCCAGTTCTCTCCAATTGCTTAGACTCCCGTTTCCGATCCACTCCTATTAACATTCCCCTACTATACAGTACACTCCTACGCTTCTGATATAAGTTTGTGCTTAAATCATGTGGATTGAAAGATTGAGATGCTTTGTGAATTCATACAGCTATGTAGTTCACTTGCTATCATTACTGTAATAGCAAGAATACTGGATTGATGTCAATATATGGTCTCAAACGATACCCCAATCCCTATGCCAGTATTGTTTTAAAATGGAAAGGGGGAGTGGTAGGGGTACAATAGACTCAAAATCATATCCTTAATATTTATAGTGCAACCAAAATCACGCTTCAATAGTCCTTCTTGATTTCAATAAAAAGGGAATCGAAACCCCTGTTATTCGGGGGTGTGGGTCACATACTTTTATAAAAAAAAAATATACCAATGTTCCAATATCCCCATTGGCATTCCCTAGTTTTATAACATAAAACCACTTATTTCACGATATTTTACACTTTGTTGAGTTATTGGATATTTTCATTTGTGCGGAACTTCCACTAAAAATGGGGCCCGGGTGGCTCAATGAGTTTTACCTAACAACTCATAAAAGCCTATCAGCAATACGGCGTGGGTGCCCGGCTTTGTAAACTACAAAAAAAGGGTGCACTCGACTCTCAACCACAAGTGATAAAGTTTACCAGTTGCTTGCCCATGATCGGTGGTTCTCTCCAGATACTCCGGCTTCTTCCACCACTAACAATAACATAGCTGAAATATTGCTGAAAGTGGCATTAAACACCAAAAATCAAATCAATCAAATCCATTAAAAATGACTTTCAATGATACCACACCCTCTTTTTTTTGACTAATTACATAAAATGAAAAAGACAATATCCTATGAAAATGTCAAATAGCCTTATAGAACTTCCCCTCCCCCCGACTCATGGACAAAACGCTGTAATGGGACTCCTGAAAAAATAACGTTGGATAAAGTTCCAACTAAATATTTACGCTTTGCACTTTACTGATTAATGAATAGAAAATAACATGAGTAAACATAAACAATACCTCCAACGGCGCAGCAGCAAAATATGAAAAACAGAATGGCAGCCTTCTTTTCTTCGCCATGATTTTGTAAGTGATTCGTAGTATTATTGTGACGGTCCTCTGTTGAGTTCATTTTCGTTCACAAATGACAAAGCACATTTACCAACACTTCAAGTTCATTACAAAAAATTACATTCAACTCCATGGACCATTTTCATACGAAACAAAATTGTGAATTCCGGAAGTAAACCGAACGTCTGACGTCAAATTAGGGTTATTCCCCTTTTGACGTATTATGGTTATTCTCCTTTTGACGTTTATGTTCAGACACTTCAAAGGGACTTGACTTAATGGATTTACTTCATAATAATTCTTATATGATTTACATAATTAGAAATCCTATACTCTGATTGGGTATAAGCGCTTATGGAGGTGGGGTTTTGTCAGTTTATTTTTCGATAGACGATGTTCACCGGACTACTTTTTTCGTAATGTAAATAAAATGGCGGCTTGGATTCCCGATAATAAAAAAAAAGATAAAAGAAACAATGTTTATTGTTAATAATCGACAATTATTGTTAGATATGAAATAAAAAAATAAATGCCAATGAAATAAAAAGCTTGTATTGTTGACATAAAAAAAAAATTCCGGAAAAAATACTTAAGACAACCATCTATCGACTTTGACTTTTGTAATATATCGTCATCCTGTGACGTTGTTTACAAGGGACGCTGATTGACACAAGTAGGTTACTGATTTATTTTACGATTTTGTGGGCATTTTACTTGTTTGAGCAGCTAAATGCAAAATGCCATCAAATTGGAAAATATCAATAACTTAATTACATCACCGTCTAGTTTAAAGTAGGAAAACAAGCAGGTTAGTTCATTTTGTTACACATCAATGCCACACTCGTAACTACTCGGCCATTCTCGCTACCCTGCAAATAAACTCGTACGTACATAGTAGAAATTCTTCTTAAATTGTTGGCCGGAAGTTAAGTTAAGTTAAGCCGCACAAAAATATAGTCCACGAAAATCCAATATGGAAGACATACTAAGTAAAATCTAATCATGAAAGCTAATTAAAACTTTAATTGAAATATAGAAAATTGTTTAAAATATAACTTTATCAAACTTCCATGTAACTGACATGTGAAAAGTAGTGCGATTTATACGCCTAATGCATACGAGGTTATTTGCAGGGTAGCGAGAATGGCCGAGTAGTTACGATTGATCAATGCCAATGGAATGTATCTATGTGTGCGTACTGGGGATCCCCAAAGGTAAATTTTCAAAACAAATGAAAAAAAAACTTAGTTACAGAATTATAAGGATTAAACGCATTTTTTCCGGAGTTTATTGATGTATAACCTGAACCAAGTCGCTCATAAACTTACATAATGTTTGTGAGTGAATTGGTCCAGGTTATACATAAATAAACTCCGGAAAAAATGCGTTTAATCCTATATAATTTAATTTGATTTTAATACTTCAATCTGATTGGCTAATCCGCCTGGAGCAAATTTTGGTTATACTCGATAACCTGGGTTGGTATTGTGACGTCACCAACGTGTTCATCCGCCAACGACAAATTCAAATAGTCACACGGAATAATCGTAATTAAAATCGAAGAATCATTAAATTTTGTTGTAAAAATTAAATTCTAATCAATATATGAAATTGTTGAACAGGTTATACTTACATAACCTGGTTTGGGTCAGTTTACGCTTTTCATAAACTGACCCAAACCAGATTATATCGTATAACCTGTTCAACAATTTCAAATATTCCTTAAATGAATAACTCACACATTTACCTTCAATTTTTTAAATGCAAGCAAAAAAACAAAAACAAAAAATCAAACAAACAAACAAACAAACAAACAAAAAAAAAAAAAAGTGGTGTAAAATGGATTTCATTTCTGAGAAAACATTTATTCTGATATCCTTTAATATCGGTCAAAAGCTCACTAGATTTGATTTCTATGTATGATTGACGGAAATGCACTTTTTGTTTCACTAAGCTACATGAGGGTATATTTTTCTAGAATATCCCTATCTTATGTTTCCGTTTCATTATTCGGATTTTTGTATGTAAATGAATTTTTTGCCTTCCTGTTATTTTTCGAAAAAGAACTGTGCCTTATTTCTCTAAGTGATATTATAAGTGGTGCAGAAAACACGTTCGTGTCGTGATCGTATGGTAGTTGGTTTTATAACTACATGTACATGTGCAATCAGTGACTATCACCACTAAAGTTTTGAGTCCGAATGTCGCCCATGGCGGTGCTTTACTCTGGGTACTCCAGTTTCCCCTGCAACGATATAACTGAAATATTGTTGCAAGTGGCGTTAATCACCATAACCCTAACTCTAATCTGTCATAGCACTTTTCTAATCTGAACCATAATGAATAAAAATCTATTATAAGAAATTACTAGACTGTTATAACAAAATACCACTGAATCTGTTGTATAATCGAGTCAGTGGTGTAATGGTTAGCGAGCTCGTCTCGATCTCCGTTCGGGTCAAAATCAAACTCCATACATTTGATACGTGTTGCTTCTCCTCTAAGCATACAACATTAAGGAGAAATATCATAGACTGATCGGCTTGGAATCTGGATAATGTGTCCAAGTGGGAGCACTATAAAAATACAACTGAACGTGAATCTCTAGTACATAGTATCATCTCATATATATGTACCATAATTAATATAACTTAACTTTTAATGTCGATATTTAGAACAAATAGTGAAGACGAATATTGTACTTATAAAAGAATCAAACAAAATTTGATAAAGCAGTCGTCTAGGACATCTATCAGGTCTTGGTTTGTTTTTTGTTTTTGTTTATGGTGTTTAACTCCACTTTCAACAATATTTCAGTCATATCGTGGCGGTCAGTTTTATTGGTGGAGGAAACCGGAGTACCTGGAGAAAATCACCTACCTGTGGCAAGTCACTGACAAATGTTGTATCGAATATACCTCACCATGATCAGGGTTCGAACTCACAACCTTACTACTGCCCCCACGTTTTGGTGTCTTTTTAAGTTTTGAAGTGATAATGAACAAGGTCTAGCACAGGAGTTCGCTTAGTGGGATTTGTTGGCATATACTATCAATGGTACCTCCCAGGGGCGGATCCAGGATTTGTGGGGGGGGGGGGGGGGCGTGAGTAGGCGAGGGCTCTGAGGACTGCTTAAGGTCCCCAGCGGGTCCAAGGCAGAGCCCTGGTAGAGGGCCCAGGGGGGGTAAGCCCCCCCCCCCCGGAAGCTCTGGAGGTTTGAGGAATTACAGACATTTATTTGAACAATTTTGAACCAACCACACCATTTTTATCAGACCAAAAAAACTTGACTTTGAGTCTTAATTTTGTCGGATAATTGTTAACAGTATGTTTTTGTCAGATTATAAGAACCTAAAGTAAAACTTTTCTTTAACAACCGTGATGCGAATTGTTCAACTCATGACTGATCGATCACGATATTTTAACCCTTCAAAGAACTATTGGTTTAGTTTTAACGCATTCCTCATCTCACTAATTGGTCTGTACTTTCGGTGCTTACAAATCCTTTCGGGTGGTTCTAGTTAATACTGCCCGTCCGGATGGAGTTTTTCTTTTCGTCGTTTGATTGATTCATTCATTGAAAACGTCAATCGTAACTACTCGGCCATTCTCGCTACCCTGCAAATAACCTCGTACGTACATAGTAGAAATTCTTCTTAAATTGTTTGCTGGAAGTTAAGTTAAGTTAAACCGCACAAAAATATAGTCCACCAAAATCCAATATGGAAGACATACTAAGTAAAATCTATTCATGCAAAACTAATTAAAACTTTAATTGAAATATAGAAAATTGTTTAAAATATAACTTTATCAAACTTTCATGTAACTGACATGTGAAAAGTAGTGCGATTTATACGCTTAATGCATACGAGGTTATTTGCAGGGTAGCGAGAATGACCGAGTAGTTACGATTGTGAAAACGTATGATTTCGACCGTTCTTGTTTATAGACAAACAAAAGCGGAAATTGTCAATACATGAACTTGTTATTGATTTCTGATAAGCTAACGTAACTAAATTAGATGATAAGAATCGTTTCATGCAGCATTAATGTTAACATATTCGCCTTTGCTTGTCTATAAACAAGAACGAATCATACGTTTTCACTGAATGAACCAACGGCGAAACGAAAAGCTTCATCCGGACGGACAGCATACTGATTTTTATCAATGGGTAGAACTTTTTAGAATGATATCCCAAGTTTACTCTTAATATAATTACTAATCATTTTGACTTACAGGTCACGAGTTAACCATTCATGAAAAAGTTGTTTGTTGAACTGCTTAATTAACGTTGTATAACATATGCTTTGCGAATTTTAGGGGGGGCGCACGCCCAGCACGCCCAGCACGCCCCCTCTAAATCTGCCTCTGCCTCCAATTGATAGTATACCTCTCAAATCACACTAACCGAACCCCTGTGGGCCTAGGTCATAAAACTTGTGAGTACGTGTTTCGTACACGTATTCCGAAAATTTCCAATCAGAACAGGGACGTCATGGTCGTGATCGCATGGTAGTTGGATTTACAACTACCTATACAATCAGTGCCTATCATCACTAACATTGTGAGTACGAATCCCGCTTCTTGCGATGTGTACTCGATACAACATTATCATGATTATGCGATACAGTTTGTCAGTGACTTACGACAAGTCGGTGGTTTTCACCAGGTACTCGGATTTCTTTCACAAATAAAACTGACATCTACTATATAACTGAAATATTGTTGAAAGTAGCGTTAAATACCATAACTCGATCAGAACATTGTATTAATTGGATACAGTGATCCAATAAGATGTTTTTTTTAAGAATGAATAAAAGTACCAAAATAGAACACACAAGTTTTATGACCTAAAGGGGTGGTAGTGATTAGTGAGAAGAGCCCGTGTGGCTCAATGAGTTAGGTAGTGGATTACCTAACAACTCATACAAGCCTATCACCAATACGGCGTGTGTTCGCGCCCGGCTTTGTAAATTACAAAAAAGGTGCACTCGACTCGCAGCCGCAAGTGATAAAGTTTACCAGTTGCTTGCCCATGGTCGGTGGTTCTCTCCTGGTACTCCGGCTTCTTCCACCACTAAAACTGATCGCCATGATATAGCTGAAATATTGCTGAAAGTGGCGTTAAAACACCAAAAATAAATCAATTTGATTAGTGAGATTTTATAACATTTTATCCCATTCTCCGAAATAGAGGCTATATACTTCCTTCGTCATATATTCTGTACTCTAGGGGAAGTAATATATATCCCCTGTTTCGGGGATTTATTTTTTTCCAGTTCAAAATCATAGGTAATGTGATTAGGGGCTATTTAGAACAAATGGCATGGGTTATAGATGCACTTTAACGCTAATTTAAACAATACAAATGTATTTTATTTTTGTATGGTGGCCGTCAATGTTATTAGTTTCAAGAAACCAGAGTTCTTGGAGAAAGCCAGGGCTGACGAACGTCACTGCCAGACTTTATCACATAATGATCTATCGAGTACACCTTGCCACACAGTTTAAGTTTTGGTATCTACTGATTAAATAAACCTATACTAATTCAATTACAATGCTATCGCGACAACGGGTGATACCTAGTGTTAGTACCTAACATATGAAAATGCTGTATTTTGGATAACAGTGTGTATTATTTTTGAACAGTACACTTGACAACGGGCGACTATACCTGGCGACGGGATTACTCACGGGAACTATACCTGTGGCATAGATTTTCCCGCGTAATTTTTATATATATTTGTCAAGATTTATTTCCCTTAAAATAGACTCGCGCTGTAGTCTGCTGTCAACCTGGCCAGGTTTGACAATGCATTGTAAATGTTTTTATTATTATAATATTATATTGAATTTGAGTGTGTTTTACTTTTATTTCTGGAACGGGAGGTTATGTACTAAATATATTATTGTCTTCTCTCTCGAGATCAGTTTTCCTATAGTGTTGTCTGGTATGGTATAGTGCCCTTGCCGTTGGCTCAGGCACTATACCTCACCAGACAACACTATAGGAGAACAGTTCCCTCAGGAGTAGATAATAATAGGATATTATTTACAACCATGATACCTTGATAAAGGTTTCCATCTATAATGTTGCCTTTAGTATTGATAACAGTTAGCTTTCTCAAGGGGTGCAGAGTGTGGCATCAAACGTATGTGAAATAGTTGTGCAAGTATACCTTGCTATTTGGAAACACAGTAATTGAACTATGTTTTTTGATTGCAGATTATTGTCCTCTATATGAATGAGTGAGTGATAGTTGTTCAATGCCAAAAACAAGTTACATTTCAACGAGATGATGTTGATATACCAGCTTTGTACCAGACCAACAGGCTTAGTTGGATTTGTATAGTGCTAACTCACTGAAACAGTCGCGCAGGTAGACAAGTCGCTCAATCGGACACATTATCCCGATTCTAATCAAACTAGTCATTGCACTTTCTCCTGAATGCTGCGTGCTTAGCGGAGAAGCAGCAAGTACCAATTTTACAGTTTTTGGTTTGACACAACCGGTGCCCGAAAACACGATCCATTGCACTCGAGGCCAGCACGCTAACCATTACACCACCAATGCCGGTTTAAATATGATACTCATGATCAGGTGACCTTTTTCATCTTGTAATTATCAGCTATTTTGCCTGTCAGTTATACGTGCTCTTCTGGTATGAAAATGTACCAACACTCTCTCCCCACACTTCATATTCGTGTTTGTATTGTTACATATGGTATGAACCTACGTTCGCAATGACATGTTTATTAAGTTTAAATACGACATGTCAAACTAACACATGTCCCATGTAACTGTAAACTTCACTGAAAAACAAGGTTGTAAGAGGCGAGATGTATGCCCATAAAACTAGTTTAATGACAAGACTTTTTATCTGAAGTGCCTGTACCAAGATAGAAAAGTGGGCGATCAAGTATTTACAGTGTAGGATTTCCCTTTAGGCTCGATAGGCTGAAGCCTATGGCCTCGCAATTTAGGGGGACTCCAGCCAAGATGTAAAATATTTTTATCACTGTTATTGGACTTTCACACTTATGCTGTCATAGCGTACTGCATTTTCTAATCAAACCTTCAGTAATTTTCCTTACACAGTTGCACTTAATTTCAGAATATTGCAGATCTTAAACACCCCTCATCATCTTCGCCTTTATTGAAATTGATTAAACACACTTCCATCTTCCTCCAGTCGTGAAGGTGGGGAATTGGGAGGGGCCTCATAGGTGGCTTGGCCTAGGGCCTCTCTTTGTCTAAATCTGGCACTAGTGATATTTTCAAATTTGTATTTATTTGAGTGATATTGTACATTTTGACAAAGTCTAAGTAGATAATTAGATATAGTAGCCTTTAATTATTACATCTTTCTCATTATTCTGTATTTGCGTTGCTGAAAAAAGGAGCCGTCGTGGCCGTGATCGTATGCTAATTGAATTTATAACTACCTTTGCAGTCAATGCCTATCATCTGATGTTGTGAATTCGAATCCCGCTCATGGCGAGGTGCACAACATTATGTGATAAGGTTTGCCAGTGACTTGCGGCAGGTCAGAGGTTTTCTCCGGGTACTCCAGTTTCCTCCACCAATAAAACTGACCGCCACGATATAACTGAAATATTGTTGAAGGTGGCGTTAACCACCATCAAACAAACTGAAATCTAAAATAAGAAAAGTTGTTTCAAAACGATTTTATTGAAATATTTCCAAGAATAAAATTATTATCGAATTGTTTCTCTCTGATTCAATAGCTGTTAACACTATTTCAGTTTCTTTAAACATTTTGTGAAAAGTATTTTCCTCATGATACAAACGTTAATTACAGTCAAGCCTGTTTTAGAATTGGAAAAAATATGATTTTATTAAGTGCGCCCCCCCTAACTTGAAATCCTGGATCCGCCCCTGGAAACCACCTGTGTTAAACAAATAACATGTAATAGTGAGCGTAATTTTTTATTTCTTTTCGCAGTGCATTTCATTACTATTAAACCCGTATAAAGCGATCACCTGTCTTATGTGACCGTCTATCAATGTTCACATGGAAGGTCACATAAAACATATTTGAATGTACTTATTTAGGTAACTGCTTTCTCCAATTATCCATGAATGTTATTTTGTTAAATTTTTATATATGTTATTTTAAAAATCTACAGTTGCACTCAAAAGAGATACAAATGGGGGTTAGGGTTATGGTGTTTAATGCCACTTTCAAAAATATTTCAGTTTTATCATGGCATTCAGTTTTGTTGGTAGAGAAAACCAGAGTACCAGGAGAAAATCACTGACAAACTTTATCACATGATGTTGTGTCGAGTACACCTTGCCTGAGCGGGATTCGAACTCACAATGTTAGTGGTGATAGATACTGATTGCATAGGTAGTTATAGAATCCAACTACCATACGATCACGACCACAACACCTGGAGTAATCTATGATTGGACGAACATTAAATGATTAAAGACACACTGACACATGCAAGCAATTTCAATGTTATTTCACAGGCCTCTAGATTTTGTCTTGTGCTGAATCCTGAAGACTGCAACCAGGCACAGAAACCCTGTTATCATCTAATATGTGTAAAAATGAAAAAGATGTTCTAAATTCACTAAATCCCTGTTTTAAATTTATGTATATAGACAAGCCTTCTGTTATTAAGAACTTCTATTTCAAGGAAATTTATTTTTTATGTGCTGATACATTGTCTAAATATAAAATTTATTTGTGCCAGCTTTAGAAAGAAAAGAAGAAAAGCATGTCTTTGGCTATGGATAAAATACCAATATCCTGCCAACCCATGTCAAAATTCCCAGCAAATGATTTAATTATTTCTTAACCTAAAAAAAAATTGAATTTCAAGATGCAAATGATAGTGTAATCGATGTAAATATATAATATTAGTGCAGTGTCGTAAAAGTCTATGCAATTTGACTGCTTAAATAGAGCAAGGATAAAAACTGAGTTAACTCACATGGAGGTATTGACAACAAAATAAAACACAAACCGTAATCTTAATTGTAAAACCGTAAAAGAAAGTACATCTTTGATCCTGTTTAGAAACTGTAAAGGTATAGCCGAGTCAATATATAAACAGTCAATATGATTTCAATTCTAGTTTTCGATATAGAAACACCAGATTCTATTGAAATTGTTGTTTTAGCTAACACTGTATTGTCTTCAGTCGATATTTTTTCTTTACTTGTAGTAACAATATCTGACGTAGTTTGTGATGACATTGATGATGTAGATATATCACGTGATGATGAAACTGATGATTCAGACGATATCACCGACGACGTTGATATTTCATTGGATGTGAGATCTTTATGTGAAGTCGATGTATTTGACGCAGTTTGTGATGACGTTGATGATGTCGATACACCACCTGATGATTCAGACGAAATCACTGACGATGTTGATATATTAGTTGATGACGTGGATGTTTCAGATGACGTAGTAAATTCGTCAGATGTAACATAAATAGTCACATTTATTGTTGATGCTAATGTTGGAATCCCGTCATCAAAAACTCTCACTTTAAATCTTGTTTCACCTAGTCGTAACGGACTCCGTTTATTCGAAATGACTCCATCTTGTGTACCTATTGAAAATGCTACATTGGCACTATTCTCAATCTCGAAGGAAAATGTGTCTTTGTCAATATCATAAGCATGTATTTTTAAAACAGGCGTTGCAATTGGCGTTTCCATGGATACCGTAGTTGAGTATGATGTCATATTGAACATAGGAGGATACATGTTCCTGCGGCCAAAGAGCAAAACATAGGACATTTCAATTTCTTTAGTTTCGCTGGAATTGTCTTGAATATAATCAAACAAATGAATCAGGAATGAATCTAAGATATGCGTAGTCAGCCATACGTTTTTGTCAACCATTATTTCTCTACTGTTGTCAGTTACTGCAGAAAGTAAGTGTTGGTTATCTTTTTTGTAAGGACTTGTAATATTATTTTCAATTCTTGCATAGAACCATCTTGAAGTGTTAGTCAATACTTTAAGATGCACTAATGTATATGTGTTAGTATAAGATTTCCAATAGGGATTGTGTGATATGTGTATGACGTCAGACTTTATAACGTCCGACACGTCAGAACCATTTGCACTGTTATAAAGCCGTTCGGGAATACCTTTGCTGTCTACATAATCATTGACCAAGAAATCGTCAAGGTCGTCGTTGTTGTCATCCGTAAATATTCGGACTAAATGGAAAAGTTCATGATATCGCAGTTCATCGAAAAGGGAGAGCTGTGGATCACCTAAAGGATTAATATTTTCAAAGGTAGCACTAAAATTATAAAATGTACCCATAAGCGTCGATGTCAGTAACCATCTTGCTGTTTTTGTTTCAAAAGAACCGATATCACCGAATTCAACACTAAGAGATGGTGTCATTGGCTCATTTCCAAAATAAGCACCAATGATTTTGAATGAAACAAGTAAACCTTTTTCATTTTCAATAATTTCAGGTTGTGCTGATGATATTTTTAGCGCCCTTGCGACGCCATATCCGGTATTCATGACCATGACCGCTAACGTAAATGGTATGATTGGTTCTGTTTCGGGGGTCAATGGGTCATCACCTCTGACATATTTCTCATGAAAGTAATGAGCGACAAGACTTGGGTTTGGTTTGACTGTTATAGTGTCAGGTAATAAAGGTACTGAAAAGTTGACACCACCAACACTATATGACAACCTGCCACCAACGTCATACAAGGTGTCATCATCCGGGGCTGCATTAGAGTAAGGTATCATTAACCATTCTACTGAACCAGACAAGTCCATGGCTAAACGACCTGTACCATCAATACCAGTGATTCCAATCAAATCCGGGTTACCTACAAATTAAAACAAAAATACAGTAGGGGAGCTCAGGGCCCATAAAACTAGCTGAATTCTGATACATTTTATTGAAGTGCTTGTACGAGCCACGGCAAGTGAGCGATCATGTATATATGTGCTAGAGGTATCGATTTTGCGTCTTTCTAACGATTTTGTCGATTGGATATGGAGCTGTTCTGACAGAGTAGTATGTTTTGTTTTTCATATTATTACTTCATAATATCTGAAGCCAATGATATCAATGAATTCTAACCATTTAATACAATATTATTATAATATTTTAGAAAAATACCACCGATGTATGAACGACGGACAATACCATGATTTGATAAAAACATATCCTACATATATAGATGCAAAAAGACAAACACGTGATAAATAAATTAAAAATAACAGAGACCAAAATAATGCGAACTAACATAGAAAAACTACAGATGAACAACACAAACCCATTCAAAACAGAGGGTAATCTCGGGTCCTTTAATAGGGCAGCAGTTCCTGCTCTATATATGACACCCATCGTGTTACACATGCCGCTAAATCTCGTAAACGAGGTAAAAGATATTACAATATCGGTGTAGGCATTGAACCAATCACAATAGATAACGATACTAGTGCAATGCCCAAAAATAATGTCAGTTATGTTTTGTATCTATCACTAGATATTCTTTAGCAGCCATGTAACTCAACACGGCATGAATCATTAACAATACTCAATTATATACGAAAATGTTCAACTTTATGGTTATCTGATTAACTCTGCAGTTTTAGCGAGTGACTGCTGCTTAATACCATAAAGGTAATAACAAAATTACCGAACTCCGAACAATCTTACAAAGGGAAAGTCAAAACTCATAATTATATAAACAGACAAAATCAGTCAACAACCGGAAAACTGTGAAAACCGTAATGACCCTGACTTGGTACAGGCATTTCTAAAGAAATGGTGGGTTGAATCAGATTTTAAGGCGCCAAACCTCCCGCTCTCATTACGGTTCAAAGGTTCCGGCTGTCACTGTAACAGTATTTAAATACAGGAACAAAATAGGTAAAATAGTAGTCAAAGCAGTACCATATTCGGTGACGTAAATGTCAAAAATATTTTTACGTCACACATTGACAAAAAAAATTCTTGACATTTTTGACTTCTTTATCTTTATACATTTTCACTATATGAAAATGCATCGCTTATAATTTTTTCTGCAGAGACGGAATATATTTCGACAAGATATTGGTATCGGAATATAAACTTTTTAAGAGATCGAATAAGGCGAATCTTTTTATAGCCCTGGTCCAGTAGCCTGTTTCTCAGATGAAGATGACGTTTCAGGAAATCAGAATAATTGCTACTGGCCCTTGCATAGCGAATCAATTGCGAGATGTAAACACCATATGCAGGAGAAGCTGGTATATTGCTGCACATGTTTGGAAAATTTATGATTTTAAAATTGAAGTCGTCCCGCTTATCATAAATTTTAGTACTGAGTTGACCACTGTCGTCAAATTCGAGGTATAAGTCCAAAAATGATGCGGACGAAGCTGTATCGGTGGTCTCTTTAACTTCCAGCTCTGGAGGGTATATCAATGGAAGAAATTCTGCAAATCTAGAATTATTGATAGATAAAACGTCATCAATATACCTGTATGTGAAATTAAAGGCTCTAGCCTCATGAATCTTCTTATCTTTTACAAGCTTTTGAAGAAACTCCGACTCATATGAGTATAAAAATAAATCGGCTAAAAGAGGGGCACAATTCGTACCCATTGGTATGCCGACGACCTGCTGAAACAGTGTCCCTCCAAAGGAGACAAATATGTTATCGATGAGGAACTCCAGCATACTGATCACTTGTTCCTCGGAGTAGCATGTTTTACCTTTATGAATTTTGTTTGAAAAATATGTGGAATTGTAGCCTAACACAACAAATTTTGAGCCATAGTTTCTATGACTAAAAGCTTTATGAATTGTTTCTTTTAAGCGGGTTTTTAATTTGTCATGCGGTAGGGTGGTATATAGAGTTGAAAAATCAAAAGTTTTGATGGAGGATACCTGAGAGAAAGATCTTGATTTCAGGTTATCCAAAAGATCTTTAGAGTTTTTCAAAATCCACATATGATTTATGCCACTACGCGAGTAAACAGTTTCACAATATTTCTGTTGTCCCTCTTTTACTGCAGACAGAATCTTTGTCAGGTGAATAGACAATTCTTTCGTCGAACAAGTTGATGATCCCGCTATGTACCTTTCTTTGTATGGTGTCTTATGGAGTTTAGGTATCCAATATAAATAGGGTAAATCCTCAGACTCTTTACCAGAGGGAATGTTTAAAGAGGTCATGAATGATCTGTGGTTAGCTAGGATTTCATCTTTGTCGAACGAAGTTGGTTTGTATGTGGTATTACTAGAGGTGTTGCTATTTATGCCTAATTCCTTGATTAGGCATTCGAAGTAATATGATTTACATACAAACACGATATTGTTGGAAGCCTTGTCCGCAGGAACGATAACATATTTGTCATGAAGAGAGGAAAGACACTTAACGGCTTCTTGGTCTTTAAATACAGACTTAGGTCGACTATTAACACAATTTTTGAGTTTGTGAATCCGACCTTGTACTAGAGACCTAATTGTTCTAACCCAGTCTGACAAGGACTCTAACTCAGGATCTTGGTCTACTTCTCTCTTTATCCACCTTCTGGCATAATCTTCAACAGCATCCATAATTATCTTGAAATTATGTTTCCAATTGATGTGTTGAGGTTCTCTGAATTTAGGACCATGAGAAATCACCTTTCGGAGACTCTCATGTTGAATGATATTCAGATCACCAGTGATTACATGTCCAGATGGGTTGTATTGAAAAGGAGAGTGGGAGCAGTCACAAGTCAGAGGGTTCTTAAGGTACTCTTCTATGTTAATATCTTGCAATGCTTCTTTGTAGTTGAAAATTTTACGGCCAATGCTGTTAGTGTAGCTATGGGAGACAATGGGAACAGATTGATTTTTGAAATATGGTGGAATTTCTTTTACGACCTCTTTTCTATTAAGAATGTTGCTGATGTTAATAGCATCGATTCCTTTGTTAGCAAACGGAATATGGAGGAATTTTCTGTTGTTATCATGAAGAGGTTCAGATCGAACTGGTTTAAAAAGACGAAAGGACGCCACGTCACATATAATACTAGACAATCTGTACTTAGGAGAAAAAGGATCTACGCCTCCTTTGTCAAGTCCAAAATCCCTAAGATCTTTGAGGTAGCTTACAGGTAGTGAAAATAAGATTGTACGAATATGATGAATTCCAAGAGGTTTCTGTATATTAGAAAGTAAATCATTAAAAGTATCTTGTAACGTTCTTGGTTTAGAGGACTTTTTAACATTAGGATGTTGAATTCTTTTATGACCATGGCTACGTTTAGTTCTTGGAATAGTATTAAAAAGGCTCATCACGTTGATTTCGTTGCATCCAGGACTTGACAAATTTCCCACTCCTTTGATGTTATCATTGCAACCGTAAGGCATTGCAGTGCCTAATTCCTTTATCCAGAACAACTCTCTATCGGTGCGGTAAGATGTACTAAGAATAGGACTGTTTGTATGATGGTAAATCTTCTCGATGATTCGAACTTTCATCGTCAAACAGCGGTCATGACCCGGTTGATTGAAATGATTATACAAAATCCTGTATTTGGGATCTTTTGCATCATATCGATGTTGGCTCATCCTACTTCGCAATGTTTGACGAGTTTCACCAACATACAAAAGTCCACAGAGTGTACATTCTATACCGTAAATGACATTTTTAGTAGAACAGTCCAGAGGTTCAAACGATTTGGTGTAGTACGTTTTTCCAGTTAAATTACTTGTAAATTCAGGAGAAGTTATTAGCATGACGCATGTTTTACAAGTATTATTTTTGTCAGTTTTTATTTTGCAAGTAGTAATGCATGGAGAAGAGTCACAAGTACCTGGAGATTTAAGACAGTCCGAAATATTAATAGAACAAGATTTTAAAATTTGATACGAATCTGAAGTTTTGAAATAATAATTACCCTCTGGCTGAACGTAAGACAAATCGGGGGTATCCCGTAGGATATTCCGTGGAACGCATATATCATTTGCTACCCTGTTCCGTGTAGTAGCAAATGAGGACCTTGTTAACCCGGGTGACGTCCTAGCCGGTATGTTGTCGTTAATTTCGTTATTCATAATTGCTTAAGTAAAGCTACCAAGTTGCAATGACCTCGGGGAAAAAAAATTCCACCAGCAGTGACATTGGGCATGGTTATAGTAAATAAAGGTAATAACAAAATTACCGAACTCCGAACAATCTTACAAAGGGAAAGTCAAAACTCATAATTATATAAACAGACAAAATCAGTCAACAACCGGAAAACTGTGAAAACCGTAATGACCCTGACTTGGTACAGGCATTTCTAAAGAAATGGTGGGTTGAATCAGATTTTAAGGCGCCAAACCTCCCGCTCTCATTACGGTTCAAAGGTTCCGGCTGTCACTGTAACAGTATTTAAATACAGGAACAAAATAGGTAAAATAGTAGTCAAAGCAGTACCATATTCGGTGTGAGCAATATTTCAGCTATAACAAGTCACTTTTTGATGAGAAGATCTTTGCTTTGTACTAGTCCAAGATGCTTATTTGGTTTTTCTTTCAGTGCTAGCTCACTGAAGCAACAATTCATAGACATGTCAATGCACCAGAACATATTTTCCTGATTCCCAGCAAACCATTTCCAAGGTTGGTATCCCATTAACTGGTTCAACTCCCCCACATCGTTGTGCCTATCCCAAGACAGGATCTGGATTTCCAACATCTAATGTCGTAGTCTTTTATGTGTTCAGTGAGTTAAGGTGACAGGTGATTGTTCGTTTTGTTGATATTGGTGGAATTGTTGACCATCACTGTTAAAATATTCATAATTTTGTGTGTAGTTTGATCGTTCTATTTCTAAGCTTACCGATTGAAAACATATCATTGACAAGTTCTCCAGATCCTCCTACCGTTCGTCTTATTTCTATTTTAACCAGTATATTTTCAAGTGATGATTGTTCTCCATTCTCTATTTCTAGCCGTGCGTTAAAGGCATCTCTAGTCAGTACAAGATCCTGTACAATTCGAACTCGAACCTTAGCACAGATAGCACTGTCTTTCTTATTGTATCCGTCTGCCTGAAGATATACAAATTAGAAAAAGATATATCGACGTTGAAAATTTTTAAGATCACAGAATCATAATCGTTTTTGTCTGATTTACAATTGTCAATTAATAATAACAGTGCAATGTGAATTTAATAGGAACAGGAACTGCTTACTTCTCTCGTACTCCTCTCGAGCACCTGGTTCACCCCTGGTTTTTGTGGGGTCTCCTCTCTAGCACCTGGTTCACCCCTGGTTTTAATGGGGTCTCCTCTAGAGCACCTGGTTCGCCCCTGGTTTGTGTGGGGTCTCCTCTCGAGTACCTGGTTCACCCATGGTTTTTATGGGGTCTCCTCTCGAGCATCTGGTTCACCCCTGGTTTTTGTGGGGTCTGTGTTGCTCACCTTTTTAGTTTTCTGTGTTGTGTTTTGTTTATCTTCGTTCTGTTTGTTGTCTTACTAATGTTGTCATTGTCTCTGGATTATCCTGTTTGTTGTCTTACTAATGTTGTCATTGTCTCTGGATTATCCTGTTTGTTGTCTTACTAATGTTGTCATTGTCTCTGGATTATCCTGTTTGTTGTCTTACTAATGTTGTCATTGTCTCTGGATTATCCTGTTTGTTGTCTTACTAATGTTGTCATTGTCTCTGGATTATCCTGTTTGTTGTCTTACTAATGTTGTCATTGTCTCTGGATTATCCTGTTTGTTGTCTTACTAATGTTGTCATTGTCTCTGGATTATCCTGTTTGTTGTCTTACTAATGTTGTCATTGTCTCTGGATTATCCTGTTTGTTGTCTTACTAATGTTGTCATTGTCTCTGGATTATCCTGTTTGTTGTCTTACTAATGTTGTCATTGTCTCTGGATTATCCTGTTTGTTGTCTTACTAATGTTGTCATTGTCTCTGGATTATCCTGTTTGTTGTCTTACTAATGTTGTCATTGTCTCTGGATTATCCTGTTTGTTGTCTTACTAATGCTGTCATTGTCTCTGGATTATCCTGTTTGTTGTCTTACTAATGTTGTCATTGTCTCTGGATTATCCTGTTTGTTGTCTTACTTATGTTGTCATTGTCTCTGGATTATCCTGTTTGTTGTCTTACTAATGTTGTCATTGTCTCTGGATTATCCTGTTTGTTGTCTTACTAATGTTGTCATTGTCTCTGGATTATCCTGTTTGTTGTCTTACTAATGTTGTCATTGTCTCTGGATTATCCTGTTTGTTGTCTTACTAATGTTGTCATTGTCTCTGGATTATCCTGTTTGTTGTCTTACTAATGTTGTCATTGTCTCTGGATTATCCTGTTTGTTGTCTTACTAATGTTGTCATTGTCTCTGGATTATCCTGTTTGTTGTCTTACTAATGTTGTCATTGTCTCTGGATTATCCTGTTTGTTGTCTTACTAATGTTGTCATTGTCTCTGGATTATCCATTCTTTGTTGCCCCTTCTGTTTTCTCTAACTTTTATTTAATAGTGATAAGCTATATTTGATCAAATTGTACCAGGCATATATTTTACCTTAGTCCCCTATGAAATCCAGGGCAGAGTTTCATGTCTGCGAACTAATATGTAGGTCTGATTTACACCTATCTATATAGTCAATGGCAATCACTATAAATGTTGACAGCTCTTGCATGTAATCCCCATTCGTAACGAGGTGTCATCGATACAATGCTATGTGACATAAGGCAGGCTGGTGTTTGTCACCGGCTACTCTGGTTTCTGACAATAACACAAGTGCAAAGAGTATTGCTTTATTGCCCTTAAACACTATTGAATTATTTGGCTTTCCAATCTTTTGATTTTGAGTGTAGATCTGGTGATGGTTATTCCAGAAACGGGTCGTGCACACCAAATTTGATATCTACATTTTTATTAACCCCAACACATAACACTTACACAGGATAATTAGTTTCAGCACCAATATATCACTTACCTTATCAATTTGTTCTGCTACTTTATATTCATGAGTGGCATGGTCAAAATCATCAAATATTGAGTTAAATCCCCTTTGTTTTGCGGTCTCTGTGTCACGTGTATACTGTGCTTCCATAGCAACCAATTTTGGTAGGTTGATGACTTGACTGGTGTTTAATAATTCATTGATGGTTCCATTTAGCCATGCTCCAACTGTGTGTAAATGAAAGCAAAACTATATAGATATATAGGACAAAAATACTACGACAAATGTGACAAAATGAATGCTGTGTACTGCTAACATACGTTGAAAAAAAAGATGACACTGTCGGAACAGTTCCAAATACAATAGAAAAATCGTAGAGAGAGGTAAAATCGACACCTCTGACACAAATATGACCGGGAAATAATTTCTGTCATAACGACAATGTATCATGCAAGATTCATGTCACGCTCCACTTGATTTTCAATTGCGCAGACGTACAGTTGTCACTGATATTAGCAGAAACATGCAATTTTCGACGGATGCAAAACGACTCATAGTTCCAATCAGAAATGTAACGGATTCGGCTAGGAAAAGGAACAGAAAACAAGTACTGACAAGATACACTAACACAGAAATCAACATAGAGTACAAGTGTAACTGTCGGCTAGAGTTAAAAGAATATACAAATGTATCAGGAATTTGTAAACCGCAAATAATCCCATTATTTACCTCCTGTCTATAGATACTGATGAAGTAATTTGGAATAATCTCAGCAAGTCAATAAATATGTGATTAGTGATAGTAGATGACATCTTATATATATCTTCCAAAATGACAGAAGAAAACGACAGACACTATTGATTTGATCTAAGTTATAATTATATGTCTTGATACTTATTTAAAAGATAACTGTATTGTATTTGACAATTTCACGGCATCAATTGGAGATTTGATGGTCGCAAATTGAGTTTACTGGCGATACGTCAACGGAGCCAGTAAACGAGTATTTGCGACCATTAAATCTCCAATTGATGCCGTGAAATTGTCAAATACAATACAGTTATCTCCATTCTAATGTAATCATGTTTATCTATACATAGATGTGTATTGCCACATTATTGACAAGATGACGTAAGCGGTATTCAGCAAAAATTCTAAAAATATCTCGTGCTATTTCAACCATAGAATTGATGCCGTGAAAATTACACCATTAAATCGACAATTGATGTGAAATGTTAAAATACAATACAGTTATCTCCATTCTAATGTAATCATGTGTATAGATGTATATTGCCACATTATTGACAAAATGACGTAAGCGGTAATCGGCTAAAAATATCTCATGATGTTTCAATTGTGGAATTGATACCGTGAAAATTACAGCATTGTCCAATCACAAACCAGGAATATTAAGCAATACATTAGAATTACATGCATACTTGCTTCATTTTGAATCTATTGACGTAATAATTTCTTTTATCGTACCTGCAATAAAAAACACTTGCCGAAAACTTGGACAGCCAAGTCCTTTGGCGCCCTGAGATCCAATGCACCACACAAGCAAACTGCTAATAGCATTGAAATAACTTACATACATGTATAATACAAATGCTAAAAATTATGTATCGTGTACCTGTATTATTCCATCTGTTTAAGAACTGTTTGAGTGTTGCTCTGGAAGCTGCTGTGGACATTGTATTCAAGACAAATAAGGTTTCATCTTGCGATAGTTGCGATCCATAATCACTGTTGTCAGAAACTACTGTCTTGAAGGCTGTGTGCCAAGCTCTTTTGACGTGGAACCTTCGTAATAATTGAAGAAATGATATGTTACTTTAACGTCACTTTTATCTATATTTTCGTCATATCTTGATGATCGCTTTTCTTGATGGAGGAAACTGGGGAACACACAGAAAATCTTCCATAATAACTGACAAACGTTAAAGAACAATATTGTATCGCGTACACCTCGCCATGCACGGGTATCGAACTCACAACTTGAATTACAATCAATTAGCATATGTCGTGGTGTAAACTTAGCCACCATGCGATTGTGGTCACGACAACCCACATAATAAATACCGAACAAAATTCAAATGAAAGAATGATGTAATTCAAATTTATTTTGTGGTCTTTGATCTTTCATACCTTTACGTAATGTGATGCATTGTTTAATGAGATTTTGAAATAAATGTATGCAGCTGGTTTTTCGTTAATTTTTAACCATAGAAACTAACTGCGTTTTTCGTCTTAAATGTTATATATTTTTCTTATATCAACTTATTGCGCTTGACCCAATTATGGGATAACATTCATCGGGTACGATCATAGACAAAACATTTGACAGACAAAAAATTTAAAGGGTGTGGGAGGAAGTAAACCAAAGGGTATAAACAGGAATAAAAACCAATTAAATAACAATAAACCAAGGGCCCGGATGGCTCAATGAGCTAAGTAGTTGGATTACCTAATAACTCATACAAGCCTATCACCAATACGTTGTGGGTTCGTACCCGGCTTTGTAAATTATAAAAAGGGTGCACTTGACACAAGTGATAAAGTTTACCAGTTGCTTGCCCATGGTGGGTGGTTCTCTCGGGGTACTCCGGCTTCATCCACCACTAAAACTGGTCGCCATGATATAGCTGAAATATTGCTGAAAGTGGCATTAAACACCAATAATCAATCAATAAACCAAAATATTATGTAAAAATTCCTTATATTATGCCATCGCCTTCACTTCAAATAGATTAATACAATAAACTATTACATGTTTAATCTTTTTCTGCATTGACATCGAAATATTGTATCATAAAAAAGGGATGTGACAAATTCAGAAGAGAGCAAGATGTCACCAAAAGCTAAAAACTAATAGAAAATACAAAACCATGATAGAAAGAAGGGAAAAATAGAAAATACAAAACCATGATAGAAAGAAGGGAAAAAAGATGGCACAATTTTTTTTTTACAAATATTGAACACAGAGAGACACTTCTATTTCTTCCTCTGCCAAATACTGACCATCTTCAACAAGATGACGATTATGTCAGAACCCCTGAAGGGGCATGACCACAGGTGCTTCGGAAGAGAATGCAGTTCCTGCTTCACTTGTGGCATCCGTAGTGCTACCAATAGTCAAAATCTGGTAAACAGATTAAATTGAGTAAAAGGGAGTATTGTCATAAGTAAATTAATTACATAATACTTACATGTCTTTGTCACCAAATATTTCTTCCATCATAAGTATTACATTGTCCATAGGTTTGGAAGTAACTATCACGTTGTTTACTACGTCAGAACTGATACCACGACGACGTCTCAAATCAGGTGGTTTACACGATGATTGCAAATCCATCAAACATCTGTGTAAAATATTGAAAAGTTTCATTTTTACTTCTACTTCTACCAAACACTGACCGCCTTCAACAGAAGTTGCACATGACGATTGAAAATTATATCAGAATCTGCACATGTCAATTGAAAGGGTTAAACCTATTTACAGGTTTCATAGATTAGTGTTTAATAGAGAAGACAACAGTCTTAAATGCTTCAACTGAGCGACCAAAAGTTAGTTGCTCTGTATATTGTTATTTAACTTGTAGTGAGTTTTATCGATCAGCTATTGTGATTGAAACTTTAAATAGATGAGCAAGTAAGGAGTTCAAAATAGATGAGTGTATGGCCAACATTTTATTTAATTGTAACAAGGAGAATAAGATATAATTAATAATATTTTGTACATTAGAACATACCAGCAGATGCAATTAGCTGTTGCTAGACGAGAGCTAGAACATAATGTCTCTACGTGACATTCAACATTGCGGGAGGTCATCTTTGACGAGCCCATGCGCTCACAAATGGTAAGCAGCTCTGGTTTCTTATAAGAAGAGTTTGAAGATACCAAAGGGGTCATCAGAATCTGTATATCGAAGAAGAACAGACAACATAATGGCCAAAAGAAAAATTACTAAAGGACAAAAAACGATCTACAAAACATACACATAAAACTAAAGATCGAGTAACACAAACACCATTAAAAACTAGGGGTGAACGCAGGTGCTATGGAAGGGTAAGCAGTTCCTGCTGCACCAGTGGCAACTGCCATGTTACTCATAATCAAGTCCGTTTAAAATTTTGTCAGTGCTAGAGGAAAGAGAATAAAGCTAAAATTGTGAAATAACATACCTGATGCTGGTGTAAAGAACACCACACAGCACAAACTTCTCCACCAACACACGCCATAACTGTGTCAGTAATAGCAAGTGCCACTTCTGGACCCTACATAATCAAAAACAGATACGTTATAGTTACTACATTTACACTGCCAATTACACGAAAAAGTTGTCCCGATTATAATGAAATTAAAGTTTCGTGTAGGGTTATTGCTTTTGTAATGAAAGATGTTGTATAGTACCTGCTCCCATTGAAATCATGGGATAACATGAACTGAAGGAAGCATTCTAGACTATAATGGACCATTTGAATTTTCCTAATTTTGATTATAAAATCATGTGTTTTACCAGACTTTTATCCTTTAAAGCAGGTCTCCGATTTGTTTTTTTTACTTTGAACATAATCGATAAAGGTTATTTCAGAAACGCAAAGTGTGCACTAGACTAGATGTCTGATATATTCTACAGTGATATAGGGCTAGGGATTGTGGTACTTAATGCCACTTTCAACAATATTTCAGTTTTATCGCGGTGGTATGTTTTATTGGTGGAGGACACCGGAGTAACCAGAGAAAACGTCTGACTTGTTGTAAGTCACTGACAAACTTTACCACATAATGTTGTATCGAGTACACCTCACCATTAGTGAGGTTCGAACTCACAATTTTAGTGGTGAAAGGCACTGATTACTTAGGTAGTTGAAAACTACCATACGATTACAACCGTGACAAACCTCAGTGATATAGGAGATTGCAATGTAATAGCACAAATATCTATAGTTCTAATCAATAAATTATCTTGCTAATAGCTACACGTAAGAAAATATACCCACCGTTGATGCCCCGGCAAGGCTTGATGCCGAGATAGCACATCCTACTACAGGAAAATACGACAAGTAACAACTCTTAACAACTGTCTCAAAACAGTCACAAGGCATGGGAGTAGCTGTATTATATATCAGGCTCCCACCACTGCCACCACCACTGCCATGTACTGGAAAAATACAAGAACTAGTATATAAATTAATATAACGGCACAGAAGATTCAAGATGAAATTTCTAGTCTTTTTTAAATGCTTTACTGCCATGAGTTCTTTTCCAGTTCAAAACTAGGTCACAATGTCCAAATTTAGACATGTTTATTGTTATATAATAATGGCATATAAAATATGGTTGTCATGGAAAAATATTGTATAGGCTAGGTTTTAATATAACACATAAATTTTTCATTCTTTAATTCTCTTTTTAAATTTGCATACTGTAAAATTGGTTATTTTCGCTAACTTTTATGGGTGTGTTTGGGCCCATACAATGTATTTAATATGGCCACTTTTTATTGAAGTGCTTGTATCACACCAGGAAGGTAAGGGTCATGTATATGCATGTGTAAGCAGATTTGATTTTGCGTCTTGCAATTGCTTCTACAATTTTCCGATTGGGTTTTGCAGTTGTTTTGAAGTTGTGGTATTTAATGCTTTTCTATGTTGTGGGTTCCTACCATAATACCTATTATTTTTTTTATTTAAACTTTGATACTGAGCGTTCATCTTAATACTTTCATTATAAGGGATTCAGAAGTATAACATTATCCTTTTGGTACTTTATCTTTTGTTGTTTTGGAATTTTGGGATTAATTTTTCATTTATTCAAAAGTGGTCTGAAATTTTCCTAAAGTGATTAACTTAATTCTAGATGTGAGCTATTTGCTTGCGTATTCATCCTTTCAAATCAAACAGCATAAGACCGAAGCACAACATACAATATTATTCAAATAATATTTATAACTATAATGTTCTTACTCCATCCATAACCGCCACCACCGCCACATCCTCCACTTATTGAGACACCGGCACTATTGGCACGAACACCACCACAGGTGTAGTGATAAATTAAAGCCATTCCACAACCTCCACTCCGTTTTGTCCTCTTTTTCAATGTAATTTTTACAGGTACTATTATAGTTGTATTAGCATCAAGATCACCTATAGAATCTACCATCTACAAAATACACCATTATAATCCACAATATTACAAATTATAATATAATATTATTATTATTATATTGCAGGGTGGGATAGGGTTATGGTGTTCAATGCCACTTTCGTCAATATTTCAGTTATATTGTGGCGGTCAGTTTTATTGGTGGAGGAGACTTGGATTACACGAAGAAAACCACCGACCTGTCGCAAGTCACTGACAAACAATAGGGTCTACCATCTACAAAATACACCATTATAATCCACAATATTACAAATTATAATATAATAGTATTATTATTATATTGCAGGGTGGGATAGGGATAGGGTTATGGTGCTTAACGCCAATTTCAGCTATATCGAGGCGGTCAGTTTTATTGGTGGAGAGGACCAGGAGTGCCCAGAGAAAACCACTGACAAACTTTATCACATAATGTTGCATCGAGTACACTTCGCCATGAGCGGGATTCGAGCTCACAACGTTAGTGGTGATAGGCACTGATTGCACAGCTAGTTGTACATCCAACTACCATATGATCACGACAACGATTGTCCCTATTATATTGCAAGTATTAAACACGTGATATAACACGGGTAGTGAATGTGTAACACCAAATGAGCAATTGCTTTACACCATAGAGAAAACAAATTACATTCGATGACATGACAATGATGTCTGCTTTGTACTGGATCAACATACTCAGTTGGATTTTTATAGTACTAGCTCACTGAAACAACACTCCGCGGGTAGACATGTTGTTTCACTTGGACATATTTTCCTTATTCCGAGCCAATCAGTCTTTGCTCTTACTCCTTAATGCTGCGTGCTTAGGTAACAAATACAAATTTGTAGTCTTTGGTTCAGCCCGACCGGGGTTCGAACCGACGATCTACCACACTCGAAGCCAACACGTTAACCATTACACCGCCATTTCAGTCATACATGTAAATATGAGTTGACATATCATATATAATAATTAATCAAAGGATTTGAGAGCAAATCATTAAATTAATTTACTTTTTCACAGCGTCTGATGTAAATTCCGAATTCACAAATTTATAATGCAGAAAATCATTATACAAGATATTACAAAATTAATGTTTCATTGGCATCTTAATAAGCAGTTACACATGCACATGCACAATATTTACCGATTCGAAGTGAAGCGTTGGATGACCAATTGATTAACTTTTTCACAGCGTTTGCTATTTATTCCGAATTCATAAAATGATAATACAGAACATCTTTGTAAATTACAGATATTACAAAATTCATTGATATAAATTATGTTTCAGTGGCATGTCAAGCAGTTACATATAATGATAAAAATTCATATATATTTTGCATATTAACTACAATAACATAATTACCGATTCGAAGTGGAGTGTTGGATGACCAGTAGGTAGTGAGAACTGGAGGTTATCTGCCCTTATAAATCCATGATTTGTTATTGTAAAATCAACCCTGTCTTTCTCCTCTGTTTCAAACGGAATTGGGTCTAGTAAGGCAGGTTCAATAGTTACCACTGGCATCGGAACCTGAATTAAATTAATTTAAAAATGACATCTAGTTCTAATCATAACGATTGGTTGCTGCTTAAAGCAAATTTTAGAAGTATTTCAGCTATATCGTGGCGTAAACAAATTATATAAATTAATTGCCATATTATAGCTAAAAGATCTATAAAAATAATAGAACAACATGTGTATAAAACAAATAGGCATCCTAACGAAGAAGATTGCTGTCAATTCCTTATTCCTCATTCATGACTTATCACCGGGTCTGTAATAAGAGTAACATGACAACTGCGACTAATGGAGTTCTTGGAATCATCCCCAGTTTTTAATGGGGATCGTGCTGCTCAATATGTAGTTTTCTGTGTTGTGTTTTATATATCATTGTTTGTCCTTTTGGTCATTGCATAATCTCTCCTTCTTCGATTTTACGGCTTCTGATTTTGCCCTCTGGATTTTGATGACTTTTCTTAGTATGAAATTCATCCAGTGACATAACAGCAAGAAAAATAAATAATACAGTCATGTTTTGTCAATTATGTATTGTCATGTTTCTAATTGAGTGGCATTAACATAGGAGAAAAAACAATAATCCAGTCTACAATGTTATTTATCGCAGCGTTTCTCATTTAGAAGACTATCCATTACCATGTTTCTCATAAAATAGCATTAATTGTAGGATTGGTTTGGTTTTAGGTTTTACGGTGTTTAACGCCACTTTCAACAATATTGCAGTTTTATCGTTGTGGTCAGTTTTATTGTTGGAGGAAACCAGAGGACCTGGAGAAAAACACTGACATGTCGCAAGTCACCGACAAACTTTATCACATAATATTGTGCACCTTGCTCTGATCGAGATTCGAAACTCACAATGTTAGTGGTGATAGGCATTGATTGCATAGGTAGTTGTAAATCAAACTACGTGTACCATACAATCATGGCCACGATGTCCCCTTAATAGTAGGAGAGACAAATAATACACCAAATCGAGTAAACCTTATATTGCCATGTGTCTATAACATGATAATTTTCTCTGAGATCATAATAATGTGTTTGATTAATGCAGAGTTTAAAGATCCCAAAGAGGTAATCAGAATCCTTAAATCGAAGACGAACAGACAACACAATGGCCAAAAGAAAAAGTATAAAGGACAAACAACGATCTACAAAACATATACATAAAACTAAAGATCGAGTAACACGAACCCTGCTAAAAACCGGGGGTGAACTCAGGTGCTTCGGAAGGGTAAGCAGTCCTTGCTCCACTAGTGACATCCGTCGTGTTAATCAAGTTACAAAATACTTTTTATATGATATGCCAAACTGTCATTTCTATGATTGTGATATTGTTTGGTTGACCAATTGTGCATTCAACAGTGTTGCCTTGTACATGCATATTCAAATTAGCTTACACATGCATATCGTTTATTCATATAATGTGAATGATAATGCCATTTATCTTATCAAATATCAATTATTTACAAGGTAAATGTCAACTGCCACGCTATAACTGAAATACTGTTGAAAGTGGCGTGAAACACCATAACCCCCCCTCTTATCAAATATATTTGAAAACAAAAAACTTACAAAAGTTTCAAATGTAGAATCCAAAGTTATTTTATATTTGTCTACCACAGTTGTAGGTGTAACTGTCCATGTATAGGTTACTGCAGTACGCTGAAGAAATATGTCTCGTATAGGGTTGTCTGGTGAAGCGAAGATCACAGCTGAGTATGAGGAGTGATTATCAGCTCTAGCGAACAGTGTATATCTGTCTTCATACAGGTCTTCAAATGTCACATATCCTGAAATATGTAAATAACAGAATATTATCAGCTCTAGCGTAGTGTATACCTGTCTTCATACAGGTCTTCAAATGTCACGTATCCTGTAATATGTATGTAACAGATTATTATATGACTTCAGATCATTTATTTTCTAATTAGCTGACATCCCTAGAAACATTTTTTGGTAAAACATTTTTACTCCTCGCGCGACATAACGCGTGAATATAACATTCCAACCTTACACCAAGCTTAACCAAAGAAAACGTCGTGATAAAAGCTTATTTTCAGGGTGAAAACAACATATAAAATGTGTCATATAATAAAACAATTAATGACTTTCAATTCGATGGATACCAGGATTTATTAACCCAAGCATACGATATTTACCTCGACCTCTGGCTTTTGATAAATATAATATTCTTGGGTTAACCCTAGTACTGCAAGACATCAATATAGTGAGTATCCTTGTATCCACCTCATTAAAAGTCAATAATTGTACATGTATAATATCTTATGGTGTATATTTTACATTAAATATATATATTGCATTAAGAAAAATGGATGGAAAAGAAACACAGGATAAATAATTGTTCAATGTGGGACAATGTAAACTTAGTTTGTACAGTTTTCTTGCCGACTTTCCCCCGTTTAATCCACAGAGCGTCCATATGAGTCACCAGGTGGATGATAGGGGGTTGTCTGAGTGTAATAAAGAAAGCCTGATGTGTTTGGAGAGTTGCATGCACATTAAAGATTTTTTTGTAAATTTCATGAAAAAGGGGGTAGGCGCAGCATAGCCGCTGGAAAAGGCTAAATCTTTTGTCTCCAAATTTACCTATGGCAATCAGTCATTCCATGTTCAATTTACGCATTTTTGTAAAGGTGGTTATTTTTTTTATGAATAAAAAGGAAATATCAAAGTATAATACAAATATTGATTTGTCATTGATGTTAACCTTAATAATAAGAATTACACATGAAGTCATTCGTTATATACTAGTATAGTATCTTACAATGTATCTTACCCCTTCTACGTATATTTGTTTTTCTCCGTCACCGACAAGACCTTTATCCACCTGACTATAAGAGTAACACAGACTGGAGCCTATGATAAGGAACATGATTTGCTTTCCCTTCTTGAGTACCCCCGTTTTTTGTGGGTCCGCTCGCCTTTTTTGTGTTATATGATTTTGGTTTTGTTTGTCTTTGTTCTGTGTATTGTGCCCAATGTTGTTTGTGTCTCTCGATTGGCATTCTGGATTTCCCATTTGGCTTTCTCTACCGTTTAATTACTTAAAATGTATTTTTAATATGGACAGTACTAATAATGTTGCAAATATAATATACTTTTTTCACTTAGTCTGATCTTCTTACTACCTCGCATTTAGAATATCCAATAACAAGACACGGACCATAAAAATAATTATACCTGTATCATTCAATGAATATCGAGATTCCGAGTAGCCTCTATTTGGATTGACCAATCGTACTTCAGCTCCAGTTACAAGTGGGGAACCTGATGCAAAATATGTATATTCATCCTTGATAACAAATGTAAGGTTCATCTGCCTGACTGATGTAATGAATATCTTGTACGATATCCAAAATGTTGTAGTGTTAGTATTGACAGCGATGGATCCACTCATCTCACCTAGTCCTGCATTGGATGCTATCGTGATGGCTAAAGAAATGCCTGCCTCGCCTTTGGAAGGTATAACTAAACCATTGGAGTACATCGCATCATCAGGGTTCCCTACCCCAATATTTGAGAATGAAACTAACGATATTCTATTATCACTCGGTAAATTTATCGTTACATCTCTAGCAGAAACGTCTCCAATATTCGTAACTTTAATGTCTAGTAACTTTTGTGTTCCTCGTACTACATTTTCTGTTAAAGACTCCGGTTCAAAAACCAATTCTGGTTTTCGTATAGATAGATAAATATTTACTTGCAGGCGAGCAATTGTTCTTTCAACAGTTGAAAATACAATATAAATATTCCCCGACAGTGGTTTTGTATATTTTATTGCAAGGCTGAAATGTATAGAATCGTTTGCTGGCAGTTGTCGTAAAAATGGCTGATCCGATACACTTGTTTCCGTGGTGAATACGTAAGCTCCACTTAGACCATATACCTAAATCACAATTAGAAAAAAATCCAGATGAAATATACAGATTTCATGATGTAAATAAACAATGATACAATGTATAAATAAGACATATATAATGATAATAAAAATAAGGATTAAGTTGTTGGATGTTGTGGTCATTTAAATGTTCCATGATTTGGGATGAAATGTGATTGTTTTTAAAGCATAATCGTTTTCGTTAAATTCTTTAACAATTAATCCAAATAGTGGAAGATATTGGTTTTAATTGGAAGAAAGTGTGTGAAAATTTAAAATAAATTACATTAGTTCATATTTCTAGGTAGAGCAAATATATTTATACTCTGTGTCACACGGTTTTCCAAATTATGATACTCATTTTTGTGTATCCATTCATTACCTCAGTCTTTGCCTTCATTTTTTTTTACCAACTTGCCCGAAAGCCAAATTTAGAAAATTTTCTATTTATTCAAACAAAGTCTTTCCTAATTTTCACTTGGCAAAATCAAGCTTTACGTGTTCCGGGCTTCTGGTAAGTGGTTTAGCACGAAGACTGTTACCCACTTGCATTGAGAATCATATAAAATACATGTATTACATCACAGGGTAAATGGTACATGTTTTATATTCCTGAAAGATTTTGTCCTTTACTTTCCCTACACATATTTAACATAACCACGAGTTGTTTACATCCCTTTATTGATTTTAACTATGCATTTGTAATAATAAATAACTTTCTCTTTATGCTCAGCCATATTTGAGTTTTTCCTTTGAGTGAGTGAGCGAGTAATTTTTGTTCGTAAACTCTTTTTTTGCAGCTACATGTATATCATAATGAGAACAAGTTAATTTTCAATGAGATGATGATGATGATGATGTCCGCTTTGTACTAGACCAACACGCTGAGTTGAAAGTGGCATTAAATACCATAAACCATACTGCTTGACGTTAAGAATTATTCCAAGAACATCTGATCTATAGATTGAATTACAAACATATAACCACCCCCATCCCCCTTGATGCAAAACGACTCAAATGCAGGATATGCAATTGTTTAGACTTTGAGAGTACCTGATGAAAGTTATTCCAGAAACGTGTCGTGCGCACTAAATTTGATATCTATGGTTTAATTAATGAAGTTGCATCTGATTCAACCCTTCTGCTTCATGTAATCTTGACGTTTTAGCTGAGGTTTGAAAGAGTGGTACATACTATATGTTTTTGTTTGGGTATTTTTTTTATACAAATGAATACTTTTGCAATAAAGTATTCTCAATTTAACACAATTGTGATCTCCTTTATTGGTGTGAAAAACCAGTTCAAACCAACAACAACAACAACAACAAACAAACAAGAAAAAAAAATAAAACAAAATAAAACAAAAACAAAATATACTTCTTTTATTATAAGTATATTATATTTATTATTTTACCTTAGCTGATATGTTATAAATCGTGTGTCCTCCTGTATTCAGTAACGTTGATATATTTGTATACGCTATTGTATCGCCATCAATGTAATCCGTCCAGGTCACATAACTTGGATCACAACGCATGCCCAGTACCGACCACACAAGAGCATTGCTACTACTTGATTCATCAGCTGGATGATATGCAGTCTGTATAAGAAATGCAATGAAAAAGACAGAATGGTATTGAGAATTGATACTTTTAAATGTGTGAAACATTCGTTTGTACAAGAGAAGGCACAGTTCCAAAAGAATATTAAGGTTTGGGATAGTGTTATAGTGTTTAACGTCACGTTCAACAATATTTCAGTTATATCGTGGCGGTAAGTTTTATTGGTGAGGAAACCGGAGTACCTCGTGAAAACCACCGACCTGTCGCAAGTTACTGACAAACTTGTAATTATTTAATGTTGTATCGAGTACACCTCGCCATGAACAAGGTTCGAACTCACAACTTTAGTGGTGATAGGTACTGATTGCACAGGTAGTTGTTAACTACCATACGATCACGGCCACGACGGCCCCTCAAAAGTATATTAAGGAAATTATATTGCCTTGATGAAAACCAATAACAATAGTAACCACACAGATACATAAATAGATGTCTTTCCAATATACAACTTAAAATGTGATGAAATAATGATGAAAATTAACAGCTATTGCAATCCCCTTTGTGACATGTTTTACACAAGGTTTGTAACAAGAGTAACACGACAGGTGCCATTAGTGTAGAAGGTGCTGCTTACCCCTCCGGAGTACCTGGGTTCATACCAGGCTTTTAGTGGGATTCATGTTGCTCGATTTTTAGTTTTTTGTTTAATATTTTGTAGATCATTGCTTTTTGTCCTAGTTATTTTGGGCATTGGAATGTCTGTACTACTACGATTTACCGTTTCTGATTACTTCTTGTTATCTTCAACTTCATTACAGTACGATCTACCACACTAAAGGCGAGCACGTTCTAAATACAATTACAAGCCGAATGATATGGTCATAACTGCATACGATCAGACATAAAAGTATTAACATCATTGATAAATTGTCTTATGTAGGAACACAATCTACAATACTACATACCACAATAAACTCTCCCGTGTCATCAGGTCTAGGATTATATGTTGCCATAAACACCTTAGGATCCCTCTGATCATTCAGCACTGATAATACTGTTGTTTGTCCTGTGTGCTTACTGTATACCCTAGTGAAAACAAAGTGTGCTTACTGTATACCCTAGTGAAAACAAAGTGTACTTACTGTATACCCTAGTGAAAACAAAGTGTGCTTACTGTATACCCTAGTGAAAACAAAGTGAAAGGAAAAACTAAAATACCACAATGTCCAAAAGAAATATCGTACGAAGAGGGAAAATTGACACCACGAGCACACTAATACATGACAGCTCACTTTCCTTTCTTGGCAAAGGCAATTTAATAAAAAAAAGTGGTGGCATGGGCTGGAAATTAAGAACAAAAGCGTTGGTTTTTAATTGATTTTGTTCTAAAGCTGTTGTATGTTGTTGCTGGTCATTTTATGATATTAGGTATTTAGCTATTTGAAAATAGTACATTGTAACAAACAAACAAAAAAATCATAATTTCAAATTCAGTTTACAGACGTATACTAAAACACTATCAGACTTACTTGACCGCAATGGGCACGTTATCCGGTGGTACTTGACCATGAAAATGGAGTTGTCCAACTATATCAACTGATGTCGGTTTTGGAAAGATTCCAGTGGGTTCTATGGTATTCAAACTAACAGAATATGATACTGGAACCAGAATCTCCCACTCTACAGTGTGTTGTCCTATAATGTTAGTAGCTGTTACTTTAATTGTGTAGTTGGTTATCGTTGCCATGGCATTTTCCCACTGCAAAAGTCCAGTTCTTTCATCGATTGTCATTCCATTCGGTTTCTTATCTAAAGACCAACTAATAGGACCGCTCCCCTTTAATTTAAGAAATAACATATTACGGTTCATTGTCTTAACGTTTAAATTGCCAATCTCAGATAAAAGTTTATATTCCGATACCAATATCTTGTCGAAATATATTCCGTCTCTGCAGAAAGCATTATAAGCGATGCATTTTCATATAGTGAAAATGTATAAAGATAAAGAAGTCAAAAATGTCAAGGATATTTTTTTGTCAATGTGTGACGTAAAAATATTTTTGACATTTACGTCACCGAATATGGTACTGCTTTGACAACTATTTTACCTATTTTGTTCCTGTATTTAAATACTGTTACAGTGACAGCCGGAACCTTTGAACCGTAATGAGAGCGGGAGGTTTGGCGCCTTAAAATCTGATTCAACCCACCATTTCTTTAGAAATGCCTGTACCAAGTCAGGGTCATTACGGTTTTCACAGTTTTCCGGTTGTTGACTGATTTTGTCTGTTTATATAATTATGAGTTTTGACTTTCCCTTTGTAAGATTGTTCGGAGTTCGGTAATTTTGTTATTACCCTTATATTACAAGGCCTTCAAAATATAAGCAGCAACCCATGCTTTTTTAGATGAATCATGACTAATTGGATACAAAGAATATGATCAAATTCAGTTAACAGTTTCTCCCATACCAGTAATACAAATCAACTAATAAACTTTAGGAAAGTGTAGGTTTTGAATAAATTTTGTAAATTTGATTTCGTTCGAAGAAATATTGTTAGTCACCTTTCTTGCTTCATCAATCATGCCACTGAAAATTAAAATATTTATATCTATGAAAACATTCAAAGACAAAATTGAAAACTGACCTGATCTAGCTGTAGTTGATAGGTGTAAGAACTAGATTCATTTATTGTCTGTGTTGGCGGTAGATGAATTACAGGACCTTGAAGTTCTAGCGTACAATTATTTCCTGTCCACGGGAGATTACAGGAACATCCACCAAATAAACACTGACCACGGGGTGGTACATAGTCCCGTCCACATGATACAGGTGGACAGGTTGCATAGAAATTATACATCAACTGAAAATAATGAATTTGACTTTCTCAACAACAACAAAAAAAGAAATGTTAAGTATAATGTTTTCTTTACTTGTTTGAAAATGAATGTGACTTTAAAATAAAAAGAAATGCTTACTAATAAAAAAGTAGATATCAAATTTAGTGCGCACGAAACGTTTTCGAAATAATCTTCAAGTATTTTTTTCTTTTGTTGTCTTAAAGTAAAAGAAAACTATTGAAAAATCAAATACCTTATTATTTGTGTATTCTATTCCATCAACTGATATTTCAAGAGTTACATGCCCCTCTGAATGCTTTGGAGCAGGACAAATCACATGATTTCTGGCAACCCAAACACCATCGATTATATCTGTACCAAACTTGCATTTATATGTATTGTTTGTTGACGATGGGAAGTTGTGGCCCCGTACATGAACATCATTCCCTCCTTTATCCACACCCTGATTTGGTATTATATTTAGGACAGTCATCAATGGTAAACAGTTAGGTCCGTAAAACGTTTCACTGCAGTCGTTACATAACGGTCCTTTCCATTGGGCTCCATTACAATCACAAGCACCTACAATAGCACAGTATTATAAAGCATAGCTATAATATTTAGATGGTTTGGTTTATGGTGTTTAACGCCACTTTCAACAATATTTCAGTTATATCGTGGCGGTCAGTTTTATTGGTGGAGAAAACCAACGACCTGTCGCAAGTCTCTGACAAACTTGATCACATAATGTTGAATCGAGTACAACTACAGTGGAGATAGACACTGATTGCACAGGTAGCTGATCACGACCACGACGGCCCCTAATATTTAGATGATTGGTGTAAGATTTACATATGCATAATAAATGTTAGTAATTAATGAATGCGCTTTAGCACATGAGTAAAGTTTCATCGTTCGGTTGTCAATAGTCCTGTGTGAAACTTATATCAAGTCTAGATTTCACGAAGAGCTACTTTATATTTAGGATATTAGGCATAGACTTCAAAAAGGGCTATTTAGAACTTAACTCTGATATTCTACTAAATTTTAAGCTGTTTTGATGTGACTTTTAAAAGTAGCATTTCCAGGGGGTTGAAAAGGGCTAAATTTCAATGGTGTCAGATAGATTTTATCGGCAATGTTGCGTTGTTCTCGCTACTATATGTTTTAAGAGTTTGCAGTGAATCAAATAAATCATTCTTGTTTTGAAACCGATCTGTCAATTTGTTGATAACGGTTGATTAACTCTTGCTAGCAGCGGCTATATCAAATATAGCCTGTCGCATGTACCAACTGCTTCGAAATATTAGGCTATCATAATTCATTATACAATAATACAATAAGGACATGCCGCGCACAATTGGGATTTCGTGTTCTCGAACCTTTTGATTTTGATTTTTTTTTTATTATAAATCTTTTATGTTTATCTAGTAAATGCCTATATGTATCAAATCATAAGTTAATTATGAAAAGAAAGCTTAAACAGTAGTGATCAACAATTCGACTAATATCAACAAAATGGATAATTACCTCTCGCCTTAATTCACTGAACACATGAATGACCATGACTAGTATGTACATGTACAATATAATATATTTGCCAGTATGTAATAATCATTCTGATAGCACATAATCAATGTAACATCTATCTATTATAGGCTATGAGTACTGTTCATATCTGCAGGCCATAAATCCTCTACTGCTCACTTTGAGCCATGGTTTATCAGTCGTGGCGTGGTGGGATGTTGCAAACCATATGAAACACAACATGTAATTTATCAGAATACTAGTTTTTAGGCTGTAATTCCTGAAACCTCTGGATCTTCGGGTGGATTGCCTTTTCTGTTCCATCTACTATGGCTTTCCCAAGTACACGCTAGAACAATAGGCCCTTAACACCGAAATCTGGAGCCACACCTGATTATGATCATCACTGAAGGTATGAAAGTAACTGTCAGGTGAAGTACAATAATAACAGAATTGCATCTTTCGAGTTTCACATAGAATTTTAGTATTTCATTGTCGTCTATAGCTAAATTCATTACTATCAAAAAGACAATCGATAATAATACTGTACCTGTATCCAAGTTACATGTTCCATGTCGACAAGCAGGGCATGGCTGACACTCTTTACCCCAGTGTAATGGCATACATTCGCTACAATTTGCCCCTGTATACCTATATGCACACGTACACACATCTGGGCGGACACACAATCCATGACCACTACAGTAATTGACTTTACTAAAACATGAACAAGTTATTTTTAATTTTATATGTACAGTCAAACCTGTATTAAGAGGTCGCCTTTGGGACAAAGAAAAAGTGACCTTATGAAAGAGGTTCATTTCATATGAAATGTTCTATAGCAGGACATGAAAAATGTGACCTTTTAATACAGGTGGCTGCTTAATAGAGATGACCGCATGTGTAGGTTTGACTGTATATGATAGTTATTTCTTATACAATACATTGCATTGTCTGTCACTTCTTCGATTTACGGCTTCTGATTACCTTGTTGGTATCCTCAAACTTTTCTATATACAAGGAGACCGTCATGGACAAGATCACAAAATTGTTTGAGAAGTAAAACGATCTACTAAACCAGTGCACATCATTACATAAGTTAGTGAGTTCAATTACTAATGAATCTAGCGAGTTCGATTCCCGCCCGTTGCGATGTGTGTTCTATTCCCACCGGTTGGGAGGTGTGTGTACTCTATAAATTTTATGTGATAAGTTTGTCAGTAACTTACAAAAATGTACAACATACTGTTAGTTTTATCCGCGTTCACAGATTTCCGCCAATCAATAACCTGACCGCCATGATATAACTAACATATTGTTGAAAGTGGTGTTAAACTCCCATAATAATTTACATCATATGATGATGATGTCTGCTTTGCACTAGACCAGCACCCTTAGTTGGATTTTCTATATTCGGTATTCCACTTTTATTCTATGTTGTAAAGAAAAACAACATGTAATTACCTGCATATAGGAATAATACATTGGTTTCCACTCCAACCAGCACTGCAATTGCACTTGTTCGGACCAATACACATTCCGTTCCCATAGCAACCATTTACTCCTGCACAGTCGAAGCTTGAGCATGTTTGGCCAGCCCAACCTGATTTTAATGCAAAAACGCAGTAGCACAAAAGACACAATTTTAAGCAAATATCAAATGTATGACATTTACCCATGCTTTATATCATTATCAAAGAATTTAATATACAATGTCAATTTATTCTGAAAAAGTTAATAGTCTTATTGAGGTATCTTAAATTTCAATACATAGTTAAGCCTCGCTAAGTCGAAGTAAAAGGGATCGATAATTCATTTGGAAATATCCGAGTATTCGAGCTATCAGAAATATAAAGCGAATGGACCAATTGTTTGCTTCGAGTGATCCAATGAAACAGTTTATCCAACTTCGAGATAACATTAAACAGAATAGGAGTAGCATTAACAATTGAAAAAACCAGTTCATTTAAAAAGCGAAACTATTGACTACTGTTTAGACTTTTGACTGGATGAAATTATTCAAGACAAAACGAAAGTACATGCATATTGTACTGTATATCCTATTTTGTTATATATAATACAAAACAGACAACAATATCATTTCGCCCTTTCAATTATAATTTCTTTTTAACAATTCTTAAAGGTAAATATTTCACCATGCAAATTCGACAATAATTCAGAATATGTAATCAGAACATGATTGCATGTCCATTATTCATACGACAGAAACAATTTCATTTCTAAAGTTTGTGGCTGTCCAAAAAAATATTATTAACGGTTACTTAGTAATACAAAAAGTATTATACTAGAATAGATATGTTGCTTTGAAAAATGTGCTCTGGAGGAACGGTCACTCCCCATGCTCCCCATTATATACACCACTGATTGCTATAATTGACGATCGTTCAAAAATAAATTGAATTCATTTTATTACCCTTTATTATTAATAACTTTGATTTCTGGAAAACAATTTGTTTTTAAAACAGTGACACCCAGATCGTCGACACTGTCTTTAGTAAACGACATCACAAAATTTATATTTACCTGAGAAACATCTACATCTGTTAGGACTAACACATTCACCATTAGAACTACAATTATTTACATCAGAACAGTCTATTCTTCTCTCCGTCAACACAGGTGTAGTATTCACCATCAGTAATGAACTGTCCCGGTGAAAGTCATAAACCCGACCATATGCCAGATTTATATCAGCATCACCCCACCAATTGTTTGACGCATTTACACTGGCATCGCCTGGAGAAAAAAGAAGTAGAGACACATTTTAGCCTGTATCGCTCACCTGGTCATTTATACAGTTTAATGTTCAATCAAATGTATATTTTGAGAGAAATAAATATGTTATTCATTTCACATCAGGTCCTGTGTTAATATTTAATCCCTAAACTATCGTTTATCTCTGAAACAGTAATAGCTATCACAAATCTATGACGAACCCTTCATAAATAAATTTTTCAAAGGATTGCAATAGAAAAAAGTGTGCACAAATCTGATTTAAAATAACAAAAAGCTATCATTTTTCTGTTAGAAAAATACAGGCAGGAAATAACATATATCTAAAGGAAAAAACCTGATCAAAATCGGACTTGAAATAAAAATTCAATATTTAGGGCTTGTTCCATTTTGACTTCCTCATATCCTGGAAGCGGTTAGAGCTATGACAAATATGTTAATGGAAATAAATGGGAATACAACGCATATCGAATGTTTTCATTTTGGCTGTTGGTCCGTTTTGGCTCCCTCTAACACTTTTTTTTTATATCAGAAACCACAATAGCTAGATTAACTCTATTCGAAAACACAGACAGGGAATTTCATAAGAAATCTTGAAAAAAATATATGAAACTCAGAATAAAAATTCTAAATTTTTTAAGTGTTGAACCCATTTCGACTCTCTAATACCTTGAAAACGTCAAGACCCATAAAACATCTGTTAGAATACTAAATAAAGAGGATATACAGCAAAGACGTCATCAAGAATGGTTAAAAAATAAACTCCCCACATACAAAATCAGAAAACACCCTTTTTGACACCTTTGTGCATATTGTTTCTTTTTTGTATTTCCAATCAACAAAAAACAATCTTGACTTTCAGCATTTCTTTAGTTTTATCGTGACTGCCAGACATATTGGTAAAGGACAATATGGACTGATATGGCGAACATTTGCACTTAAGGGTTGGTATCTGGACGCGAACCCATGTCAGTGTCGCTAACGACTCGGCCATCCTACCTTAAAAAGTTTATATTCCAATACCAAGATCTTGTCGAAATATATTCCGTCTCTGCAGAAAAGATTATAAACGATGGATTTTTATATAGTGAAGATGTATAAAGATAGGGTGTCAACAAAAATGTCAAAAATGTTTTTTTTATCAATGTGTGACGTAAAATTATCTTTGACATTTACTTCACTGAGTTTGGTGCTGCTTTGACAACTGTTTTACCTGTTTTGTTCAAGTATTGTTATAAATACTGTTATAGTGACAGCCGGAAACTTTGAGCCGTAATGAAAGAGGGAGGTTTGGCGCTTTAAAATCTGATCCAACCCACCATTTCTTTAGAAATGCCTGTACCAAGTCAGGGTCATTACGGTTTTCACAGTTTTCCGGTTGTTGACTGATTTTGTCTGTTTATATACTTATGAGTTTTGACTTTTCCTTTGTAAGATTGTTCGGAGTTGGGTAATTTTGTTATTACCCTTAGCCCGCTGTAACAACACATACATAACACAAAGAAACACATACCTTTTCTCTGAACATACACATCATATGGAGATAAAGGATTGTCAAAAATGTTTTGAGAAATGTTGAAGTACATTGAATCCAATAGAGTTGTCCCTAGTGTTGCTCTGGTGGACAGGAACTGGTTGTAGTAAAATAAACCATCAAAACCTGCGTCATCACCGCTTGATTGAAGCTTTACAATGCACTTACTATTGATATTAGTAAACACATTTGTTGATACACTGAACACTCTATTTTGGATTTGTGTATTTCCCTTAGCGAATGCATGGAGAAGGCAGTTGTCGGAATGTAGACATGAGCTGTTTTCTACCTTATTATCGTGGAAATTAAGAGTAGCGTTATTCCATGTCTTTAAATAGATATCACAAACATTTCTAAATATATTCAACCCGATATCAATATAACCTGCACTTTGTTTATCATGTCCATATTCATAGGAGAGAAAAATTATCGATAGAGCACTTTTGGAAATATTTTTGAACATATTATTGTTGATTGCAATTTGGGCTGGTCTTCCAACGGACGTAACACCATAATTTATACCATTGGTACAATGCGCTATGCGACAGTGTTCAAGCGTAAAATCTCCGGCATCGGAACTAGAGTACCCATACTTTAGATGGACAGCTGATACACAATGTTCTATTATGCTTGAAGTAAGTTGTAACTTCCCTTCTTTTCCATATACATATATTCCTGTCTTGGCATTCTCTATGTGTACATTATCAACACGAATCTTCCCTCCCCCCACTAATCCAATCCCAATATCAGAGCAATGTTTCATGTTTATCTCCTCAATACTATAATTATAGTTATTTTTCAGGTTAAGTGTTATACAGGAATGTGACGAATTGAAAATTGTACTACGTTTGAATTCGAATAGATTGGTATAAGACACCAATCCGTATTCCGTGTTGACAAGTTCAGCATTATGTATGTCCGACACATCTACAAAATAAAAACCACTTGAGTAGTCTATGATTTAATTAATCGCTACGGAATGTCTTTGTCACAAAGGACAACGGATATGTTCCGTTTGTCGTAATCACTATCTGGTCCTTTCCTCATTCATGAATTATCACCAGGTTTGTAACAAAAGTAACACGACGGGTGCAACTAGTGCAGCAAGAACTGCTTACTCTTCCGGAATACCTGAATTCCCTCCTCCCCCCCCCCTGCACATGTTTGGTGAGGTTAATGCTGATTCATGCCACTTTCAACAATATTTCAATTTCAATCTTAAGTTTACTGTGTATAATGTTTTGTTGATCATTGTTTGTCCTTTTTTCATTGGCCATTATTTTGTCCATCCTTTTTCTGATTACATCTTTGGTATCTTCAAACTCGATTCTATATAAGGGCATTTAAATGTTAATAAAATGTACTATGTAGAATTCTGACTTTGTAAATTTAACTTTTGTTAAAAATGAATCCGGTATTTTACATCACAAGTTCATCACTTACATAAATTCCTTGTGGGATACCACTCTTATTATGTGGTCAGTTTGACTTGAATCTAGAGCGTTTCAAAGCGATTCACCTGGGTGAAAATAGATGGAATATGTACATGTATTTGTATCATAAAGTTGGTCAAATATTTCGGAATACACAATAAAATTGTACATATGCGTACTAATTTCTGATCTTTGCTGATAATTTTATTGATAGATACATTTGTACGTTTACTAATGCTGAATAATGTTTGTACCGATTGCATAGATAGGGGTACATACAACTACCATACGATCGTGTCCACGACAGCCAGTGATCATGTAAGTGATTCTCGTTAGATGCAGAAACAATATAATTCGAACTCACCGTCTCCCGTTGAATTTAATATAATACCATACCAAGATGTTTGATCATTTGTAGAGTTCATAAGTACAGCAGATTCACCATCACCAATGATCTTTAATGTGCCTTAAGTCAAAATAGAAATGTTAAAAATCATTGTAGAGACAAAGATATTTACCATGACTTGGTTATTCTGGCGTTGCTTTATACAATTCATGGTGATTCCTTTTGAAACTGGTTACTACATTAAGTAAGAATTGGTTCATGATCAAGTTTTCAGTAACAACTTCACAACCTCCCACCAAATCGAGGGGGCATCATCTATCCATAACCCTATGAACGCGTTGGGCAACTCTATGGGTTGAGACATCAAGAATATTTAACACGAATTACAGACGAAATTTTAAATCCCGGGATATAAAATAATAAAATTCCGTTGACAAACTGATGCTACACGAAGTCATCGCAACAATCATATCACGGCCGTCATCACAAACGGGCTGACCGCTACGAAATGACAAACTGATGCTACACGAAGTCAGTGCAACAATCATATCACGGCCGTCATCACAAACTTGCTGACCGTTACGAAATGACAAATTGATGCTACACGAAGAAATTGCAACAATCATATCATGGTCGTCATCACCAACTGGCTGACCATTACGAAATGACAAACTGATGCTACACGAAGTCATCGCAACAATCATATCACGGCCGTCATCACCAACTGGCTGACCGTTACGAAATGACAAACTAATGCTACACGAAGTCAGCGCAACAATCATATCACGGCCGTCATCACAAACTGACTGACTGTTACGAAATGACAAACTGATGCTACACGAAGTCATCGCAACAATCATATCACGGCCATCATCACAAATGGTTGACCGTTACGAGATATCAATTTCTCAAATGGCAATGGATCTTTTCCCTTCTACGTAGTTGTTTGTTCCCTCTATCATAGACATCATAGACACAGACTGTTAACGGACTTGACCATAGGAGTAAAACGGTAGATGCCCCATAACATACAGGAACTACTTACACCTGAGTTAATCCCCCCCCCAATATTTAGGTGCGGTCTGCGTTGCTCATCATTGTTTTTTGCACTGTGCTTTTTTCTTGCTTGTCGTCGTTCTTAATATTGTCACCAATGTTGTTCTATGTCTCTGGATTGTCCATTGGTAATTGTCCTTCGGTTTACTCTGTCGTTTACGTGTATATTCATCATTTGTTCAACATGCAAGGTCTGATACAAGTGTAAAGTTTTTTTGTTTTTTTTTTAAAAATCGAATCAATTATGCAATATAACATTTTTGTTGTATCTTACCTTCAACATATATTCCTCTGTTTTCCTTGAAAGACAAGTTTATATCTGATGGTATGGTTAAAGTTGAACCTTTCCTAAATGATAAAATTATGTATATTTAAAATATTTAACTTGGTAAAATGGATTTAAAAAATATATGTTTAACAATTGCTATCATAGGGCTGGATGCATATGCTTTACAATACACTCGATGTTATAATACTGACCAATGCGTGATGCGCATGCCGTTATGAAAAGATGTTTGGAACTTGAACGGAAAAAAACATACTTTACAATATTCTGCCTTAAGATTCGATGACTAAATAAATATATATATAGTATGTATGTACATAAAGTATATATGTGAATAGAACAGAATAAAAACTTAGATATCAAATTTAGTGCACACGACGCATTTCTGAAATAGCATTCAACAGGTACGCTCAAATTCAAGAGATTGGAAAACCAGATAATAGAAAATCAATTATAAAGGTGATCCATCAATAAGAAAAATATCAATAAACGATCGGACTATCCCTCATCATACACAAAACAAAAACAAAAATGCAAAAGCCAGACATATTGGAGATCCTGATATTTTTCTTTGAAATGATAAGCTACATCTGTTCTATGCATGATATCCGTTCTGAATCTCTCTTTTACACAGGGGTCGTCGTGTTCGTGATCGTATGGTAATTGGATTTACATCTACTTGTAAAATCAGTGCCCATCACCACTAAAGTTGTGTGTTCGAACCCCGTTCATGGCGATGTGTACTCGATACAACATCATGTGATAAAGTTTGTCACTGACTTGCGACGGGTCGGTGGTTTTCCCCGGGTACTCCGGTTTCCTCCACTAAAAAAACTGACCGCCACGATATAGCTGAAATATTGTTGAAAGTGGCGTTAAATACCATTAACCAACCAATCTCTTTTACATAGTCGCGATCAGAGTTTAGTTAGGGTCTTACCTGACAAATAAAGATCTTGAAATCAGTAATGATGCTGCTACCATCACATCTGTTATGGTAAAATCATTTATTATTAGTCCACCGAGAGCTCCTGATACATTAAAACTATCTTGTGATATCTTGCTAAACTCCCTTAGGTCTTCTTCAGTGTAGAACGGAATATAGTATATGACACTTTTTGTCATATCTTTTTCGAATCCACATACGCGATCCACAACCTCTGTCGCCGAATTTGTCCCCCAGTAATTATGAGTCGCGTTGATTGAAAATACATTGTCAAAACTTGGCGCTTTTAAACAGCACGCACCTACATCCGCATTTTTAAATATGTTATTCGCTATGGTAATTGTATGATAGTTCTGGATATCAACGATAGAATCTGTGGCCCAATCGAGGAGGAACTGGTTACTGTGGATTAAAATGTCTCCGAATGACCTTCTTCCAGAGCGTCCAGAAATCAAAATAATTTGCTTTGCCATATTTCCTTCAAATATATTGTTTTCAAAATTGACAGAGCCAACATTGTTTATTTCACACTCAAACAACTGACCATCCGTGTTGGTATTGTTAACAAAAATGTTATTCTTCACGGTTATGTAAGCCATGTTATCTTCGTAATAATAATGATTGTCGTCTATACGAAGAGTTTTATTTCCGCCCGTAAATGTGTTGTTTTCTAAGTGAATAGAAAAATTTCCACGGCTATGCCAATTTAAAAACACCTCTATGCCATCCGCAATATTGTTGTTAAATGTGTTGCTTACAATCTTGATTTCAAATTTCGACCTGTCTTCTCGTCTTAGTACAATGTAGGGTTTAATTTGAAAAGAATATGTCGCATAGAAACGATGGTGATGGTTTGCAAATGAACAAGATTCTAGAACAATTTCTTCAGTGTAATACTCATAAATTGCATACTTAAAATTTTGCAAAATTGTTGACGATTTCAGCTTTATTTTCCCGCCATTTTCTTGGTATACATAAACCCCTGTATGTTCGTTTTCTTGTATCAAACATTCAGTGAGGCTTACACTTGCATTTGCCCTGACGTCCAGACCACGTTCCTTGTTTCGATAAACAACACATTTGTTAACTCTAAAAAATGTCGTCTCATTAGATGGTATTCCAACCGAGTCTAAGAAAATTCCAGTCTTCTCATTATTAGAAGCTTCAAGTTCGTAAAACACCGTTTCTACTGTTGATGATCTATTATTGTCAAGTTTTATGACTATACCATTAGCTAACGAGAATGAGGAAGAAACGTTATTCAACATTGCGTTAGAACTGGTGACTGTAATTCCTTCTTTTGTGTTGTTGACGTCAAGATATTGAAGCACGGACACATTATTTTCTACAATAAAAAAAAACATACATACATATAGTTTTATGTATATGTTTTGTAGATCGTTGTTTGTCCTTTTGTACTTTTTCTTTTAGTCATTATGTTGTCTGTTCGTCTTCGATTTACGGATTCTGATTATCCCTTTGGTATCCTCACACTCTTCATTTCAAACCAGTCGAGGTTTATGAAATATTGATATGTGAAAGTTAGCATTTTACTCACATGTGGAAAACACTTGCATGACGTCTTCGTAACACTAAAAGGGGAGGTTTGTACCCATGCCACTAGTTTAACCCCGCCACTTTTGATTGAAGTGCATGTACCAAGCAAGGAAAGTGGGAGGTCATGTATTTATGTGTTAGGGTATCGAATTTGCCTCTTTATACGGTGTTTGTAGCAGTATTTAGGAACTGTTCTGATAGCGTGATATTTCTTGGTTTTATTTGAATAAGGTAGCCTTAAATATGTGGATTATTGTGAAACGCATTTTCTTAGGTTTAGTTTATAATTATTTTATTTGATCAATGATACAAGGTTACAAGGTTATTAAATTAGGAGATGAAACGGTAGTCCATGAGTTCATGGATTGATATGTGAGCGATATATTGATTCTGACAATTGAAAAAGAGGGCAAGTTAATAAGGTAGAGATGTTTACCTCGCAAAGATGACACCATCGACAACTTGTACCAACTAGTGCTGCGTTCTGGAATCTGATTCCAGGGTCAGAAATCTAAAGTTCCTCCTAATCAAACTATGCTTATGTGTTGTGACAGACTTTGGGTTTAGATACATACACGCTGCATAAGAATCGAGAAATCGTCCCTTGCAACTCTGTGAAACGGGGAAAGTGTTTTCTGCTAATTTGAAAGTGATATTACGATGCATGATTTACTATGAAGAGTTTGCAATAAAGCTGTAACAAATATCACTTGGTTTATCGTCAATTGTATCGATTTTCAAAATTATTTTTGTAGAACAGTAGTACAGAGTGAAATGCAATCGACTTTAACTCAAGCAGAATTCTAAACAAGCAAAGATTGACTGTTAGAAACTATACAGTCTATAAACAATATACCTCTTGAACATTCTCGTATTTGATTATAAAATTATACGTTTTCATACCTTTTTATACGAGTTATTTCTTATTGAGACGGCAAATAGTATCCACTCCAGCGAAAGCAATGGAGAGGAAAACGAATTTAAGTACCTATTTTCTCATAATTTGTAGATATTTGAGCTTTGTGAAAAATCAGACAATATTTTTATTTTACAGGTTATGGGAAAAAGGTATGTTATTTTCATTGAGCAATGAATAACAGGGGACCCTTTTTCCCACCTTGAAGGGAAATAACTCCTCTGGAAATTATAATTTTAAAGTCGGAAATATGTAAATTATTTATTCACCGTGTGAATTATGTTCATTATATGACTTACGTAGGTTTGATTTGACTTCCAATCCTCTCCATGGTTTTCCTTCTATTTCTGGTTCCATTTTTACATGGAAATCGGGTGTTCCTGATGAGATCAAAATGCCTAAATAGAATAAAAGGTACAGCAGTGTAAATCCTGTTCCACTCGAAGAGATCAAATATTTTAGCTTAAATTACCGTGTATTTAAATCATCATTGCAAATTTAGCTGCAAATTTTAATGAACGTACCATATTTTTACTTTCAGTGAGTGATTGATTGTTGTTTAACCACAAATGAGCACATTTTTTCAGCTATATTATGACGAGAACAAGTTGCATGTTGATGAGATAATACTGAAGTTCACTTTGAATAGACCAACACTGAGACAACATGTCAATGTGGTGCACCGTATGAAGATTCAATTCAATATATAATGGAATGTCCTTTATACCAAAACGAGAGATATTGTCTTTTTGGAAACTTAAGAGAAACCAACAAAAATATAGAAACATTACTCTTTGGAAACAATGAAATTAGTATAAACGAAAATTCTAATATCTTCAATAAAGTTCGAGCATATATTAAACAAACAAAAAGATTCTAATCAGTGGTCGATCATCTGGTCTCTCATCAACATCAATTTATTTCCCATGTTTCACTATATTGTGTTAAATATTATTTATATTTGTGTATGTGCTATTTTTGTAGACATTGTTATATGTGTATTATTTGTAGGGAGAGGACAGTCCATAAATTGTGATAACTTTTTGTCCAATCCCATTGCTGCTTTATTTGCAATAAAATAATATTAAACTAAGCATGGGTAGACATGTCGCTCCACTCTCACACACAATCCTGATTCCGAAGCAACCAGTATTTATCCTTACTCCTAAGTGCTGCAAATACCTATATCATCGGTTTGACTGTACACGGGCTCGAACCCATTATCTACCGCACATGGGCCGAGCATGGCAACAACTACACCAACGAAGACTGTCACTAGTGCATTAAGTCATGCCTACCTTACGGGACACCTGAGTTCACCCCCGGTTTTGTTGAAATTCTTTTTACATTAAAGTTCATAAAATGATTATTAAGTCCTTATGTTCATATAAATAACATTTAAAACAATGTAAATCTTTAGTTATGACTTCTGTTCTTCGTAGGGACTTCCAAATCGTCAAGATCGGAAAAAGAAGAAAAGAGATAATATTTGCTAAAATATATCGTTTTGAATAAAAAAAATTGTAATAAAGTACAGAAAATGATTGTTATATCCAGATTTTCATATAAATAACACCTAAAACTATGTAAATCGTAGATTAGGGCTTCTTTTCTTCATGTCGTCCTGCAAATCGTCGCGATTGGAAAAAGAAGAGCAGTGATAATATTAGTTAGACTATATCGTTTTTCTTAATTTTTGTTTTATTTATGTAGTCAACATGATTATTAAATGCATACTATTGTTATAAATAACACATAAAACAACACAAATAATAGTTTTGGGGTTCTTTACTTCACTATTCTTCATTGTACTTCAATTAGACCCACCGCCCCTGCCCCTACATTACATTTTACCAGGAATGGAAATTACTCACCATACACATCAATACCAAGTCCTTCTTTAAATAGAAGAACAACACCACCCTCTAGTGTCAAAACATCTTCTTCCTCTACGACAATATTGGAAACTACTAAATATGGGCTGTCGTCTGCAGTTAGTTTTATTTCGCCGTTTACGGAACCACCTATTTCACCGGATGTACTTAGAAATGAAGTTTCTGCATTGCGAATATCAGAGTAATTTCTGGACCCAAGATATGGTCTGAACGTCACATCTAATAACGATTCGTCATAATCATGATCATATATTTGCTTTGATATTCTATTTAAGTCAGTTGTACCCCAATAGTTTAATGAAGCATTAATGATTGAGCCACCATAATTATTGGTATCTGGAACAACTTTCAGAGTGTAGTCAGCATTCTCATTATCAAAGAAATTTTTGTATATATTAATGTTAGGTGACGTAAATGATATCATAGTACCAGTGTTGTTTTCAAATGTGTTCTGTAGTATTTCAACTGTTGAATTTCCAGAACGAGGCTGTGACAATCTAATAACTCCATCTGCTGCATGATTGTCTTGGAACATGTTTTTCGTAATTTGAAGAGATTTGAAATCAAACTTCGCCAAAGTGAGATTAAAACATTCTTGATTAGATACAAATGTATTGTTTGTTATTTCTATGTTATCTATGTTGCCATGAATTCCTATCGCTGTTTCACTGATCATTTCAAATTTATTTCCCAAAATATTCAATCGGTGTAAAGATGGGTACTCTTCAATAGGTGCATCACACAACCCAACATAAATAGCCCTTCTTCCTCCTTTAAATTCATTAAACGCTGCTGAAAGGTTTATAAACTTGACATTTATATCAAAAACTACACTTTGACCGTTTCCTATAAAAATGGAGGATGATAAATTCCCATGTACATGGGTTGAACACAAATTAATATCAATTATATTTTTACTTCCGGATTTCATTGTGGTGTTTTCTACATTAATTTCAAGAAGTGTCATGTTTGGGTTAGAATTAACCCCATCTGTACCGGAAACGAGTATCAACTCATTATTAGCATCAATAACACTTCTGATCATAGTTAGGCTTAGATTTCCTTCGAAATATAGTGCCCTTGCAAACATATCGGTTCTTCTTATTGAGCTGTCTATAATGTTAACGTTAGTGTCTGTTTTGATATCCAGGGTAATACTAGTATCATATATATCTGTGTTAGTTATGTGTACTTCTGAAATATATAAATAAAATATTATTTCATTTATTTTATCTAAATCTATTTATATCGTCATATTAAATGAAAGACATCTTAAAATTAAATCGAAATTATTTAAACAATATGTATACTATAACTAATTGATGAGTTTAATTATCAAATATGTCACCAATGACATACTAACGGGGGTCGTCGTGGCCGTGATCGTATGGTAGTTTAATTTACAACTACCTATGCAATCAGTGCCTATCAGTAGTTGTACTGATGTTGTGAGTTCGAATTTCGATCAGGGCGAGGTGTACACCATTATGTGATAAAGTTTGTCAGTGACTTGCGACAGGTCGGTGGTTTTCTCCGGGTCTTCCGGTTTCCTCTATCAATAACACTGACCGTCACGATATAACTGAAATATTGTTGAAAGTGGCGTTAAACACCATCAAACAAACAAACAAAATAGCGCAAAGCTACAACTGTATATGGTCATTAGATAAAAACATATTTCGATTCGAATTTAATATAAATTGAGCCTAAATACACTATATATATTACATGTGTAGCGTATGGATATACTATGGCGCGAAACATAGCCGGATTCAAGATCATCTGCAACAAGGTCGTTGTTATTTTATTTGCATCTGATAACATTCAAAAAATGAAAAAGTACAAGCATTTATTTCAGATACAAGGCTGAAATGAATGTAACAGTTTTAGTTTAACTATAGCAATATAATATAGCACCCATTCCACATGAATTGATGTGAATAAGAAAGCAATCTCCAAATAATCAAAACTGTCCCAATATAGAATGAAAAACTATAGCATGACTCAGACATACCTGTATGATAAATATGCATCCCATTCCACAATGCACCATGTTCATGTTCTTGTAGAACTGTTCTGTCCCCCTCGTTTCCACCCAGTCGCAATTTACCTGAATTAAAAAGTGAAAATGAAGTTGCGTCCAATGAAAACAACAGTATGCAAATTAAAATTAAATTATTAATAAAAACATTTATGCATCTATACAGGAATGTGTTTTTTTTATTTAATAACAATGATCTGCATGCATAACATACTAATCATGAAATAAGCACCAAATTTTGCTTTCGTTACTTTTTCTCGCACCAGTACAAGTAAATGTGAACTGCCCATCAACAGCTGCAGTGCAGTTCGAACCCCTTTCATGGCAAGGTGTACTCGATACAACATTATGTTGAAAAGTTTGTTCGTGACCTGCGACAGGTCGGTGGTTTTCTCCGGGTACTCCGGTTTCCTCCACCAATAAAACTGACCATCACGATATAGCTGAAATACTGTTGAAAGTGGCGTTGAACACCATTTACCAAACCAAACCATCTAGTATGCATTGCAGGTGAATACGAGAAATAAATGAACAATACACTAGTCCTCCTGTTATAATGCCACCCATTCTACAATGAAAGATGGCCTTATAAGAGGGGTGGCATCTCTAGAGGGGAACAATTTAGTAGTATTTTACTATCTCAGTGCATTTGAAATCTGGCCTGATAAGAGGAGGGGAATTATAACTAGAGGAATAGTGTAATAGCACATAAACCGGCTAATCGAAAAAACACATTAATTTATACTTGCCTAAAAGCACAAATCCTCTTTTTCGTGTGAAGTTAAAAGTAAAACCAGACAACAGTACATTAGCGGTCTCATCAACAATGATGGTACGATTTACAATCACATTATTTGATACCAATATTGACATGTTGAATCCAGAATGAATCACCCCACCAATAACACCAACAGCTAATTCTGAATCATATTGATAGTTCAAATGAAACGCCGAAGATATGGCCTGGGCAGACGACATACCAACATCCGGGAAAAAATAGTCCATGAGCACGCGCGCTTTGGATGAATCTAGGAATACATCACAAATCAGCGACTTTATCAATTCAATATCACTACTTCCCCAGTGATTGTAGTTAGCCAAAATAAAATGTTTGTGACGATAATCTTCTCCAACATTTACAAGACACACGGTAAGACCATTGTTGGAGAAATTGTTGAATGTTATCTCATGATTAATCCCATCTGCTAGATCCATTAACACAGGTACTGTACAAGTTGTTATAACATTCTCTGTAAAATTCAATCTGGTTTTTGTGACAAAAATCACATTCTTTGTTGCGCCATAAACAATCTGAAAAACGTTATTTCTCACCACTGCCATTACATATTTTTTGTCTTTTCCGTATATTTCAATTCCACCATGTGAGTTGTTAAATGTGTTTTCTTCTATGGCTAACTTACTGTTTAATCTTGAACTGTGTATTGCTACCGAATACCCAGACGTGTAGGTATGCTCCAGAAAGGTATTATTCATAATTGCAATATCCACATGAGTATTTTCATCGTCATAATAAGAATAATATTTAACATATACTTGATGTCTTTCATTTTTGGTAAATGTATTCCCAGATATCATAGTTGTATCATTAAGACAATGCCAGCAGTATAATTTGGCATAAATACCATGGTAACGGTTTTCTAATAAATGTGAGTTTGTTATCTGAATATCTGATACACTATTTTCATAATGAGTACGGTCTATATAAATACCAGATCTTTTATTTCCAGAGAAACTAGAATGGTCAACGATGAGGTCCAAACGAATGTTGTCGTCTGACACCATTCCATAGTAAGCATTGTTGTCCATTGAAGATTTAGATAAAAAGAGAGACGTGGATACATCTCTTGTTTTCACTTTATCCCAATTCTTAATAGTAAACCCAGTTTCTGTATTGAAACTCAAATCACAATGGTGTATATAAAAATAAGGTTTTTCACTGGTGCCATGTAAATATATTCCATTTTTATTGTATATGCATTTCGTATGAGATATGACAAAAATGGACTCTGATTTAACATTTTGATGAAATTCATCATTCATTATTCCATCTGATATTTGAATCCCTACATTGCAAGAATATAGGTTACTGTGACGAATTCTTACACCGGCACTATCACCTTGGATGCCGACATCTGCTTGACGTACAACAGTGTGCGACAGGCTGATATTACCTGAAATGATAAATGTTAATACCTTTTTCAATATATCGACTAGACTATATGAGTAATACGTCGGGTGTCGTATAAGAAACATGAACTGTTTGCCCTTACCCAGCATCATAATTCACTTCCGGTTTTTTGTGGGGTTAGTCATGCACAGCTGTTTGGTTTTCTGAGTTGTGCTTCCTATTGTTTTGTTTGTCTCCGATCTGTGTTTTGTGCCTTATGTTGCCCGTATCTCTGGAATAGCCTTTCTTGATTGCCTCTTCTGTGTTCTCTAATATGTTTGCCAAGGTGAGTAAAAAAAATAATCAAAGTAACTTTCAAAACCAAGTTCATGTTCATGCATTATCATGACACCTTCTGACCATTACAAACCTACAAAACGCCTCGCGTATCGTCTCACTACAGTTTTTTTTTTAGTTTTGCTTTGTTTTGTATGGGTTTCTGTTTGGCAGTTCGATTGATTCTTCAATAGTTTATAGCACTGCTTTGTCAGGTGTTTGGATTCTGTTGAAATATGTTCTGCCAAATTGGAAAGACGTTACAAAATTGTACTCACTTTTAAAAAAAGAGCAGGAGAGACATTGAGTTCAATATTATAATAACAATACTATATCACATGAAACTAGATGTGTCGGAACGACACGAATGTCCCCGCCGTGAATATTAAGGAGGCTCGCAAGGGCTCGCAAGCGTTTCACCCTTATTTAATTCCCTCAATAATAGGCTAAGAATAACAAATGAATTTCAAAGTTGATCTGTAGCTTATTATTATACACTCTTATACCAAGAAGCAAGTCAATATCTCAAATCATAGTGAAATAAAGTGGTGACAACTAAATATTTGGGCAAATTTCAAAGTTCAAGGGCCATAACTCGGCCAAAAATCGTTGGACCGGAACGAAATGTAAACTTGATCTGTAACTCATCATTATACACTCATAAACCAAATATCAAGTCAATATCTCAAAGCATAGCAAAAAAGATGGTCGCAACTGTTTTATTTCGGAATTACGGACTTCGGCAACACTATATTCCCCGGCCACTTGGCGGAGACATAACAATCATGCATTTACTCACCACCGAGCTGAAGTTTCATTCCACTCCATCTGTTCTTCCTGGATATTACAGGATAAGATGATGAAAACAATGTGTCGACACCCTCTATTCCACTTGCAAGCAACGTCCCTATTTAATTTATAAATTAACAAATAATAATACATATTATATATCATGCACCTTTTCTGCTAATTATCGGCAATTAGAATATAAATGTATGAGGGCTCCTTTAGCAGTTGACTCGATTCAACTTATTAGATTTTACCATGTATCATAATAGTATATACTTCTGTCCTGTTGTTGTAGCTAACTTTTGTTACACGGTGAGCGCAAAGTATCCTGGTCAAATATGATTTTTTTTGCAAAGTATCCTGGTTATATAAGATGTTTTGCAAACGGAGACAAAACAGAAACTAAAACTAGTACACAACAAACTTCGAAAAACAAAAGAAAACAAAACATAATTCAGATCCGGTGCTACCCTTCCAGAGCACATGAGTTCTCTCCGGTTTTTAGTGGGGTTCGTGTTGCTCAATCTTTTTTTCTGTGTAGTATTTTGTAGATAAATTGCTTGTCTTTTGTCTTTTTTTTTCTTTAGACCATTTTAGTTTCTGTCCTTCGATTGACGGTTTTATTGTCAAACTTCTCTTTTAGTTAGTTAAAATCACCCTTTGATATGTGTTTTCTTGTAGTATGTTTGACTAAATGTATGGACTTACCGTAAATTCTTAATCCAGCATCTTGAGATGTGAAGATAACAGATACCCCTGCTTGTATGGTCAAACTAGCCAATGGTCGTACGTCTATTGGTTTGTCAATTATGATTGGACTTTGGCTTGGTATCCATATAGTGTCGGTCTGAAGCACATGAGATATATAGAATTCAAGACACCAATAAACATTTATTATTTGTGTATCCAAGTGGTGAGAAGATAAAAAAAAACCACGCAGATATCTAATATAGTGGAATAACCAGCATCTGATATAATCGAAGTCAAGATATTGGATAGCCAAAAACGTCTATGGTCACCAGGGCCGGCCTTAGGAGATGCGGGACCCATATAAATTATAATTATTGCTGTTCTTTGTAAAAACTACAGTGTGTTGTGTGTTGTTGTGTGTATTTGAACAGCCGAGAGTAGATAATTTCAGGGCGGGTGCCAATTGGGAGCAATTGGTCCAATTGCTTTAAGGTCGGCCTTGATGGTCACATATGTCTGACGGAAAAAATGAAAGGAAACATTGTGGAATTGTTTTCTGGAAGTATTTAAATGTGACCATCCAGTATTTGATATTAATTTCACCATTTTTTGTGAATAATATGACCGCATTGGTATCATTTCATTTTTTATATGTCACAACGCCTAGACATTTCCCCATTATGTGAAAAATGGCTTATGGGAGTTTAACACAAACAATATTTCTCTTATTTAGTGACGATCAGTTTTATTGATGGAGGAAACATGAATAACCATAGAAAACTTGAATGTTATATAGAGTACCTTTCGCCAAGAACGGGAACCGAATTCACAATCTTTAGTAGTGATAGACACCGACTACATAAGTAGATGTAATAAATGAACTACAATCCGCTCATGACCACTTCGACGATGGGTGCCACTGGTGGAGCAGGAACTGCTTACCCTTCCGAGGCACTTGAGTTCACCTCCAGTTTTTAGTGATGTTCGTGTCGCTCAATCTTTATTTCTCTGTTTAGTGTTTTGTAGATCGTTGTTTGCCCTTTTATCCTTTTTCATTTGACCATTGTGTTGTCTGGCCTTCTTCGATTTACGGATTCTGATTACCCTGTTGATATCTTCAAACTCTTCTATCCAACAAGATCACAAATTAAGATTAAAAAGGAAAGCGAGCGGTCAAGTATATGAGTGTTAGATGTATTAGTTTTACCTCTGTATATGACTTTTTATAGGAGTTTGGAACAAAAGTTATCTCTCATTGTAGTTCTGTATACTGTACATTACCAAAAATACAGATTAAAAATATTACATCGCAATACATGAGACTAATTCTCCATTTGACAAGCAAACAATTAATAATACAGAAAACCTTACTAGAAAGTAAATGATGCTAATGATAAATAAACAAATAAGTATGTTACCATGGATATCACTTACTTCAATGTCCGTATCTATTTTAGTGGATACACCAGTCGTTCGTAGGTCTCCCCGTTTACACCCGTATAATTCAACTCGTAGTGATGGTCGTATTCTATAGGTAACTGGATTAAATGTAATGTAGCGTGTCTGAAAAGAAAATTCATTAAACTATAATACTGTTTGAACATTAAACAAGTCAAGAAAAGTTTGAAGGTACCAAAGGGATAATCAGACAATACAGTGCCCTAACGACAAATGACCAAAGGACAAACAATAATCCACAAAATACTACAAAGAAAGCTAAAGATATAAAGATAGAGTAACATGAACTCCACTAAAAGAGGGGATGAACACAAGTGATATGGCAGGGTAAGCAGTTCTTGCTCCACTAGTAACACCCGTCATTCTACTCTTTTTACAAACCCGGTGATAAATCATGCATGAGAAAATGATCATATTGTGATTACGACTAATGAAGCATATCTGAGATAATTTGTGACAGGTTTTCCTTAACAGCTAACAAGGCCATAGAAGCGACAGTCGAGTATTTTATTTTCAATTACTATCATATTTCAGCTACATTGGTAAATTGTTAAAATCATAGTTTCTGATAATTTTTGGGATAAATCATGAAAAAACCCCGTAATTGTGAGATAATCAAAAACAGTTACCTTAGTTACCTTAGAAAACTTGAAGCAATAGCACAGTAAACAATATGTTACACAATTGACGCAAATGTCAATTGACAATTAAAAACAGTCCGACATTTATTATGGTGTTTAACGCCACTTTCAACAATATTTCAGCTATATCGTGACTGTCAGTTTTATTGGTGGAGGAAACCGAAGGACCTGGAGAAAATCACCGACCTGTATCAAGTCCCTGACAAACTTTATCACATAATGTTGTGCACCTCGCCCTGATTCATGATTCGAACTCACAAGATCAGTGGTGATAGGCATTGTCTACATAGGTAGTTCTAAATACAACAACCATATGATCGCACCCAGTCCCTTTTGATTGTTGCGTTGATTAGGAAATGTAATGCAACCGTAGATACCAAATAATTAATAAAGCTGTTTTACTTACAAGCCGAAAGGGGTTCGGTGTGTAGTAAAAACGTAGATATCTAACTTAGTGCGCACAATAATCATCATCAGGTACGCTCACAATCGAAAGATTGGAAAAGTTAAATGATGTAAAGTCTTTGGAAGCAATAAAACTAAAAGGGTCTAAAAAAGATATGTAGCCAAACTGGGCTGTGGTCATCTATGCATGAGGCAGGATAACCTTAGTTTAGATAATAATATATTACGTAAGGATCTATAGCCAAACTGGGCTGTGGTCATCTATGCATGAGGCAGGATAACCTTAGTTTAGATAATAATATATTACGTAAGGATCTATAGCCAAACTGAGCTGTGGTCATCTATGCATGAGGCAGGATAACCTTAGTTTAGATAATAATATATTACGTAAGGATCTATAGCCAAACTGAGCTATGGTCATCTATGCATGAGGCAGGATAACCTTAGTTTTGATAATAATATATTACGTAAGGATCTATAGCCAAACTGGGCTGTGGTCATCTATGTATGAGGGAGTATAACCTTAGATTTGATAATAATATATTACGTAAGGATCTATAGCCAAACTGAGCTATGGTCATCTATGCATGAGGCATGATAACCTTAGTTTAGATAATAATATATTACGTAAGGATCTATAGCCAAACTGGGCTATGGTCATCTATGCATGAGGCAGGATAACCTTAGTTTTGATAATAATATATTACGTAAGGATCTATAGCCAAACTGGGCTGTGGTCATCTATGTATGAGGGAGTATAACCTTAGATTTGATAATGATTACGTAATTTAGTAATTGTACATTTCAATGATAAATGTATCTATTAAACCATGTCATTGTCGAAATACTGATTACTGAGGGGATGATACCCTCTGGGGCTAATAGAAGATATTGTTTGTCATACAAACCTTTATAGGGGGTTCTAGTATTATTGTAAGTATCGACTCCTCTTTGTTGAATGTCTCGCCTAGTACATTATTTGAAGCATAGGTGTTATATGCAGTCCATAAAAGTCCATCCGTGCTGTAGGATATCCTAGTAATGAGATAATCAAAGTAATTGGTCTATGTTTTATATTGTGAACTTCCTATTTATATATAGCAACATTACAATATTAACATTCCAGCAGAACCTGTATATGGAATATATATCTCTCAGTTGATATGATATTGCAAAGATTGTGTTTTCTACCTGGATTTTCTTGATAGAAAGATGTTGCTAGCAAGGAAGGAACTGAGCCATGGATTCATATTGGTTAAATTGAAATCCCCACTTTGACAGTTCTACAGTCGACATCATGAATTTATTACTGCTACGCAAATTTTGTTTCACAAATGAACACGTTTGTGATGCCCGCTACGATTTTCGCGTTAAATGTTGTTCAAGTCATCTTTACTGTCGTTTGTTATGTAGTATGTTCATGTTGTTATCAGATGGTTTAGTATCGCGTAACAGTGGTTGCTACTAGCAGAACAGGAATTGTTTATCCTTCCAGAGCATCTCAGTTCACGCAGGTATTTGTGGGTTCGTGTTGCTCAATCTTTAGTTTTCTTTGTTGTGTTTTATCAACCATTGGTTGTATGTTTGTTCTTTCCCTATTGATCATGGTATTGTCTGTCTTTCTATTTACGGCTTCTGAGTACTCCTGTGGTAACCCCAAATAGCTGGTAGTTGCATATCACATATGACATATTCTATTACTTGCTGTATATTGGTTTGTAATTCGGTTTTTGTCTAGTTCCTTAAATTAGCTTGAAAACTTATGAAGAAACATTACAATAAATATTCTTCATAACTATCTGAATTATTTGTCTTAAAAACTGTGTACTTTGTTTGAAGCCAACAAACACTATTCTTTTTAAATATATATTACTAGTCAATATGAAAATGTCACTCTATATCGTGCTCGATAGACATGGGACAGAGAAATACCTACACTGCCAGAGCACATCTCTCTCTCTCTCTCTCTCTCTCTCTCTCTCTCTCTCTCTCTCGTAATTCGTGCATGTGTATCATCGTAGGTTTTATTCTTTAAGTTTTATTTCAATGTTTTGTTCTTGTTGGTCTTTTCATGCTTATTTATGTAAGTTGTGATACACTACACATATCGTAGACAAATCGCAAAACAGTGAGGTTCACTGAATTGTCTGCTTAATAGATTTATAATTATATAATACCACTTCGAACGGACATAGTGGGTTCATGTTAGGAAAGTGGGTTTGTTATATACCTACAATGACAACGTACAAATGGACCGATTCGAAATGTATTACGAGGAAGATGAGACAGCACAATCTTTCGTGTTACTCGATCTTTAGTTTTATATTTATGTTTTGTAGATCGTTGTTTGTCCTTTTTTCCTTTTTCCTTTCATTATTGTGTTGTCTGTTTTTCTTCGATTTACGGATTCTGATTTCCCCTTTGGTATCTTCAAACTCTTCACTTAGATGAAAAACGGATGCATTATTTTGTTGTTTTTGAGTGATAAAAAAGTTGTCATTATATACCTGAAAGTGTGGGAGTTCCACCATGTTTCGTCCATGTCTTTTATATCAATGCTGTTTATTTCCCACAATCCTTCTAAATCAATCTTTAAATACTGGTATGTATTACTCTCCAAAGATATCCAACCATCTATTAATTATACAATGTATGAAGATATGACTGAATTATGCTTAATAAATTTGAAACCGTAAATAGAGTGATTGAGTGATTGTTGCTTCACGCCAACTCAGCATTTTTTCAGCTATATCATGGCGAGAACAGGTTAATTTTCAATGAAATAATGATGAGGTCCACTTTGTACTAGACCAACACGCTTAGCTGGATTTGCATAGTGCTAGCTCACTGAAACAACAGTCCACGAATAGACATGTCGCCACACTCAGACACATTATCCCGAGTCCGAGCCAAACAGTCTTTACTCTTTCTCCTGAATGATGTGTGCTGAGCGGAGAAGCAAAAAATACCAATTTTGTAGTCTTTGATTTGACCCGATCGGGGCTCGAACACTCGATCTACCGCACCCGAGGCGAGTACACTAACCATTACACCACAGATGCGGTTTTAAAAATCGTAAATAGGTGGACAGACAACGGAATGACCAAAAGAAAAGGACAAAAAGACAAACATAGTCCTCAAAACACAATACACAGAAATTGAAGAATTGGGCAACATGAATTCGCTTAGAAAAGATGGTGTGAAATTGAGCGGTATTTCAGTTATAAACTACACGGGGCCGTCGATTTACAACTACTTTTGCAATCAGTATCTATCCCCACTAACGTTGTGAGTTCGAATCCCGCCCAGGCGAAATGTACTCGATACAACATTATGTGATAAAGATTGCCAGTGACTTGCGACAAGTCAGTTTTCTCCTGGCACTCCGGTTTCCTCCACCAATAAACCTGATCGCAACGATAGGTAAAATATAAATATAAAACAATGTCAGTTGTGAATGTGGAGACAGACATTATCTCCAGTAGCTATACTGTTGATAACCTATGTCGGGACCTTCAAAGTTGATTATATTATTTTTATTGATACCGTCATAATGTGTTTGTCGTCACACTGACCGATAATTTTCATCATCACATGCTATTAATTAAGTTGAGGTCATCATTTCGAACGTTTTACAGTCGCCATTATATCTTGAATAATCGCCAAGGAATATTTGTGTCACAATTGGCCACAGACATGTTCCTTTTGTCGTAATCACAATACCACCCTTTCCTTATTCATGACTTTATCACAAGAGTAGCATGGCGGGTGTCACTAGTCGAGTAGGAACGGTTTACCCTTCCGGAACATACGAGTTACCCCCAGGTTTTTACCTTTTGTTTTTTGCTTTGAGTTCGTAGTTTTCTGTTTAGTGTTTTTAGATCATTGTCTGTTTGTCCTTTTGTAGCCATTGAATTGTCTGTTCTTCTTTGATCTACGTGATAGAGATTACACCTTTACTATCCTCAAACCGTTCATACATTGAGAAATGATTTGTTGCATACGAAATATGGTTGAATCGGCACCTTCCATATCGTACTGGGGATGATACGGTATTTACAACGTAAAACCCGTATCAGCCCTCACGCTCTCCTTACTTCCGCCGTCGGCAACATGATTGCCAAAAAAACAAGCATGCGTATGTTGGTTTCATTAAAGTTACAGACAATTTGTGGATGATTCGAAAATTACTAAAATATGAAACAAGCAAAAAATGTAATAACAAAAAAAATGTAATAACAACTATATTTTTAGTTTAAAAAGATACTGCATTCTGTTTACTGTACATTTTTCATATACATTTTCGTATTTGACATATTGACTTTCCAATTTGAAATATGTGATAATTAGTTCATTACATGGCATTTGCCATATCGTCACTGAAATGATCTCCCAATCCATATTGGACCTCGGACTGAAGCCCTCAGGCCTATATGGAAGCTTCGAGATTATATCAGGGCCAATATGGAAAAAGTAATTTAATAATCTGTAAGTACCAGAGAGAGTCAGTCCGTTGCTACTGAAAATATCCTTCTGAGAGATCAAAGGAAAACTGTATAAATAACCAATAAAAGAGAAATAATCCCAGATTCGAAATAATTGTATTACATTTATCTAGAGATGTATATGATCTTAAAAGTACAAATGCACTCTTTAAATTTTATGACTATGGCTCTTATCTATTTATATATATATATATATTCACCTCCTTCCCATTTCGCAGCACTTGCGTTGTGGGTATCATCATACACCGATGAAGCTGTAAATTGATCGTCTCTTAAGCCTATTGTCAAAGAGTTGTTACAACTGCTGGAACTGGAATCTATGCAATAGTAGAAACGTATGTAGCATGGTAAAGAAATCAAGCAAACTATAACTATAATACATGCGAGGTTTTTCCTAAGATATACAGTAAAACCTGCCATTGTTGTCACCTCTTTTAAGCAGTCATCTGTATTAAAAGGTCACCCTTCAAATGAATTGAACCTCTTTTACGAGGTTACCTGCCTAGGACAATAGTTGATACCTTGGGGACAATAAAAGTGTTATTACCATAATACCCATACAATACGTGTATATTATAACTACCTATGCAATCAATGCCTATCACCACTAACGTTGTGAGTTCGAACCCCGCTCAGGCGAGGTGCATTCGATAAACATTATGTGATAAAATGTGTCAGTGAATTGTGGCAGGTCGGTGGTTTTTCTCGGTTTCATCCATCAATAAAACTGACAGCCACTATATAACTGAAATATTGTTGAAAGTGACGTTAAACACCATAACCCTAACGCTACCCAGAATATGTATGGGTGACTTTGGTCGATTTTGGCTGTACTGTTTGGCCCTTATTTTTTAATACCCCCCCTCCCCCCCCCCCCCCCCCCCCCTCAAAGATTTTTAAGTTATTTGGCTTTCTAATGCTTTGACTATGGGCGTATCTGGTGAAGGTTATTCCCCAAACGCGCCTTGCACACTAAATTATATATCTACGTTTTATTTAGGGTGTTTACCTTTCAAATAATTTGGGGACTTAGAAATTGACAGCCTACATTGTACTGAAATTCATAGAGAACAGAAAGGGAGGGGAAGTACCCGTAATCCGGTTATGACTGGTTTGAAATAACATTGACATGACATTGAATACACACAACCAAATAATTTGTTTTTAAAATGTTTTAAATATCGTTGTAAATTAAAGGAAGATTTAACATCATTTGTTCATATCCTGTTGCATTTTCTTACATTTTCTTTTTATCTACATAGATATACAAATATGTTTTAATGTTAATTAAAATGTCGACTTGCATACACAATACATGACTCTTAACTAACACAAATGATAAGTAACTTAATAAGTAAGTTGGACCATTCGAAATAAGACAAATTGCTGCACAAAACATTAATGTACAGTCAAACCTGCACATATTATCACCTCTAAATTAGTATATCTAAACAATTGTACATTCATTGAAAATACAACCATAGATATCAAATTTAGTGCGCACAGCGCGTTTATGGAACAACCTTCATCAGGTACACTCAATATCGAAAGTTTGGAAAGCCAAATAATTTGAAGTTTTGGGATCAATAAAATGAAATGGCATAAACAGGATAACCAAAATCAGCTAAGGTCACCAAAGGTCATATATCCCTGAGGAAGTAGAGCTTTAGTTTTATCAATAATTACATTATTTAGGAACTGTAAATTTCAGTAATAAATATATCTTATAAACATGTAAGATTAAATTATCCAATGTGAAGGAAAAGCTTTGATTTAGGATGTGTATTGTAGTCCATACTTAATTCGTCTGTTTTGTCACAAGAAGTCGATTGACTCAACATACAATACATGTATATGAACTGAAGAAGCTCTAAAGGATCCATAAACAAGAGCCGTAATCTTCGATTGGATTCAAGAAACCAACGCGATAATTAATCATCCTTTTCTTGCAGACACAAGAAGAGTTTGAAGATACCAAAGGGGCAATCAGAATCCGTATATCGATGAAGAACAGACAACACAATGGCCAAATGAAAAAGTACAAAAGGACAAATAACGATTTACAAAACATACATATAAAACTAAAGATCGAGTAACACGAACCCCACTAAAAATCGGGGCTGAACTCAGGTGCTCCGGAAGGGTAGAGTTCCTGCTCCACTAGTGGCAACTTATGAAAGCTAACTCATGGTAGTTTGACGGTACCATGTGATTTTTCCTGGTTTTAGAATATATCTTACTGTTGATAATTTCCAAATGGATAGTAATTCTCCAATTTTCAATATATCTTATAAAAGATATAAAAGAGAAGAGGATCTGGAAGATATTATAGAACTTGATAATGAATGTCCTCAGGACCGCTTGCTGTATCATGCGCCTTATTCAAAGATGTCATGTTCTCTAAGGAATAAAGAATATTATATGTGGAACTTGAAGATATCTAAAATTAGTGTTTTAAAAGACGTGTTTAGTGGCGTACATATTTTTTTTTATAAGATTTTGATGTGCTTTGACTTAAAGATGACATAAATTTTGACTTAATATTAATTTTGTTATGATAACAGTTTTTAAAGGAATATTAATCTTGAAAGGTTTATCTCTGCACCTTCCTAAGGTATTTTGGTGACTGGTTGGGAATCTTTCGAGACTGTGATAAGTTTCAGTATATCAAAATAATTATGTTTTGTCAATGTTAATGCTTTTGGTTTTTTTCCATGGATGATGACAACTGATCTATGTTAAAGTTTGCACACATGATTGGTTTGTCATATGACATCTAAGGCTATTGAGAATTTCCTCCAACCACAAATAATATCATGCATGACTGTTTACCTTGACCAAACATCTAGTACTGGAAACAGAGAGACGGATTCGGAATGCATTGGTCAATTTTCATTTAGTACGTTACGACATCAATATGGCCGAGATTTTGGTAAGAATTTAATTAAATGATGCTTCGTAGCTTTTAATTGTGAATAATTTGACGTTGGAAAAAATGCATGAGACTTCAATTCATAACACATGTCTCCCGCAGATAAGCTCGGGGCTCAATTGGGAGCAATTGGTTCAATTGGCTTAATGCCGGTCCCGACTCGAACAACACCAGGACTCAACCAGTGAAACAACAGTTCGGTATACATAACACCCAACTGACTAATTATCCACCATCTTCCTTAAGGATACCAACATGAGGGTTACATTTACTTGGAGAAATAAACATGCCTTAAGATAAACAAATCAGAATATTAAGAATTGCTCACATGGTCGGTAAAAGGGTTTGACGTGACCAGCGATTGACCGAATCGGGCCCCATTGGTGACTCGGGTACAGAACCCTCTTGATTTTCGTAGAAAACAGATCAGTGAGGCGACACGTTTGCTGTGTGTTGTGATCCGTGTTGGTGGGGGCAGAATTCTGGTGGTTGAAACCGACACCATTTTGGTCCTTTCTTCATCTAGACAAGAGATGAAAGATTGCATATTGGATTCTAAAAATAGCTGTTTTAAGATCAAACGAAAGATTTCATTATGTTCATTATCACGAAATATTGTCTATTATTTAATCTGTTCGTTATTTTATATCATCTATTAGGGGAGATTTGGGCCAATAAAACTAGCTTAATCCCGCAACTTTTTTTTATGTTGAACTGCCTGTCTCAAGCCAGAAAAGTGAGTGGACGGTCATATATTTGTGTGTTTGTGTGTTGAGTATATAGTTTTGCCTCTATCTACGATTTTTCGCTTAAATGTTGGAACTGTATAGACAGTGTGGTATTTTCTGTTTTTCATTTGACTATTTTGGCGCTAATAGCATCTGTTGTATTGTATATATCTGTTGTATACTATATATCTCAGATATTTACCTATTCTGTTAGAAACACTAAATATTATATTTACCTGTATTCTGTAGTACAACACCATTTTTTTTTTTTTTTTTTTTTTTTTTATAAATAATCACATTGCTTCGAACTATACAAATGAAACTTCATTAGTGGTTTGTTTGTTTGTGTGTTTGTTTGTTTGATGGTGTTTAACGCCACTTTCAACAATATTTCAGTTATATCGTGGCGGTCAGTTTTATTGGTGGAGGAAACCGGAGAACCCGGAGAAAACCACCGACCTGTCGCAAGTCACTGACAAACTTTATCACATAATGATGTACACCTCTCCCTGATCGAGATTCGAACTCACAACATCAGTGGTAATAGGCACTGATTCCATAGGTAGTTGTAAATCCAACTGCCATAAGATCACGGCCACGACAACCCCCTTCATTATTAGATATATTTCCCTATTCTTAGCGTCTTTAACCAGTGGGTTAAAGTTTCCCAGTATTTCTAATCGCCACAGTGGTTAAATTTCTACATGATAGATAATTCCCGCCAATTTCCTTTCGACCGTCATTTTAGACGGAAAAGTATTTTTACGCTTTTGGTCTGCTACTGATTGGGTATGATATTTCTCTTCTCTCGATAGTTAAAATTTGAAATTCTAACTTTCTTGAGTGGAGAAATATCGCAATCACCTGGTAACAGAAAGATAATCTATACACGTTTTTTCCCACCACTTCTGTTTATCAAATATATTTATGTATACATTTATTAGGTAACTTAAGGCCCTGTTACACGGTAAAGCAAGTATCGCGATACTTGTATCATGCAACTTTTTGTATCGTGATCCTTGTCAGTTTACACACTAAATCAAGTAGCATGTTTCATGCAGAGTTTGTTTACAAATTGTTCCCGCCAAAATGGAGAATCCTGACAATGAAGACATTATCATACAAATTGAGGAGACTCTCCATCTGTTTCTTTGACCAAATAACATCACTACATTTTTCCCCTTTCCAGTCATGTTTTATTTACCATGTGCTGACCATATGTTTTTATTTGTTGATGATGTTGTAACCTCCTGACCTCAAACCAAGATCTCTGATTGGTCAGAGATAAAAATGTATCGTGATCCTTGCTCAGCAGTACAGAATAGAACATGTTATATCCCAAAGTGTGTAATAGCACTGTTTACACTGTATTTTTTGGTTTATGATACAAGTATCATGATACTTGCTTTACCGTGTAACAGGGGCTTTACTTGTCATTTTCATATTTATGTGTACCGGTATAACATTATTGTATGGTGCTAAAGGGTGTACTAGGTTGATATAGCTTGTTTCCAATCTAATTGTACATTTATAAGACAATAAACTATGTTTAAACTACAAACTTTATTCAACGTTCACACATCGCCTCGATATAATTGAAATATTGCTGAAAGTGGCGTTAGACACAATAAACCAATCCACACTTTAAAATAATGACCATCACCTGTGAAGCCTCACCAACTGTATAGAACGAGGAAGTGATATTTCCTACGTTTATTTACATGTTTAGACAGGCCCACTGAGAGGGGGGTCAGCCGGGACGGCGCCCCGGGGCTCATGAGTTTAGGGGGCCCACAAGCCAAACGAGGGAAAAAACGAGGGTGTGCCTTGAGCAAGGCAAACAAAATCAAATGTGTGCTTTCGTGAATATGTGAATGACAATTTCATGTAGTGGATATAAAATTATTCATACAGAAGTAGCCACAGGTTTCAGGAAGGAGCCCACTAATGACTTTCATAGGGCCCTTGATGATGTAGAACAGATTTTCTGTTATGGTGTATGGGGCACTGGACCGTGTACATATATTTAGTGATTTTCGACTTGTAAATGTATATTAAATGACTCAAATGAGGGCCAAGCCCGACTGCTTGTGCTTCCCTAAGAACAGCCATTGACACTGGCAGATCGACGGTTGCAGGTGGAGGGGCCCATTATTATTTTTTATATAATGGCTCTGAAATATGTAGGCCTAAGTGATTTGCTATAGACAAATACATAGGAAATGGGGACCCAGGCTAAGTCAGAATTACCTCTGAGAGCAGCAGATCGAGGATTGCAAGGGGAGGGGCTCATTAATGGTGAGTAGACAGGATCAGACTTTTGCTAAACTCAATTGATTCCTTTATTTTTTATTTATTTATTAATTTCACTTCGTCAGTCACCACATTGTCATTGTCATACATTGCAACATGCAAATTAAACAAATTATAATCAAGGTATGCTGAACGGGTCGACACAAAAGATGTCGAGAGAGAGACTGAGAGAGATAAAAAAAAAAAGGATGACATCTCGGACACGCACAAGTCAAACGACCAAAGTAGGCCTACGATAGTTGTTGGTATCAAAAGTAGTTTCTACCAAATTTTGGTATATTGACTTCTGTTTAACTTTAAACTGATTAATATTATTACGAAGGCAAATGGGTAAAACGAGGCACGAGGGTTCCTCTTGGTAATTTTTTCCACAGCCTCGGAATCCTATCTGAGTAAAATTTTCGGCTGAAATTGTTCTTACCCTATTATGCTTTTTCAAATAAAAATGTTGTAGACTTAGACTAAAACGTGTTCTGAGAGTGAGAGTGTAGAATGAGACTATGTTACGAACTTAAGATTGCGAATATTGAAATATATGAGGTTATGAAGAGATTTGTAAAAAAAAACATTTTACTTATTCAGCTGCCTAGGGCATTAAATTAGTGAAGATATGTTTTATATTTGGTTGTCGATAAAATAATATGACTATTGTTTTTAGTTTATAAAAATACATCTATTAATAAATGTTCCCAGATCATTATAATTAATGGTCCAGACAAATAAACAAGTAGAAAGCTGTTTTCTAAATCACAATTCATCAATTCATTCTTGTTGTACTGATTCCTTGCTTATGACACACCGGGGTGGACTTAGTTTGAGTATCATTATTTGGAGAATTGGAGGAGGGGGGCCAAGATTCCTTTTGCCCTGGGGCCCAAAAATTCTCTTGGCGGCCTTGTGTATAGACATAACTTTATTTATTCTAATGTATAAAATTATCTAATATTTAATACTAAACAGTATTGCATTACAGTATTGAATTATGTAGAAGCACAATTTCTAATTAATATTCTATTCGTCACTTATAAGTGTATTTCCTTACGTTGTGTAGTATTATAGGTAAACAAAGGGGGGTCGAATCAAATGAATTGTACATGTACGTTAAATCTTTACCGACACACATTGCCATGGGGTACTCATAAAGTGTTAGCGGAAAAGAATGTGTTTATGGATTATTATTAATGATAATAATAAAAATAATATTTGAAGAAAAAAAAATACAGTCACACCTCTATTAAGCAGTCAGTTGTATTAAAATGCCATCTTTTTCTTGTCTTGTCAGAAAAAGCTCATATGAATTGAACCTCTTTTAAGGGATCACCTGTCTCATAAGGCCACCTTTTCTTAGTCCCAAGTCGCCATGATATAGCTGAAATATTGCTGAAAGTGGCGTTAAACACCAAAAATCAATCAATCAGTCATCATCTTAGTCCCAAAGGTGACATCTTAATACAGGGTTGAGTGTATATTGAAGATATTATATAAATATATATACTTACCAACTTCTGAAGATACTCCTATAAATAATGTAGAGAAAAATAAAAGATGAGATGCGTGGATGGACGGTTCACAAAAAATAGTCCGTCTGCTAAAATACATTTTTTTTCAGTCCTTGTTGCAAAATTCCATATTATTTACTTATATAACGCAGATCGTAATTCAATTTTATATACTAAACGCCTGTCAGTCATATCCGGTATATGTTTAAAAGTGTAAACTTAGTCAGTGGGTATTTCGAAATTTGTTGTTTACTTTTTCACGCTTAGGTGTTTACTAACTTGATCATTTAAAGGGGCATTAGCTACGATTTTGACCAAACAACTATATGTTTTGGAAATTGATAAATAGCTTTAAAATGATGAAATAAAGGTAAATATTTCACATTAAACAGCTTATCGTACCACTTTTCGCCTTTTGAGAACGAAAATTATCATCGATTTATTATTTCCTTGCAAGCAAATAATTTGACCTCGCTTTCTCCGTATGCAACTGACCTTACTAGTGACAGGTAAAAAGGAATAATTTGTATTTTGTGGCTTATTAACTGCAAACTTGCATGGTTCTTTGTCCGTAATTAACGCCGACTAAAAGCAGATTCACAGAAAATAAGAAATAAGTGCATTGTTGTACTGATTTAATGACGATTCGGCAAACTCCGTAAACAATGCAGATAATTAATAAGATGGCGTCCATTTCTTGATCGATCTTAAAACACGAGCAATTGCACCTTTTCCCCGATGCGCGTACATTTCATAACATTTATAGGTTACAGAAACACTCAACCATATCTGATAGTTTTTATGGGTAACTAAAATTTACGATTTTGGCAGAAAATACCCCTTTAAGTCAGATAAAATTGACAAACTTCAAATCGCATTTCAATTTTTCTATGATTTCCTAAATCATTCGTCAATGTGATAAAATGAGGGCAAAAAAGCAAGAACAAGAACAAATATACAACGCTCACCGCCAGAAAAGTTCCAAAATTAATTCAATTACAAAATATGTGTGTGTGTGTGTGTGTGTGGGGGGGGGGGGGGGGGGGGGGGGGGGAATGATAAATATATTTTACCGGAGAGAAAGAGAGACATGTATGGTGTTTAACGCCACTGTAACAATATTTCAGCTATATCGTGGTGATCAGTGTTATGGGCGGAGGAAACAAGAGTGTTAAGAGAAAACCATCACATTATGTTGCACACATCGCCTTGAGCGGAATCCGAACTCCTCCTCTTCTTCTTCTTTTGGTATACAGCTATCCATCCACTGGATGATCACTAGCTGTTGAACTCACAACTTTAGTGGTGATATGCACTGATTATATATAGTTAAGCGTTAAAGAAGATATCATTTTAATTCTGATTGAAATTATGTAATCTCAGAATGTGTAGTTGTTGTTGTTTTTATTGTGTAATTGTCATCATGCATGTTGCACACGTTATGTGTGTATATCATCAGACACAAAATTTTCTGATAAAACCATAATAACATTGTCCCAAGGGGGAATTGAAGATAAACAATTTATTATTATATAAATATATGTACTGATGCATCTAATCAGTGCTAAAATTAACCCATTTCACTATGTTATATTTCTTAATGAATTGTTATCCCTAGTCAGAATACTTTATAATCAGTGTTTTGCCAGTAATTATTTTATTTTACCAACACTTGCTATTATGATTTGTTTTCTTATAAACTACTGGTTCATCTGATCTTTCCTTATCCTTACCTTATTATTATCTATAATGACCACCTTAAGAGAGAGAGAGAGAGAGAGAGAGAAAGAGAGAGAGAGAGAGAGAGAGAGATTATTGTCTTGTCTTTAATTTCTCTTTAATGATTTGTATTCTTTTGTGTTATTCATGATTTTATTGTCTGTATCCATGTTGAGGAGAGCTATTAGTAGCCTCTGGCTGTATGTAATCCTCATAAAATAAATAAAGAATTAAATTAATGGATTTTGTCTTGACCATTATAGTAGGTTAAAAATAATGGGTTACACCCTATCTGTTCCAGGATCCAATACAGGATATGACTGTTCAGAATTTTTACTATGCAGCATTTTTGTCAAGTAAATATATTATGCTAAGAACAGAAAATACAATTACAAATATTCGCCCCCCCCCCCCCCCCTCCTTTGAAATGTAATTTGTTACATGTTTTCATGTCTTCTTATCTTTGGAATTTAATATATTACGCAGAGACTCATCCTCCATATTCCAATACCAACCACGTATCTTAGATATAAAGAAATGTTTTCGCAGGTTAGGGGATAAATACAGTGCTGGTCTTATTGCCAACATTTAAATAAACAGAAGATATATCTTCGTACAACATTTATTTACATACATGTACATTAGAGTTATAAAATGTCATTTAATGACTTGTTTGTCAGTTATGTTACAAATAATGATGAATTAATTGATGGTCGTATAATATTGCTTGTTGATCAAATTTGTGGGGCTTTTTATCATTTCATACTGGGTATTAAACAGTGATCATTGAATATCATGATCGTAATACTTTATTGACATTTTAGCATATTGCAATAAATACGACTAAACTTTAGAAAACACCGAAGGGGAAATTGAAAATGGACAATCCAGAGACATTGGTAACATTCGGTACACAAGACGAATACAAACAAAACAAAAACACCACACGTGTTAGACACCACAATAAGTAAACAATCACAACGTAAATAAGACATGAGCCCTTCTACAAACAACTAGAGGTAAAGACGAACCGAACATCGTTTTTATGCGGACATTGTAACGGACACCACAACACGGAACTCAGAACATAGGACAACACAAAAAATCAAAAAGGTGAGCAACACAGACCCTTACCAGCAAATTGGGAGGGGGCTCAGGTGCTCGCGAAGGGTAACCAGTTCCTGCCTCTTATAAAACATCCACTCCTATAAAGAATACTTGTCGGGCACCACTATATGCAGCATACACAAATAACATAAATAAGACATGAGCCCTCTTACGAACAAGTGGAGGTAAAGTCGAACGGAACATCGTTTTTATGCCGAAAGCGTAATGGGGATCACAACATGGAACTCAGAACGTAAAGACATATGATAGGACAAAATGCTTGACACCACTATATGTAAACATACACAAAACAATCACAATATATATGAGCCCTCCTACAAACAGCTGGAGGCGAACCGAACATAGCTTTTATGCGGAAATCGTAACGGACACCATAACACAGAACTAAGAACGTAAAGATACATACTATGACAACACATAAAACTGATATGAGCAACACGGACCCACCAAAATACCGGGGGTGAACTCAGGTGTTCGCAAAGGGAAACCAGTTCCTGCTCCTTATAAGACACCCATGGTGTTACTGATATATACAGTCAAGTCCGGTAAAAGACTTTGCAGTGAAAGAGGAAAGAAAACATCTACGTATAAACTAAAAGATCCATTGTCATTTGAGATATGGATATTTCGTAGCGGTCAACCAGATTGTGATGACGATCGTAGAATTTAACCTAGAAACAACGAAGCCTTGTTCGAGTAACTTTTGCGTCGTCAGCTGAACTCTGTCCAGAAAGTCACTGTAATGGGCACAGACTCTAGAATATCGTACGAGTTGTGAAATGTAAACTTCATACGCTGGTGATGCTGAAATATTGCTATCGATGAAAGGGAAGTTGACTATTGGAAAACTGAAGTCATCGCGTTTGTCGTAGAGTATTGTTTTTAACCTTTCCCGTTGTTGATTTCAAGTTGAAGATTAAGGTAAGAAGCAGACATTTGAGTATCGTAGTATCCTTAACTTCAAGCTCATTTGGATAGATGCGATGTAGATAATCACCGAATCGATAATTGTTCAGTGACGAAACATCATTTATATAGCGGAAACTGGAATTAAAGGTCTGGGCTAATTTTCCATTTTTATTCTTGAGAAGCCCTTGAAGGAAGTCTGCCTTATAAGCATGTAGAAACAAATCGGAGAGTAACGGGTAACAATGCCTACCCATTGTAATACCAATCGGTTGTTGAAATACCTGTCCACCAAACAGGACAACTATGTTGTCAATTAAAAAACCTAATATTTGAATGATCTCGTCCTGTTTATATTTATTATTAGATTTTGAATGGCTTTTGACAAAGTAAGACCTATCTCTACCAATAACAAGATATTGATACCTTTGTTCTCCATTCTTCTTTGAGAAGCAACACTGAACCAATTCTTTAATTCTGGACTATAGTAGCGTATGTGGAATGGTAGAGAAATAAAATGTTTTAATGCTGTTACAAAGACACTGAGATATAGAACTTAAAGTAGAGAACATATAACATATGAATAAATTTAATAACAGTGTCCCTTAGTCATCAGTAGCAGAACCTGCTTAATAACAAAAACGTAGATATCTAATTTAGTGCGCACGATCCGTTTCTCCAATAACTTTAATCAGGTACGTTCAAAGTCAAATGCAAAATATATTAACAGTCATTGGGAGTAAGAAAACCAAAGGGCATAAACAGGATAGTCAAAATCGGCTGAGGTCACCCGAGGGAGGAGATAAACAATCTGTACCTGTCCAAAATTTGGTGGACTTTGGAAATGAATTTCTTTGTTCTTCTGTGTAGATCAGAAGAAAAGCTTGAAGATACCAAAAGGCAATCACAATCCGCAACTCGAAGAAGGACAGACAACAATCACAATCCGTGACTCGAAGGACAGACAACGATCATAATCCGCAACTCGAAGAAGGACAGACAACAATCACAATCCGCAACTCGAAGAAGGACAAACAACAATCACAATCCGCAACTCGAAGAAGGACAGACAACAATCACAATCCGCAACTCGAAGAAGGACAGACAACAATCACAATCCGCAACTCGAAGAAGGACAAACAACAATCACAATCCGCAACTCGAAGAAGGACAAACAACAATCACAATCCGCAACTCGAAGAAGGACAGACAACAATCACAATCCGCAATTCGAAGAAGGACAGACAACAATCACAATCCGCAACTCGAAGAAGGACAGACAACAATCACAATCCGCAACTCGAAGAAGGACAAACAACAATCACAATCCGCAACTCGAAGAAGGACAAACAACAATCACAATCCGCAACTCGAAGAAGGACAGACAACAATCACAATCCGCAACTCGAAGAAGGACAGACAACAATCACAATCCGCAACTCGAAGAAGGACAGACAACAATCACAATCCGCAACTCGAAGAAGGACAAACAACAATCACAATCCGCAACTCGAAGAAGGACAAACAACAATCACAATCCGCAACTCGAAGAAGGACAGACAACAATCACAATCCGCAATTCGAAGAAGGACAGACAACAATCACAATCCGCAACTCGAAGAAGGACAGACAACAATCACAATCCGCAACTCGAAGAAGGACAGACAACAATCACAATCCGCAACTCGAAGAAGGACAGACAACAACACAATGGCCAAAATAAAAAGAACAAAATGACAAACAACGATCGTTATAACACTCCACAAAAAAACAAAAAACAAAACAAAACAAAGCAAAACCCCCCGAAAGATTGAGCAACACGAGCCCCACGAAAACAGTGGATAAACACAGGTGCTCCGGAGTGGTATTCAGTTCCTGCTCCACCAGTGTTTAAACATTGCTTAAATTCATATCATCATATACATGTTTTCTTTATTCTTATTGGTTTCTTCTTGGAGCATTTGTTTAATTCGATATTCTCAGTTCGAATCCCACTCCGGCAAGGTATTCTCGATACAAAATTATGTGATAAAGTTTATCAGTGACTTGCGACAGGTCGGTGGTTTACTCCGGTTTCCTCCACTAATAAAACTGACCGCCACGATATAACTGAAATATTATTGAAAGTGGCGTTAAACACCATAACCCGAACCCGCATCCTGTTTAATCAATTATCATATACAGTTATAATTTCATCAATGTTTTTGGGATGTGTTATTATTTTGTATACACCATGTTACAATAATACTGTTTTTGTACAAAGATAGATAACTCCTTCAATATTTTTGTGTCAGAGTGACCTCAAATTTAGTTGAAAATTAGTTAATTATATGCAAATCTCAATAATCATTTCTAAAGTGTACATTATCTGTAATTCAAGGAAGAGAAACGCAGACTTTACAAAGATGTAATAAACATTTCGTTGCGATACTTTTTTGTTTTTGCATTATTTCTCGATCTTTTGTCAAAAATAATTAAAAAAATATGTACATTTTGTTAATACTTACCTTAATTCTGTAATTGTACAATTGAACAATATGGCAGGTGTCTTTAAAAACACAGGAACTGCTCATTCTCCAGGAGCAACTGAGGTCACCATCAAATTAAATCAAATCGTTATTTTTACCTGACTGGAAATACAAATTACAATCCGCTGTTTCTCGTAATTCAAACTGATTTTAATGAATTTGACAAGATATAATTTTTTTATTTTTTTTTTTAGAATTTTGTATTCTTAGACCTTTAACATTGCAAATAGTTTCACACAAATTATGTGCAAAAAATCATTTTAAACGGGTTTCTATACTAGTATGCCACTGTACATATATCATGACAACCAACCAACTGATAATCTAAACATCTCATCTGACTTAGAGAATTTCTGTAATGATGATACCAACCACGACTTTAACATTTCCCTCGCTTGTTCTGCTCACTTGGGGGTTATGGGGTTTAGCGTTTCTTCCGTAAATGGCCGTTTTCGGGTGAAGACGACCGAGGTAAGACGAGTCCACGTGCACTCGTCTTTACTCGTTGTGACATCCAATCAGAACGCCTCTAACAAGAAAAAAAAACGTTTAAATATATACCAGCTGAATAACAGATATATTACGGATTTAACCATTGTTTTTTTTTCAAATACAGATTCCAACCGTATTAAATATATATTTGTGTCTTTTATTTTCATTTTTTCGTATTTCTAGATGTCCTTTTCCGTACCTTTGACGTCATTCTTCAATGACGTCAAAATATGTGTCACGTCATATTTCATGTATGGGGTATCTCATGAAGTAAAATACTGTACTTTCAATAAAATATTAGTGAGAAAAGCTCAAATATCAGTAGAAAGCTACTTAGTTTATTAGTCGGTGTCACAAAAGTCAATTTTATGTGATGTGTATTTCATAACGCTCAATGATATTGATCTGATAATTTATGCAAATTAGTTACTGATCAATGGTGGGCGTCTCTAGGAGTTCGCGATAGTGAAGGTTGTTGGTTTACGGAAGAAATAGGTACTTCCATGCGTTGTTGGGAAAGCCCGGGTGATCTTCCTCTCGTGATAGAAATTATTGTGTCTTTTCGCTCGTTTCGCTGCGCTCCACTCGCGAAAAGACATAACATTTCTATCACTCGTGGAAGATCACCCGGTCTTTCCCAAGAACGTATGTAAGAACCTATTACACTTTCAACAATATTTTATATCGTGACGGTCAGTTTCATTGGTGGAGCTCAAGGAAACCAGAGAAAACCACCGATCTGTCGAATTACGTCACTGACCAACTTTATCACTTAATGTTGTATAGAGCACACTTCGCCATGAACGGGGTTCAAACTCACAACTCTTAACAGTGGTGATAGGCACTGACTACACATTATCAGTTTTATAATTCATAATGAAGAATGCAGACTCTATTCTTTGAGATTTTTAACACTACAAATGTCTCTCCTGCTAGCCTAATGCACTTGCAGATGGAGGAAGTTGTGGATTGTTTTGAAGATGGAGAGAGCGAAAAGCAACGTTTATATATATATATGTGTACACTGGTATTAAACTGATGTTCGTAACTTTAGCTACCTACATCCCAACATAACGGACACGGAAAATGGTAAATTAGAATATCCTTGTTTTCTCTTCATTTTTAGTTTATTTTCAAATATTGTCATTTCAAATGTATAGATATTTTAACAATTAACTGTAGTGATATGCTTAAATCAACTGTAAATTCTCCTATGTGGCACAAGACCTACTTTAAGAAATACAAATGATGTAAGTAACTTTAGAAATATTTTTGAACGATGTTCGTAACTTTCAAATATGATGTTGGTAACTTTAAAGTTTGGTGTTTCTAAAATCATGTTTAAAACATTTAAAGAACAACGCTTTTGTAATAAATAAAATTTGAAAACAAAGAAAAACATCCCTGAAGTGATAGAGAGGGTAATACAGGTGGGAGAGATTATATAATGCACGAGAAAAAAAATACAGAGCGGAGGATGAGAGGGTTATGAATGAGTGAGATGAACGAAAGATGAGGGTAGCGGGAGAAGAACACCTTGTTCAACGCTCGCTTCCAATTAGCAATAATAAACACGTGGCTTTGCGTTTCCTGTAATCTTTTGTAATCTTACAGCGATGGATATCGAGAATGACCAGATAATTAATAGTGCTGAGGCCGATGCGGCAGTCGATTCAACATATGTTTAAGTATTATATTGATATTTCTATTTGGTCTTGGACTGTGTGCTTTAGAAGGGTCTTTCATAAACTATGACCTTGCAATAGGGCATTTTGACTTCCGACCTTTGGGTGTTTAGGACCTCCCATGGATGGCGACCTCCGACATCATCATTAAATTCGATTAGGGCCATTCTGGGTCTCATATATAAATTCTAACAAAGTATATTTGTATGTAAATTAACAGTTCTATGTGTAAATATGCCGTGAATTATTACCAAATTAATTGTCCTTTGTGTTTTTTGCTTATTTTAATAAAAATGGACACACCAGATCACTAGTATTTTAAGAATGACACATCTAATTATTTCCCTTTAATGCTGAAATGAAACCAAATTAATTTATTATTAATTTGTTAGACTATTGTACTAAATACAGATAAATAAAGATTTACGCGGGCGTAACCGAGGCTTAATAGTGTGCACGCCATAATTCTTGAGAGGGGGAGGGGGTCTGGGATATTTTTTTTTATGAGATGCAAAATGGTGCGATCTGGGGCCATTTCAGGGTTTCATATAACATAGAATCAAGCACAATTTTAATGACTTTGATAGACAAGAATTTCTTAAAATTGTCCAAAATCTGCCCTTCGTGTCTTAGCAGATACGAACACCTCCATTGCTTTGTACAAGTCCACTTCAAAATCTCGGTTAATATGCATCAATCCAAGGGAAGATAGCCTGTCATTCTTCATGGTCGACCTAACATAAGTTTTCAAACGTTTCAGTACACTAAATGACAGTTCAGCAGTAGCGCTTGCTACTGGCATGGTTAACAAAACACATAGTTTTATTAATATTGTATCTATAGAAGGATAGAGAACAGGTTTTACAGAATCAAGTGTGGTACAAAGTATTGTTGGCAAATCATTACGTTTATTAATGACCCAGTGGGTTCGACATCTGGCTACTTTTCTCCTGAAATCCTCTAATGACAAATAAATGTCGGCCTGATATGCCTCGTATATTGTAGCAACATGATCATCAGTTAATTTATCTACAGCACGGGGCAGTAGATGCTGTGCATGGAAGCGATTTTCCGATTTAAGGAGACGTGATTCAAGTTCGTAATCAAATTGTCCGAAAATGGATAGTACAAAGAAATTCGCCAATATTGTTTTGGCGTTTCCGCGGGGTGATTGGCTCTGGTAGTCTGTCTACCACATCGCCTAGGCATACTATCAGATATATCAAAAGATTTGGCTGAGCTAAGTGCAGACTGATACAACTCATCCTAAACCGAATCGTCCTGTCGTTCAGCTCTTAGCATTTCAATCACGGTCTTGGATTCTTTGATTGCTTCAAGAAGGTCGCATTCGTTATCTTGGAGCAATGTTGACAGATAAACAGTGCTATGTAAAATATGTTACGCTACTACCAAAGCTATGATAAACTGAAGCCGCGTGATGGATGCAAGAAACTTTGTCATCGCATTGGTTTTGTAAGCGTTCTAACGCATGGACCACAACTGGATATTGACGTCTTAAAGGCATACAATGCTTCCGCGCGACTTGTCCATCATATAATTACCATACAACAGTTATTAGTACGTCTTATTAGTGATATATTAATTATACTGATTTAATTAGACTGCTAAAAGTAACAATACATTTTTTTTTTTTTTTTATCTATCTTTTTTTAACCTGCCGATGTGCACGCCATGGCGTGACAGCGTATATGCAGCTACGCCTCTGATTTATAATACTTTTTAACGAATCTATAATTTGTAAGTATTAAAATTGGATTAATCTATGGTAAAGCTGTTTTCGAAAAGTTCATTTTTTTATATCATACCATTTCAAGTTTTACAAATACATAATTACATTATTTCAGTTTTTCATTGCAATGTTACAATATGATTGGTTATGAAGTGGTCACATGATTATAAAAGTGATGTTTCATATCCAAATGAAACTCAAATCCGAACTTGCACGTGCCTCCATGACGACGTCAGATGTAAACAATCAATGGCGTAGTAATTTCCAACAGCAAATAATCTAACACAAATAAAATTCACAACGAAAAATTCAACTATATTAAATTTTGGTGTGATTTAAATATAATTATAAGAATTGAATGCATTCTTTTGAAGTTTCATTTGAGGCATGAAAGCGTTGATCGAACTACATTTTCAACATGAAGCGCTACCGCGCTTCATTGAAAATGTACTTCGGTCAACGCTTTCATGCCCCAATGAAACTTCAAAAGAATGCATTCAATTCTTAAATATACATTTATAAATATGCATTGAAATTTACAGGATGTTAATCTGAACAGTCTTGACGGTATATAAACAATTCAGTTTAATATCAATAGTTTTTTAAATCAGGATCGCATACATGAATTTCCTTCACCCATGTTAAATATAATTATACACATAGATTTCCTACAAGACCCTTATCTATATTCTTGTATACTTTAGTAAATATGCTGCTATAGGTAATATATCTCTACCGACAATATTTATGTAGTACAGATACATTGCTTTCAGCAGCAAACTTATTAAAGGGGTACGCACAAGATACAAATAGGTTAGAAAGGGACTTATTGTAGCAAGTCTATAATTGTTTACATTGACATGATTACGATGTTTCATGGATCAACAAGTCTTCAACTGTCAATAAGTCGCATGTGACGCTAAAACAAATCAACATCCTAAAAATGTGAGAAAGGTAGAATACTGTACATGTATGCGACCCCGAATTGTTTTTTCTTCTTAATACTCGTTCTATATGCTTTCGTTTCGTTGTTTGTTGTTCTTTTTACTTTTAAGTTGTTTGCATGCTTAATTTTGCTTTTAAATTGAAACCAAGAGTTTCTTAACGAGCAATTAAACACCTTCTTATTATTTAACAGTTATGGAAATCTGCAGTTACGGACATCTCTTTAAATATATTTCTAACGTTACGAACATCACTTCAAAGAGTTACGTACATCCTTCAATTTTTTTCAAGTTAATATTTCAATGTTCTCATAAGAGTTTCGTCATTTTTATGTATGCATTCGAGTATCTAATATTCCCACCTGTAATCATACCGTATGGACTTACTAATAAACACTACTGATAAAGAGAAAACAAGGATATTCTAATTTACCATTTTCCGTGTCCGCCATGTTGGGATGTAGGTAACTAAAGTTACGAATATCAGTTTAATACCAGTGTATGTAGCTGATCGAGCGATGAAATTCACTCTACGATCTGGAAGAAGTCGAACTAGAGCCAGAAAGTGCTGACTTTTGATCAAATCCACAATGTTTTGTTGAAGCCCGACTCAATGTCAAAATTAACGTCTTGCCTTTATCTTCGAATACCGAGATTCTAACTGAAATTGTCTATATAATCTTAAAAGATATTCATATTTTTTTATCAATAAATTCTTTGTTGAGTAACTAACAAGACTTGTATAAATATGGCTTCTCCAGCTTTGTAAGGGACCATCCAGTGATTATTCATGTGCTGTTTGAGTTGTCACATTTCTGGTTTCATTTTCCCATGGTCCTACATGAAAAACTTTGTCTTGTGATGATGACCATCTTGGATTTATGACCATATTTGGTTTCCGATCATCCAAAAAACCAAATTTTTTAAGGGCCATGTAAGGAACATATTTCTACCAAGAAACTATTCCCTCACACAGGAGGTTTCTGAGAAAATTTGTGGCCAATAGGAGGGCATAACTGGCCCGAGTATCCATGTTGAATTTTCGAATGAAACAAAAATTATATGAAAAATTCAGGACTACCCAAGTAACATTTATACCAAGTTAGTCTGTGAGTGAGCCAGTGGTTTGTCAGAATTAGATTAAAATACTGAAAGTTTATGGACAATAGATGCCAAGTGATGATAATACCACACAAGATCCTATATAAGCTACGTATACATGTACCAAAGATTATAAGTAAAATAGTTTGTCCCCAATGGAGATCGTTTTAAGATTTTACATTGCGTTGCGATTTCCGCATAAAAACAACATTCGGTTCGTCTTGATTCCATTTGTTTGTGGGAGGGCTCGTCTTATTTGCATTGTTTGTGTTTGTTTGCGTGTGGTGGTGTCGGACACATATTGTGTTATGTTTTTCTTCATATTATGTGCCCTGTGTTGCCGGTTTCTCTACAATTTTGATTTCCCCTTCGGTATTCTAATCTTTATTTACTTGAACTACAAGCCAATATAAAACTGCAGAAGGACTGGTCATTAAAGAGTGTATACACATGTAGCTATCTGGTGAGAACAAGTTAGGTTAGGTTAGGTCATCTGTGGACGCTGGTTCTCCGCCACTATATCCACCTCTACTTCTTCCTTGATACAACTTATTTCGGTGTGGTTTCCGGTGATTTCCTTGTTTTGGATGCTGTCTTTGTAAATTTTACATCTTGGTGTTCCCAGTATTTATCGAGCCTTATTTCAAATTGTCTTACATCCTTTGCATCAATTACTGATTGTGGCAGAGTATTCAATAAATCAACGATTCTGTTGGTGAAAGAAAATTTCCTTAAATTTATTTTGCAGAATTTCTTCTTGATTTTCTTACTATGACCCCTAGTTCGAGTGTTAGGGTCGAGGTCAAATATATCTTCTGTGACTTCATTGTCATAGATACCCGTGATAATTTTGAAAGTTTCAATCAAAGTTACATTTGATGAGATGTCCATTTTGTACTAGACAACATGCTTAGTTTGAATTTTTTAGTGCTACCTAACTGAAACAACAGTATGGGAATAGACATGTCGACCCACTCGGTCACATTATCCAGATTCTGAAACCAACTAGTCGTTACTCTTTCTAATTAATGCTGCATACTTAGCGGCGTTACAACGAATACCAATTTTAGTCTTTGGTTTGACTCGAGAAGGGCTCAAACCCACAATCTACCACACTTGAGGTGAGCACGCTAACCATTGCACCACCGATACAGTATTCTATAAATAGATAATGATTGCAAATATATCATGACATAACTGCAGCTGGTGTCGTTGTGGTCATGATCATATGGTAGTTGAATTTACATCTACCTGTGAAATCAGTGCCTACCACCACTGTTAAGAGTTGTGAGTTTGAATCCCGTTCATGGCGAAGTGTGCTCTATACAACATTAAGTGATAAAGTTGGTCAGTGACGTAATTCGACAGATCGGTGGTTTTCTCTGGTTTCCTTGAGCTCCACCAATGAAACTGAGTTCATGACAAGGTGTACTCAATACAACATTATGTGATAAAGTTTGTCAGTGACTTGCGACAGGTCGGTGGTTTTCTCTGGTTTCCTCCTCCAATAAAACTGTTCGCCACGATATAGCTGAAATATTGTTGAAAGTGGCATTAAACACCATAACCCGCACCTCCACAAAAATTGTCACAAAATAAAACTTTTATAACTATTTTATTCAATCAACATGCATTCTGACATCTGTCAATCATATTCTGGTCCATTTTACAAAATCTGATGAGTTTTCCAACATTTACAACCCATGGCAACTGTTAGTAGATATGTACAATAAACAGTAATATTTACATACAAAATTGTCTTGATACAAAAAAAAATGACCTTTGATGGTGACACAAACAATTGTAGACAAAACAAAACAATTTCTATATGAAACATTGAACATTTGTGTTTGAGTTTTTTTTGCCTCAAACTTGAGCATTCATATTAAACATACATCATACATATACCATCTTTGCCTTAATTTTGTTTCACCTACTTGCTTGAAAGCAAAAATTAGAAAAAAAATCTATTTATTCAAATAAATTCTTTCATAATTTTCACTTGTCCGAATCCAGATTTATTTGTCCTGGGCTTTGGGCAAGTCAGTGTTAGCGCAAAGACTGCATATGTTTAAAATACAAAAAAAAAAATGCATTTCAAATTTTTCTCTCATTTTATTTTGAAGTTTAAGATTGAATGAGAAGAAAAAAAACATCTCAAAATCTGTGATAATTTTGTAATGTTTGAAAGTTTATCATAACGTAATACTGTAAAATGGTTTTTTAATATATTTTACATTTTCATTTCTCCACATCAAGTCATAACTGTAAGAGTATTACAAAATACCATAATGGTTTATTTTGTCTTCCACAAAATATTTTTTTCTTAAATTTTAATTAACATATATAATTCATAAAAAAAACCAGCATCTCATTTAGCTTATATCTACAATTAATAAATAAAAAATCACCAATGAATGCAAAATTGTTTACATTATTTTTCTTTTTGACTTTACGGTTTTGCTTCAAAGTAGCTTTTGATGCATAATTTCTCAACTGCATGCAATATGCAAATTAGTTTGTTGAACACTAATGGCAACAGAGATCATTAATGATTTATAACACAATTAAATTAAATTTGACGTAAAATGATGAATTAAGATTTTATGACAAATCAATAAAATCTGACGTAAGACAATTCATTGCCTTTTTTTAAGTACATGTATACTTTTATCTTAATATATATATGTGAAAAATAAATTAAATATAGGGTTTAACGAACAATGATGCCTTACTGGGTGATCAAGACACTGTCTCGTCTGCTGTTCTGCATTGGACTTTTCTAAAAATACTGCATATGAACTCAGGCTGCATGCTAATTTCTCTAGATCTTTCTTGAAATCTCCCCATAAAGAACAATATCCTGCAGAGAGCAACTGAAATAGTGACATGCTGTGACGTTTCAAATCTGTCATTGCAAGTGTAGGTTTCTTCTGCTTCTTTTTTTTCCAGTCATTGAAACCATAAAAATTATCACAGAATCTGGAATTTTAAAAGAAAATGATCAGTCAATTTTCAAATAAACATTAATCAAGTATTGTAGTTTAATTCAAATTGGCCTAGTGGTTTCAGAGAAGATTAAAATGTGTAAATGTTATGACAGGCGATGGACGGATGTGAGATGTCAAATGATGGCATTTGCTAACAAACGTGGCAAGCTGCAGAGCTTAAAAGTACAAATGTACCAACACGTTTGATAACTCTAGTTAGTAATATGCAGTCCCTTATGACTGAAATCTGAATCTTGACATATTTCATTTTGGGTCATAGCAATGCTTTATCATTTAGACTGGTTCTGTGTGATAAGCGAGGGCCGTTGTGGCCGTGATCGTATCGTAGTTGGATTTACAACTACCTATGCAATTGGTGCCTATCACCACTGATGTGAGTTCAAATCCCACTCTGGGCGAGGTGTACAACAATTACATTATGTGATAAAGTTTCTCAGTGACTTAAGCAATCATGTGTTATCAGGATGCCCATTCACATACTGCAGTATGTTTCACGTACAAAAACTATCTTGCACGTATAATTTTTAAGACTATTACGAGTGTGTACGTACAAATGACTGAACTCGAAACATATATGTTAGAAATGCAAGCGTTAAACATGTTAATGCTGCGTGTGAATAGACAACATGTGCAGAGTCTGCGCCAAAAAACACTAGCTCTATGCTAGTTATGTACTAAAAACTGACACATTAACAAGAAACTGGTTGTGATAGACAGACTGTTAGATACACATGAAACCTTTTGCATTGTCCACCTTGCTCAATGTTGTATGTATTATGAAAAAAAAGTCTTCAATGATACATACATGTATGTGTTATTTGTCAAATTTCATTTATTTAATAATTAAAAATTAATTGTATTAAAAAAATTGATAAAATATACAATATCAAACCTGTTTCAACACCATATGGGTTATTTTATGATGGTCAGTTTTATTGGTGGAGGAAACTTTTGACCAGCAACAAGCCACTGACAATTTCTTGTCATCTTTTTAAACAAGGGCAATGCAAAGCATGGCATATCCCCTCTCCTAAAAATTTGACCCGGTGACCTTGAAAATCAATAAGGTTCCAGATTCTCTTAAGGACTAAGTATGTACCAAGTTTGGTCAAAATACATTGAAGGATGTTGATTCTAGAGTGTTCACAAGGATGTTATGCGGTAAAAATTTGACCCGGTGACTTTGACCTATGACCTTGAAAATCAATAGGGTTCCAGATTCTCTTAAGGACTAAGTATGTACCAAGTTTGGTCAAAATCCATTGAAGGATGTTGATTCTAGAGTGTTCACAAGGATGTTACGGAAGGACGGACGGTAGAGTTACTATATCACTTCGCAACTTCATTGATTGACAAGGGGATAATTAAAACTTACCTATCAGGAATGGGCTGGACATCTGCTGATGATCTACTTCTGAAATTGATTGTATCTTTGCAACCGTCAAGGTACCATAATGCATTAGTCACTACCTCTACAACTTTTCTGATCTCTGAATCAAATATCGTTGATGGAAAGTTGGCTTCATTGTCTTTCATCTCTTGACATAATCTGTTGTACAGTCTGTCCTTGGCTATAAAAAAAATGTCTTTAAGAACTTGTCTTACATGGATATTATAATTCATTTCCTCTATGTAAGATACACCTATTACGCCTACTAACATGTCTGCAGGGCCTCTGTCCCAAGGTAATTCTGTAAATTTTGTGTGGCATTATAAACGTATGCAAAGAAACAGAAATAATCACTAGTATCAAGCGAGCCAGCTAGGGCAAGCAGTGATACTAGTGATAGTTTCTGTTGAGACCTTCACAATGGATGATATTGTTTTTATGGACAAATATGACCTCAACACTACTCCTTGACATTCTTTGACATTATTAACCCAATAATTTTCACATCACAGCCTTTCAAGAAATACTGATTGGTGCTCACAACATGTTTCTGGAATAACCTTCAACAGATACGTGCAAGACTAAAATGCTGTATTATTCTTAATACATGTATATTGTAATGACAACCAACACTGGCAACATGCCTGTCAGAACCAAGGACACACAATTTATAAATACAATTCAGGAATTGAATAATTTTTGCATCAATAACCCTTCTTTTTTTTTAAAATTAATTGGGCAGGGGTTCACCTGTATTTAAATAAATCTTCCCACCACGAGGACAATTTTATATAGTATGACAGCCAACAAACCTGTCTGTACCAAGGACACAACATAAGAACTACAAGGATTGAATAATTTTGGCATATTAAATAACCCCTCCCCCTTTTAAACAAAAAATTTTGGGCAGAGGTTCCCCTGTATTTTAATAAATTTGCCCACCACCCTGATCCCAGGACATAAAAAAAAAAAGAAGAAAAAAAAAGAGGAGATGGGAGAAGGTTCCCCTTATCCCAAAGGAACCAATCCCCTCTTTCAGAAAACAATTTGATTCATGAGTCATTCATACCTGTAAAATGTTCAGCTGTATGAGCCTTTATCCTTGGACTTTTAGTTACAGTACTGCTTCTCATTAAAACGTCAAATGCAGACTTTACTGTGCTACAGGCTGCTTTATCAATATTATTCATGTCAACATCAATATCCCGCACAATGGTAAAGAATGCATACTTCAGTGTTGAATCAAACTCTTTGACAACATGAATTGGCCCCTCCATATCCACAGTAAACACCGTTGTTCCCATCAATTTATCAGAAATTGTCACTGATACTGTGTCTGTTTTATGGATTTTAAACTCACTTTCCTCCAATAAATCTTTGAATAAATCATCCCAAGTATCATCAATTTCAAACAGGTACAAACGATTTTTGCATATATTTTCATTTTTGTCTCCACATTTGACAATAACTGATGAACAAAGGGTAAATGTCTCCCCACTCCGTTGTCTCTTGCCACATGCAGTAGACGAAAGCAGACGCTGATTTATTCGGATCATTTCAATACTTTTACCTGACAATTGGACTGAATATACGAGTACTTCCGAGAATCTAGAACAAGTTCCGGTTACAATAAAATACGGATCAAACCGGGAAAGTACAAATCCGGATTTACCGCAAATGAAAAACGGAAAACAATTTTTTTTGTCACAAACTGCAATAAAAAAAATTGGGTCGGCCCCAATTTTGGAGGGTCGGTCGGCCAACAGCAAACAAACCTATTTTTATTTTTGGCCCTATTCGCTACAGTATGAATGACAAAATTAATATAAATGTTTATACAACGAATGTGTAATGTGACAAAGTTGATAAATGATGAAATGTATAATGCTTGTTAATGTTGAAAATGAAGAAACATGTACATACTAATAGACAGTGTAATCATTATGTATTATTAATATTATATAATACATCAAGGTTAACAAATAAAAGATGAATACAACATTAATGAAGGAAAGAGGTATTAGCAGGTTGAGGAGAGGAGGGCGACATAGGCCATTGCAAATTTGTGTATACAATATTTGATTCAAAATCAATTTCTCAGTGCATTGTATATTCCTATACAGATTTTTTCTTTTTTTTATATGGATTGGAAGGCATTACAATTTTATGGAATTGTGGAATTCGTTTCCAACACCAACCCTTCTACATTTATAAAAAGTGCCTTCCAGCCTTTGTCAACTTTTTTTTTTACAGAACAGCCCTATCTATTTTTTTTAATTTCATTCACCTTCATTTCTTTATATTCTATGCAAAATATTTTTTTTCCTTAATTTTGAACTTGAAATTCCCATGATTATAATTCTTCTGCATTTAAAGTCCTTAAAATGACGTTTTGTTGAACACACAGTAAAAGAGAACTTAAAAAAGAAAAAGAAAAAAAAACCACAACATTAATTAGGCCATTTTCTATGCTCACCAGCTGTCATGTGATTCTTATTACTACTATTGGGCGACTGTGTTGTAGGTTTTGCAGGCCTAAGAGTGGTAGGTTTATCTGTGGGAGCTGAAGTATAACAGGCATGGTATAGGTTACAAAAGTACAATATGCAGAAGTAGGATGAACTTCCATATCAATATTTCTTCATTCAGCCTCATTTTAGAAAGATTGCTATGAACAGCTTTGTTTTTGCCAAGGCACATCGAGTGTAAAAATTTCTATAAATACTTTTGATTCCTGAATGAAGAAAATGTGAAGCTGGAGTATGATGATGGCTATAGAAGATACTAATTTATTTTTTATCACAATATTCAGTATATACAACACAATGTAAATATTGAAAACAAATTTGCTTACTTTTATATATGCATTAATCGCAATTCCTCGTAAAGAATGACTGAACGAAATAAAGTTCTTAAAAAAAAATTCAGAAGAATTTGTGCAATTTAACCAAATATATATTCCCTGCCTTACATGATTTATTTTTTCAAATTTATCATAAGCTATTCATCAGTGCGATATTGCATATATAAATTTGTTAACATGCAGGTATATCACAGCAGTTAGAAGTTTTAGATATATATTTCCTGTCCAGAAGTCATTCAATACAAGCTATATACTGTTTTAAAACCATGGTAAACCTTACCTTTAGCCACACATCTGTATTTATCGAGTGCTAGGACTTTATGATCTGGACAGGCACACGAATGTTGTAGAGTATCATCAGTATTTTGATTTGGGGAAGGTAAACACAGGTACTCACATCCTCCATTGCCCATGCAAGCATTGTGGCCTGTAATTAAAATATGTAAATATTGAACGTTCCGCTTGAAATTTAACGGTAACATTTTAAAATTAAAAATCATGAAATTTTCTACTAGACTCTAACAGACTTTATTTGATAAATGCTTATTTTGTTGTGTATTTTCCAACACCCAAACTTTTTTGTTTTTAGCATCAACTTGTACCTTAGATGCAATTCAAATTCATACAATGTTGAAACCTAATCTAAAATGAAGCACAAATGGGACAAACTTTCTTCATTGGGATAAATCATGAAATCTTGGGAGGATATCAGACATTAGGATTACATTTGTTCATTTTACAGGATTACGCTTCCTTACATTTTCACTGCACTGTTAATAATTTATATTTTGAAATAATCTTTAAATGTTTTATCCCTCAAAAATAAAAATAAAAATTAACAGTATATATTTAAAGAGGAAAAAGCACTCAATTCATTTAAATTCATGCCAAAATGTCTTGCCAGGCTTTTGGACTGACTCATGGAATATTTTGATATCCATTGGTGAATGTAATCCCAAGGCTACTTGTTGAAAATCTTCACCAGTATACTTGTGGGCTTTTCTAATGGAATTGGATGACCAATCTGTCCAAAAAATATCATCTTCAAACACAGCCAAGGCAAATGGATGGGAAATATGTTTTGCATTGTGGATAACTGTACGTACATTCGATCCATCTAAGTTGGCTGATTTGATTGTGTGAAGTTTAGCATCCACCCAATAAATTCTACTGTCAATGTAATCTGTAACGTAAAAAAATAAAAGTAAAATCAAATGTTAAAAGTGGTTTCAAATATCAATCTTTCAAATCTAATATAAATGCTAAAATAAGGTCAAAATAAAATACATTTCTAATTTTCTACTCATTTAAAGACACGAGAGACTTGGCAAGATAAAACATACTTTTACACATGGAGATGCAAGGCAGCATTTTCACCTACCAATTGTAATACTGTTGGGCCAAACAACATCGACGGTAACAATGGATTGTCTGCTTGATCCGTCCATACCAATCCTTTCTATTTTTGGTTTCTTTCCCCAGTCAGTGATGTACATATAGCTACAATGAGAAAATTTGTGAGTTAAGATTTTGAATATAAGTGAGAATGACGGAAGTGTGTAAAGAAAATTCTTTTAAACAATATGCAACACTCATTTTTTTAATTCAAATAATTCCAAAAATCTATCCATTTTATATAGGTGAAAAGGGAAAATTTCATATTTAATAACCAAATACGAGTCTCTTTAAATTCACCCAGTTACAAATATTTGTGGCATACCTTCTGCTTCATGTTAATAGTCTTATTTGGCAGTGTTACATTTTTATTAATATTGTTTGCACTGAATTAACCCAAAGAAAAAAACACAAAAACAATTTAAAATATCTACGAGTATGAATCAACATTGTCTGTACCCACCCCTCTTGAAGATCAGCTTTGGAAAGTAACAACACAGCTGCGTATAGAAAAAAAACATCAACATACCCATTTTTGGGATACAAAGTGATTCCTCTGGGTTCATCTAAATCATCACTAATAATGGTTGCCTTTTGAACTCCATCAAGACTGGCTACTTGGATACTGTTAAAACCAGTCTCTGTCCAGTATAGGAGGTCGTGGATCCAATCAATAGCAATACCATCAGATGTCTGAATGTCGGTTTTTATGATGTCCTTCTTTTTACTCATAGTACCATTATGACTCAATTGAGATCTGTACCAAGAAATACATTTTATATATTAACTATAAATGTTATACAAATACCATAGCATAGGACAATTATGCATATAACTAAATACAGCTGTACATTTTAACTTCCATACAACATTTAACATGTTCGAAGAGAACAAGAAGTGTTTATGCCATGATATAGCTGAACTACTGCTTAAGATGGTGTCAAACAACAATCGATCAACAAGTTGTATTAAAGGAGTTATGCAACTTCAATTTATACTCAACATTGATTGATGCTTAACGCCAACTTTAGCAATAATTCAGCTAAGCTCAACTTGGTCCATTCAATGTTTCCCTATTTAATTAACCATATCAAGAAAAACTTAGCTTCCATCAAAAGGATTCTGACATACATTTAGTTTTTACATGTATCACAACTTGTGGGATTCAATTGTAAATTTTACATAATTGTTCAGCTAAAACAAATATTTCTCACCTTGATATGGTCTCCAAATGAACATCGGACCAATACACGTATACATCTTTGTAGAATGCAATGGATACAGCACTAGACAGATCCTCTACCACAGGTTCCAAGAGCCAAGTTCCTACCTCCAACTTCTTTACATCAAATTTGTCGGCAAACAGTAGCCATGGTCGTGGTCCTACAAAATAAACAAGTTCATTACAAAGTGATTTAAATATCTATTTTATAAAATGTCAAACAAATAAATAAATACAGATTTGTTTTTGATTCTTTATGTGAATAATTATTTTATCTTGTTGTGTCTCCACAACTTCAATCACTTTTATAAGTATTGTGACCAACTAAATGCCAAATTTATGAGAATTTATAATGAATATTTGTCTGATGTCATTAAGCAATATATCCTTGAGAGACAAGGTGAAATAAGTAGGGCATTGGCATTTTTTAGGGCAACAAATTAATAATGTGATGTTGAGATGTCAATAAAATGGAAAATACTGAAATTTTACTACAATTCATGCATACCATCAATTTTACAAGTTGTTTTGCCTGGTTTTCCAAGAATGCTTTCCATCTTGTAACCTTTAACACATGAGCATTTGTAGTGACCTTTGACATCTAAGCAAACTTGTGAACAAACTGGGACATCACTTTCTTTGCATTCATCAATATCTGTAGATAAAAAAGAATAGCAGTGTACATTTAAAACACAAATAAAAATTGACAAAAATATTATGAAAACTACGATACAAGATATAACTGGATTTTTAGTTAACATGAAAAGAAAATCAATCTGAAAAAAATTGCCTTCTTTTTTTCCTATTCAAAACTTGAGTTCAGCAACATCTAATTTCATAAAACATGCTTTGTACTTGAAATTTCTAATTTTTCACATTAATGGGGGTCAGTTTTAATATTGGTGTTTTTGAACTATCCATCAAATTAAAAGAGATACAACAACAACATGTTAAACGGTATCAAGCTAATAAAACTTACTGATACATTGTTTTGTGCCGTTAAGTTTGTAACCTTCATTGCATGAACATTTATATTTTGTACCACCTAAAGGTTCACATTTATGGGCACAGCCTCCGTACTTCTTTTCTTTCGTACATGGGTAATCTAGAGAGAAAAAAATACAGAAAACACTTAATAACAATAAAGAAGTACATTATATCTTGCTCTATTAGTATTACTCATGTCATTTTCAACACATCAATCAATATATCCTTATAACAATAACAGTAAACATTACGATTTATAAAAAATAATTTCATTTCAAAGGTAACTAAATGACCAGACAAACTGAAGCAAATAAAAAATCTCACGAAATTTTCACATATTTTGAAAGAATACACAAAAACATTACAATTATCTTGGTCAAATATCAAGTTTTATTCTAAAATTTTGACTTTAAATTTAAAATTTTTAAAATACTACATGCATTAAAAAACCATTGAACCTAATAATAGCAAGATGACAAAAAGCTACAACGGGTACCAAGTTATGAAGGAAAATATTAACTTTTCTTTGTAAATAAGTATATTCATTTTTCTTTGTAAACAAGTATAAACATAGTTATTTAGTGTTTCAGTTTTATAACAATGATGAAAAAAAGATACAGCATACAGCAATTATCATATACAAGTATCAGCCATAAATAAAGGTTGAATTTTATCATTTAGCAAGGATGTTCATTCATAATATTACTACAAAAGATGACTGAGAAAACTGAAAAGTTTGAACTACAATAAATAAAATATCTGGACTACACCAAAAACGAAACCAGGGGCGGATCCAGGATTGTAAATTAGGGGGGGGGGGGGGCGCACTTAAAAAAAATTGCGCCGAGCGGAGGGAGACGCGAAAATCTTTGGGGTATTTCGTGTGAAAAATCACGATTTTACGCCAAAAAATCATATTTTTTTCCAATTTTAGGGGGGGGGGGGGGGGGGGGGGCGGGTGCGCCCCCCCCTTGGATCCGCCCCTGGAAACAAAACCTGAATATGTTGATCAGATTCAGATATTTAATGCATTTAATAGTAGGACAGTTGCTATAAAAACGGAATACAAGGAACAAAATATTCTCTTATTTTTTCTTCATATGCAAACAAGCAAATCTAGACCGTGCTAAAGGAAAGACAGATCCTTACAAACTTCTGTTTTAAGCAACAATTGATCTAATCTGTGCAGTCAACATTCATCTTACTTTAGAAAAAAAAGATAATACTATTCTAACGAGGCACAGAAAAATCGTTGCGTTTCTATAAATAATTTGAAAACAAGTACCGGTATGGCAAGTATACAACTGTAAAGATTTCGAAATATTATTGCCAGTGTTAATTTCAATTCCTCTAGAACGATTGAAAAAAACTGTAGCGTCCAATATCAAATTTAAAACATCTTTTTTCCAGTCTTTATTTAAGCAAGGAACTAAATGTATATAAAACAATTTGATCAAATCAAAGACATCAATAGATTAAAATTGAAGGCAAATGCTGCTTTACTTAATATTTTGGTCCACCCAACTAAAATGAACTTTGCTTCATCTTTAATGTCTTCACTTTAATATGGTCCATCCTACCTGTCCGATGGCAATCTATTTCTACTTGTTTTCCTTAATTAATTTGTTCATTGTTTTGTTGTTTTTAATAGGATTTTCTAGGAATGCGTGCTTCTTTGTTAGTTATGAAATATGGATGCGAGTCAACAGCATAGACAACATAGAAAAACATACAATGAATGATACACATACTCAGGGGTTGGGTCCCATTATACTTGGCTAATGAATGAAAAAAATGGATGTCATATCTTAAGTGCAATAAATTATATAACTCAGTGGTTTAAAACTGAGACTAGAATTAGATAGACGACATTAAATTATTTATAATAGTGTACTTGGGAGAAGACTGTCCAAGTTGTCTTTTTGAACAATAAAATGTGTTTAAACTATTAAATTATTTTACTCCATTCCTACCTAATGGTTGATGGATCCACAAAGATTAAAAAATGAGCAACCAGTTATACGAAAGAAGAAACAAGCTCATATATATCTAGTCCGAGATTCCCCTGCCGTCTAACGGCTTTTATGGATTTTCTGTAGTCGTTGGACGTCAGAGCGCTATATATACGGAAAACAGCTGATTTGCCTCTCCAGCTCTGTGTCGGCACATTTCCACGTTTCGTGGCTATCGGATTTTATTTTCTATCAGAAACCCTTATATAAATCGCTTCACCAATCATTTTTCTATTCATTCATAACCATCTTACCCTCAGAAAGTGGTGTTACACTCCATTACAGCACGATTTTGCCTTAGATCATATTATTCCGCCATTTGACTTCCATTTTCGAATCTACAAACGTGATCTCGCGATACTAACTGAATGATAACAGTAACGCATTGCATGATGGGAGCTACTTAATTCAGCGCACCAAATTATTTGAGCATTATTTGCATACGTAAACAACATTCAAATCACATGGAAGACGATACATTTAAGCGTATTCTGCAGGACAAACAGTCCATCTATAGATCAAAGCAGAGCAGAAGGAAATAATACAGAATGTGTTGGAAAGAAAAGATTCAATGGCAGAGTGTTACCAACGGGCTTCGGAAAGAGCATGTGTTACGTCCCCCCTTTTTGGACAAGGTACTACATCATTTTTTTCTTCTTATGGTTATCTGTAATTCACTATTGCTGTTAAAATCATTACCAATCAATTTAATCAACTGTATTAAATTTTATGTTAATTGTTCTGCCTTAACAGGCGTGTATGATTGGCAATACAAATATTTGTTTGTTTGTTTATATGCAAATCATCTCCCATGATACATTGCGGTAATCGTGGTTTTCTCGTAGTCACGTGACAAATGTTTGAAAAATGGAAGACAAATGGCGGAATCATAGGATCTAAGGCAAAATCGTGCTGTAATGGAGTGTAGCACCACTTTCTGAGGGTAAGATGGTTATGAATGAATAGAAAAATGATTGGTGAAGCGATTTATATAAGGGTTTCTGATAGAAAATAAAATCCGATAGCCACGAAACGTGAAAATGTGCTGACCCAGAGTTGGAGAAGCAAATCCGCTGTTTTCCGTATGTATAGCGCTCTGACGTCCAACGGCTACAGAAAATCCATAAAAGCCGTTGGACGGCAGAGGAATCTCAGACTAATATATCTCCAAAAGTGAATCTACTAGAATTTGCTTATTTAAAAAAAAGAAAAAGAAAGAAAAAAAACCAACAAAATAAATAGTCTGTTTCTCAGGTTTCCTTTCTGTTGCAGATCTAAATCGTCTTAAAACAGGGTTCCAACACAATTTTCAACATAAAATTCCAGGGTATTTCAATGATTTTTCACAATTTTATTTCAATTTTCAAGGGTGGGATTCAGGAAAAGCTTTGCGGTTTTCTTGACTTTAGAATGGGGTCCGATCCATCAAATTAGTGTTTTTCAACGATGCCATGTCCTCGATAGTAGGATAAACATTACCGTCCATTATAAGTTTGCGGGTACATTAATGTTTGACATATCTGCCTGTGAAATAGATTACCGACATCGCGGCATCACGTTTTTGGCAATCATTGTTATTCAAAAGACCCTTGAAAAGCTGTATCTTACAAACGTACATATGAAACAGAATTCACAATCTGTTTCACCCCTTTCAATACTCGTCCAAAGATCATTGGTACCTTACCATCGAACTAATGATACGCCGCAGTACTCGCTGGTCCGAAGTTGTAAAGGGACGAAAGAACAACGACCAAAGGGAAGTAATTTAATGTTATCTAATGACTTTCGCCAGCCAAATTTCAATGGGTTTCTTCCGATTTTTGCCGTTTTCTCGATTTTCTAGAGCATTACCCGGCCGGGAGAGAGTGGAATAAAATTTCCGGGTTTTTCCCGGATGTGTGGGAACACTGTTAAAAGTAAAATATTACGAGTCTGCTAGAAATGTATTGTGTAGTTTCAAATCTGCTTTCCACCAAATTCCTTTTTTTTCTTTCAAATCAAATGCCCAAGAAACAATTACATTTATTGTGTATGGCCTAATAGTGCGACAACAGCAGATCTAAGAGTAGACCCTTGTTGGATTATTTCTTTATTGTGTTGCCAGGCAACCTATTTAAAACATTTCATATGATTCTGCATACATGCCAACTCTACCGATTTACGCGGTAGTCTACCGATTTTTTAAGTCTTCTACCGCCTACCGATTTTAGATGTTTTCCTACCGATTTAAAAAAAAATGTAATTTTTTTTATCGTGAATTGTTCACATGTTGATTATTCTTGTAGATTTCTAAGACATATAAATGTGTACAAATCCAAATTATTTAGGCCCTTTCCGTAATCGTTTCCCTCTTAAATTTGTACCGGAAACTTCCATTGGTCAATTCTTTATCATTAAGCCAATCAGAAACTGTATTTAAAATAAAGTTTTGAAGCACTACATTTTGAACTTATGACTCCTAAGCATATATATATAGTAGAACTTCGCTCGTTCGAACTCGAAGATACTGTCAAAATATGTTCGAGCTATCGGAAGTTCGAGCCACCGAGGTCCCGTAATTTTAGACAGAAAAAAATCTTGTTCTGAACCGGGACAGTTTCATTACCTATATATGATAACTGATGCACAGTAAAACTGGCCTTTCTCGTAAAAATTATTTAATCATTTAAGTTCAAGTTCAAGTTCTTTATTCACTCGGACACATATATACAAGTGTAACTAGAGGAATATTATACAAAATATTTTACATAATGATGGATATAACTAACCTAAAATAATACAGCCTCAGAATATAATTACAAAACATTTTGCAATTTAGATATAAATAAGACAATGTTTTCAGAACCTTAACATTACACAAAGATAACATGCCTTTCATTTTGTACATGTTTGCATATCTAGTATAATAAATTGGAATAAATCTACATCTAAGCCTTTGTACATCAGCAGAGGTACATTCAAATAAAAAATTAAATTCAGTACCTAAACCAACATTTAACAGAAGACAAATACGTTCTTCTCTGGGAGTATTCGGCCATCTTCCAGTTTCTATTGGAAGCTTAATGTTATTGCATCTAAACTTTGTTATCATGTTTCTCTCATGTGGTAATAATTTTAATAAGTATTTCTCTAAATTAAATTCATTTTTAAATATGCCATACAATTCTCCCCTAGAAGAGTTCTCAATTTGGCTAAACCAGTTTTGAATATATTGATCAGTCAGATTTTGCTTAACAATAAATTTTAGTTGCACTGAATGAACTGGCTGCTGTTGGTTCCATAGATAATTAAGCCCAGTTTTCTCAAAAATTGATTTGATAAAATTTAGCCACTTAAATTGAACATTATTAATAATACTCAAATTAAACATAATCTTATATAAAATACAACTAAGTTTCTTCTTAAAAATTCCAAAAATTTACAATCCTTAATTTTATATATAATATATCTATAGGTGTTCTACCAAGTTCTCCGTGTGTCATAAAATTTGGAGTAGTGGTTCTAACACCTAAAATATTTCTACAGAACTGAAGATGAAGTGTTTCTAGTTGCTTAGTGTTCTCATAACCCCATATTTCAGAGCCATAAGTAAGTATTGGAAGTATAAGTGTATCAAACAATTTAAATTGTAAATCTATTGGAATCGATATATTTCTCAATTTTCTATACAAACAATATAAAGCTTTGCGAGCTTGATCCATCAATTTAGCTCTTGCCTTCACAAAAGAGCCGTTATAATTAAATATAACACCTAGATATGAATAAGAGTCTTCAATTTGTAAATTCTCTCCACATAGCTTAAAAATAGGTTGATTTTTTTATTTTCTTTTACAAAATATTATTACTTTAGTCTTTTGCAAGTTAACCTTCAATTTCCAATGATGACAATACTTTTCAAATATAGCCAAAGCAGACTTACACATTTCTAAATGTTTTCGTCAAAAATTATTTGGTCTGTATTCACACTGAATATATCTTTTTAAGGACATATTATTATCAAGTAAAACTTGGTAGTCATAGCAATATGATATCTAAATAGGCCATCTTCTACATTTACATCCATAACATTCAAAAAGGTTTCATCTGGTTCTGAAAAAATCTTCAAAAAACCCCAGTTTTAGCATTAAAATCTCCAACAAGTGCACATTTCATGTCTTTTTCTATAAAATTTACTAATTCATTTTCAATATCTAAAAATGCATTTATTGACGAATATAGAGAGTTTTCAGGTAACATCCCAATAAAAGGTCATTATTAAATACTTAAATTTAATATGATTTATAAGATTATTTTTATATACAACAACAATACCTCCAGATTTATGCTTAAATATTTTTCTATTTTTTGCAACATAGCTAAAACCATCTGGGATATTTAAAATGTCATATTTGTCAGTTTTTGTCTCTATAAAAATGCATACTGTATATCATGTGTTGTAATTTAAGTAATAACAGTTTTGACTTGATACCACAAACATTTTATTTCTGAAAAATTAAGTTTCTGTTTTTTAGACCTTGGGGCATTTTCATCAGTCGCTTCTCTTGCTTGCCTGTCCTATTGATAGTGGTTGTCCGGGTTTCTAGGAGGGGGAAAGCGCACACGAGGTTCTCCGTTTCCAGGTTGAAGCGCATCTTTACAATTTCATATGTAAATATTAGCATGTTTTTTTATCAACTTAGCTGTGAATGTGAAAAAATTGTGAAAAATAAATGATTTAAGTCTCAAATATATTATTAATCTTCCTTGTTTTCAACAATAAACCAGGACATGTTTTTTCCGCTTTAATAGTAAAACATACTCGACAATAGGCACTCATAATTGATGATATCTTATTGTAACACACACAAGAGATGACGTAGATTAAATGATTTTAAGTAACATAACCCCGCTATTTTATATTGAAGTGTTTTTATCAAGCCAGTAGATTGATTAATCATATATATATGTACATTTGTATGTAAGCACATTTTTTTGATATGGTAAAACTCGTGATTTTATTATGATTCTCTATTATTGATGGGACCATTTATTAAGTTCAACTGTTCGAGGTATCAGTGTTCGAGCGAAAGATTTTTTTTTAGCTTAAAAATATATGGAAAATTGGCGGGACTTTCAAATAAGTTCGAGCCATCCATGGTATTCGACCCATCCGAGTTCGAGGGACCGAGGTTTGACTTGTATATATGTAAAATGCTAATTTCCATTTTTTCATGGTTTTTTCATACTATATTTAAAGATTTGACTGGACAGATTTTATATCCAAAATGCATCAGAATGCACCATTTTGCGTCCTTCTGAAAAACAATTTTCTGGGGGGGTTAGTGGCAAACCCTAGACCCTCTACCGCTTTTAGTCTCTCGAGGGTTGGCATGTATGATTCTGTAGATTGTAATTTTCATGTATTTTGTTAAAGAAATGCAATATGATGTGTATAATGCCAAAATTACCAGTCGTTGTTAAAAGTAGCAGAACAGCATGCTGTTGTATTCATTTAAATAGACACGTACCATTACATAATTCACGATTCTCGTCTTCCCATCTTTCACAGTGTCTCAAACCATCACAAAAAAAATTTGTAATCGATACACTTCTGTCCGTTGCGATAGCAATCAAATTGGTGTTCTGGACAATGATCAACAGTGGTATCTGGAACAGAAAATCGAATCTACACAACTGGTCTCTTTACCTTTATAGATTTTCCCCCTCAACATGCACTTTGTGAAAATAGGTCTTGTTCATTTCTCTAGTACATAAATGGTACAAAAAATACATCGAATTATTTTTTGGTATGTAAAAACAAAAATAAAATTCAATTCAGTGTTCGTTTAATTTGGTCATTAAAAACTCTGAAGTACTTCACTATTTAAAATTAAATCATATATGTGTGTGATAACTTACTACAATCGCTTTCATCCGAGTGGTCGATACAATCAGGAAGTCCGTCACATCTGGACACATGACCAATACAATGTCCATTCCTACACTGAAATTGGTCAGCCTTACATGTATAGATACCTGTAAGAATAAACAATACTATGGAAGTCCAAACATTTTCAAAAAGAATAAATAAGACAAAAGGAATTCATTGCTCAGGAAAATTTGCTTCAAATAATAAAATCAGTTTTTTGTTCTTTTTTTAATCTGAAAGTGTCATAATACACAAAACCCAATATTTTTTTGGCAAATTTTCAAAAAATGCAGACAATTCTTTATATTAATTTACATTGTTGTTAAAAACTGAATATAAAGCTATGTGCATGTAGTAAGATTTGGAACAATGTCAAAATTGTGACACAAATTACTACACTTCGTTAACTTCAATCCCAATATTCACTATCAAACATTGGAACTTGTGCCAATGCCGTACTCTATTAAAATAATAAAAATGTACTATGCAATATAAAAATATTAAATGTGAAATTCTTTTGATTTGTATTGGTTTTTAATCTGAACAATTTTGTACTTGATCATGTAGATGGAAGTACATGCCAAATTGAACCAACATGCTAATCAGATTTAACATGTTGTCCTGTACACATGTATAATACATAAATTTTGGCTTGTCTGGTTTGAATGTACATTGTACTAGAGAAAGCTATATAGCTATCTTAATAACTCATATTTTGATCTTTTCAACCAACAGAGGACATTCCATATTCCAGTATACAAGAGTTTTTAAAACACGAGTATTTTTGCAAGTCATATTGGATGTTACTTATTTTATTAAGCATGCCCCCCCCCCCAGTTTTATTTAAAAACAATCAAATCCTTACAATTTTATTTCATCTGTGCCATCAAAACAATCCTTGACACCGTCACACTTCCAGTTCTTCTTAATACACTGTTCCTTAATTAAACAAACCCATTCTGTATTCTCTATACATTGATTTTTTGTTAGTTCTTTCTTGCAGTGGAACTCGTCACTGTGGTCATCACAGTCAAAATCACCGTCACAATGCCAATCACGGTCGATGCACTTGTCGTCTTCACACTTGAATTGGTCTGAAGTACATGTTGATGCTGCAAATATATCAGTTAATAAAATAATTATATCTCTTCAAAACTGTACTTTTCAAACACTACTACAGAAGTAACTTGTACCATGAAAGTGGTTGGAATAATCTTGTTGCCTGGAAGAATCAAGGAAAATCTAGACAAGTTGAGCAGTGAATGTCCACACCTCAGAGTTTCTAAAAGGATATGCTGATGACAACGTCTTGCCACCCAATATACAACTGTGTGTAACTTGGTTCTTAAAATTGAGCAATCTAAGAATTGTTATTTATCATTATTTAGATTGAAGTCCAATTGAAATTGAGCAACACTTTTGTTGGGAAAAGGGAAGACAGCTTCAGAGGCATGTCATATTCCCCTTCACAAAAAAAAGATAAAAGAAGACACCGTTAAACTGATATTGCAAATTCAAATGTACATACCACAAGTCTCATCTTCTCCATCAGAACAGTCCTTTGTGCCGTCACAACGCCAACTACTAGAGATACACTGACCATTGTTACAACGGAATTCATGATCTTGACATTTTGTTTCTGTAAGCAAATAATAATAATTAAAGTAGGTTAGTTTCATCTGGTAAATGCAAAGGCACTTGTTTCATTCAAAAAATATATGCCCCCTCCTCTTCCTTACTTCAAGGTAAACATCTACCCTTTTCCCCTTCCCCACTTCGCCTCAATATTTTTCGCTTATTTGTGATCCTTTCGCTGACCCAATTATATCGTTACACTCCCGAGATATTTCTCTTTTCGACTGCCACATTTAAATATATCTACCGGGCCCCCCTCAGACAAATTGGACAAGAATAGTCAGCGAATGTGGCTTATTAAAAATTTCAGTCAATGAAACGGACACAACCACTTCCGGTTTGCGCTGGATTTTTCATATGCATTCGGAATTCTCTAGACCGGTCATATGTAACAATGCCACATGATCATCTCCTCTCAAATGTAAAGTAAGCCTTTAACATACAGATAATTGTTCCAATGCAGATTATAAAAATATGTTCAACTCCAAATTACTGACATTTGATTTTTAAAGCCCCTTTTTTAAGATTTTCTAAATTAATTTAAACCGGACCGGAAGTGGTTATAATTATATCTCTTCAAAACTGTACTTTTCAAACACTACTACAGAAGTAACTTGTACCATGAAAGTGGTTGGAATAATCTTGTTGCCTGGAAGAATCAAGGAAAATCTAGACAAGTTGAGCAGTGAATGTCCACACCTCAGAGTTTCTAAAAGGATATGCTGATGACAACGTCTTGCCACCCAATATACAACTGTGTGTAACTTGGTTCTTAAAATTGAGCAATCTAAGAATTGTTATTTATCATTATTTAGATTGAAGTCCAATTGAAATTGAGCAACACTTTTGTTGGGAAAAGGGAAGACAGCTTCAGAGGCATGTCATATTCCCCTTCACAAAAAAAAGATAAAAGAAGACACCGTTAAACTGATATTGCAAATTCAAATGTACATACCACAAGTCTCATCTTCTCCATCAGAACAGTCCTTTGTGCCGTCACAACGCCAACTACTAGAGATACACTGACCATTGTTACAACGGAATTCATGATCTTGACATTTTGTTTCTGTAAGCAAATAATAATAATTAAAGTAGGTTAGTTTCATCTGGTAAATGCAAAGGCACTTGTTTCATTCAAAAAATATATGCCCCCTCCTCTTCCTTACTTCAAGGTAAACATCTACCCTTTTCCCCTTCCCCACTTCGCCTCAATATTTTTCGCTTATTTGTGATCCTTTCGCTGACCCAATTATATCGTTACACTCCCGAGATATTTCTCTTTTCGACTGCCACATTTAAATATATCTACCGGGCCCCCCTCAGACAAATTGGACAAGAATAGTCAGCGAATGTGGCTTATTAAAAATTTCAGTCAATGAAACGGATATAACCACTTCCGGTCCGGTTTAAATTAATTTAGAAAATCTTAAAAAAGGGGCTTTAAAAATCAAATGTCAGTAATTTGGAGTTGAACATATTTTTATAATCTGCATTGGAACAATTATCTGTATGTTAAAGGCTTACTTTACATTTGAGAGGAGATGATCATGTGGCATTGTTACATATGACCGGTCTAGAGAATTCCGAATGCATATGAAAAATCCAGCGCAAACCGGAAGTGGTTGTGTCCGTTTCATTGACTGAATATGTTTTGAATGACACAAGTGCCTGTGGGTTATTGTCTAAAAATATTTCACTTCTAGATTTGAAGAACACATTGCAATATTCAATTATAGGAAACAGCCTTTACCTTCATTTTTTTGTTTTACCTTCTTACCCGAAAGCCAAATTTAGAAAATATTTCCATTTATTCAAATTTCACTCGTCAGAATCATGTTTTACTTGTCGCAGGCTTCGGGCAAGTGGGTTAAGGCGAAGACTGTAGAAATATTTGCATGTCTTTTTTTTTCAACCCTCGTATTGTTTCCAGTATGGATTGAAGAATATATCTTCAACATTTTCAATGTGATTTTAGACAGACAAAACCTACACATGTAAAATTTGTACCCACCATTACAAACTTTCGCTGATTCGTCTGTACCATCATGACAGTCGTTTTCCCCATCACATTTCCATTTCTGTAGAATACACTGTCCGGAGTTACACTGGAACTCATCTGGTGGGCAGGTCTTGGAAGCTGTCAAATAATTTAACAATTACATCTGTCCACTAAAAACCAGGGGTGAACTCAGGTGCTCCGGAAGGGTAAGCAGTTCCTGCTCCACTAATGACACCCATCGTGTTAATCTCAAAACTGTGTCGTCTGTGACATTTGTAAATAAATCTCAACAAATATTGAGCTTTGTATAAATATTTTTTAACATCAGCAACATCCACGTAGCCGATAAAGATATGTTTGAGTGAAATATTGAAACGAGTTCAATACGGAATACATTCCGATCGTTCCTCCTTTAAAAAATTACTATGGGTAAGAATTTTGTGAGAGGTACATCATTCTGATCCACACCACATGTTTCTTGCAGTTTTTACCGTAGGAACAAGGAGTATTGCCAAAGAAGGAAATTATTTATTTTGTACAATTTGTCCATGTTGCTCATCTTTTAAGTTTCTGTGTTCTGCTTTTTCTTTTATTTGTCTTCGTTCTGTGTCTAGACCCGAATGTTGCATATGTATCTGGATTGTCCCCTCTTGATTGCCCGTTCGATTTTCTCAAAATTTAATTTTAAGATATATTTCGATATAAAAGACTTAAAATTAATATATTGAAACAATTGTACATTCATTGAAAATACAACCATAGATATCAAATTTAGTGCGCACAGCGCGTTTATGGAACAACCTCCATCAGGTACACTCAATATCGAAAGTTTGGAAAGCCAAATAATTTGAAGCTTTGGGATCAATAAAATGAAATGGCATAAACAGGATAACCAAAATCAGCTAAGGTCACCTAAGGTCATATATCCCTGAGGAAGTAGAGCTTTAGTTTTATCAATAATTACATTATTTAGGAACTGTAAATTTCAGTAATAAATATATCTTATAAACATGTAAGATTAAATTATCCAATGTGAAGGAAAAGCTTTGATTTAGGATGTGTATTGTAGTCCATACTTAATTCGTTTGTTTTGTCACAAGAAGTCGATTGACTCAACATACAATACATGTATATGAACTGAAGAAGCTCTAAAGGATCCATAAACAAGAGCCGTAATCTTTGATTGGATTCAAGAAACCAACGCGATAATTAATCATCCTTTTCTTGCAGACACAAGAAGAGTTTGAAGATACCAAAGGGGCAATCAGAATCCGTATATCGATGAAGAACAGACAACACAATGGCCAAAAGAAAAAGTACAAAAGAACAAACAACGATTTACAAAACATACATATAAAGCTAAAGATCGAGTAACACGAACCCCACTGAAAATCGGGGCTGAACTCAGGTGCTCCGGAAGGGTAAAGAGTTCCTGCTCCACTAGTGGCAACTTATGAAAGCTAGCTCATGGTACTTTGACGGTACCTTGTGATTTTTCCTGGTTTTAGAATATATCTTACTGTTGATAATTTCCAAATGGATAGTAATTCTCCAATTTTCAATATATCATATAAAAGATATAAAAGAGAAGAGGATCTGGAAGATATTTTAGAACTTGATAATGAATGTCCTCAGGACCGCTTGCTGTATCATGCGCCTTATTCAAAGATGTCATGTTCTCTAAGGAATAAAGAATATTAATTGTGGAACTAGAAGATATCTAAAATTGGTGTTTTAAAAGACGCGTTTAGTGGCGTACATATTTTCTTTTATAAGATTTTGATGTGTTTTGACTTAAAGATGACATAAATTTTGACTTAATATTAATTTTGTTATGATAACAGTTTTTAAAGGAATGTTAATTTTGAAAGGTTTATCTCTGCACCTTCCTAAGGTATTTTGGTGACTGGTTGGGAATCTTTCGAGACTGTGATAAGTTTCAGTATATCAAAATAATTATGTTTTGTCAATGTTAATGCTTTTGTTTTTTTCATATAGCTCATTCCATGGATGATGACAACTGATCTATGTTAAAGTTTGCACACATGATTGGTTTGTCATATGACATCTAAGGCTATTGAGAATTTTCACCAACCACAAATAATATCATGCATGACTGTTTACCTTGACCAAACATCTGGTACTGGAAACAGTGAAACGGATTCGGAATGCATTGGTCAATTTTCACTTAGTACGTTACGACATCAATATGGCCGAGATTCAAAAGTCAATTAGTAAGAATTCAATTAAATGATGCTTCGTAGCTTTTAATTGTGAATAATTTGACGTTGGAAAAAATGCATGCGACTTCAATTCACAACACATTTCGGGCTCAATTGGGAGCAATTGGTCCAATTGGCTTAATGCCGGTCCCGACTCGAACAACACCAGGACTCAACCAGTGAAACAACAGTTCGGTATACATAACACCCAACTGACTAATTATCCACCATCTTCCTCAAGGATACCAACATGAGGGTTACATTTACTTGCAGAAATAAACATGCCTTAATATAAACAAATCAGAATATTAAGAATTGCTCACATGGTCGGTAAAAGGGTTTGACGTGACCAGCGATTGATCGAATCGGGCCCATTCGACACCCCGTATGGTGACTCGGATACAACCAATAGGCATACAGAACCCTCTTGTTTTTCGTAGAAAGCAGATCAGTGAGGCGACACGTTTGCTGTGTGTTGTGACCCGTGTTGTTGTGTGATGGGATTCTGGTGCTTGGACCACACCATTTTGGTCCTTTCTTTATCTAGACAAGAGATGAAAGATTGCATATTGGATTCTAAAAATAGCTGTTTTAAGATCAAACGAAAGATTTCATTATGTTCATTATCACGAAATATTGTCTATTATTTAATCTGTTCGTTATTTTATATCATCTATTAGGGAAGATTTGGGCCAATAAAACTAGCTTAACCTCGCCACTTTTTTTTTTATTGAAGTGTCTGTACCAAGCCAGGAAAATGAGTGGACGGTTTTGTATTTGTAAGTTAGGAGTATAAAGTTTTTGCCTCTATCTACGATTTTTCGCTTAAATGTTGGAACTGTTTAGATTGTGTGGTATTTTCTGTTTTTCATTTGACTATTTTGGCGCTAATAACATCTGTTGTATTGTATATATCTCAGATATTTTCCTATTCTGCTAGAAACACTAAATATTATATTTATTGGTGTTCTGTAGTACAACACCATTTTTTTTTTAAATATTCACATTGCTTCGAACTATACAAATGAAACTTCATTAGTGGTTTGTTTGTTTGTTTGATGGTGTTTAACGCCACTTTCAACAATATTTCAGTTATATCGTGGCGGTCAGTTTTATTGGTGGAGAAAACCGGAGGACCCGAAGAAAACCACCGACCTGTCGCAAGTCACTGATAAACTTTATCACATAATATTGTACACCTCGCCCTGATCGAGATTCGAACTCACAACATCAGTAGTAATAGGCACAAGCCAAACGAGGATAAAAATGAGGGTGTACCTTGAGCAAGGCAAACAAAATAAAATGTGTGCTTTCGTGAATATGTGAATGACAATTTCATGTAGTGGATATAATATTCTTCATACAGAAGTAGCCCCAGGTTTCAGGAAGGAGCCCACTAATAACTTTCATAGGGCCCTTGATGATGTATAACAACTTTTCTGTTACGGTGTATGGGGCACTAGACCATGTACATATATTTTGTGATTTTCGACTTGTAAATGTATATTAAATGACTCAAATGAGGGCCAAGCCCGACTGATTGGACTCCCCTAAGAACAACCATTGACACTGGCAGATCGAGGGTTGCAGGTGGAGGGGCCCATTATTTTTTTATATAATGGCTCTGAAATATGTAGGCCTAAGTGATTTGCTATAAACAAATACATAGGAAATGGGGACCCAGGCTAAGTCCCTAAGAATTACCCCTGAGAGTAGCAGATCGAGGATTGCAGGGGGAGGGGCTCATTAATGGTGAGTAGACAGGATCAGACATTTGTTAAACTCAATTTATTCCGTTCAGGTGAGCCTTTATTTTTTATTTATTTATTAATTTCACTTCGTCAGTCACCACATTGTCAGTGTCATACATTGCAACATGCAAATTAAACAAATTATAATCAACTGTGGAATGTGACAATGTTACGAACTTACGATTGCGAATATTGAAATATATGAAGTTATGAAGAGATTTGTAAAAAAAAACAAAATTTTACTTATTCAGCTGCCTAGGGCAATAAATTATATTTGGTTGTCGATAAAATAATTTGACTATTGTTTTTAGTTTATAAAAATACATCTATTAATAAATGTACCAGATCATTATAATTAAGGGTCCAGACAAATAAACAAGTAGAAAGCTGTTTTCTAAATCACAATTCATCAATTCATTTTTGTTGTACTGATTCCTTGCTTATGACACACCGTGGTGGACTTGATTTGAGTATCATTATTTGGAGAATTGGAGGAGGGGGACCAAGTTTCCTTTTGCCCTGGGGCCCAAAAATTCTCTTGGCGGCCCTGTGTATAGACATAACTTTATTTATTCTAATGTATAAAATTATCTAATATTTAATACTAAACAGTATTGCATTACAGTATTGAATTATGTAGAAGCACAATTTCTAATTAATATTCTATTCGTCACTTATAAGTGTATTTCCTTACGTTGTGTAGTATTATAGGTAAACAAAGGGGGGTCGAATCAAATGAATTGTACATGTACGTTAATTCTTCCGTAAATGGCCGTTTTCGGGTGAAGACGACCGAGGTAAGACGAGTCCACGTGCACTCGTCTTTACTCGTTGTGACATCCAATCAGAATGCCTCTAACAAGAAAAAAAATCGTTTAAATATATACCCTAAGCCTGGAATGTCACATTATATACCATGTATGATAGCTGAATAACAGATATATTACGGATTTAACCATTGGTTTTTTTTCAAATACAGATTCCAACCGTATTAAATATATATTTGTGTCTTTTATTTTCATTTTTTCGTATTTCTAGATGTCCTTTTCCGTACCTTTGACGTCATTCTTCAATGACGTCAACATATGTGTCGCGTCATATTTCATGTAGTAAAAATACTATACTTTCAATAAAATATTAGTGAGAAAAGCTCAAATATCAGTAGAAAGCTACTTAGTTTATTAGTCGGTGTCACAAAAGTCAATTTTATGTGATGTGTATTTCATAACGCTCAATGATATTGATCTGATAATGTATCCAAATTAGTTACTGATCAATGGCGGGCGTTTCTAGGAGTTCGCGATAGTGAAAGTTGTTGGTTTACGGAAGAAATAGGTACTTACATGCGTTGTTGGGAAAGCCGGGTGATCTTCCACTCGTGCGATAGAAATTGTTGTGTCTTCTCGCTCGTTTCGCTGCGCTCCACTCGCGAAAAGACATAACATTTCTATCACTCGTGGAAGATCACCCGGTCTTTCCCAAGAACGTATGTAAGAACCTATTAATCTTTTCCGACACACATTGCCATGGGGTACTCATAAAGTGTTAGCGGAAAAGAATGTGTTTATGGATTATTATTAATGATAATAATAAAAATAATATTTGAAAAAAAAAATATAGTCACACCTCTATTAAGCAGTCAATTGTATTAAAATGCCGTCTTTTTCTTGTCTTGTCAAAAAAAGCTCATATGAATTGAACCTCTTTTAAGAGGTCACCTGTTTCATAAGGCCACTTTTTCTTTGTCCTTAAGGTGAAATATTGCTGAAAGTGGCGTTAAGCAAAAAAAAAATCAATCAATCAGTCATCATCTTAGTTCCAAAGGTGACATCTTAATACAGGGTTGAGTGTATATTGAAGATATTATATAAATATATATACTCACCAACTTCTGAAGATACTCCTATAAATAATGTAGAGAAAAATAAAAGATGAGATGCATGGATGGACAGTTCACAAAAAATAGTCAGTCTGCTAAAATACATTTTTTTTCAGTCCTTGTTGCAAAATTCCATGTTATTAACTTATATGCTGCAGATCGTAAGTCAATTTTATATATATACTAAACCCAACTGTCAGTCATATCCGGTATATGTTTAAAAGTGTAAACTTATTCAGGGGGTATTTCCAAATTTGTTGTTTACTTTGTAACACTTAGATGTTTACTAACCTGATCATTTAAGTCAGATAAAAGTAACAAACTTCAAATCGCGTTTCAATTTATCTATGATTTCTTAAATTACTAGACAATGTGTTAAAATGAGGAAAAAACAATAACAAGAACAAAAATATAATACGCACCGTCAGAAAAGTTCCAAAATTCAATTAGAAAAATATTTGGGGGGAGGGGGGGGGGGGGGGGGGGGGGGGGGTGATCAATATATTTACGAGAGAGAGAAATAGGTGTATGATATTTAACAATATTTCAGTTATATCGTGGCGGTCAGTATTTTTAGCTAGTTTTATTGGTGGAGGAAACCAGAATACCATGAGAAATCCACCGATCTGTGGCAAGTCACTGACAAATTTAATTATCACATAATGTTGTACACCTCGCCATGAGCGGGATACGAACTCACAACTTTATTGGTGATAGGCACTGATTATATATAGTTAAGCGTTAAAGAAGATATCATTTTAATTCTGATTGAAATTATGTAATCTCAGAATGTGTAGTTGTTGTTGTTTTTATTGTGTAATTGTCATCATGCATGTTGCACGCGTTATGTGTGCATATCATCAGACACACAATTTTCTGATGATACCATAATAATATTGTCCCAAGGGGGAATTGAGGATAAACAATTTATTATTATATAAATATATGTACTGATTAAATAGTGATGCATTTAAAGAGGCATTATCTGCCAAAATCGTAAATTTTTGTTACCCATAAAAACTATCAGATATGATTGATGCCTTAATAAAACGTGTTTCTGTAACTTATAAATGCTATGAAATGTACGCGCATCGGGGGAAAAAGGTGCAACTGCTCGTGTTTTCAGATCGATCAAGCATGAAGAAATGGACGCCATCTTATTAATTATCGGCATTTTTACGGAGTTTTCTGAATCGTCATTAAATCAGTACAACAATGGATTTATTTCTTTTTTTCTGTGAATCTGCTTTTAGTCGGCGTTAATTACGGACAAAGAACAATGCAAGTTTTCAGTTAATAAGCGACAAAATACAAATTATTCGTTTTTACCTGTCACTAGTAATGTCAGTTGCATACGGAGAAAGCGAGGTCAAACTATTTGCTTGCAAGGAAATAATAAATCGATGTTAATTTTCGTTCTCAAAAGGCGAAAAGTGGTACGATAAGCTGTTTAATGTGAAATATTTACCTTTATCTCATATTTTTAAAGCTATTTACCAATTTCCAAAACATATAATTTTTTGGGTCAAAATCGTAGCTAATGCCCCTTTAAGATTCACACAACCGATAAATATAATATATATATTAATCTGTGCTAAAATTAACCCATCTCACTATGTTATGTTTCTTAATGAATTGCTATCCCTGGTCAGAATCGGTACATTTCATTTGCGCGGATTAGCCTTACAATTGAGCGGAAAAAATCCTTCATTTGCGCAGATTTTTTTTACCTGAGATTTACCTGTTGTAATCCTTCAATTGCGCAGATTACCTGTAATTTTTTAATAATGATTATGGTATTTTTGGTAATATTTATATAATATATATTATAATAATACCTCTTCCGTCAGCCAGAAATTAGTTAATTGATAAATAATTTCTGTTACTCCTGCCAACCGCGGGGAGGTGGAAGTAGGATTTTGGGCAGGATATATATAAGCACTAGTTTAATACAAATAAAAGCATCATAAAATCCACAGCGATATAAAAGGAATAAAATACAGTTCAGTTATAACATTCTCAGATCTTCGGATGACTGCTGGCATATGGATTGTTCTGACTTTTACATATGTTGTTGTTTGAATTTTCGACAGAACATCTAAGAAAATAAATATTGTGGGATGAGCTGCATAAAATTGTTCGTTGTAGTCAATGTAGTGTGCATGGAACGACTCCGCTCCATTAGTTTTGCGTTTTGCGTTGAGTGACGTAATGAAGATCACAATGTTGGAGGAAGCCTTGAATCCGGCACAATGTAATTTTCTAATATATAATCAGCGAACGAAGTACATTGCGGAGTACATCGCGGATCTTCTGGTAACACCCTCATAATATCGTCCCCGAAGCAGTCTTCAACATCACTTGGGTCCAGAAAGGCAAGTCCAAAAAACGATTTAAGCCATTTTCCTATGTTTGATTCGTTGTCCTTGTATTCAGTGAAATGTCCTGTCTTCTGAATTTTTCTCCACCAGGATTGTCCTAGTTGGAAACGACAGCATTGTATACTTGTTTCAGGAAACATCTGACGGAAAACATTGTGGACAGTGATTTCTAGATCAACATGTACAACGGCAGGCTTAAATGTAAGATTTCTTGCACTACAAATGTCAATAACATGTTGCAAAAACTTGTTATAGGTGTCTTCTGATTTCGAGACTAACAAAGCGAAGACAAGTGATATGTAGTGACCATTGCTGTACCCATGTATAGTATACAACTGTTCAAAGAATTTCGGACAGCATTTGAATGCCCCATCAATGAAAATTTCTTTCACTTGAGTACAGAGTACACGAAGATTCGAAGTGCAGGAGAAAATAATGATATGCGAATCTACATCATTTACTAAGCACATATCCTCAGACTTAGATGTTTTAACTGTCATAGTGCTTAATGCCCCATGAACGTCTATTATACATTTTGGTAAAGTCGGATGTCTCTTCCTTCGCTGCCTATATATCGCTAATGACAGACTTTTCAGGTCATTGTCCGTCACATGTTGCTCCTCTCCTGTCTGAAGCTCGCTACGTATAAGTTTTGACGGTCTTTCAGCAATGTCATTATTTGCTTTTCTCTTGACGGAAACACAAATGTGTTGCCTCTCAACCTTTCTAGCGTCGGTGTCATGGTTGTGTTCTGTGTTTGCAGTAATTTAGACTCCCCGTCTGTTCTCAGCCTAGCTTTACACGTTTTCAAAGTGCATAGATATGTCGTCACTCTTTAGCAAACTATCAATTCGGTTAGTAAGTTCATCATATAAAAGTGACTTTTTTCCTCGATTTGTTTCCGATATCGACCACTCCATATTTACGACAAATACCAATTGAAAATAGATCAAAATACAGTCGCTCATATATATACAGAACCAGTGAGTTGATTTCATAGTGAGTATTTTGTTCACGAATATTAAAATCTGTTCAGCTATGTTTCAAATTGTCATTTCTTATTCAGTTGTATTTTTACATTAAAATAATAAAGTTCATATTTCTGTTTAAAACATAGATTAAGATTATAAAATGCTTTTTCATCAATTAAACTCGAAAATAGATTTTTTTTTAGATTTTTCTTATTAAAATTTAAATTCAAATTTTTTATACATTTAATATGTAAAGTTACAAATATTAAATATAATTAATTTTTTTTTCGCGCAATTGAAGGATTGCAACAGGTAAATCTCAGGTAAAAAATCGGTGCAAATGTAGGGCACTTTAGCCGCACAAATGAAAGGGTAGTTAACCCCAAAATCTGCGCAAATGAAATGCGCCCGTCAGAATACTATACAATCAGTATTTTACCAGTGAAGATTTTATTTTAACTACACTTGCCATTATGATTTTTTTCTTATAAACCACTGGTTCATCTTATCTTCGCTTATCCTTACCTTATTATTATCTATAATGATCACATTGAGAGAGAGAGAGAGAGAGAGAGAGAGAGAGAGAGAGAGATTTGTGTCTTGTCTTGTATTATATTGTATTGTCTTTTCTCTTTATTGATTTGTATTCTTTTGTGTTATTCATGATTTTATTGTCTGTATCCATGTTGAGGAGAGCTATTATTTAGTAGCTCCTGGCTGTATGTAATCCTCATAAAATAAATAAAGAATTAAATTAATGGACTTTGTCTTGAACATTATAGTAGGTCAAATATAATGGGTTACACCCTATCTGTTCCAGGATCTAATACAGGATATGGCGGTTCATAATATTTTTTTATGGAAAATTTTTGTCAAGCAAATATGGTATGCTAAAACCGAAATACAATTACAAATATCCGCCCTCTCCTTTGAATTGTTAGGTACACATCCCATACATAAAAAGTAATTTGTTGTATGTATGTTTTCATGTCTTATCATTGGAATTTAATATATTACGCACAGACTCTTCTTCTTCTTCTTCTTCTTCCAATTTAGGAACCGGATTCACACGTGAATGTATAAGGTTCCGCGAAAACTTTGCGCAGTGTCGGGCAACACAGCAGCCTTCTACCGACTATTTACAGGTAAAACTATATACAGGTGGGAGCTGGTCTAGTTGCTGTCAGGATGCGCCTTGAGGGCGCTCCTGAATCCCTCTACTGTGTTGGCCGGAGTTGTATTAGCTGGCAGTTGGTTCCAGTCCCTGATGGTCTTGGGAAAGAACGAATTTCCGAAGGCCTCACTGCTCGTTCTTTCTTGATAAAGGCGATCTTTGCCTCTAGTCCTGCTGTCATTGGCTTGGATATATTGGTGGCTGTCTATATCAATTAATCCATTTTTGATTTTATACAGCATGCATAGTCTATTAGACTTTCTCCTTTCTTCTAATTTTTCCCACTTCAAGGATTCTACCATTTTAGTAACACAGCCAGGTGTTCGGTCTGTGTAATTATTGAAAACGAATTTTGCCGCTCTTTTCTGTACTTTTTCAAGGTTGCCAATCTTTTTCCGGTTTGTCGGGTCCCATACTGAGCTTGCATACTCCATTGTTGGTCTCACCATGGATGTATATGCTGCTGATTTCACTGGTTTGGTGCAGTCTTTTAAGTTGCGTCGAATAAATCCCAATGTTTTGTTGCCTTTGCCAATTGCATTGTCTATGTGCCTGTCCCAGGTGAGGTTGTTAGAGATGGTGACACCTAGGTATTTACTTGCGTCTACTGTATCTAATGTGTGTCCATGTAGTTTGTAAGTTGTTGGCAGTGGTGGTCTGTTCTTAGGTGTTATTCGAATGACTTGGCATTTCTTGGCGTTGAAACTCATTTGCCATTTGTCTTCCCAATCTTGTAGCGATGTTAAGTCATTCTGTAATAATACGCTGTCAGCTTGGTTGTTGATGGTACGGAGAGTAGGCTGTCATCGGCAAATAGCTTTGTTTCTGATGATTTAACCATTTCTGGCATGTCATTGATGTAGGTCAGAAACAGTAATGGTCCCAAGACGGTTCCTTGGAGTACACCAGACAGGACTGGGGCTTGCTCTGATGCTGCTCCCTCTAGTATGACTCTCTGCTGTCTATTTTGTAGGAATGATTGAATCCAGTTCATTGTCTTGGCGTTGACTCCGTAATATTCTAATATCCTCCTCCATACTCCAATACCAACCATGTATCTTAGATATAATGGAATGTTTTCGCAGGTTAGGGGATAAATTCAGTGCTGGTCTGATATGAAAAATCTTAAACTGCCAACATTTTAAATAAACTGCAGATGTCTCTTCGTATAGCATTCATTTACATACATTAGAGATATAAAATGTCACTTAATGACTTGTTTGTCAGTTATGTTACAAATAATAATCAAATTAAAGTTGCTCGTTTGTTCTTGTTTGGTTGCTTGATGGTGCTTAGCACCACTTTCAACAATATTTCAGTTGTATCGTGGCGGTCAGTTTTATTGGTGGAGGAAACTGGAGGACCACAGACTTGTCGCAAGTCACTGACAAACTTTATCATATAATGTTATCCATCTTTTCCTTATCGAGATTCGAACTCACAGCATCAGTGGTGATAGGCACTGCATGATTTATAGTTGTAAATCCAACTACCATACGATCACGGCCACGACTGCCCCATAAAGTTGGTCGTATAATAGTGTTTGTTGATCAAATTTCCGGGTTTTTTCATCATTTCATACAGTGTATTAAACAGTGGTCATTTGATATTATGATAATAATACTTTATTTTAGCATATTTCAATAAATACAAATAAACGTTAGAGAATACACCGAAGGTGAAATTGAAAATGGACAACCCAAGGAAACTGGCAACATAGGGTACACAAGACGAAGACAAACAAAACAAAGCACAGCACAATATATGTTGGACACCACTATGTGCAAACAAACACAAATATGCAATAAGACATGACCCCTCCTACAAACAACTGGAGGTAAAGACGAACCAAACATCGTTTTTGTGTGGAAGTCGTAATGGACATCACAACGCGGAACTCAGAACGTTAAGACATATATTAGGGGAAAAGTTGGACACCACTATATGCAAACATACACACATAACACAATGAGACATGACCCCTCCTACAAACAACTGGAGGTATTAAAAGACGAACCGAACATAGTTTTTATGTGGAAATCGTAACGACCAGCACAACACGGAACTAAAAACGCAAAGACACCTAACACATTTATAGGACAACACAGAAAACTAAAAATATGAGCAACACGGACCCATAAAAAACGGTGGTGAACTCGGGAGTTCACGAAGGGTAAGCAGTTCCTGCTTCTTATAACCCGAACTTTTACTCATGTATACAGTGAAGCCCGGTAAAGGTCTTGGCAGTAATAGAGGAAACAAAACATCCACGTAAAAAGTAAAAGATCCATTGTCATTTGAGATATGGATATTTCGTAACGGTCAACCAGATCGTGATGACGATTGTAGAATTTTGTAGCGATGACTTCAACCTAGGAACAACGTAGCCTTGTTTGAGTAGCTTTTGCGTCAGCAGCTGAGCTCTTTCCAGATAATTACTGTACTGTCCACAAGCTCTAGAATAACGTATGAATTGTGAAATGTAAACTCCATACGCTGGTGATGGATGCTGAAATATTGCTAATGATGAAAGGGAAGTTGACTATTGGAAAATTGAAGTCATTGCGTATGTCGTAGTGTTTTGTTTTTAAACTTCCTCCGTTGTCGATTTCAATCTGAAGGTCAAGGTAAGAAGCAGATTTATGCGTATCAGTAGTATCCTTAACTTCAAGCTCATATTTTGGAATACATGCGATGTAGATAATCACCAAATCGATAATTGGAAGTTGGAATTAAAGGTCTGGGATAATTGTCTGTCTTTTAAACTTGAAAAGCCCTTGAAGGAAGTCTGTATATTAAGCATGTAGAAACAAATCGTACCCATTGTAATACACATCTTTTGATGAAACACCCGCTCACCAAACAGGACAAATATGTTGTGATTAAAAAATCTAACATTTGAATGATCCCGTTCTTTTTAGATTGTGAATGGCTTTTGACAAAGTAAGATTTATCCTTACCAATAACAAGACACTGATACCATTGTTCTCTATTCTTGTTGGAGAAGTAACACTCAATCAATTCTTTAATTCTCGATTTTAGTATCGTATAATGGAATGGTGGTATATAAGGTCGAGAAATCAAATGTTTTAATGCTGTTACAAACATACTGAGATAGAACTTAAAGTAGAGAACATATAACATATGAATAAATAAAACACCATTGTCCCTTGTCCTCGGTAGCAGAGCCTGTTTAATAACAAAAACGTAGATATCTAATTTAGTGCGCACGATCCATTTCTGCAATAACTTTAATCAGGTACGTTCAAAGTCAAATGCAAAATATATTAACAGTCATTGGGAGTAAGTAAACCAAAGGGCATACACAGGATAGTCAAAATCGTCTGAGGTCACCCGAGGGAGGAGATAAACAATCCAAGCTTTGTACCTGTCCAAAATTTGGTGGACTTTGGAAATGAATTTCTTTGTTCTTCTGTGTAGATCAGAAGAAAATCTTGAAGATACCAAAAGGTAATCACAATCCGCAACTCGAAGAAGGACAGACAGCAATCACAATCCGCAACTCGAAGAAGGACAGACAACAACACAATGGCCAAAATAAAAAGAACAAAATGACAAACAACGATCGTTATAGCACTCCACAAAAACAAAAAAACAAAACAAAACAAAAAAAAACAAAAACATATTAAATCAACATAAATCGCACCGGACTCTGTTGTCCGCCATTTTGAATACGGGACTCTAATTACATATCATCTTGTATATATGAATATTTCCACGTTACTTGCTATTTTATTCAATCTTTGATAAAATGCCTATAGATAAACACATATACAATAATAATCAATCATTAAATGTACAGAATACATGCTGTAAATCGACGATATTGCTACCGGACTCTATATCCGCCATTTTGAATCTATGAACGATTGTTGATCACCTTGTATATTTCAATAAAAACCTATTATTTAGTATTTATTTTGTTGAAAATTATAAGAAATATATAAAAAACAACCAATACCACAGGAATACATCATTTAATATACATATAAACTAATATTAAGCCTCCGGACTCTACCATACTTCTCCGGACTCTTCCGGACTCTGTTTAGTAGTACCGCTCCGCCACTATATCCACCTCTACTTCTTCCTTGATATAACTTATTTCGGTGTGGTTTCCGGCGTTTTCCTTGTTTTGGATGCTGGCTTTGTACTCAAATTTTACATCTTGGTGTGCCCAGTATTTATCGAGCCTTATTTCAAATTGTCTTACATCCTTTGCATCAATTACTGATTGTGGCAGAGTATTCCATAAATCAACCATTCTGTTGGTTAAAGAAAATTTCCTTCAATTTATTTTGCAGAATTTCTTCTTGATTTTCTTACTATGACCCCTAGTTCGAGTGTTAGGGTCGAGGTCAAATATATCTTCTGTGACTTCATTGTCATAGATACCCGTGATAATTTTGAAAGTTTCAATCAAAGTTACATTTGATGAGATGTCCATTTTGTACTAGACAACATGCTTAGTTTGAATTTTTTAGTACTACATGTACCTAACTGAAACCAGAGGCTCTCAAGAGCCTGTATCGTTCACCTGGTTATAAAAAAAACCAATTGGTCCTATGTAAAAACTATGTCCTGCAGTGGTAGTCATCTTGGAATTACGATGAACATAAAAAACACAAAGTTTGTAAAGGACCTTCCAAAGATTGATTCACAGTTTAGGTTCAATCAGTGCAATAGCTTCAGAGAAGAAGATATTTCTGTATTTTCCCGATATGGTCCTGTGTTAATACTATGACCTGTGGTGGCAGCCATATTGGATTTCCGATCGGCATAAAAAACATAAAATTTGTAGAGGACCTTCCAATGATCATTTCTGGGCAGTTTGGTTTCAACTGTCCCAGTGGTTTCAGAGAAGAAGCGTTTTGAAAAAAAATTCCCATAGGGTCCAATGTTAAACTAAGTCCTGCCGTAGCCGCCATTTTGAATTTCATATCGGAACAAAAAACGTAAAGTTTGTAGAGGACCATCCAATGAACATTCATGTACAGTTTGGTTTTAATAATATTTGTAGTTTCTGAGAAGAAGGCATTTGAACATTTTCCCATAGGGTCCAATGTTAATCTATGTATTGCGGTGGTGGCCATATTGGATTTCCGATCGGCATAGAAAACATAAAATTTGTAGAGAACCTTCCAATGATCATTCCTGGGCAGTTTGGTTTCAACTGTCCTAGTGGTTTCAGAGAAGAAGCGTTTTGAAACATTTTCCCCATAGGGTCCAATGTTAAACTAAGTCCTGCCGTAGCCGCCATTTTGAATTTCATATCGGAACAAAAAACGTAAAGTTTGTAGAGGACCATCCAATGAACATTCATGTATAGTTTGGCTTTAATAATATTTGTAGTTTCTGAGAAGAAGGCATTTGAACATTTTCACATAGGGTCCAATGTTAATCTATGTCCTGCGGTGGCGGCCATCTTGGATTTCCGATCGGCATAAAAAACATAAAATTTGTAGAGGACCTTCCAATGATCATTCCTCGGCAGTTTGGTTTCAACTGTCCTAGTGGTTTCAGAGAAGAAGCGTTTTGAAACATTTTCCCCATAGGGTCCAATGTTAAACTAAGTCCTGCCGTAGCCGCCATTTTGAATTTCTTATCGGAACAAAAAACGTAAAGTTTGTAGAGGACCATCCAATGAACATTCATGTACAGTTTGGCTTTAATAATATTTGTAGTTTCTGAGAAGAAGGCATTTGAACATTTTCCCATAGGGTCCAATGTTAATTTATGTATTGCGGTGGCGGCCAACTTGGATTTTGGATCGACATAAAAAACATAAAATTTGTAGAGGACCTTTCAATGATCATTCCTGGGCAGTTTGGTTTCAATTGTCCAAGTGGTTTCAGAGAAGAAGCGTTTTGAAACATTTTTCCCATAGGGTCCAATGTTAAACTAAGTCCTGCCGTAGCCGCCATTTTGAATTTCATATCGGAACAAAAAACGTAAAGTTTGTAGAGGACCATCCAATGAACATTCATGTACAGTTTGGCTTTAATCATATTTGTAGTTTCTGAGAAGAAGGCATTTGAACATTTTCCCATAGGGGTTCCATGTTAATCTTGGATTTCCGATCGGCATAAAAAACAGTAACTTGGTAAAGGACATTCCAATGATCATTCATTTACAGTTTGGGTTCAGTCAGTTCATTAGTTTCAGAGAAGATCTTTGAAATTTCAGCCAATCAAAGCATATTATTGGCCCTGGCAGCCATATTGAATATCCGACTGGAACGAAAAACAGTAACTTTGTAGAGGACCATCCAAGGAACATTCCTGCTAAGTTCGGTTCCAATCGGCCAAGTGGTTTCGGAGAAGAAGCTTGAAATGTGAAAAGTTTACAGACGACAGACAACAGACGACGGACGCCAAGTGATGGCAATAGTGTGGGGATAGACATGTCGACCCACACGGTCACATTATCCCGATTCTGAAACCAACTAGTCGTTACTTTTTCTAATTAATGCTGCATACTTAGCGGCGTTACAACGAATACCAATTTTAGTCTTTGGTTTGACTCGAGAAGGGCTCAAACCCACAATCTACCACACTTGAGGTAAGCACGCTAACCATTGCACCACCGATACAGTATTCTATAAATAGATAATGATTGCAAATATATCATGACATAACTGCAGCTGGTGTCGTTGTGGTCATGATCATATGGTAGTTGAATTTACATCTACCTGTGAAATCAGTGCCTATCACCACTGTTAAGAGTTGCGAGTTTGAATCCCGTTCATGGCGAAGTGTGCTCTATACTAAATTAAGTGATACAGTTGGTCAGTGACGTAATTCGACAGATCGGTGGTTTTCTCTGGTTTCCTTGAGCTCCACCAATGAAACTGAGTTCATGACGAGGTGTACTCAATACAACATTATGTGGTTTTCTCTGGGTACTCTGGTTTCCTCCTCCAATAAAACTGTTCGCCACGATATAGCTGAAATATTGTTGAAAGTGGCATTAAACACCATAACCCGCACCTCCACAAAAATTGTCACAAAATAAAACTTTTATAACTATTTTATTCAATCAACATGCATTCTGACATCTGTCAATCATATTCTGGTCCATTTTACAAAATCTGATGAGTTTTCCAACATTTACAACCCATGGCAACTGTTAGTAGATATGTACAATAAACAGTAATATTTACATACAAAATTGTCTTGATACAAAAAAAAAATGACCTTTGATGGCGACACAAACAATTGTAGACAAAACAAAGCAATTTCTATATGAAACATTGAACATTTGTGTTTGAGTTTTTTTTGCCTCAAACTTGAGCATTCATATTAAACATACATCATACATATACCATCTTTGCCTTAATTTTGTTTCACCTACTTGCCTGAAAGCAAAAATTAGAAAAAAAATGTCTATTTATTCAAACAAATTATTTCATAATTTTCACTTGTCCGAATCCAGATTTATTTGTCCTGGGCTTTGGACAAGTGAGTGTTAGCATAAAGACTGCATATGTTTAAAATACAAAAAAAAAAAAAAAAATGCATTTCAAATTTTTCTCTCATTTTATTTTGAAGTTTAAGATTGAATGAGAAGAAAAAAAACATCTCAAAATCTGTGATAATTTTGTAATGTTTGAAAGTTTATCATAACGTTAATACTGTAAAATGGTTTTTTAATATATATTTTACATTTTCATTTCTCCACATCAAGTCATAACTGTAAGAGTATTACAAAATACCATAATGGTTTATTTTGTCTTCCACAAAATAGTTTTTTTTCTTAAATTTTAATTAACATATATAATTCATAAAAAAAAACCAGCATCTCATTTAGCTTATATCTACAATTAATAAATAAAAAATCACCAATGAATGCAAAATTGTTTACATTATTTTTCTTTTTGACTTTACGGTTTTGCTTCAAAGTAGCTTTTGATGCATAATTTCTCAACTGCATGTAATATGCAAATTAGTTTGTTGAACACTAATGGCAACAGAGATCTTTAATGATTTATAACACAATTAAATTAAATTTGACATAAAATGATGAATTAAGATTTTATGACAAATCAATAAAATCTGACGTAAGACAATTCATTGCCTTTTTTTAAGTACATGTATACTTTTATCTTAATATATATATGTGAAAAATAAATTAAATATAGGGTTTAACGAACAATGATGAAAATGAAAAAAATAAACCTGTAACAGGTAAATAAAATGAATTTAGTATTGGCAAAATCATGTCAAATGAAACAAAATTAATGTTTAAAACAACATTTTCTAACTCAATATCTCTTACATAGATAAATATCACAAAATAAATGACAAAAGGGGTTACGAAATCAATAAAACAAAAAACAAAAAATACCACACTGTTAGAATAGTTTCAAATTCCAATCGATAAATTGCAGGAACAGGAAAAATCAAAACCCCTAACACACATAAATACATGATCACTCGCTTACCTGGCTTGGTACAATTAGCTTATTATATTGTTCCAAGATGGCAATTTGTTTTGTCAATCAAAATTGCAGGACTACTGTTATTGTGAAAGGGTCAGTTCATGAATAAGTAGGTCATAAAAATTGCCAATACACCATGCAAATGACGTAAACATTTTTATCTATAATATAAGTTTAAAAATTGGAAATATCATTCTATGCAACACTTGTCAAGAAAATAAATCATAAAAAATAAATTCTTATATTACCAATTCAAAGATAACAGATTTTACTTATTAATATACAGCTAATATTATATTGATAAATTATTGAACAAGCTAATGAGGTGGACATGATTTTTTTTATCGTATACAAAAACACATACAGAGCAAGATATCTGACAAAATATATACTGCAAGCATAGAATTTCCATCACAAAAAACTATTTTTTTTAATTTTACATGTATAGACACAATACAAAATAGTGCACACGTGAACACACAAAATAACTTCAAGTATCAAATCGTTTCTTTAAAATAATAATTCTTGGAAGTAATTAAGACAACAATTCGTCACACAAACTGTGAGAAGAACAGTCAAAGACACATAAGTTTCAACATTTACAAATCATAATAGACCAAAAAAAAAGATTCTTTCTCACAAAATAAAACAGAAAGTTACAAAAACACACCATGTCATTCTATGTGAAAATTTAATACGTCTTTTTTAAGCTAAAGCCCATCTGTTCAGGTTTTTTAAGCTAAAGCCCATCTGTTCAGGTTTTTTAAGCTAAAGCCCATCTGTTCAGGTTTTTTAAGCTAAAGCCCATCTGTTCAGGTTTTGTTGATTGTGTTTATTTCTTTTTGGCCACTGGAAACTTAAGACATCAGGAGGCAAGATTTGGGATCCTTTTAACAGGTTAAACCCTGCCACTCTTATACTTATCCTAAACCAGGGCATAGACTTCCATTTTGGATTTTGTCTTTGTCATGTTGGTGTTAGGAAGTTTCAGATTTGAAAGGAGTAGTTAGCATGGTTGCTTTATTTGGCAAATATTCACAATTTTATTTTTCATAAAACAGGGATGATTCTGGTTAGAAAATATAACAACTGAAAATCAATTAAAAAATAGCTGAAACCATCGACACCCTTTTCAAAATGGTCATTTCTGACTTGTTCTGACTTTATCTTGAAACATTCAGAATTTTTTTTTCAGAGGAAAGTATCTGATATCAGTTAAATAACTGAAAAAATAATCCCAGATACAATAAATACATGTAAGTACATTGTTGTAACTAGTTTCATTAAAATAAAGAAACACTTCTCAGAAAAAAACTATATTAAATCCAGACATGAAGTAACTATGACAATAAAAGACAACTGAAGTCAATATCATTTGTTGGCTATCAAATTTGTGAATTCCGTGGTTCATTGAATCTATGAATTTATGAAACAAATTGGTAATAATACTAAAAATCATATTATTCACGAAATTTGGAATCCCTCAGCCAGTGAATTACTCTGAAATCAAGAAAATTGGTATAAGCAAACTAAAATTCTTTCACAATAACTGAAGCAAAACATTTATCAAACCTGATCATAGACATAAAACTTTCGAGTACATTTCTATTGGTACTTGTACTTGCAAAACAGCCAGACAAAACTGTATAACTATTCTTGCCTTCCAAATATCAAAAAAATAAATCACTCGTAACCAAATGACGTGAATTCGTGAATTACTGCATTGTACTTGTTACTCGTGCTTTATTTTTGATATTCTGAATGCATACGTAGTTAAATGGTACTATAATAATTAACATAAGTTCTTTTATCATTTCTAAAGGATATACTGTGAAAGTACTTTAATTCATTGGCACCAATTTTCGTGGTTTCTACAAAACGCAGTGATCCATGAGTTCTTGAATTTGTGGTTTCAAACACTACAAGCAACAGTCAATGGGCAAATTGTATTTCGTTGGATTTTAATTTTCGTGTTTTAAGTGAACCACGAAATCCATGAAAATTAGAACCCACAATTAATAATGATTTCACAGTATAAAGTGTGAATTTTTTGCATTAAGTACAGACAAGAAAATAAACCATCCATAGATACATGGTATATATATAAAGAGAAACTAGATAAAGATGTATTTACAACCATACTTAAGTACAACTGTACTGTATCATATATGTACATTTCAATAGAACAATAGCATTGAGAAATAGATGCCAAAGAAATTTACACTTAACAGATATTTACACATGTACAACTATTTAGCACTATTTGTTTTTCCTTCATCGACATAATTGCATATATAGTTTTCATCACTTTCATATCTTCATCATCATTGATTACCGATGGTTGATAAAACTTTGATAATCTCCACTCAACAGCCACAACAATATTTCAGTTATATCGTGACGGTCAGTTTTATTGGTGGAGGAAACTGGAGTACCCAGAGAAAACCATCGACTTGTCGCAAATAACTGACAAACCTTTTCACATAATGTTGTATCGGGTACACCTTGCCATGAACAGGGTTCGAACTCACAACTTTAGTGGCGATAGGTACTGATTGCAGGGATAGTTGTAAATCTAACTACCATACGATCACGACCGTTCCTGAAAGTTTTATGAGCCAGTATTTACACATATTAACTCAAGAAAAGTATAATACATTTACAACTTAAACAAGTTGAAATAAAAAAAAATCTTCGCTTAAACTTTATTCAGTAATTTATAGATAGTAAAACCTGTATTTAGAGGTCGTCTTTGGAACAACGATATAGTGGCCTCATAAGACAAGTGACCTCTTAAAAGAGGTTTAATCCATATGAAATTTTCTATGGCAGGACAAAACAAAGGTGTCCTTTTAATACAGGTAACTGCATGGGCAGGTTTGACTGTATGTTATAATATTATTAAATTGAAAACACAAAAATGAAAACTGAACACTATCCAAAATATGGCTGTATCTGAACAAATAACTTGTGTAGCATACTAAATTCATATTTAAATATTACCCATAATGCAATTTACATGTACACTATGTTTCCCAACAAATTACATGTACATGTATGCTGCTTGCAAGTAAGCACACCAAGTTTTAATACCATAGAAACACACTGCAACTTAACTATTAAAAATAAAACAGGCAAAATATATATATACATACTTGTATGAAAGGTTTGTAATTGCAAAATGGCGAAAAAATTATTGAAATTCTTAGAAGTTCATTATAGGGATATGGCTTGATCTTTCACCTTCAATTCAATGAATAATGAATAATGGCGGAATAAATAAAATGAGTCATTATCATCTAGCCTGTATACAATGAATGGAAATTTAATATTAATGGGAATGTTCACTTACAAAGAAAAATTTTAAGGTAGTGGATAAAAAAAATTAAGAATTTATATTTTGCTAAAGTAAAAGAAATATTTTGTTTTTTTCGACTGTCAAATCATACTATATAGATTTGAAAATGTTAGTCATTTGGAATCGCACAGGCTGCTGTAAATGACACTGTTTCAACACATGTTATGTGAATTTACCAGTTCTGTCAAAAACGTAATTATTATTTATAGCTATTAATTTTTAAAACATTTGTACTTAAAAAAAACCCAACAGAAAATGTAGATTACACATGACAATTTAAGACACATGTAGGACTATTAACACAAATAATGTACATTCAGCTTTTGCAGTTCTGTAGAGAGGGGTCACATCAGAGGTCATCTAAAAGTGCATTTTTGACATCCCAGACATTAATTCATATTGTCTATATTTTAAACATGGCACTAATTGAGGAATATACACTTACACAGTATTTTTCAATACTTTCTACATTCATACTTTCATAACAGCAAAATAATTCAAACATGTAGTTTACTGCAACATATTTTTACAGGTTTCGATACAAAATCACCTAAGATAATACAAATTTTACAACAATTTATACATCATCAAAAATGTATGGGTCTTTCACGAAAAAGACGAGATGTGCCTCCCGTCCATCATTAATGTACAAAATGAGAAAGTTGAAAAAGACGCTAACTAGGACATGAAACATAAAATAAAAAAATAAAAAAATCTATAAAGGGGATAAAAAAAATAGAAGGAGCATGTACATCTGTAGGTTATGAGAAGGCAACACAATAAATGAACTTTTCTTTTTAGGTATAATGTAGTTGATTTTGGTGATTTTTTTGCTCAGATATTTTTTTACGAGTGCATTAAATAAATTAATTAACACTAATTATCGAGTTTTATTATCATGAAAACATATCTCGAACATAAATTCCTGTTTGTAAAACAAAAATGCCGATGGAAAACCTGCACACGGTCATGCAAGACTTTTAACCGATTCTGCTAGAAAGAGAAACAGGAAAGTTTTGGCGAATTATAATGAAACAAGAATTAACATAGGCCACCTACATGGATGGAATTGAAGGAAGCGTTGAGAATTCAAACACATGCTTAAGTGTAAACATCAGTGCCATTGTGCATGTAGTTTGGAAATTGGGACATGCATAATTAATGATGATGGGAGACAAGCTGCATACAAAAACGACAAAAATACACGTTATACTCCTTTTGAAGGTAAATATTAACTTTCAATGCAAAAAAACTTTAAAAAAAATTAACAAAATCAATGACATTATACCTTCAACATACATGTACATGTTTTTAAACAATAACATACAAACAAGCTAATACACTCAGTCTTTCTTTACAAATTGAACAATTTGTCCAGGATGGAACTTTTTGATATGAGGAGCAACTTCCCCCATTGATAATGGTACGATACTTGTACAATACGGACATTTAAACAAAGCTGGCTGTGCAGGTACTTGATTACTCGACATGAGTTTGGGACTTTGAGGTCGTTGTCCCTGATTAAGTGTTTGTGTATACGGAGGTGGTGGTCTACCGTAGATTGGATTATACATTCCTGGTCTGTTGTACATGTTAGGATTGTATTGTCCCAGTTGTTGCACTCTCTGTGGTTGCATATTATGCATTTGTGAAAAGTGATTCGGCCGTATTTGGGGAGCCTGCGGCGGTCTCACTGGTTGCAAGTTAAATATCTGAAATGCGTCCGGTGACATATCTTCGATATCTTCGGAGGTGTCAGGCTGACTATTGGGAGTTGAAGTTCTTGATAAATCAAGTGGTGCACCCCCTTCTGTAGTCTGACGCCCTTCATTAATCGTGGGCGATGTTGCAGATGTTCGTCGTATTGGAACAGATGGCACTTTAAGAACGGGTCGACCTTGTGGCGGTGGAGGCGATGTGTTCATCGCCAGGGTATGACTCTGAGGATGTGGATGGAGTCTATGTACTTTATCACTCATTGAAAAGTTTGCACTCCTGATTGCTGCAGAAGACTGTACAGGGTGAGTAGATGCTTGTGAAATACTTTGATTGTCTTGAAACCTGATAAGAGGAGGTGGTCCTCTCATAAGAGGAGGTGGACTTGAAATTCGTCTTCCATCGCTTGGTAAATGCTGCACTGTATGTGAAGTAGCTACATGATCCATATTTTGTTGTTGTTGCGGAATATGAACAGGTCTTGATTTCCGCATTGCCGATTTGTTCATTGGTGGAATAGAAACAGGTGGTTTTATATTTGATTGTGCATGCATGGGCATAGATGCCATTGCTGGACCAGGCATTCTTACTGGTCGATTCTGAATCATGCCAGGAAACACTGGTTGCATTGGAGCTCGTAAAGCATGAATTGGGGGTCTCTGATGATAAACTGGCATCGTTCTTTGAGTTTGAGGTCTATTTTGGGCAACAAGCATACCATTATCCTGCATTTGTCTGCCTTGAATTCCTTGCTGTGAAGTAAGAGGTAGCGGAATTTGTTTTTGCAACGGGGCCTTATTTTGTGCATGTTTATCTTTAATAAGGCACTGCACTTTCGTAAACAAATTCTCTTCGATTGCAAGCGATAAAATAATGTCATCAGTATTTTTATTATGAACTGTTTTAATATGATTGAAGACAACTTCCTCTTCTTTCGCGCGGAATCGTTTACAATCGGGACACACGTAAACAAAGACTTCGTTGTGTTCCTTTTCTAAATGTTCATATATATAATCTAACGAAGGCATGTGTCTCTTACACTTTAAACATTTATAAATATTTTTCTCTATTAAATATTTTCCATTGACTTTCTGTGTGTCCCCAATGGGCACTTCAATTGTTCGTAGATGTTGTTTCGCATCACCTGACAATGCCACAGGTGGACTACGCGTGTCAGGCGATGGATGGAATTGCTTAATATGTTTATGAATGTCAGGTTCTGTCGCACCTTCATATTGTCTACAAAACGGGCATAGAAAGAGTCGTGGTATATCTTTATGTCCCGTACGTAAATGTTCGACCATCGCTGATAATACTGGAGCATGTACATTACATTTCTCACATTTGTATGTTGTAGTTGTCTCTTTTAATTTTGCAGTGTCAATATTTGCCGACTGAGAAGATGGAATTCTCTGTGGCATTGGAAGAATTGGTCTATGTGATTGCAGAACGCTTTGCAAAGTAGATGTCGGTACCAGTAATGGCGGACGATGCACTGTTTGAACTGGCATTTGACCTGAATATGGAGGAACCAATTTACCAATGATAGCAGGTTCTCCCCAAACATTTTTGGCAAAGTCACTTCCTCCTTGCAGACTGACAACGTCAACGATTTTGAGACCCATATCATTTCCATTATTGTCTTCCGTGTTCTTTTCTCCACCGCCGGAATTTCTGAAAGAGAGATAGAAATATGTTAATTACGGCATTAACGAATTTCTCAATTACTGGATATGCACCATTTTTATCAAATAACAAGATAATTTGTTTTCTTAATTACTATATACCGTATATGCCTTAATAAACCTAAGTTGCATAATCAGTACTATAAATGGGATGAATGAAAATTTGCTTAGACATCTTGGTGATATGGATCTACATGTATATCTCTATTTCTATTTAATATACAGTGTTAGACATCTTGGTGATATGGATCTACATGTATACATGTATCTCTATTTCAATCTAATATACAGTGTTAGACATCTTGGTGATATGGATCTACATGTATACATGTACATGTATCTCTATTTCTATCTAATATACAGTGTTAGACATCTTGGTGATATGGTTCTACATGTATATCTCTATTTCTATCTAATATACAGTGTTAGACATCTTGGTGATATGGTTCTACATGTATATCTCTATTTCTATCTAATATACAGTGTTAGACATCTTGGTGATATGGTTCTACATGTATATTTCTATTTCTATTTCATATACAGTGAAACCTGTCTAAAGCAAAACCTTCTTGGGACCAGCTTTTGTGCTCGGAATAGACAGGTGTTTTATACAAGTTAAATCAATTAAGAAAGATTTCCTAAATTGAGACTTTAATTAAACTTCGGCTTATACAGGATTCTGTTTTATTCAGGGCTCAGTTTTAAACACGTTTCACTACATATCAATTTCATTTGTATTGTGAGTGTTACGTAATTTGTGATCACCCAAGATGCATCAGAAAGAAAGCAAATAGATTAAACGGAGCAAAAAATGTATCAGAATCACTAAGAAGAGTGATATGTCTATCACAGTGATTTGTCACACTACTGTATATACATGTATTTGAATGTCATGTAGCTCACTGGAACTATAGTCCATGGATAGACATGTCGCTCTACTCTGTCGTTATACTCGGAAACATTTATTATCCTGATTTCAAGCCAACCAGTCTTTGCATTTACATAGTCTTGATACAGCTGTGTGCTTAACAGAGATGAAGCAAAGCCCAATTCTATAGTCTTTATGTTGACAAACCACAGCTCAAACCCACGATCTACTGCACTTGAGACAAGCACGACTAATTGAGCATTACACCACTGACACTGTTTGTGTTGTAATATAAGATTGGACTATCTCCCGCCATCTGTCCATGTTTGCATCATGACAGTGACTTTTTCATGATCAAATGAACACATTTATTTTGCTAATCTAAATTAAGGAGTTAAGGTTATGGTGTTTAATGCTATTACAACACTATTTCAGTAATATCGTGGCAGTCAGTTTTATTGGTGGAGGAAATCAGAGTACCTGGAGAAAACCACTGACATGTCGCAAGTCACTGACAAACTTTATCACAATGTTATATTTTGTACAACTCGACATGAGTCATTTAGGTGTCTTAAATTAATATAAAATTTGTTCATGCCACAATATACAATGTAGCTGAAATACTGCAAAAGTTGGCGCTAAACACCAATCAATCAATCTCGACATGAGCGGGAGGAATTTGAACTCACCACATTTTTTTTCCATTTTGTGTAACTACCCAAACATAGTATGTACAGACGATGCCAAGTTGTCTGATTCATTATTTTTGTTTATTTGAACAATATGTTTAAATTGATTAATACCTTTAAATTTAGACAGGTCGCCCCACTCGGACACATTATCCTGATTCCAAGCTAAGCCAGCCAGTCTTTGATTTTACTCCTTAATGCTGATTGCTTAGCGGAGAAGCAACAAATACCAATTTTATAGTCTTTGGTTTGATCCGATCAGAATGCGAACCCACGATCTACCGCACTCAAGGCGAACACACTAACCATTACACCACCGATGCGGTTGAAGACATACATGTACATTACCTTTCTGCTTAAAAAATGAAATGAAATAAAATACCTATTACTGTCTGTTGTGCATCTTCCCATTTCATTAGAAGATGAAGAACCAAACATCTGTGCCAGCTGTTCAATACCATCTGGTTCCCTGTGAACTGGTACAACAGTCTTCCCACCAACAGGAGGAGTGTTCCGTTGTGTTGTAGCAGCTGCCATTTCTTCATCTGTCTCCATGGTTGTACTATCTGCCTCTGCACTGGTTTTCTCTGGTACAGAATTTGATTGGGATCCCTTTCCCCGATTCTTTTTTCCAGCAAAAAGATCACTCATTCTTTCAAAAATATTTCCTTTGTCTCCATTGGTCAAGGATTTTTCAATTGTTTTTCTGACATCATAGAAGTCTGGTAAACTTTTGTATGCGACAGGCTGATCTGGATGTTCTACAGAGAAGTGCTTTGCAATTCCTTCACCATGTCGATAAACAGCTTCATTACACACGGAACAAATGTACTGTATGAGCTCTCTATGCCTTTCTTCCACATGTGCATTAATATCTGGTACCTTGCTCGAGGAATAGTCACAATGGCAACAACAGAAGCAACCAGTTGAACTGTCATTGATGTTTCGCGGAAGTCGTACACTTATTATCAACGATTCTGACGAATGCTGAACGTCCTGAATGTCTGCTTGAATAACATTAGAGTTGTCTGCTCCTTGTGGAACATTTATTTCTTCATAAAAATTGCTTTCCTCGACAGGTACGACTGCAATGATTTTAGGTTCTTTATCGGGATGAATTTTTTTGGAATGATTAAATGCCATGTTTCGATTGGAGTAAATCAATTCACAATGAAAACATTTAAATGGCACGTCGTTTATGTGAATGTATATATGTGATTCCATGATGTTTCTCATTTGAGATTTGAAGTCACAATTTTTGTCCCTACATTTAAATCGATATACATTGTTTCCATCCAAGGGCATCTGAAAATTAGTGTTCTCTGAAGTAGAAGGATCAGAGATGGTTTTCCCTTTGGAAACATCCTTCATTCCGTCAAGTTTAACAACTTTATCTGGAGTTGGTGAAATTTCATAACCTCCTTCCTTCAAACCTAATGTTTCAAATTCAAACTGTTCTCTTGGTATCAGACTTTTCGTTGGACTCATTTGCTTTCTGGCTTTGTTTCTTGATGCCGTCCATTTGTGACCTTTATATCGTCTTTTACCTTTCTCTTTCTGTTTTATTTTTAACCTTAACGGAGGCACCATGAAAGATTTAGAGCCACTTTCAGTTGGTTCCGGACTTGAAACTATCTCTGCTGTCAGCTTAGCAGAATAATTGTATGACTTTGCCTGTTTTCTAGCCGTTGCTGGCCTTTTAATTGGTGGAGGAATGCCTTGAGATAAAGAGGGAGTAGCATTATCAGCTGCTTCATTTAATGTTGAATCTAACATCACATTAGTATCATCGATTAAATTGGTATCCTTATTCATAGGATCTAATTCTAACTTTTCGCTACTTTCATTTTCAGTCATAGGTTCCTCTTCAGTGGTCGATAATTCATCTATATCGGGAATGGTGTCACATTTTTCTGAATTTTCATTCATTTTCAAATATTTTACGAAGTCAATTAAAACAACTGAACATGGTCTACATTGATGTATTGGCTCAAGTGTGAATACTTCCGATTTTTCGGGTGAAACTGATTCCATGTGTTCCGATGTTGGTTTTGGAGGAGACACATGTTCCATTTGTTTAGGGGGAGACAACTGCTCAATTGTTTGTCTCAGTAATTTATTTTGGAACATTTTCTTTTGTTTTTCTTCCCTTCTGATTGCTCTTTGTGTTTCTTCCAACATATATTGTCTTTCCTCCATACTATGTTTCATTGCAATAATTTCCAATGGAGATCGTGAAGCTTTTTTACGTAACTGGAACACTCGCTTCGTCTCGGTTTTGCCAAAGGCTTCAGGAGATGCAGTGTTCGAGTCCTGGAGTTCTGGTTCTAACATGCCTGATTTTGAATCTGATTCTAATTCTTTCTTCCGTTTTCTTTTAACCTGGGAGTCACACGTCTCAGGTTCCATTAGCGTACTTTCGTCCATTAAATTATCTGACATACCAACGTTTTCATCAGCCTCAGTGTCATTGACTACGATTTCTACGGTTTTACGATGCATTTCATCCTCTCTGTTTTCTTTTGATTCAAGTTCTAGAGCCTTTGTTTCCTTATCACTTGTTTCTATCATGTTAATATCTGGTATAGGACCAATTTTTTCTTCTCGGTTCTTTATTTCAATAGAGTCTATTTTGAAATCATTATCACATGTTTCTTTTAACTTGTTGTTAAGTACGATATCGTCTGATGGTTCAGTGAAAAACGACTGTCCTGGTTTTTCAGAAATATTTATTTCTGTTCTGTCAGAAATGACAGCTGCGATATCATTTTCCATTTTGTCTTTATTTTCTTCGGCATTTATGTTACGCTGAACAAACTTTTCTTCCTCAGTATTTTTCGTCAAACTTTCTTTTTCCAAAGTTAATTCTGGGTTATTTTCCATATTAATCTTATTAATACCCTCATTATCACTCTGATCAGGCATAGAGGATACTTCACTTACAATTTTACTATCGGTCAAACTTTCTTTGAAATCAATATTCGTTCCACTTAATTCAGTTTTTTCCTCATCATTTCCTAGTATATGACTGGTACCCTGAACATCATTAACAATTTTAGAGTCCAGTTTTCCACAAACATTAACTAAAAGATGTTCTAGAACTTCCATGACTACAGACTCTGTTCCTTTAACATTATAATCGCTAGGTTCATTTAATTCGGTGTTGTCCAGCTTTGCAACAGACACTGAAGATGATACGAGTTTCTCACTTTCTACAACATCTGGTCTTTTATTGTTCTCCAGCTGCTCACTGTTACCCTGATGTAACACTTGTTCATCTATAGATAGATTTTTAATCTCGCCGCCATTAGTGACAGGTGGTGGTTCCGACTGATTGACAGTTTTAGAGGTGGCACTCCTACCTACGTTTGATGCCGACGAGACTTCATTTGTATCAACACTTGCTACATTGTTCACACGGTGTGCGTCTTCTACACTAATCTCTCCATTAATTTCCATTTTCTCTTCAACTTTATTTTCAACTTCATTAGAAGAACGTAACACACATTTATTGACAACACTATCATTTTTTCCAGTGATATTTTCATCTGATGGGGTTTGTTTTTCTAGTTCATTTGTTAAATTCTGAGTTTTAATACTGGAAGAAAAGTCATTGTTACATTCTTTTGTGGATATTCCCACTGATCGAGATTTTTCCTCTAGTACCGAATCCTGAACTTTCAAAGAATTCTGTTCAGATTGTTGTTCACTGTCAATATTTTTAAGAGAATCTGCTCTATCTAAATTTTCTGACTGTTTGAGCAGTCGATCTTTGGAATTGAGTGTGTCCTTATTATCATGATTATCCTCGTGTGTTACGTGTTTTAACGACATATTTATTGTTTCTCTAGTATTTTCTGTTTCCATAGAACAGTCTTCTTTTGCATTGTCTACGCTTTGTATTGAAACATTGTCTTCTCTTTTGGTTGGTTCAACTGAAGTTTCCTGTTTCTCCTGTGAATCTACTATTTCAGAATTCTCAATTACAACTTTAATGACAACCTCATTCTCCTTAGTATAATCATCATTAATGTCCTCAATTTTAACCTCCTCTTTCAATTCTGATTTCACTGCTGTATCTTTGCTGCTATTAGTGTCAATATTTTCATTCACACCAACACCATCTAATTTATTACCCAGTATTATTTCATTTTCATCCGAAGGCGGGTTTTTAATTTTAACAAAATATTTTCCTCCTGGTCCAATTATTGTTAATCTTCCTGTTGTATTTCTGCTGATAAATGGATGTTTTGTATTAACGAAATCTTTTTTCTTAACTTTAACTTCAGTTTCATATTTCTTCGATAATATTTTGGGTGGTCTACCTTTCTTTCGAGGTATTTTCACGTCTTTTTCTGTTAAGCATTTTTTATTCAAAATAACTTTTTTTTCCAAGTCGTCCCTGTCTCTAGTTTCATCAGATTTTGTCTTTACTTTTGTACACTTATTTCCACTATCATTTTTCTGTTCATAATCACCTTTTGTGAAATCCAGTCGTGAATCTGTTAGTTCAGAATCCGTCATATCTGCCCAACTATCGTCGAATGACCTTATAGTGGAAGAGTCATCATCATCTTTACCTCGCATTTGTTTCCGTAGCGATACTTCATCCAACAGTTCAAATTCACCGCTTAATGTTCGTTTTCTTTTCTTAGGCACACGCTGTGCATTTAAATCCTTATAATTTCTTGTTTTCATACTATCTTGGCTTCTTAATAGTTTTGCTGGTCCTAATTTAATTCCCCTGTTATGGAACATTTTTCGCTTCCTCGCTTTTGATGATACACTACTAAGATTAGAGTCAATACTTTCGTTTTCAGAGTCTATTAAATTATTATCATTCAACTGATTAACCAATGACAAAGTCCCACTACATACAGCTTGCTTTGTATGTTCATTTAGAACCAATTTATTTAACGTTTGTCTATTTAATGATGTCCACGTTGGGCCTCTGCCTCTAGCACCTCGAAACCTTCCCGCCGAATTTCCAATTAGATTTTGGTTTTCGGCTGAGAAGGAATCTGCATTACTTATACCTTCATTTGTCCTATTACCAATATTTAAATGTTTCCATTTAGGACGACCTCTCCTTCCTCTATGGGAATTCCCCTGTCCAACTTGGAGCTTTAACATTTCTAGTTGTGTTGCTTCAGTTTTTAAAATAGAATCGTCACCTGCATGAACGTCTTGATATTGACTTGAACCGGCAGAAAAAGAACTAGAACTTTCATTGACATCGCTATCCTGAAAACTTTTCCAGCGACCTCGTCCTCGTTTTAAATTACCTCTGCCTCTTCCACGTCGTCTTTCACTGTCTATTTGTTCTTTTAACATTTTGAGTTTGTCTTGGTTATTGCTTACTGTTGATTGCTCATTCATTTCATCAGGCAGTGTTTCCGAGTTTGTATCACTTACAGGTGTTGCTGAGTGATATTCACGAATTCTCTTTATTCCACTACGACCTTTACCCTTTCCTCTTTCAATATGACGTTTTAAAATTTCTAGTCTCTTTATTCGGATATTTTTTGATAAAATTGTATTTCTTTTCCCTTGTTTTGATCCTGTTTTGTGTGTGTTGCCTTCAGACAATGATAAATCTGGTTTCTCATTCAAATTGCTATTCAATCCTATTGAAATTGAGTCGTCATCTTTTTCATTTACTTCGGTCGACGGTTCAACTACTTTATTGTCACTGAGTCTGTCTATGCTTACATTGGATGAAACAGAAGTGAGATTCGACTGTTTTTCAGACTTCACAAGTTTCGGTCGTCCAGGTTTTCTTTTTCCTGTGATTTCTTCAGTTTTACCGTCTTTATTGTCAGATTTTTTAAGCACGTCGGTAGGTTTTGGATTTTTTGTTTCTTTCTTTTGCATTGTACTTTGGGGCAATGAACCTTGACTTGTAAGATCTTTTTCTTGAGCAGTTGCAAGTCTTTTGCCAACTTTGTTCGCTTGTTTCACGCCTGATTTGTTAAATTTCCACTTGACTGGTGCTCCTGATTTATCCTTACTAAGATTGTTTAACATAGCAACAATTTTCTTGTGACTTTTGGAGGTCTTTGTTTTGCTTCTTGTGATCAGTTTTGTAGCTATTTTGGAGGTTATCTGAAACGGAAAAAAAAAGTTTAACAATTATACAAAATTTAATAGAATTAACACGGTGTGTTTTTGAAGAGTTTGTGTGGCTCAATCATCCGTGTTCTGTGTATTGTTTTGAGGTTCATTGTTCGTCCTTCTTTGATTTACAGATCACTGATTACCCCCTTTGGCATCTTCAACCTTTTCTTTATATTTAATACCATTGTTACTGCATTTTGTCACAACCAGCTGTTACCTAAAAATAGACAATGGCTTAAGCTCATTAAGCTCGTTATTTAATTACCATGTTTACAGCTAATTTCACAATTTTGTAATAGGTTCAATATATACTGTACATGTACATCTAAGAAATCTTATAAAGTATCTGTCTAGTTGAATCTCTATGTGCTGTGTAATTCCAGATATTTTTTTCTAACTTTTTTTTTCTTATATTTGACTTTGTTCTAGTACATTAACCAAGTTTACTGGTAAATTAATAAATGCAAAAATGTTTATATGTTTTTTGGGCCAAAATTTCATTGTTTTTTAACAACGACCATGTCTTCAGTTAAATTGCATTTATTATTGGGATTTGTCTCTTCTTACGATTTTTCAATTGGATTTTGGAACTGTTCCGACAGTGTGGTATTTTTTTTTATTTTTTTTTAGTACATCACTTGTGAACAGTGAATCAGGAGTAATTCTTTAATGCTAAGTAAGAAATTTTTCAGCTACATTTTGTATATCATGGCAAGAACAATTTACATTTTTTTTGTACTAGATCAACACGATCAGTTGGATTTCTTCATAGATAGTGTTAGCTCACGGAAACAACAGTCTACAGAAGACAGACAGAGTCATAGTGTTAGCTCACGTAAACAACAGTCTACAGAAGACAGACAGAGTCATAGTGTTAGCTCACGGAAACAACAGTCTACAGAAGACAGACAGAGTCATAGTGTTAGCTCACGTAAACAACAGTCTACAGAAGACAGACAGAGTCATAGTGTTAGCTCACGGAAACAACAGTCTACAGAAGACAGACAGAGTCATAGTGTTAGCTCACGGAAACAACAGTCTACAGAAGACAGACAGAGTCATAGTGTTAGCTCACGGAAACAACAGTCTACAGAAGACAGACAGAGTCATAGTGTTAGCTCACGGAAACAACAGTCTACAGAAGACAGACAGAGTCATAGTGTTAGCTCACGGAAACAACAGTCTACAGAAGACAGACAGAGTCATAGTGTTAGCTCACGGAAACAACAGTCTACAGAAGACAGACAGTCATAGTGTTAGCTCACGGAAACAACAGTCTACAGAAGACAGACAGAGTCATATTGTTAGCTCACGGAAACAACAGTCTACAGAAGACAGACAGAGTCATCCAGTCTTTGTTCTTATTTCTTAATGCTGCATGTTTAGCGGGGAATCAGCAAATAATAATTCTATAATCTTTGGCTTTACCCGACCTGGGATCACAGCCACAGACAATATACTGCCATGTATACCATATATGACTACACACTTAAATACATGTAGATTTGTATATCTTGGGACTTATTATATTTTGATAATATATAAAAAAAAAATAAAAAAAAATAACAATTTTGGATTGAATTTATTGCTTATGACCAACAGATTGGCAGTAATGTCTTTGACATTTTTGAATTCCGACTTCGGTCAACCCATATTAATAAGGTTCATTTCCTAATTGTTATGTTTTTTTTTGCTAAATCTTCAAGATGTACTTTTCATGAAACAATGGTTCAAGCTTCACTATTGTCAAAATATTGTATCTACAAAAAGAATTTAATAAGATTAATGTTTATATTGAGTATAGTACAGTCAGAGACATACCATGATAAATCACTGTGATAGACATGTCACTTTTCTTAGTGATACTGATATATCTTTTGATCTGTTTAATCTATTTACTTATTTTGATATTCTTTTGGGTGATGATAGTAAGTAACACTCTAAATGTAAAAGAAATTTTAAAAATATATTTGACAGAACAAAAGATATATCCAAATCACCAAAATGATTCATATGTATATCGCTGATTTATCACGTTATGTCTCTGACTGTACTGTAGTTTTAAATCTTGAATATTAAACTGCACTAACCTTCATATAATTATATGAAACTTGGACAGAAGCTTTAATACTTTAGACAGATAATCTGTACCTCTTGTGGTTATTTTTGGCTAATGGTACTACATGTATGTTGACTGTAATATTTAGTTTTTTTTAAACTTGAATAATTTCATCAAACTCTCTATAATTTGATGATTGAATTTGACTAGAAGCTACTTTACAATATACATTTTACCAAAAAGTCCAAATTATCTTCTCACTTCCAGATTAAAAAGTATGTTAAAACAGGGTACAACTTTTGACTTCACAGAGTCATCAGATTCTGATCTACATTTGTATACATGTCTTAGAGCAAATAAATTAATTTTAGAGTCACATGTCATTTAATACGTGTTTTGATTGGTTTAAAAAGTTGAGGTTATTTGTCAATGAATGAAATCTAAAAATAGATGTTGGTCTCAATGCGTCACGTGCCGTTGTCATCAGTTGATTTTCTTTAAATGGGGCACCTTTGGGGTTATTTAAATTTATTTCCGATTATTTGCCTTATTTTGAAAAAATAAATATATTTTTCAATATTGTAACAAAACTAGAGGTCAGTGGGCTGAGCCTGTGTCACTCACCTTTCATTCTGCTTTGAGGAAACTTAATACAGAACCTTCCATACATGTAGATGCTTCCTACCAAGTTTCGGTTCATATGGCTAAGCAGTTTCAAAGGAGAAGATTTTTAAGAAATCGACCAATCAGAAACAAGAATTGCATGTGGTCGTCATGTTTGTAACCGATCGGGAAGAAATGAGCAATCTTCATAGAGGACATTCCATAGATGCTTCCTACCAAGTTTCGGTGGTAGCCATGTTTGCTACCCGATCGGGACGAAATGCGCAATCTTAATAGAGGACATTCCATAGATGCTTCCTACCAAGTTTCGGTTCATTCGGCCAAGCGGTTTCAGAGGAGAAGATTTTTAAAAATCGGCCAATCAGAAACAAGAATTGCATGTGGTGGCCATGTTTGGTAATGGATCATAACAAAATGTGCACTCTTTCGAGAGGACCTTCCATAGATGCTTCCTACAAAGTTTCAGTTCATTTGGCTGAGGGTTTTCAGAGGAGAAGATTAAAATGTGAAAAGTAAACAGATGACAGACACCAAGTGATGGCAAAAGCTCATATTGTCTTTGGCAAGGTTTGCTAAAAAAAATATTAAAATATGAATACCTACTTGTAATGTATAGAATAAACATGTTACACTATATCAGCATTAGTTAATTTCTACGGGAGATAATGGCAAGAGTTATCTTTCTTTTAACAGGGAAGATTTTTTAGAAATCAACCAATCAGAAACAAGAATTGCCTGTGGCGGCCATGTTTGTTAATTGATCGGGACAAAATTAGCAATCTTTATAGAGGACCTTCCATAGAAGCTTTCTATCAAGTTTCGGTTCATTTGGCCAAGTGGTTTCAGAGGAGGAGATTTAAAAAAATCGGCCAATCAGAAACAAAAATTGCCTGTGGTGGCCATGTTTGTTAATGGATCGGGACAAAATGTGCAATCTTTAGAGAGGACCACCCATAGATGCTTCCTACCAAGTTTCGGTTCATTTGGCCAAACGGTTTCAGATGAGAAGAATTTAAACTAGAGGTTCAGGTGAGCCTATATCGCTCACTTGACATAAATAAGTCCTCTTAAGAATGTCTGCATGCCGAATACATCTAAGTTACTATTCAAATCCCATACTGCCATAGGGTTCTATGTTAAAACTATGTCTGCTCATGGCAGCCATCTTGGATGGAGGTCGTGGTCACCGGACACAATTTTGAAAGTATACTACCCAAGGACCATCCATGCCATGCTTGCTTTAAATTGGCTGACTGGTTTCAGAGTAGAAGACTTTTAAACAATTTTCCCATAGGGTCCTATGTTAAAACTATGTCCGCTGACGTTGGCCATTTTGGACCGAGATCGGGGTCACTGAACACAATTTTGGAAGTTAACCACCTAAGGACCATCGATGACATGTTTGCTATATTGGCTTACTGGTTTCAGAGGAGAAGATTTTAAAACATTTTTTCCCATAGGGTCCTATGTTAAAACTACAGTATGTCTGCTGAAGGCGGCCATCTTGGATGGAGGTCAGGGTCACTGGACACAATTTTGAAAATTGACCACTTAAGGACCATCCATGCCATGTTTGCTTTAAATTGGCTTACTGGTTTCAGAGGAGAAGATTTTTAAACATATTTCCCATTGGGTCCTATGTTAAAACTATGTCTGCTGATGGTGGCCATCTTGGATGGAGGTTTGGGTCACTGGATATAATTTTGAAAGTTGACCATTTAAGGACCATTCATGCCATGTTTGCTTTAAATTAGCTTACTGGTTTCAGAGGAAATTTTTTTTAAACATTTTTCCCATAGGGTCCTATGTTAAAAACTATTTCCGCTGACGGCGGCCATCTTGGATGGAGGTCGGGGTCACAGGACATACAAATTTGAAAGTTGACCATCTAAGGACCATTCATGCCAAGTTTGCTTTAAATTGACTTACTGGTTTCAGAGGAGAAGACTTTTAAACATTTTTTCCATAGGGTCCTATGTTAAAATTAAGTCGAGTCATGGCGACCATCTTGAATTTCCGATCGGCAAACGATTCACAAGTTTAGTACAGGACCACCCAATGATCATTCCTGCAAAGTCACTATTCAATTGGCTTAGTGGTTTCTAACAAGAAGATTTTTAAAATTTCGACCAATCAGAACACATTATGGGCCCTGGCAGCCATGTTGGATTTCCGATCAGCACCAAAAACAAAAATCTTGTATATGACCATCCAATGAACATTTCTGCCATGTTTGGTTCAAATCTGTTTTGTGGTTTCAGAAAAAAAGATGAAAATGTGAAATTCCCATAGGGTCCAACGTTAAATTAAGTCGAGTCATGGCAGCCATCTTGAATTTCCGATCGGCAAACGATTCACAAGTTTAGTACAGGACCACCCAATGATCATTCCTGCAAAGTCACAATTCAATTGGCTTGGTGGTTTCTGACAAGAAGATCTTTAAAATTTCAGCCAATGAGAACACATTATGGACCCTGGCAGCCATGTTGGATTTCAAATCAGCACCAAAAACACAAATCTCGTAGAGGACCATCCAATGAACATTTCTGGCAAGTTTGGTTGAAATCTGTTCAGCGGTTTCAGAGAAGAAGATTTAAATGTGAAAAGCTAACGGACGCTTACCCATGACAAAAGCTCACATGGCCTATGGCCAGGTGAGCTAAAAATCAGCCAATCAGAAACAAGAATCGTCTGTGGCGGTCATGTTTGTTAACGGATCGGGACGAAATGTGCAATCTTTACAGAGAACCTTCCAGATGCTTCCTACCAAGTTTCGGTTCATTTGGCCAAGCAGTTTCAGAGGAGATTTTTAAAAATCGGCCAATCAGAAACAAGAATTGCGTGTGGTGGCCATGTTTGTTAATGAATCGGGACGAAATGACCAATCTTTATAGAGGACCTTCCATAGATGCTTCCTACCAAGTTTCAGTTCATTTGGTTGAGAGGTTTCAGAGGAGAAGATTAAAATGTGAAAAGTTAACGGAAGACAGACGACGGACGCCAAGTGATGGCAAAAGCTCACATTGTCTTTGGTAAGGTGAGCTAAAAAGTTTGAATTAATTTATAATGGTTGATCGAAATTATTTGTTCGGTTCATTCGAAATAACCTCAATCTGGTTGTACACACCCTTGCGTAACCCGCTATGCGGGTTACACGGTGTGTACAACCTGATTAAGGTTATTTCTTCATGAACCGAACAAAAATTGCGATCAATCCTTAAATAAATTTTACATGAGTGTAGACCTTAATAACAAATACATGTACCTGTACATACGATTTTGTATGTGATCATATATATACATCTTCCCTTCCAAGAGTAGTTAAATTGGTCCTGCGGTTTCATCATGTACGTTATGTCGAAATTAAATATTTCTTTTTAAGTCATCTTGGACACAGTTTTGAAAGAGGACCATTTCAACCAAAATCAAGTTTGGTCTAATTTGATTTGGTAATGTAACTACTTTATGAGAAATAAATCTTCAAATGAATTTTAAGTTTGGTAAAAAATGGTCCAGTGGTTTCTGCAGAGATGTTGAAAGTAGACAATTCTATTTTTATCTTAAAGGTGGCCATATTTGAAGGTTGACAGACCTCTTTGACATTTTTAAAGAGGGACAGCAAAGACCCCTTCTAACCAAGTCCAGAAAAAAATTGTCCCTGTGGATTCTCGAGGAGATGTCGAAAGTAAATATTTCAGTTTTTAGTACTAACGATGGCCATATTTGAAGATTCGCCGATCGTTGGTAAACACATTTTTTAGAGAACCCAACTTATAATGGACCTTTTTCACCAAGCTTTGTTAAAATTGGCCCAGTGTTCTAAGACCAGAGGAGATGTCAAAAGTAAGAAAGCTTACTGACAGACAGCAGACACCAAGTGATAGTGATAGCTCACCTGACCATTTTAGTCAAGTGAGCATAAAAAGGATAACAAGAAAAATATCTCAGATTTGGAGAAAAATATTTTGGTAAGAAATATATAGTTTGAACTACTTTAGAATGGAATTTAACAATATTAATTTTGAAGCAGATCATTGAATAGCTCTTTTCAAGAATGACATGCATGCAACTTTTATATGGAGTTCAAGAAAGCTATTTAACATTTGTTTTAGTTGTCCATAGCTTTTAACCTTTAGATGGCTTTCAAATGTTTCACTATTTTGATAATAAAAGTTCTCAATAGTATTTCTGTTCCTTGCCTTTCCTGTGTGGCTACCATGGTAACGTGTGTATGTATTTATATAAGTTTAATACAAATCCTTCTTACAGTAAAAATATTTAATTTTTTTAATTTTTAACTTCCACTCTAGTTTTATCAGAATAATTGAATTGATATAATCTGTCTCACGCAGCTACAAGTACATATTAATTAGTGTTATCCAAAACACAAAATCAATGTTTTTGTTCATTTTCCTTTTACATGGTTTGGTTTGCTTTATGGTGTTTAACGCCACTTTCAACTGTATTTCAGTTATATCGTGACGATCAGTTTTATTGGTGGAGGAAACTGAAGGACCCGGAGAAAACCACCGACCTGTTGTAGGTCACTGACAAACTTTATCACATAATGTTGTACACCCTGCCCTGATCGAGATTTGAACTCACAACTATAATGGTGATAGGCATTGATTGCATAGGTAGTTGTAAATCCAACTACTATACGATCAACGCCATGACTGCCCCTCCATTTACATGCTTTAGTTTTATATTCTTCAAAGGCACCCCCCAAAAATCCACTGTATTAATATTATACATACATGTAGTTAAAGTTAAATATTCATTTCTAAACAAACTATTATACTTGTCCTGAAAACCAGGAAATACTATTAGCTATTGAAGTCAAGATTTTGGCTTAATTTTGACTATGAAAGTATATTGACTCCACCTCCCCCCATTGCAAAATCCATGCTAGGGCATTAGATTAGCCTTTTTCCATTATATTCTGAAGAAGCTTACTATAATGCAAAAGAAAAAAAATGTTTCTTTTTTTTTTTTTTTTAATATATTTGCTTATTTTTCTAATTGCAAATGAAAGGAAACTTTAAATTTTGCAATTCCTAATTATAATTTTTTGGTAGATACAGTTTTAATTGGTCAATAATGATACAGCAAATTTAAACTACAAAATTCTATTGTTGGCCAGACAAATTAAATTGTATTGGCAATTACATGTACATGTATCTTGGATGGAGGGCTACAAATGTATATATATATATATATTTTGAAAAAAAAATATCATCATAGTTTGGCTTCAATTTATGTTAATCTTGTAGTATAACAGAAGAAGGGGCCAGTAATGGGTTTTAAGTAGAAATAGTTATGGCCCAATTTGGCATTAATTTTCTGTGAAAATTGAATTGTAATAATTCACATGTAATTTCAATCTATTTAAAAATAGATACTTGCGTATCTTTTAAAAAAAAAAATCTTTGGTGATACATGTATGACATGCCATGTTAGGTCACGCCAAGGTTCATATTTTCAACTGACCAATCAGCAATGAGCCTATTAAATTTTTAGGTATCAAAACCGAGTACACATCAAGAGCTGTTGTCCTATTGGTCAATATAAATAACTGTCTTGCATGATTGAACGGTCAAAGATGAATAAAAAGTTACATGACATGACCTCAAACAAGATGTTCTTATAAATTACTGCTGGTGATTTGCCAAAGAATTTTTTTTTAAACAGATACAACATCTAATTTTAACAAGACTGACATAATTTTTGCTTAAACATGTTAAATGTTCACTGGCGGTAAACTGATCTTGGTAACTGCAGTTACGACAATCACAACATAGCGGAGGTAGAAATAGGTAAGATCGTTTTCTGCTAAATTCTCCATTCTAACGTGTTGTTGTCAAGAATTACTCAGCCGCAAGGTTGATCTGTACGAATTTGTTGTACGTGTGTGTTCTTGATACCATATATGGTCTCGTTACCAAGAAAATAGCCATTGGAAATTTAAGGAAGATAATCGTAACTCCATAAATTATTTTTTGCATGACAATCGTAACTGGACTTTGGAGTTATGATTATCTTCCTTAAATTTCCGACGGCTATTTTCTTGGTAACGAGACCATATATGGTATCAAGAACACACACATACAACAAAATTGTACAGATCAACCTTGCGGCTGAGTAATTCTTGACAACAACACGTTAGAATGGAGAAATTAGCAGAAAACGATCTTACCTATTTCTGCCTCCGCCATGTTGTGATCGTCGTAACTGCAGTTACCACGATCAGTTTACCGCCAGTGAATAATAGAGAAATATGGAGAATTACAACACAAATCTTTTTATGTCAAAAGTTATTCTATCTTAATTATGATCACAAACTTGTAATTTATGCTACATTATCATGTGTTATTCAGGTGCTAGACAGGGAATATGACACATTCTGGAAATCTGATATACAGTATAACTGTATGTACCTTCAAAGCTGGGAATGTGACATCAGTCCTCAAAATGAAAATTTTAATTTTAATACCGGTCCGAATCAAATTCTTGACTTTATTTTTATATACAAATGTACATGTATATATCTAAATAAAAACTGGAACATTTACTGGTCTTGGGTCGGAGGACCGGTGGTCATCGTGAGGACTGTGACATTATATACCAGTGATGAAGCTATTGTCGCTGATGATCGATTGTCGGTCGTTTGAAGAGCAACGATGCTAATAATCAATGAAAGGATTTATAATCAAAGAAAATCGCTGACGTCAAGATCACTGAACAACAAGTTCTGGTTCATTTATACACATGTATAGCATGTGCATTCCATCATAAAATATGATAGACTCAGATCGACGTCCACTCCTCAAATCAGCGTCCACTGATGTCATTATCTCAAATCATGATCCAATTTTAGGATAATCTCAAATCGGCGTCCTTTCCAAACGCTCATACATGTATCTATAGGCTCGTTTACATGATCAAAGTTTACCATCAAAAATAATTGTAACGACAGTTTTGTTTTTTTAATCTGTTTTTGTGTGTGTGTGTGTTTTTAAGCATTTTCCCATTCTTGGTCAGGGTTAGGGTTAGGTTTAAGCTTAGGGTTAGGGTTAAGATTAGGGTTAAGGTTAAAGTTAGGGTTAGAATTAAGGTTAGCTTTAGGGTTAGGATTAGGGTTAGGGTCCGCTAAAGTAGAAGTACTCCTAAACACAATAGGATTTTATCTACAGTAACTATAAAATACATAGGCATTTTTGTCATCAAGAACCCCTCATCTGGAATCTGGTCTTGTCCCTTTTCCATCATTTCTTCAAAAACATTCCCTAACGGGTGTGACGTCATTTGAAGTATACGTCAGTGACGTCATTGGATGTCGATTTGAGAAAGTGAAAAACTGCCACATATTTGTGAATTGGATGCCGATTTGAGGATTGGACGTCGATTAGAGACTGGACGTCGATCTGAGTCTTACATATATTCAATACTTTATTCTATCTTGTCGATTTCATCTCTTTTAACGATCGTTGAGCAACACCTTTCTTTTGTGAAAGCTAGGGGGACATCCTGTAGCTGGGAAGGCAACAAAATAACTGCAAGCTTTCGGAAGTCTTTCCTATTTTCCCTTACTTAGCCCTTAAAAGAGTGTTCGGAAGCATAATACTATTCCAGAGATATATCTACGGCTCCAGCCACATACATAGTATGATGTACCTGCCCCCAGGCTGGGCGTCCAATGAAAATACAGCTTCATGGTGTTTAATGCCTCTTTCAATAAAATGTACAAACACAGATACCAAAAGGGGTAATAAAAAGCTGTGAATCAAAGCCACATTTTTAACATTTACATTGTAGGAAGATAGGCAATATGATTTAAATCACATCTCAAATTTGCTACATGTACCCTTTACTGATATTATTATGCTTGGGCGATGTGGGAGATCTGCAAAAACTCCATTATGGGTAACAAGCGATTGACCATACATTTGTATGCTATGAATTCTTAATGATATGATTATTATGGGTGATGACTGATTTCGACAAATTGAATTCTTTGTAGCAAACAAAGCAGTCTAATTTGAATCACTTAATTGCCATTTTCATTGGACGACAACATATAGGTCACTCACATGTGATCCGTAATGGAGTTTCTTCAGATTTTCAATGACATGACAAATCAGTAAAGGGGAGCAAGTGAGACGTGTGATTTTAATCAGATTGCATGGCAGGTGCAACTAGATGAGCAGAAACTGCTCATCCTTCTAGACACCCTGACCCAAATACAACCCTGATATTTAGTGGGATTCGTGTTCTTGATTTTGTCTAATTATATATATCATCACGTTTTTTTGTTCAATATTGTAATGTACAGTATGTTACAATTTCCGTTTAAACTGATATTAAATTCGTTTGGACTCCTATTTGTTTCTTAGAGGGTTCATTCTTTATCTCTGTTATTTGTATTTATGTACGCATGCCATGTATATACAGGTAGTCAACATGATTTCCATATCATATATTTAATTTTTGTTGCTCAACAGTCAAACGATGGGTGCCACTAATGGAGCAGGAACGGCTTGCCCTTCTATCCATAGTACTCGATACAAAATTATGAGACAAGTTTTCAGTAACGACAGGTCAGTGGTTGTCGGCAGGCACTCCTGTTTCTTCCACCAATACAACTGACCGCCATGATATAACTGAAATATTGTTGAAAGGGACATTAAATACCATAACCATAGACATACATGATGATGGGCATTCAACACCACTTTAAACATCATTTCAGTTAAATCTTATCAGCAGCTTTCTTTTGTGGTGGAACCTACAGAAACTGTCAACCTGCCACAAGTCACTAACATACTGTATTCAGGAATCAAAACTCAAGATGAGTCAAAATAGACATTAATTGCATTTATTTAGTAAATATCAACTATTATACCACCAATAAACCTTGCACACAATAATTATTTATTTTGTAAATGAAATTCAACGAAACAAGCAAAGTTGCTATGCTGATGATAATCTCGGAGGATTCTTGCCATATACAATTTTTGTTTAAATGGCAAAGTGCTATATTTCGAGAGAAAAGGAGATATCTGTTATCATATAAGCCAAATGGAAACTATCGGTCCTCGTGACTGGCAGATCAGCTAATTTACCTTTCTTAGACACATAATAACAGGTTTTGCATGATTCTGTGAATAATTTATACAGCTTGAATGGTACACCTTCAATGCCCCCCCCCCCCCCCCCACCCCCCCCCCCCCCCCCACCCCCCCCCCCCCCCCCCCTTTTTTTTTTAAACGAAAACAAATGTTGAAAAACAATATCAATGACAGGTACCCAAATATTGAAAATCTTTATTATACAGTTTAATAATAAAATAATCTTTTCTCCTTGTACTCACAGAAATGTCGCTACATAAAAACACCCCCCTTTCTCCATTTCCAAAACAAAATATTTGTCAAAATGTGACATATTTCAAAATTAGGTCTCTGTTAAATAACAGAAATATTATTTATCTTTTTCATGTTTCTTGTTTTATTATTTATTATTTAAACACAAATTATTATTTTTATTTTTTGTCACATGATTTAAAAAAAAATTAATAGGTCCTAATACCAATTAAAATTACAATATTTTCATAATATAACATATTTATTGTTAAATGTCATTTACTAATAAATATTTATTTTCATTCATCGTACTAAATAACTCGTACATACACCTTGTTACACACAAACATGCTTTGTTTACTATACGCGTGTACTTTTTTTTAACCAGTCACATTATCGTGGCAACACAAAATCGATAAGCGAGGGTGCATTATTCACACCCGCTTCGCATAAACAATAGTTATTAAAATATTTTTTCAACAATCAAAGTTCACGAATAATATGGCCGCCCCTTTACCTTTTCGTCCATCGTGTTTTGCACTAATAATTCATCTGATAAAAGTTATATTTCTTCCTTAAATTGACAGAATTGAAGTGTCGTTCTTTCCAGGGATATGATAATGGCGGTGTATGCTGCCAATCTAGTGGAGCGGATATGACGTCACACAGCTTTTACAAAGGGTCTACATTGAGCAAGAAGCGATACATTGATCGTTGTCAGTACCTCCGAAATTCTCCAAAATAACCAGTCAATCGTGTCTTTAAATTAATATTAGACAATACTAAACAATTGTTTATGTCCTAATTTATATTTTAAAAGTTTAAAATAGAACAAGATATGTTTCTTAATACGATAAAAAGGAAATTAAAGATGGTTGTTTATGACATAAATTTTATTGGATCACAATATAATAATTGATTAGTATGTCCTGTGTGTAGGGAATACAGCCTTTCTATTGGACAGTTTATTGAAAAATAAAAATAAAATTGCCTGCAGAGGTATTGTACAACAGCTTACAAACACGGATAACAAACTATTTTAGCAGTAACGAGGTCAAGAACTTCAAAATAATGACAGATTATACGTATATTATCTAATCAAGATAAAATGTTTAACTACAAACGTTTCTTTGGTTGCAGTCGACATTTCTAACCTCAATTGATCTAAATTATAAAATGATTAAATAATAACATAAAGTGGAATATTTTCGGATTTTAAGATTTGATAAAAGAAATTTGAAAATGTAAATTTCCCAGTTACACGGTCTGGGAGTAACAAAGTATTGTTTCCAGGTTCGTGTTACTCGATCTTTTGTTTTATGTGTATGTTTTGTAAATCGTTGTTTGTCCTTGTGTCCTTTTTGGCCATTATGTTGTCTGTCCTTCTATGTATGGATTCTGATTACCCCTTTGGTATCTTCAAACTCTTGTTATAGTTATCAATCAATTTCATTTTTAGTGGGGAATATACCATTTTGCACATTCCCGATTTCATTCTAAAATTACAGGTTTTTATACCTTTTTTATCCCCTCGCCAACGAAGTTGCGAAGGGATATAGTAACGCTACCGTCCGTCCGTCCGTCCGTCCTTCCGTCCTTCCTTCCGTCCGTCCGTCCGCCCGGCCTCCCGTAACATCCTTGTGAACACTCTAGAATCAACATCCTTCAATGGATTTTGACCAAACTTGGTACATACTTAGTCCTTAAGAGAATCTGGAACCCTATTGATTTTCAAGGTCAAAGGTCAAGGTCACCGGGTCAAATTTTTAGGCGAGGAGATACACCACGCTTTGCGTTGCCCTTGTTTTATTGGAGTTGTATACCTTACGACGGGAAAATTAATATCCGTTCTTGCAAGAGCAACGGAAAGAACAAATAATTTGAGTACGATTTTCTTGTAATTTGTAGATATTTGAACATTATAAAAAAAATCAAACGACAATTTGATAGCAACTAGCATTTGTATAGTATACAAATCCTTGATAGCAAGTTGTTATGACATTAATTTGCACACCTTAAAGGGAAATATCTCTTACAGCAACAATATTTAATACAATAGGAAAGGTGTAAATGGACAATTGGATGTGAACGACAATAAACATGCGCCACCCAAAAATGTGTGATAATAAAGGACATTTGTTACAGCACAGCCGAACATTTATTAATAAAAAAAATGTTGGCTGCAAATCTTTTGCCATTACCAAACATACCAGGTTGGTAAATTATGAAAAGAAAGCTTAAAAAGTGATGGTTATCATTTCCACCAATATCAACAAGACGAACAATCTTATCTTAACAGACCTCACTGATAATAAAATGACCACGACATATGACGTTGGAAATCCAGGTTCTGACTTGGGACAGGCTAAAAAGATATAACGGGGTTTATGTGATCCCAACCCTTGACAACTGGATCTTCAACGGCAATAAATATATAAACAAACGATAAAGACATGCACAGAATCTCTTCTACCCAAAAACCCACCTACTACCACAAAAATGAATGAAAACCGCAGGATAAATGAATGCTGGTAGTTAACTGACTACTACATGTAGCTAGGACGGTAGAATCTGTTATTTAAATACCATTACTCTTTAGACAAAAAAATCACAGCTGATACTTATAACAGATTTATTATCAATTAGTCATGAACATCTAAAGACTTTAATGATCTTCTTGGGAGACCAGCATAAATAGGTCATCAACTTGTTGGAATCAAAGATATATAAAAAAAAAAAAGTAATAAAATACGGAATGAAATATAAATGTACTCATTTAATCGCTAGAAGATTGTCAATTTTTTAGCCAAGTAAACCTGTCTCAAAGAGTGAACTATAGCTGCCTTTACGTATAAGATTTTACAAGTTTAATAAAAACCTAGTGCGCACGACGTGGAATAACTTTCATTAGGTACGCTCAAAGTGGAATGGTTAAATGTGTCAGGTTTGAACTTTCTGGCTGTGCTAATTATGTCGCCATGACAAACCATGGACTATAATTTTTACCAGGAATGTTGTACGCTGTTTTATAAACACACTGCATTAAAACTTAATCTGTTGGAGAAACAAAGAACAAAAAAAAACAAAAAACAAAACAAAACCAAAAACAAAACAAAACAAAACCAAAAACAAAAACAAAACCAAACAAACAAAAAAAGCGAAACAAATAAATAAAAAAAAAGAACCAAAAGGTAAGCCAAAATTTGCACTAATGAAATAAAATCTGGCATACTAAACAATACTTTTTTTGCGCCCTAAAACTTGATGAACTTCTCCACTTTTTTGAGCGCCTGTACCAAAGCAAGGGGAGGAGTAAGCGGGCTTATATATGTGCGTTAGGGGTACCTATTTTACCTCTGTTTTACTAGATTTGGGAACTGTGTGGTAATTTTTGTTTTTGTATTTTATTTCTTTTATAAAATGAATAATTAAGAGACGGACATATCAATTTATATATGCAACAGATGTGCATTTCTACAGACAAGGTAACACCAAGGTTGCTAGAAAAGGAGGTGTAGTGTTATGGTGCTTAACGCCACTTTCAACAATATTTCAGTTATATCGTGGTTGCTAGACGGATATACATGTATCTATTTAGCTTTCGCTTATTTCAATTAACCATACATATATAAATAAAATTACATCGAATAGTTGTTCTAATATGGTTATCTCGTACTAATAGAACGGATATGCTGAAAGCATGTTGTTTAAAATTGTTAGATATTTTTTTATTTATTGTGTATTTTTGTAGATCACTACTTCTTTTGCTTAAAAGAGATCTTCCCAGCTGGATGACTAGTATTCACATATAAAGTTCTAAAAGTTCGTGGCGAAGTGAACTCGATACAACATTATGTGATAAAGTTTGCCAGTAACTTGCGACAGGTCGGTGGTTTTCTCCGGGTACTCCGGTTTCCTTCATCAATAAAACTGATCGCCACGATATAACTGAAATATTGTTGAAAGTGGCGTTAAACACCATAAACCTAAATCTAAACCTCATTGTACAATTTTAAATAGTTTAATTATGTATCTGTTTTGAAATTGAACTTTGGATAGTGAGAGATATTGATTATAATCAGAAGTATGTACATTTCCCATGTTTTGTGACATTTATGTCACAAGATGCCTAGTAACTAAAGGGCAAGTTATTCTTTTTTTTTATTTTATTTTATTAAATATCAGTAAAGAACACTTTTCTAGATTCTCACCTCTCATTGTTTTCAAAAGTTGAAGATTTAAAAGAAAACGTAGTCATCAAATTTAATACGCGTTCTTGGGAATAATCCTCATCGGGTACGCTCAAAATCGAAAGAACAGGAACCGAAATAACTTACAATTGTCTGAGAGCAATAAAACCAAAGGGCCAACAATAATTATGTTAAAAAGAATTTAATATTTATATCACTATAGTCTTTCATCATGTTGTACCGGTAATTGGAATGGTAAACCCGTGCTTTATTGTTTTAGATTCTTATCAAAATTATTTAGTGAAATTTGTTTCAATTACTATGGGTTCTTTGTTATGTGAAATTGGATAATAGTATGCTATGCAAGATCTAGCCGTTCTTTGATAGGTTTTGTTTTACCAAACCTAAAGATTTTACTAATCAAATTAAATGCGTAGATATCAAATTCAGTGCGCAATACGCGTTTCTAGAAAAAAAATTTACATTCCGATGACAGATACAGTAGATATTATTGTCATCATCAAAACAAATATTAACAATCAGTAGATACCTGTCACTAATTAAACGCTAGAGAAAACCGAAGAGACAACCAAAAAGGGACAATCCAGAGAAACTGGTAACATAGGGTATACAAGACGAAGACAAACCAAACAAAAACAATCCAGAGAAACTGGTAACATAGGGTATACAAGACGAAGACAAACACAGCAAAAACAATCCAGAGAAACTGGTAACATAGGGTATACAAGACGAAGACAAACCAAACAAAAACAATCCAGAGAAACTGGCAACATAGGGTACACAAGACGAAGACAAACCAAACAAAAACAATCCAGAGAAACTGGTAACATAGGGTACACAAGACGAAGACAAACCAAACAAAAACAATCCAGAGAAACTGGTAACATAGGGTATACAAGACGAAGACAAACCAAACAAAAACAATCCAGAGAAACTGGTAACATAGGGTATACAAGACGAAGACAAACACAGCAAAAACAATCCAGAGAAACTGGTAACATAGGGTATACAAGACGAAGACAAACCAAACAAAAACAATCCAGAGAAACTGGTAACATAGGGTATACAGGACGAAGAAAAACCAAACAAAAACAATCCAGAGAAACTGGTAACATAGGGTATACAAGACGAAGACAAACACAGCAAAAACAATCCAGAGAAACTGGTAACATAGGGTATACAAGACGAAGACAAACCAAACAAAAACAATCCAGAGAAACTGGCAACATAGGGTACACAAGACGAAGACAAACCAAACAAAAACAATCCAGAGAAACTGGTAACATAGGATACACAAGACGAAGACAAACCAAACAAAAACAATCCAGAGAAACTGGTAACATGGGGTATACAAGACGAAGACAAACCAAACAAAAACAATCCAGAGAAACTGGTAACATAGGGTATACAAGACGAAGACAAACACAGCAAAAACAATCCAGAGAAACTGGTAACATAGGGTATACAAGACGAAGACAAACCAAACAAAAACAATCCAGAGAAACTGGTAACATAGGGTATACAAGACGAAGAAAAACCAAACAAAAACAATCCAGAGAAACTGGTAACATAGGGTATACAAGACGAAGACAAACACAGCAAAAACAATCCAGAGAAACTGGTAACATAGGGTATACAAGACGAAGAAAAACCAAACAAAAACAATCCAGAGAAACTGGCAACATAGGGTATACAAGATGAAGAAAAACCAAACAAAAACAATCCAGAGAAACTGGTAACATAGGGTACACAAGACGAAGAAAAACCAAACAAAAACAATCCAGAGAAACTGGTAACATAGGGTACACAAGACGAAGAAAAACACAGCAAAAACAATCCAGAGAAACTGGTAACATAGGGTATACAAGATGAAGAAAAACAAAACAAAAACAATCCAGAGAAACTGGCAACATAGGGTATACAAGACGAAGACAAACCAAACAAAAACATTCCAGAGAAACTGGTAACATAGGGTATACAAGACGAAGACAAACACAGCAAAAACAATCCAGAGAAACTGGTAACATAGGGTATACAAGACGAAGACAAACCAAGCAAAAACACAACACAATATGCGTTGGACACCACTGTGCGCAAAGAAACACAAATAACGTAAACATTTCATAAGACCTCCTACAAACAACAGGAGTTACAGACGAACCAAACATAGTTTTTATGAGGAAATCGTAACGGACATCATAACATGGAACTCAGAACGTAAAGACACATAATAGGACAACACAGAAAACTAAAAAGATGGGAAAATATGGAACGATATACTTACAGCATAGATAAACGTTAGAGAATATCGAAGGGAAAATCAAAAAATGAAAATCCAGAAAAACTGGCAACATACGAAGACAAGACGAAGACAAACAAAGAAAAAACACAACACAATATGTGTTGGACACCACTATGCGCAAATATACACAAATAACCTAAATAAGGTATATAGACTTGAATCTAAGTAACTTGAAATAAAATATTTCAATCCCTTGAGATAAAACTTCCTTGTTTAGATTAGACCAGGAAGAAAGCGGTACTAGGAAGTATTTAAATACAAAAAATACGACACTTGTCAAGGATATATATTACATCAGATATCATTTATCATTCATGCATATCAACACCTTTTATGTATCAAAATATTACACTGTCGGTTTGGTTTAAGTCAGAACTTTTTCAAGATCTAAAAAGAAAAACCGTAGAAAAAGGCAAAATCAATACCTCATGACCACTCACTTTGCTGGCTTGGTACAGACGTTTCAATAAAAAGAATAGATATATACAAGGAATTCAAATACACACATTTGGGATCAGTTCCATTTTGTTAATTCTTCAATAATTTGAGCTTTGATATAACTGCTAAAAGGACAGAACTATAGACAATCTCTATCTAACACTTTTCTTTGTCACTTAGACTTTTGTGGACGCATATCACAGCGACTGATCAGCAAGTTTTGGAATTGGGTGATGGCCTGTGAAAATCAATTTGAAATGAGTGCCACTGTCTGGTGTAATGCTTGATTTTTATTTATTACCTGCTATTTAATGTTGGTGTTGTATCTATGTATTTGTTTGTGTCTTAGTATCATGCTAGACATAAATCCATCATGAAAGCAAGTCATGTGGACAAGAAAGTTTTGAAGATATCAAAGGGGCCATCAGAAACCATAAATCGAAGGACAGGTAAAACGGCTGATTCCCCGAACGTCAACTTTCAAAAATATAAAAAGACATTGACCACTTTAATTAAAATGGATTACGGGGCCTGCATAGGGGAAACTATTTTGTAAACCTCAGGTAAACTCAGGTAAATCTTGTGGATTAAAAATAAGGAAAACTATAATTATAATAATATATAATTCATATTTATTTTTAGATTTAAGCACAAGTATGAAAATAAACATATGAAATATATATTAGTATTAAAAACATTCATTAACATATTTTTCCCTTTTAAGTAAGCAAGACATATGACATAATAAGCAAAATATAATGGTCTTAAAACAGTTACTTGACATATATTGTTTTGCCTTCCAAAAATAAGCACTTTATATATTAATACAACTAAGACATAATGACATAATAAGCAAAATATAATGATCTTAAAACGGTTACTTGACATATATTTTTTTCCCTTGGAAGCTGAACATATCATTCTCATCAAAGAATTGATTACTTAACTGTTTTCACCATTAATTATCAGTAACTCAAAGATAATATTACATTGAAATATACAAAATAATTGTATTTATTGAAATTAATTTTATATCAAAATAAAATAAATATCCTAAATTTATATTAAAATTAAATAAATATGCAAAATTTATATTAAAATTAAATAAATATGCTAAATTTATATTAAGATTAAATAAATATGCTAAATTTATATTAAAATTAAATAAATATGCTAAATTTATATTAAAATTAGATAAATATGCTAAATTTATATTAAGATTAAATAAATATGCTAAATTGATATTAAGATTAGATAAATATGCTAAATTTATATTGAAATTCAATAAATATAATAGTCTAATTTATTTCAATATTTATTTAAATGATTTTTTTATTTAAATTTTGATATTCTAAAATAAAACCTTATTTTTGTAATGATTTTATGTATTATTGAAATTAATTTTATATCAAGTTGATGTTGATGGTAACATACCCTTAATTGTGCTCTCTTACTGAACCTCAATTTAATAGATTATTATTGCTAAAACAACAATATGCACCATATGTGATTTTAAGAAAGTTGACGTTCGGGGAACACACCGGCAAAACAATGGTTAAAAGAAAAAGGACAAAAGTGCAAACAATTATCTGTAAAATGCTATAGAGAAAAATAAAGATTGAGCAACATGAAAACTGAGAGTGAACATTACCAATGCATATATAATAATTGATTTGATTTTTGGTGTCTTAACGCCACTTTCAACAATATTTCAGCTATATCATGGCGACCAGTTTTAGTGGTGGAGGAAGCCGGAGTACCCGGAGAGAACCACCGACCATGGGCAAGCAACTGGTAAACTTTATCACTTGCGACTGCGAGTCGAGTGCACCCTTTTTTGTAATTTACAAAGTAGGGCGCAAACCCACGCCGTATTGGTGATAGGCTTATATGAGTTGTTAGATCCAACGACCTAACTCATTGAGCCACCCAGACTCCCCAATGCATATATATACATGTATATGTATATAAAATAGTTAAATATATTATGTACATGTATGATATTCCAGATGATTATAGCGTTCTTTACAATAATGCTGTTCGCACGCTTATATGTGAGGATTGGCACTTTATTCGCATGTGGAAAAACACGTGCATGCATGCATCATTTCACTAGTGTAACAACGTTTTACTGAAGTGCCTCTACCAAGCCAGGAAAGTGATCGGTCATCTATTTGTGTGTTAGGGTATCTATTTTCACTCTTTCTACGATTTTTCTATTGGATTGTGAACTGTTCCGACAGTGTGGTATTTGTTGTTTTTCTATTGGATTGTGAATTGTTCCGACAGTGTGGTATTTGTTGTTTTTTATTGGATTGTGAACTGTTCCGACAGTGTGGTATTTGTTGTTTTTCTATTGGATTGTGAACTGTTCCGACAGTGTGGTATTTGTTGTTTTTTATTGGATTGTGAACTGTTCCGACAGTGTGGTATTTGTTGTTTTTCTATTGGATTGTGAACTGTTCCGACAGTGTGGTCTTTTTTCTATTGGATTGTGAACTGTTCCGACAGTGTGGTATTTTTTCTATTGGATTGTGAACTGTTCTGACAGTGTGGTATTTGTTGTTTTTCTATTGGATTGTGAACTGTTCCGACAGTCTGGTATTTGTTGTTTTTCTATTGGATTGTGAACTGTTCCGACAGTGTGGTATTTGTTGTTTTTCTATTGGATTGTGACCTGTTCCGACAGTGTGGTATTTGTTGTTTTCCTATTGGATTGTGACCTGTTCCGACAGTGTGATATTTGTTGTTTTCCATTTTATTAAATAAATAATTATAATAGACATATAAGGCAGTTGCCTTTACCCTTAAAATAGGCTTTTATCACGACGTTTTCTTTCGTTTCGTATGGTGCAAGACGTTGGAATGTTATATTCACCGCGCGTGACGTCGCGTGAGGTGATTATAACGTTTTATCAAAGAACGTTACTAGGGACGTCAGCCAATCAGAAAAAACATTATCTGAAGTCATATAATAATACTTATTAATCTTTATTTATTTCAACAATGAAAATACCCATTTACGATAGAGTAAGCCCATATTTGAATTTGACATGTGCATATAATATTTTTTGATAATAAATTTTATTATAATCCCTCTTTTATGCACCTTTATCAGCTTAAAGAAAAGAATTGAATGGAGTTCCTTTTGAATCACCAGACCTGATCATCTTTATATTGAAGTAGAGGTTTAATTTTTGAGCAAATTGTTGTCTGTTATTGAATCAGGGAACCGGTTTCTGATACTGTTTTACTGTTAAGAATTTACATGACGATTATTTATGCCTTTAGACTTAAGTTGGTGAATTATATTTTGCCATTCGTTCGGCGAGTGCTATCTTTTTGTCTTGTTTTTAACTTCCAGGTTCGATGGGTAGTCGAAGCAGCTAATGCTCGTATAAAAAGATGGAAATATTTTGCAAACATACTGCCAACCAATCAAGTGCCATATATTTCCGAAAATATCATGATTATTTGTGCCATTTGCAATAAGTTTTTTCCACCACTCTCATCTGGTGCTGCAGAAGAGGACGAAATTCTTGCTGCTAAGATGAAGTTCCTTTCAAAGGAGATTAACTCCCTTAAAAGCTTTGTGGAAGAAAATAATCTAGAGCGGAAATCTGCAAAGTGGGAAATAACAGAAGACATAAAAGACTTTACATTCCTAGGCGAACAGGAATTGAGGAACATTACTTGTAGGGTTTATCAATTGAAACTTAATCCTAGTTACATCCAGGAGTACTTAGATGGTGAAAGTCAGAACCTTATTCATAAGGAAGACCCAGGACTAATCGGAGTTAAAATACACAGCAGGCACATATCTTCCAAACAATATATTCTATGGATCAAATTCACAGAATCTACGATCAGCCCATGGCATTGTAAGTGTCGCGCCGGTTCCCGTGTTGTTGGTGTCTGTTCCCATATAGTATCTCTACTGTAGTATCTATGATTCGCCAGGCATAATGAAAAACAGTTATATGGTGTCAGAAACTGGGGAGAATTCGTTGAGGACGCACAACAAGTTGACAATTCAGATTCCGAGAGTGAGAGTAGCACAATTGAAGAATGATGTCGACTTTGTGGAAGACAAATATAACGTTTTGCAAGAAACTGTGAACTCTATGTTTATCAATTACGAGGGTTATTAAATATTATTATACTTCGTGTAAGTTTTTGTAGTGATATTTGGTACTGTAACATTTTGGCATATTACCTGGGTAATATTTTGGCATATTACCTGGACAATTAGACACTCAGTATAATAATGATATTAATATGGTCTTGTCCAGGTAATATGCCAAAATATTACCCAGGTCTGAGAGACATATTACCCTCCCCTTTCAAGACCACATTATTATATAAATATATCCAAACTAAAAATATTCGTTAAAACCAGCATTAAAAATAGCAATATGATTCATTTCCAGAAATCCTCAGTTTTTTGTTTTTTAAATATTGACCTATCTAAAATTGAATCCATTTGTACTTTTTTTTATTGGATAATTGATTATTATTCAATTGAAAAGCTCAATAACAAAACATACAAACTATACAAGCAATTGTAATGCATTTATTATATGCAATACGGTTAATTTCCAGAAATACTAAGTTTTTTGTTATTTTATTTATTATTTTACCCCAAAATAACCCCACATAATCCATAGGATAATTTTTGATGTTCAGAAGTAAGTCAATATGTTATTTCACATTGTATGTGATAGTTGGATGATTTGTTCTGCATTTGCTTTTTCTTCTATAAAGAATTTCCAGAAATCAGCATTTGTTGTGTTATTTTCATGTTTTTGCCCCAAAAACCATGAAACTCTAGGTAAAAAACAAATACATAACATAAAAAAGAAGGGTTCTTTTATGAAGAAAGATTGTATGTTTTTAAGTAAAGGCCAAAAACACCACTTAGTGGCCCAACTCCTTCTGTTGAAAAATGAAAAGTGTTACTTTTCTTACCTTTGAAGCATCATAAAGTTTTAATTTTTAATGCTTGATTTCATTTCGTATTTGTTGAATAAAATATATTTATAAAAAATTAGGTGTAACGTTTCTTTTTTTGACTAGTATATATTTTGAAATAAAGTGAGGTTGACCATCCCAAATCCGCAATGCTAATTATCGTTAACCGGTAAACATGACACAACATTGTAAACATTTCAACTTCATAACAAAACAATTAACTACTAATTCAATCGACGCCCTTCCCTAAGCATCCCAACATCTACTCTCCGCATGCCATTTCTAACAATATTTATAATAAAAGAAAAATTAAATGCACGTTAGAGGAACCCTAAGGGACATTCAAGAATGGACAATCCAGAAAAACTGGCAACATTGGATGCACAACCCACAAGACGAAGACAAAGAAAACCAAAAAAACACAACCTAATATGTGCTGGCACAACTGTATGCAAACAAACACGACTAATGTAAATAAGACATGAACCCTCCTACAAACAACTGGAGGTAACTTTAGGCGAAATATGTTTGTATTTGATATAGTCATTGTTGAATTCTTATCAATGTGAACTTTACTGACGTAATAAGTCTAATTCGTCAACTTTTGAAATCACCTGACATTATACATTTTATATTAGGCATGACGAAACAATACTTGACTAATATCATTCTCTTCATTAACATTTGACACATGCACCATATTGTTAATTCCAGTTAAGAAAAACAGTATGCTGTAGCTTTTGCTGGGCTACACTTTGTTCAACGGAAAAGCAGAGTTTCCTCAATGTCATCATATATATTTTTTTAAACAACACGTGATCAAATATTGTACTGATAGACGTCATTTCAACAATTGGTCATTGTCCTCGTCTTATGCTCCCGCTAATTATCATATTGTTATATTTCTGTTATAAACTTATTCAATATACTAATATGATAATAAGTGTTACCTAACTTGGGACGAAGTCCAATAATTTTTTTTAAACAATAATATGAGACAGGTGTTACCTGTAGTGCCAGAGAAGCACAATCCACATTATCTAATATTTAAATCATGTAAATCCTTGGGATGATTGAAATAGAAATTTTACTTTTTGGAGTGCACTGTAGTACAATGTAAGGATGCTCCTTCCATCTATTGAAACAGGCACAGCTATGAATGCTCGCGAATCTGAAAATTATCCGCTAATTTCACGATCATTCAGTGCATCAAAATAGTGTCGAGATTTTTTGGGCCGAGATATATCGGGGACGACGTTTTCTTAGGGCCGAAATATATCGGGGACGACTTTTAACATTAATAACCGGAAGTATTTCCAGATTACTGCGCATCCGATTTTCTGCAGATTTAGCAATGCATTGGTTTCCGGTGTGTCATTTCCGGTGCATGAAATTTAAACCATTAGTGATATGGATCTGGAATCAAAATATTGCTATTTCTACCAAAGCTGGGACTTCGTCCCATATCAATGTCATTAAGACACTTGTTGTCTTACACTACAGCTGATCAACGTCATTAAACGCTTAGTCTTTGTCGTCTTAAACCCGCACTAATCAACGTCATTAAAACGCTTAGTCTTTGTCGTGTTATACCCGGGATAATTAACGTAATTAAAACGCTTGGTCCTTGTCGTCTTATACCAGAGCTAATCAATGTAATTAAAGCGCTTGATACTTGTCGTCTTATACCAGAGCTAATCAACGTCATTAAAACGCTTGGTCCTTGTTATATACCAACGATAATCAGCTTGTTTTCGGTTGTAGTCTGATCAAATTACATTAACGTCATAAGACAGCAAGCGAGTAAGTAAGCTTCTTTATTTTCCTTTCTCTTGTCATCAAACAATTAACGAATGTATTTATTGACGTCATAAGCGTTTGAGATGACAGTCATTCCCGCTGTAGAAACCTGATATAGGGTTTTACACCACTAAGACATCACATTAAATTTGTAAGAAGACGTCAATATAAATTTCTCTGAAAACAACCTGACAAACTCTGGAATTAATCAAAAATATACAGATAATGATTAGTCAACCTCAAAGTTGTCATTCTAACGTAGTTTTATTATAGTGAATATTTAGTATAGATCTCATCGTAAGCAACAATGCACTAGCACCAATTTTGTAAACACAATTTTAAAATTTCCTATTGATACCGAGCAGGATGATAGTCATAATACAAACTACCCATAAGAAAATACCGAAAGCATACGTCATTTTCTAATCAAATCAATACTATAGTTCTCATCTAGAATATATATTTTATTTCTCTCCATGGCCGCATTTATAATGCAAATTCGTCATGAGGCAAACACATTCAACAGACAAGATATATGATTACAATCAGAATAATTCTAAGACAGGCAGTGACTACATAATGTTAAAAACAGTTTGAATAACAAGTTACTGTGGAATAACTGTATAACATCATCATTTCCAAAAATAAGATTCATTGATATTTGGTGTTTTAACGCCACTTTCAGCAATATTTCAGCTATATCATGGCGACCAGTCTTTAGTGGTGGAAGAAGCCGGAGTACCCGGAGAGAACCACCGACCATGGGCAAGCAACTGGTAAACTTTATCACTTGCGGCTGCGTGTCGAGTGCACCCTTTTTGTAATTAACAAAGCCGGGCGCGAACCCACGCCGTATTGGTGATAGACTTGAATGAGTTGTACGGTAATGCAACTACCTAACTCATTGAGCCACCCGGGCCCTACAACTACCTAACTCATTGAGCCACCCGGGCCTTACAACTACCTAACTCAGTGAGCCACCCGGGCCCTTCAAAAATAAGATTAAACCAAAGAAAGGAATACAATGGAAAACAAAAATAACACGACACCATCAGAACAGATTCAAAATGCAATGCGAAAATGGTAGGAACAGAGACAAACACACATGTATGTACATAACTACTGACTTGGTACAGCGGGCATTTTAATAAAAAAAAAAGTGGCGGGTTGAATAGTTTCAAATCATCTTGATGCGGTGCGTGTTATTTATTAGTGTTGTTCCCGTAAACAGAAAGAAATAATGATATATCGTTGGATTTTGTTTTACACTTCGTGGATTGATTCAAGCAAATAAAACCAAGACATGAACTGGTTCTACAGAAACAACACATACACGTATTACACAGTACACAATAATAGCTACGTTTTATATTATTTATCATATGTATTGATAAATATTAACAGGCAATTAGAGGATTCACAAAATTACTTATATTGAACCTCATCGATCTCGCCATCAAGATTAATATGCAAGTTAAATACAGATACGGCTATTGATTTTTAGGGAAGGTACATTATATGACCCAAAGTTCAGATATAGCGTACGTCATTGCCGTGTTGTTTATCAAGCAACCTTTAGCCATTGGTGTTGTTATTGGTTATCTACGGATAGACATAAGTTCAAATATAGGTTTCGTTTGGTTTATAGTTCTTAGCGCCACTTTCAACAATATTTCAGTTATATCGCTCAAATATAACGTACGTCATTGCCGTGTTGTTTATCAAACAACTTTAGCCAATAGTGTTGTTGTTAAACATATTTGTTATTGGTTAAATATAGACGAACGGAAGTTCAGATATAATGCACGAAAATGTGTCCCCGTGTTGTTTAGCGAGTAACTTTTACCCACAAGTGTTGTTGTTAAGCAGATTTATTATTGGTTAAATATGGACGCACGTAAATCAGATATAATGGACGTCAATGTTGTTCCCGTGTAGTTTATCAAACAACTTTAGCCAATATTGTTATTGTTAAACACATTTAATATTGGTTAAATACGGAAGGACGTGAACTGAACAAAACACGTTTCAGAGAAATACTTAATACGTGGCGAAGTCTTTTTTCTAGGAAATACGTATGTCTCGATAAAGCGTGTCATTGATGATATTTAGTTACCTATGCGATTTATTTTTTGTTGTTGCGAAATTTACATGAAAGAATATTTCATAGAAAAACTCTAAATAATATTTCATAGAAAAACTCTAAATAATATTTCATAGAAAGACTCTAAATAATATTTCATAAAAAACTCTAAATAATATATAAGCGTCTAATGTACCCAATCCTTTTAATGATTAACCAATCAAAACCTCAATACATAGAGACATTTATGACCCCTAGTATTAAATTCTTGTTAACTATGTTATGCACGATTGAAAAGGCCAATTGATTGATTAATTGATGTTTAACGTCAACTTTATCAGTATATCAGTTATATCGTGACGTCACGCGGAGTGTAACGAGTAGGCAGTTCTGCATACATAAGTAGATACAAACTGCAATAATCGATGATCCAACCAATTAAAACATTTGTAACATGAATGCATTATTTTGCTTTGATCTTTTTATTGTTTATATATAAGAATGTAAGCAACAGCTAAGAACTATGAAATAATACTCCCAGATACGAGATATTGCACACTTTAAATCTGGGCTCTAGTATTTTTACTCTCAGAGAGCTGTGCAATAATCAACGTCCTAGATGTGATATTGCATGGCTTCGTGGTACACATTATGGTTATCTTATTGTCAGGATTCTAGATACCAAAGACGACAATATAAGCAAGCAATAAACTAGTGTTTTCACATGTACAAAAGCTCACACATCTAATATTACTAACCTGAATGATAGAGTCCGTAGTCAAATGTTATAAAACACAATTGAAACAGGAAACTGACAATAGTCGCTTAGCCTTAGACATCTATGTGATATTTTCTGAGTAACGCAAAATCACAAGGAAAGCATAACGGAAACTCTGAATATTTATTTCTTATAGCAAAAAAAATTCAGATAAACATTTAGATGGATAATATAATTCTCTAATTTGAAAGAATTCTATTTAAAATAATTTTGGGTCCAAAAACTTTTTACTGAAGCCAAGAGAGTGGTCTTGTATATGTATCTTAGGGGTATCGATTTGGCCTCTATTTCTACGATTTCAGATTGGACTTTGGCCTCTATTTCTACGATTTCAGATTGGACTTTGGCCTCTATTTCTACGATTTCAGATCGATTGGACTTTGGACTTTGGCTCTGACGAAGTGGTATTTTTTGTTTATCATTTCATTGATTATACTGAAATTTTAGTTAAACTTGTTTTTGATTACAATGGATATTTGATGACTCCTAAGTCATTGATTACACTCGGCTCTTTGATTTCAATGGAATCATTGATTACACTACAGTCATTGATCACACTCGGTTCGTTGATTAAAATGGAATCTTTGATTACACTTTCAGTCATTAAATACACTCGACACTTTGATTACACTCAGCTCTTTGATTACACTAGGATCTTTTATATTTCTGCAGTCTTTAATTACACTTCCAGTCATTGACTACACTTGGCTCTTTGATTACACTGAGGTCTTTGATTACAATTGAAATGTTTGATTACATTGCAATCCTTGATTACACTGCAATCTTTGATTACACTTTCAGTCATTGACTACACTCGGCTCTTAGATTAGACTGAGATCTTTGATTACAATGGAGTCATTGATTTCATTGTAATATTTAATTACACTGACCTTTTTGATTACACTGGGATCTTTGATTCTACTGGAGTCCTTGGTTATACTAGAGTTTTTGATTACATAATAAGGAAGTTTGCATTGCTTTAGAAAAATGGGCATTGCAGAATATGTAACAAGAGCAGGCAACAAAATACAAGAAGAAACTATATTTTGTAAAACATTTTAATATGATATACAATGTAATAATGCTACAAAATAAACACTTAAGAACTGTTTAAGCTTAATTTTATTCCGTAAATATTGTCCAACAATTCTGTTTAATAGCCACCTCTTACTAGTAAATAAAATCGTGTAATCCAGATAATCGGATATTGACAATGAGCTTACATATTTGTTTCTATGTAATCACACATTCTGTTATACACAAACAAGGAAACAGGAAGCTGCTATATCCGGGAAACATTTTTCTTATCTTTAAAAAGGTTAAAATAGTGACTCATTTCCGGCTTCGTGAATAAGACTAAAAAGTCAACAATTCTCGTAACAATAGCTAGGGAATCTAAGGGAACAAAATAATTTTGAAATAATAGCAATTATGTTTCACTTTATCTCAATTTAGTACACTATTGTATTTTGTTTTTTAATTCGACTTAAAACTATAATTTTTCAATAATAAGAATGTAATAGAACTGGACGATTCAATAATGAAACATAATAAAAACGTAGATATCTAATTTAGTGCACACGAGATCATTAAGATCAAAGAATTTGTATGTCATCCACTTGTACATGTTCTTCTTGTAACATTCGATTGCATTAACACGTGTTAATCATATTCAGAAAAATCTATATATTTATTGTTCTGTCTCTTGCTGAAAATATCAATCCAACACAACAAAGATGGCAACAGGCCATCTTGGCAAATGTTTTCAGAAAAATGGCAGCAGAGACCTTCGTAGTTGAATTTTTAGTGGATTTCCATCTATATGTACAATCAGTGCCTATTCAATGTGTACTTGGTACAACCTCAAGAGATAAAGTGCATCAGTGACTTTCGAAACCTTCCGAAAGGTTTCTCTGGATACTCTCACTTCCTCCAACAATAAATCTGGCCGATACAACTAAAATACTGTTGCATGTGGGGTTTAACACCCATGATCAGAATAAAAACAAAATATCATAGTAGGTCAACAAGACAGTAATGTAGGTCAACAAGACAGTATTGTAAGTCAACAAGACTGTACTGTAGATCAACAAAACAGTCTTCTAAGTCAACAAAACAGTATTGTAGGTCAACAAAACAGAATTGTAGGTCACCAAGACAGTATTGCAGGTCAACAAAACAGTATTGTAGGTCAACAAAACAGTATTGTAGGTCAACAAAACAGAATTGTAGGTCAAGAAGACAGTATTGTAGGTCAACAAAACAGAATTGTAGGTCAACAAGACAGTATTGTAGGTCAACACGATAGTAGTGTAGGTCAACACGACAGTAGTGTGGGTCAACAAGACAGTATTGTAAGTCAACAAAACAGTATTGTAGGTCAACAAGACAGTATTGTAGGTCAACAAGACAGTATTGTAGGCCAATAAAACAGTATTGTAGGTCAACAAGACAGTATTGTAGGTCAACAAGACAGTATTGTAGGTCAACAAGACAGTATTGTAGGCCAACAAAACAGAATTGTAGGTCAACAAGACAGTATTGTAGGTCAACACGATAGTAGTGTAGGTCAACACGACAGTAGTGTGGGTCAACAAGACAGTATTGTAAGTCAACAAAACAGTATTGTAGGTCAACAAGACAGTATTGTAGGTCAACAAGACAGTATTGTAGGCCAACAAAGCAGTATTGTAGGTCAACAAGACAGTATTGTAGGTCAACAAGACAGTATTGTAAGTCAACAAAACAGTATTGTAGGTCAACAAGACAGTTTTGTAGGTCAACCAGACAGTATTGTAGGTCAACAAGACAGTATTGTAGGTCAACAAGACAGTATTGTAGGCCAACAAAACAGTATTGTAGGTCAACAAGACAACATTGTAGGTCAACAAGACAGGAGTGTAGGTCAACAAGACAGTATTGTATGTCAACAAGACAGTATTGTACGTCAACAAAACAGTATTGTAGGTCAACCATAGGGTATTGTAGGTCAACAAGACAGTATTGTAGGTCAACAAGACAGCATTGTAAGTCAACAAAACATAATTGTAGGTCAACAAAAAAGTATTGTAGGTCAACAAGACAGTATTGTAAGTCAACAAAACAGTATTGTAAGTCAACAAGACAGTATTGTAGGTCAACAAGACAGTATTGTACGTCAACAAAACAGTATTGTAGGTCAACCATAGGGTATTGTAGGTCAACAAGACAATATTGTAGGTCAACAAGACAGCATTGTAAGTCAACAAAACATAATTGTAGGTCAACAAAACAGTATTGTAGGTCAACAAGACAGTATTGTAAGTCAACAAAACAGTATTGTAGGTCAACAAGACAGAATTGTAGGTCAACAAGACAGTATTGTAGGTCAATAAAATAGTATTGTAGGTCAACAAGACAATATTGTAGGTCAACCAGACAGTATTGTAGGTCAACAAGAAAGAATTGTAGGTCAACCAGACAGTACTGTAGGTCAAGACAGTATTGTAGGTCAATAAAATAGTATTGTAGGTCAACAAGACAGTATTGTAGGTCGACAAGACAATATTATAGATCAACAAGACAGTATTGTTGGTCAACAAGACAGTATTGTAGGTCAACAAGACAGTATTGCAGGTCAACCAGACAGTATTGTAGGTCAACAAGACAGTATTGCAGGTCAACCAGACAGTATTGTAGGTCAACAAGACAGTATTGTAGGTCAAGACAGTATTGTAGGTTAATAAAATAGTATTGTAGGTCAACAAGACAGTATTGTAGGTCAACAAGACAGTATTGTAGGTCAACAATAAAGAATTGTAGGTCAACCAGACAGTATTGTAGGTCAACAAGACAGTATTGTAGATCAAGACAGTATTGTAGGTCAACAAGACATTATTATAGGTCAACAAAACAGTATTGTAGGTCAACAAGACAGTATTGTAGATCAACAAGACAGTATTATAGTCAACAAGAGAGTATTATAGGACAACATGACAATATTATAGGTCAACATGACAATATTGTAGGTCAACAAGACAGTAATGTAGGTTAACAAGACATTATTGTTGTTGGATTAACTAACAACTCATACAAGCATATCACCAATACGGCGTGTGCTCGCGCCCTGCTTTATAACTTACACAAGATGGTGCACTCGACTAGCAGCCGCAAATGATAAGCTTTACCAGTTGCTTGCCCATGGTCGGTGGTTTTCTCCGGGTATTCCGGCTTGTTCCACCAATAAAGCTGGTTTCCATGATATAGCTGAACTATTGCTGAAAGTGGCGATAAAACACCAAAAATCAATCAAAATCAAATGCTTATTACTAAAGAAACCTCAACCTGTACGTCATAGTTTTCATCTTTGAGCTGTGATATGACATGGCAAGTTCAGAAAAGAATAGTCAAGGATGGAGATCATGTACTTTATAAAGACAACCAGTTAAGTTTCTAAATTTGGGCAAAGACTGAAGCAAGTGAAACGTTTCTAAATGATGGCAAATGCTTGTCTGTCTTGTTTGTTTGCTTGTTTGTCTGGTCTGTCTTTTTTGTTGCTTGTTTGTTTGCTTGTTTGGTATTACTTACCCATATTTTCTTTACGATGGAAAGGAAATATCTGCAAAAACAAATATACACGAGCATCCAAATAACTGTTATGATTACATTTTTCTTATGCATACAAATGTACATACTTTTGAATACATCATTGCATCATTGTAAATTGATCACCTAATTCTGTATTATCATATTGTTATTAGTGATTCATATGTACGCATTTCATAAATAACTTACATATACTATCATAAAATACCAACAACAATTCAATCTCATATACGTAATTGCAACATATCATGGTTTTTAGATTTTTATGTTGTCCTATTAATTGTGTCTTTACGTTCTTAGTTGTGATGTCCGTTATGATTTCCGCATAAAAATGATGTCCGATTCGTCTTTACCTCAAGTTGTTTGTTTGTAGGAGGGCTCATGACTTATTTACGTTATTTGTGCTTACTTGCGCATAGTGGTGTGTTTTTTATTCTGTCTGTCTTCGTCTTGTGTCTTGTGTACGCAATGTTGCCAGATTCGCTGGAATATCCATTTTTTGATTGCCACTTCGGTGGTTTTTATTAGAAATGATATCCAACGAGATCTAACGGGACATCCAAACTACTAGAATTATATAAAAAAATTGATGGGCAATAATCGAAAAGAATAGAAAAGTATTTGTTAATAAACATTAGAGAATACAAAAGGGGCAATCACAAATGGACAATCCAGAGAAAATATCAACATAAGACACAAGACGAAGACAAACAAAAGAAAAAACACAACACAATACGTGTTGGACACCATAATGCGAAAACAAACACAAATAAAGTAAAGAAAGACATGAGCCATCCTATAATCAACGGGAGGTAAAGACGAACCGCACATCGTTTTCATGCAGAAATCGCCACGAAGAACTCGGAACAAGTGAATATTGTGTGAAAGGGAGGAACGTGATGCAAAAACAAAATTACAAATATAAAACAAAAACGAAACTTAAACAGCAGTACTCCCTCTAAAGCCGGGGTGTTCCGAATGGGTTAGCATATCATGTCTCATCATTGATATCCGTTGTGAAATCCTAATTCCAGAAGACAAAAAATTATTTGAGTATAATTTCAAAACGAGTCAACGTTTAGAAGCAAATTTCATGCAGGTTTTTGGGTTGATATCATCTTTAAACTAATAGTTAACTCGCAATGGCATCTGTTCAAATTTTCAGTTATATAGACAAGCGAATAATATCTATGTCGGAAGAGCTATTAAAGTAAAGATAACATCAGGACACAAAAGATAGGACGACATACGTAATCTTAACGGAAGCAAAAGAACAAAACCCATGACAGCGCATACTCCCACACGAACCGGAAATGAGACCAGGTAATACGGAAGGCTCTTAAAAGCATTGATGTTTTCAACCTTTCCTTGTGATGAATTGTTTACAACTGGTTTATCAAACAAATTCCAATATTTTAACATGTAAATAGTATGCAAAAAGTTTGAAGATACCAAAGGGGTAATCAAAAGATGTAAATCGAAGGACAGACAATACAATGGCTAAAATGAAAAGAACAAAAGGACAAACAACGATCTACAGCACATTACACAGAAAACTAAAGACTTAGCAACACGAATTCCGCTAAAAACTGGGGGTGAACCCAAGTTGTCCGGAAGGGTAGATAGTATAAACTAATGATTCCATTTATTCTGAATATAAAATTCTACATATTTAGTATTACAGATGAACTATTGCGAAGATGCGCTTAATTTGTGTTTTTTGTTGTGTGCATATCATGGAAATCACATATATGCATCTTGCAAAACCACTGACCTGTCGCAACTCGCCGACAAATTTGATCACATAATGTTATATCGAGTACACCCCGCCATGAACGGGATTCGAACTCACAGCTTTAACGGTGATAGGCACTGATTGCACAAGTAGTTGTAAATCCATCTATGCCATATGATCACGACCACGACGATCCCCAACGCATTAGACATCTGTTTCAGAATAGTAAAATTTATTAACGAGGCATCTTTACTTCCAAAAAAAATATCTCCCCATTTATTGATGTTGGACATATAATCATGCAAGGTAGTCATATCTAATACTGTGTAATAAAAAGGTTTTATTACAAATACATTTTACATAGTAATAATAAATGTATGCAAACATTTTTTAACAACAATTTGAACAAATGCTTAGCAACTATTTACGAACTGTTCTTCAATGTTTAATATTTGAATATAAGGTTCAAACTGTTTGAGGTCACGTAATAATATTTAGATCTAAGGTTCAAAGTGTTTGGGGTCACGTAATAATATTTAGATCTAAGGTTCAAACTGTTTGGGGCCACGTAATACTATTTAGATCTAAGGTTCAAACTGTTTGTGGTCATGTACCACTGAAGACATTAAATATACATTAACGCATCATGTACAATTATTGATCGACCTTGGCATCTTGAACGTTTATTGACCTTACCGATACATTGAAACAACTTGTCCCCAGTCTTCACATTATTTGCTCCAATACGTTTTTTTTTCGTTTTTTTTTGACGAATTTGGTTATATTTAAATATAGTGAATTTATAATATTTATACGTGTATTACTAGTCTGAGCATTGTCCGTTTTACAATCATGGTTCATAATTTAATTCCTTCAAGGTATTGGAAGGTTGACATGTTCCTTACAAAAGCTTACATTCCATGTCGGTATAGAAATAAAGGCTTGCTTATCTACTGCTATTGTCTCTTCAGTAATTAAATAAACGTTAGAGAAAACCGAAGGGGCAATCAAGAATGGACAATCAGGAGAAAATTGCAACATTGGGAACACAAGACACAGGACGAAGACAAACAAAATAAAAAAAAAAAAAAAAAAAAACCAACACAGGAAACTAAAAAGATGAGCCACACGGACCTCATCAATAAACTGAAAGTGTACCCATGTTCCTGCTTCTTATAATATATGATTTATTTGTACGTGTTACTAACCTTTGTGGTCATTATCTTTGACTGTCAATGCAGAACGAACGGACAAAACACACGTTGCTGTGCATAATTTGTGTAATGTTTAAATGTTTCAAATATTTTAATTAGATATAATCTTTCATTAGCTACATACGCTTGCTATGTCAATAATATATTTTTAGTGTGAATGCTTTTAAATGTTTACAGATCACGTTCGATCTGGTATGTTTTGAACGAACAGTTTGTCAGGTTAAAAATTTATCAAGGGAAACAACTTTTGTTAAAAATGCTTAAAAAAGAAAAGAATGACAAACTGAATTGGTATACGGACTTTTTCTATTTTTTACGAAATACAGTAACTTTTAAACTTTTTATTTTTTTTTAACTACAGTGCTCAGACATTACAATAGTATCGATATTTTATATTGTTTACCGTTATTTGGAACTCTTTGTCAACTTTAAGCTGGATAACATAATCCTCTCGTGAATTCAAAACTTTTATTTTTTGTCGAAGAACGTCTTTTAAAATTATAAAATGAAATTTACAATGTGCAACAAAATAATTATATTAAGCTAATAAAAATGATTACTTTTACAAATAGTAATAATAATAATAATAATAATAATAATAATAATAATAATAATACAAATGTTCGGGTTTTTTATTGTTTAATGTGATTCCCATTTTCATTGAGACGGTTCATTTACACATAGAAATAATGTTAACACATTGTATAGGCTGTTATAGTGTATCAACCATTCAAAATCATTGTCTATGACAGTGTGACGTCACCCACGCAAAATTTCAGAAGTATTGTTTTATATATATTAATTAGCATTGCATTGCGGGATGTAGAAATTCACAACCAACCCATCCTGCGGATGAGACGTAAATAAAACCGAGGTCCCGTGTTGAGAGATTGCCACCCTCTCCGCACGTTAAAGAACCCAGTGTTACAGCTCATTATGAGCATTATGCTCATGATGAGTGGTCCATAAGAGACCTGTTGCACTGGCAAAATTATCCGTCCATACCCATCACCTTTCCTTGTTTCGAGTCCCGTGGCGTTTAAATTTTTAAATGTTCTCGTCCTGAATATAGCTGAAAAATTGCTCGCTGGACGTTAAACACCAACCAATCAATCAATCAAGCAGTTATGTTAATCTTTCGTACCAGTAACTGGGTTGTACGATTTTTGAATAATGTTGTTAAGGTTTAATAAGATATTAAATTTCAACATAAAAGAATCAGGTTTTAAAATCAGTTTTAAACTAATTACACACACAAATGTAATTATGAATAATGAACTAATTGCAGTATTAAACTATAAGGGTTAGTAGAATTATGGTGCTTAACGCCACATTCAACAATATTTAAATTATATCGTGGCGGTTTTATTGGTGGAGGTAACCGGAGTATCCGGAGAAAACCACCGACCTGCCGTAAGTCACCGACAAACTTTATCACCTAATGTTGTATGAGTATACCTCGCCTGAGCGGGATAACGTAATTGGTGATATGCAATGATTGCATAGGCTAAACTATAAGGAATTACATGGTGTGTTGGTTTATTTGAAATTGCTGTATTTTAATAAAAATAAGCTTTAGCTTTACAATGTAGCATTTGATCTCTAACATGTATTGGACAATACACTGGAATATTTAGGTGCAAATAAAAATATGCTGACAATTAATTTGGGTGAACACTATGCAGAGCTATGCAATTATATTCCTAACAAAATCAAAGAAAACCAGAAGGAGAATTGATTTCCAAGATAAAAAAAACCTAAAAAATAGCTTTCAAAGCATTCGTAAAATTTGTATGATAGCTTTCAACGCTTTCGAAAAAACTTGTATGATAGCTTTCAAAGCTTTCGAAAAACTTGTATGATAGCTTTCAAAACTTTCGAAAGTTCATAAGTACTTATGAACAGTGAATGGTGATTTAAAGGATTGCATATGTTTGTTTATGACAATTGCATATGTTTGTTTATGCCATGTTCATAGGAAGGTCAAATTGACCTTGAAAATGTCCTGAAATACCAAAAAAAGGTCAGGTTCGTGTCATGTTAACTGAAAATAGAACCATGCAGAAATGACACAACAATATTGGAAGAAATGCAATATTCAATTGTCTTAAATGCTCTGAAGCTCAAATATGAAGTTTTCTTTAAAGGAAAAATGCGAAGAAAGACCATAAAAACATAAACGTATAAAAACAACAATAACAACAAAACAAAAACAACAAAAACGTGAAAACAATTCTAGGAACCAAAGATTTCGATTCCAGTGAAACCCTTTACATTTTAAGACATGTACATCGTAATCGATCATAAGTTAGTAATGGCATTGGATAAGTAATGTTATATGTCTATGTAAAATTAATAGAGAAAGTAGGGTTTGAACATTTCATCAAACACAAAACGATAGTCATTCTAATTATCAAAGAATGTCGCCGACAGCCAAAATATGATACCACTTGTTTTTGTTTTTCATCATCACGAAACTATGGCAATTATTTAGAAATCCTCATAAAAAATTGAAAATGAATATCTTTGAAAACAATAAATTGTTCATATCAACATGTTGTTGTGCAGTTTTATAACGGTTGCATACATAACACTCACCGAAATTAATTTGCACACTGACATTTTTTAGCATTTTTTTTTATATTGCATGAATTTGATCAACTTTTTATTTACAATTATACAATATATCAAGGGACTGAACTGCTTCAGTGTAAGCAAAAATGGAAGATACCAAAGAGGTAATCAGAAGCTGTAATTCCAAGAAGGACACACAATACAATGGTCAAAAGAAAAATGACAAAAGGACAAACAATTCTCTACAAAACACTACACATAAAACTAAAGATTGATTAACACGAACTCCACTAAAAACCGGGAGTGAACTCAGGTGCTCCGGAAGGGTGTGTAGTATTTCGATCTATAGGTTGATGAAGTTTTATTAACTTAATCATGCTAATTTCAGTATCTTGAAAACGATTATTTGAAAATTATTAAGAGGTGAAATACATACTTGTTTGCTTTATCATTTTGCAATGACGTTGCATCAATGGTCGATGACTTTAACATAAACTCGTTAATCATTTTTCTGTTGCGATAAAGAACGATTTATACTCTAATGATTAAAAACAATTGGCACTATTCTATTATCTTAGCCAAAACCATCAAAATAAAAATAAATCCCAAGAAAAAAAAGCAAGTCCCGAAAATAAGTACTCTATGGAAGTAGATAACACTACCAATTAGAAAATAAATAATACCGAAGGGGCAATCAGAAATGGACAATCCAGAGAAATTGGCAACAGGGTACACAAGATGAAGGGGGAAAACACGACACAATACGTGCCAGACACAACTACAAGTAAACAAGACTTTTTTATGCGGAAATCGTAACGGACGTCCCAATACGAACTCAGAACATAAAGACACGCAATAGGACAACACAATCTACAATATAAAGAAATAACAGAAAGTTCAGTACATTTAAATTTTTATTTGTAAATATTATTAAAAAACCAAACCCAATAATGACTGGTACTAGTCATACGGCTACTTGGTGCAATTGTATTAATACAGGAAACTCACTTGAATTGTTTCCCGCCAATCATGCTTTATAATAATTAGACGTTTCCTTTGTTAATAACAAAGACACATATTTCTTAGGTTGTAACCAGGCTACCGTGTTGAGGAAAAAATATATAGATATAATGACGTTTATTACTTACCAGAAAATGTGCCTCTATTAGTTTTTTTATGGAGGGGGTGGGGCTTTCATGCTCTCATGCTCTCTCTCCTTATAATCTTTTCTTCTTTAATCGGTTTTATTGGGGTGGGGTGGGGTGGTGCATTTGATGTTTTCTTCTATTTCATGGGGCCGTCGTGGTCGTGATCGTGTGGTAAATGGATTTATAACTACTTATGCAAGCGGTGATTATCACCACTAACATTTTGAGTTCCTAACACGCTCAGTCGAAGTGTACTTGATACAACATTATGTGATAAAGTTTGTCAGTGATTTGTGGTAGATCGGTGGTTTTCTCTGGATACTCCAGTTTCCTCCACCAATAAAAACTTACCGCCGCGATATAACTGAAATATCGTTGAAAGTGGCGTTAAACAGTATAACCCTAACCCCCTCTTCCATTTCAATAAGTATATATAATTATTTACACAAAGCAAAAATTTTGAAGATATTCTATCATGTAATTCTTAATATCGTACTTGATAATTACCTCTATCAGAAGGTGGTTTACCATCAATTATTGAACACAATCTTCGTCCTGCAATGCTACAAAAATAAATTGCATGATAATATTTTGCTAAACCCTTTAAAGTGTATTACTCCTATTTTCCACAATCTTTGTCCCCGTATCCTTTTATAGCCTCAATAATGATACGACGTCATGTATGGTATTATAGTCAAATATTGTTTTTGTTTTATTTTTCTTCTTCTTGTGTAACCTATGTTGCCAGTTTCTCTGGATTGTCCTTTTGTGATAGTCCTTCGGTATTCTCTAACTTTTATCTATATTCTGTTAACAGTAAGTCAACTAAATTACAACTAGTTTGCCACAGCTCAACAGGTAAAAAGCTAAAAGGGTACCAAAACGTCCTGTGTCTTGTGTGCACATTGTTGCCAGTGTCTCTGAATTGTCACTTGTTGATTGCCACTTCAGTTTCCTTTAACGTTTATTTTTTATCTGTAACCGTATATAACAAAACATTATCCAGTCAATGCAATTTGACTGGTCAAATAGAACAACTATAGGGTAAAAAGAAATATTACTTCCTCTGAAGAACAACATTCCCCAAACACGTCTATCCACAAACCCACTAATGCATAGTCAATGTAAAATAAACATATAAGAATAAGTACATTTTCGCGACCATAGCAACAGCAACAAATTCATTGTATTATTTCATACAAATAAATTATGCAACATGTTACGTAAAAATAATTGTTTTTTTAACAAAAACATCATAAATCTAGATTTTAAAGAAATAAATTATTAAAAACTATTCGATAAGTTTGTACACTAGTATGTAATCTATATTTGAACGCTGAAAGAAAACGATCAAAGTGAAAGAGGAATGACCAAACCAGATGGCATCTTACTATGAACAGTAACGTTATAAAGCATTGGAACTGATAAAGGCATCGATTGCTGTGGAAGGGTTAACATCGCCTGCTCAACGAATGGTACCTGTCGTGATGTCATAGTTTACAAACCAGTTTCATGGAAACATGTAGTCATAATTTAATTGTTTTTTAATCTGACTAGATTTAAGATCATTACGACATTAATAAAAACGTAGATATCTAATTTAGTGAGCACTACGCGTTTCTGGAATAACATTCATCGGGTACGCTCAAAGCAAAAATATTTAAAAGCTAAATGATTTTGAAGTCTTTGGGAGCAAGAAAACCAAAGAGTCTAAACAGGATATCCAAATTCAGCTAAGGTCACCAATTCCTTAGGGGGTAGAACGTTAGTTTTAATAATAATTGCATGATTAAGTTAGGATTGGTGGTCATTGTTACGTCATCATATATCTACCTATGTTACGATAGAAACCGTTGTTATGAGCAAGCTATCTCAAAACACCTACTTTAACCACCATGTTTTTTTGGACAACATATTGCAAAATATTTAGAATAGTGCAATCTAATTTATTTTGAGAATATTTGGAATGAGTTCATAGCTTATTTCCAGTCCTTACAATATAAATCCAGTATTCATCCAAGTAGAGATTATACTTTAATGTAAATATCAAGAAAATACAGTTGGGGAAAAGGGGCAGTGAATGTATACAGTACCTTCCAAATAAGGATTTATTTACCCATTTATTATTTTTGTCGAGAGATTTATCAATTGATTGTTATTTAACATCAAAGAACAATATATATATGAGAACCAATAAATAGTATATAAAATGGCGATAGGTTGGGTTTATAACTGGATGTTTTGATTACGACAAGAAAAAAAGGGGGGATGATGGAAACAACTATCGCTCATTAAAAGTGCGAGCTAGGCTTAAATAAGTTTGAAAGCTACAAAATGACATTCAATTTAATAGACATTGACATGTCATCTTTGCAACATTAGGAATCTCTTTATTCCCCCCCCCCCCCCCCCCCCCCCCGCCCCCCAAATAAAAAAGTCTATGATATTTAATATTGCAAGATATTATTTCCTCGTCGTTGATAAGTAGGTTGTTATATTACCCATGATAATAATCCAAACGGAATATTAGGTACGCGTATTAGTGGATCGCCAATGGTTGGTTGATGGTTTATGGTGCTTATTGTCACTTTCAACAATATTTCAGCTATATCGTGGTGGTCAGTTTTATTGGTGGAGGAAATCGGAGTACTTTGAGAATAATCGCCAATGAAAAGATCCAATTTTTACATTATTTTTAACTTAGAATGAGCCAAAGTGGATTTTATGGAATTTAAATATGTGTCTTACTATTCATAAAAGCGTGGATCTTAAATCACAGTTTCGTGCGTAGATAATGAAATCATCGAACACAAACAAGCCTTTTAACAAACTGAAAGAATATAACGTTAATCTTGTAGATTACTTGTATATAGCAACATGTCACTTGTATTCATGTAAACTTGGTTTTCCCTGTGGGGAAAATAAGCAATTTACTGGTAAAAAAATACAAAACATCGTTACCATGACAACTTAAATGATGCATATCACAAATTAATATTGCAATCTGTATTTCACTTCATATTGAGTGTTCTGTGCGAAATATAATTTCATTTTATTTGTCACCTACTAAAACGATATATCTGTACCAAAGTTCAACCGTGACCTTATGGATTTACACTTAACTTATCAATAAGTTTGAGTGTCTATCGAACACTAACATTATTAGTTCAATTCAAAACCGGGCGTAAAATAATACCCCGCCACTTTATGAGTGCTTGTATCATGCCAGGAAAGTAAGCAGTCATGTATATGCGTGTTAAGGGGGTCGATTTTGCCTCTATTTCTACGATTTTCGATCAGATTTTGGAATATTTCCGACAGTGTGGTATTGTTTGGTTTGTCATTTTATTGACATACAGTTTGTTAGTAACTTGCGGCAGATAAGCGGTCTTTGTCCAGATACTCGTATACAGTCCAGTTTCTCCCAGCAATATAAGTTAATTGGCACGAGACAACTGAAAGGCCATTGAAAGTACTATTCAACATATAACACGATACAACTGAAAGTGCAATCCAATGATTGAACGTTGCCTTGGTTACAAAAGTACGCTACTTAGTTGTATATTTCACGTCCACATCAAATGTTCATTGTTACCAATACAAATTGTATATGAATAGCATTTAATGAAAATAGCATATAATATAATATAGTTTACCTTTAGGATTTTCTGATTATTTCTCGATATTCTATTGTTTGCCTAAAAGAGAAATTAGCATAACAAACAAATTAGTAGTATAAATCATGGTACTCACCATCTGCTTGCTGACGACGATGTCTACCATATGGCACCCTCTACTTGTCAACCCTAAACATTATCGTGGAAATATCACGTCTAATAATTTTTCGATTTTGCTATATTGGCAATTATAATATAATATAGCGTCTGTATCATCAATAATTTGTAAACTGAATCAAGTATGTTTTACATTATACATTTTTGTTCTGCAAGAAGAACATCGTATTTATTGACATTAGTCAATTAAGACCTATCACTGGGGTTGATCCGTTTTGTTCATTATTAAAACGACAATAAATGAACGAACGGTATCAATTATGCATAGATTTCTGTTAACACGTACCAACTAACATATTGTCTATTCGGCTTTTCTAGTCTTTTGAGTATGAGTGTACCGGGTGAAAGTCATTCCATAAACGCGTTGTGCGTACTAAGTAAACGTTAGAAAAAACCGAAGGGGCAATCAAGAATGGACAATCTAGAGAAACTGGCAACATAGGGTACACAAGACGAAGAAAAATACATCACAATATGTGTTGGACACCATTATAAACAACCAAACACAAATAACGTAAATAAGGCATGCGCCTTCCTACAAACAACTGGAGGTAAAGGCGAACCGAACATCGTTTTATGCGGAAATTGTAACGGACATCACAACACGGAACTCAGAACGTAAAGACACATAATAGGACAACACAAAAAACTAAAAAGATGAGCAACACCGACCCCAACAAAAAGCCGGGGGTAAACAGCAACACGGACCCCAACAAAAACCTGGGGGTGAACTCATTGTTTAATCGGCTCTCCAATCTTATGAATACGAGTGTACATGGTGAAGGTCATTCCATAAACATGTGTACTAAATTTAATTTCTATATATTTTTTAATTAGTTGTGTATTAAACACAAAGTAGATATTATGATATGATACATGACAACAATTATCTTTATTTGACAAATACCTAAGTAGACTAGAGTTAATTAAAACAAGAGTGCTATTTAAATCAATATGGAAACAACACCATTTTCTCTCATTTGTTGTTGTTCTCATGATTTATGGACACAAGGGTTAATTGATTGACCCCATGTATACGAATACACACAAAATATTTCATTACAAGACAAAAGTAATTCGAGGGAGCTATATAAAAAAAATTGATGAAATAAACGTTAGAGAATACCGAAAGGGCAATCCAAAAAGAACAATCCAGAGAAACTGGCAAAATAGGATAAACAAGATGGAGAAAAACAAGACAAAAACAGAACACAATAAAGCACAAGTGAAACAAATTCAAACCAGTAGAATAAAAATGGCAGAACAATATAAAGTAAAAGAATGAGAAAGAGCTAGCCTACACTACAGCTGTCTCGTGGATAATAACAACTCAAAAATTGTTTTTATGCAATTTCTTTTCAAAGTGTGGGGAAGTGCACCCTTTGCACCCAGCTCCTACGCCCCTGATATATGCCATCACTTGACCATCAGCATAGTACTTATAAAGTAAGGTAAATGCAGCATGACGTCACCGTGATGTCATAAAAGAAAGGAAGGGTAACTAATAACAACAAAAAAACGTTTGAGAAAACGATTAAAATCACAATTTGAGGAAACAGTGCAAAATATGATGATCCAAACAGACATACATGGTGAAAGAAATACTCAGTTCAAAATAATAAAATGTTTACACACTTAGTAGCATCTACATTTAAATTCATCTATAAATACAGTGAATAAACAGCTCTTAATTTATAAAAAAAAGTAATAAAATCTTACTTAGTGTTACCGTCATGGGAAAGGATTCCGGGATAAATAAGCAGCAAGAACAGACAATACAATGACTAAATGAAAACAATACACTAGATAGAAAGCTTAAGACTGAGCAACACGAACCCAACAATAAACCAGGTGAACGTAGGTGCTCCCGGAAAGGTAACAAGTTCCTGCTCTATTAGTACTATTGGTCGTGTTAAAATTCTGATTATAAGCGATATTCGGTGACAGGTCATGATTGTTTGCGTGAAACAACATGTTTGTCCTTGCTCTTTTGGTTGTTTTGTTGTCTGTTCTTCTTCGATTTACGAATTTTTATTACCCCTTATGTATCTGTATCTTCAAACGCTTCTTATATCATCGCGCAATGGGTCACTCATAAAATGACATTAAGTTTTCTTTAGAAAATGAATATGGAATCTCATAATACGATATCTTAAAACAACAAATGACATGAGAAGCTGATAATAACGCCCAATCAAAAGAGAAATATTATTATCGCATTTTTAACCAATATTCGTAGGTGTAAATAGTGAAGCAGGAATTGTCTATCCTTCCGGAGCACTTGTGTTCACCCCAGGGTTTAGTAGGTTCGTGTTACTCATTCTTTAGTTTAGTGTAGTGTAGTGTAGTGTTTTGTAGATCGTTGTTTGTCCTTATGCCCTTTTTCGTTTTACCATTATGTTGTCTGTCCTTCTTCAATTACCCTTTTGGTATATTCAAACGCTTCCGTCAGAAGCATAAACTTCATCAATCAAATAAAAGAAATATGAAGCAACATAAAAGAATTGTCTTGACGTCAGTAGCGTAATTGTACCCCATCAAATAGCATGGACCCCGAACTCGAACTTCCGTTTCGCCCCGAATTAAAAAAAAAAAATTGTAGCCTTTTCTTTCGTTTTATCACAACTATAACATGGATTCACATAATGCAATAAATGACGTAGACTCACAATTAAATAGCGATATAAAAATATATACATGTATATCATGTTAAACCATGGCAACCAGACTCTCAAAACACTTCGACAAAAGTATGCGACAGATAGTAACGGGCTATTGTCGAATTATGTCATAATTTGGCCGCAGTTGTAACATGATTTGATATAGCGATATTTAATGGCGATTTGCAATAATCAAAAAGACACGTTCTGAAGTGCATTGTCGAAGTGTTTGAGAATTTTACCGCATGCTTTTAACAGCTATTACGGATCATTTATTGCACATTCCATGTTTTATATGCACCAATTAATGCTACGCGTAATGACGCACATTCACACCCTGAATGTGTTTGTGCAAACGCCGCAAACCACTGTTACGTCAGAAAAATCATGTCGGCCGTAATAAGATATTTTAGTCGGAAGAATAAACTAATAGTCTTCTAGTAGCGCGATACTAGCTTAAAACATTGTATTTCTACTCATACAAAACTAGAAAACATGTATGTACATATTGAAGCAACACGCCGTATTTCCATGGGATTTATTGACATTGTTACGCATACACTAATATATTAAAGTTTTACCTTTTAAATAATACCCACCTTAAGAGATTAACCTCTAATGTCAAAATTCTATGATTTTGTTTTAATGGTAAGAATACCATAAGTAATATAACTAAATAAACAAACATATAATGTATACAATGTATTAAAGACATATAAACAAATAAACAAATCTGCATGTACAATGTAAATACGACACTTACAGAAGAACAACATTGGCTGGTACATTTGTTGTTTAATATCAGAATATTTACTTGTCAAGGCAGGAAACACTAGGTATAACGTGATTGATAAAAATGTTACTATTTTAAGATCTTATTTTCTCCTATATAACAAACACACGACTTACAGTTTTGTTCACACTTCAATAGACACAATTATATTATATATATATATGTAAAAACATACAATAAACTTACCAGTCTTCCCCTGAACTGTGACGCACAGCTATTGTTTATCTTCGGGACTTTATAAATACACTTCAATAATGAGCATTACACTGGTATATCAGACGGGAAAGGCTCAGTATATATAAACTGATAGCAGAGCGATGCAAATAGGTCATATACAGACGAGGGTTTAGTCACATAAAGAAAACTAACACAATATTTTATACTAGACAGACAGAATCTTGAACAGTTTTCTAATAATATTTAAAGATTTCATACTTGTAAAGTAAAGTATAATAAATTTATTTGATACAACGATACACAATATGTCGTGTGGTGACTAATAACGCGACCAGACATGTTGATTTAAATATATTTCTGTCTTAATATATTGATATTTGATGTAACGCCATTGTTAATTAATTGTATGAGATAAAGATAAAAACAAACCAGCATGACGGTGGTATATAATATAAGACGGATAAACTTTTAACTTTGTTTTGGCTGAAATGGTAACATACAAACACTGTTGTGTCGTCTGCTCGTATTTGTTGCCTGGAATGTTAATATCAATAACAATCTCTCACGCGACTCTATGGATACATACATTACATGTTATTGATGTATTAGCACAATAAATTGTTTGTGTTTATATTGTCGGCGGAATAAACTTTCGAAAGCATTATAACATAAATTAAAGGCCTTGTTCTGACGTTCGTGAACGTATTTGAATATATGAGCTATTAATAGAATTATATAAAAGGTTGTTAGATTTTGAAGTTATCAGCAATGTATTAGGAAATCAGTGTATGACAAGCCTATGGTTTTGACAAGCGATGCTGAACTTTTTAATTAATATATAGAGGTTGAAAGTTATCGCCATGTTATTAAACCACTAATAGGCCAGTGTTTATTTTTTGCCAAACAGGAATGAACAGGACGAAATATCATATAAAATAAAAACATGGCCGATTACGAAATAAAACGACGCATTAAAACATACAATGTCAATTATAAATGCTTGCACTAAACCATTCACATTTAATCGTAATGGCGGAAAGCTTCTATTGAAATTATTTTTGTCTGCAGTTTTTAAAACAAATTACGGAAGATTAATTTCAGCATAAATAAACGTTAGAGAAAACTGAATGGACAATCCATAGACACTGCCAACATTGGGAACACAAGACACAGAACGAAAACAACACAAAAATTTAAAAAGGATGAACAACAAGGAAAGGACTCCACACAAAAAAACAACAACAAAGCAAAACAAAACAATACAAACAACAAACAAACAAACAATGGGGATGAACTCAGGTGCTCACGAAGGGTAAACAGGTCCTGTTATTCATATAGTCAAGTTTGGTAAAAGTCGTATCGGTATAGTATATATTAATTTGAAATATATTATTTCACTTTAGTAGTCATTTTAGTATATTTTACCACGAGACAACATTCTTACAATAATGATAAAACAAAGGAGTAATCAGAAGCCGTAAGAAGGGCTTGAAGATACCAAAGGGGCAATTAGAATCCGTATATCGAAGAAGAACAGAAAAAAAAACAATGGCCAAAAGAAAAAGTACAAAAGGACAAAAAACTATCAACAAAACATATATATAAAACTAAAGATCGAGTAACACGAACCCCACTAAAAACCAGGGGTGAAATCAGGTGCCCCGAAAGGGTAAGCAGTTCCTGCTCTACTAAGGACAGCCATTGTAATATTGAATAGAAAAACGACAAAGTAACAAATAATGGTAGACAAAACACCACACAGTAAGACGAAAACATAGTGATACGAAACCCACTGAACAACTGGGGTAAAGCCAGGTACTAGTGGAGCAGGAACTGTTTACCCTTCCGGAGCACCTGAGTTCACCTCCGGTTTTTAGTGGGGTTCATGTTACTCGATCTTTAGTTTTATATGTATGTTTTGTTGATCGTTGTTTGTCCTTTTGTACTTTTTCTTTTGGCCATTGTGCTGTCTGTTCTTCGATATACGGATTCTGATTGCCCCTTTGGTATCTTCAAACTATTCTTAAGAGTAAATAGTTCCTACGAAGGAATGGAAGAGAGAATACATCATGAAGGAAGAGTTTGAAGATACCAAAGGTGGAATCAAAATCCGTAAGCAACGATCTACAAAACACTACACAGAAAACTAAAGATCAAGCAACACGAACATCAAGCAGATACATCAAGAAGTGCTGACTTTGAAATCGCCTCCTTATTACTGAAATCGCATAAAACATCGAACAACATTTTAACGAAAAACAGAATATATCGTATATTGTATGAAGGCACCATTCACCACCATATTTCATAACGGAACAAACGTCACAAAAGCTTACGTCCAATACTATGGTGGAAATACTCTTTGTACATGTATATGAGTATTATTACTCGACACTGTTTGAGACAACATATATCATTTTACTCATACACACTGCGTAAAGTGAAACATGTCTAAGATGAACCATGAATAAACTAAAATCCTTTGTGATATGCCATTTAAATTTAGACTTAAGATCTTAAATATAATACTTGCATATTTAACCGAACAGGTACATATTACGAACACAAATATTGTTTAATGTTTACAGGCGTCACTGTACGCCAATAGTATTAAATACAAAAGCATAGTCTTAATTGAATTGTTGTTGAAAATGTGGAAATATATTTTTGGGAAAACAAAATCAAGATAATATGTGACAAATATTGCCTGTAGTCTAATAATAACTATAAGTAAAGATCTACATAATAAAAACAAAAACAAAATATACACGATCGTCAAAACAGTTTTATAATCTAACAGGAAGCACATAGAAACAGAGGTATGATCAATACACATAACACACACATGACGCATGGTTTGTTAAAGGCACTTCAATGCAGATATACGAATTGTATACTACGTCAGAGATAGTATATATAAACGTTACAGAAAACCGAAGGTGCAATCAAAAATAGACAATCCAGAGACACTGGCAACATTTGGTACATAATATACAGACGAAGACAAACACAACAATAAAACACAACACAAAAAACTGCAAAGATGAACAACACAGACCCAACAAACTAGAGGGCTAACCCATGCACCCAGGAAGGACAAGCAGTTCCCGCCATATTACTCACATAGTCAATATCCGTTGAGCACTACAATGAGCAAACAAACAGAAAAACAAGCCAACATCAATTCCTATTTGTTAATTTTGCTAACATACACAACTTTATCCAACACATTTCACAAAAATAAGTACAAAAACCTACTGACAAAATTAATTAAAAACAATGATATACAATATAAACAACTACAACAACATGATCCCCACGGGAGTGACAATCACTAGACGCCAATATAAACAACCACAACAACATGATCCCCACGGAAGTGACAATCAGTAGACGCCAATATAAACACCCACAACAACATGATCCCCACGGGAGTGACACTCACTAGACGCCAATATAAACAACTACAACAACATGATCCCCACGGGAGTGACAATCACTAGACGCCAATATAAACAACTACAACAACATGATCCCCACTGGAGTGACAATCAGTAGACGCCAATATAAACAACCACAACAACTTGATCCCCACGGGAGTGACAATCAGTAGACGCCAATATAAACAACCACAACAACTTGATCCCCACGGGAGTGACAATCAGTAGACGCCAATATAAACAACCACAACAACATGATCCCCACGGGAGTGACAATCAGTAGACGCCAATATAAACAACCACAACAACTTGATCCCCACGGGAGTGACAATCACTAGACGCCAATATAAACAACTACAACAACATGATCCCCACGGAAGTGACAATCACTAGACGCCAATATAAACAACTACAACAACATGATCCCCACGGAAGTGACAATCAATAGACGCCAATATAAACAACCACAACAACATGATCCCCACGGGAGTGACAATCAGTAGACGCCAATATAAACAACCACAACAACATGATCCCAACGGGAGTGACAATCAGTAGACGCCAATATAAACAACCACAACAACATGATCCCCACGGAAGTGACAATCACTAGACGCCAATATAAACAACCACAACAACATGATCCCCACGGGAGTGACAATCAGTAGACGCCAATATAAACAACTACAACAACATGATCCCCACGGGAGTGACAATCACTAGACGCCAATATAAACAACCACAACAACTTGATCCCCACGGAAGTGACAATCACTAGACGCCAATATAAACAACTACAACAACATGATCCCCACGGGAGTGACAATCACTAGACTCCAATATAAACAACCACAACAACATGATCCCAACGGAAGTGACAATCACTAGACGCCAATATAAACAACCACAACAACATGATCCCCACGGAAGTGACAATCACTAGACGCCAATATAAACAACCACAACAACTTGATCCCCACGGAAGTGACAATCACTAGACGCCAATATAAACAACTATAACAACATGATCCCCACGGGAGTGACAATCACTAGACTCCAATATAAACAACCACAACAACATGATCCCCACGGGAGTGACAATCACTAGACGCCAATATAAACAACCACAACAACATGATCCCTACGGAAGTGACAATCACTAGACGCCAATATAGACAACCACAAGAACATGATCCCCACGAAGTGACAATCACTAGACGCCAATATAAACAACTACAACAACATGATCCCCACGGGAGTGACAATCACTAGACTCCAATATAAACAACTACAACAACATGATCCCCACGGGAGTGACAATCACTAGACGCCAATATAAACAACCACAACAACATGATCCCGACGGAAGTGACAATCACTAGACGTCAATATAAACAACTACAACAACATGATCCCCACGGGAGTGACAATCACTAGACTCCAATATAAACAACTACAACAACATGATCCCCACGGGAGTGACAATCACTAGACGCCAATATAAACAACCACAACAACATGATCCCGACGGAAGTGACAATCACTAGACGTCAATATAAACAACTACAACAACATGATCCCCACGGGAGTGACAATCACTAGACGCCAATATAAACAACTACAACAACATGATCCCCACGGGAGTGACAATCAGTAGACGCCAATATAAGCAACTACAACAACATGATCCCCACGGGAGTGACAATCATTAGACGCCAATATAAACAACCACAACAACATGATCCCCACGGGAGTGACAATCACTAGACGCCAATATAAACAACTACAACAACATGATCCCCACGGGAGTGACAATCACTAGACTCCAATATAAACAACTACAACAACATGATCCCCACGGGAGTGACAATCACTAGACGCCAATATAAACAACCACAACAACATGATCCCGACGGAAGTGACAATCACTAGACGTCAATATAAACAACTACAACAACATGATCCCCACGGGAGTGACAATCACTAGACTCCAATATAAACAACTACAACAACATGATCCCCACGGGAGTGACAATCACTAGACGCCAATATAAACAACCACAACAACATGATCCCGACGGAAGTGACAATCACTAGACGTCAATATAAACAACTACAACAACATGATCCCCACGGGAGTGACAATCACTAGACGCCAATATAAACAACTACAACAACATGATCCCCACGGGAGTGACAATCAGTAGACGCCAATATAAGCAACTACAACAACATGATCCCCACGGGAGTGACAATCATTAGACGCCAATATAAACAACCACAACAACATGATCCCCACGGGAGTGACAATCACTAGACGCCAATATAAACAACCACAACAACATGATCCCAACGGTAGTGAAAATCACTAGACGCCAATATAAACAACCACAACAACATGATCCCCACGGAAGTGACAATCACTAGACGCCAATATAAACACCCACAACAACATGATCCCCACGGAAGTGACAAACAGTAGACGCCAATATAAACAACCACAACAACATGATCCCAACGGAAGTGACAATCACTAGACGCCAATATAAACAACCACAACAACATGATCCCCACGGGAGTGACAATCACTAGACGCCAATATAAACAACTACAACAACATGATCCCCACGGGAGTGACAATCACTAGACGCCAATATAAACAACTACAACAACATGATCCCCACGGGATTGACAATCACTAGACGCCAATATAAACAACTACAACAACATGATCCCCACGGGAGTGACAATCACTAGACGCCAATATAAACAACCACAACAACATGATCCCTACGGAAGTGACAATCACTAGACGCCAATATAGACAACCACAAGAACATGATCCCCACGAAGTGACAATCACTAGACGTCAATATAAACAACCACAGCAACATGATCCCCACGGAAGTGACAATCACTAGACGCCAATATAAACAACCACAACAACATGATCCCCACGGGAGTGACAATCACTAGACGCCAATATAAACAACTACAACAACATGATCCCGACGGAAGTGACAATCAGTAGACGCCAATATAAACAACTACAACAACATGATCCCCACGGGAGTGACAATCACTAGACGCCAATATAAACAACTACAACAACATGATCTCCACGGGAGTGACAATCACTAGACGCCAATATAAACAACTACAACAACATGATCCCGACGGAAGTGACAATCAGTAGACGCCAATATAAACAACTACAACAACATGATCCCCACGGAAGTGACAATCACTAGACGCCAATATAAACAACCACAAGAACATGATCCCCACGGGAGTGACAATCACTAGACGCCAATATAAACAACTACAACAACATGATCCCCACGGGAGTGACAATCACTAGACGCCAATATAGACAACCACAAGAACATGATCCCCACGGGAGTGACAATCAATAGACGCCAATATAAACAACTACAACAACATGATCCCCACGGGAGTGACAATCACTAGACGCCAATATAAACAACCACAACAACATTATCCCCCCACGGAAGTGACAATCACTAGACGTCAATATAAACAATCACAACAACATGATCCCCCCACGGAAGTGACAATCACTAGACGCCAATATAAACAACTACAACAACATGATACCAACGGAAATTACAATCACTAGACGTCAATATAAACAACCACAACAACATAATCCCCACGGGAGTGACAATCAATAGACGCCAATATAAACAACCACAACAACATGATCCCAACGGAAGTGACAATCAGTAGACGCCAATATAAACAACCACAACAACTTGATCCCAACGGAAGTGACAATCACTAGACGCCAATATAAACAACTACAACAACATGATCCCAACGGAAGTGACAATCACTAGTCACCAATATAAACAACCACAACAACATGATCCCCACGGGAGTGACAATCGGTAGACGCCAATATAAACAACCACAACAAAATGATCCCCACGGAAGTGACAATCAGTAGACGCCAATATAAACAACTACAACAACTTGATCCCCACGGGAGTGACAATCAGTAGACGCCAATATAAACAACCACAACAACATGATCCCAACGGAAGTGACAATCAGTAGACGCCAATATAAACAACCACAACAACATGATCCCCACGGGAGTGACAATCACTAGACGCCAATATAAACAACTGCAACAACATGATCCCCCCACGGAAGTGACAATCACTAGACGCCAATATAAACACCCACAACAACTTGATCCCCACGGAAGTGACAATCAGTAGACGCCAATATAAACAACCACAACAACTTGATCCCAACGGAAGTGACAATTACTAGACTCCAATATAAACAACCACAACAACATGATCCCCACGGGAGTGACAATCACTAGACACCAATATAGACAACCACAAGAACATGATCCTCACGGGAGTGACAATCATTAGACGCCAATATAAACAACCACAACAACATGATCCCCACGGGAGTGACAATCACTAGACGCCAATATAAACAACCACAACAACATGATCCCCACGGAAGTGACAAACACTAGACGCCAATATAAACAACCACAACAACATGATCCCCACGGGAGTGACAATCACTAGACGCCAATATAAACAACTACAACAACTTGATCCCCACGGAAGTGACAATCAGTAGACGCCAATATAAACAACCACAACAACATGATCCCCACGGAAGTGACAAACACTAAACGCCAATATAAACACCCACAACAACTTGATCCCCACGGAAGTGACAATCAGTAGACGCCAATATAAACAACCACAACAACTTGATCCCAACGGAAGTGACAATCACTAGACTCCAATATAAACAACCACAACAACATGATCCCCACGGGAGTGACAATCACTAGACGCCAATATAAACAACCACAACAACATGATCCCCACGGAAGTGACAATCACTAGACGTCAATATAAACAATCACAACAACATGATCCCCACGGAAGTGACAATCACTAGACGCCAATATAAACAACCACAACAACTTGATCCCAACGGAAGTGACAATCATTAGACGCCAATATAAACAACCACAACAACATGATCCCCACGGAAGTGACAATCACTAGACGCCAATATAAACAACCACAACAACATGATCCCCACGGAAGTGACAATCACTAGACGCCAATATAAACAATCACAACAACATGATCCCCACGGAAGTGACAATCACTAGACGCCAATATAAACACCCACAACAACTTGATCCCCACGGAAGTGACAATCAGTAGACGCCAATATAAACAACCACAACAACTTGATCCCAACGGAAGTGACAATCACTAGACTCCAATATAAACAACCACAACAACATGATCCCCACGGAAGTGACAATCACTAGACGCCAATATAAACAACCACAACAACATGATCCCCACGGAAGTGACAATCACTAGACTCCAATATAAACAACCACAACAACATGATCCCCACGGAAGTGACAATCACTAGACGCCAATATAAACAACCACAACAACATGATCCCCACGGGAGTGACAATCACTAGACGCCAATATAAACAACCACAACAACATGATCCCCACGGGAGTGACAATCACTAGACGCCAATATAAACAACTACAACAACATGATCTCCACGGGAGTGACAATCAGTAGACGCCAATATAAACAACCACAACAACTTGATCCCCACGGGAGTGACAATCACTAGACGCCAATATAAACAACTACAACAACATGATCCCCACGGGAGTGACAATCACTAGACGCCAATATAAACAACTACAACAACATGATCCCCACGGGAGTGACAATCACTAGACGCCAATATAAACAACTAGAACAACATGATCCCCACGGGAGTGACAATCAGTAGACGCCAATATAAACAACCACAAGAACATGATCCCCACGGAAGTGACAATCACTAGACGCCAATATAAACAACCACAACAGCATGATCCCCACGGAAGTGACAAACACTAATCGCCAATATAAACAACTACAATAACATGATCCCCACGGGAGTGACAATCACTAAACGCCAATATAAACAACCACAACATGATCCCCACGGGAGTGACAATCACTAAACGCCAACATGAATCCCATTTCTGCCTCGGGATAGATAGGAAATCTACCAACAAATACTATGAAAAACTGCAGATACCAAAATGCAATCAAACGCCCTGGAAAGGACAAAGAACACAATAACAAAAAAGGGAAAAAGACCAAATACTACACCGAAAATTATAGATTAAGCGGCGTGAACCCAATTAAAAACTGGAGTGAACTCAAACGCTCCTCGAAGGGTTAGCATTTCTTGGCTTAACCGGTTTATATATCATCAGACGGTATAAAACATATATCACAAATAATTTATATAATGTATCCATGAGGGTTCAATTTTAACCTCTTACTCAGTCAAGCAATTGCTAAGGCAAGGGATATAATAAATTCAACACAAATAAAAGACACCTTAAATGATATAAAACAATCATCAGTAGACATACCAATCAATAGTACTTTGGTATTTAGCCTCTAGGTTGATAAAGATTATTCCAGAAACGCGTCGTGCTCCCTAAATTTGAGATCTACGTTTGTATGTCTATCACTGGGCCGGTACCTCTGCTGGTGAACTATTAATCCCCATCCAGTAGTCAGTGCTTCTGCACTGACATGATTTATTAGATATTTTTTTTTATTGATATTGACAGATGCTAAATCAGAAATTATTAATAAAACTAAGGTTCTCCTGTCCTCAGGAATATATGTCCTGTTTAGGCCCTTTGGTTTTCTTGTTCAAAAGATTTTTTAAAATTCTTTGGCTTTCAAATAGTTTTGCTTTGAGAGTATCTGATGAAGGTTATTCCAGAAACGCGTCATGCACCCTACGTTTGATATCTACGTTTTTATTGTGATTATGTGAAACAGCATTTAACATTTCAATATATTTAGATTTAACTTTCAATTTCACTGACTATACGTAGATGTTTTCTTTCCTCTATTACCGATAAGACCTTTATCGAATTTGAGTATATGTATGAGTAACACATGGCGGGTGTCTTATAAGAAGAGGAACTGTTAGCCCTTCGTGACCACTTGTGTTCCCCCGGGATCATTTACTTTATACGTAGATATTTTCTTTCCTATACGGCTAATACTTTTATCGAATTTGACTATGTGCATGAGTAACCCATGGTGGGTGTCTTATAAGAAGAAGGAACTGTTAGCTCTTCGTGAGCACTTGTGTCCCCCCCCCGGGTTTTAGTACTGTCCGTGTTACTCATCTTTGTAGTTTTTTGTGTTGTGTTGTCTTTTTGTGTTCTGTGTGTTTTCGTCCTGTGTTTTGTGTGTCCAATGTTGCCTGATTGTTCATTCTTGATTGATTCTCCAATGTTTATTTATTAGCCGAATGTTCTCCAATGTTTATTTACTAGCCGAATGTACATTTATTCCGTAGATAAAAAAATATGTGATTTTCATGTTAATGTTACCAATAAGGACACATTCGTCTAGGTTGGTTTATGGTGTTTAACGCCACTTTCAACAAAATTTCCGTTATATCGTGGCGGTCAGTTTTATTGGTGGAGGAAACCTGGAGTAACCGGAGAAGACCACCGACCTGTCGGAAGTTACTGACAAACTTTATCCCATAAAGTTGTATCTTGTACATCTCAAGTGGGTAGGATTCGAACTCGCAACGTTAGTGGTGATAGGGACTGCTTGCATGGGTAGTTATAAATCCAACTACTATGCGATCACGACCACGACGGCCCCCACAATTCGTCTGTACAAACAGGAAAAGTACATATGTATGAAATAGCATTATAACTAGTTAGTTATATTTAGATGGACATTCATGAAGATAAATGTCACGACAAAACAGAAAGAACATCTACATAACACTTAATGTATTTGCGTGATAGACTAACTATGTTTTAATGTAGACAAACCGATCAGCCAAGTTTTCATAGACTGATACTTAGCTGATTACAATCGTTTTCGATCAATGCTATCTGACATTTCAAATTTGAGTCGCTTAGCTGTTGATACTCAATATAATTAGAAAAAATGTATTGGAAATATAAAAGGCACAGTTCAGATCATATTTATTATAAAAATAATGAACGGTATATATTAAACATATCACATATAAAATAATAAAGGTGAATACAAGGGTTATAACCCAGGGCAGTTGTTTTTCATTTGTCTTCCAATCAGTTTAATTTCATTTGTTGCCTTGGCAACGACCTATTTACATTTTTACAAGTTTTCTTATTAACATATGTGGAGAGTACAAAAGTCGTAGATTTTAAATTTGTATCATTGGTTTCATATTTACAATGGCACAAACATATTGACCTGTTTACTGGTATGTTAGAAAAGTTTGTAGATACCAAAGGCGTAACCAGAAAGATGTCAATCGAAGAAGGACAGACAATACAATGATCAAAAGGAAAGGGAAAATGACAATGATCCACAAAACACTGCACAGAACACTAATAATCGATCAAGACGAACCCCGCTAAAATCACTGTCTTTCATCTTGAGGAGAAGGGATTTATGGATATTTAACGCGGTTGCCTGAAAAGAAGCAGACAATGTTTACCCTTCGTCAGCACCAGGGTACAGACCCGGTGTTTGATGTGGTCCAAGGTGCTAATGTTACTTAGCTTTCTGTGTTATGTTGTGTTTTGATGTCTGTTTGTCTTCGTTCTCAATGTTGCCAGTGTCTCTGGATTGTCAATTCCTGATTGTCCCTTCGGTTTTCTCTACATTTTATTCAAATATATCATGGCATCAAATTCATTAGTGGTGGAAACCGGAATACCCGTGGAAAACCATGAACCTTCCATAGAGGACCTAAATGATCATCACATACGGTTGTATCGAGCTACCGTCTCCGGTGTTAATAGGCATGAGTGTATAAGGAGATGAACATTCAGCTATCATGCGATCGATGGCAATGTGGACCATTATTTTATTTTAAATATACAGATGTAAAAATAAAAAGAGTTTGAAGATACCAAAAGGGTAATCAGAATCCGAAGAAGTAGAGACAACACAATGGTTTAAAGAAAAGGGACAAAAGGACAAACAACGATCTACAAAACATAATATCATTTAATAGACTACTTATGGAAATGATTATTAAAATCACATAATAATTTCTATAGGTTAATCATAGTTTGTCGCTTTAAAGTAATTAATGTTTCTTTCTTTTTTTCTCTCCTGGATATTTCGCTCTAATACGTTAAAATGAACATATCAAAGGGATATTATTTTTGAAATATAAATATTTATTTTAGATGTGAATAGGTATTTAAAATATTCAGCGTAATAACCCATTTACTGGATACTCTATCGGGGCACATGGTATGCATGTTTGTATTGTACAAATGACTAGCTTGTTTTTCCATATTGATGTTTCCCTTCCATTGCATACATGCCATATTATATTAAGACTGCCGCTTGCTTTAATGTATTCCTTTAAACATTGCAATGTGCATTATTTTACCGTCAAATCTGTATTAGGAGGTCACATTTCGGACAAAAAAAAAGTGGCTTTATATGACAGGTGACGCCTTAAAAGAGGTTCAAGTCATATGGAATTTTCATTGAAAGGACAAGAAAAAGATGACCTTTTACTACAGGTGTCTGCTTAACAGGGGTGACCGCATAGGCAGGTTTCAATGTATTACTTAAGACGTCTAGGTAACCGTACATCTAATTTGGTACACGTTGGTATGGACAACAACAAACCATGCTACACAAAGGATGAATAAATAAACAAGTTTAAACTGCTGATACTTTATCTGTTTGTTGTTTCAACAAATATTGGAAAAAAAAACCAAAACATTAGTATATATTACGGATTTAGTTTGTTACACACATTTTCATTGGTTCTTCAACCCTGAATGTCAGCATATATTCGGAAAACAGACGGGGTATATATTTCAGTCCCCAAAAAACGATTAAAACATTTACGACAAAACATTACGCTTCACTGAATCAATGGTATAATACGGAATAATAAATGTATTTTTACCAAATTAAATGGTGTGTTTATACTCAAAACGGCTGCATGAACAAAGAAATATTACAACGGTTAATTCCGTCACAAATACCTGATCGATTCAGCAAACTCCTATGTTCCACGGCTGTACCATAACAAATAAACAAAACGTTGAGCCTTGAAAACCTTCGACATCATGGGGCCACACCAAGGTTTTATTTGCATGTTGTTAACATTTATATTATTGAAACTGTTTCGCAAACCCGTTGTTTTGTTATGTGATATATTAATGTTATATTTATAAAGTTTATAAAATTTACTACATATGAAACTGTATTGATTTAGCAATTTAGTACAGTGTTTTCCTTCATGAGACACCCCATTCATGAAATATGACGTGACACATATTTTGACGTCATTGAAGAATGACGTCAAAGGTACGGAAACGGACATCTAGAGATACGAAAAATGAAAATAAAAGACGCAAATTTATTTAATACAGTTGAATGTTGTATTTAAAAAAACAACAATGGTTAAATCCGTAATATATCTGTTATTCAGCTATCAGACAGGGTATATGATGTGACATTCTCGGCTTAGGATCTATATTCCCTGAGATTGTCACATTATATATCCTGTCTGATAGCTGAATAACATATAATATTATTAAAATATTAAGAAGTGATTAGGAAACAAAAAATCTAACTTGGTACACGTTGGAATGTACTGGCACAAGCAATGCTACACACATGATGAATAAAGAAACACATTTAGACTCTTGATACTTTCTGTGTTTGTTGTTTCAACATATATTTGAAAAAAAATACCATAAGTATATATTATTAAAATATAAATGAAGTGATGAGGAAACAAAAAAATCGAATTTGGTACACGTGGGAATGTACTGACACAAACAATCCTACATAACACACATGATGAATAAAGAAACACATTTAAACTGCTGATGCTTTCTCTGTTTGTTGTTTCAACATATATTTGAGAACAAAAAGCCAAAACATTAGTATATATTATTAATATATATATGAAGTGATGAAGAAACAAAAAAATCTAATTTGGTACTGGCACAAACAATCCTCCACACATGATGAATAAAAAAACACATTTAAGTTCTTGATACTTTCTGTGTTTGTTGTTTCAACACATATTTGAAAAAAATCAACATTAGTATATATTATTAAAATATAAAGCAGTGATTAGGAAACAAAAAATCTAATTTGGCACCAGTTGGAGTGTACCGTCACAAACCATGCTACATACACAATGAATAAAGAAACAGATTTAAACTCTTGATTCTTTCTCTGTTTGTTATTTCTACATATATTTGAAAAAAACAAAAACATTAGTATATATTATTAAAATATAAATGAAGTGATGAGGAAACTTAGATCAATAAGGCATCAATTTGAAACATGAGCATTCAACTTTCTCTGTAAGATAAGATCGTGCTACATAGGGAAAATTCGAAATTTATTTGCTTAAGTATTTATTTCCATAGCAACCATTTCAAATTACGAAGCTATCTGATAACATTTAGCGTTCAATGATTTATCCTACAAGACATTTAACTAAGTAAAAATACAAGCGTCCCGACATTACACTATTTGTAATGATATCTTTAGACGTAGTAAACAATCTAACACCATGATTGGCTGTTGGGGCGTTGGTTTAAGGGGCCCTCATGGTCGTGACGTATTATTATGAAAGAAAAGTTTAAACAGTGATGGTCAACCACTTCACCAATATCAACAAAGCGAACAATCACCCTTCACCTCAAATCGCTGAACATAAAAATGACTGTAGCATATGACGTTGGACATCCAGGTCCTGACTGAGGCCATGCCTCAAATCAACCGAAATGAGAAACAAATATAACTTGTTTATTTACAATTGTTTCAGAAGATTATGTATGCATCAAGAAAATATTTCCGCCGCTGGAAGCATAATTAAATACATATGTAAACATCTTACAATATATTTATATAACAATGAAGAAGAAGAAGTTGTTCTTTTTAGAATACATAATCTTATATGAGGAAATATGACACCAGATAGATATTAACAAGCTATTCAGCAAATTGGTTCCATATGTAACAGAAGGCAAGGAATGGACAATCTTATAATGATATGCTATGGAAAGATTCTTTATAACTACTTAAATTACGATAAAAATAAAATTTGGAATAAGCAATTAGGAAGAGTTTGAAGATACCAAAGTGGTAATCAGAAGAAGGACAGACAACACAATGGTCAAAAGAACAGTATTTGTCTCATCACTCTTAACAACGGTAACCATACCGCTATGGTAACAGGTAAATGAAGTCAGGATGACTCAAATAAACAGTAAATCACCGGTGAATTTATGACCTTGAAACTCCGACATAAAAAATAAATATTGTCAATGTCATATATATTCCTGGTGTTTAGGAGCTCTTGTTGTTTGATCTTTAGTTCTTTCGTCTTGGTTCTATTGTATCCAGATTGTCCCATTTTTCTTTTATTTCTCCAGATCTCGGTCACTCTACGTTTGTTTTGTTTTATTTGTCTTCGTCCTGTGTCTTGCGTGCCAAATGTTGCCAGTTTCTCTAGATTGTCCATTGTTCATTGCCCATTCGGTGTTCTCTAACGTTTATTTGTCTTATTGCATATTAGTCAACCATATATGATGGATTACATATGAAAACATATATTCACTAATGACTTATGTCTATGATACTTACTTTAATAAATGGTTACACTTGTGCTACAATTAGTAATAATAGTCTGTAAAAACTGTCAAGAGAAAGAGTGCGATTAGGTGATTCATCATATATATCAACAAGAAAATTACAACAGTGGATGTATATAATATAAATTAAGCAATACCACCTTATTCTGTCCATTATCCTGATCCAGTAGTCACCGTTTCGGCACTGACCAAATTTATTATAAATATTTGTTTTTGAAGTTTACAGTTCCTAAATAATATAATCATTATTAAAACTAAGGTTCTTCTCCCCCAGGCATATATGACATTAGCAGATTTTGGCGAACATGCTTAGGCCCTTTGGTTTACTTGCTCCCAAAACTTTTAAAATTATTTGGTTTTCCGACCTTTCGATTTTGAGTGTACCTGATGAAGGTTATTCCAGAAACGCGTCATGCGCACACAATTTGATATCTACGTTTTTCTTTACCTCAACACACAGTATGAAATAAGATTGGCTGTGTAGTAATGGTATAGTATAACCATGCAGGTAATGAACATTTGTTAATGTGTTATTATTTTCAGTTTTGACTGCCTATCTAATGTTGAATGTAGTGTGCCTGATCCTGTTTTTAAAATCAGACCATCAAAGTCAAATCAATTATTAAACTCAGAAAATGGATTATTTATATTAATCTTGTTTATATAGTTTTGCTGGATTACTTACCTACCATTTAATACACATTAAAGCTGCATGTTAATAGTAACATATTGTATACATTATTTATATACTATGCACAGATAAGTATTGAGTGCCTTGGATAGATACCATGTATTCATATTACTGTAAACAATAATATGTTTTCACAAAACAATATGAAAACGCAGAGACAATTACTGTTGCATATACATATTTAAATTTTTCTTGCCCTTGGTAATGAGGAGGCCCTCTCTGCAGTAGTATTTTTAGAGTTCCGGGCAATGTAAGTGTTTTATTCAACAAGATAGTGGTCGATTATTGGATTGATTTTATCATATTTTTGTTCAAGTTTGTTCTTCTGACTATGTTTTCCTGGCGTTGTGCGACTAATCCAGATTGCTATGTGTCTTTCTGTTCTTAGTTCCGTGTTGTGATGTCCGCTACGATTTGCGCATAAAAACGATGTTCGGTTCGTTTTTACTTCCAATTGTTTGTTGGAGGGCTCATGTCTTATTTATGTTTCTTTGCGTTGTGATTTTTTGTCTTATGTACCCTATGTTGCCAGTTTCTCTTTGTTTCCCATTTGTGATTGCCTCTTTGGTATTATCTGCCGTTTATTTTGCACTGTCCATTTATATTGGTATTTATCTTTATCTTTATGAACTTATTAAACCCAAAGGAAATAATTCAGTCTGATCAACTCTGAATATTAATTTCCTCAACTGATAACATATTTTGCTTAATTAAACTTTCAAGATAAAAAATGACTTCTTGGTGCTAACGTTTGGATTTAATTCTTATCAAATTAGAAAAAAAAACATAAATCTAAACCTCCTTCGATGTCAGGCTGATTGTACCACACTTGCATTAGACACATGGTAGATAAGAAGAGTTTCAAGATACCAAAGGGGTAATCATAATCCGTATATCGAAGAAGAACAGACAACACTATGACCAAAAGAAAAAGTACAAAAATGCAAACAACGAGCTACAAACCACAAAGATCGAGTAACACGAAACCCACTAAAAACCGGGGGTGAACTCAGGTGCTCCGGAAGAGTAGGCAGTTCCGGCTGCACGATTGGATTTAATGCATATCAAATTAGAATAAACCATAAATCTAAACCTCCTTCTTCGATGTCAGGCTGATTGTACCACACTTCCATTAGACACATGGTAGAATAGCGCTTCTATGATAAAAAAAAGAAAAGAAAACGTAGATATCTAATTTAGCGCAGACGACGCTCTAAAAATTATGACATATCATATTTTTCTTTACTGTAATTAAATCCTGTTCTAGTATATTTTGCATACAAAATATGCAAGCATTTACTTTTTTCAGGTTAGGTCTTTCATTTTTACTACTGTGAGGGTATTTCCTACCAAGCAAAACACAAAAGATTTCTGATTTGTGTGTGTGTGATTAGTAGCCTTGTATAAGTGTAATTCCATTATCATGGATAATCTTATCATTTGCTTGCAATAACTTGCATCCGCTAAGCTCAATGTCAAAAGATTGGGAAACCAAAATAATGTAAAAGTATTTGGGAACAAGACAACCAAAAGAAATATGCAGAAAAGCCAAATTCGGCCGGCTAAGGTTACCTATGCTTAAGGGAGGAGTACATAGTACATTGAGGGGCCGTTGTGGTAGTGCTCACATGGTTGTTGAATAACAACTACCTATACAGTCAGTGCCTATCACCATTAAAGTTGTGAGTTCGAATCCCGATTATACAACATTATATGTTAAAGTTTGTCAGTGATTTGCGACAGGTCGGTGGTTTTTACAGGTATTCCGGTTTCCTCCACCAGTAAAACTGACCGCCACGATCTAAAAGATTGCTGAAAGTGGCGCTAAACACCACAAACCTAATCTAAGCATAACCCTTATACACGTAGCTAATGCCCGGTCGTATTTGAATCATTTGGAATGTCTTATGTATTATAATAGCATGATTCTGTTTCAGATCTCCTAGTTGTATGTAAAACAAATTATACTCGATTATCATACCAGATAACACTTCTGTATAATTCTGGAAAAACGCCAAGATGTCTACATTTCCATGTAAAAATCAAAGTATGCGTAAATATTTATGAGAAATTATATTAAGTAACCATATTGATCGAAAACTGAATGACGTATTTGTCAAAAATCTTGTAAAAGAAATGCTTACAACTATTTTTACATTGATAATAAAATGGATAATATTTTCAAACCTTACACCCGGCAAATGGTATATGGTCAGTATTGATTTTAGCATGGTTCAAAGATAGAAGCATCCTCTAAAAATATGCTTAGCGAATATATGAGCTACTTAGGCTTCGATTAAAGACCTTAAGATGTCCAATACAATTATACTATGTATAAAGAATTAAAAGCTTCACCTTTCGATTCATCTGGACACACTCCTGTTTTAGTAGGAATTCGAATTTTCCTATCGTTTGTTATTTTTTTTATTTCAATTTTATGTTCCAATTGTGTTGTTTTCTATCTGAGTTTTGATTTCTTTTTTTACTGTTTAAGATTTCTGGTTAATGGAATATTTCAGTTATTTATAAAAATGGTATTTAAATTTCCCTGATGATGATCTTTATTTGTGTTGTGATTTCTTGTCTTGTTCTATATAAGTGTTGCTTTGGGTCTCATAGTTGTTGTTTTCTATACACATCGTGATTTTTTGTCTTATTCTATATAAGTGTTTTCTTGGGTCTCACTGTTGTTGTTTTCTATGCACATCGTGATTTTTTGTCTTATTCTATATAAGTGTTGTCTTGGGTCTCACTGTTGTTGTTTTCTATGCACATCGTGATTTCTTGTCTCGTTTTATATAAGTGTTGTTTTGGGTCTCACTGTTGTTGTTTTCTATGCACATCGTGATTTTTTGTCTTATTCTATATAAGTGTTGTTTTGGGTCTCACAGCTGTTGTTTTCTATACACATCGTGATTTCTTGTCTTGTTCTATATAAGTGTTGTTTTGGGTCTCACAGCTGTTGTTTTCTATACACATCGTGATTTCTTGTCTTGTTTTATATAAGTGTTGTTTTGGGTCTCACAGCTGTTGTTTTCTATACACATCGTGATTTTTTGTCTTATTCTATATAAGTGTTTTCTTAGGTCTCACTGTTGTTGTTTTCTATGCACATCGTGATTTTTTGTCTTATTCTATATAAGTGTTGTCTTGAGTCTCACTGTTGTTGTTTTCTATGCACATCGTGATTTCTTGTCTTGTCTTATATAAGTGTTGTTTTGGGTCTCACAGCTGTTGTTTTCTATACACATCGTGATTTCTTGTCTAGTTTTATATAAGTGTTGTTTTGGGTCTCACACTGTTGTTTCTTTTAATATACATCGTGTTTTCTCATGTTGTTGACCATGGATATATTCCACTTGTCCTTTCCTCGGTCATAGTTTGTCACCGTGTTGGTAACTAGAATAACACAACGGGTTCCACTAGTGGAACAGAAACAGCTAACCCTTCCGGATCACCCGAGTTCACCCCGGGTTTAGTGGTGTTCGTGTTACTCGATCTTTGGTTTTATGTGTAATGTTTTGCAGATTGTTTGTCCTTTTGTCCTTTTTCTTTTGGCCATTGTGTTGTCTGTTCTTCTTAGATTTACGGATTCTAATTACCTCCCTTTGGTGTCTATGCTGATGGTAATTTCCTGCGTTGCTATATATAAATGGTATTAAATATTTCACAGGTGTTGGTTTTATCCAGATTCGGATTTCTCGTACTGTTCTATATATATAATATTTTGTGTTTCAGGGTGATATAATGGTCCGGATTGTCATTTCACGGTTCTCTCTAAATTGTATCTTATATGTTTCTTTGTGGATAATGTTTTCATGTAATGTTCTTTTTAAATAAACTTTAGAGAAAACCGATGGGGCAATCAAGAATGGACAACCCAGAGACACACGCAATATTGAGTACACAAGACACAGGATGAACACAAACAAAGCACAAAGCACAACACAGCAAGCTAAAAAGATGAGCAACACGAACCCCACCAAAACTAGCGGGTAAATCCAGGCTCTTCCGAGAGGTAAACAGTTCTTTCTTCTTATATGACACTTCACGCATCACCAATGTTCTTTTTTTCAATCCGGATTGTGATTAAAAATATTTCATCTTCACTGGTTTTGCTGTCCATCCGGATTGGGATTTCTTGTTTCATTCCATATTAGTCGAATTTTATTTATTACTGATGTTGTCTTGACAATCCAAATTGTGATTTCTTGTACTGTTCTATATAAAGTCTATGCGCATGTGTCATTAGTGTTGTTTAATACCCGGATGTTGATTTATTTTACTGGTCTCTCTAAATAGTATGATACCGTTATCGTCAACCATCGGTGTCAATATAATTTAATCTCTGATGACATATATTCATTGTGCTATAGTCAACTAATCTGGTATTAATATCACATGCAAATACATAACTTTTAAGTCAAACAGATTACATAAAATAAAACATCCGGAATAAGACTCGACACTAAAACCCATTAAATGAAAAATTATTGATTGATTTTTTTGTGTGTTTTAACGCCACTTTCAGCAATATTTCAGCTATATCATGGCGACCAGTTTTAGTGGTGGAGGAAGCCGGAGTAAAATGTACGGCCTGTCATTTAAGCAGGGGGTTAGGGTTATGATGTTTAACGTCACTTTCAACAATATTTCAGTTATATCGTGGCGGTCAGTTTTATTGGTGGAGGAAACCGAAGTACCCGGAGAAAACCACCGACCTGCCGGAAGTCACTGACAAACTTTTTCAAATAATGTTGTATCGAGTACACCTCGCCATGAGCAGGATTCGACCTCACAACCTTAGTAGTGATAGGCACTGATTGCACAGGTAGTTGTAAATCCAACTACCATATGGTCACGACCACGACGGTTCCATGTGATTTAAACATGACAATACACTTGTATTATATATAAATATAGATATATACAGCACAATACAGAAACCTTTAAGGGTCCGGGTGGCTCAATGAGTTAGGTAGTTGGATTATCTAACAACTCATACAAGCCTATCACCAATACGGCGTAGGTTCGCGCTCGGCTTTGTAAATTACAAAAAGGGTGCACTAAACTCGCAGCCACAAGTGATAAAGTTTACCAGTTACTTGCCCATGGTCGGTGGTTCTCTACGGGTACTCCGCTTTTTACACCACTAAAACTGGTCGCCATGATATAGCTGAAATATTGTTGAAAGTGGCGTTAAACACCAAAAATAAAATATAATAAAATCAGAAACCTTTATATGTTTCAATCATATAAAATCCACCTTATGTATTGAGATAAACCTTATAAAATATCAATTTTATTTCCATTTGCAAGATTCTGTATAAAATAGATTATCTCATATTATATGGAAATCAGATGATAAAACAATGTAAATTACACATCATCTCTATTATTTTCTTGGGGCTGGGATTGTTTTTGCATTTTTTTGTCTTCGACCAGTTTGACTAAGCATATTTTCCAACGTTGAAGCATCCCCCTTTTCCTCATATTATGTCCTATATAAATTACCAGATAAAAGATTACGCGCTGAGAAGATAAGAATTATCACATCTACTAACAAGAAAAACCGCCCAATTATTCTCCTCCACCAACCCCCATTCCAGTTGCTCGCCCATGGTCGGTGGTTCTCTCCGGGTACTCCGGCTTCTTCCACCACTAAAACCGGTGGCCATGATATAACTGAAATATTGCTGAAAGTGGCGTTAAACACAATAAAATGAATTAAATCAACAAACCTCCATTCCGTTTGTCTCTAAGACAATATATTCACCCTACTATAAAATATATTCTACGATTATTGCAAATAGTGACACGTTTATGTTGTACACTGCATGCAAATAATTGTTGTCACTATATGTATTACACTCAGATCAAACAGATTTGTCAAAATAATTGTATAAAACAGTGTGTTTGTATTACTTTTCATATCGTTCCAACTGAATGACACCTTCAATTTGTCTGTGATTAAGAACAAACTGGGTGATGTTTACACGGGTGCTTTCTAAAATTGGTTTTTACTTTAACAATTCATATCTTTCCAACTGAATGCTCCCTTCAACTTGTCTGTGATTAAGAACAAACTGGGTGATGTTTACACGGGTGCTTTCTAAAATTGGTTTTTACTTTAAAAATTCATATCTTTCCAACTGAATGCTCCCTTCAATTTGTCTGTGATTAAGAACATGTAAGGAGATTTACACGGTTGTTACCCTATACTGAAAAAGGAAATAGCGTGTTGTATGTTATGCTTTCTAAAAGTGGTTTTTACCTTAAAGGTCACAATTTGTAACGTACATAATAAACTGTACATAACATTCATGAAGTGAAAACGCACTATAGATTGTAATGATTGATAATGGATGTGTATATCAGATCAATATTTGTTTGGGTTAATCAGTGGGGTAGAGCAAAAACGTGACTGCTTAAAAAAACCAAAAACGCCATCGACCCAAGACGTATAAAAATACACTATCTAGACATGAGTAATACACAAAAACGTTCCGTTGACCCAACACGTATAAAATACACTATCTAGACATGAGTAGTATACACAAAACAATGACATTGACCCAACACGTATAAAATACACAATCTATATACATGAGTAGTACACAATCATCAACGGTGATATCATCTGTAAACAATGTTGCAGGCTTGTCAAGGAGTCAGTTACAATCAATTAACAATCATGAAATTCTACGTATATTACATATCTAATTAAGTGTACATAACGCCTTTTTGCAATCAGAAGAGTTTGAAGATACAAGGGCTAATCAGAATCCTTAAATCGAAGAAAAACAGACAACACAATGGCCAAAAGAAAAAGGACAAAAAGACAAGCAACGATCTACAAAACATACACATAAAACTAAAGATCGAGTAACATGAACCCTACTAAAAACCGGAGGTGAACTCATGTACGCTAATATGGGATGAAATCCCAACTATGGTAGAAACAGCAATATGTTGATTCCAGATCCATAGCACTAATGGACAAAATTCCTTGCACCGGAAATGACGCAACAGGAAACCAATACAGGGTAATTTACTAGTGAAATTCGACTCCGTAAGGATGCCCAGTAATCTTGAACTACTTCCGGTTATGAATGTTAAAAAATGACTCAAAATAGCAGTATGTTCTAGCTCATTAAACATATACCATGGGACTGACAATATCATGGGACTGACAATATCATTAAACAGAGTTTCATTTCTTCCTTCTCCTGTCCGAAATAATATATTCTATGAAATTGAGACGTCAAGTACCGAATTATACAACACTGGACTGAGTGCACAGTCTACAGGAGGGGGAAGGTCCCCGTTTTGGCAAAAAACATTCAAAAACGACGGAAAATTTGGGTTTGGGTCCCCCTATTTGCCCCTTCTTTTGAGAAAGTCTAGATCCGCCCCCGGTCTACTTTGAAAAAAATTATAGATCCATATATCTGAGTTAATATTGTTTGAAAAAAATTATTGGACTTCGTCCCAAGTTAGGTAATACCTATTATCATATTAGTCAAACGATTGGAAATCCAAATAATTTAAAACGTACCTGATGAAGGTTTATTTCAGAAACGCAACGAAATCATTACGTTAGATATCTACGTTGTTATTAGAGGACGTAATTATAAGTCTTCATTGCGGTAGACCACATACTGATGCACTCTTTCTCGCGTCGGTCTCGCGACCGCGAGACTAGAAATGTTGGGTGCTGACATTTAAACCCGGATGTGTAAGCCAACATAGATAAGAAAGTAAATACTTTCATGAAAAAAATTAAATAATAGCAGCTTTGTTTTGTTTTTATAAAATAAAATATTGTATTTTCGTTCAATAAATTAAAAAAATACATCTATTTGGCAACTATGTCAAATTTGCATCAAATAAAATCGTGACGTCTTGTGTAAACACAAACTCGTATCACTGTCACCGTCTTGTGCAAATGTTTTCTGATTTCGTAATATTTCCTACGCAAAAATTGTGAATGGTATTTGGAAATGCTTTACATCTAATAATATTGTGTCCTTGAATTGATCGACAACAGCTATGGATTAATTTTAAAGTAGTGATTTGTCCTCAGAATCCCACCATAAAATGGCATTTAAACAAACATGGAAACCATTATCAATGGCGGATGTAGAAGAAGTAATTTACGATAAAGTAGGTAGAACTCCCCAAATATTAAACAAAAAATAGTCTTTTTGATGACTTTAAACATTTAGCGAATTTGAAAAAGTCAATCTTTAGTAATTTGCGTCTTGCCATGTCAAGTTTATGATGGAAAATGTGTTTTACTAAACTCATTCAGATCCCCTGATTTATATTTCGACTTTCTGAAGAAATGTTCTGCTCTGTATCTCCAGACTGGAAAGTTTGAGTTGTTATGCATGCATGCATTTCTGCATCTTTCTGGTCCAGTATTACCTAGATTTTGTTGCTGGTTACCTATCCATCATTCCATGAAGTGTGTAAAAACAATATTTACAACAGATATTGTCAATATTTTTTATTCTTATACACTGCTTTTTCAAATGTCACGTGTATCACAAAATATACAATGAATCGTTTACAATGAAACTATACAAAAAATATCCATTTACACCCTCAATACTAAAAAATAAGTATATTTCAAAATTGAAGTACTGTGAGTACATGTGTCCTGGGTTTGCATGGTCAGAATATATGAACTATCTCCTTAAATGTAATGCTAAGTTGTATGTTTTAGTTACTGTATGGGAAATGATTGTGTGTGTATAGATTAGCATGGGTGAGACTAAAATTCAGAGCGAGTTAATGTTAGTCCCACCCATGGTGTATCTATACTGATGGACTATTTCTTGAGTCCTCATGGTAGACTAAAAATGTGTAGGCGCTGACATTTAAACCAATATGTGTAAAGCCAACATAGATACGAAAGTAAAAATACTTTCATGAAAAAGATTTAAATAATAACAACTTTGTTTTGTATTTATTAAATAAAATATTGTATTTTCGTTCAATAAATTAAAAAACTACTTCTATGTCAATTTCGCATAAAATTTTGACGTCTTGTGTAAGCCCAAACTTGTATCACTGTCACCGGCTTGGGCAAATTTTTTCCTAATTTCATAATTTGTTCTACGCAAAAATTGTGGATGGTATTCGATAATGCTATACATCTAATAATATTGTGTCAATATTTTTTATTCTTATACACTGCTTCTTTACATGTGTACAACCCAGTCTAACCAGAAGCAGGACAAAATGGTTTATAGGTTGAAGAGCTTCTGTTGTATAAAGTATTACATCTATTTACAAGCTAGAAGATGTTAGTTCAAGTCTAACCAGAAGCAGGAAAAAATGTTTAATAGGTTGAAGAGCTTCTGTGGTATAAAGTATTACATCTAGTTACAAGCTAGAAGATGTTAGTTCAAGTTTTAAACACCCTGGGGGAGATTAAGAGTATGAAAAAGTAAATTTTTCAAAACAAGCAGGTTCATAGTACCTCTTAGTCTTATAAAAGCTTTTTCCTGCACATACACGTTCACTTACGTCCTCTCCATAGGCCATGCATACTCATATTAAAGTCTTAGGGAAGCAAGTAAGCTAAGATACCTCTTAGTCTTATAAAAACTTTTTTTGCACATACACGTTCACTTACGTCCTCTCTATAGGCCATACCTACTCATATTAAAGTCTTAGGGAAGCAAGTAAGCTAAGATACCTCTTAGTCTTATAAAAACATTTTTGCACATACACGTTCACTTACGTCCTCTCTATAGGCCATGCCTACTCATATTAAAGTCTTAGGGAAGCATGTAAGCCAAAATACCTCTTAGTCTAACAAAAGCTTTTTTTCGGCACATACACGTTCACTTACGTCCTCTCTATAGGCCATGCCTACTCATATTAAAGTTTTAGGGAAGCAAGTAAGCTAAGCTACCTCTTAGTCTTATAAAAACGTTTTTTGCACATACACGTTCATTTACGTCCTCTCTATAGGCCATGCCTACTCATATTAAAGTCTTAGGGAAGCAAGTAAGCCAAAATACCTCTTAGTCTTATAAAAGCTTTTTTTTGCACATACACGTTCGCTTACGTCCTCTCAATAGGCCATGCCTACTCATATTAAAGTCTTAGGGAAGCAAGTACGCTAAGATACCACTTAGTCTTATAAAAACTTTTTTTGCACATACACGTTCACTTACGTCCTCTCCATAGGCCATGCCTACTCATATTAAAGTCTTAGGGAAGCAAGTACGCTAAGATACCTCTTAGTCTTATCAAAACTTTCTTTGCACATACACGTTCACTTACGTCCTCTCCATAGGCCGTGCCTACTCATATTAAAGTCTTAGGGAAACAAGTAAGCTAAGATACCTCTTAGTCTTATAAAAACTTTTTTTGCACATACACGTTCACTTACGTCCTCTCCATAGGCCATGCCTACTCATATTAAAGTCTTAGGGAAGCAAGTACGCTAAGATACCTCTTAGTCTTATCAAAACTTTCTTTGCACATACACGTTCACTTACGTCCTCTCTATAGGCCGTGCCTACTCATATTAAAGTCTTAGGGAAACAAGTAAGCTAAGATACCTCTTAGTCTTATAAAAACTTTTTTTGCACATACACGTTCACTTACTTCCTCTCTATAGGCCATGCCTACTCATATTAAAGTCTTAGGGAAGCAAGTAAGCCAAAATACATCTTAATCTTATAAAAGCTTTGTTTTGCACATACACGTTCGCTTACGTCCTCTCCATAGGCCATGCCTACTCATATTAAAGTCTTAGGGAAGCAAAAAGCCAAAATACCTCTTAGTGTAATAAAAAAAAATTTTTGCATATGCACGTTCACTTACGTCCTCTCCATAGGCCATGCCTACTCATATTAAAGTCTTAGGGAAGCAAGTAAGCTAAGATACCTCTTAGTCTTATAAAAACTTTGTTGCACATACACGTTCACTTACGTCCTCTCTATAGGCCATGCCTACTCATATTAAAGTCTTAGGGAAGCAAGTAAGCTAAGATACCTCTTAGTCTTATAAAAACTTTTTTTGCACATACACGTTCACTTACGTCCTCTCTATAGGCAATCCCTACTCATATTAAAGTCTTAGGGAAGCAAGTAAGCCAAAATACCTCTTAGTCTTATAAAGACTTTGTTTGCACATACACGTTCACTTACGTCCTCTCTATAGGCCATGCCTACTCATATTAAAGTCTTATGAAGCAAGTACGCTAAGATACCTCTTAGTCTTATAACAACTTTGTTGCACATACACGTTCACTTACGTCCTCTCTATAGGCCATGCCTACTCATATTAAAGTCTTAGGGAAGCAAGTAAGCTAAGATACCTCTTAGTTTTATAAAAACATTTTTTGCACATACACGTTCACTTACGTCCTCTCTATAGGCCATCCCTACTCATATTAAAGTCTTAGGGAAGCAAGTAAGCCAAAATACCTCTTAGTCTTATAAAGACTTCTTTTGCACATACACGTTCACTTACGTCCTCTCTATAGGCCGTGCCTACTCATATTAAAGTCTTAGGGAAGCAAGTAAGCCAAAATACCTCTTAGTCTTATAAAGACTTCTTTTGCACATACACGTTCACTTACGTCCTCTCTATAGGCCGTGCCTACTCATATTAAAGTCTTATGGAAGCAAGTAAGCTAAGATACCTCTTAGTCTTATAAAAGCTTTTCTTTGCATATACACGTTCACTTGTTCACTTACGTCCTCTCTATAGGCCATGCCTACTCATATTAAAATCTTAGGGAAGCAAAAAGCCAAAATACCTCTTAGTCTTATAAAAACTTTTTTTTGCACATACACGTTCACTTACGTCCTCTCTATAGGCCATGCCTACTCATATTAAAGTCTTTGGAAAGCAAGTAAGCCAAAATACCTCTTAGTCTTATAAAAGCTTTGTTTTGCACATACACGTTCGCTTACGTCCTCTCTATAGGCCATGCCTACTCATATTAAAGTCTTAGGGAAGCAAGTAAGCTAAGATACCTCTTAGTCTTATAAAAACTTTGTTTGCACATACACGTTCACTTACGTCCTCTCTATAGGCCATGCCTATTCATATTAAAGTCTTAGGGAAGCAAGTAAGCTAAGATACCTCTAAGTCTTATAAAAACTTTGTTTGCACATACACGTTCACTTACGTCCTCTCTATAGGTCATGCCTACTCATATTAAAGTCTTAGGGAAGCAAGTATGCTAAGATACCTCTAAGTCTTACAAAAACTTTTTTTGCACATACACGTTCACTTACGTCCTCTCTATAGGCCATACCTACTCATATTAAAGTCTTAGGGAAGCAAGTAAGCCAAAATACCTCTTAGTCTTATAAAAGCTTTGTTTTGCACATACACGTTCGCTTACGTCCTCTCTATAGGCCATGCCTACTCATATTAAAGTCTTAGTGAAGCAAGTAAGCTAAGATACCTCTTAGTCTTAAAAAAACTTTGTTTGCACATACACGTTCACTTACGTCCTCTCTATAGGCCATGCCTACTCATATTAAAGTCTTAGGGAAGCAAGTATGCTAAGATACCTCTTAGTCTGATAAAAACTTTGTGTGCACATACACGTTCACTTACGTCCTCTCTATAGGCCATGCCTACTCATATTAAAGTCTTAGGGAAGCAAGTAAGCTAAAATACCTCTTAGTCTTATAAAAGCTTTTTCTTTGCATATACACGTTCACTTACGTCCTCTCTATAGGCCATGCCTACTCATATTAAAGTCATAGGGAAGCAAGTACGCTAAGATACCTCTTAGTCTTATAAAAGCTTTTTTTTTTGCACATACACGTTCACTTACGTCCTCTCTATAGGCCATGCCTACTCATATTAAAGTCTTAGTGAAGCAAGTAAGCTAAGATACCTCTTAGTCTTATAAAAACTTTGTTTGCACATACACGTTCACTTACGTCCTCTCCATAGGCCATGCCTACTCATATTAAAGTCTTAGGGAAGCAAGTAAGCCAAAATACCTCTTAGTCTTATAAAAGCTTTTTTTTTGCACATACACGTTGACTTACGTCCTCTCCATAGGCCATGCCTACTCATATTAAAGTCTTAGGGGAGCAAGTAAGCTAAGATACCTCTTAGTCTTATAAAAACTTTGTTTGCTCATACACGTTCACTTACGTCCTCTCTATAGGCCATGCCTACTCATATTAAAGTCTTAGGGGAGCAAGTAAGCTAAGATACCTCTTAATCTTATAAAAACTTTGTTTGCACATACACGTTCACTTACGTCCTCTCCATAGGCCATGCCTACTCATATTAAAGTCTTAGGGAAGCAAGTAAGCTAAAATACCTCTTAGTCTTATAAAAGTTTTTTTTTTTGCACATACACGTTCACTTACGTCCTCTCTATAGACCGTGCCTACTCATATTAAAGTCTTAGTGAAGCAAGTAAGCTAAGATACCTCTTAGTCTTATAAAAACTTTGTTTGCACATACACGTTCACTTACGTCCTCTTCATAGGCCATGCCTACTCATATTAAAGTCTTAGGGAAGCAAGTAAGCCAAAATACCTCCTAGTCTTATAAAAGCTTTTTCTTTGCACATACACGTTCACTTACGTCCTCTCTATAGGCCATGCCTACTCATATTAAAGTCTTAGGGAAGCAAGTAAGCCAAAATACCTCTTAGTCTTATAAAAGCTTTGTTTTGCACATACACGTTCACTTACGTCCTCTCTATAGGCCGTGCCTACTCATATTAAAGTCTTAGGGAAGCAAGTAAGCCAAAATACTTAAACATGATAGCAAAACTGGCTATGGTTGGCTATGGCTGAGAAAGATTGGACTTTGTTTTAATAAATTACGTTACTTAGGACATCAGTAGATTATAATTATGTATACTACTGATATGCAAAAGTAGGAAAAACCAGTCTCGCTTTGGTTATTTTGAGCTTCTTTTTATTCGAAATATGAAAAACTAGTTGTGCTTTGTTTATTTTGAGCCCTCTTTATTTGAAATATAAAAACCTGTTGTGCTATGTTTATTTTGAGCCCTCTTTATTTGAAGTATAAAAACCTGTTGTGCTTTGTTTATTTTGAGCCCTCTTCATTTGAAATATAAAAACCTGTTGTGCTTTGTTTATTTTGAACCCTTTTTTATTTGAAGAGTTAAGATACCAAAGGGGCAATCAGAATCCGTATATCGAAGAAGAACAGACAACACAATGGTCAAAAGAAAAAGTACAAAAGGACAAACAACGATCAACAAAACATACATATAAAACTAAAGATCGAGTAACACGAATCCCACTAAAAACCGGGAGTGAACTCATGTGCTCCTGAAGGGTAAGCAGTTCCTGCTCCACTAGTGACACCCGTCGAGTTAATCTAGTTACATACCCGGTGACAAGTCATTTATTTGAAATAGGAAAAACCTGATGTGCTTTGGTTATTTTGAGCGTTTTTTTTTATTAAAATAGGAAAAACCTGCTGCGCTTTGTTTATTTCAAGTCCTTATTTATAAGTACTGTATATGCATGACAAACTGACAAACATAGTGTTTACATGTTTGATCTTCGTATTTCTATATCGTTTCATATCTTAATGTGTTCAATTCAAAAACAATAAAACGTAACTGAGTATTAAGTATCAGTAATCATTATTGAACCTATTGAAGCATACCAATTATCAACAGACCATCTAATGATCATATTATCTGTAACGTTTTAGACCGTTTACCTACAATTAAACACATTGTGTCAATAACACGTGGAATGGTACTAAGCTTAAAAAGATAATCGGATATTGTCGAAAAGGTTTAAATTATATTTATACAAGGACATTATGGTTTAAAACTGGCGATTGTAAAATATGTTCCTTACATTTTATTAATATTTTATTTCACCTATACATTTGTTTATACGTTAATACAAAATAAATTATGACTCTCCAATATGTTATAGAGGATCGTCGTGGTAGTGATCGTATGGTAGTTGGATTTATAGCTACCTGTGCAATCAGTGCCTATCCCCACTAAAGTTGTAAATGCGAACCCTGTTCATGGGGAAGTGTACTCGATACAACATTATGTGATAAAGTTTGTCAGTGACTTGCGACAGGTCCACGGTTTTCTCCGGGTACTCCGGTTTCCTCCACAAATAAAACTAACCGTCACGATTTAACTGCAATAGTGTGGCGTTAAAAACCATAAACCGACAAAAAACAACCAATCAATATCTTATCCTAAGAACAACACAGACTATGACTATAACATTCACAATTAAAGCAGAAGTATACTATATATATATTATACACAGGAAATACAAAAAAACACAACAACATGACATTATGTACCAATATATATATATATAATAGATTATGAACTATAAACTTTTCCGTCGTTTATATCTGACCCTTCGTTTCGATTGCCAATTTCTACAAGAACAGCAGACGACAATTTCACCGTTTACAAAATCTCTATATATATAGCAGACGATTACACAAAATAAAAATCTCTAGAAAGGTACTGTGAATGTAGGTCAAGTCGAAATTTAATATCACTCTCCTTTATGCGATCTCTACATGTACATATTTCTGCTTTTCTTTTAATTAATGCATACTAAGAAAAGAGAAGTAAAAGCATTCACCACGAACAATCACCACTCACATCAAATCACTAAACATAAAAAACCATGACATATGACGTTGGAAATCCAGCTTCTTTCATGGGACAGACATTATAATTGTGCCGGAATTACACTGGGTAGTGGGATCCCAACCGTTCTTTCTTGATGATTGGATCCGCAATGGCAATAAATAAACAAATGATTAAAAACCTGCTCAGATTCGCTTCCACTCGAAAAGATCAAATGAATGACAACATACACATGGACATTACAATAGCGGGGTTAATGAGCGCTCGTAGTTAACTGACTACTAGCTAGGAATGTAGAAGGTTAGGGTGTTTAAGGCCACTTTCAACAATATTTCAGTTATATCATGGCGGTCAGCTTTTATTGGTGGAGGAAACCGGAGTACCCGGAGGAAACCAACGAACTGCCGCAAGTCATTGACAAACTTTATCACATAGCGTTGTATCGAGTACACCTCGCCTGGATAGGATTCAAACTCTAAGAATGTAGAATATGTTGGCTAATGACCATTACTCTTATGACAACGTTCAGACAAAAATGTACTTTTTGCGTTAATGTTAGAACATTTAGATAAAAATGTGAACAGCCTTGTCGTTTAACAAGTTTACATATTTTTCAAAGCGCCATATTCTACCTTTTTAGACTGATAATATATAATGGCAATGGAAATCATGTGAAGAAAAGTAAATTTTTGTTAAATAATGAGGCCACATATTTTATTCTATGATACTGTATATCAATGTACGTATTTTGTGCTTAAGCTGCAATATCAAAAAGCCCCACACACCTGCCAAATTGTCTGAAAACATGCGTCGTTCTAATAGTTTTCAATGACGTCACATGTGATGTCAGCGCTTATACTGTTGCCGTTTCTTTCTGTCGCTCTACATGAATCAGGTAACATAAATACTTTATTAGGCCTATGACTAAATAACACTAAAGTTTATTTGACCAGAAGAAAAGTATATTTTGGTTAACCAATGACGCGTAGGACGGCTCATGCCTTATTTACGTTATTTGTGCTTGTTTGGTATAGTAGTGTCCAACACAAATTGCATTGTATTGTATTTTCCTCCTGCTTGTGTACCCCGTGTTGCCAGTTTCTCTGGATTGTCCATTGTTGATTGCTCTTCGGTATTCTCTAACGAGTATTTAATTTATGATAATTGTAATACTATATTTTATTGCTCAGAGGTAATGAAGCTATAGCTATCTGAATCATTAATACAATTATACCTCGTTTCATCAAAATAGAATGAACATGAACAGCTTGTATTAATCAGTTATTGTGTGCGTGCTTGTATTATCAAAGCAACAATGTCAGATAATCAGTATAAGTATATTCACGAAGTAATTCTCTAATATGTATGCATAATGGAATCGTTTAAGCTATGATGAAAATGTAACACGATGGGACAATACAGTCAAACCTGCCCATACGGTCACATCTAGTAAGCAGTCACTTGCACTAAAAGGTCACATTTTTCCTCTCCTGTCAAGGAAAATTTCATATGAATTGAACCCCTTTTAAGAGATTACTTGTTTTATAAGGCCACTTTTTCATTGTCCCAAAGATGACCTCTTAATACAGGTTTGACTGTATTAGGTCGTAAAAATCTAGTGGTATAGATTGTAATGTATACAGGTGTATGGCTCATAAAGTAAGACATGTCCAATTATAGATATTTACCTGCTGGCTGCTATCTTATTGGTTGTTATAAACAAACATTTTGGCATCCTTTATTTGAACTATATTGTATATGAATTTAATGATTTTAATAAATATATACCTAACTTTTATCGGACTTGACAATGGGTAGCAATGTGGATGCTTTATATAAGTAATGTGAACTACTGACCCTTTGCCAGCACATGAAACCAACCCAAGCTTTTTAGTGGAGTCTCTATTTTAGTTTACTGTGTTGTGTGTGTGTGTGCTTTTTTGTTGATTGTCTTCGTTCTGTATCTTGTACTCAATATACAATATTTTAGTTGATAATTTTTAACCACGTATGTTCACTTTGTACTTCCAATGAATCTAGAGTATTGAATATAGTGCGGGAAAATGAAATAAAAAAGAGAGAACGCCGAATACATCGTCGGTTATCTAGGGTAGATATGCTTGTTCCTCCACTGTCATTCAATTGATATAGTATTTTGTAATGCGACCAATGATATCGGTTCATGAGTACAAAAGTTATCAAATCAATTTACTCACGGATGATGGAGAGGGAACGTACGTAGTCGACTGTAGGTTACCGACGATGATCTAAATATTACTTAAGACGGAATAGGTAAATATTTCAGCTATATCATGGCGACCAGTTTTAGTGGTGGAAGAAGCCGAAGTACCCGAAGAGAACCACCGACCATGAGCAAGCAACTAAATATGTATTCAGTGTGTATTTCAACTTCACAAATTTTACTAAAGATAATTATATACTTGAAAGGCAATTTAATTTTTAATACTGGGTGCTTAGCGGAGAAGAAGCAAACACTAATTTCATTGTCTTTGGTTTTGCCCGATGGGACTCGAAACCACAGTCTACTGCACTCTAGGAGAGCACGCTAACCATTGCACCATCGATGCTGCTATTATTATTAAGTAGAAGCTCTAGATTAACCAATCAGTACAGCAAACATGTGTTGCCTTGGATATGTCTGTGCATATCGATATTTAGTTATTATTCGTATCTTTGAATAAATTGATAATAAAAAGTTCAAGCTTATATGATGCATTCAGCGACACATTTCGAAAATTTCAATAAACGTATAGAACACTTTAATGCACTTAGTTGTATTAACAATGAGTCATACATGAAACATAAAAGTCAATCACGCGTTTACCTGTCAGACTTGTACAGAAATGATAAATACATATATTTTTTTACCTGTGCCATGTTTCATAATGTAAGAAATAGTATTGCCTGAAGCATATTGGATGACAACATATGTTTATAAAGCACCCCTTTATGAAAATGTGTGACTTGTGACAGTACGTAATCTGTATAGGAATTTGAACTATTTCCTTGATTTATGGTTCATTTGTATCGTTGTTACGTTAGAAAAAAAAGAAGGGAGTTTTTGGAGTTACATAATTTGTTAAAGGGATTGTTATCGTTGTATGAATGCTCTTAAATTCCATTCTACATAACAATAACTGGTACAATATCTATTACTAGAACATTGTAAAGTAATCAAGACAATATAATATCATTATTGATTGTTAAATATACTTTATAAAAACAGTTATTTGTCAAGCTATTTCTATACATTTAGTGAACACTATTTGTAAGAAAAAAATGTACAAGTGAACCATTATAAACTAGTACATGAAATTTTCATGGGTCATGCATAAGCAGTTTGTGAACTGTACTTTCCTTACATATAAAACACTGTAAAAATCCATATTGCTACATGTAGTTAGTCTGTTTTTCCAGAAGGATACAACAGTATTTGCTTTCTTTCGAAAATGCTTAGACAGTAGGATGAAGGAACTTACTAATCAAGGAATAGGAACTCAAGTGAAACGAGCGGATCCCGTATTACCCAATGATGAACAAGCTTTGTGGGATAGTGGTGTATTCAATATCAATTTATCTACTGGATTAAGTTATATTGTGTTTTTTTACAACTGTAAACATTTCGATTTTCAAGAATGGAAAGAGATATTGCTTGGAAATATAGATGTTATTAATAAAAGTTATTATTTCTTGACAGTATTAAATTTAATTCAACATTTAATCTTTTATTCAGCTGATAATGCTTTGGGGCATTTCATAGCAATTGTTAACACCATTTAATCTACTGTATATTGTTGTCAGATGGCCCAAGGCAATATTTTCCAGCTGTAGAAAGTCAGAACAATGGGGAAAATCCATGGTCTTAAAGATTAAGTAAGGCAAAATTCTATTGTCGAGAGTACTTTACTATGTTCTAAATAACAATAACTGGTACAATATATATTACTAGAAGGGGTCATGGTGGCCGTGATCGTATGTTAGTTAGATTTACAACTACCTATGCAATCAGTGCCCATCACCAGTAATGTTGTGAGTTCGAATCTCGGTCAGGGCGAGGTGTACAACATTAAATGATAAAGTTTGTCAGTGACTTGCGCCAGGTCGGTGGTTTTCTTCGGGTACTCCGATTTCCTGCACCAATAAAACTGACCGCCACGATATAGCTGAAATATTGTGGAAAGGGGAGTTAAGCACCATAAAGCAAACAAGCAAACATCTATTACCGGAAAATCCTAAAACATATATTTATTGTTGACATTTCCGGTTAAGAAATAATGTATTTTTTTTTTACTAAAACTAAGGTTCTCCACCCTCAGGTATAAGCAACATTAATTTTGAAGAAAAAATGTGAAATTCATGATCAATGCGATTGTCTGGTGAAACCACAAAAATACTACAATTTTCTACATATATATGTTTTTAATTTTTTTTTTAGAGTAGATCTATCTACGAAAAGTATGAAGAAACCAAAGAGTGAACACGTAAATGAAAGAAGAACAAGGCCATATAATGTCTAAAAGAACAGGCCATATAATGTCTAAAAGAACAGGCCATATAATGTCTAAAAGAACAGGCCATATAATGTTTAAAAGAACAGGACCATATAATGTCTAAAAGAACAGGCCATATAATGTCTAAAAGAACAGGTCATATAATGTCTAAAAGAACAGGCCATATACTGTCTAAAAAAACAGGCCATATAATGTCTAAAAGAACAGGCCATATAATGTCTAAAAGAACAGGCCATATAATGTCTAAAAGAACAGGCCATATAATGTCTAATAGAACAGCCCATATAATGTCTAAAAGAACAGGCCATATAATGTCTAATAGAACAGGCCATATAATGTCTAAAAGAACAGGCCATATAATGTCCAAAAGAACAGGCCATATAATGTCTAAAAGAACAAGACAAACAATGAACTGCAAAACACTACAAAGAAAACTAAAGATCGAGCAACACGAACCCCATTAAAAACCAGAGATGAACTCATGTGCCCCTGACTAGTAGCAGTTCCTGATCCAACAGTAGTTCATGTCGTTCAATAATTCTTTCCTTTCATTATGTTAATGTTATCAATGTGTACATATTCTCTCTATTTTATTATTTCGTCAATTTATATTTTTCATATCTACTTTGCGATTTTACATCGATACCTAATCAAAAACAATAAATAACAATAATTGTGCATTATATGTATTATTGCATTATTCTTTCAGATGCAGGCTTTGGTTTGGCAGTACCGGAAGTGAAACAGTACCGGAAGTGAAACATGCTAACCATGATTATGAAACGAACAACATGCATAATAATGTATCCAGTTCTGACACTTTACATGAATAACAACAATTTGTGTACTAAGCTAATTATGTTTATTAAATATCAATTTTGTGTATATTTTTTCTAGCTTACATATTATTACATTTACCCTATTGCTATAAACGACTCTTTGAGGATTGGCTTTTTCGCTTATCTCGAATTTATGGATATTTGTAGCATATCAATTTCTTATTTCATATTGAAAGAAAAATAGAAGGAAATATAGAAATATCGTGGGAAATATAATCAACGATAAATTAATGTTGAGAAAATATTATAATTATTGAAGGCAAGAATAAAAATGAAAAAAAAAAGATATATTGGGATAATTGTAGTAAATGTTAAATTTATATTTCACCGAGTATTTATATTAACTCGGAACGTATATTTCACAGTCACAAATGCTTGTGAATCCAAAATCAAGGCTGTGGCAAGGCGTGCTGGATAAAATCTCATTTAAACTAGTTCGCCATTGATTCAACGATGATCAATGTATTTCTCTTGATACATCGGTTTCGTCCGTCAACCAAACTAACTACTATACAACTGCCTAACACCCGCTGTAGATGGTTTTTGCATAAGGCATGATGAGCTTGTTTCTCCTCCAAGGAGTTGATAAAACTTAAATAAAGCATCGATAAGTTTTTGAATATTCATGTCTGATGCTTTGTTGGTATTAACAACTAATGTGGTATCTGATATAACTGAGTGATTTTCATATATTTCTACTTTCAATCATGATATTATCCAACAATTTTGCGATAATTTTTCGCAAATTCTATGATTTGTTCAAATGTATATAAAGTATTATATTACAGTTCAAAATAAATGTTGTTAGTACACTTATACAGTTAATATCCAGTATATATTGTAATTCTGACATGTAATAAACATATAATAGCTGTCTATGGTGATTTCACATGCTTTTTGTTGCCAATAGCATTTTTGTTAATCATATTGATTTGTCGATTCTTATAGTATTTCACTGACTGATTTTCGTGTGTCATAAGTATGAATCTCTATTGGTGACATATACTGTATAAAGGAGTATATTTTTATTAAAAGGACCAATATTTGATGAAGAATTTTCATTACAACGGTCCACCAAAAAACCATGCATAAGAAGATTTGCTCATTCAGAACTGTTGCAAGCTTTCACCACAGATTTGTAGCGTTGTTCGTGTGCCTCAATCTCGTCGTGTTTTGTTGACCATTGTTCGTCTGTTCGTCTTCTTTCTATTGCCCATTGTATTGTCTGTCATTCTTCGATTTTTTGCTTCTGATTATACTTTTGGTATCTTCAAATATTTCATTTATGTGCCATGAACGTAGCATTAATTCTCTAAACATGATACACTCATAATTTGCGTCCCATCCTTGCGTATATATTACACACAGAGGACTTTCCCTTTTTTCTGACGGTTCCATACAGCAGCACAGAAATCAACTTATATTTCCACATACATCTGTTGAGGAAAAAAACAATTGAGTGTCATTAACATTCTTTATTTTGAGTATTTGTTGATATCATACACACACATATATATAATTAAATCGAATAAACAATGTTATTGGTGATTTTATCACGAAGACATTTTTTAAATGCTTAGGTACACTCAAATTATTTTATTGTTAAGTGTACTACGTGATCAATTAGAATATAATACATTAAAATATGCCGGTTTTAATTACAATAATTTAAAATCCACCTGTTATGTAAATTTATTGTCAAAACTCTCCATTAAATTTTAGGAATAGAGAGTTATTGTTCTCTTTGTACTTTAGATACTATACACAGACTTTTTTTGTTACAAGATTAATAATTAATCAAATTAATCAAGTACAATGGGTTGATTTTAAGTTGGAGAATGTCCTCGTATCTCTCCATTTCTTAAAAACAATGGGCCTCGGCTCCATTATTTTTAAGGAATGGAGAGTAATAACTCGGACATTCTCCTATGCATAATGTTACTACAACTATGATTAACGTTTTCACATTCTTTTGTATATTACTTGTATTAGAACAAAATACCTACGTCATACAGTAGCCGATAGAATCGTTGCGTCCACAACAACAACAAAAAATCCCATGTAATTTGATTTATTCCGTATTATATTAAAATATTTATTTCTGAAATTTCCAGTTCTTAATTGACTTAAATAATGTAATTATTAATCAAATTAAGGTTCTCCTCCCTCACACATAGGTGACCTTAGCCGATTTTGGTTATCCTGTTTAGGCACCTTTGTTTTATTGCTCCCTAAGCTTTAAATTATGTGGCTTTCCAAATTTTCGATTTTGAGCGTACCTGATGAAGGTTATTCCAGAAACGCGTCGTGCGCACTAAATTTGATGTTTGCTTTTTTATTAGTTCATTTTTATATACATCTGCTATGTCAGAATACATGATATTTTGATATTTATTATGATCTATTATTGTTTAACTATACGTCAACAGTATTTCAAACATAGTTATGACTAGAACAAATTTAGAAACAATGAATCGTGTACTTTCTTTTAACATGATGCACCCATGTCCGGCCAATACTAAATGCAAGTTGTGTGTTTGACTCGCCCCGTACAACCACGGGTGCCACTAGTGGAGCACCTACCTGCTTTCATCCCCGCTGTTGTGGTTTGGTGTTACTCGATCTTTAGTTTTATGTGTAATGTTTTGTAGATAGTCGTTTGTCCGTTAGTGTTTTTTTTCTTTTGGCCATTGTGTTGTCTGTCCTTATACAATTCCCCCCCCCCCCCTTTCGTGTATTCAAGCACTTCTTGCAACCCACAACAGAGAAACTTGCCTTATATCCCAATATTCATTCGGGGATCCTAATGAGCATGTCGTATTTTTTTTTCGAACTATTCGGTTTTATGGTTTTATTTTTTTTTTCGGTGAATATTGTTGGATAAGATGATGTGCGCAGACACAGTATTGCATAATACATTTTACATTGCTTCATAACATCAATTGTTATCAATTATCAATGTACGTGGTCAAGCCCATTTCTACATATTTGTATGCGAATCTCATGACAAAAATGTTGTTGTTCCAGTTGACAAAGTATCAAGTAATGTATCGAGTGTATGCAAGTCGCATTCTTTTACCAATTTCATTGAAGGTATTTGTAATAACGATACATCTTATGACTTAACAGATCCACCGACAGCCCTATCAAAGGCAGAAATCCTGAATAATCAGGTGTTCTTTGATCTTCCCTTTTTGCATTTGATAAGTTTATCTCTATCCAAACAACTTTATATAGCTTGTCACTACATGTTTGACAACATCTTTATCAAAAATCATTATTCCCATTCCGTCAATACTAGAAGATAATCTCCAAAAGTCACTGTAACCAATCATACTTTACTTTTAGATTGAAACAGTTGGGGAGCATTTGATGTCTTTTCTGTGCACTGCTATATCCCATTCTATTTTAGGAAATTGTTACACACCAAAATATACATTATTTTAATTAATACCGGAATTTGGTGAGATCTGCGATGTTTATCTTTTTAGTATTAAGTTTTGTTTTGTTTTGTTTTGTTTATTTGTTTGTTTTGATTGTTTTTTTTTTGTTTGTTTTTTTTTTGGGGGGGGGGGGATTTTTTTTTTGTCTTTGTCCTCTGTGTATTGTGCCCAATGCTGCCTGTTATTAATTATAGAACTGAACTGTACCCCGGCAATACAGGCTGTTACTTGTTGAGCAAAGCAACAGCTACAGATATACTATGTTTGTATTAAAGAAAATACATTCTGAAAGTTGCTTAATAGTAAAGTACAAATGGTAAACTATTCTGTGTTATTCTGAATCTGTCATGACGACCTTTCAAAAATCATCTTTGCAATATACACAAAGGTATATGTGTTTTCCTACTAAAATGAAAAGATCCCAATTTTGTGAAGAATTTACAGGAAATATGTGAAAGAATCACAGAGGTATAATATCAAACATTATTATCCTTCCCTCCCACTATATCTACCTGCTGACTCCATAAGCAAAACTCGTATCAAAGTTCGCGTGAACTTAGCTGGGCTTGTCAACAGTGAGCAGGAGTTATCACCAAATTATCCCAACATTTAAACGATAATTCCTGTGAAGATGACAAAAGTACATAAAATTCATCAACACCATTAGTTAGTAAACATTTTATTTTTTTAAGCATATATCAAATTAGGAACTGCCGTGTCAGCGATATCAACAAACATCGTCCTACAAAAATGTACTTGACACATTTCTTGATAACCTCTGTTGAGACGTCATAATTTTTACGTCATAAGCGAGGTCGCGACCTTTGTGTTTTCTAAACCGGAACGGCATTTGTAAACATAACCTTTAATGAAAATGGGTGAATCCTATTACCGACTTTGATGTTTGTAATAAAAAAAAAACAATGAATATCACCATTAAAGGAAAAATTCAACAATCTTAGCATTTATATCAACCTGTAAAAATGAATGGTATATTTGCAAACTACTTATGAACTATGTTTTGGGGAAGCGTATTTTGAATATTCCTGAATGTGAATATGATTGATACTGAAAAATATCAACCCACTCGAAAGAATATGAAGTTTGTGACTCGTTTGCTTCGCTCACTTGCCAACAAACTTCATATTCTGCCTCGGCAGGCTGATATTTTCGGTATCAATCAATTCACATCCAGATAACATATACATGTGATACAATTAATGACTTTCCATGAGGTGAATACAAGGATTGATCAACCCATGGAACATGATATTCACCGAGGTCGCCTCGGCCTTGGTGAATATCATGTTCCATGGGTTGATCAATCCTTGTATTCACCGAAATTGAAAGTCATTAACTGTTTTACTATATGACATTAAATCAAATTTAAGTCAGTATTCTATTGAATTCATCATCATTTACTGTTGCAAAGCGCCGACTTTGTTCCCCAGACACCTCTGCCATTATTGATTTAATTGTGTACCGAAAGTAATTAGTAAGAACACATCTGATTAGTCGATGACAAAACTTAACCCGATGATGATTGGCGACTACTTTTAAGATAATTGGGAAGCACCATTTCTATTTTAAGGTGTCTGGAAAAGCTTTGGAATATTATGTTCAATTCTCGTGACTTTTTGCGCGGTGATTATAACGTTTTATCAAAGAACGTTACTAGGGACGTCAGCCAATCAGAAAAGACATTATCTGAAGTCATATAATAACATTAATTAGAAAATATACAGAATGGTCATCTATATTTTGTTAGGAGTATCTAATTTGTATTTGGAACTGTTTCGGGGGAGAGGGGGGGGGGGGGGGGGGGATTTTCATTTTATAATAAACAAAATATGGGAAGTAGTTATTTAATTTCTTCCATGAGATCACTACTGGGGCTATATTCGAGGTAATAAACAAACATTCAAATAAAATATCTGTAAGCTAAATTGATATAGTAAACATATGATAATAGTTACTTTTAGACATGCTAGAACCTGTATTACAAATACGTATTACGATAAAGCTTAAAATAATTTGATTGATCGAGGACAATAGACACAAAAATTACTTTGGACAATTAAATTATCAATAAAATCAATATTTTGAATGATCTGTTAAACCCGTTTTAATTAAATGTAATATGTTTATAGTTTTACTTGAATAAAATGCAAGTAAATTAGTTTCCCATGGAAAAACCAAATATACAAAAGCTAAGTAAAACATTATTCTGATTGTATTCGGAATGTGAAAAACATATGTCCGACAAACAATATTGCACGATAATAATTCAATAATGTAATATCCCAATCCAATCAAGGAATAACGCGCTTAATCACAAAATTTGCAAAAACAAAAAAGCAAAAGACCTACATGTATTCGTCGAGCAACTGCCACAAAAACATACAGAATAAACAAATAAAAAAACAATGTAATAACAATATCGACATCAACAAAGCAACAAATAAACAAACAAAACAAAAACACAAAAACAAAGCAAAAGAATTAACACCACGCCCCCTCCAAAAAAAAAACTATGCAAAAACATAAACCAAACAGGAATTTTTAGTTTTTTGTGTTGTGTTGTGTTGTATGATATTTATCACATGTTGGATGCTAAAAATCCAATTTGGCGGTTCATTTAAAGTGGGAACCCGAAATGCGAAATGTATATTGTGAATTGTATGTACTGTATAAATTCTGTAATGCACAAAATTACATTAGAGCTAGTTGTTTTCTTATCTCTTTAATATCTTCAAGCTTTCCTCGGTAATTTTACTTTAATTATATTCATTATTTAGACGCTGGGGAATAAATCTGATCGGATTACACACAAACCCTAAGCTAATTTAACACTGCCAATTTTTATTGACGAGCTTGTACCAAGTCTTTGGAATGGGTGGTATGTTTATGTGAATTCGACCATGTTATGGTGAGGTATTTGTGCTTACATTTCATTGATTAATATCCATCAAAGCTACCGATATTGTTTTTGTGCATCGGGTGTAAATTTATCTGAGTTTATCTGATGTTGTTCGTCTCCAAACAAATGAAAACCAAATTTGAATAGAATATGGAGGAGAAGGATGAACCATAATGTTTTAAGCCTCAGCCGACATTAAATGCAATTTATGTTATATGCAGATAAACCTGATTTAGTTAGTGTCTGCTCATGTCGGAATTAGGTTTAAGAACTTAAGTGTCGCCATCAGGGTCATCATTAATGAGCTGGTTAAATATGTCATATGAAAACAGTAATATTTAAAACTGCATAATTTCAATTATTATGCCATTATAGTTGTTAGCATGCTAAACATTAAAGTCATATAATAATAATATTAATAATAAATAATATAATAATATTGATAAATAAAATAATAATAAAACATGGTAGCCTTTTGATATCGATCAATACCTGGATTTCCTGACCAAATGAAAATATATCAAACCTCAGACTTCGTTCTCGGTCAATATGTCTTTATTTAGTTAATAACTATTGGCATTGTCATCGTCAAAAGGCGAATATTGTATAGCATACCGTAATTATTTTCCTGTAAATTTCAATATCAAATGCAGAGTTTTAGAGGCAGTTTTTAATTATACTGAATTCTGACAGTGGGGTTGAGAAATTGTACATAAAAATGTCAAAATATTCCTGACTATATGCTTGTTAGGTTGAACATCAACAGTATTTAATTATATCAATGAAATGCTTTATATGCAATGTAAATTTTGTTCCTGCGATATTCAAAGGTGAATTTCTTTCCAATAGATTTGTTTCTCAACGAAACAAATACTATACTGGCATTTGATAAATATTTGTACTGAATAATATGTAATTAATTTGTTTTCGTTCAATGACCTATTTAGGTTTTTCCAAAATGAGGGTTGCAAACACAACTATCGGAAAAACATTCATGTTAGCCAAAACCACTATCTTGATTATAAAAACACAAGTACGAGAAAGTGCCTAATGAACAGGAAATGGTATGTTTTTCTTATTCAGTCGAGGTCATTTATCATATAACTCATGGTTTACAGATAATTATGCATATTTTTACAATGAACTAATTCATTTTGAAATAAGATACTCTAGCTTCAAATAAAACACATAGATCATCACAGTATCGTTAGCTGGTTGGATTTTATTTGAAAAACCTTACCTTTAAGAACACGAGGTGTACTCGAAACAACATTATGCAATAAAGTTTGTTATTGACTTCCGACAGCTCGGTGGTTTTCTCCAGGTACTCCGTTTTCCACCACCTAATAAAACTGACCGCCACGATATAGCGGAAATATTGTTGAAAGTGGTGCTAAGCACAATAACCATAACCCTTAGAAACACGAGAACAATTCAATGAGAACACTGGACATGACAGCTAAACATTTGTTGTTTTTATTGGTACTAAAATACCAATGTACAATATTCATAATATTCATAACTACTATTTCTTCAAGCAATATACCCAAATTTCTGATTCGTACTTTTGATATACATGTACCACTGTAAAAGGATTAGAGTTAGGGTTATGGTGTTTGATGCCACTTTCAACAATATTTCAGTTGTATAGCGTATGGAAAAAAAACAAGAGAGTTAAGATCAACAATATAAAATATATCGCTAAGGATTTACTGGGTACAATTTATTTATGATTTACTTGATAAAATCTGTAGCGTTACTTGGAAAAAGTTCATGAAAGATTTATTAAGTAATGTTTGTTAAGGATTTATTAAGAAAAATATATTAATGATTTACTAGGTAAGATCTGTAAATGATTTACTAAAAAGGTAAGGATAGTTTTGCACTTTCTGTATTTCGTTATGTCTGATGAAATGTCAGTGTAATCTACATGAGATATGATTAGTAGATCTATATCATTATGTACTATTAATATTTAAATGGCGTGCAATATGCTATACCTATTAATACATATAAATATGTTTTTAATCTCGCCATATTTTTTCTTATTTGGTTTTAATGTGCTCTATTAATGTTATATTTGTTTCTAATCACGTCTCAATGGATTTGTATTGCTAGTTACCTGTTGTCTCCTTCTTCTTTGTAAAAGAATTGTAGATTATAAGAAGCATGAACTGCGTACCCTTCAAGAGCACCTGAGTTCATTGCCGTGTTCCTCCTTTTTTTATTTTTCTGTGTTGTGGTTTTTTTTGTGTGTCTTTGTTCTGTATCTGGTGCCTAATGTGATCTGTGTCTCTGGATTGCCCATTCTTCATTACCCCTTCGGTTTTCTCTAACGATTATTTATATCGATAAATGTTGAGAAACTACAAGAATCAAGAGCATAAGTTTGGCCAGACATATCTGTCATTTAAATATTATGGCCGTATCAATGTAGTGTAGTTACAACGCACTCATGTAAACTGTCAATTACCTTTGACGAGAATATATACATTGATAAATTATCAAATTATCTACAGTAAAATATCGATTTCGTATACAACGTTAACTATAGAAAAGTATTGCCAATCCAGATAAAAGACAAGGATTATGAATGATTGAATGTCTGAAACTTATTTAACCACCAGGAGTCGTATTTGTTAGAATGTGTATTTTAGTTCTTAGTTGAGTATTGTAATAATATTCAAAAACAACAATTGAAAATTTCAGAAACAAACATAAAAACATAAGCGAAACAAAGAACAACAAATAAAATAAGAAAGTAAATAAGTTTAAAGAAATCCCAATTTATTTATATTTTAGATAAAAAAAACCATCAACCATCAACCATCAACGAAACAAACAAACAAACAAACAAATCATAGACAAAACAAAAATATGAAGCATAAGAGAAACACAGTAGCTTTACTACGCATATATACAATAATGCTTTACGGTCGATATCGCATCAAAATAATTCGTATGAAACAGCTGCCTTGTAAAAGTCATTAAATGTAGATCGTCGTGTGGTATTCAATTACTTACATCTGCATTTTAAATAAAATTACCATTATTGATACGATTTAGAATCAAGAATATGTCAAAGGGCTAGCAATAAACCAACATAAAAGAATAAATATCACGAACATCAGTAAAAATGAGAATGAATATACTGTAAGACACAGTAGAGTACACAAGTAGAGTTTGAATATACCTAAGGCGTAATCAAAATCCGTAAAATCGAAGAAGAACACAATGGCCAAAAGAACTAACAACGATCCACAAAGCATTACACAGATAACTAAAGATCGAGTAACACGAACCACACTAAAACTGGAGATGAACTCATGCGCATAATATACTACCATTAAGACCAACCCAAAACATATACAAACTGCTAATAATATATGTAATCTTCGATATTTGTTTATATTTCCCATTCACTGATACACATGTAGATATCTCATGTATTGTACACGATGAGCTGGTATAACCTTAATCATGTACGCAGAAGGTCAAATGATTACAAAGACAAATAATTTACAATTCTGTGTAAGACAAAAAAACAACAAAGGACATTAATAACATTAGTTATGCCAATGTTTTGAATGAAAAAAATAATATATTGTTGAAATTTCTGGAGAGTTGGTTAGTATTTCTATTGTAGAGTTGGTTGAAATGTCTTTTGAAGAGATTGTTGGAATGTTTTTCGGTGAGTTGGTTGGAGAGTTTGAGAGTTGTTTTGAATGTCGTTTGAAGAATTTAAGGAATTTTGTTCTGACCTGATATGATTTTTGTTGTATTGCAGACTTACACTGTTTTGTTTTTTCGTTCTACTAAAGCATATTTTTAAATCTTCGAACACGTTTTGAATTGAACATTTATACAGTTTATGATTTTGTTGATTGGTTTGAAAATTGTGTCCCATTTAGTCTAATTTCAGCCATTTATCATGCATAGCAGTACTTATTCGTGGGAGAATATGTGATAACAACAAGTCAACGGATGTGTTCTGTTTGCATATATCTTGTAACAGTGGTAACACGTTCTACATTGTAACATGTATAATAATTATCACGTTAGCTTAATCAATGGCTGCCTCAAGTCATAGATCAAATATTGGATATTTACACGAGACGAAAATATATTTAAATATTAGTCATCCATATATAATTAATGATCGATAACAGTATGTGTAGGCTTTCATTTAAATGTAAATTAACTATATGTGTATTACTTATATTTACCCTTGCCCACGTTAGAAATATGTTGCATAGTTATTTATACATTGAAATCAACAATTCAGATAGGGCCGTCGTGGCCATGATCGTATGGTATTTGGATGTGCAACTACCCATGCAATCAGTGCCTATCGCCATTGATATTGTGAGTTCGAATCTCGATCAGGGCGAGGTGTACAACATTATGTGATAAAAATTGTCAGTGGTTTGACAGGTCAGTGGTTTTCTCCGGATACTCCGGTTTCCTCCACCAATATTTTAAAAATGACTGCCACGATATAGCTGAAATATTGTAGAAAGTGGCGTTAGATACCATCAACCAAACAAACAAACAAACAAGCAATCCAGATGTTGGTTCAAATTTCAAACCCCAATTGCATATTTCAATATAATTTATTAGCTAATTTTGTTCAAGAAAGGTATGTTATAGATAATTGAACAAATATAACCCACTCTATATGCACCCTTCAGTCGTGTCCATTGACCGACTCATTATTGGTGTTCTAGTGACAAACAAAGTTCCCATGTTTATTATGGATTGTGTATATTTAAGCTTGAAATTTGACCTTCGTAAATGATTTTTTTTTGTATGAGGGTTCATGTCTTATTTACCTTATTTGTGCTTGTTTGCGCATGGTGGTGTCCGGCACATATTGCGTTTTGTTTTTGTTTTGTTTTTCTTCGTCTTGTGTACCCTATGCTGCCAGTTTCTCTGAATTGTCCATTTTGGATTGCTCCTTCGGTATTCTCTAACGTTTATTTCTTAATTGTAAGGGCAACCTCCGTCAGGTACAGATAATCTCAGCCAATCTTGTCTATCCTTTTTTTGGCCTTTGATTTGATTTTCATGCTTCCAAATATATTAAAATATTTGACTTTCAAATCATTTGACCTTGAGTCTACCGAGTGAAGGTTATTCCAATATCACGTAATGCACACTAATTTAGATATCCACGTTTTTAGTGTATATGACTTTTCCTATTACATGTGTACTATGTAAGGGTAATAATTTAGAACATAACTAAAGAATGTCATTCATAATTGAGTGACGTATCGGAATATAAAAAAATATTTACAAATCATTCAATCATGTCGTCTTGACCGAATTGTCTTATTGTGTTATTTTTAATAATGTTCCCTTATATTTCGCAATCTAGGTGTTCTTGTTACAGACATTGCTCCCGTGTTATTAAAGGTAATGTACCTATCAGTGGAAATGATTGCCGCGATAAGATGGTGCGTTTGTTGTTTTACAATTGAAAAATAATAAAATACTTTATAATGAATTCAATGTACAATGGACATTTAAATATAATAAGTCTTTACATGGCAACCGACATCGAACAAAAATTAATATTTGTTTTTGTATCTCAATTATAATGGTACCATGGAACGCTTGAAATGGTCAAACATGTTTGTATCTGTTTGGAGTCGAGTTACCAAGTGGAGATGATTGTGATCCATTTAGCAGGTTTAACCCGCACATAATTGTGTGTCTCTTTTAAGGCAGATGGTAGATTTCCATAATCTCTAGCCATTTTCAAGCACCGCTTTTTTTTAAATGTGACGTCTTCCAGAAGACGGATAGCTTAGGTTGGTTACATTGTCGACCATTGCTGTTTTACTTCTTATTTCCAATTTCTTATGTTTTGTTAGGGGGATGATGGATCAAAACGTAATATTCGCATTGTAAGCACGTTTTATGCAAATTAACAATTATTTTACGGGTTTATTACACATATTATGTTTTCATTTGAGATTGCTTGGTTTTATTTCTTTTTTTGGGGGGAGGGGCATCTTCCTCTCTATCCATTACATTTTGTAGACCTATATTTATTGCTTTATCTCTGGACGACGAAATCATTGACTCAAACGTTTTCCACAAGATGCATTTCTCTCCAACCAAAAACAGAATTTAGTCTTAGTCATATTAGTTGTTTTAAGATTATGAAATTATTTACATTATGTGAGGAATCAGATAATTGGCTGATGCATTTGTGGTACATTATATGATATACTAAGACGACATATTACACCAACATCATATTATGTTCTGCAATGTATATAAAAGCTGCTATTATATAAAATATTTAGATCTACTCATGTTTTTATATTATATTATGTATTATCTAGTATACAAAGAAGAAATATAACACCAAAAATCAGATTATGTTCTATATATCAAAGCTGCTGTTAAATGGAATATTTTGATATACTCATATTTTTAAGTTGGTGTAATTTCATATCTATTTTGGCTATCCTCTTTGTTTGATAGTATCATGTTGTAATTGAATGTTCATGGTTTTGAATGTTCATGGAAATGAAAGCGGGATGTTTGGCGCTTTAAAATCTGATTCAACCCACCATTTCCTTAGAAATACCTGTACCAAGTCAGGGTCATTACGGTTTTCACAGTTTTCCGGTTGTTGACTGATTTTGTCTGTTTATATACTTATGAGTTTTGACTTTCCCTTTGGAAGATTGTTCGGAGTTCGGTAATTTTGTTATTACCCTTATTTGATTCTTCTTCTTCTCCGAATTTGATATTTAGCGTTTTGTAGATCGTTGTTTGTCCTTCTGTCTTTTTTCATTTGGCCATTGTATTGTCAGTCCTTTTTCGATTTATGGTTTTTGATTACCCTTTGGTATTTTCAACCTCTTGTAGTAACCTAGCAATCAAACTATTTAAAGCTCATAATTTACTGTCTGATAGATAATACACAGGAACTGTTCACCTTTCCGGAGCACCTGAGTTCACGCCCGGGTTCGTGTTACTCGATCTTTAGTTTTTTTTATGTGTATGTTTTGTAGATCGCTGTTTGTCCTTTTGTCCTTTTTCTTTTGACCATTTTGTTGTCTGTCCGTCTTCGATTTATGGATAATGGTTACCCCCTTAGTATCTTCAAACATTTCTTAGTGTATTCTGTGTTATTTTATATTTTTCTTAAGACATTTTACAAAAGGATACTTCCGGTAAAATATTAATCATGTTTTATTGCCAAGTTTCCGTTCACAACTTTATTGCGATAAAGACATAATAATACGTGTCCCCTAAGGAAAGTTTGAAGCAAAAGGCAATCAGAATCCGTAAATTGAAATCGAAACCGGAGTGGACTCAGGTAATCCGGAAGGGAAAGCAGTCCCTGCTTCACTAGTGGCTGTTTTGCTTGTGGTTTGGGGTGGATTATGGTATTGTGCGCCACTTTCAAAAATAATTCAGCTATATCGTGGCGGTCAGTTTTATTTGTGGAGGAAATGGGAGTTCCCGAAACCACCGACCTGCTGCAAGTCACTGACAAATTTTATCACATAATGTTGCATCCGGCACAACAATTGTATCTATTGTACCCCATTGCCACACTAGATTAATCATCAAATTGCATCAAAAATTTCTTTTATTGCTTGCACCTCTTAACCACACTAAGATAGTTATCAATATATATAGACACATTTTTGTTGCTTACATCCCATTGCCACATTAAATTAATCATCAGTGTATGCAAACAAATTTCTTTTATTGCTTGTACCTCATTACCACACTAAATTAATAATTTATTTACATGAATAAATTGCCTTTTATTGCTTCTACTCATTGATATATTAAATTAGTCATTAATTTATCTAAATATATTTTCTGTTTTGCTTGTACCTCATTGCTAAACCAAATTGATAATTAATATATATATAATAACAGTTCTTTTATGGCTTGCACCACGCTGACAGAATGAATGAATTATTAATTAATATGATCAAAATTCATCGAACAACAATATATAAATACATACACACCATGCACAATTATATATGAGACAGTAACATATGTGCTACACAATATATATAAATGTACATTAGTCTTTTAACATAGTAAAAAAAAAAAATTTCTTAAGGTATTGTCAGAAATTATTATACTTCTCATACTTTTTTCAATATAAATTTTATTGCAATAAAAATACTATTTTCCATAATTTCATTCAATTTGTCTGAAAAGTACTATTCACCGGTGAATAGCACAAATGACTATTCACCGGCCGGTGAATAGCACTTTAATCACATGTTTTTTGTGTTTTAAAAACAATTAATTTCTTCTTCAAATGCACACATGAAAATGTATTAGTTTTAAAAAGCATTAATAAAGTAGACTAGAAATCCATCAGAAAAGGACCTAATTTAGAATTTTGAATTGCACAGTTGTTCAGTATAATAAAACACTTATATACTTTATATTCGGGTAATAGCACTTTAATTGTCCCCTCTGTACCAACTATTTTCCTCGGCGTTGCCTCGGAAAATAGTTGTTACCTTGGGGACAATAAAAGTGATATTGCCCTCATACCCAGTCAATAAGTGTATATTATTAGCACAGATAGCATACAGAACCATTTTGAACTGAAATATAATCTGAAACAATCATAAAATAAATATTGCAATATCTTTAAATAAGTTGTGATTTGGATTTCTAAAATTTATTTTTATTATTTCAAACATCCTTACGCAAGTGGACCGGAGGTTTTCTTGAAAAAAGAATACCAACATTTTATTTTCACAATATGACAAAAAGACGACTGAAACAACGGAATTTGGCATTCATACGTTGATAATTATGCCTATGTACTCAATACAGCTTTTCATGTTAACTAATTTATCCGTCTTTTAGTAATAAATGGATATTACATGCATATAAATGCGCTCAGACACCAGTAGTATATATCTTAGCATGTGTTATTTTCCAGTTTATGATTTGTCCTAGATCGACTGGACTGGTACCATTTGTTTCTCAGACTGGTAATAGACATGAACGAACCAATAGTATGAGAACAAACATAATAATAAAAGAATACAATTGAGAAAACAATACCACAGTGTCAGAAAACTTTCAAAGTCAATTATCAAAATCATAGAAAGAGGCAAACTCGAAACCTCTTGCAAACAAATACATGACCATTCACATACCTGCCTCAGTACAGAAACTTCAAGAAAAAGTGGAGGCATTAAACTAGTTAAGAACTGCCTACTTAGCGAAATGATGGAAATGACTCATATGCTTACTTTTAAAATATAAAATAAAGCTGAGATGTATTCTCTATTAGGGAATATTTCTTTTGAAAATGCTACTGTGTGTACAAACTCATTATCATGTTCAATAGATACAACCATCAAAATACCCCGCTGTAATGTCTTCGGATTTCATTTGTAGCTATGATACAATGTGTGAATCTACCCAGTAAACATTCAAATTGTACTCAAATGTAGATTCATCTATAGGATGGAGTGTCCTGAACATGAAAGAAGATTGTGAAGATACGAAAGGGCTAATCAGAATCGGTAAATCAAAGAAGGATTGACAACACAATGGCAAAAAGAAAAAGGACAAAAGGACAAACAACGATCTACTAAACATACGCATAAAACTAAAGATCGAGGAACATGAACCCCACTAAAAACCGTGGGTGAATTCAGGTGCTTCGGAAGGGTAAGAAGTTCCCGAAAGAAATGTGTTGTTTGTAGGTCTGTAAAATAATAAACCTTGGCTCCCTAACCGAGATTATGCTCCGTAGCCGTGCTTATAATAACTGTAATGTTTTGCGTTTTATATGTGTTTGTTCCAGGTGACCAATTAATATGAGGAAGCCATGATTGTAATAAATTCTGTATTTTATTTTCAAGGTGGAAAACATTTTAAATCAAATGAAAAAAAAATATTCGTTATTCAGAATAAAATTATATACATTGAATATCATATGAATTTTAATTACCCGGATGTGACATTCATTGATGTGATGATAAATGATTATTTGACAATTATACATACTGGGGTTATTTGATATTGAAATTTTCAAATGTCAACCAATCATTGATACGTGACAAACATGCTTAAGACATTTGTTGTAAAAAGTATTTGGTGTACCTGTTCTGTTGGGAGCCTTTGGTTTAGTTTATAACAATTTCATTTGCTCATATTGACAAAAAGGATTAGAAACAACCGTTTCCAACTTATGAAATCTTCTCCGTTGATTTACATAACAATTATAACAAATATTAGTTAGGTCCAATTTGCTGAAAAGGTGAAATCTAGCGGCATTTTATTAGTATTTGGTCCAACATAGTTTTTTATCCTAATTTGGGTATGATGAATTCAAACAAATATGTTGACCATTCGTGAAAGGTCATTTAGGGGTCGAAAATTGCAAATTAAGATGGCACCCCTAAAATCGCGAATATTTTCGATCGATAATAATTCAGAATGGCTCAAATTTTCTTTTATACATTGAAATCGGTATAAATCTACTGGTATAGCATGAATAAGCTTAAATACAACAGAATTGTAACTTTAATATATATAAACCTTGCTTGCGCAAGCGTAAATCACTATTTCGTGCGTTTTCGGCTGTAACTAAATCCTAGAATTAACACATTGCTCATGTTTACTCTGATGACTTTTACAGAGGTCTGTGCATGGCAATTTGGCTTTTTTACAGCTGCATTGTAACGTTATACATCCAGTGGAGCACTGACACGATATCATTTCAAGACATGCTTTTGGGACCGGATCAAGTGTCATAAGAAGTGGTATTAAACAATCACCATCCAAGCTCCAACCCATGGTTACAGGAGAAGGCAAAACTGGCTTGACAACATTCGCTTGTTTCCAAACACTTGCTTGAAAGTGAGCTCTCTCAATGTGCAATTTCAACGCATCACTGGTAGGGGGAAGACTTTCTGGACTCTTCGATTTTCCAAACATCAGATCCCGAGCTTCATCAGAGGTATCAGTCACTTGATTGTAAAGTTTGGATATGAAAACCTCGGCTAATTTGATCTTCTCGTCAGTTAGTTCTGCTTCTCCAATTCCTTCAAGAAGATTGACATCTTGCTCATTAACCTTATACGCCTTTTTTTTCGAAATCCCATAGAAGAAGGACGTAGTATCACAGCCAGTAATTGAGTGAAATGCCAATAAATTTTGGGCCATACGTCTTGTAGGCAAATTCGTCTCTAAAACAGAGTGTATTGGTATATTCTCTGGGCCTTTAGACGTTCCTGCCATCATCCATATCTTGATATCCATTCCGTAAGCATGATGCAGTAAAAGCAAAAAGACATCGGTATCGGTTGCAGATATAGCGATAGTTCGGCAGTTAGATACCTTTTTGCAATGAAGCATGTGGAGAATCATGCGCATGTCTGCCTCTTCATGTGTTGCCTTCAAGTTATCTAAATTCAGGCTCTTGTCATTGCTATCTGCCTGGTCCTCGGAAATAAACCTCCCTCCAGTGACCACAACTTTTCCTTCAGGAGCTTACCGGATGAGTTATGTTGTCAAAAAGAAGGCCAAGTCTTCTTTATTTGCAGACAAAGAAAGAAAACTTGTCAAATTAGAAGGTAGAGGACCGTTACGGTTTTCAATTACTCTTCTAATTGGCTGTACGGATTTTGATTTTTTTTTCCGTGTTCCTGATTTTATAGACTGTACGATATCGATCAAAAACAACATCAATTCGTCTAAATCTAACACCTTTTCTTAGCACGACTCCCACATACATGTCTGCATATTCACCAAATGTCCTCAAACCCTGGTGCTTCAAACTCTGAACAAGAATTTTGCCATCTATAATCAATGCAGCTCTATCATTAAAGTCTATTAGACCATTAGTATCTATTTTTTCCATCCAAAGTGGAGTCATTTATGTCAATATTGTCAGCCGTAAAATGAGTGAACACCTTATCCTTTAAATTATGTGGCACACAACATTCGGTATTCACGTCCAGTGATTCTAGTGACTTCTCTGCCAGTCCAGTATCTATCTTGAGCACATTATGGTGATTCAATGTATGCCCTGCAGTGTGAAACAGGTTTACCAACTGCTTAGGTCTGGTCATCTGGTGTAATGTGCAAGACAGGCCAATATGTGTTGGTGTCCATTTTCTACCCTCACTGACACCGTACACTATGTCTTGACAAACGCTGAGGATTTTGGTTTGTTTTGTACTCTTTGAATCTTCAGGATTACCGTCTTGGTTCCAAATATCCTGACCACCATACACGAGATTCAGGAACGTAAATAAACGGTCGGGGACACAATTGATTGCATCATCTTCGCTAACACTGAAACCTACATGACCGTCCATTCCTATCAAATCCCCTCTGATCTTTAGTGCAACATGAACAAGCTGTAGGAAGAAATTGTCCTTTGGATCATAATTTGGTATAGTAAGCCCTTCATCTTCCTCCAACGGAGTTGCTCCTTGGTAATGAAGTTCTCCCAAAGCATGTTGCGAGTATGTATGAGGAATCAGCAGGGTTTTCCTTTCAAAAATCGACCGATGAAGTGGACGTAAAAATTGATATTCGTCACTGAGTCTGTTTTGTAAGTATTCTTTAAATGTTGTTCTGCGGGAGATAAATGACTGAGGGATATCTCCGTTGGTCTGTGCTACTAGTGAGCAATATCTTTCCCAAACATCAGACAGTTGGAGTATTTTGATTTTCAGAGGCAGCATATCCAAGTTCTTGAACTAAAAAAATCATTGCAAGATCTATTGTTTCATATTCCTTTTTCGTTTTCTGTGTATCATATTTGAGCGCATTGAGACATTTGTTATGATATTTCCCTTCTGCAGCTATTAAATCGTTAACCCCTGCTAAACGTAAACGCATAGTGTTTTCCAATTTTGGATCTTGCAAGATCTTATTGCTGACAGAAAACGTTGAAATATTGAACAACTTATCTTTGTTGGAAGTCTCACAAAAAATGCATAGATTCCAATCGACTGGCTTTACAGATTTTCTACTCGAGTATTTGGACGTCGACGGAGCCATCGAATCCGAACATGTAACTCCATGTTCCTGCTTTGGCGATTCAACATCTGCCTTTTGCCTTTCAGCTCTGGCTTCAAAGGTTTTGATTTGTTTCTGATGAGTGAACTCAGGATAACATTTTCTATGGCAAAAGACTTCGTCTGACATATGAAGCTTTTCTAGTCGATCAATAGCCTCATAATATCGTACGTCTCTTATCTTTTGTCTTTGAGAGGCACGTTCTTTCAGGATCTGAATTCCTCTTTGCTTTTTATGTTCTAGGGCATCTGTTTTATTTTCCTGACAAATAACACACTTGTTAACATCGTATTGACCAGAAAAAGATCGTTTTCTAATATTTAAGCTTATATCCATTTTGAACTATCGATGGTTTAGCATGTGCTTAGAAACTGTCGACTAAAGCAAATATACAGAAAGCATCAATATTTTTCGAGTGCTAGGTAATCTTGATCTTTATACTTTTAAAAAATATTAGAATTAAGTAGCAATGCATGTCAATTGTCATTTCGCTAACAGGGTTTTGAATCCGAATCATAGGGAAATGCACTAGAACGGGTTATTATCCTACAGATTGGTGATACAATAGATACTTGCACCTGACACCGCCACCCACACCCTGGAGGGGGTAATACCATGTGATATAGACAAATACATAGCTGATACCTAATATATAGCTTTATTCCAACATTCCTACTCTCATAGGGTCCATTAATGAACAATGCTGAATATGGTTTGTTCTCAAATGTTGTTTTTGGGTAGTCATTTTGTCCGCCATTTTGTGACGTTAAACGACATTTTTCTAATGGCCAACATAGATTTTTGGATTCAGCAACCCTGAAATAGGGTGAAAAGGTATGTTGGACTAAATACTAATAAAATGCCGCTAGACTCTTTAAACGACGACTTTTTCAAAAATCCGACCTGACTATATACATATTATTGTATGTATGCCAGTAACAAATACACATGTAAAAGAGAACAGAAAAACAGAAGTGGAAGCAAGTGTTTTTGCCCTTTGGTTTTCTTGCTCCCAAACATTTTTGCATTATCTGGCTTTGCAATATTTCGATATTTTAGTGCACCTGATGCTGGTTATTCCAGAAACGCTTCTAAATTATACGGTGTTATTTTGGGTAAAATATAAATAATGGAATAATTTAAATACTATTCTGTATTTGATCATGCAAGTATAAACAATTCTTTATCAAAATGCCAGAAAAAAACCGAAAAGGGAATCAAGAATGGACAATCCAGAGACAGAGACAACATTAGGCACACAAGACACAGGAGGCGGAACTGCTTACCATTCAGGAACAGCTGAGTTCACCCACGATTTACAGGTCAGTTCGTGTTGTTCGATCTTTAGTTTTCTACATAGTGCTTTGTAAATCGATGTTTGTCCTTTTCATTTTCTCTTAGAAATTGTATTGTCTGTGCTTCCTCGGTTTACGGCTTCTGATTGCCTCTTTGGTAACTGTTCTTATTCACTGAAAAGTGTTTTCTCTTATATAAATTATTATAAGGAATTCTACGACTACTAAAGTTAAAATGTTAATAGTGTATTACAGTCCATTAAACAGAACAATTGACATTCATTCTCATGATACTGGTGAAATGTATATATGGCGTTGATTTGGAAGCATGATTGTAGACGGATAAAGGGACAAATAAATCTAAGGAAAAAGAAATCAAGAAGAAAATGAAAAACAACATAGCAAAAACAAAATGAAAGCAAAACAAGTCAAAAACAAAAACAAGCAAAACAAAACAAAACAAAAACAAAAACATAAATAAAAACAAAGAAAAAAAAGTCCAAAGCAAAAGCAAAATAAACAAACATGCTAAATGGGTATTGGTTAATATAGAATATTTTAAATCAGTATCTAAAGATGCTTTTTAGTTACAATTAAATAAATTATAAGAGCATACAATTTCCTCCTAGTTTTAATCATAAAGTATACGGAAAATTGAAGAAAAAAAAGAAGAGAAATTGGTATGATCCTATTTGGAAAAAATCCAAGAAAGTGAGCGGTCATGCATTTTGATGTCTGATTTTGGAATTGTTCCACCAGTTTGGTATTTATTTTTACCAGTATATCAGAATGTAGAATTTTTGTTAGTTCTGCACGCGCGAATGTTGTTACCAAAAGCATTCATATTTGGAAAATGTAATTAAAATGTGAAATGTAATTCACATTTTCGATATATGTAGAGGATGGAATGCAATTGGACAAAGCAAATAAAAAAGGAATCAAAATTGTATATGGAAATTATATCAAAGATGTCCCATACATATTCCTATTTCAACTCGAAAGTATAACTTCGTTAAAATAATTTCTGTATTTTCATTGGACAATAAACACCAAATTTGAAAGAAAAACAATCTACATCGATAAAGCTATGTTCACCTCATATTCACTCACCTTTTTGACAATTTGGATTGGAATTAAATGCTATTTTGTACGAGTTTAAAATACATTTTATTTTGTAATAATTTAATTTGATTTGAATATTTCAATCTGATTGGCTAATCCGTCTGGAGAAAATGTTGGTTATACTCGATAACATGGTTTGGTATTGTGACGTCACCAACGTGTTCATCCGCCAACGATAAATTCAAATAGTCACATGAAATAATCGTAATTAAAATCGAGGAATCATTAAATTTTGCTGTAAAAATTAAATTTTAAGGAATATTTGAAATTATTGAACAGGTTATACTTGCATAACCTGGTTTGGGTCAGCTTACGCTTTTCATAAACCGCTTTGCGGTTTATTAAGCGTAAACTGACTCAAACCAGGTTATATCGTATAACCTGTTCAACAATTTCAAATATTCCTTAATGAGTTTAAATAAAAAGTCTTTTTGTATGAGCTTAAATTAAATGTTGTTTTGCATGAGCTTAAATTAAATGCTATATGGTATGAGTTTAAATGACATGCTATTTTGTATGAGCTTAGATTAAATGTTATTTGTATGAGTTTAAAATAAATGCTATTTTGTATGAGCTTAGATTAAATGTTATTTGTATGAGTTTAAAATAAATGTTATTTTGTATGAATTTAAATTAAATGTTGTTTTGTATGAGTTTATCAATGTGTCAGTTTTCATTAACATTATTCAGATGGAGATGATCATGAGGCTAGTTTACAAACTGATAAAATCATCTTTATTGTTCTGTGTTTGTTCACGTAGAATAATCTTTGTCTTTGTCTCTTTTTCATATTTCGGCAAAGTATGAAAAGAAAAGCTTAAACATCAGCGATGGTCATAAATTCCACCAATATCAACAAAACGAACAATCAACTCTAACCTCCACTCAGTTCACTGAAGACAAACAAGACCACGTCATATGACGTTCGAAATCAAGGTTCTGGATTTAGACAGGCATTGGGTGCACAGTAGATAATGCATTATATATAATCACCAACATTTATAAGGTATGGCAATGCTAGCAATATAAGAAGCATTTATCTCTTGTAGATTTTTACGATATTGTCATTAAGCGAAAACATTGCAATTTCAGATTTTAGTATTTTTTTGTCATATAAAATTAATCTCAAATCTCCTTCACCTCTACAAACTAAATATGTAGTCTTGGATTTTTATATGCTTCGGGTGCTGTTCGTGTTCCAAACATTTTCCATCATTATAATGTTAGTTGTTTTCACAATTTCAAGCTCAGAAATTTATATATCTATTCAAGTTAAGATCACAGAATTAAGAGTCTTTGCCAACTTGGATGTAAATTAGAGTCGTCACCATCATGTCGGAATGCGGTGATGGTAAGTACACCATATTCAATAATCAGATAACAAAAATTCTAGCAAAGACATATACCAGTTTAAGATTAACCTCAGTATTTTACCAGTATATGTGCATTTATTATTTATTCCGAGGGGCTCTTAAAACGCGACTGTGTGGTATCCAGATTACCATATACCTATCATCCAGTGTCTATTAATCGATTACGGTCGAATTCGTCTCCTGCTGGTAAGGATGTGTAATCTTATTGGCTATGGCATGTTAGTTACTTATATAGCATCAATGATTGTCTCCGCCAGGATATAACCCTTAGAGGTGCAGCACGTAACAGTTAATCATAATGAACCCACATAACTGTCCACAGTTGATAGATCACGTAAAAGACATCTTTGACAGATTTCGAAAAAGAGAAAGCACATAGTGTTTACCGCTACAACATACTAAATGTGTCGTTCCTGACCAACTCTCTATACATTTTCAGTTGCAGTCAAAAGTCGTTGTCCGGTTCACCCATTACGTACTCATGTCTAAAGATTTTTATAGATTGTTGAACGTGTTCACGTACTGAATATGCATAAAATATTTGCATGAACGTTAAGCAACCAGCAATCATTCAATATAATGAATATATACATTGTAGCAATGATGGCTGGTGGCGATTGACACGATAAGCTGTTGTGACTAGATTCTCTATTATCTGGAATGAATAATCCAGCGACATGAGCAACATTAGGCAGAAGACAGTGAACGAAGACAATCAAGACAAAACAAAATGGATAACTAACAAGATGAATAACACAGGTACCAACAAATAAAGCCGGGGGTGAACCTATGTGCTCGCGAAGGGTAGGCAATTGCTAACATATGCCCAACCCATTAGCACATTTGTTTCATTTTGAAATATAAATGTAATAGAGGTGAAATGACACTAAGCAATTATATCAATCTCTCTGCAATAAATGTGATTGATTCGATATAACTGATATCCTTGTCGAATAAGTTGTTGCTGCAAATTTCTAATTTCCAAGTGAGTTCAAATGTCAAAGGCTTAAATTTTAATCAATATCTGCATATATACCAAATGCTATAAACCAAACAAAAAGAATTAAAGTTCAGACAACACATTAATAAGTAATAATAAATGTTGAATTTAATAATGAAAGCCTGATTTTCCTGAACAAAGGAGGTTACCTGTATTTCTACTTTATATTGTCGTTTATGTTACACACAGGTAACTCACCTGTTTTCTGAAATTGACATTCGTGTGTGTATTTTCATTATAAACCACTAGATCGGAGATCATTTAAAAAAGGCACGTAGGTTATACATGTGTCATGTCTTGTCAAAGTCACATTAAATGACACTTAATACTCTGTGATCAAAGAGACCTATGGAACATGAAAAAGAAAGAGAAATATGTTTAAGCTAATTATTGGTTGTCCTATTCTATTAACCAAAGTATTTCCTGTTTCCGAGTTCATCCTAATTTCAACATTTCCTGTTGTACATAATAGAGAACAACATTATTGCAAGACTTCTTACACTTTTAGCAATACCTGCTGAATTAAATCAGATAATATATTCATAGTTATTATATATTTATAAAGTTAAAAACAACACTGAAAGGGGAGGGTTGAGATATCATTAACCAGTTTAATCGCGCCATGTCTTGTGCCTGTTCAGCCTATCACCAATACGGCGTGGGTTCGCGTCCGGCTTTGTGAATTACAAAAAGGTGCACTCGACTCGCAGCCACAAGTGATAAAGTTTACCAGTTGATTGCCCATGGTCGGTGGTTCTCTCCGGCTTCTTCCACCACTAAAACTGGTCGCCATGATATAGCTGAAATATTGCTGAAAGTGACGTGAAACACCAAAAATCACAATCACAATCTTGTTCCAACTCAGGTCATGGGTTGTCAACGTCATATATCGTTGTCTTTATTTAGTCAATGAGTTGTGGTGAGAGGTGATTGTTTACTTTATTTAGTCAATGAGTTGTGGTGAGAGGTGATTGTTTACTTTATTTAGTCAATGGGTTGTGGTGACAGGTGATTGTTTACTTTATTTAGTCAATGAGTTGTGGTGAGAGGTGATTGTTTACTTTATTAAGTCAATGAGTTGTGGTGAGAGGTGATTGTTTACTTTATTTAGTCAATGAGTTGTGGTGAGAGGTGATTGTTTTCTTTGTTGATAATGGAATTGTTTAAACTTTCTTTCTATAATGAAAATAGTAATTTTGTTAGAATTCCAAATAATTATAACTGCAAGTACAAGAATATATTGCTCAAATGTTGAAAAAACACCAATGTTACTGTATATACACAACAAAAAACTAAGAAAAGAAGAACAATAATATAACTTTGAAGGTGACCTTTACCGATGGTGGCTATCCTGTTTACAGCCTTTGGTTTTATTGTTCCCAAAGAAAATGAACAACGCTTTTATTGCTGTCTAAATTTAAATTATTTGACTTTCCAATCCTTCGATTTTGAACATACCTGATGAAGGTTATTCTAGAAACGCGTCGTGCGCACTAAATTTGATATCTACGTTTTTTTTCTATTTTATGTGTTACAATCTAATCATTCATTTGTACCATGCTGTTTTATTAAGGTTAATGTCTAGTCAGTCTATATTTTTAAAGATTGTTTGGACATTATACTAATAAACGTTAGTACACGCCGAAGGGGCAATCAAAAAGGACAATCTAGAGAAACCGACAACACAGAGTAAACAACACGAAGGAAAACAAAACAAAAAGACACAATATGTGTTGGATACCACTATGCGGAAGCAAACACGAATGACGTAAATATATTCATATCTTTTAGTTGTAAGCATAGCAACAACTAGTATGATAAGATTGTAGCCATATTGTATAATTTAAGATATTCCTGATACCACAATCCACTAGCTGTTTTCAGATTTAGCATTATGCAATACACAAATCGTGTATTACATCAATAGTAAGTGTAATATTAATGTTAAGCTATAATGTAGTAGGACTAATATATTAATAATCATACACAATGTAGAATCATCGTCCTACGCATGCACCATAATTTGCCATAAAAACCTTCGAGGGGAAGAATACGTGATTAATACCATTCTGGAATGTTAATGTATTCATATGAACTAAGGTCATGTATTCATTGTAAATAAAGAATCTTATAGAATATTATTAAAATACCTATAGTGTTGCTTAATTTATGATTAAAAGAATTATCTCTACTTTGTATAACTTTAAAGTAAAAACAAAATTCATCACTCCATCAATTAGTTTAAGCATATTCTGTTATTGTCTGCACTACTGTACATAGCAAACAACGAAAACGGGCTATCCCGCTTGAAGGTCACATTAAAACTTTTGGGAAGCATCAGTAAGAAATTATTATACACAAAATGTTTAAATTGTATAAAATAGATTTCTACTGTAGTATTAAAAAGATTTGTTTGCTCATTGTTTTCTATAAAATCCAGGTACAATCATTTTGTGTATTTTAATTCTATTCGTAATAAAAATAGGTAGCCATTAAAACAGCAGACGACAGCTAATTTTGACATTGATATATCACTCAGTAAAATATACATGTTTTATGGCGTCGTAAGTTATAAGAATAAATGGCTTTAAGTACATTTATAATAATTTCACTATCTGTTTATTTATTTAAGGGGTTCAGAATTGTAGGGTTTGTCTTCCACCAGAACCGTAAGCAAAGACGTATAAACTGAATTGCATTATTTTAATTTAAGCAACAGATAAATATTTAATGATGGTAGGGTTTGTCTTCAACCGTAAACAAAAACGTAAAATCTGAATTGAATTACGAATGTATCTCTGTGTAATTTTAGTAAAAGATAAATATTTTATATCCTAGATAACAATTTTTCCTATCTGGAACGGAATGCAGTACAAGCAGACACAATATCACTACGCTCATTATCAAAGAGATAATAATATCCTCGTATGATCGATTTGATCACTTTATCAAGCTGTTCTTTGTATGTGTATAGAGGCATTGCGAGTGTCACATGTTGGTACGCGTGATCACGATTGCAATGCGATTAGATCTAAATTCCATCGCGTGTGTAACTAAATGTTAAGAAATATGTGAGCATTATCGGATTATGACACCGCCATTTTAATGTTCTAAAGTATTGGCTTTCAAATCTTTTATAATGTTTAAATGAATACATTATTATAAAGAAAAAAACCTTTAGAAAACCAAATACACAATGTCAACAAAGCATTTGCTGAGCGTGACTATGAAAATTAAATCACGAGTTATATTAATAAACAAATGAATGGGTAAAATGCCATGTCTTTAGGCATTTTTATATTTGTGAATCACTACATATTTCCAAATAGACAGAACCATAAGGAATATGTATTATTCTGGTCATATCAGAAGCTAAAAATATTCTATGTACAATACTTTTTCCTTCCAGTTTACTTCGAAAGTTGATATCTAGAAAAACATTATTAAATAAAAAAAACATATTACAAATACAAAATAATGTGGATTTTTCTTTTTATATATGTAATGAATCGTTTCTATGATTTGAAAATGTGGATATCTAATTTAGTGCGCACGACGCGTTTTTCGGGATTAATATTCAATATACACATTATCTAGGTACTGTAAATTTCAATATTAGATATATCTAATGAACAATACAAAAACACTGACTACTAGGCGGAAAATATCCTTTGGGACTTTTAGTACACCAGTCGAGTTATAGATGTTCCTATATGGACCGCGAAATCCAAATACAATCAAATTATTACATATATTCCTATATAATGTAATTATTAATAAAACAAAGGTTCTCCTCCCCTGGGCTTAAATAAAAATAAAATGGCGGAGTTGAGCTGGTGTTATGGGTTCAAAACATCCTCCCTAGTGAAAAAAAGTTTGAAGACACCAAAGAGTTAATCAGAAGTTATAATTCGAAGGACGGACAATATAAAGACCAAAAGGAAAAAGACAAAAATGTAAACAATGGTAGGTCGACAAAAACTACACAAAACAGAAAGCTAAAGATTGAGCAACACGATCGCCACTGAAAGTAGGGGTGAACACAGGTGATCCGGATAGACTTCGTGTGAAATTAATTAAAAGGAAATAACATACCAAACGACCAGAAAACACGAAAACACATGACATTGATCAGGTGTTATAGATATATAGACATATCCGGTGTATAACACCGACACGAACAGCGTTTTGTTTACACGAATATCGTGGTGGTGAAGATCATAATACGCAAGTAAAAGGAAATAAAACATTATCTTAGGCATAAACTGTCCATACAAAAAAAGAAACAGAACAGCTGTTTTACAATGAAGTCGTTGTACATAACAATATCTAAAACACTTAATATATATAAAGGGAACACGAACCCTTTACAGCAACAAGACAGCTAGGAAGGAAGACAGACCTTAGGGTTATATACGTACTCCACAATTCTTCAGTTAGAGAACAATGTTTTTATTTAAGAACATTTCCTGATTGTCCAAATTTGATATCAAAGATTCTTTTCACTCTCACTGGGTGGATACCTCTGCTCGTGGACTATTAGTCCCCAAGGGTATCATCCACCCAGTAGTACTGACATGGTTTATTAGATATATTTTTATCGAAATTTACAGTTCTTAAGGAGGTACCACACACTACAGGGAGATAACACTTTAAAATCAATTGAACGTTTTGATCATATGATGTTTGTATGCAGATTTCAAGCATCTCGGTGATCAAAACCACTGAGAGAAAAGCTGCTATGTGGCTAGTGAATTTATAGCTCTGAGTCTGTTGATTGGAATTTGTTAAAATTTTGATATTTATTACAGTGGATATATTCAAACACACTGCCAACAAAATAAGAAAATTAAACGAGCAGATCAAATTTTACCTGAAGTGTATGGTACCACCTTAAGTCATGTAATTATTATTAAAACTAAGGTTTCTTCCCTGAAGCAAAGGTGACGCTTGCCGATTGTAGTTGTCCCGTCTTGGGCCTTTGGTAGTCTTTCTCTCAAAGACTTTTAAATTATTTGGCTTTCAAATATTTTGGCTTTGAGAATACCTGATGCAGGTTATTCCAGAAACGCGTCCTGTGTACTAATTTTGATGTCCACGTTTTTATTAGGAGTACGAGTACAAACTCGTGCTCTAATGTTTCATGACCTAAATGCCATGTGCTGTGAAACAGCAAGAGTATACTGCTCTACTCATGACATCCGTCGTGAAATCTTTGCATGAGAGATGGCTTCAGCCAGATAGGTAAATCTCATAGCTATATACGTAGGTCGCCATTTTACTCACTTTGGAAAACACTTGAATGATCGCATCAAGTCACTAAAAGGAGATGTTATGGCCGTAGACGTTGATCAGGTGTTATAGATATATCAACATCTCCAGGGCCGTTGACGTTGATCAGGTGTTATATATATATCAACATCTCCAGGGCCGTTGACGTTGATCAGGTGTTATAGATATATCAACATCTCCAGGGCCGTTGACGTTGATCAGGTGTTATAGATATATCAACATCTCCAGGGCCGTTGACGTTGATCAGGTGTTATAGATATATCAACATCTCCAGGGCCGTTGACGTTGATCAGGTGTTATATATATATATCAACATCTCCAGGGCCGTTGACGTTCATCAGGTGTTATAGATATATCAACATCTCCAGGACCGTTGACGTTGATCAGGCGCTATAGATATATCAACATCTCCAGGGCCGTTGACGTTGATCAGGTGTTATATATATATATATCAACATCTCCAGGGCCGTTGACGTTGATCAGGTGTTATAGACATATCAACATCTCCAGGGCCGTTGACGTTGATCAGGTGTTATATATATATCAACATCTCCAGGGCCGTTGACGTTGATCAGGTGTTATATATATATCAACATCTCCAGGGCCGTTGACGTTGATCAGGTGTTATATATATATCAACATCTCCAGGGCCGTTGACGTTGATCAGGTGTTATAGATATATCAACATCTCCAGGGCCGTTGACGTTGATCAGGTGTTATAGATATATCAACATCTCCAGGGCCGTTGACGTTGATCAGGTGTTATAGATATATCAACATCTCCAGGGCCGTTGACGTTGATCAGGTGCTATAGATATATCAACATCTCCAGGGCCGTTGACGTTGATCGGGTGTTATAGATATATCAACATCTCCGGTTTCGTACTTGGCACTCGTGGTGTATAATACCAACCTTATATAACTTATTGTTTGATTTAGTTATTGATTGATTTATTGTGTTTAGCGCTACTTTCATCAATATTGCAGCTATATCATGGCTACCAGTTTTAGTAGTGGAAGAAGCCGTAGTACCCGGAGAGAACCACCGACCAAGCAACTGGTAAATTTTATCACTTGCGGCTGCGAGTCGAGTGCACTTTTTATGTAATTTACAATTATTTGCGCAAACCCACCCCGTATTGGTGATAGGCTTGTATGAGTTGTTAGGTAATCCAACTACCTAACTCATTGAGCCAGTCGGGTCCTCTTTATTGTTTTAAAGCTTACAATACTGTTCAATTGAGGTTAAACAGCAATCAATTGATAATCGAGAAAATGCATAAGCTATTGTTGCAAATGCATGATTTAAATAAATAAACAGTTCATTATTTTTATTGTCCAAAAACTTGACTTATACTATTGTTATCATAAACAGTTCAGCTTGGTTCGTTTGCTCCAAATACATTTTTCTGTTTTTCCAAATATCACTAAATTAGAGGAAATATTAAGACCTTTTTTTTAAATCATATGTAAGGTTTTATTTCCACAAACATTTGCTCATTATATTTTATTGTTCAAAAACGTGACTTGTAATACTATTATAATTAACAGTTCAGTTGGTTCGTCTGCTTAAAACACATTTTCCCGTCATTTGAAATACTATAACTTTAAATATAAATTAACATTAGAGTGTATCTAATATAAATTTACGTGACTTTTATTTCTCAAACAATTGTTCGTTATGCTTTATTATTAAAAAACGTGACTAATAGTAGTGAGTTATTATATTATTATTATTATTATTTACCGTTCAGTTGGTTCGTCTGCTTCAAAAACACATTTTTCGGTGTTTTGAAATATGAAAATTTTTAATTTAAAGTAGGACATTAGACAAATGTTAAGAGTGTATGTAATTATGAATATTCATGATTTTTATTCCACACTTCCTCATGTTTATATCTTGTATATAATTAACTACGTGTAATTTTGTGCACCATTACAATAACATATATGAACATTATTGTCAACAAATATAATAGAGCAGTGGTGTATAGTAGTATTGTATTACCCATTTTGTATTTTAAATTGCTCAAGCTTTCAGATGTTATGCTATCATCTCGAGAAAATCCCACGTTCTGTATTCACAAATTAAACACAGTTCAATTCCGTATAAAAGTGCATCTGTGGAAGTATCTTGTTACCATAGAAACTGTGTTATTGTACGTAAATCATATTTTATGCACGGTTAATTGCGTTTCTCACACAAATAGTTTCCGATCGCGGAAGGCAGTTTCACAGGCGGAAACTATCAACATAGACGTTGCTTATCGCACGTAAATGGTAGATTTGACATAATCTTGACCTCTCTGCTATTATCTTCAACTAGTTGAAGGGCGGTCAGTATTTGGTAGAAGTAGAAGATTCGATCACGAAACACAATTTCTGGTATCTATCATACCAAAGAATTTTTATCGTCAATGGCGTTCTTGTATTCTGTACGACCATTTATATCGAGAGGACAGCTGGAGTTGTGTTGGTCAGTTTTTTTGGGGAGTTAGCCGTTGAAACCATTACCAGTACTCAGGTTAAGATAATGATCGTCTCTGTGTGTCGTAGTGGGGAAGCCAAGGAGGCCATACTCGTTTTAGAGACTCAATTTGACATTACGCAATTGAATTTCATTTTGCCAGTCTTTTATGTCATAGAATAATGAGATATTTATTTGGGTAAAGTATAAGTCAGTAAGATAGTTGTTTTTGATTTTTTTTATAATGATCCCCTGCCACGTATATGTTTTTATCTCCGTCTTCGGTGCGACTGGGTCATTTAATTTTTGAGCTGTTGTTGTTTTGTCTAATCGTTTGGCTTTATTGTATGTTTTGAACTAACGATTATTATTTTCCCACTTGTTCTGTAAATAATACTTTCATGAAATGCTACGGACGGACCAATACAGAACTCGATATAAGTTTATGTTCTCGTTCGGATCAAACATAAACATGTTAATGGTCCACCTATAGCTCTCTAGACATACAGATGACAAACGGTTAGATATAAAACAAGGAATAAAAAAATATATACAGGTTCGAATAAACGAGAAACAAGCTGTCTAAACAGTTTCAAAATCCAATTGAAAAATCGTAGCAAAAAATGTAAAATAAATACCCCCAACACACAAATACATCGCTCCATTTCTTGTCTTGGTATAAGCACTTCAATAAAATGTGTCGGGGTCAAGCTGGCTTTTCTGGGATGAAACTTTACGACCATATTTCTGAAGAAATTGTTCACATACTTCTATTATATTTAATATTTGTTTGCCATAAAACATACTTAAATATTAATTGTCTTCATGATACAAACATTGAAAAAGTTTATATCGAACTGTGTGTTATATTGCCTTGCGAGACATTATGTCGAAATATAAAAATGAGATGAGATTTTTATGTTGACATAAATTAAGTCTAAAATATTCAATTAAGTCTCCAATGCTACGTGTCAGTGACATATACATATACAATCCCTAAGCCAATTCAGGACATACATGCACACACCAACAAGAAAACAAATATCAGAACAGAGAAGATAATATTAAGGTTATTGCACATATTTTCGTAAAAGTGTATAACTTAGTGCATAAAGCTTATGAAGTATAGGTGCAAAATAAACCTCGATTATCATACAATACAATTAAAGCTAATACGTTGACCCACTTATGAAAGCAGCACATTTCACTCGTTAAACATGAATTAAAAATCCACCATGAAAAACATATTAGATACAAAACATTGGGCGGTGGGGTGCTTCATTAACTAAGCTTGTTACCCTTTCAATTTGTGTAGCTGTCATAATCTAACACTTTGTTGTTTTGAAAAGCTTTTGATTCTATTTTTCACTCGATGGGCTTTGGTAGCACGTTGGTAGCGCTTTGGTTTGGTTTTGTTAAGGTGCTTAGCGCGACTTTCAGTTTTATTGGTGGAGAAAACCGCAGTACCCGACGAAAATCACCGACCTGCCGCAAGTCACTGACAAACTTTATCACCTCGCCAGGTACCCCTTTGGTGTTTTATCATTACGAGTAAATAAAACAAGCAAGAAAATCAAAGGACCTTGACATGATAGTCATAAACGACTAAGATGACACATGCCGAAGGGAATGAACCTTAATTTTGATAATAATCATAACATTATCTAGGACATGTACATTTCAATATAATAACTATATATTATAAATCATGCCAATGCGGTAAAACTCACTACTGGGCGGATAGTATTTTTTCGGAGACTAATAGTCACCTCTCTCTCTCCTTCTTTGTTGTGTTTTTATTGTGTTACATCCATCCTCTTGTCATGTGAGTGCAAATATTGATATTGAATGTTTGTATTTATCTCTGTACCATTGTAATGCATTGGTTTATGAGAATAAAGAATCTTGAATCTTGAGTGATAGTAATGAAAGGTAGAAATCTTATCTAGTACGCACCAATAATGTAATTAATAATAAAGCTTAGTTTCTTCTTCCTCAGGCATATGAAACATTAGCCGAATTTGGCGATTCTGCTTACGCCCTTTAGTTTCATTGCTCTCAAAACTATAAATTTTTCATATCATACCCTTTACCAGCCCTAGTTCATATATACATTTATCCTGCAATGACAGCATTTACCGACCAATATAGCCTGCCCAATATTTGTTTTGATATTGGTCAGTTATAAATAGAACATATAGCAAACTCAACGGGGCACATCGGGGATATTGATTTCAAATACATACACAAAATTATTTCAAATACTTTTATCATCGTCCAGTAAACGTTTATTTACGATTTAAAATTGCAGGATAAATACAATACATGTGCACTGTCGAAGCATATAGGTAAATATGTATATTCGGCGCGAAACGCGGGAAAAGGCTCGGCGAAGCCTCGCCTTTTCCCCGTTTCTAAGCCTCATACACATATTACCTATATGCTTCGACAGTGCACAAGTATTGTATATATATCATCCCTTGAGCCTATCGGCTCTCGGGCTGACATCATGACCTCGGGCTGATAAAAGGTATGATATGAAAAATGCCATGTAATAATCTATATATATTATAGGAGTAAAATAAAAAATGGTGGATAATATTTAGAATTATATTGCGGAATCAGATATGGTTTTAAACATTCTGTATTTTCAGACGAAATCAGATATGGTGGAAAAACTAAATATTTTAGATCATACGATGGATTCGAAAATGGGGGAAATTATTTTAAACTTTACAATGGAATCAGAAACGGCGGAGATATTTAAAATTATACGATGGAATCAGATATTGTGAATTTTTATTAACTTATGGAGAGTAATTAGATAGTATGTAAAATATGAAATATTATAGAATTTAATCATTTTATATTTTAGGACGAAGTCAAATATGATGGATAATATTAAAATTGACAGTATGGAACAAGATATGAAATAATATCTCAAATTGAAATATGAAAATGGATATGGTGGAACATATTCAAATATGACAGATCATATGCAAAACATGCGACGGGATTAAACCGGTTAATGGGATCACACATTTCTCATCTTGATATTTCGATCTCTAACGGCACTACAAATATAAACAACCAAAAATATCACCTGCACATATTCACACCTTTTTCTTATGTGGTCTTGACCTGACATGCTCTTAAAATTTTGTTATCATGTTTATTGATTGGTTTTTATTATTTTGATGGGTGTCTGGACATTCATTTGTCATACATCAACCAGAGAAAAATGTTTCATTTCGTAGGACTTTCTATAATTGTTATTCTTATTAGAGTAATAAGTGAAGCCCAACCCTTCATACTTCACATTGGAATTAATTATTTTGAAATAACTGATATCACATTTTTAAATAGTTTGTGTTAAATATTAAAAATAATTCCAGTTTCGAATTTAAATGAAGATTAAACAAAAACAAACCCAGGCGTATCTACTTAAATCAGGTAGATTTATATCATTAGTTTTTATGTATCTAATTACAATGTCCTTTTATAACACTAATGTATGTAGTACAAAACAATTGTGCTTTATGAGACACAAATGATTCGATAAAACATAATAAAAACATGGTATTGTATATCAACAAAACTATCAATTTGCAATAAATGTGATTCAGAACATATGAACACATAAATGGAAGCGAATCTCCAATTCGAAACGTCTTAAATAAAATGATAAAATCCTTTTTAAGTTGTAAGAATCAACAGTCTACGTAGAAACAATGACAAACAATACAATCGCCAAATGGACGACAAGACAAACAATTGTCTCCAAAATACTACAGAGAAAACTACAGATTGAACAACACGTACTGAGATGATCCGGAAGGGTAGGCGATTCCTGATCCGTCGTATTATATATGGCTTCTACTTCTAAATTGATTGTTGTTTTATATCAAATGATATTGAGTAGTATTGCAGGTATATTTGCGAAGAGAACTATAGAAAACGGAGCGACAATATATAGTATCAAGGAACTCTGTCTTGTTGTGTGATGGTTGTCAAGTTATTACTTGAAAATGATTTTCCCTTTGAAAAAGTCATATATTTTTGGCGAATATTATGTAATTACCGTCCCCTGCCCCACCCCCACGTCATTTGCATACCATTGTTGGTGCATCTCACAATAAAATGAAGATATCAGATACAAATTAACGTTACAATCTAATACTAACATTAGATCACGTTATCTGTTATACATTTCGCATATTTTATACTGAACTTATTTTATTTGAGCAAGCAAACTGCATTGACTGGATACATTTTTGTTATATACTGTCACTGACTGAAATACGTCTTTTTCTGGTACCCCTTCCATATATTACCTGTTGTGCTTTGGGAGCCTAATTGTAAATCCAGTTCACTTCCTGTTGACAGAAAACATCAAAAGGGGCTATCAAGGGATAATTATATAACTCTATTATTTAATTCAAAATATAAACGTCAATGGATTCTTGTGATTTTTCTGCAACATAAACACAATATTAATGCAGTGTCTTAAAATATAAAGATTATGTGTATTCGGCACAAAACTGGAGAAAGGCTCAGTGAATCTTGCCTTTATCACAGGATTTAAGCCTCATAAACATAAACTTTATATTGTAAGACACTGCACTAATATTGTTTATTCATCTGGTGAACTTTAGTGAACTAGATGTAAACCAAATCAATCGCTTCCTGTTGACAGAAAATATCAAAAGAGGCAAACAACAGATAATTGTATAATTTTCTCATTAAATATTGAATATGTTGTTTATGGAATAACAGATTGTTATGAAAATAGACATAATATCATTGCAGCATTTTATAATGTAAAATTTATGTATTATCAGAGAACAGACTCGGGTAAACCTTGGCCCTTTTATCTTACGTTTGTAAACTTCATTTGAATAAACTATATATTTCGAAAGACTTCTGTAATATTATATATACATATATTTATTTTGCTCTATTTTTTGATAGTATGGTGCAACATATAATCGGGGTTACGGCTAGGGTTATGATGTCGAAGGCCACTTTCAAAAATATTTCAGGGTAGAAATGAGTACACGGAGAAAACCACCGACCTATCGCAAGTCATTTACAAACTTTATCACATAATGTTGTATAGAGTGTACTTCTCCATAAGCGTGATTCGAACTCTCAGCTTTCGTGGTGATCGACACTGATTGCACAGATAGTTGTAAATCCAACTACCGTACGTTCACGACTACTACAGCCCCTGTAACATATAATATAATTCCTTTAATTTCGAATTGCTTTATCATGGAAAATTTAGTATTTTGTCAGTAGATTGCATATTGTTATTTGATTTGATTTTACCATAGAAAGGTATTCCTTATTTGTTTATAGTAAACTATCAGACTTGTTTTAACATTTGATTTTCACAGAATTCCGTCCATTATAGATGTAAAGTATTAACCGTTAACAGAATGAATGTTGGAATACAGAACATATGCAAAAACAGAGAAAAAACAAACGAAAAAAACAACTAAAAGAAAAAAACAACAACATGCATTAAACAAATAAAAACAAGAAAACACTATGTTCATATTTAATCAGAAAAATAACTTTTTGCATAAATATTGAATTTCACGTTTACACATTATAAAAAGGATACAGGTTTCACTTATATGTATATGTAAATACAAAACTGTGGACATAATTTGTTATTTTCTAATAGATGAAACTATGATTCTATATGTGGAACCTGTCCCAACCCGTGGTACGTTCGGAAATATATTTTTTATCTTATCTATCGTAATGGACATAAATGTTCACCAATTTGCGCATACAGAAACATACGTTTCATGTGTTCACATTTTTGGTCAAATAATTGGTTTGGTTATAGACTGAACGTTTCAACAGTGATGTAAACTGCACAAATATCAACAAACAACGCAAATCAATGGACACAACAATGTTAATGGTTTTATGAGAACATTTAGCATACTACTGAATTACATATATGAGAACAATTTTCTTTGTACTCAATCAAATTTTTTAAGTAAGTTTATAATAAGTACAAACAAGATTATTAAACTCAATTTTGTCGTCATTGGTCTTCGAAGTCCAAACTATTATAAAGCAAAAGGGTAAAACTATTATGGAGTGTGTAATCAAAACAGATGAAGAGTAAATGCTGTATTTACCCAAGAATAACATACATATATACCAAAAAAGCAAAGTCAAGGAATACAAAAATGATCTATATTATGAAAAATTCTGCTAAAATAACATGCAACACCATATCAAAGGGATTTTCTTCTTGTGTCTTTTGCAATTATAGGATTTATTATCATAATTGATTATTTCCAAAGTAAAAACTGGAAATAACATATTTGTCACTATCATGTAATTAACTATTGTGCTACAATTACCGACTATAAAGTTTAAAGTAGAAGTTTAAAAATAAATTCTAATACATAGTGCTTTCAGTTATTGTAATGTATAAATATATTGTATTACACATATAGTAAATTAAATAAACATTAGAGCAATCCGAAGGGGCAATCACGAATGGACAATGCATAGACACTGGCAACCTTGAGTACACAAGACATAGGACGAAGACAAACAAAGCAAAAAACACTACACAGAACATTAAAAAGATTAGCAACACGGAAATGACATTCTTATGTAATCGCTAGATTTCTATTTAATATTAGCAATAATCCAGATATTAAATAAATCTAATACGTGACTAAATTAATGGAATATATATTATAACCTGTCACAATCGGAATGTTTGCCGACATGTCTACACACAGTATTAAATAACAGTGAAACTAATGAACAATGAAAGCTCAGTATTACATTTCTGACAAAATAACTTGAGATAAGAGTACAATATCAAATAAAGACGGAATCTTATCAGCACCCATTCAAGTGTACTACAAGAGGTAATAATATTGCATTTTATATTGTTAGATGAATGCATATATCCCATTATTTTCTTGTTAAATACTAATATTACGACTTTGCGTGTTCTCACATATTGCAACAGATATATTACCGTTGTATATGGGGCACCATAGGGATTAAGGCAAGACTTGTTGGGAGATACCAAAGAGGTAACCAGAAGCCGTATATTGAAGAAATACAGACTAGTCTTGAAGTCATAATCATTTCTTGATACTTGATTTCAACATTTTAATTCTCGAATAAATGTTAAAACTAACATTTAATCATATACAAAGCTTTAATACATTACAGGCAATTTGAAAAAAGATTAAAGTCCAATAATAATAACTGAAATATGTTTGAATTGCTGGAATTTGAATTGAAATTCAAGATATGATACAGTAGATTTAAATGTAATTGTAATTTACAATCGAATGTCCAACGGAAATTTCAGTAATGACGCATATTAGGAACATCCCTTCATTCTTCAACCTAATTATTTGAGATTTAAATTATTTGAATTTTTTGTAATTTGTAAGACCACTACAACTGTTTATTGTATCTTTGATGACTCATGGTCTGTAATATCATTTCTATGTAGGGGTCTTCGTGGCCGTGATCGTATGGTAATTGGATTTACAACCACCTATGCAATTAGTGCCTATCACCACTGATATTGTGAGTTCGAATCTCGATCAGGGCGAGGTGTACAACATTATGTGATCAAGTTTGTCAGTGACTTGCGACAGGTCGGTGGTTTTCGTTGGGTCCTCCACCAATAAAACTGACAGCCACGATATAATTGAAATATTGTTGAAAGTGGTGTGAAACACCATCAAGCGAACAAGCAAACAAATCATTTTTATGTGTTGTTTATAACAGACACTGACGCCTACATGTATCAGTTATCTAGAAGATGTAAAGAATGCCAGTCATCTGCAGGCTACATGATTTGATACACACTCAATTTAGTATATAAGTTATGGTGATCACTGAAGACCTTAATGGAGTGTACTGTACAATAACGAGAAGAAATTTAAAAAAAAATGCTTTCTACGAGTCAATTTGAGATTTATCAATTATTTTCTTTTTCATCAATATCCTTACATACATTTTGATAGAAATTAAAATCTCTCAGCCTTAATTGACCGGATCTTTCATAAGAATAGTATGCCACTATTAGAGTAAGAACTGGGAACCCTTCCGGAACATAGGAGTTCACCTATTGTTTTTTAATGGGGTTCATTTTGTTCAATCTTATATTTTCTCTGTAATGTTTTATGGATTATTGTTGGTCGTTTGTCGTCTTTTGTAGTTTATGTCCTTCAATATACGGCTTCTGGTTGGTATTTTGATATATTAAAGCGTTTACTTATTTATGTTCTATCATTCAACTTCAATGTTGTGATGTTGATTGGTAAAGGTCAAAGATTCTTTTGGTGAGACTTTTTGGTTACAATCACCAGTTTATCAGTTCCACAATTTATATTTTTCACATTTGTAGCAGAACTATCTATATTCAACATAGTTTCCATGCTGTAGGGGCAAAGTTATCAAGAAGACCATAATATACCATTTGGTGTCACAGCTGTTAAATAATGTAACATGGTGTTTGTTAAATATTAAAAAAGGTCCTACGCATTTATGCAGTTATGTTTCCCCGTAAAGTAGAATATATTGAAGTTACTAGTAAATCCAGGATTATCATGTACTAGAAATTATATAATATTAATGTCTTAAATGTGTACACCCATATCATATTAGTTCTATCTGACTTCGTTGTCATTTACGACAGGTGAACTAATTTCTACTACGTATTAGCAGTGTAATAATAAAAAAAACTGTCATATCTTAACCATTAGATTGGGCAACCACATTTCTCTCTCTCATGATAACACTTAGGTGTGGAGAAAAAAACAAAGCAAAACTACGCATTTACAGACTTGTTATAGGTTTGACATGTTATGTTGTGATCGGGTCGTAATGTCAAAGCACTTTTAACGTCAGTAAATACAATGGCCAAAGCAAATACGATAAATACGACAAATAGAGACAAACATTGGTCGGTAATAAACTATTTCGAAGACTGACGATGGAGCAAAACGTACTCAAAATGGTAGGGTTATAAGTACCTACTCCACAAGTGTTACCCATCGTGTAACTCACGTTAAACAGTTATTTAATAAATATTGAAAACACATCAAGGATAATTAGATAGTATGCACCACATGTATCTAAATCTTCAGTGATCAGGGGCGGATCCAAGATTTCAAGTTAGGGGGGCGCACTTAAAAAAATTGCGTCGAGCGGGGGGAGGCGCGAAAACCTTTGGGGTATTTCGTGTGAAAAATCACGATTTTACGCCAAAAAATCCTATTTTTTCCAATTGCGAAGGGAGGCGCGAAAATATTTGGGGTATTTCGTGTGAAAAATCACGATTTTACACAAACAATTTATATTTTTTCCAATTTTAGGGGGGCGCGCGCCGGGTGCGCCCCCTCTGGATCCGCCCCTGGTGATGTTTAACACCATATGCTCTGTATTTTGAACAAATTTGTACGTTTTGACTTAGTTAGGTTTATGATTTTAGATATTAGTATAATATCTGTCTGGTGTACTATTTCTGATTCAAATATATTTTATTCATTAACTTCGATGATATCATTTTGTGAAAATAACAAACACTAGAATATATATTGAATGACAAATATTAATATAAATCTGATTGAATAACAAAATTTGAATTCTATGAAAAAAGACCACAATACGGATGTTTGAATTACAAAATTTTGAATTAAAAGGAAAAAAGTCACAATATATGTGATTGAATTACATACTTTGAAATCAATTAAAAAATGTCATTGAATTTAAGAATTTGATTTAAATGGAAAAATCCCACACATATGGGATTATATTACTTAATTTGGATTCAATGGACAAAAGGCCAAGATAGGTGACTAAATTATAGAATATGAATTCGATAGACGAAAAGAACAATATCTGTGTTTGAATGACAGAATTTAAATTTAATAGACAAAGGCCACAATATACTAGTATATGAATAATTACATTACGGAGACTGTACTCTACCTGTAGATTCTTTAAAAAAATCTTAACTAGACCATTAACGATTCGGTTAATTCTTTATGAAGAATATACAAGTTGAGTGAGTTATTTAAGAAATAAATCATGGAAGCCAGAATGTGTTTTCAGTTTTAACATCGATTGGCGGATATTAGTATTTTATTCCGAGCCAGAGGCGAGGGATACACTTTACTAATATCCGCCAACCCATGTTAAAACTCAAAACACATTCTGGCTTCCATGATTTATTTCGATTCTGATATGTCTAAGAGTACAAATACGGTAGTATGCTTTGATTGGAAGACGGTAATTTATATTTACGTTTACGGAAAATATCGCACACAATGTATACTGCCAATGGAAAAGTCAGTCACATTCACTGGCGCATGTGCGAATGAGATTATACAATCGATAAATCGCTCGTTTGTCTACAAAGCGAACGAAGGACCTCATGTTAGAGTGTTGTTTAACTCAGCAATTGTTCAGCTATATCATGGCGGGAACAAGTTAATTTTCATTGAGATGATGATGAGGTCCGCTTTGTACTAGACAAAGAGGCTTAGCTGGATTTTTATAGTGCTAGCTCACTGAAACAACAGTCCGCGGATCGACATGTCGCCCCACTCTGACACATTATCCTGATTCCGAGACAACGAGTCTTTGTTCCTTCTCCTTAGTGTGCGTACTTAGCGGAGAAGCAACAAATACCAATGTTATTGTCTTTGGTTTGACCCGATCGGGGCTCGAACCCACTATCAACCTCACCCGGGGCGAGCACGGTAACCTTTACAGCAGTGATGTGGTTATACAAGCTGGTGTGTATTCTCCTACTGAATACACTTCCATCTACAAAAAAATACTTTGTTTTATATTTTTGCATTTTTAATGTTTAAAAAGTTATATTAGATTGTAGTTAACAAAAGCAGAACATCCTTCCAGTTCTCGTTCATATTTAGATATTTCATGTGTCCCAAATTATCGCATATGGTCTGTTTGATATATTTGTAATTTCTTCCGGTCGCTTCGTTAGTTGTTTTGTTTATATTGCAAGAATATATTTTAAAAGTTCAAGTACAGTTCTGAACAATAATTTTGTCAGAATTGAAATAATTGTATCATGGTTATTGATATTGCTAAAATATAATTTTCTCACATATATATATTGATTATGTTGTGGGGGCTTCGTGATCGTATGGTAGTTGATACAATCACTGCCTGTTACAACTGAAAGTTGTGAGTTCGATTCCCGTTCGGGGTGTATTCGATACAACATAATGTAATAAAGTATGTCAGTGATGTGTGACATTTATGATTATTGAGGCCCAGTAGGTGTTCGATACCTGCAAGTACCAAAATTGTAGTAGATTTAGCTAAAATAGTAACCGTGTAAAGTTCAAAGAAACAAGAACAAAAGAAAAAGCTGTTGGTTCTAATAAATAATCAACTGTTAGCACAATGGTGTGACGTCAGAGAAATGGATTAAATCATTTGAATTCAATAGATACAAACCTTAATAGCAATATGTGATTGAATTATTATTCAATGGACGGAAGCCAAAATATATTAGTCTGAACTACATAATTAGAATTCAATAGAATTCAAGAGATAAAAGCAACAATATGTGTGATTGAAGTTAAAAAGTGCACATAAATAACTTTTGTAACAAATAAGCGGTGCTTTTTATCTCTCTTTACGCTGGGAATTATTTTATTTTGATATCCATTTTCGTCGGTACAATATAAAGGAAAGTTCATTTTAAAGCTACAAAAAATAGAGTGTATTATTATTATTTCTAAAATGGCGTCCTTCTTTCGATTTATCGATGGTATAATCCCATTCGCACATGCGCCGGTGAATGTGGCTGACTTTTCCATTGGCAGCATAAATTGTTTGCGACATTTTCCGCAAACGTAAATATAAATTACCGTCTTTCAATCAAAGTTATACTACCGTATTTGTACTCTTAGACATATCAGAATCGAAATAAATCATGGAAGCCAGAATGTGTTTTGAGTTTTAACATGGGTTGGTGGATATTAGTAAATTTTATCCCTCGCCTCTGGCTCGGGATAAAATACTAATATTCGCCAACCCATGTTAAAACTCCCAACACATTCTGGCTTCCATGATTTATTTCTTAATTAAATCTAATAACAAAAATGTATACATGTATGTAATTAAAACATAAGTTGTTCGTCTAGTTATGCATTCTTTTTTTTAAATGTCTCTCTACATTTTGCCCAGCTCATATAATATTGAAGAAAAATCGAAAATTCGAAAATTCTCAAAATTGGTATTTTCAAAATGTTGTACGACATTTTTTCAACAAATTTATATTTGAAGGAAATATAAATATATGAAATTTTAAATGTGGTCGATAATGCAAAGTCGTTGATAAAAAATAAACACAGAAAACCCACAAAAGAAACAAACAAATTCAAATAGAAGCAAAGGAACAACGTTGTCTTTTTCATATTATATTTATATCTTTTCAATATTAATCGTAACGTATCGTAGCCTATTATCATTCCTCGCTGTACATGATTGTCTTCTATTGGATTATTTAAAATCACGTGACCGTAGATAATTTTTAGTGTGATCATTGACCATCCTAACAATTTCCTACACTGTAAATAACCATATTGTCTATCCAAGTAACTCGTATTTTGTTTCAGCAAAAAAGTTACAATATTATTGTCGCCCTCCAAAACAGTATTGTCACCCTCGGCACTAGTATTGTGAGCCTTTACAATCCGAAATATGTGTCAATGGAGATACATTATTATTGTCACCCTTGACTGCCTCTCTGATTGTTTTAAGCTTTTTAATGACAATGTAAGCATATTGTGTTCCACCTGCAATGCTAAAAGATCCAAAACAACTAGAAATGTACTGAAGAAAGCAGAAACAAGCGTCATCAATCGTTTCAAGGATGTTCTCTTTCACGTCCGCGTTATTTTGCCACCGTTTATTGTAAATGAGTGGATTCACTCTATGAATAGTTCATTTTAATAAATGAAGGAACGTAATCATCATTTTAATCATTAAGATAAGTATTAATCTTCATGATTCAGGAGACTGTTATACGTATACTAGACGAATAAGGCAGGCACTTATATTCCACAGCAATTGCAATGACTGCCGTATGATTTCCGTTCTCTGCCCCGTCTGTTTGCCTGGTACAATAAATGAATTCGGTCATCTAAGGAGATGGACATCAGGGTTGCTTCTCTTGGATTAAAACCCCCGTTAAAACACAAAAAAGACAATATTGTCGATAGAACTCCAGGTCCTGGATTAGGTCAGGCATAACATGTTGCGGTGTTAAACCGCTTAATGGGATCCCAGTACTCGAACCGATAACATTAGTGGTGATAAATCATGGAATGCAGAGGTAGGTAAGCTCAACAAAACAAACAATTGCCTCTCTCATCAAACATCTAAATATTCAACACACAAAAGAAACTACGACATAAGCCGATTGAAGTATTAAGCATTTGACATAGAATTTGAGATCAGAGCAATCAGTGTCTATTACCACTAAAGTTGTGAGTTCGAATCCACTCATGGCGAGGTGTACGCGATACATCATTATGTGATAAAGTTTGTCAGTGGCCTGCAGCAGGTTGGGTATTTTCTCCTGGTACTCCGGTTTCCTCCACCAATAAGACTTACCGCCACGATATAACTGCAATATTGTTGAAAGTGGCGTTAAATACCATAATATCAGACAGTGTCACAAAGGTCCTCGCATACAATTGAATTACACACCAGAGCCTGCTTTAAAATAATTCTGAAATATATATATCATTTTGTTTCGAAGCAATTTATGTAAATTGTCCCAAATTTGAGTAACTACATCCACATTGCATACATGTCTTTATGAAGCATGTTTTCTCCACTAAAAACTAATCTCTCTGATACAAACTACAGGATGAACAAATCATTGACTTTATTACTTGGTATATTCCTGGAGGCGTATTTCATCAGTTCCATCAGAAATTAATTCAAAATATACATATTAGGAGGCAATTAATTCGATTAATGTACTTTTCCAGGTAAAGCAAATTTTCTATTACATTAAAACGTCACGGAAACGATAGTCAGATGTGTTTCTAATGAATTTATTTTACTTTTTCCTGTTTACTAAAGCTCTCCAAAGAAATAAAACGTTATGACGTTAAACGTAAATAGTGTATCCCATATCTGTCCTTAGATCGTTCGGTAAAAAATAGATTTGTATTAATTTTTGGTGTTTTAACGCCACTTTCAGCAATATTTCAGCTATATCATAGCGACCAGTTTTAGTGGTGGAAGAAGCCGGAGTACCCGGAGAAAACCACCGACCATGGGCAAGCAACTGGTAAACTTTATCACTTGTGGCTGCGTGTCGAGTGCACCCTTTTTTGCAATTTACAAAGCCGGGAGCGAACCCACGCCGTAATGGTGATAGGCTTGTATGAGTTGTTAGGTAATCCAACTACCTAACTCATTGAGCCACCCGGGCCCTTTGGTACAAATATAAGTGATACAGGAACTCCTTGTATTGGACGCCAAGCTTACACCAGTATCCATGCCAACAGCGATATATAGTTGGTTACTATAATTGTTCTACTAAGCGTATTTGGTTTCCGCAAATATAATGACCAAAAATTAAATTTCTAAAGATTTACTTTCATTCTATTCTCATTTTCAATACATCATACTTTTAGAATTTTAAAACCACTGTCCTTTGTATGTAAATTTGCTCATGAAACAATGGCCCAAAGAAAAAGTAATCAGATTCAAGAATAACAGACAACACAATGGCCAGAAGAAAAAGAACAAAAGGACAAACAACAATCTACAAAACATACATATAAAACTAAAGATCGAGTAACACGAAACCCACTCAAAACCGGGGGTGAACTCTCGCGTGTATATCTAGTTTTGCGTAGTCGTTAATTTATTGGTATTTACATTTTTTTAACAATATTTCAGTTGTATCATGATGGTTAGATTTATCGGATGAGGAATCAGGGGTATACAAGAATAAACACCGAAATGCCGCAAGATTTTAGTTTTCTGTGCTGTGAAAAACCATTATTTGTCTTTTGGTTCCTATTCTATTGGTCATGGTATTGTCTGTCCTTCTTTCAGTTCCGAATCCTGATTAACCTCTTGGGTATCGTCTTCAAACTTTCCCAACAGAGGAATTCATGGATACAATGGGACAGATTGATGGGTGGTTCTAGAAGATCGAATAAGCCATATTTCAGCCACATCTGCTATTATTGTTTTCTTGTATCTCTTAGCAGTTTATGTTTTGCAACTGACGAAGACGGTAGTGCCGTCGAAAATTTTTGCAATATTTTGTTTAAATGTGTTTATAATCTCCATGAAGAAATATTTTGCTTGATTGTGTATTATTAGTATGAGAGCAAGAAATATGCCTGCTGGTACAAACAAAGTGGTGGGCATATTGACTGCATTTTAAACATCCATATTTAGACCCATCTTAATTCCCCCTTTTTATCAATTTGTTGATTTGTGATTTGTAGACTCATTCTCATCGTAAATATAGCTGCGGTATTGTTCGCTTGACGTTAAACAGCAATCAATCAAGTCATATCTAAGTGATTATAGTATCAACAAAATACATCCGTCGTAAATTTGTCAATATTATTTTTACTAGACACTACTTTGCTCGTTGTCACCTTCAACTGCAATATTGTCCCTCTATATTTCAAATTTTAAATGAGACAGAAATGTAAACAAAAATCTCTGATATATGTACAAGTCTAAAACATGCCATAGACTGTTGATAGAAATGAAATACTGTCATACAAGTAGAGAAAAGAATGTTATACTGAGTAGTAATATATCTTATTATAAGATAAACATGTACATAAAGAATTGACCACAATGTAAGTACGACAATCGGAAAGTTTTAGCTGAACTAGATGACCGACTAGAGTTTCATTTGAGGACCCGGGTGGATCAATGAGTTAGGTAGCTAGATTACCTAACAACTCATATAAGCCTATCACCAATACGGCGTGGGTTCGCGCCCGTATTTGTAAATTACAAAAAGGGTGCACTCGACTTGCAGCCGGAAGTGATAAAGGTTACCAGTTGCTTACCCATGGTCGGTGGTTCTCTCCGGGTACTCCGGTTTCTTCCACCACTAAAACTGGTCGCCATGATATAGCTGGAATATTGCTGAAAGTGGCGTTAAATACCAAAAATCAATCAATCAATAGAGTTTCATTTGAACAACAAACACTATCATTCCTATTCTAGCAACTCTCCAGTATTGGCCACTAACCAGTATGTTATCACAACATCATTCGACAGTTAATAGAATCCAACACTGACACACGCCAAGGTTACAAAATGATAGAAGCGCCCAGATCGCTATAAATTCTAGAGTTCTCCTTGAACTCGTTCAATGGTTAGCATTACTGGAATAATGTGTAAAACACATAAGTTAGAAGTAAACATGAATGAACAGTCATTAACCTTGGGTTGTTGTTAATCTGTGTTTTATGCATTATTAAAAATATTGTGTTATCCAATGCCATTTCCGGTTACAATTATGTTCTTATAATCAATATAGGTGGCGGTTGTCATGCTGATCTTTTCAATGCACATTAGTTTATTTCTCTTTTGTTTGTCTGCATTCGTTTGGTTCAGTGTGCTTTGTCGTTTTGTTTATCTGTATTGTTGTTTCACAGTTCACTGTAATTGTAATATGAATTATATCTTTAGGTCTTATTTGATCTCGTTCCTTGTCCATTGTACCACACATTTACAAGTATCAAACTGCTTTATTATGAATAGGTTTTTCATGTCATCATGTTGTGTCTGGTGTGTAAAATAAACGTAAGAGAATACCGAAGAGGCAATTTAAGACAACAACAACAACAAAACAACAACAACAAACAACCACACAACATAATATGTGTTGGACTCCACTCTACACAGAAAAACACAAATAACGTAAATAAGTCATGGGCCATGTATGCTTTGGTTTTACAACTATAGCGATATAGAGATTATACTATAACATACACGTCGCATTGAAAAAAAACAATATACAAAAGCGGTTGTATTTCCTTAATGTATATAAGGGGCCGTCGTGCTCGTGATCGTATGGTAGTTGGATTTACAACTACCTGTGCAATCAGCACCTATCACCACTACCTTTGTGGGTTCGAATCCCTCTCATGGTGAGGTCAACTCGATACAAATTATGTGATAATGTTTGTCAATGACTTGCGACAGGTCGTTGGTTTTCTCCGGGTCCTGTGGTTTCCTTCACCAATAAAACTGACCGCCACGATATAACTGAAATATTGTTGAAAGTGGCGTTAAACACCATCAAACAAACAAACAAACAAACTATGATTGAAACCAAATATGCAAATGATGAATTGAATATTCATAGTATATGTCGGAACTGAAGTAAACAGTCTATAATTAGTGAACACTATTGACTGCCACTTCGGTTTTCTCTTATGTTTATTCAATATTACCGTTGGCTCTTAAATATTAATTTATCTAGGATACACTTCACTTGTGGTTATATAAATACGAAGGTCGTCCCGTTTAACTATATGTGACCCCATACCTTGTATTAGATAATTATTTAATATGTGAAAACTTATTTTTCTTTTTGTTGAATCCTGAATAAAGCTGTCAAGCGAAATTCAATGGAAAATTACCAAGCATGTACAATGAAATAGTAATGAACGACTCGTCAAATTATTGACGATCCTCTATCTGCAATGTGAATCAATAAATTACCATGGTAACCACGCATTCTACGATTACTAGGAGGAACATATGGTGATTTATCAATCAATATGATACAATTAGCGTTAATTCTATAATTTTTCTAGAAAAAAAACATATATATGAAACTTTGCTAGATTTTCTTACATTTTGGTTTTTTGGACAAAATTTGTTATATTGTAACATTACAGTTGTGTTACATACAAAATGATTTAAGTAGAATAATGGCTGGTACAAAAATATTTTAAGAGGAATAGTGGCTCATCTATTGGTATCATGAATAATAAATTAATATTTTTATGTGCGGTCAGTCTCTACTAAAGCTGTTTGTTTTTGATAAGCTAAGCATGTTCTTGTTTGTAAATACTAATTTAATACAACAGCAACAGACGATCTGATGGATATTATATTCAGAAATGGCCGGTTGTCTGTAGTATTTAGATTAAGTATTGTAGGCGTGTTGATAGTGAATTACCGCTGAAATATACGTAATGTTTGTGTCGACTACAAGGTCAGGACTCGTAAGATATACTCTATATTTATAAAAGGGTGTTGTCCCTAATAAATAAACATTACTTGTCTGTACGTAAATATAAATTCACATGGTCTTTCTGTTATTTTTCCTCAGAAAACTCATAAAATATATAAAGTTTTAATTTGGTGAGTTTAACAATTTGTTTATTAAATGACATAAATATGTAAACTTTAATATGGCGAGTTTAACAATTTGTTTATTAAATGGCATAAATATGTAAACTTTAATATGGCGAGTTTAACCATTTGTTTATTAAATGGCATAAATATGTAAGCTTTAATATGGCGAGTTTAACCATTTGTCTATTAAGTGACATAAATATATAATCTTTAATATGCCGAGTTCAGTTCATCTTTACCCCTTTGTATGAGGGGTGAAGTCTTTTGTGTCCTGTCATGTGTCTTTGTATTCGCAATTCAATGTTATGATGTCCGTTACGATTTCTGCATAACAACGCTGTTCTGTTTGTCTTTGCCTCCAGTTGTTTGTAGGAGAACTCATGTCTTATTTACGTTGTTTGTAGGAGAACTCATGTCTTATTTACGTTGTTTGTAGGAGAACTCATGTCTTATTTACGTTGTTTGTAGGAGAACTCATGTCTTATTTACGTTGTTTGTAGGAGGGCTCATGTCTTATTTACGTTGTTTGTAGGAGAACTCATGTCTTATTTACGTTGTTTGTAGGAGGACTCATGTCTTATTTACGTTGTTTGTAGGAGAACTCATGTCTTATTTACGTTGTTTGTAGGAGAACTCATGTCTTATTTACGTTGTTTGTAGGAGGACTCATGTCTTATTTACGTTGTTTGTAGGAGAACTCATGTCTTATTTACGTTGTTTGTAGGAGGACTCATGTCTTATTTACGTTGTTTGTAGGAGAACTCATGTCTTATTTACGTTGTTTGTAGGAGAACTCATGTCTTATTTACGTTGTTTGTAGGAGGGCTCATGTCTTATTTACGTTGTTTGTAGGAGGACTCATGTCTTATTTACGTTGTTTGTAGGAGGGCTCATGTCTTATTTACGTTGTTTGTAGGAGGACTCATGTCTTATTTACGTTGTTTGTAGGAGAACTCATGTCTTATTTACGTTGTTTGTAGGAGGACTCATGTCTTATTTACGTTGTTTGTAGGAGAACTCATGTCTTATTTACGTTGTTTGTAGGAGAACTCATGTCTTATTTACGTTGTTTGTAGGAGGACTCATGTCTTATTTACGTTGTTTGTAGGAGAACTCATGTCTTATTTACGTTGTTTGTAGGAGAACTCATGTCTTATTTACGTTGTTTGTAGGAGGACTCATGTCTTATTTACGTTGTTTGTAGGAGAACTCATGTCTTATTTACGTTGTTTGTAGGAGAACTCATGTCTTATTTACGTTGTTTGTAGGAGGACTCATGTCTTATTTACGTTGTTTGTAGGAGAACTCATGTCTTATTTACGTTGTTTGTAGGAGAACTCATGTCTTATTTACGTTGTTTGTAGGAGGGCTCATGTCTTATTTACGTTGTTTGTAGGAGAACTCATGTCTTATTTACGTTGTTTGTAGGAGAACTCATGTCTTATTTACGTTGTTTGTAGGAGGACTCATGTCTTATTTACGTTGTTTGTAGGAGAACTCATGTCTTATTTACGTTGTTTGTAGGAGAACTCATGTCTTATTTACGTTGTTTGTAGGAGGGCTCATGTCTTATTTACGTTGTTTGTAGGAGGACTCATGTCTTATTTACGTTGTTTGTAGGAGGGCTCATGTCTTATTTACGTTGTTTGTAGGAGAACTCATGTCTTATTTACGTTGTTTGTAGGAGGGCTCATGTCTTATTTACGTTGTTTGTAGGAGGACTCATGTCTTATTTACGTTGTTTGTAGGAGGGCTCATGTCTTATTTACGTTGTTTGTAGGAGAACTCATGTCTTATTTACGTTGTTTGTAGGAGAACTCATGTCTTATTTACGTTGTTTGTAGGAGAACTCATGTCTTATTGACGTTGTTTGTAGGAGAACTCATGTCTTATTTACGTTGTTTGTAGGAGGGCTCATGTCTTATTTACGTTGTTTGTAGGAGGGCTCATGTCTTATTTACGCTGTTTGTAGGAGAACTCATGTCTTATTTACGTTGTTTGTAGGAGAACTCATGTCTTATTTACGTTGTTTGTAGGAGGGCTCATGTCTTATTTACGTTGTTTGTAGGAGAACTCATGTCTTATTTACGTTGTTTGTAGGAGAACTCATGTCTTATTTACGTTGTTTGTAGGAGAACTCATGTCTTATTTACGTTGTTTGTAGGAGAACTCATGTCTTATTTACGTTGTTTGTAGGAGAACTCATGTCTTATTTACGTTGTTTGTAGGAGAACTCATGTCTTATTTACGTTGTTTGTAGGAGAACTCATGTCTTATTTACGTTGTTTGTAGGAGAGCTCATGTCTTATTTACGTTGTTTGTAGGAGGGCTCATGTCTTATTTACGTTGTTTGTAGGAGAACTCATGTCTTATTTACGTTGTTTGTAGGAGGGCTCATGTCTTATTTACGTTGTTTGTAGGAGGGCTCATGTCTTATTTACGTTGTTTGTAGGAGGGCTCATGTCTTATTTACGTTGTTTGTAGGAGGACTCATGTCTTATTTACGTTGTTTGTAGGAGAACTCATGTCTTATTTACGTTGTTTGTAGGAGGGCCCATGTCTTATTTACGTTGTTTGTAGGAGAACTCATGTCTTATTTACGTTGTTTGTAGGAGAACTCATGTCTTATTTACGTTGTTTGTAGGAGGGCTCATGTCTTATTTACGTTGTTTGTAGGAGAACTCATGTCTTATTTACGTTGTTTGTAGGAGAACTCATGTCTTATTTACGTTGTTTGTAGGAGAACTCATGTCTTATTTACGTTGTTTGTAGGAGGGCTCATGTCTTATTTACGTTGTTTGTAGGAGAACTCATGTCTTATTTACGTTGTTTGTAGGAGGGCTCATGTCTTATTTACGTTGTTTGTAGGAGAACTCATGTCTTATTTACGTTGTTTGTAGGAGGGCTCATGTCTTATTTACGTTGTTTGTAGGAGAACTCATGTCTTATTTACGTTGTTTGTAGGAGGGCTCATGTCTTATTTACGTTGTTTGTAGGAGAACTCATGTCTTATTTACGTTGTTTGTAGGAGGGCTCATGTCTTATTTACGTTGTTTGTAGGAGGGCTCATGTCTTATTTACGTTGTTTGTAGGATAACTCATGTCTTATTTACGTTGTTTGTAGGAGGGCTCATGTCTTATTTACGTTGTTTATAGGAGGGCTCATGTCTTATTTACGTTGTTTGTAGGAGGGCTCATGTCTTATTTACGTTGTTTGTAGGAGGACTCATGTCTTATTTACGTTGTTTGTAGGAGAACTCATGTCTTATTTACGTTGTTTGTAGGAGGGCTCATGTCTTATTTACGTTGTTTGTAGGAGAACTCATGTCTTATTTACGTTGTTTGTAGGAGGGCTCATGTCTTATTTACGTTGTTTGTAGGAGAACTCATGTCTTATTTACGTTGTTTGTAGGAGGGCTCATGTCTTATTTACGTTGTTTGTAGGAGGGCTCATATCTTATTTACGTTGTTTGTAGGAGGGCTCATGTCTTATTTACGTTGTTTGTATGAGGGCTCATGTCTTATTTACGTTGTTTGTAGGAGGGCTCATGTCTTATTTACGTTGTTTGTAGGAGGGCTCATGTCTTATTTACGTTGTTTGTAGGAGGACTCATGTCTTATTTACGTTGTTTGTAGGAGAACTCATGTCTTATTTACGTTGTTTGTAGGAGGACTCATGTCTTACTTACGTTATGTGTGTTTGCTTACGTATAGTGGTGTCCAACGCATATTTTGTTATGTGGTTTTGCTTCTCTTCGTCTTCAGTTTGCTTACCCAATGTTGCCAGTTGGTTTACCCAATGTTGCCAGTTTGCTTACCTAATGTTGCCAGTTTGTTTACCCAATGTTGCCAGTTTGCTTACCCAATGTTGCCAGTTTGCTTACCTAATGTTGCCAGTTTGTTTACCCAATGTTGCCAGTTTGTTTACCCAATGTTGCCAGTTTTTTTAACCTAATGTTGCCAGTTTTTTTTACCCAATGTTGCCAGTTTTTCCTGGATTGTCTATTGCTTGATTGCCCCTTCGGCGAGATTAACAACTTGTTTATTAAATGGCATAAATATCTAAACTTTTAAAATAGCGAGTTTAACAATTTACATAGTAAATGGCATAAATATATAAATAGCATCAGTGGTGTAATGGATATCGTGCTGGCCTCGAATGCGGTAGATTGTGGGTTCGAGCTCCGATCGGATCAAACCGAATACTATAAATTTAGTATTTGTTGCTTCTCCGCGTAGCACGCAGCATTAAGGAGAAAGAGCAAAGACTGGTTGGTCCTGAATCCGGATTGGTATTTTAATGAGCTAGCACAATACAAATCCAACTAAGCGTGTTGGTCTAGTACAAAGCGGATCCATCATCTTCTCACTGGAAATTAACTTGTTCTCGCCATGATATGACTAAAAACAATCAGTCACTCACCATATACTTTTAATATAGCGAGTTTAGCTACTTGTTTATTAAATGTCATAAATATTTAAACTTTAATATTGCGAGTTTAACAATTTGTATATTGAATGACATAAATATGCAAGCAAAGTGTGTTGGTCTAGTACAAAGCGGGTCTCATCATCATCTTATTGAAAATTAATTGCAGAATTGTTGAGTTGGCGTTAAATAACAATCGTTCACCCACCGTAGACTTTTAATATGGCGAGTTTAACAACTGTTTATGAAATGGCATCAATATTGAAACATAAAATATGGCGAGTTTAAATATTTGTTTATTAAATAGCATAAATGTATATTCATCGGTATCGGTAATGTAATTATAAGCGTGCCAGCCTCGAATGTGGTAGACTTAAGAAATAATTCATGGAAGTCATATGTATATATTGTTTTTACCATGGGTAGGCCTTTATGTCACGAAGTTTTAACAAGTAAAAAGCTGACATAAAGGCCTACCCGTGGTAAAAACAATATATACATATGGCTTCCATGAATTATTTCGATTCTAATATGTAAAAATTGGTAAAATATCGTTATAAATTGTCGATGACGTCATAAATTTAATCGGTCATAGATTAATATTATTTTTCCACGGGTTTGGACTCAAAGCGTTTGAAGGACGTCATATTAGAATGTGGGTTCGAACCCCGATCTGGTTGAGCCAAATACTATAAAATTAGTATTTGTTGTTTCTCTGCTAAGCATATAGGATAAGGAGAAAGAGCAAATACTGGTTGGCTCTAAATCAGGATAATATGTCCGAGTTGGGCGACATATCTATCCGAGGATTGTTGTTTCAGTGCGCTAGCACTATAAAAATCCAACTAAACGTGTTGGTCTAGTACAAAGCGGACCTCATCATCATCTCATTGAAAATTAACTTGTTCTCACAATGATATAGCTGAAAAACTTTCGAGTTGGCGCTAAGCAAGAATCATTCACTCACTGACTATAGGTTTTGAATATGGCGAGTTAAACAACTTGTTTCATAAATGGCATAAATATATAAACTTTAAATATGGCGAGTTTAGCAACTTGTTTATTAAATGGCATAAATATATAAACTTTTGAAATGGCGAGTTTAACAACTTGTTTATTAAATGACATAAATATATAAACTTTAAATATGGCGAGTTTAACAACTTGTTTATTAAATGGCATAAATATATAATCTTTTAATATGGCGATCTTTCGTTTTTTGTGTATGATTTGTAGATCGTTGTTTGTCCTTTTGTCCATTGTGTTGTCTGTCCTTTTTCGATTTGTAAATTCTGATTAACCCTTTGGTGTCTTTCATCCCTTCCTAATAACTTGTTTATTAAATGGCATAAATATATAAACTTTTAATATGGCCATTGATCGGAACTATCTGTTTAAAGCAAGTAACAATATATATCAGTCAAGTCATGTATTTTCGGTGATTAACAAAACTATAGCTAGCCATTGACGTCATACGTATTAAATATAGTATGTATCGCTTAACCTGATACAATAATGTGTCATAGTTATAGACATCGAGTTGTAAATATAAACAAATAATATACATTCCTCACGAGTTCTATGGAATATTAGAGATACAGACAGTATAATATATCATGATAGACCGAAATAAGGTCATTGGTAGAAAAGTTACCATTTCTAAGTATTTACATGTATGTTGTGTACATGTAGCAATGTCCGTACAAACATTTCATTTAGAGTTAATATATCACGGTTATTGAACGTATATTGCTCAGATATTTGTTTATAAATCTATAAGTAATATTAAATAATCATTCAATCCTCTTTTCAGGCATTCTATTATATCCATAAATCTTTAGAAAATATCAAAATAACAATTAAACCCCCCTTTTGTTGAGGAATTTCTGGATATTTTTATAGTGATAATATTATGTGAACCATCAATTTGTGGAAATATTTCGGGTTTCATAAATGGGCTTTCTCTACAATTTATACACATATTTTTGTTGTGTTCATTAAACTCACGATATCATTATCTCTTGTGTGGTTGTTTATATGACATAACAAATGTACTGACAATACCAAAGTTGTTTTATAAAAACAATTGAATGCATAAGACAGGAAAAGAAAAAAATTGAATATGCCGAAGTGGTAATCAGAGTCCGTAAAAATGTCTTTTTAATCATTTAAGATTTTTAATCATACTAATGATAATGTGAAAATAAAGATTCATGACTTATCACCAGATCTGTATCTAGATTAACACAACGAACATCACTAGTGGCGCAGGAACTGCTTACCCTTCCGAAGCACCTGAGCTCACCCCTGGTTTTTATTGGGGTTCGTGTTATTCGATCTGTAGTTTTATGTGTATGTTTTGTAGATCGTTTGTCCTTTTCTACTTCTTCTTTTGGTCATTGTGTTGTCTGTCCTTTGGTATCTTCAAACTCTTCTTCTTATTATCTTAAAGATTTCTATAATCAAATAATCAAAACGTTGTTAAGACGTCCATTTGACAACGTAAATAATAATTATCATTGTTGAAAAAAAGAATATGCTTTTGAATTATTTGGTTTTCCAATATTTTGACTTTGTGCATACCTGATGAAGGTTATTCCAGAAATGTGTTATATGTACTAAATTTGATACGTTTTTATTGCATCTTTCCTTTTTACAAAACATCCATATAAAGAAATGTTATTGAGAATTATGGACATAAAAATATGCATGCTGAAATGATTTCCTTTGTATTACTATGATTATGTAATACAATATCATTGAACTCCATACATGACATAGACAGAAACATTTAATACAATATCACTGAACTCCATACATGACATAGACAGAAACATTTAATACTATATCACTGAACTCCATACATGACATAGACAGAAACATTTAATACAATATCACTGAACTCCATACATGACATAGACAGAAACATTTAATACAATATCATTGAACTCCATACATGACATAGACAGACACATTTAATACAATATCACTGAACTCCATACATGACATAGACAGAAACATTTAATACAATATCATTGAACTCCATACATGACATAAACAGAAACATTTAATACAATATCACTGAACTCCATACATGACATAGACAGAAACATTTAATACAATATCACTGAACTCCATACATGACATAGACAGAAACATTTAATACAATATCACTGAACTCCATACATGACATAGACAGAAACATTTAATACAATATCATTGAACTCCATACATGACATAGACAGAAACATTTAATACAATATCATTGAACTCCATACATGACATAGACAGAAACATTTAATACAATATCACTGAACTCCATACATGACATAGACAGAAACATTTAATACAATATCACTGAACTCCATACATGACATAGACAGAAACATTTAATACAATATCATTGAACTCCATAAATGACATAGACAGAAACATTTAATACAATATTATTGAACTCCATACATGACATAGACAGAAACATTTAATACAATATCACTGAGCTCCATACATGACATAGACAGAAACATTTAATACAATTTCACTGAACTCCATACATGACATAGACAGAAACATTTAATACAATATCACTGAACTCCATACATGACATAGACAGAAACATTTAATACAATATCACTTAACTCCATACATGACATAGACAGAAACATTTAATACAATATCATTGAACTCCATACATGACATAGACAGAAACATTTAATACAATATCATTTAACTCCATACATGACATAGCCAGAAACATTTAATACAATATCATTGAACTCCATACATGACATAGACAGAAACATTTAATGCAATATCACTGAACTCCATACATGACATAAACAGAAATATTTAATACAATATCACTGAACTCCATACATGACATAGACAGAAACATTTAATACAATATCACTGAACTCCATACATGACATAGACAGAAACATTTAATACAATATCACTGAACTCCATACATGACATAGACAGAAACATTTAATACAATATCATTCAACTCCATACATGACATAGACAGAAACATTTAATACAATATCATTGAACTCCATACATGACATAGACAGAAGCATTTAATGCAATATCACTGAACTCCATACATGACATAGACAGAAACATTTAATGCAATATCACTGAACTCCATACATGACATAGACAGAAACATTTAATACAATATCACTGAATTCCATACATGACATAGACAGAAACATTTAATACAATATTATTGAACTCCATACATGACATAGACAGAAACATTTAATACTATATCACTGAACTCCATACATGACATAGACAGAAACATTTAATACAATATCACTGAATTCCATATATGACATAGACAGAAACATTTAATACAATATCATTGAACTCCATACATGACATAGACAGACACATTTAATACAATATCACTGAACTCCATACATGACATAGACAGAAACATTTAATACAATATCATTGAACTCCATATATGACATAAACAGAAACATTTAATACAATATCACTGAACTCCATACATGACATAGACAGAAACATTTAATACAATATCACTGAACTCCATACATGACATAGACAGAAACATTTAATACAATATCACTGAACTCCATACATGACATAGACAGAAACATTTAATACAATATCACTGAACTCCATACATGACATAGACAGAAACATTTAATACAATATCATTGAACTCCATAAATGACATAGACAGAAACATTTAATACAATATTATTGAACTCCATACATGACATAGACAGAAACATTTAATACAATATCATTGAACTCCATACATGACATAAACAGAAACATTTAATACAATATCACTGAACTCCATACATGACATAGACAGAAACATTTAATACAATATCACTGAACTCCATACATGACATAGACAGAAACATTTAATACAATATCACTGAACTCCATACATGACATAGACAGAAACATTTAATACAATATCATTGAACTCCATACATGACATAGACAGAAACATTTAATACAATATCATTGAACTCCATACATGACATAGACAGAAACATTTAATACAATATCACTGAACTCCATACATGACATAGACAGAAACATTTAATACAATATCACTGAACTCCATACATGACATAGACAGAAACATTTAATACAATATCATTGAACTCCATAAATGACATAGACAGAAACATTTAATACAATATTATTGAACTCCATACATGACATAGACAGAAACATTTAATACAATATCACTGAGCTCCATACATGACATAGACAGAAACATTTAATACAATTTCACTGAACTCCATACATGACATAGACAGAAACATTTAATACAATATCACTGAACTCCATACATGACATAGACAGAAACATTTAATACAATATCACTTAACTCCATACATGACATAGACAGAAACATTTAATACAATATCATTGAACTCCATACATGACATAGACAGAAACATTTAATACAATATCATTTAACTCCATACATGACATAGCCAGAAACATTTAATACAATATCATTGAACTCCATACATGACATAGACAGAAACATTTAATGCAATATCACTGAACTCCATACATGACATAAACAGAAATATTTAATACAATATCACTGAACTCCATACATGACATAGACAGAAACATTTAATACAATATCACTGAACTCCATACATGACATAGACAGAAACATTTAATACAATATCACTGAACTCCATACATGACATAGACAGAAACATTTAATACAATATCATTCAACTCCATACATGACATAGACAGAAACATTTAATACAATATCATTGAACTCCATACATGACATAGACAGAAGCATTTAATGCAATATCACTGAACTCCATACATGACATAGACAGAAACATTTAATGCAATATCACTGAACTCCATACATGACATAGACAGAAACATTTAATACAATATCACTGAATTCCATACATGACATAGACAGAAACATTTAATACAATATTATTGAACTCCATACATGACATAGACAGAAACATTTAATACTATATCACTGAACTCCATACATGACATAGACAGAAACATTTAATACAATATCACTGAATTCCATATATGACATAGACAGAAACATTTAATACAATATCATTGAACTCCATACATGACATAGACAGACACATTTAATACAATATCACTGAACTCCATACATGACATAGACAGAAACATTTAATACAATATCATTGAACTCCATATATGACATAAACAGAAACATTTAATACAATATCACTGAACTCCATACATGACATAGACAGAAACATTTAATACAATATCACTGAACTCCATACATGACATAGACAGAAACATTTAATACAATATCACTGAACTCCATACATGACATAGACAGAAACATTTAATACAATATCACTGAACTCCATACATGACATAGACAGAAACATTTAATACAATATCATTGAACTCCATAAATGACATAGACAGAAACATTTAATACAATATTATTGAACTCCATACATGACATAGACAGAAACATTTAATACAATATCACTGAGCTCCATACATGACATAGACAGAAACATTTAATACAATTTCACTGAACTCCATAAATGACATAGACAGAAACATTTAATACAATATCACTGAACTCCATACATGACATAGACAGAAACATTTAATACAATATCACTTAACTCCATACATGACATAGACAGAAACATTTAATACAATATCATTGAACTCCATACATGACATAGACAGAAACATTTAATACAATATCATTTAACTCCATACATGACATAGCCAGAAACATTTAATACAATATCATTGAACTCCATACATGACATAGACAGAAACATTTAATGCAATATCACTGAACTCCATACATGACATAGACAGAAACATTTAATACAATATCATTGAACTCCATACATGACATAGACAGAAACATTTAATACAATATCACTGAACTCCATACATGACATAGACAGAAACATTTAATACAATATCATTCAACTCCATACATGACATAGACAGAAACATTTAATACAATATCATTCAACTCCATACATGACATAGACAGAAACATTTAATACAATATCATTGAACTCCATACATGACATAGACAGAAACATTTAATACAATATCACTGAACTCCATACATGACATAGACAGAAACATTTAATACAATATCATTGAACTCCATACATGACATAGACAGAAACATTTAATACAATATCATTGAACTCCATACATGACATAGACAGAAACATTTAATACAATATCACTGAACTCCATACATGACATAGACAGAAACATTTAATACAATATCACTGAACTCCATACATGACATAGACAGAAACATTTAATACAATATCACTGAACTCCATACATGACATAGACAGAAACATTTAATACAATATCACTGAACTCCATACATGACATAGACAGAAACATTTAATACAATATCACTGAATTCCATACATGACATACAGAAACATTTAATGCAATATCACTGAACTCCATACATGACATAGACAGAAACATTTAATACAATATCACTGAACTCCATACATGACATAGACAGAAACATTTAATACAATATCACTGAACTCCATACATGACATAGACAGAAACATTTAATACAATATCATTGAACTCCATACATGACATAGACAGAAACATTTAATACAATATCACTGAACTCCATACATGACATAGACAGAAACATTTAATACAATATCAGTGAACTCCATACATGACATAGACAGAAACATTTAATACAATATCATTGAACTCCATACATGACATAGACAGAAACATTTAATAGTATAAAGTAGGTACGAAGAATATAAACCACTATACATAATTGAACATAAAGATTGAAATTAATGGGAAAAAACAGTTTCTCATATTTTGGTTTGTACGGAGATTGGGAAAGGATATTGATAAAACCCCTTTCCCTCGGTTAAATAATTCATAAGAAAAGTTTGCGAATTATATGTAAGCAATTTTTTGGTCAGAAGCAGTTTTCACAAATATTAGTATGACCCTCTACTAGTTCTTTAGAGTAATATTTGTAGTTCAGAAAAAAAGGATACCTAAAATCGGCTAAGATCATCTGAGAGAGGAGAACCTTAGTTATATTAATAATTACATGGCTAAGATCACCTATGTCTGAGAGAGGAGAACCTTAGTTATATTAATAATTACATGGCTAAGATCATCTATGCCTGAGAGATGAGAACCTTAGGTTTATTAATAATTACATGGCTAAGGTCATCTATGCCTGAGAGAGGAGAACCTTAGGTTTATTAATAATTACATGGCTAAGATCATCTATGTCTGAAAAAAGAGAACCTTAGTTTTATTAATAATTACATGGCTAATATCACCTATTTCTGAGAGAGGAGAACCTTAGTTTTATTAATAATTACATGGCTAAGATCACCTATGTCTGAGAGAGGAGAAGCTTAGTTTTATTAATAATTACATGGCTAATATCACCTATGTCTGAGAGAGGAGAATCTTAGGTTTATTAATAATAACATGGCTAATATCACCTATGTCTGAGAGAGGAGAACCTTAATTTATTAATAATTACATGGATAATATCACTTATGTCTGAGAGAGGAGAACCTTAGGTTTATTTAATAATTACATGACTAAGATCACCTATGTCTGAGAAAGGGGAACCTTAATTTTATTAATAACTATATGGCTAAGATCACCTATGTCTGAGAGAGGAGAACCTTAGGTTTATTAATAATTACATTGCTAAGTTCATCTATGTCTGAGAGAGGGGAACCTTAGTTTTATTAATAATTACATGGCTAAGGTCACCTATGTCTGAGAGAGGAGAACCTTACTTATATTAATACTTACATGGCTAAGATCACCTATGTCTGACAGAGGAGAACCTTAGGTTTATTAATAATTACATGGCTAAGATCACCTATGTCTGAGAGAGGAGAACCTTAGTTTTATCAATAATTACATGGCTAAGGTCATCTATGCCTGGGAGAGGAGAACCTTAGGTTTATTAATAATTACATGGCTCAGGTCACCTATGTCTGAGAGAGGAGAACCTTAGTTTTATTTATAATTACATGGCTAAGACCACCTATGTCTGAGAGAGGAGAACCTTAATTTATTAATAATTACATGGATAATATCATCTATGTCTGAGAGAGGAGAACCTTAGATTTGTTAATAATTACATGGCTAAGATCACCTATGTCTGAGAGAGGGGAACCTTAGTTTTATTAATAATTACATGGCTAAGATCACATATGTATGAGAGAGGAGAACCTTAGTTTTATTAATAATTACATGGCTAAGATCATCTATGTCTGAGAGAGGAGAACCTTTGTTTTATTAATAATTACATGGCTAAGATCACCTATGTCTGAGAGAGGAGAACCTTAGTTTTATTAATAATTACATGGCTAAGATCACCTATGTCTGAGAGAGGAGAACCTTAGTTATATTAATAATTACATGGCTAAGATCACCTATGTCTGAGAGAGGAGAACCTTAGTTATATTAATAATTACATGGCTAAGATCACCTATGTCTGAGAGAGGAGAACATTAGTTATATTAATAATTACATGGCTAAGGTCATCTATGCCTGAGAGAGGAGAACCTTAGGTTTATTAATAATTACATGGCTAAGATCATCTATGTCTGAAAAAAGAGAACCTTAGTTTTATTGATAATTACATGGCTAAGATCACCTATGTCTGAGAGAGGAGAACCTTAGGTTTATTAATAATTACATGGCTATGGTCATTTATGTCTGAGAGAGGAGAACCTTAGTTTTATTAATAATTACATGGCTAAGATCACCTATGTCTGAGAGAGGAGAACCTTAGGTTTATTAATAATTACATGGCTAAGATCATCTATGTCTGAGAAAGGAGAACTTTAGTTTTATTAATAATTACATGGCTAATATCACCTATGTCTGAGAGAGGAGAACCTTAGGTTTATTAATAATTACATGGCTAAGATCATCTATGTCTGAGAGAGGAAAACCTTAGTTTTATTAATAATTACATTGCTAAAATCACCTATGTATGAGAGAGGGGAACATTAGTTTTATTAATAATTACATGGCTAATATCACCTATGTCTGAGAAAGGAGAACCTTAATTTATTAATAATTACATGGATAATATCACCTATGTCTGAGAGAGGAGAACCTTAGGTTTATTAATAATTACATGGCTAAGATCATTTATGTCTGAGAGAGGGGAACCTTAGTTTTATTAATAATTATATGCCTAAGATCTCCTATCTCTGAGAGAGGAGAACCTTAGGTTTATTAATAATTACATGGCTAAGATCATCTATGTCAGAGAGGGGAACCTTAGTTTTAGTAATAATTACATGGCTAAGGTCACCTATGTCTGAGAGAGGAGAACCTTAGGTTTATTAATAATTACATGGCTAAGATCACCTATGTCTGAGAGAGGAGAACCTTAGTTTTATTAATAATTACATGGCTAAGATCACCTATGTCTGAGAGAGAAGAACCTTAGTTTTATTAATAATTACATGGCTAAGATCACCTATGTCTGAGAGAGGAGAACCTTAGTTTTATTACTAATTACATGGCTAAGATCACATATGTCTGAGAGAGGAGAACCTTAGTTATATTAATAATTACATGGCTAAGATCACCTATGTCTGAGAGAGGAGAACCTTAGTTTTATTAATAATTACATGGCTAAGATCACCTATGTCTGAGAGAGGAGAACCTTAGTTTTATTAATAATTGCATGGCTAAGATCACATATGTCTGAGAGAGGAGAACCTTAGTTTTATTAATAATTACATGGCTAAGATCACCTATGTCTGAGAGAGGAGAACCTTAGTTTTATAAATAATTACATGGCTAAGGTCACCTATGTCTGAGAGAGGAGAACCTTAGTTTTATTAATAATTACATGGCTAAGATCACCTATGTTTGAGAGAGGAGAACCTTAGTTTTATTAATAATTACATGGCTAAGATCACCTATGTCTGAGAGAGGAGAACCTTAGTTTTATTAATAATTACATGGCTAAGATCACCTATGTCTGAGAGAGGGGAACCTTAGTTTTATTAATAATTACATGGCTAAGATCACATATGTCTGAGAGAGGAGAACCTTAGTTTTATTAATAATTACATGGCTAAGATCATCTATGTCTGAGAGAGGAGAACCTTAGTTTTATTAATAATTACATGGCTAAGATCACCTATGTCTGAGAGAGGAGAACCTTAGTTATATTAATAATTACATGGCTAAGATCACCTATGTCTGAGAGAGGAGAACCTTAGTTATATTAATAATTACATGACTAAGATCACCTATGTCTGAGAGAGGAGAACCTTAGTTATATTAATAATTACATGGCTAAGATCACCTATGTCTGAGAGAGGAGAACATTAGTTATATTAATAATTACATGGCTAAGGTCATCTATGCCTGAGAGAGGAGAACCTTAGGTTTATTTATAATTACATGGCTAAGATCATCTATGTCTGAAAAAAGAGAACCTTAGTTTTATTGATAATTACATGGCTAAGATCACCTATGTCTGAGAGAGGAGAACCTTAGGTTTATTAATAATTACATGGCTAAGATCATCTATGTCTGAGAAAGGAGAACTTTAGGTTTATTAATAATTACATGGCTAATATCACCTATGTCTGAGAGAGGAGAACCTTAGGTTTATTAATAATTACATGGCTAAGATCATCTATGTCTGAGAGAGGAAAACCTTAGTTTTATTAATAATTACATTGCTAAAATCACCTATGTATGAGAGAGGGGAACATTAGTTTTATTAATAATTACATGGCTAATATCACCTATGTCTGAGAAAGGAGAACCTTAATTTATTAATAATTACATGGATAATATCACCTATGTCTGAGAGAGGAGAACCTTAGGTTTATTAATAATTACATGGCTAAGATCATTTATGTCTGAGAGAGGGGAACCTTAGTTTTATTAATAATTATATGCCTAAGATCTCCTATGTCTGAGAGAGGAGAACCTTAGGTTTATTAATAATTACATGGCTAAGATCATCTATGTCTGATAGAGGGGAACCTTAGTTTTATTAATAATTACATGGCTAAGGTCACCTATGTCTGAGAGAGGAGAACCTTAGTTTTATTAATAATTACATGGCTAAGATCACCTATGTCTGAGAGAGGAGAACCTTAGGTTTATTAATAATTACATGGCTAATATCATCTATGTCTGAGAGAGGAGAACCTTAGTTTTATTAATAATTACATGGCTAAGATCACCTATGTCTGAGGGAGAGGAACCTTAGTTTTATTAATAATTACATGGCTAATATCACCTATGTCTGAGAGAGGAGAACCTTAATTTATTAATAATTACATGGATAATATCACCTATGTCTGAGAGAGGAGAAATTTAGGTTTATTAATAATTACACGGCTAAGATTACCTATGTCTGAGAGAGGAGAACCTTAGTTTTATTAATAATTACATGGATAAGATCACCTATGTCTGAGAGAGGAGAACCTTAGTTTTATTAATAATTACATGGCTAATATCACCTATGTCTGAGAGAGGAGAACCTTAGGTTTATTAATAATTACATGGCTAAGATCATCTATGTCTGAGAGAGGAAAACCTTAGTTTTATTAATAATTACATTGCTAAAATCACCTATGTATGAGAGAGGGGAACATTAGTTTTATTAATAATTACATGGCTAATATCACCTATGTCTGAGAAAGGAGAACCTTAATTTATTAATAATTACATGGATAATATCACCTATGTCTGAGAGAGGAGAACCTTAGGTTTATTAATAATTACATGGCTAAGATCATTTATGTCTGAGAGAGGGGAACCTTAGTTTTATTAATAATTATATGCCTAAGATCTCCTATGTCTGAGAGAGGAGAACCTTAGGTTTATTAATAATTACATGGCTAAGATTATCTATGTCAGAGAGGGGAACCTTAGTTTTAGTAATAATTACATGGCTAAGGTCACCTATGTCTGAGAGAGGAGAACCTTAGGTTTATTAATAATTACATGGCTAAGATCACCTATGTCTGAGAGAGGAGAACCTTAGTTTTATTAATAATTACATGGCTAAGATCATCTATGTCTGAGAGAGGAGAACCTTAGTTTTATTAATAATTACATGGCTAAGATCACCTATGTCTGAGAGAGGAGAACCTTAGTTTTATTAATAATTACATGGCTAAGATCACATATGTCTGAGAGAGGAGAACCTTAGTTATATTAATAATTACATGGCTAAGATCACCTATGTCTGAGAGAGGAGAACCTTAGTTTTATTAATAATTACATGGCTAAGATCACCTATGTCTGAGAGAGGAGAACCTTAGTTTTATTAATAATTGCATGGCTAAGATCACATATGTCTGAGAGAGGAGAACCTTAGTTTTATTAATAATTACATGGCTAAGATCACCTATGTCTGAGAGAGGAGAACCTTAGTTTTATAAATAATTACATGGCTAAGGTCACCTATGTCTGAGAGAGGAGAACCTTAGTTTTATTAATAATTACATGGCTAAGATCACCTATGTTTGAGAGAGGAGAACCTTAGTTTTATTAATAATTACATGGCTAAGATCACCTATGTCTGAGAGAGGAGAACCTTAGTTTTATTAATAATTACATGGCTAAGATCACCTATGTCTGAGAGAGGGGAACCTTAGTTTTATTAATAATTACATGGCTAAGATCACATATGTCTGAGAGAGGAGAACCTTAGTTTTATTAATAATTACATGGCTAAGATCATCTATGTCTGAGAGAGGAGAACCTTACTTTTATTAATAATTACATGGCTAAGATCACCTATGTCTGAGAGAGGAGAACCTTAGTTATATTAATAATTACATGGCTAAGATCACCTATGTCTGAGAGAGGAGAACCTTAGTTATATTAATAATTACATGACTAAGATCACCTATGTCTGAGAGAGGAGAACCTTAGTTATATTAATAATTACATGGCTAAGATCACCTATGTCTGAGAGAGGAGAACATTAGTTATATTAATAATTACATGGCTAAGGTCATCTATGCCTGAGAGAGGAGAACCTTAGGTTTATTTATAATTACATGGCTAAGATCATCTATGTCTGAAAAAAGAGAACCTTAGTTTTATTGATAATTACATGGCTAAGATCACCTATGTCTGAGAGAGGAGAACCTTAGGTTTATTAATAATTACATGGCTAAGATCATCTATGTCTGAGAAAGGAGAACTTTAGGTTTATTAAAAATTACATGGCTAATATCACCTATGTCTGAGAGAGGAGAGCCTTAGGTTTATTAATAATTACATGGCTAAGATCATCTATGTCTGAGAGAGGAAAACCTTAGTTTTATTAATAATTACATTGCTAAAATCACCTATGTATGAGAGAGGGGAACATTAGTTTTATTAATAATTACATGGCTAATATCACCTATGTCTGAGAAAGGAGAACCTTAATTTATTAATAATTACATGGATAATATCACCTATGTCTGAGAGAGGAGAACCTTAGGTTTATTAATAATTACATGGCTAAGATCATTTATGTCTGAGAGAGGGGAACCTTAGTTTTATTAATAATTATATGCCTAAGATCTCCTATGTCTGAGAGAGGAGAACCTTAGGTTTATTAATAATTACATGGCTAAGATCATCTATGTCTGATAGAGGGGAACCTTAGTTTTATTAATAATTACATGGCTAAGGTCACCTATGTCTGAGAGAGGAGAACCTTAGTTTTATTAATAATTACATGGCTAAGATCACCTATGTCTGAGAGAGGAGAACCTTAGGTTTATTAATAATTACATGGCTAATATCATCTATGTCTGAGAGAGGAGAACCTTAGTTTTATTAATAATTACATGGCTAAGATCACCTATGTCTGAGGGAGAGGAACCTTAGTTTTATTAATAATTACATGGCTAATATCACCTATGTCTGAGAGAGGAGAACCTTAATTTATTAATAATTACATGGATAATATCACCTATGTCTGAGAGAGGAGAAACTTAGGTTTATTAATAATTACACGGCTAAGATTACCTATGTCTGAGAGAGGAGAACCTTAGTTTTATTAATAATTACATGGATAAGATCACCTATGTCTGAGAGAGGAGAACCTTAGTTTTATTAATAATTACATGGCTAATATCACCTATGTCTGAGAGAGGAGAACCTTAGGTTTATTAATAATTACATGGCTAAGATCATCTATGTCTGAGAGAGGAAAACCTTAGTTTTATTAATAATTACATTGCTAAAATCACCTATGTATGAGAGAGGGGAACATTAGTTTTATTAATAATTACATGGCTAATATCACCTATGTCTGAGAAAGGAGAACCTTAATTTATTAATAATTACATGGATAATATCACCTATGTCTGAGAGAGGAGAACCTTAGGTTTATTAATAATTACATGGCTAAGATCATTTATGTCTGAGAGAGGGGAACCTTAGTTTTATTAATAATTATATGCCTAAGATCTCCTATGTCTGAGAGAGGAGAACCTTAGGTTTATTAATAATTACATGGCTAAGATCATCTATGTCAGAGAGGGGAACCTTAGTTTTAGTAATAATTACATGGCTAAGGTCACCTATGTCTGAGAGAGGAGAACCTTAGTTTTATTAATAATTACATGGCTAAGATCACCTATGTCTGAGAGAGGAGACCTTAGTTTTATTAATAATTACATGGCTAAGATCACCTATGTCTGAGAGAGGAGAACCTTAGTTATATTAATAATTACATGGCTAAGATCACCTATGTCTGAGAGAGGAGAACCTTAGTTATATTAATAATTACATGACTAAGATCACCTATGTCTGAGAGAGGAGAACCTTAGTTATATTAATAATTACATGGCTAAGATCACCTATGTCTGAGAGAGGAGAACATTAGTTATATTAATAATTACATGGCTAAGGTCATCTATGCCTGAGAGAGGAGAACCTTAGGTTTATTTATAATTACATGGCTAAGATCATCTATGTCTGAAAAAAGAGAACCTTAGTTTTATTGATAATTACATGGCTAAGATCACCTATGTCTGAGAGAGGAGAACCTTAGGTTTATTAATAATTACATGGCTAAGATCATCTATGTCTGGGAAAGGAGAACTTTAGGTTTATTAATAATTACATGGCTAATATCACCTATGTCTGAGAGAGGAGAACCTTAGGTTTATTAATAATTACATGGCTAAGATCATCTATGTCTGAGAGAGGAAAACCTTAGTTTTATTAATAATTACATTGCTAAAATCACCTATGTATGAGAGAGGGGAACATTAGTTTTATTAATAATTACATGGCTAATATCACCTATGTCTGAGAAAGGAGAACCTTAATTTATTAATAATTACATGGATAATATCACCTATGTCTGAGAGAGGAGAACCTTAGGTTTATTAATAATTACATGGCTAAGATCATTTATGTCTGAGAGAGGGGAACCTTAGTTTTATTAATAATTATATGCCTAAGATCTCCTATGTCTGAGAGAGGAGAACCTTAGGTTTATTAATAATTACATGGCTAAGATCATCTATGTCTGAGAGAGGGGAACCTTAGTTTTATTAATAATTACATGGCTAAGGTCACCTATGTCTGAGAGAGGAGAACCTTAGTTTTATTAATAATTACATGGATAAGATCACCTATGTCTGAGAGAGGAGAACCTTAGTTTTATTAATAATTACATGGATAAGATCACCTATGTCTGAGAGAGGAGAACCTTAGTTTTATTAATAATTACATGGCTAATATCACCTATGTCTGAGAGAGGAGAACCTTAGGTTTATTAATAATTACATGGCTAAGATCATCTATGTCTGAGAGAGGAAAACCTTAGTTTTATTAATAATTACATTGCTAAAATCACCTATGTATGAGAGAGGGGAACATTAGTTTTATTAATAATTACATGGCTAATATCACCTATGTCTGAGAAAGGAGAACCTTAATTTATTAATAATTACATGGATAATATCACCTATGTCTGAGAGAGGAGAACCTTAGGTTTATTAATAATTACATGGCTAAGATCATTTATGTCTGAGAGAGGGGAACCTTAGTTTTATTAATAATTATATGCCTAAGATCTCCTATGTCTGAGAGAGGAGAACCTTAGGTTTATTAATAATTACATGGCTAAGATCATCTATGTCAGAGAGGGGAACCTTAGTTTTAGTAATAATTACATGGCTAAGGTCACCTATGTCTGAGAGAGGAGAACCTTAGTTTTATTAATAATTACATGGCTAAGATCACCTATGTCTGAGAGAGGAGACCTTAGTTTTATTAATAATTACATGGCTAAGATCACCTATGTCTGAGAGAGGAGAACCTTAGTTATATTAATAATTACATGGCTAAGATCACCTATGTCTGAGAGAGGAGAACCTTAGTTATATTAATAATTACATGACTAAGATCACCTATGTCTGAGAGAGGAGAACCTTAGTTATATTAATAATTACATGGCTAAGATCACCTATGTCTGAGAGAGGAGAACATTAGTTATATTAATAATTACATGGCTAAGGTCATCTATGCCTGAGAGAGGAGAACCTTAGGTTTATTTATAATTACATGGCTAAGATCATCTATGTCTGAAAAAAGAGAACCTTAGTTTTATTGATAATTACATGGCTAAGATCACCTATGTCTGAGAGAGGAGAACCTTAGGTTTATTAATAATTACATGGCTAAGATCATCTATGTCTGGGAAAGGAGAACTTTAGGTTTATTAATAATTACATGGCTAATATCACCTATGTCTGAGAGAGGAGAACCTTAGGTTTATTAATAATTACATGGCTAAGATCATCTATGTCTGAGAGAGGAAAACCTTAGTTTTATTAATAATTACATTGCTAAAATCACCTATGTATGAGAGAGGGGAACATTAGTTTTATTAATAATTACATGGCTAATATCACCTATGTCTGAGAAAGGAGAACCTTAATTTATTAATAATTACATGGATAATATCACCTATGTCTGAGAGAGGAGAACCTTAGGTTTATTAATAATTACATGGCTAAGATCATTTATGTCTGAGAGAGGGGAACCTTAGTTTTATTAATAATTATATGCCTAAGATCTCCTATGTCTGAGAGAGGAGAACCTTAGGTTTATTAATAATTACATGGCTAAGATCATCTATGTCTGAGAGAGGGGAACCTTAGTTTTATTAATAATTACATGGCTAAGGTCACCTATGTCTGAGAGAGGAGAACCTTAGTTTTATTAATAATTACATGGATAAGATCACCTATGTCTGAGAGAGGAGAACCTTAGTTTTATTAATAATTACATGGATAAGATCACCTATGTCTGAGAGAGGAGAACCTTAGTTTTATTAATAATTACATGGCTAATATCACCTATGTCTGAGAGAGGAGAACCTTAGGTTTATTAATAATTACATGGCTAAGATCATCTATGTCTGAGAGAGGAAAACCTTAGTTTTATTAATAATTACATTGCTAAAATCACCTATGTATGAGAGAGGGGAACATTAGTTTTATTAATAATTACATGGCTAATATCACCTATGTCTGAGAAAGGAGAACCTTAATTTATTAATAATTACATGGATAATATCACCTATGTCTGAGAGAGGAGAACCTTAGGTTTATTAATAATTACATGGCTAAGATCATTTATGTCTGAGAGAGGGGAACCTTAGTTTTATTAATAATTACATGGCTAAGATCACCTATGTTTGAGAGAGGAGAACCTTAGTTTTATTAATAATTATATGGCTAAGATCACCTATGTCTGAGAGAGGGGAACCTTAGATTTATTAATAATTACATGGCTAAGATCACCTATGTCTGAGAGAAGAGAACCTTAGTTTTATTAATAATTACATGGCTAAGATCACCTATGTCTGAGAGAGGAGAACCTTAGTTTTATTAATAATTACATGGCTAAGATCACCTATGTCTGAGAGAGGATAACCTTAGTTTTATTAATAATTACATGGCTAAGATCACCTATGTCTGAGAGAGGAGAACCTTAGTTTTATTAATAATTACATGGCTAAGATCATCTATGTCTGACAGAGGGGAATCTTAGTTTTATTAATAATTACATAGCTAAGATCACCTATGTCTGAGAGAGGATAACCTTAGTTTTATTAATAATTACATGGCTAAGATCACCTATGTCTGAGACAGAAGAACCTTAGTTTTATTAATAATTACCTGGCTAAGTTCATCTATATCTGAGAGAGGGGAACTTTATTTATATTAATAATTACTTGGTTAAGATCATCTATGTCTGAGAGAGGAAAACCTTAGCTTTATTAATAATTACATGGCTAAGATCACCTATGTCTGAAAGAGGAGAACATTAGTTTTATTAATAATTACATGGCTACGATCACCTATGTCTGAGAGAGGAGAACATTAGTTATTTTAATAATTATATGGCTAAGATCACCTATGTCTGAGAGAGGAGAACTTTAGTTATATTAATAATTACATGGCTAAGGTCATCTATGCCTGAGAGATGAGAACTTTAGGTTTATTAATAATTACATGGCTAAGATCATCTATGTCTGAGAGAGGAGAACCTTAGTTATATTAATAATTACATGGCCAAGGTCACCTATGTGTGGGAGAGGACAACCTTAGGTTTATTAATAATTACATGGCTAAGATCATCTATGTCTGAGAGAGGGGAATCTTAGTTTTATTAATAATTACATAGCTAAGATCACCTATGTCTGAGAGAGGGGAACCTTAGTTTTATTAATAATTACATGGCTAAGATCACCTATGTCTGAGAGAGAAGAACCTTAGTTTTATTAATAATTACCTGGCTAAGTTCATCTATATCTGAGAGAGGAAAACCTTAGTTTTATTAATAATTATATGGTTAAGATCACCTATGTCTGAGAGAGGGGAACCTTAGTTTTATCAATAATTACATGGCTAATATCACCTATGTCTGAGAGAGGAGAACCTTAATTTATTAATAATTACATGAATAATATCACTTATGTCTGAGAGAGGAGAACCTTAGGTTTATTAATAATTACATGGCTAAGATCATCTATATCTGAGAAAGGAGAACCTTAGTTTTATTAATAATTACATGGTTAATATCACCTATGTCTGAGAGAGGAGAACCTTAGGTTTATTAATAATTACATGGCTAAGATCACCTATGTCTGAGAGAGGAGGACCTTAATTTATTAATAATTACATGGCTAAGATCACCTATGTCTGAGAGAGGAGGACCTTAATTTATTAATAATTACATGAATAATATCACTTATGTCTGAGAGAGGAGAACCTTAGGTTTATGAATAATTACATAACTAAGATCATCTATGTCTGAGAGAGGAGAACCTTAGATTTATTAATAATTACATGGCTAAGATCACCTATGTCTGAGAGAGGAGAACCTTAGTTTTATTAATAATTACATGGCTAAGATCACCTATGTCTGAGAGAGGGCAACCTTAGTTATATTAATAATTACATGGCTAAGATCACCTATGTCTGAGAGAGGAGGACCTTAATTTATTAATAATTACATGGCTAAGATCACCTATGTCTGAGAGAGGAGGACCTTAATTTATTAATAATTACATGGCTAAGATCACCTATGTCTGAGAGAGGAGAACCTTAGGTTTATTAATAATTACATGGCTAAGATCACCTATGTCTGGAAGAGGGGAACCTTAGTTTTATTAATAATTACATGGCTAAGATCACCTATGTCTGAGAGAGGAGAACCTTAGGTTTATTAATAATTACATAGCTAAGATCATCTATGTCTGAGAGAGGGGAACCTTAGTTTTATTAATAATTACATGGTTAATATCACCAATGTCTGAGAGAGGAGAACATTAGGTTTATTAATAATTACATGGCTAAGATCATCTATGTCTGAGAGAGGAAAACCTTAGTTTTATTAATAATTATATGGTTAAGATCACCTATGTCTGAGAGAGGGGAACCTTAGTTTTATCAATAATTACATGGCTAATATCACCTATGTCTGAAAGAGGAGAACCTTAATTTATTAATAATTACATGAATAATATCACTTATGTCTGAGAGAGGAGAACCTTAGGTTTATTAATAATTACATGGCTAAGATCATCTATATCTGAGAGAGGAGAACCTTAGTTTTATTAATAATTACATGGTTAATATCACCTATGTCTGAGAGAGGGGAACCTTAGTTTTATTAATAATTACATGGCTAAGATCACCTATGTCTGAGAGAGGGGAACCTTAGTTTTATTAATAATTACATGGCTAAGATCACCTATGTCTGAGAGAGGAGAACCTTAGTTATATTAATACTTACATGGCTAAGATCACCTATGTCTGAGAGAGGAGAACCTTAGGTTTATGAATAATTACATAACTAAGATCATCTATGTCTGAGAGAGGAGAACCTTAGATTTATTAATAATTACATGGCTAAGATCACCTATGTCTGAGAGAGGAGAACCTTAGTTTTATTAATAATTACATGGCTAAGATCACATATGTCTGAGAGAGGGCAACCTTAGTTATATTAATAATTACATGGCTAAGATCACCTATGTCTGAGAGAGGAGGACCTTAATTTATTAATAATTACATGGCTAAGATCACCTATGTCTGAGAGAGGAGGACCTTAATTTATTAATAATTACATGGTTAAGATCACCTATGTCTGAGAGAGGAGAACCTTAGGTTTATTAATAATTACATAGCTAAGATCATCTATGTCTGAGAGAGGGGAACCTTAGTTTTATTAATAATTACATGGCTAACATCACCTATGTCTGAGAGAGGGGAACCTTAGTTTTAATTAATAATTACATGGCTAAGATCACCTATGTCTGAGAGAGGAGAACCTTAGGTTTATCAATAATTACATGGCTAAGATCATCTATATCTGAGAAAGGAGAACCTTAGGTTTATTAATAATTACATGGCTAAGATCATCTATGTCTGAGAGAGGAGAACCTTAGGTTTATTAATAATTACATGGCTAAGATCATCTATGTCTGAGAGAGGAGAACCTTAGATTTATTAATAATTACATGGCTAAGATCACCTATGTCTGAGAGAGGGGAACCTTAGTTTTATTAATAATTACATGGCTAAGATCACCTATGTCTGAGAGAGGAGAACCTTAGGTTTATTAATAATTACATGGCTAAGATCATCTATGTCTGAGAGAGGAGAACCTTAGATTTATTAATAATTACATGGCTAAGATCACCTATGTCTGAAAGAGGGGAACCTTAGTTTTATTAATAATTACATGGCTAACATCACCTATGTCTGAGAGAGGGGAACCTTAGTTTTAATTAATAATTACATGGCTAAGATCATCTATGTCTGAGAGAGGAGAACCTTAGTTTTATTAATAATTACATGGATAATATCACCTATGTCTGAGAGAGGAGAACCTTAGTTTTATCAATAATTACATGGCTAAGGTCATCTATGCCTGAGAGAGGAGAACCTTAGGTTTATTAATAATTACATGGCTAATATCACCTATGTCTGAGAGAGGAGAACCTTAGATTTATTAAAAATTACATGGCTAATATCACCTATGTCTGAGAGAGTAGAACCTTAGGTTTATTAATAATTACATGGCTAAGATCACCTATGTCTGAGAGAGGAGAACCTTAGATTTATTAAAAATTACATGGCTAAGATCACCTATGTCTGAGAGAGGAGAACCTTAGTTTTATTAATAATTACATGGCTAAGATCACCTATGTCTGAGAGAGGAGAACCTTAGGTTTATTAATAATTACATGGCTAAGACCACCTATGTCTGAGAGAGGAGAACATTAATTTATTAATAATTACATGGATAATATCACCTATGTCTGAGAGAGGAGAACCTTAGGTTTATTAATAATTGCATGGCTAAGATCACCTATGTCTGAGAGAGGAGAACCTTAGGTTTATTAATAATTACATGGATAAGATCATCTATGTCTGAGAGAGGGGAACCTTAGTTTTATTAATAATTACATGGCTAAGATCACATATGTCTGAGAGAGGGGAACCTTAGTTTTATTAATAATTACATGGCTAAGATCACCTATGTCTGAGAGAGGAGAACCTTAGTTTTATTAATAATTACATGGCTAAGTTCATCTATGTCTGAGAGAGGGGAACCTTAGTTTTATTAATAATTACATGGCTAAGATCACCTATGTCTGAGAGAGGGGAACCTTAGTTTTATTAATAATTACATGGCTAAGATCACCTATGTCTGAGAGAGGAGAACCTTAGTTATATTAATAATTACATGGCTAAGGTCATCTATGCCTGAGAGAGGAGAACCTTAGGTTTATTAATAATTACATGGTTAAGATCATCTGTGTCTGAAAAAAGAGAACCTTAGCTTTATTGATAATTACATGGCTAATATCTCCTATGTCTGAGGGAGGAGAACCTTAGGTTTATTAATAATTACATGGCTAAGGTCATCTATGTCTGAGAGAGGAGAACCTTAGTTTTATTAATAATTACATGGCTAATATCACCTATGTCTGAGAGAGGAGAACCTTTGGTTTATTAATAATTACATGGCTAATATCACCTATGTCTGAGAGAGGAGAACCTTAGTTTATTAATAATTACATGGATAATATCACTTATGTCTGAGAGAGGAGAACCTTAGGTTTATTAATAATTACATGGCTAAGATCACCTATGTCTGAGAGAGGGGAACCTTAGTTTTATTAATAATTATATGGCTAAGATGACCTATGTCTCAGAGAGGAGAACCTTAGGTTTATTAATAATTACATGGCTAATATCACCTATGTCTGAGAGAGGAGAACCTTAGGTTTATTAATAATTACATGGCTAAGATCATCTATTTCTGAAAAAAGAGAACCTTAGTTTTAATAATAATTACATGGCTAAGGTCATCTATGCCTGAGAGAGGAGAACCTTAGGTTTATTAATAATTACATGGCTAAGGTCATCTATGTCTGAGAGATGAGAACCTTAGTTTTATTAATAATTACATGGCTAAGATCACCTATGTCTGAGAGAGGAGAACCTTAGGTTTATTAATAATTACATGGCTAAGATCATCTATATCTGAGAAAGGAGAACCTTAGTTTTATTAATAATTACATGGCTAATATCACCTATGTCTGAGAGAGGAGAACCTTAGGTTTATTAATAATTACATGGCTAAGATCATCTATGTCTGAGAGAGGAAAACCTTAGTTTTATTAATAATTACATGGTTAAGATCACCTATGTCTGAGAGAGGGGAACCTTAGTTTTATTAATAATTACACGGCTAATATCACCTATGTCTGAGAGAGGAGAAACTTAATTTATTAATAATTACATGAATAATATCACTTATGTCTGAGAGAGGAGAACCTTAGGTTTATTAATAATTACATGGCTAAGATCACCTATGTCTGAGAGAGAGGAACCTAAGGTTTATGAATAATTACATAGCTAAGATCATCTATGTCTGAGAGAGGAGAACCTTAGATTTATTAATAATTACATGGCTAAGATCACCTATGTCTGAGAGAGGGGAACCTTAGTTATATTAATAATTACATGGCTAAGATCACCAATGTCTGAGAGAGGAGGACCTTAATTTATTAATAATTACATGGCTAAGATCACCTATGTCTGAGAGAGGAGGACCTTAATTTATTAATAATTACATGGCTAAGATCACCTATGTCTGAGAGAGGAGAACCTTAGGTTTATTAATAATTACATGGCTAAGATCACCTATGTCTGAAAGAGGGGAACCTTAGTTTTATTAATAATTACATAGCTAAAATCACCTATGTCTGAGAGAGGAGAACCTTAGGTTTATTAATAATTACATAGCTAAGATCATCTATGTCTGAGAGAGGAGAACCTTAGATTTATTAATAATTACATGGCTAAGATCACCTATGTCTGAGAGAGGGGAACCTTAGTTTTATTAATAACTACATGGCTAACATCACCTATGTCTGAGAGAGGGGAACCTTAGTTATAATTACTAATTACATGGCTAAGATCATCTATGTCTGAGAGAGGAGAACCTTAGGTTTATTAATAATTACATGGCTAAGATCATCTATATCTGAGAAAGGAGAACCTTAGGTTTATTAATAATTACATGGCTAAGATCATCTATGTCTGAGAGAGGAGAACCTTAGGTTTATTAATAATTACATGGCTAAGATCACCTATGTCTGAGAGAGGAGTACCTTAGTTTTATTAATAATTACATGGCTAAGATCACCTATGTCTGAGAGAGGAGAACCTTAGGTTTATTAATAATTACATGGCTAAGATCATCTATGTCTGAGAGAGGAGAACCTTAGATTTATTAATAATTACATGGCTAAGATCACCTATGTCTGAGAGAGGGGAACCTTAGTTTTATTAATAACTACATGGCTAACATCACCTATGGCTGAGAGAGGGGAACCTTAGTTTTAATTAATAATTACATGGCTAAGATCATCTATGTCTGAGAGAGGAGAACCTTAGTTTTATTAATAATTACATGGATAATATCACCTATGTCTGAGAGAGGAGGACCTTAATTTATTAATAATTACATGGCTAAGATCACCTATGTCTGAGAGAGGAGGACCTTAATTTATTAATAATTACATGGCTAAGATCACCTATGTCTGAGAAAGGAGAACCTTAGGTTTATTAATAATTACATGGCTAAGATCACATATGTCTGAAAGAGGGGAACCTTAGTTTTATTAATAATTACATAGCTAAGATCACCTATGTCTGAGAGAGGAGAACCTTAGGTTTATTAATAATTACATAGCTAAGATCATCTATGTCTGAGAGAGGAGAACCTTAGATTTATTAATAATTACATGGCTAACATCACCTATGTCTGAGAGAGGGGAACCTTAGTTTTATTAATAATTACATGGCTAACATCACCTATGTCTGAGAGAGGGGAACCTTAGTTTTAATTACTAATTACATGGCTAAGATCACCTATTTCTGAGAGAGGAGAACCTTAGGTTTATTAATAATTACATGGCTAAGATCATCTATATCTGAGAAAGGAGAACCTTAGGTTTATTAATAATTACATGGCTAAGATCATCTATGTCTGAGAGAGGAGAACCTTAGGTTTATTAATAATTACATGGCTAAGATCACCTATGTCTGAGAGAGGGGAACCTTAGTTTTATTAATAACTACATGGCTAACATCACCTATGTCTGAGAGAGGGGAACCTTAGTTTTATTTAATAATTACATGGCTAAGATCATCTATGTCTGAGAGAGGAGAACCTTAGATTTATTAATAATTACATGGCTAAGATCACCTATGTCTGAGAGAGGGGAACCTTAGTTTTATTAATAACTACATGGCTAACATCACCTATGTCTGATAGAGGGGAACCTTAGTTTTATTTAATAATTACATGGCTAAGATCATCTATGTCTGAGAGAGGAGAACCTTAGTTTTATTAATAATTACATGGATAATATCACCTATGTCTGAGAGAGGAGAACCTTAGTTTTATCAATAATTACATGGCTAAGGTCATCTATGCCTGAGAGAGGAGAACCTTAGGTTTATTAATAATTACATGGCTAATATCATCTATGTCTGAGAGAGGAGAACCTTAGATTTATTAAAAATTACATGGCTAAGATCACCTATGTCTGAGAGAGGAGAACCTTAGATTTATTAAAAATTACATGGCTAAGATCACCTATGTCTGAGAGAGGAGAACCTTAGTTTTATTAATAATTACATGGCTAAGATCACCTATGTCTGAGAGAGGAGAACCTTAGGTTTATTAAAAATTACATGGCTAAGATCACCTATGTCTGAGAGAGGAGAACCTTAGGTTTATTAATAATTACATGGCTAAGGTCATATATGTCTGAGAGAGGAGAACCTTAGGTTTATTAATAATTAAATGGCTAAGATCACCTATGTCTGAGAGAGGATAACCTTAGGTTTATTAATAATTACATGGATAAGATCATCTATGTCTGAGAGAGGGGAACCTTAGTTTTATTAATAATTACATGGCTAAGATCACATATGTCTGAGAGAGGGGAACCTTAGTTTTATTAATAATTACATGGCTAAGATCACCTATGTCTGAGAGAGGAGAACCTTAGTTTTATTAATAATTACATGGCTAAGTTCATCTATATCTGAGAGAGGGGAACCTTAGTTTTATTAATAATTACATGGCTAAGATCACCTATGTCTGAGAGAGGGGAACCTTAGTTTTATTAATAATTACATGGCTAAGATCACCTATGTCTGAGAGAGGAGAACCTTAGTTATATTAATAATTACATGGCTAAGATCATCTATGTCTGAGAGAGGAGAACCTTAGTTTTATTAATGATTACATGGCTAAGATCACCTATGTCTGAGAGAGGAGAACCTTGGTTTTATTAATAATTACATGGCTAAGATCACCTATGTCTGAGAGAGGAGAACCTTAGTTATATTAATAATTACATGGCTAAGAACACCTATGTCTGAGAGAGGAGAGCCTTAGTTATATTAATAATTACATGGCTAAGGTCATCTATGCCTGAGAGAGGAGAACCTTAGGTTTATTAATAATTACATGGCTAAGATCATCTGTGTCTGAAAAAAGAGAACCTTAGCTTTATTGATAATTACATGACTAATATCTCCTATGTCTGAGGGAGGAGAACCTTAGGTTTATTAATAATTACATGGCTAAGGTCATCTATGTCTGAGAGAGGAGAACTTTAGTTTTATTAATAATTACATGGCTAATATCACCTATGTCTGAGAGAGGAGAACCTTTGGTTTATTAATAATTACATGGCTAATATCACCTATGTCTGAGAGAGGAGAACCTTAATTTATTAATAATTACATGGATAATATCACATATGTCTGAGAGAGGAGAACCTTAGGTTTATTAATAATTACATGGCTAAGATCACCTATGTCTGAGAGAGGGGAACCTTAGTTTTATTAATAATTATATGGCTAACATCACCTATGTCTGAGAGAGGGGAACCTTAGTTTTAATTACTAATTACATGGCTAAGATCACCTATTTCTGAGAGAGGAGAACCTTAGGTTTATTAATAATTACATGGCTAAGATCATCTATATCTGAGAAAGGAGAACCTTAGGTTTATTAATAATTACATGGCTAAGATCATCTATGTCTGAGAGAGGAGAACCTTAGGTTTATTAATAATTACATGGCTAAGATCACCTATGTCTGAGAGAGGGGAACCTTAGTTTTATTAATAACTACATGGCTAACATCACCTATGTCTGAGAGAGGGGAACCTTAGTTTTATTTAATAATTACATGGCTAAGATCATCTATGTCTGAGAGAGGAGAACCTTAGATTTATTAATAATTACATGGCTAAGATCACCTATGTCTGAGAGAGGGGAACCTTAGTTTTATTAATAACTACATGGCTAACATCACCTATGTCTGATAGAGGGGAACCTTAGTTTTATTTAATAATTACATGGCTAAGATCATCTATGTCTGAGAGAGGAGAACCTTAGTTTTATTAATAATTACATGGATAATATCACCTATGTCTGAGAGAGGAGAACCTTAGTTTTATCAATAATTACATGGCTAAGGTCATCTATGCCTGAGAGAGGAGAACCTTAGGTTTATTAATAATTACATGGCTAATATCATCTATGTCTGAGAGAGGAGAACCTTAGATTTATTAAAAATTACATGGCTAAGATCACCTATGTCTGAGAGAGGAGAACCTTAGATTTATTAAAAATTACATGGCTAAGATCACCTATGTCTGAGAGAGGAGAACCTTAGTTTTATTAATAATTACATGGCTAAGATCACCTATGTCTGAGAGAGGAGAACCTTAGGTTTATTAAAAATTACATGGCTAAGATCACCTATGTCTGAGAGAGGAGAACCTTAGGTTTATTAATAATTACATGGCTAAGGTCATATATGTCTGAGAGAGGAGAACCTTAGGTTTATTAATAATTAAATGGCTAAGATCACCTATGTCTGAGAGAGGATAACCTTAGGTTTATTAATAATTACATGGATAAGATCATCTATGTCTGAGAGAGGGGAACCTTAGTTTTATTAATAATTACATGGCTAAGATCACATATGTCTGAGAGAGGGGAACCTTAGTTTTATTAATAATTACATGGCTAAGATCACCTATGTCTGAGAGAGGAGAACCTTAGTTTTATTAATAATTACATGGCTAAGTTCATCTATATCTGAGAGAGGGGAACCTTAGTTTTATTAATAATTACATGGCTAAGATCACCTATGTCTGAGAGAGGGGAACCTTAGTTTTATTAATAATTACATGGCTAAGATCACCTATGTCTGAGAGAGGAGAACCTTAGTTATATTAATAATTACATGGCTAAGATCATCTATGTCTGAGAGAGGAGAACCTTAGTTTTATTAATGATTACATGGCTAAGATCACCTATGTCTGAGAGAGGAGAACCTTGGTTTTATTAATAATTACATGGCTAAGATCACCTATGTCTGAGAGAGGAGAACCTTAGTTATATTAATAATTACATGGCTAAGAACACCTATGTCTGAGAGAGGAGAGCCTTAGTTATATTAATAATTACATGGCTAAGGTCATCTATGCCTGAGAGAGGAGAACCTTAGGTTTATTAATAATTACATGGCTAAGATCATCTGTGTCTGAAAAAAGAGAACCTTAGCTTTATTGATAATTACATGACTAATATCTCCTATGTCTGAGGGAGGAGAACCTTAGGTTTATTAATAATTACATGGCTAAGGTCATCTATGTCTGAGAGAGGAGAACTTTAGTTTTATTAATAATTACATGGCTAATATCACCTATGTCTGAGAGAGGAGAACCTTTGGTTTATTAATAATTACATGGCTAATATCACCTATGTCTGAGAGAGGAGAACCTTAATTTATTAATAATTACATGGATAATATCACATATGTCTGAGAGAGGAGAACCTTAGGTTTATTAATAATTACATGGCTAAGATCACCTATGTCTGAGAGAGGGGAACCTTAGTTTTATTAATAATTATATGGCTAAGATGACCTATGTCTCAGAGAGGAGAACCTTAGGTTTATTAATAATTACATGGCTAAGATCACCTATGTCTGAGAGAGGAGAACCTTAGGTTTATTAATAATTACATGGATAAGATCATCTATGTCTGAGAGAGGGGAACCTTAGTTTTATTAATAATTACATGGCTAAGATCACATATATCTGAGAGAGGGGAACCTTAGTTTTATTAATAATTACATGGCTAAGATCACCTATGTCTGAGAGAGGAGAATCTTAGTTTTATTAATAATTACATGGCTAACTTCATCTATGTCTGAGAGAGGGGAACCTTAGTTTTATTAATAATTACATGGCTAAGATCACCTATGTCTGAGAGAGGGGAACCTTAGTTTTATTAATAATTACATGGCTAAGATCACCTATGTCTGAGAGAGGAGAACCTTAGTTATATTAATAATTACATGGCTACGATCATCTATGTCTGAGAGAGGAGAACCTTAGTTTTATTAATGATTACATGGCTAAGATCACATATGTCTGAGAGAGGGGAACCTTAGTTTTATTAATAATTACATGGCTAAGATCACCTATGTCTGAGAGAGGAGAACCTTAGTTATATTAATAATTACATGGCTAAGGTCATCTATGCCTGAGAGAGGAGAACCTTAGGTTTATTAATAATTACATGGCTAAGATCATGTGTGTCTGAAAAAAGAGAACCTTAGCTTTATTGATAATTATATGGCTAATATTTCCTATGTCTGAGAGAGGAGAACCTTAGGTTTATTAATAATTACATGGCTAAGGTCATCTATGTCTGAGAGAGGAGAACCTTAGATTTATTAATAATTACATGGCTAATATCACCTATGTCTGAGAGAGGGGAACCTTAGTTTTATTAATACTTACATGGCTAAGATCACCTATGTCTGAGAGAGGAGAACCTTTGGTTTATTAATAATTACATGGCTAAGATCACCTATGTCTGAGAGAGGGGAACCTTAATTTATTAATAATTACATGGATAATATCACTTATGTCTGAGAGAGGAGAACCTTAGCTTTATTAATAATTACATGGCTAAGATCACCTATGTCTGGGAGAGGGGAACCTTAGTTTTATTAATAATTATATGGCTAAGATGACCTATGTCTCAGAGAGGAGAACCTTAGGTTTATTAATAATTACATGGCTAAGATCACCTATGTCTGAGAGAGGAGAACCTTAGGTTTATTAATAATTACATGGATAAGATCATCTATGTCTGAGAGAGGGGAACCTTAGTTTTATTAATAATTACATGGCTAAGATCACCTATGTCTGAGAGAGGGGAACCTTAGGTTTATTAATAATTACATGGCTAAGATCATCTATGTCTGAAAAAAGAGAACCTTAGCTTTATTGATAATTACATGGCTAATATCACCTATTTCTGAGGGAGGAGAACCTTATGTTTATTAATAATTACATGGCTAAGATCACCTATGTCTGAGAGAGGAGAACCTTAGTTTTATTAATAATTATATGGCTAAGATGACCTATGTCTCAGAGAGGAGAACCTTAGGTTTATTAATAATTACATGGCTAAGATCATCTATGTCTGAGAGAGGGGAACCTTAGTTTTATTAATAATTACATGGCTAAGGTCACCTATGTCTGAGAGAGGAGAACATTAGTTATATTAATACTTACATGGCTAAGATCACCTATGTCTGAGAGAGGAGAACCTTAGGTTTATTAATAATTACATGGCTAAGGTCATCTATGTCTGAGAGAGGAGAAACTTAGTTTTATTAATAATTACATGGCTAATATCACCTATGTCTGAGAGAGGAGAACCTTATGTTTATTAATAATTACATGGCTAAGATCACCTATGTCTGAGAGAGGAGAACCTTAGTTTTATTAATAATTATATGGCTAAGATGACCTATGTCTCAGAGAGGAGAACCTTAGGTTTATTAATAATTACATGGCTAAGATCATCTATGTCTGAGAGAGGGGAACCTTAGTTTTATTAATAATTACATGGCTAAGGTCACCTATGTCTGAGAGAGGAGAACCTTAGTTATATTAATACTTACATGGCTAAGATCACCTATGTCTGAGAGAGGAGAACCTTAGGTTTGTTAATAATTACATGGCTAAGATCATCTATGTCTGAGAGAGGAGAACCTTAGTTTTATTAATAATTACATGGCTAAGATCACCTATGTCTGAGAGAGTGGAACCTTAGTTTTATTAATAATTACATGGCTAAGATCACCTATGTCTGAGAGAAGGGAACCTTAGGTATACTAATAATTGCATGGCTAAGATCACCTATGTCTGAGAGAGAATCTTAGTTTTATTAATAATTACATGGCTAAGATCACCTATGTCTGAGAGAGGAGAACCTTAGTTATATTAATAATTACATGGCTAAGATCATCTATGTCTGAGAGAGGAGAACCTTAGTTATATTAATAATTACATGGCTAAGGTCATCTATGCCTGAGAGAGGAGAACCTTAGGTTTAATAATAATTACATGGCTAAGATCATCTATGTTTGAAAAAAGAGAACCTTAGCTTTATTGATAATTACATGGCTAATATCACCTATGTCTGAGGGAGGAGAACCTTAGGTTTATTAATAATTACATGGCTAAGGTCATCTATGTCTGAGAGAGGAGAACTTTAGTTTTATTAATAATTACATGGCTAATATCACCTATGTCTGAAAGAGGAGAACCTTTGGTTTATTAATAATTACATGGATAATATCATCTATGTCTGAGAGAGGGGAACCTTAGGTATATTAATAATTACATGGCTAATATCTCCTATGTCTGAGAGAGGGGAACCTTTGGTTTATTAATAATTACATGGCTAATATCTCCTATGTCTGAGAGAGGGGAACCTTTGGTTTATTAATAATTACATGGCCAATATCTCCTATGTCTGAGAGAGGGGAACCTTTGGTTTATTAATAATTACATGGCTAATATCTCCTATGTCTGAGAGAGGGGAACCTTTGGTTTATTAATACTTACATGGCTAAGATCACCTATGTCTGAGAGAGGGGAACCTTTGGTTTATTAATAATTACATGGCTAATATCTCCTATGTCTGAGAGAGGGGAACCTTTGGTTTATTAATACTTACATGGCTAAGATCACCTATGTCTGAGAGAGTGGTTTATTAATAATTACATGGCTAAGATCATCTATGTCTGAGAGAGGGGAACCTTAGTTTTATTAATAATTACATGGCTAATATCTCCTATGTCTGAGAGAGGAGAACCTTAGTTTTATTAATAATTACATGGCTAAGATCACCTATGTCTGAGAGAGGGGAACCTTAGTTTTATTAATAATTACATGGCTAATATCTCCTATGTCTGAGAGAGGGGAACCTTTGGTTTATTAATAATTACATGGATAATATCATCTATGTCTGAGAGAGGGGAACCTTAGGTATATTAATAATTACATGGCTAATATCTCCTATGTCTGAGAGAGGGGAACCTTTGGTTTATTAATAATTACATGGCTAATATCTCCTATGTCTGAGAGAGGAGAACCTTAGTTTTATTAATAATTACATGGCTAAGATCACCTATGTCTGAGAGAGGGGAACCTTAGTTTTATTAATAATTACATGGTACATGGCTAATATCTCCTATGTCTGAGAGAGGGGAACCTTTGGTTTATTAATAATTACATGGATAATATCATCTATGTCTGAGAGAGGGGAACCTTAGGTATATTAATACTTACATGGCTAAGATCACCTATGTCTGAGAGAGGGGAACCTTAGTTTTATTAATAATTACATGGCTAAGGTCACCTATGTCTGAGAGAGGAGAACCTTAGTTATATTAATACTTACATGGCTAATATCACCTATATCTGAGAGAGGAGAACCTTAATTTATTAATAATTACATGGATAATATCACTTATGTCTGAGAGAGGGGAACCTTAGTTTTATTAATAATTATATGGCTAAGATGACCTATGTCTCAGAGAGGAGAACCTTAGTTTTATTAATAATTACATGGCTAAGATCACCTATGTCTGAGAGAGGGGAACCTTAGGTATATTAATAATTACATGACTAATATCACCTATGTCTGAGAGAGGAGAACCTTAGGTTTATTAATAATTACATGGCTAAGATCATCTATGTCTGAGAGAGGAGAACCTTAGTTTTATTAATAATTACATGGCTAAGATCACCTATGTCTGAGAGAGGGGAACCTTAGTTTTATTAATAATTACATGGCTAAGATCACCTATGTCTGAGAGAGGGGAACCTTAGGTATATTAATAATTACATGACTAATATCACCTATGTCTGAGAGAGGAGAACCTTAGTTTTATTAATAATTACATGGATAATATCAGTTATGTCTGAGAGAGGAGAACCTTAGGTTTATTAATAATTACATGGCTAAGATCATCTATGTCTGAGAGAGGGGAACCTTAGTTTTATTAATAATTACATGGCTAAGATCACCTATGTCTGAGAGAGAGGAACCTTAGTTTTATTAATAATTACATGGCTAAGATCACCTATGTCTGAGAGAGAGGAACCTTAGTTTTATTAATAATTACATGGCTAAGATCACATATGTCTGAGAGAGGAGAACCTTAGTTTTATTAATAATTACATGGCTAAGATCACCTATGTCTGAGAGAGGAGAACCTTAGTTTTATTAATAATTACATGGCTAAGATCATCTATGTCTGAGAGAGGAGAACCTTAGGTTTATTAATAATTACATGGTTAAGATCACCTATGTCTGAGAGAGGAGAACCTTAGGTTTATTAATAATTACATGGCTAAGATCACCTATGTCTGAGAGAGGAGAACCTTAGTTTTATTAATAATTACATGGCTAAGATCACCTATGTCTGAGAGAGGAGAACCTTAGTTTTATTAATAATTACATGGCTAAGATCACCTATGTCTGAGAGAGGAGGACCTTAGTTTTATTAATAATTACATGGCTAAGATCACCTATGTCTGACAGAGGAGAACCTTAGTTTTATTAATAATTACATGGCTAAGATCACCTATGTCTGAGAGAGGAGAACCTTAGGTTTATTAATAATTACAACATATAGGTAACTGTAAATTTCTACAATAATGATTAGGAAATAATTCATGGAAGCCATATGTATATATTGCTTTTACCACGGGTAGGCCTTTATGTCTAAATGTTTTAACCTGAGCGGTAGCGAGGGATAAAAAGCTAAGATAAAGGCCTACCCGTGGTAAAAACAATATATACATATGGCTTCCATGAATTATATCGATTCTAATATGTAAAAATTGTTAAAATATCGTTATAAATTGTCGATGACGTCATGAATTACAATGGGTGTAGATATATACTATTTTTACCACGGGTTTGGACGGAAAGCTTTTGAAGGACGTCGTATTAGAATATCTAATAAATCATGCCGGCACCGAAGCACTGACTACTGTGAGAATGATACCTATTGGGAATAATAATCTGACAAATAAAATAATTTTCACTCGTAACCATGATAATTTCCCCTGCTTTATCTACTTTTGTAGCAGTTCTCGGCCTTATGTTTGTGGTGCTTTACATCATAAGTGTAATTTTTGAAAATACAATGAGAATAGAGATCTTTTCATATTAAACAGGTATGGAGCTATGTTTACCCGCACCATAAAATAATGATCCCTTCCCATTTTGTCTATATTTGAAAGGCAATGTCCCATGATAACTGACCTTATAGACTACATTCTGTTAACTTGGGGTCATTAAGAAAAGTTGCTTGAATTTATCAATGAGGTAATCAGAAGTAGTAAATAGGAAAGGACAGGCAATACAATGGTAGTAGCGGTCATTTTGGATTTTTGTTGGGAACCTAAAAATCAAAATTTGTCGAGGACATTAGTTTCAGTTATGCATTGATTGGTTGCAAATAGTTTCATATAGTTCCTATCGGATTCTATATTAAACTTAGTTGATTTATAGCGGCCAACTAAAAATAAGTAGGGGGCCACACTGACATTGTTAATGATTGATTTAAACTAAATGTGTGAGACGGTCTTTGGATTAAAACTGTTAACATACAATTCACATAAGGTTTAATGAGTTATTAAACTGAGCCAGTGAATAAATAGGGAAATGATTTAATTTGTCCAAGGGTTGATTGATTTGATTGATTGATAAATTGGTGTTTAACGCCCAAGGGAACAGAGTACAAACCAAATTTAACGGTTAAATATAGCTATTGTAAGGGAATAGAACAAATAGATATGTCACTATCTAGTCTTCGTAGATTTAGAGATCAGCTGAGATAAGTTATCTTATCTGTATATTTTGACCTGCGTTCACATTAGTTGTTTTACAAAAGGTTGTTATCACAAGTTAATAAATTAATTTCCGTTATATGACACTGTATGAAATAGGGTGATTTGATTTGAAACAATTGCAAAGATAGCGCATTAAACTGTCAAAGATAAGCTATGTAAAACATAAAAAAAAGATATTGAATGTCCAATCATTTAGATTACAATAGATTTATTGCTTCGTGTTTCATATCAGTTTGACGTGAATGACCAATGATACAACTATGAACGAAATGAAAATAAAGTTATTGCTTAGTCAATGAAGGGGTGTAAGAGCATGTCTTGAAACCAAGAGTAACTTATGCTTTCTTGTTAGCCCACTATCTGGTGCAGTCCTAAAACTTGCCACCCCCATCTTTCCGGTCCTCACCTAAAACTTCCCCTCCTCCACGGACTGTCCGGTACACCTCTATTATTTGACACGAACACATTCCAGCCCACTCCTGCACTGCTGAAAAGTCAATTGGCATGCCGTAAAATACGTGAACGCAACCTAAATAAAATGACGTGTTAAAAACGCTAAGCCTAATCAACACCCAACGAAAGCCGATTTCACATAACGTCAACGTGATCATTAAATAGACCAATGAAAATGCCACTAGCAAATTCTTGACAGCTGATTCGGATACATATAGTAAAGGAGCAGCCAGAGATGATCGAAGGTGTTTCCTACAGTACCCATACGCAGATGATAAAATCAAGGTGTGTCAAACGTTTAATTCAACAACATATTATAACCTTAATCAGGCCGATGGTGAACGCATGATTGCAAATTAAGACAAAAAGTGACTTGCAGCAGGTCGGTGGTTTTCTCCAGGTACTCCGATTCCCTCCATCAATACAATTGACCGCTACGATATAACTGAAATAGTGTTGAAAGAGGCGTTAATCACCATAACCCATAACCTTAACCCTAAGAAAGACATGTCTCCGTGTACTTAGTATGTTTACTGATTATTTTGTAACTGCAAGCATATAAAAAATATATGTCTTCAATGCCTCGTTTAATACATCTACTTAAGAAGGTAATTCGTCTTGGAATTATCTTATCCAAATTCATACATTTGATATTTATATATTCCATATTAGATGGCAGGCAGCCATTGTTTATATAAGAATTACCGTTAGGGAACCAACCCTCAATAGTGGAGAGCTAGGACCACTTTAACAGTTTTAACCCCGTCACATGGTTGTGCCTGACCCAAAACCAAGAACTGGATTCCCATCGGCATATGCCATGGTCTTATTTGTGTTCAATGGTTTGACGTGAGAGATGGTTGTAGATATTATTAGAATTGACTATCATCATTGTTTAAAATTTCTTTTCCAACAAAGAGCATGCTTTAAAGTATGTCTTACTTAGCCAGGTCTTTCCAATGCAAATGTTGTCCTCTTATCATTTTCATCTTTGGTAACGCTAACGTGTAATCAAAATGGAGACCGAGTTTCTAATATTGTACCCTGTACCAAGTCAGGGTCATTACGGTTTTCACAGTTTTCCGGTTGTTGACTGATTTTGTCTGTTTATATACTTATGAGTTTTGACTTTCCCTTTGGAAGATTGTTCGGAGGTCGGTAATTTTGTTATTACCCTTATCTTCTATTATCGACATTGTCTCCACGCATATGTGAAGTTGTATGAAATGTTTGTATTATCCTAATATAACTTTTTTTTTCGTGTTATCTTGTTTCTTGATTTTACTGTTGCTTCCCCAGAGGAAACGGTTCATTCTCAGATTTGTCCAATATAATAGTCAGAAATGTCTTATTTAAACGGTTTCAAAAACATTTCAAATATCACGCGAGCACAGCCAAGGATACAAATATTAAGACTATTTAGGAGATAACTGTATTGTATTTGAAAATTTGACTGCATCAATTGGAGACTTGATGGTCGCAAATTGAGTTTACTGGCGACGCGTCATCTCCATTCTAATGCAATACTGAACATATTCTTGCATATCACTGGGTTTAAAAATCACACAAATCAAAATTCCGCGAAATAGTGTTGACGACTTTGGCACATAAACAACATGACGTCATATTAGGACTTCCAGTTTAAAACGTAAACGTAAAAATTACAGCATTGTCCAATCACAAACCAGGAATATTAAACAACTACATTATAATTATTCTTTTCAATCTAGCTGCCAGTTTTGTTTTTTTTTAAATAGCAAAATTATTCATGACGTCATACAAACTTGAAACCTTTTGAAATCAATATAGGAAATCTGATAATCACTAGTTTTGTAATCGCTTGTTTAAAATTACATTATATATTCATATTTCAGTTGAAGTAATTTCGTAATATTTCATAGGGCATTGGTTGTCAATTTTATTTTGTCTCAATATTTATTTTATAAATGTAATTGTAAATGTAATATTAAACAAAGGTTAGAGAAAACCAAAAGAACAATCAAGAATGGATGGTTTGATTTATAGTGTTTAACGCCACTTTCAACAATATATCAGTTATTTCGTGGAGGTCAGTTTTATTGGCGGACGAAACCGGAGTACCCGAAGAAAACCACCGACCTGTCGCAAGTCACTGACAAACTTTATCACATATTGTTGTATCGAGTACACCTCGCCATCAACGGGATTCGAACTCACATCTCTAGTGGTGATAGGTATTTATTGCACTGGTAGTTGTAAATCCAACTATCAAACAATCACGACCACGATGGCCCTCAATCAAGAATGCACAGTTAGATATGCATAGGCAACACTGGGCACAAGACAAAGAACGCAGAAATGAAATAAAGAAAAAACCACACACACAAAGCTTAAGAAATCGTTTTGAACCCAGGTACTCACGAATGGTAAGAAACAGTTCCTCTTTCTTGTAACATTTTCATTTTGTTGTTGTTTTATGGTTCACTCGTGTATTGAGTCTTTGTACTATTCCTCCACACTGGTATTTTGACAAGTGATGGATGTATCATATACACAGGCCAGGAAGGGTTACAGAGAGCATAGTAAGATTGTGGATAATTTTACATGTACCAATATCTTAGGTGGCATTTAACAAGAACATTCCCATCAATCGAACATACAAACTTTGCTTTGTATTTCATTTAGTAAAATATATATATTATTTTGGATGGGCATATTGTTTATCATTTCTGTTTAAATCTAAAAATACTATATAAACGTGGCTCTCTTTTTGTTAATGATAACCGTATTAGTGGTATAATGGTTAGTGGGCTCGCCTCGAATGCGGTAAATAATGGGTTCAAGCCCTGATCGGGTCAAACCAAAGACTATCAAATTGGTATGTGTTGCTGCTCTGCTAAGCTCGCAGCATTAAGAAGAAAGAGCACAGACTGATTGGAATACTAATACTGTGTTCGAGTAGGGCGACACGTCTATCCGCGGACTGTTGCTTCAGTGAGCTAGCACTATAAAAATCCAACTAAGCGTGTTGGTCTAATACAAAGCGGACCTCATCATCTCATTGCAAATTAACTTGTTATCGACATGAAACAACTGAAAAAATTGTTGGCGTTAAACAACAATCACTCACTCACTATGAACCAAAACTGTATACTAGAAAAACAAATTAATTACGCTAATCTTTCAAACATGGACTTTCAACAAAATACCCCTTATTTAAATCCAAGGGATGGGAAAGTCTGAAAATTTCAAATCACCTATTTCTGCCAGAATACTTTTGATTTTCAACACAGGATTTGTCCGTACTAAGTTGAATTCACATCATTTCGTGTTAAAAGAACTATATAGTGATTGGTATTGAAATTATCAGATCTACACGACCTTGCACTTTCACCTTTCTAGTTCATGTTAAACAGCACCAGAAAACATGAGATATAATCCAAATCATAAGTGTATATCTCGTGAAAAACAACTAGAATCAGTGTTTTTTTAATTTTTTGCTTGTCATGGAATGTCTCTATGTATATACTTTCTTTATTGGTCAATATTTGTATTTGTGTAGGAACAATTTGAAGACAACAAAGGGGTAATCAGAATCCACAAATCGGAGGACAGACAACACAAAAGAAAAAAGACCAATGGACAAACAACGATCTACAATCACTACATAGAAAACTAAAGTTCGAACAACACGATCCTTACTAAGAATCGAAGATGAACTCAGGTGTCCCGGAAGGGTTTGCAGTTACTGCTTTATAGAAACGATATTATGGCAATTGTGAAGTGTTCCCTTGTGTTAGACTGAATTATGAAAAAAATAGTTGTATTCGGTTAGCATTAATGTGTTATCATTGTAGAACCACCGGGTATAGAAATATAGTATAGTTTCACCGCTTCGGGGTAGAACGTATTCCGAAGGGACGTCTGCTAGTTCAGCGGTGACGTCAAATCTATTCTTGCTTTCTATGTAAGTTTGTTTAATTCCCACTTCCGGTTAGACTGTCAGTTCCGGTTTACATTTGTAAAATTAAGTTGTAGGCTCGTATGAATGCAATGGAAAACTATATTCTTCTATTATGCGAGCATAGCGCTCCCTTTAATCTTGGCATAAAACATACCATCTTAATTTTCTCTCCATATGAAACTAAATCGACAAACAAATAAATAAATATTGAATAACATTTATTTTAAATTTTAAATCGAACATAGAGGCAAAAATGCAACGTGCTTGACCTAATGTATGTGAAATCATAGTTATTTACGAAAGACCGATAACTTAAACACTACCAACTAACTAAACGGTCAATGTTAACCAGTTGTAAGGCAACATTTTCCAATTATTTTTTCACATAGGTTCATCCCAGCGCTGACGCCGTACCCCCTTACTGATAGTTTGTTTAAACACCTAATCTGTCTTTGATATGGGTTTGAACAATCAATCATTCACTAGAATAATATTTGCATGTTGAATGTAATACACAATAACAATTGCATGTTTAGAAACAATATAACGGATTTGTTTACGCATATTCAGTTATCCAATATTTATTAAGTACCACGTATTAACATTCGAGATATCATTGACCCTGAATGAGAACACAGATACAACAAAGGAAATCCGTAATTATCTCTACATATGCAAAATATCATAAAACTATCTAGTAAGGTTTCGTAAAACATTGCATGGTAAGGTTTCCATAATTATAAAAGTAGAATTCCAAATAGACCAGTAGTACAAATTCATTATGTTTTCTTTGATGTGAGTGACGTGGCGGTAGTCTTATAAGAAAAAGGAATTGTTTATCCTTCGCAAGCATATGGGTTCACTCTGGTTGTGGGGTTCATATTGGTTTTCGGTGTTGCGTGTTTTGTTTTGTTTGCCTTTGTTCTTTGTCTTGTGTCCACTGTTGAATGCGTCTTTATTGGTTTTTGGTGTTGTGTGCTTTGTTTTGTTTGCCTTTGTTCTTTGTCTTGTGTTCACTGTTGAATGCGTCTTTATTGGTTGTCGGTGTTGTGTGTTTTGTTTTGTTTGCCTTTGTTTTCTGTCTTGTGTCCACTGTTGATTGTGTCTTTATTGGTTGTCGGTGTTGTGTGCTTTGTTTGCCTTTGTTCTCTGTTTTGTGTCCACTGTTGTGTGTTTTGTTTTGTTTGCCTTTGTTCTCTGTCTTGTGCCCACTGTTGAATGTGTCTTTATTGGTTGTCGGTGTTGTGTGTTTTGCTTTGTTTGCCTTTGTTCTCTGTCTTGTGTCCACTTTTGCTTGTGTCTTTATTGGAGTTCGGTGTTGTCTGTTTTGTTTTGTTTGCCTTTGTTCTGTCTTGTGTCCACTGTTGCTTGTGTCTTTATTGGAGTTCGGTGTTGTCTGTTTTGTTTTGTTTGCCTTTGTTCTCTGTCTTGTGTCCACTGTTGTGTGTTTTGTTTTGTTTGCCTTTGTTCTCTGTCTTGTGTCCACTGTTGCTTGTGTCTTTATTGGAGTTCGGTGTGGTCTGTTTTGTTTTGTTTGCCTTTGTTCTCTGTCTTGTGTCCACTGTTGTGTGTTTTGTTTTGTTTGCCTTTGTTCTCTGTCTTGTGTCCACTGTTGCTTGTGTCTTTATTGGAGTTCGGTGTTATCTGTTTTGTTTTGTTTGCCTTTGTTCTCTGTCTTGTGTCCACTGTTGTGTGTTTTGTTTTGTTTGCCTTTGTTCTCTGTCTTGTGTCCACTGTTGCTTGTGTCTTTATTGGAGTTCGGTGTTGTCTGTTTTGTTTTGTTTGCCTTTGTTTTCTGTCTTGTGTCCACTGTTGTGTGCTTTGTTTTGTTTGCCTTTGTTCTCTGTCTTGTGTCCACTGTTGCTTGTGTCTTTATTGGAGTTCGGTGTTATCTGTTTTGTTTTGTTTGCCTTTGCTCTCTGTCTTGTGTCCACTGTTGTGTGTTTTGTTTTGTTTGCCTTTGTTCTGTCTTGTGTCCACTGTTGAATGTGTCTTTATTGGAGTTCGGTGTTATCTGTTTTGCTTTGTTTGCCTTTGTTCTCTGTCTTGTGTCCACTGTTGTGTGTTTTGTTTTGTTTGCCTTTGTTCTGTCTTGTGTCCACTGTTGAATGTGTCTTTATTGGAGTTCGGTGTTGTGGGTTTTGTTTTGTTTGCCTTTGTTCTGTCTTGTGTCCACTGTTGCTTGTGTCTTTATTGGAGCTCGGTGTTGTCTGTTTTGTTTTGTTTGTCTTTGTTCTCTGTCTTGTGTACACTGTTGCTTGTGTCTTTATTGGAGTTCGGTGTTGTCTGTTTTGTTTTGTTTGCCTTTGTTGAATGTGTCGATGCATTATGTGCTGTATTATCTACATTGATAAATTGTGGATCTCCTTTACTTTAGTTCTATAACAAAATGTCATAAAACTTTCGCACCTTTTCAATTATATTATGATATTTACATTTTGCAAAACCAAGTTGTAGTTTACTTCCACTTGGTACATTTTAAAACGATCAAGTCATGAAGGACAAAACATATATAAAGGATGTACATATATGAAACACTCGTGCTTTGATGAAATCCACATCCTGTAACATTTAATTCTGAAGTGTTCCATCGCCCAATGTTTGTAATTTTACTAGAAGTGTTTTGTCGTTTTTAAAAAAAATATTATTCAATTTGTAATAAATACATTTGATATGTGAATTAATTAATTGGACTAAAATATATTTACGAAAAATATTAACTTAACCCCGCCATTGCTTTTAATGAAGTGCATGTACCAAGTCAGAGAAGTGAACTGTTATATATATATATATGTTTGTTAGGGGTGTCGTTTCTACGGTTTTTATACGACCGTCTCGAGACGGGCCGTATTATGTGATTGGGTATGGCGGGCGGGCGTCCACACAGGTTACCGCACAATAACTATAGTTCTGTATATCGGATCTTTACCAACATTTTGGGGTCATTACCATTATACTGTTTGATCATTTATATAGACGGGCGTATTTTGTAATACACACATTTCTTGTTCCTTTTTACTTTGGAAATATTCCGACAATGTTTATAAAAAAAATTAATTTGAACATTAACATTACAATTCATATCTGTTATCGCAAGTGCTACAAACATAATTTATTCATTTCATTTCATTTTAAACATATTTTATTCATAAATAAATGAAATGGCTTGGATAGCATAATTTATTCATGAGCTTTCATATTAACAATGGAATATCAACAACAGTTGATAAGATGAATTATAACACAAGCAACAATAATGTACAAACTAAGTATTAAGATAAAGAAAAAATAATGAACCAGAATCTGAGTTCATACATGCTACAACTCCAGTAACACTAAAATGCATGTATTTTTTATAGTTAATTCTAACATGACGTCCCTCTTTCGCTTTGAAACAAACGAGCGATTTATCGATTGGGTATAATATCATTAGCATATGCGCCGTTGCATGTGACTGACTTTCCCGTCGTAAATGTACATGTTGATGAATTATCGTCTGCTCGAATTTGGCAGCATACATTGTGTGCGACATTGTCCGCAAACGTAAATATAAATTACTGTCTTCCAATCAAAGTATACTACCGTATTTGTACTCTTAGACATATCAGAATCGAAATAGTTCATAGAAGTCAGAATATACTTTGAGTTTTAACATGGGTTGGCGGATAATAGTAATTTGTATCCCTCGCTTCTTTCTCGGGATAAAATACTAATATCCGCCAACCCATGTAAAAACTCATTCTGGCTTCCATAATTTATTTCTTAAGCAATCATCAGATCTACCATTACGACTATTAGTCAGATAACGGATCAAAGGATGACACCCACAGATAAACAGTATTATTAATAATAATATTCTCTTGAATAGTGCAATTTTTAGCAGGACCTACTTACCCTTCGCGATGCACTTCAGTTCGTCCCCAGTTTTTGGTGGGATTAGTGTTGCTCATCTTTTTAATTTTCTGTGTTGTGTTTTTTCCTTTGATTATCTTCGTCCTGTGTCTTGTGTACCCCATGTGGCCAGTTTCTTTCCGGATTTCCGATTCTTGATTGTCCCTTCGATTTTCTCTAACGTTTATTTGTTTTTATTGTAATGTAAGCAGTCTTTTTAACTATATTAAAAGTGATAAGATTACTAACAACATATCTAGTAAACAAATGAAGCTAATACGGTGACATCGAGATAATTATATGGACAGATGTTTTGATTGCCATAAGTAAAAATAATTTTCTAAGATACTTCCATATAAGTTTATAATTTGTAATATAAAGTAACCGGCATCGAGGTCAAAGCCTCTTCGATTTCGACTAATAGTTTAAACGTATCCTCTATGGTTTATTGTATGTTTATGCAGATTCCCCTTTTCATCGTTACCACTGTGTGATCCATATGTATAAATGATATTTATGTCACATTATTTAATATCTAATACATTATCATTCATTTATTTTATGTAGGTATTTTAGGGAAGATATCGCCCCATAAATCAATTCACTACATGTTAATACAATATATTTCCATATCGGAAAATGATAAAAAAAAAATATATATATATTTTGACCTTGCATAAATATATCAAGGTCGAGAATGACGAAACGATATCATAGAATAATACTGTACTCAAAAACTAAAGTAAATATATTCCATTGCGAAACGTATTCTGGCTAGCATGATATTCATTGTTATGATTTTTGGTAAAACTATTGATTGCATGAAAATCATGAAAAATAAAACGATTTTTCACGTGGTATTTCTCATGATCTGTTTGTTTACCATAATTTTGATGGAACATACTTGCTGTGTACGTCTTAGATCAAGAAAGGGTTAGCGTTATGGTGATTAACACCACTTTCAACAATATTTGAGTTATTTCGCGCCGGTAGGTTTTATTGGTGGATGAAACTGGAGTGCCCGGAGAAAAGCACCGACCTGCCACAAGTCACTGACAAACTTTATCACATAATGTTGTATCGAGTACACAAAGACATAACTTCAGTAGGGATAGACAATGATTGCAAAGATAGCTGTAAATCCAGCTACCATACGATCACGGTCCCTAGATCAATACAATGTGCCTTACATTCAATCATGTGATACATGTACAATATACATGTAGTTATAATAATCTGATATTAATAGCTTTGTATTACTTTGTTGATATGGTATATTATTGTATCTCAAGGCATAAGCATAGGACTAATATATACTGTGTTCATTTATGCGACCGCCTGTTTTATACGTATTATATAACACAATACAATAAACTTTACTTTACTAAGATTCTAAGATTTATTTGAAAACACTCAGACACATATACAAGTGTAACAAGAGGTCATTTTTTAAATAATATATACATTCAAGACATGACAGAATGAACATACGATGAAAAATAATAAATCTGACAGTAAATATAATATGAAGTTACAACATGATACAGGCAGTTACATATAATCAGAGTAAGGCAGCAGCTTTTTTAATAAAAATTGATAATCGCTTGTAAAGTTCTACATACACACAAGTTTAACTCAAGCTCTAATGAGCTTTTAAATCCGACGTATTTATATAATTTGTTTATACAAATAGGACTAAGACATACAATGCTTATCTATGTGACTGATTGTTATACAATAGGCTTTATTTAGAAAATAACGCTACAAAAGCTTTGCTTTGATTAGCTTTAAAATCCGTTTATGAACAATATTATACAATTTTGACTACAAATTTCTCTTCGGGATATGTTTAAATGTTTGCATTTTAATTTATAAATGAGCATGATATTCTAAAATGGCCGCTTTAATAAATCGATATATGTATCACGTCCTCTTTCAGACAAGCTTTGATGTTTAAACCACTTAAAACATGAAAATGTCAACATTTAAATGTGTGTGTAAAATATGTATAACTACTTATGGCTTAAATGTGCTCTACTTTCAGGACAAATGTAGAACTACGTGACTGGCAAGGTTAACTAATACCGTCAATTTACTTTAAGTTATTAATATTATATTGTATATTCAGAGTTATAATTATCTATGTTTTTATATTAATCATTAATATTACTTACTTGTCACATATTATTAAAAGTCATATAATGGAATCAGATCAAGTGTAAAATATTTATATTGATAAATGTTAGAGAAAACTTTAGTGACAATCAAGAATAAACAATCCAGACACTGCAAACATTGGGTACACAAGACACAGGGCGAAGACAAACAAACCAAAAAATAAAACTAACAGAAAAAAACCAAAGCACAGAACACTAATAAGATGAACAACACGTACCCCACCATAAAACCGATGGTGAACCAATGTGTTCGCGAAGAGTACCCATATAAAATTATCGGACGGATCACATATGGTTGAATGTTGTTTTTTTTTCGAAATAACGGTTGGAACATGATAGGGTTGAAATACTTAAAATTACAAATATATATAAAATAAAATCAGATATAATGAAACATATTTAGAATAAAGAATGGAATCAGATATGACGGAAGGGTAATTTGATGCCTTGGAATATAATGGCAAAAAAGAAAATAAAGCAAAATGACAAACAATGGTCGGTAAAGCACTATACAGAAAACCAAAGATTGACTAGGTACAGCATTAAAACCGACGATGAACTCAGGTTCTTCGGAAGGGTAAGTAGTTCCTCCTCTACAAGTGGAAACGAAACAAACATCATCATCCGATATGGTGATCGTGTTGAACATCAGTATACGTAAATAAATACAAACAAAATAATTAAATTAACTTAGTGTATATTACATTACTATTCAATGTTCAATATTTGATTCCAATAAGTTGATGACCTATATATTCCTGGTCTCCCACGAAGATAATTAACGTCTTTGGATAATCATGATTAATTGATATTAAATCTGTTGGAAGTATCAGTTGTGATTTTTTTTGTCTAAAGAATAATGATCCTTAACCAACATATTATGCCTTCCTAGATAGTAGTCGGTTAACTATGAGCATTCATTGACCCTGCTATTACACTGTCAATGATTATGCTGTTATTTAGTTTTGTTGACCTTTTGAATTGAAGCGGATCTGTGCAGATTTTGTTATCGTTCGTTTATATATGTATTGCCGTTGGAGATCAAGCCAGGACCTGGATTTCCAACCTCATATGTCGTGGTCATTTGATTATCAGTGAGTTCAGCTAAGACCAGAGGTGATTGTTCCTTTTGCTGATATTGGTGGAATTGATGATATCACTGTGTAAAGTTTCTTTACATGAAATAAATAAAACATGAACCCTATAAAGCAAATGAAAGAAAAGGCAGGGGTGGATTGGGAAAACATTTATATTTAGGAGATGACTGTATTGTATTTGAAAATTTCACGGCATCAATTGGAGATTTGATGTTCGCAAATTGAGTTTACTGGTGACACGTTAGCGGGGCCAGTAAACTGATATTTGCGTTCATTAAAAATATATTCTTGCTTATCCAAGGGTCTAAAAATCACACAAATACAAATTCCGCGAAATGGTGTTGACGACTTTGGCACATAAACAACATGACATCATATGAAGACCAGTCTAAAACGTAAAGATCAGACGTTTTTTGGTTTCGTGTACGCTTCAGTTTTGATAAATTTTAAGCTGAAATAAGTTTGCAATGTAGGGATTTTAATTATTTTTGTGTATTGTTGTAAATGTGACATGTAGGATTTCACGTTTTCAAGATGGTGGATTCTTTCAGCTGAACCCCTTAGTTACGACATTTAGATTGGAAATTTTGCGTATAATAATAACCAATCAAATCCGACGATACAAACAAATTGCATTAGAATATAGGATAATGTGTACTAATGTCGGAGCCGTCGTGGTTGTGATCGTGTGGTAGTTGGATTTCCAACTACCTGTGCAATCAGTGCCTATCACCACTAAGGTTCGAATCCCGCTCATGGCGAGGTGTACTCGATACAACATTATGTGATAATTTTTGTCAGTGACATGCGGCAGATCGGTTGTTTTCTCTGGGTACCCTGGTTTCCTCCACCAATAAAACTGATCGCCACGATATAACTGAGATATTGTTGAAAGTGGCGTTAAACACCATAACCCTAACCTCCTGTACTAATGTCGGTTTAGGTAATTACCTATGTGCACTTCTGACTGACTCGTGTTTTTCCTTGATTTAAATTTCATTCGCTGATGCAATTTCCACATACATCAGCTTAGAAAAATTATCAAAACCGTATCTTAATAGTGCCAGCTTTGTTTTTATCAATATTCTTTATATCTTATCGAGGCAAGGGAGCCTTGACCTTGAGAATTACCAATTTAGATATCAGTATGAACGATCCGCGTGAACTTGCCGATCACATGTTTAATACAGACATACGTGTCATATGCACTATACTAGTAGAGGTAATTTCAATTGATTAACTGATTTTTTTAAATGTCAAGTGAGCAGTACTGCAGCTAATATATGTATGCCAATAACTTATTTTAGCATCCTTCCCTCCCGCTATCTCTACACGCTGACTCCGTAAGCAAAACTCGTATCAAAGTCCGCGTGAGCTGAGCAGGACTTATCAACAGTCAGCAGGAGTTATTACCAAATTCTCCCAACATTTAAACGATAATTACCGTGAAAATGACAAAAGTAAATACAATTGATCAAGACCATTAGGTAGTAAACATTTCATTTTTTTTTAACATAAATCAAATTAGGAACTTTCGTGTCAGCAAAATGTACTTGAAACAATTCTTGATAACCTCTGCTGGGAATACTTTTTTTATACGTCATCATCAAAGTCATGACGTTTGTGCTTTCTAAACCAGAATGGAATTGGTAAACAAAACCGCTAATGAATATGAGTGGATCATTTAAATTTTCATTATTTTAAATCATTGTCCTTGAACTATGCTTTTTTTTTTGGTTAAACGTTCATCAAGTTACATTATAACATCCACCATTCACTGTAATAATGAATGGTATATTTGCAAATTACTTACGAACTATGTATTGAAGCGTATTTGGCCTAAAGGAGTGAATGCGGATAAATATTTTGAACTATGTGATTTTTTCCCGCGTAAATATAAATATCGAAACCTATAGATGTACCATATAGCCATGTTTATGTTTGATTTAAGGATGATAAGCATGTCGTCTGAATGCGAATATGATTAATACTGAAACATATCAGACTGCTCGACAGAATATGAAGTTTGTGACTCGTTCGCTTCGCTCACTTGACAACAAACTTCATATTCTGGCTCAACAGGCTGATATTTTCGGTATCAATCAATTCACATTCAGATAACATATACATACAATAAACTATGTATGAATAACGTGTCAATGTGATATAATTAATGATATGACGTTTTAATTGATGTTTTTCTAAATTGTATTTTACGGTCGTTACTGTGACTTGCTAAAACCTTTACGGCATATTATACGTCACCAATGACAAAGGGTAGACTCCGCTTGTCGTAATCACCAAACCCTTCCTATTCACGATTTATCAACGGGTTTGTTACAAGAGTAATACGACGGGTGCCGCTAGTGGACCAGGAACGGCTAATCCTTCTTGAACACATGAGTTTACCACCCTTTTTGTTTGTTTTTTTTTTGGGGGGGTTGCTCAGTCTGTAAGTGACATGCAGATAATTTATAGAGTGAAGCAATTTTGTATTGATATATACCACCAATAACTGCTTGTACAAAGGGTTAACAATTCAAGATCAAATGTATTTTAGAATGTCCCATTAGAGCTGAAAACAATTGTTTTCACTGGAATTAGGTTAGGGTTTTGGTGTTATGGTGCTTAACGCCACTTTCAACAACATTTCAGTTATATCGGAGTGGTCAGTTTTATTGTTAGATGACTCGAAGAAAACCACCGACCTGCCGCAAGTCACTGACAAATGTTAACACAATGTTGTATCGAGTACACCTCACCATTATCGGGATTTGAACCCACAACTTTAGTGGTGATAGGCACTGATTGCATAGGTAGTTGTAAATCCAACTACCACGCGATCACGACCACGACAAATTGGTACTTATTATATATTCTTAAAGAAGGATATACATATGAGTGGTATTTAGTTTCAAGTCTACAATAATCATCATTATGTATATGTAAACATATATATGATAAAATTGTATTCATTTTTAAAATGTGTTGTGTTTTTGTGGTTTGTTTGAAGGCTTAATTATAATGATATGAGAGGTAATGGACAATAAGAATGCTCTAATAAAGAGGAGTATTTGTATTATTTAGTCTATCTTGCTTGTCCGTGCGACTCCTGGTTGTACCTTTACATTTTATGTACAACAAATATTTCTATCTAAATATTATTTTTGAAACTAAAATAATATATACAACACTCTTTAAGCACATTTAGCTGTTCATAAACAAGACAACAATGGTTCGACTTTGTTGGATGGTTCTTATATGAGGCAGGATATGCTTACCTTTCGTAAGCACCTAGGTTTATTCCCGGTTTTTTGTTTGGGATCCTGTTGCCCATCTTATGTGTTGTGTTCTTGTTTGTCAATGTCGTCAGTTTCTATGGATTGTCTATTCTTCATTGAACCTTCGGATTTTCCTTAATGTTTATTTAAGATCAACATTATTGTGTCTATAATTATCTATCACACTTTGCAATCAACAACAATATATACAACAACAACAATTAACTTGGATATGATGTTGTGCTTTGCATTATTTCCATTGACTAACGCCATTGGTTTTGTTCTCTGATATTATACAATTATCACTCTTGTTGGAGTGTGACCCGACGGTTTGTCTCCCAGAGAAAAGTAAGGTCACCAGAGGGGAGACAAACCGTCGGTTCACACTCCAACAAGGGTGATAACTGGTATATTATATCGAATATTTTTGCATCAGACACCAAGTAATAGAATACCTGCGGCTTTGCGACAGACGCCATGTTTGTTGTCTATTGAATCAAGGGAAGTAACTATAATTGGAAACACGTGAGGCTCACGTGGGAATTTCCTTGGGATTTCCTCGCGAGCGGTGGACCTTACTATGAGACCCTACGATTAGCGGTTGACCCAATGAATGGATACATATCACGTGACAGTGTTTTATCAAATCAGATTCAAGATATTTATATGAGTATATAATATAACGTTATATTAACATCACGTGATTTTAATATAACGTTCCAATACTTACCACAGCACCCAATATTAAAATCAATGCATGTTAATATTCAAAAATGTATGTTTTATATGTTGATGTGTCAAAATATATTTTCGTTGCATCAATAAAGAAAGCTTAGATTACATAGTTATTTATTCTTTTAATCTAAAATTTGTACTGACAGAATGAAAACAACATAATATACATATGTTGTCAATATCGTTATTATATTATATTGTCATTAAATATTACATTACAATTACTGACTTGTGTTAACCCCGGAAATGTGATATTCACCTTGGCCAATGGCCTCGGTAAATGTTGTTTACCGTGTTCATAAATCATTATTGCAATTATAATCTCATCAAGTCAATATTTGGATAATTGCATTGGCTTACACCTTTTAGACACAATATTATTGTTTATTGCCTTAGAAATAGTTTACTTAAGCAACGAAAAACAAACTACATTGTAGATATTTAAAAAAAATACGTTCTCCATGTCTACCCCCCCTTTTTTTTTACCCCCGGCGTTAAATTGGTTCATTGTAAAATAAAAGTTTTCTATGTAGAGTTTTGTTTGACCATTTCTTGTGTTTGGCCTTCTTTCTCCTGGCAATTGTACTCTCTGTTCTTCGAATTATGGCCTCTGGCTACCTCTTTCATATGTCAAATATTACTTGCGTGGAATATTCAGACAATGGAGGCTAAGTAATTATATTTAAATTTAGTTCATTCTAGAGACATTCGGGGCACGGCAATCCATGAGATGACTAACATAAAACAGTTCTAAGAGATAACCTTAGACGGTGTGTTATCGAGATGTGTACAGTTTTCATGTTATTATTTCCACAATTCCCTTCTAATCATATTTGAAAGCAAGTTTCTTTTCAATCCAGACACCAAATGGCTGAAATATTGTTTACAGTAGCGTTAAACGCAATAACGCTTTTCTATTCTTCCTCAATAATAATGTTGATAATGATACACGTTTTTAAAATGCGTTTTTTGTCATGGCGAGGTGTACTCGATACAACATTATGTGATACATATTACAATGTATTAATAAACAATATTCAGAGAAATAGTATGTAATCTTTATCAAACTAATAACGACATGGTGCCAGATGCGTATTTTGGTAAAACAGTATCAGATATACTAAATTCTCAACGTGCATTTTATCAGGATATCAATCGCATGTTAATGTTAATATACTATGAACATTATCTACAAGGAAGCCATTTTAAGATGATATACTATATATTTTATGGTATACTTCCCTCTTCATTGTTTAAAGTATTAATCTTTTTACTTTATCTTGTTTTTAACATTTAAATACGATGTCACAGCAAATTATTTATATCTCGTGATAGAATCGAGTCGAATTCCATTAGAAATTAGAGAGATATTTCATGCCTTTCTCCTTCTGTCAGATTCATGAAACTTAACGTTTGTCAATATAAAACGCGATTATATTTGTTTGAAATTTAAATCTGGATTTATTTATCAATATTTTGAAGGCGTACATATTATACATTTACTCTGATATGATATGGTTTCATAAAATAAAATAATCATTTAACATCGGTATAATCAAATATATGTCAAATCAATAGATAATCAGTTCTCATGTTTCCATTGCCGTAGTCACGACCCCGTTCCTCATTGGTCGTTCATTACTGATCACGAGTACAAACGACAGGTGCCACTAGTGGAACAGGAACAACTTACATTCTCTGGAACACCTTTCGTTTTTACTCCCATTTGTTTTATAAGGAGTTCATGTTTTATTTATGCTATGTGTAATTATTTATGTACACAGGTGTCCAACACCAATTTAATATCACAAGATGTTCGTGCTATTAAACAAAAACACGACAGTGCCACGAGTGGAACGGGAACTGCTTACCCGTCCGGAACACTCGAGTTTGTAAAACAATTCTCGCTTCGTTTTTAGTCCATTTTGTTGGATAAGGAGTTCGTGTTTAATTTATGCTATGAATATTTATATATGTACTCAGGTGTCCAACACATTTCCATATCACATGATATTAGTGTTGTTTAACAAACACGACTAGGCCACTAGTGCTCCAGGAACTGCCGATAGTTCCGGATTACATAAGTTACCACTCGGGTTTTATTGGGGTTCTTGTTGTTCAAAGCTTCATTTATCTATGTGGTATTTTGTTGATCACTGTCTTTTTATTCTTGGTATCTTTTGGCAATTGCACTGTCTGTCTGTCGTCGAGTTATGGCTTTTGATTGTCCCTTTTGGTATCCTCAAATGTTTACCTATTATACATTATCAAGCTAATAGACTGTGCTGTCAATGTTACGGAAGATATACTGACCAAAAGACAATCTAATTTCAACACACAGCCCCAGGAGTTGAAACATAACCGATATTTTCTATTTCCGAGGTACATCCCTTTCTACAGGATGGTATGCAGGTTATGTATTAAATATGCAACCCGACCACAGGACGACTCTTAAATGAGGATTATTGTGTTTAACACCACTTGCAACAATATTTCAGTTATATCGTGACGGTGAGTTTTATTGGTGGAGGAAACCGTAGTAGCCGGTGAAAATCACCGACTTGCCGCATGTCACTGACAAACTTTATCACATAAGGTTATATGGAGTACACCTCGCCATGTACGGGATTCGAACTCACATGAGTACTTTATGCTTAGGAGATGAGAAAAACTTGCTATGAGTGGTCGTTGGTGGGCTATTACAAAACAAATCACACATAGTGTGGCTACTCGTATCCTGGATATTTCAGTCAAAGATACGTGTACGCCACACGGACTAAAATTATCATCTATTTATGACCAACTTAACTACAATGGTATTTAAATCAAGAGAGTCTTCAATGAAAACATATATTGCCACTAGTGGAGCAGCAACTGCTTAGCCTTCCGGAGCACCTCAATTCACCCCAGCTTTTAGTGGGATCTTTGGCATCTTCAAACTCTTCCTGCAGTATGTTTTGTCAAAGGGCTTTTAATCTCTATGAATTGTGCTCATTTGTACAAACTCAGAAAAACATAAATCATGAAGAGTAAAATGAAATTATACGGGTATGGGAAATAATATTCGCATGCTAGGTAACCATCAAATGTTCGAGGACTTTATTTTTCTTTGTTTGGAACATTATTGATTTTATTATCTTTATATAGGATTTTAAATTTTTTGTTTTCTTGAATTCCTTCTGCAAACATCCCTGCTGTAATCTTTATGAGAACGGTCTAACAAACATTCCTGCTGTAGATCTTTATGAGAACGGTATAACAAACATCCCTGCTGTAGATCTTTATGAGAACGGTATAACAAACATCCCTGCTGTAGATCTTTATGAGAACGGTCTAACAAACATTCCTGCTGTAGATCTTTATGAGAACGGTCTAACAAACATTCCTGCTGTAGATCTTTATGAGAACGGTATAACAAACATCCCTGCTGTAGATCTTTATGATAACGGTCTAACAAACAGTCCCATATATTAAATGTAAGTGAACGGTATTTCCATCAACGTCAATATTGTTATTTGACAAATATCGTCCCTATATTTTATCCTCCATAAACGTGTGTCTCTGCGAATACACAACTAAATTTTGAAGACAGCAGTAATTTTCTTTCCATAACAGAATAAGCATTGTATTCTTGTCCTAATTTCACATGGGGTGGTAAACATTTGAAATGATTTGAATATAAATTTATCAGTACCGTCCAAAGAAAAATATTTATTTCATATTCAGGACAATACATTAAAAATAATTACCGGTAGCCATATATTTATATTGTTTTTACCACGGGTTGGCACTTTATGGCGAATATTTTACCACGAGCGATAGCGAGGGGTAAAATGAAGGCATAAAGTGACAACCCGTGGTAAAAACAATATAAATATATGGCTACCGGTAATTATTTCGATTCTAATAGGACAATTACGGAACATTTTCAAATCGAAACGGTCTAGGTCATCCAGTGTTTTTGGTTGTTCCTTCAATTGACCCGATTGAAATGTTACAATAATATTCATTTTTTTCCAAAGATGTTTGAAATGACAACCGAAAAGGTGTTTCAATGCCGATGGTAAATATGTTTTGAGATTACTAAATGTTGTCATTCATGAACATTAATTCAAAAGAAAGGGAAGATACTGCAAATTCCACTCTGACAAGGAGGCGTACACGAAGCCAAAAAACGTCAGGATCTTTATGTTCTAAACTGGAAGTCTTCATATGACGTCATGTTTGTTTATATACCAAAATCATGAGCAATATTTCGCGGAATTTTAAGTTGTGCGATTCTTAGACCCAGGGATATGCAATAATACTATATGTTATTCTGGATCTTCGCAAGGGATACGGGTTTATAATACCTGTCTGTTTTCTATATCGCCTGAGCCGATTTCCAATACACGAATGTTTATTTATTTTGTGTATTGCATACTTATCATTGTGCATCTTTTACAAGGGAGTGTCATGAAACAGCCGCTTTACAAGCACAGATCACGTCTATGACGTAATCGGTCATAGATAAATATTATTTTTACCACGGGTTTGGACTCAAAACGTTTGAAGGACGTCATATTAGAATTTTCAATAAAACATATCGTTTCGATTTATTAATAAAATGTGTCTGTCGTAAGATAGTTGTTTGTACACTATACAGTATGTTGTGCGGAAATGAGTCATTCATATATTTTATATTTAGCTGATTAAATGATATCTGTTTGTAATATATACTAGGTAATTTTCTTATCTTTAGTGACATGAGCTATGCAAACAGTAGATATTATCTGTTTAGGTAGTCAGTAAATAATCACAATCATCAAATAATAAAAGTGTTAAGATACCAAAGGGGTAAAGGGTAGCCGTAAACCGAAGAACAGAAAATACAATGACCATCCCTAGTGACCGTCAATCGTTATTTAGAGTCAGTAAATCGTTGAAGGGTGGGCGCTCCAGCGGGAATCCGTCAACTATTTACTTACCGTCTAAATAACCATAGTCGGTCACGGGAGCTTATAACATTTTTGTACGATGTTGCTGATCTATAACTTGAAACAGTAACTAAGTTTTTTCCACGAACTATGTTTGACGGACTTTCTTGGAAGTTCTAAGGCTAAAGACGTAATGGTCAATACACAAAATTAAGCACCGCCCACTGACCTTCTGTAATTTTCCGTCTGCATCGTTTCGTAACTGCACGTTATTTTAAAAGAAAATATAAATCATCATCTTTCTTGCAGTTGTGTTTAATTATGCTAAATCAAAATACACACATATATATAGAGAAAGCCTGGTCAAATACGTCGTCTCAGTTATCGATTACAATATTTCTTTATTTCGGACAGCGTCAAGGTTAAATTATGCAATAATAGATTACACAATGCTACAGTCTGCTGCTATCGTTATTTTTAGGAATGGAATTTTCCACTGGCCAGTAAAGCGTATTAATCTTATTCTTTAGATTTCCATATATGGCTCTGCCTTCATCGTTATTTTTAGGAATGATGTTATCCAATCACAGGTCGTCAAATAAATGCAACATCGTACAATATCTTTTTAGGTAGTCAGTAAATAATCACAATCATCAAATAATAAAAGTTTTAAGATACCAAATGGGTAAAGAGTAGCCGTAAAGCGAAGAACAGAAAATACAATGACCAAAAGATTATATACTAAATATGTAACATGACCACAGGACGAGTTCTAAAGAGAGTTTGAAAATACCAAAGGTAATTAGAATCCGCAAATCGAAGAAGGACAGACACAGAGTTCGCGAAATTGCATATGGGCTTGGTGGTCCTAGTTAAAATAATGTCAGTCCTCATTAATTTCCTATTGCAAAATACCAATCTTGTCTGTCCTTGTCCAAATTTTGCTGGTCATATCTGACAAGACTGACATTTCGCGAACTCTGCAGACAACACAATGGCCAAAAGAAAAAGTACAAACAATGATATACAAAACACAACATAGAAATCTAAAGATTGAGCAACACGAATCCCACGAAAGACCGAGGGTGAACTCGCGTGCTTTTAAATCTTGCATGTTGTTGATAATCATTGTCTATCTGGAGGACATCTGTTGGTCCCTAGATCTGGTTCATCTCCGCCACGGTTTTGTGTATGTCGTCGCCTACATTTTTTTTTAGGCATTTGCCTTCATCTACTTCGTGTATTAAGCTAATCATGTTGGTTCGGAAAGGTTGTCGATTTGAGTAAGTGATCGAACCAGAGACTTTACCATTTTTGCATATTTCTGTTTTTGGTTTTCATATGTCCATTTCTATATTTAAGCTACATCTAGGGAGAGGTGTTAATGTGTTACATGTACACTAAAGACACTAAAGACATTGACTATGTTTATTCAATCATGACCTAATAAAACTAAAACATACATATCTAATTGATTGTGGACGACGTGTTTCTGGGTCAACCTTCATCAGGTATGAACATCGTCAAAATATTCGAAAGCTAAATAAAAAAAATAAAAAAATCGGGATCATGAAACCCAAATGGTGAAAACCGGAGAATCAACATCGGCTAGTTACCAACCTTAGTTTTAATAATAATTACATCGTCTTGAGAACTGTAAATTAATCTATAAAGCAAATGTGAACGAGAGTTCATTAATTCGATTAATAATTAATTAATAACAGTCTTGAAATTATTGATGTAAAATGCCACTTTCAAAAATGATTCAGTTATATTGGGGTGGACGCTTGTTGGGTTGTGTTGAACAGGAGTAATAAACAATATTTCGCAAGCCACTGACAATCTTTCTCAATTGTATATACTAATATACAATTTACAAAACAAATGCAGCGTATGAAAGTAAGATACCAACACTTGTTTTCAATACCACAATTGTTAACAATCATTAGATTATCATATAGTATTTAAACAATGTAAATAGATATACGTCTTAAATATATTTTGAAATCCAAAATGGAAGAAAGAATATTTTAAATCTATTTTGGACAATCGAAAGATGCATAAAACATATTCTTTTATTATCAGTTATAGGTTTTAAGAACTAATCAATCAATGGCCTGTTTGTTCTGTAGGGCCGGTAACGGAAATAATTTGTTATTTCAAGCGTGATATTAATGTGTGTAACAAGCCGACATTGAGGCGGCTTTAACAATGTTTATTTTATATCTGTAGTCATGTATTGATTTTAGTTATCTAGGTCAGCCCACAGCCAGTTGTCGGCCATTACGTATTTATAGTATTTTCATAATTATCTTATTAGAATTAAGACAGTAAGTTGAAATTGATTTACAATAAATTACTACTGTAGTTGAGGTATTAATTAGTATATACATATAGATAATACATGCAGGTATTACCTCAATTAATTCGATTGATTTGCCGAGTCAGATTACAAATTCTCCCAACGTACATTGTAACTTTTGGCAGTGTCTAGATAACCAATCTGTGTTTATAGTTTATTTCTGACAAGCAGATGTTCATTACAGAACATTTATAACACAAAGAAACACACGACTCTTAATAACTTCAATTGACGTACGTTACACAAAAAAACTATTTAAAGATTGAGTTCATTATTTTGACAAAATAATTTGATATTTCGTAGAACATTCAAAGATGTAAATAGACACTTAGATAGACTATATAAATATCTTAACTTGTTGTATCATAGTTTTATATCGTTGATAAGTATTAAGTTACTTGTTTGTTTTGTATTTGTATGACCTTGAAATAAATATGATACACACAGCTAGGGAACATTATCTTTACCCTGTGCGTGCGTAACTATAAGCAAGAATGCAAGCCATGAATACATTACATTAGGTCTTAGTAATAGGTAATATTATTGACAATATGAGTAAAATACATAATAATTATATTATTAAATACGTGAAAGAATTGTAAAACTTTCATTTCAAGAAGTATATATCTCTTGTATATGGCTACATTGTATTGTCTGCCCTTCTTTGATTTACAGCTTCAAACTTTTCTTTTTTTACCCTACTCTTTATGATACGATACATAATACATTTCAAGAATATTAAACGAAACAGATGTTTGTTGTCAATAAATTGAGTGATTACAAACAATAAAATGTGAGTTAATAGAAATGAAATAATCAAGATTTTAAATATGCATATTTAATCTTTTCAAAGTTTAACACAAATTAAATTAATAAGTTCAATATTCTGGCGGTTTTCCGTTTACTCTATACTGTGTTACACTTTTGTGTGTTTTTGTATGGTGCGATTAAATATAAATATTGATTTATTGAGGTACACAAAGAAAGACAACAAGTACAAGACAACACACGTGTCGTCAGTTAGAACACGATGCGTAATTGATAAAAACCAGAAACATTTGACAGATGGATATTTATTTCTGGAATTATAAAAGGACCAGCTGTTTGTTTTTTTTTATGTCTAAATGTAGTCTTGAAACGTAGGACAAACACACGGAACCCAAGACAAATGATACTTTTAATTAAAAAACTAGATACAATAAAACAAACAGAAATGCAAAACATATGGACATCCCACCAGTAAAATATTCTTAAAATGTAAATGGATTTAGTCGCATTTACTCAAATATTTAACGATGCTGCGTGTTCATGTCTTTAAATAAGATCTAATTTAGCAACCATGTAATGTTTGTGTGTGTATCTTTTAATAATGTCGTTCTTCCGAGAACTAATTAGTTCCAATTAATAACGGCAATAATATGTAAGTAAAAGTTTGAGTATACTAAAGGAGTAATCAGAGGATAAGACAATACAATAGCCAAAAAGAAAAAGAAGAAATGGAAAAACAACGATCTACAAAACACTACACAGAAAACTAAAGATTAAGCAACACGAACCTACTATTTTTTTACCTAAAATGTTATAAGACGTTATGCTCACATCTACAGCAAAACATTATACGTAAAAGTTTGAAGATATCAAAGGAGTAATAATCAGAAGCCGTTAATCGAAGGATTAGACAATACAATAGCCAAAAAAGAGAAAAGGACAAGCAACGATCTGCAAAAAACTACACATGAAATTTAAGATTAAGCAACACGAATCGACTATACTTTTTTTTACCAGACAATAAAATAGCCAAAAAAAAAAGAGAAAAGGAAAAACAACGATCTACAAAACATTACACAGAAAGCTAAAGATCGAGCAACATGAACCCCACAAAAAACCGGTGTTGAATTCGGATGCTCCGGAATTATAAGCTGTTCCTGCTCTACTAGTTGCACCCGTCGGGTTACTTTTGTTATAATCTCGGTGATAAGTCATGGTTGAGGAAAGGACCGGATTGTGATTACGTTGGAATGTATCCTTGATCATTTGTGACACAGATACTCTGTAACAGTTAACAAAGTCCTGGTGGCGACCGTAAAACTTCAGACAATAACATGAACCTCTCCTCTAACTCATCTTAAAGTTTAAAACGCAGACAAATACAACGGACATTTATGGTTAAACCCTATTGATAACTCTGATTTATATAGATATGAATACGATTGTACCAGTTATTGGACAAACCGTGACATAGAAGACATATCCTTTCCGAATAGGTTATGGTCGTTGACACAAATTTGAATTAAAAACACAAACACACTTAATGGGTCAATGAACATTCATGCAATATTTATCGTCAAAGATCCAAATGTTGCAAACAGTTTTCGTCTTACCTTCTTTACAAATATGTTGTTGTCCCTGCAGACAAGGCCCCTAACAATAACGTTTTTCCATGTAAATAAACGCTACAGAATACCGAAGGGGCAATCAAAAATGGACAATCCAGAGAAACTGGCTACACAGGTCACATAAGATGAAGAAAAACAAAACACAATATGTGTTAGCATCACTATACGCAAACAAACTCAAATAACGTAAATAAGACATGAGCACATCTACAAACCACTGGAGGTAAAGACGAACCGAACATCGTTTTTATGCGGAAATCGTAAGACAATCACATTACATAGATTGCTTGGCAACCTAAAATATACCCCAAGACACTTACCATATAGGAAATCCAGACAAGTCAAATGCCTGTTATGTATTCCTTTAAAATTTCACCAAAATACAAAGAACCGGATCTCCATTCACTCTACTGGATACCTAAATGTCATATGTCTTTAGAAACAGCGCTTTATCGATTGGATTGCCAAACCAGCAGTACAAACAGTGCGTAAGAGTTACTGTAACACTAGCTAAACCTTGGGTGATGTGCACGAGATGTGGACTGTGAAAAATTTAAAATGCATGCAATCAAGGTTCCGTCGATCATGCAATAGTATTAAAACATTTTAATTCTCTTCCCTTCTTCTGTTTACGATTTCTGAATACACCTTTGGTACATTCAAACATTTCGTCAAGGGGCTCCTAATGTGTACTGTTTGTCCGTTGCAAGGCAGAATGTTTCTACTCTTTCCATTACTTGTAGTAATCAAAAGATCTATCAGTAGGCCAATACCATTCCCCTGGAATATGTATGTGCAATATCGCAATTATTGGTTCAAGAATCTCATATAGGCTACTGGAACATGTTCTCTAATATAAAGGGCCCGGATGGCCCAATGAGTTAGGTAGTTGGATTACCTAACAACTCATACAAGCCTATCACCAATACGGCGTGGGTTCGCACCCGGCTTTTTAAATTACAAAAAGGGTGCACTCGACTCGCAACCGATAAAGTTTACCAGTTGCTTGCCCATGGTCGGTGGTTCTCTCCGGCTTCTTACACCACTAAAACTGATCACCATGATATAGCTGAAATGTTGCTGAAAGTGGCATTAAGCACCAAAAATCTAATAAAATCTAATATAAAACAATATATTTAGGCCGTTGTTCTTCAATGAAAAAAAGTTGTGTAGTCAGTATATGACCTATAGGCCAACGTGTAAAAAGTAATCGCTCCCTACGGCTTGTATCGTAGGACAAAGAAATTGTTTGCCAACTATGGGCTGAGCTGTGCATATTGTTATTATTTTGTTGCCTGCCAATGTTCAATACAGAAGGCTTCAAGTCCATATAAGACTAAACAACTAGTTATTGTGATTCCATTGATTGCTGGTCAGCGACTGTTTTTCTGTAGGTACATATGTGACAAGAAAGTGAGATGGAAGTAATTTCCTTCTCAATAACTACAAAGTCACTGTATGTTTTCATGATTTTAAGTAAATCAAATTGCCAACAAACACGCAAGATAACCTGAACATATCATCAATTGAGATCTATCATATGAAGAAACAACTTTGAAAGCAAGCAGTATGGCTGTCTTTAGCATCTGTGGTAAAACTGAAACTTGCATCTGGAAAATGAATCGATACAAATTGTTGCCAGCTGAATGACAATGACAACCGCATATGCAATTTACCCCCATGTTACACTATGTGCAACGATCGCAGCCATTTTAGACATGCACGAGAAAGATAAATTCGGCAAAGAACGATTGGGTGATATTCAGTATTTTAAACATTTTTTAATATATTATGTTTAAATAATTCTATTTTACATAGTTTTCATGGCGGAGGCCATCCCGGTTTTCAAACATATATTGTGGAACAACAATAAAACACTTACCATGTTTGTGTTAGTGTGCGATCTGTTTGAGTTGAGGTATTGTATTGCTTGTTTATATTCGTATTGCAGTTAGTTCAATAAAGGTGGGTTGGGATTCAAGTAACATGCTTAACTCCGCCACAAGTTCGTGCTCTTTCTAAACCTGGATTCACATTGGTCTTCGATGACGTGAGGCGAGGGATTGCTGTTCGTTTTGTTCATATTAGTGGAATTCTAGACCATCACTGATTAATGTTTCTATTCATAAGGATAATAGACTTGCCATCACGTCCATCACCAATTCCATATTTACCTGATCGATGAGACTACGTCTCGAGGATATATGAAGTGGGGGAAAAAACCATTGTGACCAAACTGAAATCATAGCTTTTTTATACTAGTACCACTATCACTGTCGTCAAAGAGCTCCGGTCGGAATTGTTCTGTCATCTTCTGGTACAAGTCAATTAGGCATGTTTGACATACAGGCGACGATAAAATGTAAGTATTATGATCATATAGTTTTATTATATCTTGAATCCAGAAGATGTCGTTATCGGTCGATTATTTTTGCTTGTTTTTACCTATGTTTCTGTGGTCAACTTAATAGATTACTCAGATATAGATAAAATGATGAACATAAACAATGAAAAATGCTAATAATGAGATTGACATCATCAAATAAAGCAAAAAAAAGTAGTCTATATGTGTAATTAAAGTACACAAACCCTTTGTAATGCTTATATACATGATAGTTTGCACTGGCGTGCCACCATGAATAGTTTTAGACTTGCTACAGTAAAAAACACGATGCTTATTTACGTACATTCGTTCCGGTTCTGTCAGCCACTACTTTCTGGTTGGGTCCCAAATATCACAATTATGTTTCCTTTTTGTAATTTATTTTAGGTTCATTATAACACTTGTCAAGGATATGTTCGACTTGCAAATTGATAAAAAGAAAAAACAAAAAATTTTCTTCAATGAATAAAAGTTGTGAAAAAAAACCAACAGCACATAGTCAAAATATTTTACATGTGGATGTTTTGTATAACATTAAAAGAAAGAAATACCAAACGGTTTGTGCAGAATTGGCATTCGCCAAGTCACCTTCGACAGAATGGTCATGATTTTGTATAGAACTTATAATTCGTTTTCTTTATTTGCTGTGCAGTTAGATTATTGCAATATTCAAAAAGTGTTTGAACAAAAGTAGGAACTCTCATAATGTTTATATAGATATCAAGTAACTCTTATTGTTTTGGATTAATTTTTGTTTTCAAATAATATATTGAAAGACAATAAGAAATTTTGATTAAAAAAATAATAAAAAGAAAATAAAAATAGGGAACTACATCGGTAGCGTAATGGTTAGCGTGCTCGCCTCGAGTGTGATAGATTGTGGGTACGAACTGCGGTCTTGTCAAACAAAATAATATAAAATTGGTATTTTTAGCTTTTCCGCTAAGAACGCAGCATTAAGGAGAAAGAGCAGACTGGTTGGCTCGGAATCAGAATAATGTGTCCGAGTGGAGCGACATATCTACCCAATGACTGTTGTTAGCTCACCTTGCCAAAGGCAATGTGAGCTTTTATCATCACTCCGTCGTTTTTCGTTCGTCGTCCATTAACTATTCACATTTTAATCTTCTCCTCTGAAACGCCTCAACCGAATGAAGTGAAACTTAGTAGGAAGCATCTATGGAAGGTCCTCTGTAACGATTACTCATTTCGCCCCGATCCGTTAAGGGCTGTTTCATAAAAAATGGCTCCAACATGTGAAAAAAATGTCAAAATTAAACTCACTCCTAAAAACTTTCTGCTGATAATTTTCAATGTTGTATACATTGAGGTAAATGAAACAAGAAAGAAACTATGAACAGATCAGCAATACATTTTTAAGAACCTTTTATTGAACACAAATTGGCATAAAAACCATGTAAAACACATACTTATTCTATATCAGTTAAACAATCTTTAGTCTCAATTATTTTGTATAATGATTTCTCAAACAATGCAACTGATATAAATGACCTTTTGTGCAAAATATTGGGTTATTGGTAGTTGTAGTTTTTCTTAAAAGCTATTTTTTATGAAAAATTCTCAATATATTTGTCCAATCTACCTGATAAAGTTTTTATTATCAAAATAATAATGAATATTTTTACAGCAAAATTTTCAAACTTTATAGATAAGTAGCCATTTGTAAAAAATAATAACATTGATTCTTTGAACGATCGCAAAATAATTGGTTGTAGAAAAAACATTTTGTCTATTTTTGTTGCACTCCTGACATTTTATAAATTTATAAGAAAGAAAAAAAAAAGAAGAAAATATTATATTTTAAAATGCCAACATTGAACAGTGATGTTACTGTTAACTCATACAATAATTTTTATCTGTTTTCAATGAAATATTTGTACAGAAATGACAGTATTTGGAAATTTGTAACAATTTTTTGCCATACCACTTCTTTAATACCCAGTTTTAGCAGCAATATTTTTAATTATGTACATTTGAAAATTTGTATTATACCACTCTAATATATTAGATAAATCATAAATAAATAATTAGAATATTTTTATAGGCTAGAAAAGGCAATTTATTATAAATTATCATTATTTTATCAATGGTACTATTTTGTCAGGATATATTATATTGCTATCAAGAAAAAGAAGAGTTATTAACTTAAAAACAATTCACAGGGGAAAAAATCAGTTGGTGTTCTTTCAAGCATTCGCTTTACCAAGTTTTAATGATAATTGTTTCTTAAAGTAATATTTTTCTAGTTATTTGTAACTTGTTTACAGCCATATTTCTCGAAAATTCCAACTTATTTTTGAAATATACTATACAAAAACATTTAAAACATGCATTAATCTAAATTAATATTGAAAATAGATGTTTAATGTACAATTACAAGTATTTTTTGGATACTTAGAAAAATTAATAATATCAAATTTCAATGATTTTTAAATATTTATGTCAGGAGTGCAACATTTACATGGTTAACCATAAATTATCTATAAGAAAATAGATAAATGCATTTATCATAAACTTTATCAAGTCAATTAATCTCCAATAGCTAATGAACATAGAAAACATATTCCCTGGTCAGAGAATGTCTCTAGTATTAATACCTAATATATATTAAAGCATGAAACCATTTAAAATGAACAAAAATGCTTTATTACATAAAATTAAAAGCACATAAAATGCTATTGGCACTTTTAATTTTTTTCAAACATTATTCTAAACTTGACAGAATCTCATTTTATTTAAATCATCCATATAAAAAGCTATAATTTAGACTGTGTAGAAGATCACTTAAAACTAGTAGCACTCCTGACATGAATCAAATGCTTCTGTGAGAGATATTTTATGTATCTCAAACAGGTAAATGGGTTTTATCTGTTCTCTTGATCAATCTCTGTTGAAATAGAAAGACAAATGTGATTTTAGTTACATTTAAAAGAAAATATGTCTAAGAAAATATAAAATGTTGCACTCCTGACATTTGAGGGTGCTGCCTTTAATGTGACATTCTTGGCCTTACTACTGATTTTAGTGTATCCTTTAACTATGGTTTTGAAGCAGCAATGATGTATTAAGATTTATTTATACCCCATATCTTCGAAAACTAAAAGACAACATTTCTACAATGTAATTTAGGAAAACTTGCATAAATGTTTGTTGCACTCCTGACTAGGTACATCTTTTTTACAAAGCCATATTTTTATGCAATAATAAATGTGAAGCATGTTCTATTGCTATCTTAAAGTATGTCAACATATCAAAGTTTGTGATGAAATAGATTTTGATAACATATTGTTTGATTTAGCACTGTGGTAGGTTGTTGAAAACTAAGGATTTTTTTAGTGTCACAAAAAAGGGTTGCACTCCTGACAATTTTGACATGTTTTTTTGACATTTTTTGTTGTTGTTCTAGATATGTTAAAAATTGTTTTGCAGTAACAAACACCAAATCATTACAGATCTTTTGAATTATTTAGATCCAATAAAATCATAAAAATGAGTAAATTAGACAGCTATAGCAGTAGGAGCCATTTTTTTTTAAAACTACCCTTAACAAACATGGTCGCCACAAGCGATTCTTGCAATCGTAACTACTCGGCCATTCTCGCTACCCTACAAATAACCTCGTACGTAGATAGTACAAATTCTTCTCAAATTGTTTGCAGGAAGTTAAGTTAAGCTAAGCCGCACAAATATATAGTCCACGAAAATCCAATAAGGAAGACATACTAAGTAAAATCTAATCATGCAAAACTAATTAAAACTTTAACTTTAATCCATGAAAATAATTGAAATATAGAAAATTGTTTAAAATATAACTTTACCAAACTCTCATGTAACTGACATGTGAAAAGTAGTGCGATTTATACGCCTAATGCATACGAGGTTATTTGTAGGGTAGCGAGAATGGCCGAGTAGTTACGATTGGCTATTCTTGTTTCTGATTGGCAGATCTAAAAAATATCTTCTCCTCTAAAAGTTCTGAGCCAAATGAACCGAAACTTGGCATGAAGCAACTATGGAAGGTCTTCTATAAAGATTGCTCATTTCATCCCGGTCCGTTAACAAACATGGTCTCCACAGATAATTCTTGTTTCTAATTGGCCGATTTTATAAAAAATCTTCTCTTCTCAAACTGCTTAGCCAAATGAACCGAAACTTGGTAGGAAGCAACTATGGAAGGTCTTCTATAAAGATTGCACATTTGATCCCGATCCGTTGACAAACACGGTCGCCACAGACAATTCTTGTTTCTGATTGGCCGATTTCTAACAATCTTCTTCTCTGAAACTGCTTAGCCAAATGAGCCGAACTTTGGTGGGAAGCACCTATAGAAGGTTCTGTCTGTATTAAGTTTCCTCAAAGCAGAATGAAAGGTGAACGACATGTCTGAGCCTCTAATTTCAGTGAGCAAAGCACGAACATTTGTCGTATCACAACTTGTAACGAACGTTGCATTAATCGAGTACACCTAACATTTTCTTTGTATACCAACTGTCAAAATCGTCCGTGCGGAAAGGAATTCAATACTGCAGCCTTTGTTAATTTGCTTATCTGTAATGTTAATGTAACCATTATACTGTGAAGAAACCTAAATATCGTATTCATGAAGTTATTTCAACAGAGTGACGTACTTCGTTATCAACGAGTATAAAAATTAAAATATTGCGTTATGAAAAGAATCTCCCACTACTCAATTGATGCGCCTGGACAACTACTTAAAGTGAGTGTAGCGTATTGAGCACCAATCGTGATGTCAGTGCCACAAAAAGCATTAAAAAAATCAAGTGTTCGCGACAGTAGCAATTTAACATAGAAATAACGTTTTTTTTTTATTGTTCAAAGTAGTTGAAATTAGCAGCCATGGCGAATATTCATACTATGGATCAGTATTTATCGCCTTTGAGATATTTCCTAATCATAGCTATTGTTAAATTGCAATATAATGCTCAATTACAATACGATCAGTGGTATTTACATACTGACAAATAAGGGTAATAACAAAATTACCGAACTCCGAACAATCTTACAAAGGAAAGTCAAAACTCATAATTATATAAACAGACAAAATCAGTCAACAACCGGAAAACTGTGAAAACCGTAATGACCCTGACTTGGTACAGGCATTTCTAAAGAAATGGTGGGTTGAATCAGATTTCAAGGCGCCAATCCTCCCGCTCTCATTACGGTTCAAAGGTTCCGGCTGTCACTATAAATATAATTTCAATCGTTTGAAGAATGAATTAGATTGAAATTGATTTCTTTTACTTATCTGCCCATAGAGGCGCTTCTTTTTCCCGCCTCATGAGCTGTCGAGTGTGACGTGTCATTCAGCACGATAGGGCCAGCTCGAAGTCGTGTTTTCAGATATAAAAAATAATTTTTAGTGATTACTTGTTTGTTTTTCATCTTGCGTGTGGAGGTTTTTGATAAGCAGTTTTGCTTTTTGTTTACTTATATAGTGACATTTTTGCCATTTTTTCATCGTGACATTTATGTTATAAATACATTTGTTTGTACTTACTGATTAAAGAGCACTCGGCACTGTCGTGTGGATATGCAATTTGAATTGTTTTTTAGTATTTATTTCTATAAATGACATGTTTGTATCACTTGTTGTGTGATGGGTCGCATTTGGATAATGCGACAAATATGTGTCATTTTGGTCTGTCATGAATATGTTTGGGTAGAAGAACAGTATTTAAATACAGGAACAAAATAGGTAAAATAGTTGTCAAAGCAGTACCATATTCGGTGACGTAAATGTCAAAAATATTTTTACGTCACACATTGATAAAAAAAATATCCTTGACATTATGTGAAAATGCATCGCTTATAATCGTTTCTGCAGAGACGGAATATATTTCGACAAGATCTTGGTATCGGAATATACTTTTTAAGAGATCGAATAAGGCGAATCTTTTTATAGCCCTGGTCCAGTAGCCTGTTTCTCATTTATAAATGACCCAACCGGTTTGTATACATGTTTACAATTTGACCAAGCCGGATTTCAAAAACATCTGTTGACATCATGTTTTAGGGTATAACTAGTTACTAATTGTCTTTTCATCAACAAAATAGTATTTTTAAGTAAAATCAATCATTCATCAATATTTTTTTTCTTTTTGAGCAACATTTAATTCATTCGTAAATGCAAGATATAGCGATATTTCAGTTGATTGTAATGATTTTGAAGCCGGATTCCTTATAACTTATAGAAAAATCTAATTTTACACTGCAAAAATAAATGATATTTGGACAAAAAATGAAATTAATAATAATAACAATCATAAAGCATCATAATTCAAAACATTATATACACAGTATATTTATAAATACTTACGATAATTATCCGTGTCTGCTTTAAAAACATCCCGGATGTTGACCAAACATTTTCAATCGGAGCTCTTTGACGACAGTGACTATGGCATATAGAAGAATTATAATTGGACATTTGGTCACACAAGATAGGATTCATTAGGCAATACCTACCAAATTATTGTGTTCTCGGGTAATCTAATTAAAATTAAACATTTGTTGCATCTTTTATATGTTTTGGCAATGCACTAAAAACTAACAACATTCCGTTGGGTTCATGTCAGGTAAACTTTCATTCATCTTTCACCGTAATCTCATATTCAAAACAATTAAACATACTGACTGTTAGGACAACACCTCTTGACATGTTCTCGGTTTTATACCTAAAGTTTAGTAGGCTCATCCCTGATTGGTCGGTTGAAAATACATTGTATAAATTCTATAAATATGATTGATTGATTGTTGTTTAACGTCCAGCGAGCAATTTTGCAGCTATATTCAGGACGAGAACATTTAAAAATGTAAACGCCACGGGACTCGAAACAAGGAAAGATGATGGGTAGGAACGGATAATTTTGCCAGTGCAACAGGTCTCTTATGGACCACTCATCATGAGCATATTGCTCATAATGAGCTGTTACACTGGGTTCTTTAACGTGCGGAGAGGGTGGCAATCTCTCAACACGGGACCTCGGTTTTATTTACGTCTCATCCGCAGGACGGGTTGGTTGTGAATTTTTACATCCCGCACAACCGACGGACGCCCCTTCAAGCCGAAGAAGCTCTCGGTCCCATTTCTATACCCCGGGGTTGACCCCCTTTTAGAGGACTAGTGCCTCTAGGGCGGAGAAACCTGGTGCCTATTCTACCCCCGGCACACCCTCCATGAGGGGGGTTGCACAAATAAAAGAAATATTAAAAAGATAAAAACCATACATCTAGAACATGTTATATAACTATATTTTTGTATATAAATCAATTTCTTTTAAAAATTGCAAAATTGTGTCGCCTGCGATATTTGTAAATAAATTAGATAAACTGTTGGCATTGTAGAATGTCTGCCGAACATCGGCAACATCCACACAAATCAATCAAGACATGTTTTAATGAAAAATTAGAATTACACGGAACACATTCCGGTCGTTCCTCGTTATTTAACAAATAGCCATAAGTAAGTCTACTATGACCTATACGACATCTGGTCAAGACTACCTGTTCCTTCCGATTTTGACCGTAAGAACAAGGAGTCTTGCCAACTAGGGAATGCATTTCGTGTAATTTGTTATGAATTTGCTGGTGCCAGCTATCTTGCCAACGTTTTAAAATATATTTCACTATAAAAGGTTTAATATCTGTATAAGGAATAGAACAATTGGATACAGGATCATCCAATGCGTTCTTGGCTTCCCGGTCAACGACTGTGTTCCCATGAATACCTATATGACTAGGGATCCATGTGAAAATTACATGTTTACCAATAGCAACAAGGCTTTTATAAATTTCAACAATTTTTTAAATAAAAGGGTTTTGAGTTTTACAACTCTCAATTGCCAACAGGCAAGAAAGAGAATCGAAACAGATCATGAATTTACTCTTTTCAGAAGAGGCAACGAACTTCAAGGCAAGAAGTATTGCATTAGCTTCTGCACTGAAGATCGAACTGGCAGACGGTATTCGAGCAGAGTAGACCTGCTGTCCAAAGACAGCTGCCGACGCTACTCTATCACCATCCTTTGAACCATCAGTATATATTGCAGAGTATTGAGATGTTATCGATCTAATTTCAGCAAAATGTTGCTGGGATTAGTAAAGGGTTTGTTTCTGATTTTTTGTGTTGTGCAAGTTCAAAGTTAAAAGTAGGTCTTGGATTTAACCATGGAGGGTTTTCAGGAATTACAATAGGTGCTATGTCATCCAAATTTATATCAGAATTTTCAAAATGTGTATTTACTCGGAGTCCAAAAGGTTGAATTGTATTGGGTTGTTTATCATAAACATTTTCATATAGAGGATTAAAACACAGTCATGTGCAGGATTTGAAGGATAAGCCTTCAATTTGGTTGCATACTGCATACCAAGTTTGATACGTCTGTTTTCAAGGGAAGGCTCGTTTGCTTCAACATACAAACTGTCAACTGGAGACGTTCTTAACGCTCCAAGTGAGAGTCATAATCCTTGATGATGGACTGTATCTAGCAACTTGATATACGATGGACGGGCTGAACCGTAAACGATACATCCGTAATCCAATTTGGATCGAATCAACGATCTATATAAATTTAATAAAACCGTGCTATCCGCACCCCAGTCGGTACTGGACACAAATTTTAAAATATTAAGAGCTTTAAGGCTCTTATTTTTTTGCATTTTAATATGGGGTAGAAAGGTAAGTTTACTATCAAAAAGAAGACCTACAAATTTAGTTTCGGAAACTATTTTAATAGGGGAATTATATAATTTTAACTCCGGGTCTGGATGGAGTCCTCTTTTATTACAAAAGTGCATTCCTAGAGTTTTTGAGCTGGAGAATTTAAATCCATTCTCCATTGCCCATTTTTCTATCTTATTTAGACATAGCTGTAATTGTCTTTCAATGTTGTTCATATTCTTGCCCGATAACATATCAGGAAGTCATCTACATAGAGAGAACCCTCAATGTTATCGTTTAAAATTTTAGCAAGATGGTTTATTTTAATACTGAATAATGTAACAGAGAGGATGCTTCCCTGGGGAACTCCCATCTCTTGTTCCTGAATGTCAGAATAGGTTGAATTAACTCCGACATTAAATTCTCTGTCAGATAGAAAATTTGAAATGAAATTAGGTAGCTTACCTTTCAACCCCATATCAAAGAGGTCTTTTAAAATGCCATATTTCCATGTTGTGTCGTATGCTTTTTCTAAATCGAAAAAGATAGACACAGCATGTTGCTTTTTGGCAAAGGCGTTTCGAATAAAAGTTTCAAAACGAACAAGATGATCTAATGTGCTTCTACCTTGACGAAATCCACACTGTATATTGGACAAGAGTCCATTGGATTCACTGGTTGTACAGGGATGAATCAACTTGCTCTAAAGACAAGAAGTAGATGAGTGGCTATTGTTTTGAGAGTCTACGTTACTGGCACATAAAATACAACTTATAGCATACCTAACGAGCCACAACTTGTGGGAGATGACAAATTGAATACCATGTCAAGACAATTCGTCTGCACAATCAATCAGCTGAAGTGTTTGTTTTACATCATCAATCATCTTCGCTAGCCAAGGGTTACGATTCGGGTCCCCCTTCTCTCCACCCTTGGCGGATTTAGATTACATTTTGAAATTCGCGCGCAATGCCACCTGGTGGTTTATCGAAGTTGCGCCCCTTAGATAGTCGTCATCGCCAGCCAATCAGAATCGCTTTGTTATACGTATGTTGGAGAGTTGAAAATGGCAGCGCCCAGTGAAGAAAAACTTATTCCTAATAAATTTAATTTGGAAGCACTTACTGTCAACCAAGTGAAAGCTTCAAAGCTTTGGCAGACGGGAAAGATGTTTTCATTGGAACCAAAACGGGAAGTGGCAAATCGTTGTCATCTGAGAGCATTCCGGTGCCATCTTTGTTTACATTTCGTCGATAACATGTGCTCCGTGTAAAACGTCTTCTGATTGGATACGTGTACTGGTAGCCGTAACCAATGAAATATTAAAGCGCGAATCCTCAAAATGTATTCTAGATCTGCCAAGGGTGGAGAGAAGGGGGACCCGAATCGTAACCCTTGGCTAGCGAAGATGATCATCAATGGGATATTCAGATGTGTACAAACATAGTTTATGTGAACCGTGCTCCAGACTCAACATAGATGTTACAATAGAAAAAAATATAAAACAAAATGATGCTGCAAAATATATATATATATCTGACTTAGTACACACGACGCGTTTCTGGAAATGCCTTCATCGAGTACGCTCAAAATCGAAGGAATAGGAAGTCAAATATTTGAAAAGTCTGTGGAAGCAAGAAACTCAGAGCCCACACCTGAGAAGCATATTAATACATATAGTTAGGCTTGCACAAATGAAGACCCCAGGCTGAATTGCGTAAACAATTGTATTCTCAAGAAAAGGGAATCAAAATGTTATGCTTGACATGACCTATCATATTGTGAAGGTCCCAGGGTGCATGTGGTTCAAGCACAATGCTTAACACAGACTAACAAGAAGAAATATTGGAAATGCAATACGTCGTTTTCTGAAAATCATCACATGATATTATTCGTATTCAAAATATGGTAACAGATTTTGATAACTTCGGTGTTCCGCAAATACGTTATTTAACGAGCACGTGATCATGTGCACTTGTTTCTACCTCCATTTTAGAGAGTTCACACATAGCGAAAACGACGTATTGCATAGTGCTTGAATCATCATTGTGATAAACAATACTTTAGTGTGCACAAATCTAGCCCTTTAGGTTCAAATGTCAAGAGGCTGTGGATGGACACAATTTAAAAGATTCTAAAACAGTTTAGTGTGCACAAATCTAGCTCTTAATGTTCAAATATCAAGAGGCTGTGGTTGAACACAATTTAAAACATTTTAGTGTTCACAAATCTAGCTCTTAATGTTCAAATATCAAGAGGCTGTGGATGGACACAATTTAAAACAGCTTAGTGTGCACAAATCTAGCTCTTAAGGTTCAAATAAAATGAGGCTGTGGTTGGACACAATTCAAAACTGTCTTTAGGAAACACTATTTATTTTTTATATATATGAAGATTTTTTTTGGCAAATAAAGGTCACGTGATCTATCGTATGATTAAACTTTAGCATATGCTACCCTAGCCATAATAGTAAACTATCAGATAAATTGTATTCTATTTTCTATTTGTGGGTGTTTTTTGTAATCTTCTTTTTAACATAAACAAGCGACGTGTTGCCTGCAACATTTGTAAATATGTTGACAGCATAAAACATCTGTCGAACATCGACCACATAATTACAACATATTATAAAGAAAAAACAATACCACACGCTATGCATTCAAGACTTGTTGGGTTCAAATAAAGTAATGTGTAACTCTAGAAATTCTACTACGACATATTTTAAAAACTGTTTGTTCATTTGGATTATTAACATACGATTAAAACCTTTGCAAACTTTAAATTTAATTTTACTTTATTACTGGTTTGCAGGTTCCATATTTTATCCATAGAAACCCGATACATCCATTTCGACTTTTCGTTGTTTATACTAATTAGCACAAAAATGCGGAATCATTGCATGGAAAAAGAAATAAATAAACAATTTTTTTCCGTGATTATCGCCACTTTCGTTTTTTTGTCAAGATGACACTTTTAAGATATGATTTAGTAAGATAAGGTATGGTAATTCAATATTAAGATGTTTGAATCATCATTACAAGAGGTGTTTTTACGTTTAGACAAATATAGGCCGCATATCGGGATCAATCCCTTGTTGTTCAAGAATTAAAATATGGCATTGGATCTTTTCCTATTGACGTAGATATTTCTTTCCTTTTTCCCCAACAAGAAATTTTACTAGATTTGACTATATCTGTAACACGGCGGGCAAGAACTGCTTACCCTTCGCGAGCACCTAGGTTCATCCCTGGTTTTTGATAGTGCTCGAGTTTTTCTAATCTAGTTTTCTGTTTTTGTTTCGTCTTCATTTTGTTTCTTGTGCCCATTATTGCCTGTATCTCTTGATTGTCTCTTCGGTTTTCTCTGATTTATTTAAAATATGATATTAATGAAAAACTTTTTAATAAACAAAAACGGAAATACAATTGGATTTTGCATAATGCAGGATTATTTTATGTACTAATAAAGGTCACATGGTATATTTGGTTCACGGCATAGGTGATTAAAATTAGCATATGCTAAACGATAGGCAATAACCTCTTTTTCAAAAAGACATGTAAGGTTTGTTTTTGCTTAATTTCACATTAACATGAATGCTGTCGTTTGATTGGTTGATAAAATATTTTTTTTTGTTTTTAGCAATTCTTAGTTTTCTTTCCGCTTGTTCCCCCCTCGCAGGGGTATTTGTCCTTGGAAATTGCCTAAGCACGGTACTAGGAAAATACACCGCTCGAGGTAAAATCCCTTCTTTAAATAGTTTATGACATCACGGATGTAATTCCGAACTACTCGGGTTTCTTCTTTCAACCAACGATAAAGTCAAGAAAAATGGCAGACGAGTGTCAGCCGTCCTGTTTGAAATCGCTTTGCATCAGCTATTGATGATGAAATCTGTGATATCCTTGATGGCATAAACTCCAAAAAAAAATACTCGGAAGTCACCACAATTCGCAGTGAAATTGCTCAGGGATTATTGCATAGTAAAGGAATATGATATTGATTATGAGAACTGTAGCATGTCAGATTTGAATCTTTTGCTGAATTAATTTTTCAGAATTGACGATTCACTTTATTGTTGTTATTTATATATGAACATGTTTTGATTGTTAATTTGAAAACAGTTATATTTCAAATGTATTTCTATTATTGTTTTACATGTTATATAATGCAGCAAAACGGTGATTTATTCTATTTTCGAGTTTGTTCCAGAAATACACTTCTTTGAAAATATTTCCCCAGTTTTCCTAGATTGATAAAAGTCTTAGAAATCAAACGAACGAGGTGGTCTGAACAACAACAAAAACCCCACAAAATCACAGTGACTCAAAGGGTGAAATACAGTGAAAATGATAGAAAAGAGTAAATAACATAACGTTGGAAACGGGATCTCCAATTTGGTTTTATAGCTACATGTATACATTTGCTACATAATTATTTAGATTTTTACAGAGCCAATTTGAATGGTGAAACAAAACAGAGGTTCCTTGGTTCCAATCTACAATTTTGCTTGCATGTCACTTTTATTATACAAATATATCCAGTTAGTCTGATTGATTGATTGGTTGGTTAGTCTGCGTTATTTTAAAAAAATACTGGCATTTCGGAAATAACCCTCACTAACAGGAAATATTTGTATAATATAGCATGCCACAATATATATAGTATTTTAATATAGTTTTTTTTTCAACAAGAAAAACCGCACGGTTAAATCAAAAATGTTCATAAAAATGACGGGAGCATTGCTTTATATTTTACACTTCCGGTTTATTGGAATTCGTGTTTCCCCACCCATGACCTTTTTGATTGGTTCACCATTGCATCTGTATTGTTTTTGTTTTTCGTGTGTCTGAATCATATATTCACCTGAACATACCATGAGTTGATACCCTTAATCTTCTTTTAATCACCTGATACTTGTGCCACGTGTAAATATGTTGACAGTATAAAATATATGTCGAAAATCCATAACATAATTACAACATATGTTAATGCAAACTAAAAGTATGTCGGCTCTGGAATACTTATGTCGCCTGCCTAATGTTACCAATACATTTGTTACATATTTGTATTAAGTGCGTCAAGGGCGAATTACAAATGTGTAAATCCCCTCTGAACTACACTATGAATACCTGTTAGGATCTGGAAAACCATAAAATAAATGGGATCATGATAATAATAAAAAGTGCATGCATTCGATTCCTGTTTAAATTTGGTTGCATTTTGCTACGGACATATGAGGAATTGTGGAAGAGATGCCCATCTTCCTCTATACCACATTGAAAAATCCATATTTGGTCATGGGAGACCCTCAAAATAATTTTGTTGAAAAATTAAAAGCAGGTACACGACTTCAGTTACTGTAGAAGAAAATGACCAAATTTGGTTGGCTTCTGTAAGTGACGTATGAGGAGTTGTGGATTAGAGATGTGTACCACACTGGTCAGTCTATTACATTACACAAGTTTCTATGGTGGGAAAATTTAAGAAATCACAAAGTCGGACGAAAGTTATGATTTTGAAATCGGGTAAGGGAATATTCACATCTGGTGGCAACATTGTGTTAACGGTGGTTACGAAGACGTTTGTTTTCCGATAAACGCTTGTAACCAACGTAATCAAATGGCAATATCATTACCTATGGTGTTCTTGATCTGAAAATATTACGTAAAATGCCGACGAGGTGTTGTGTACCGGGTTATTCCATCAGTGGTGGTCACAAATTCAAAAAAGATGCCAATATAAACATGAAATGAAGAGTTCCCATCAAAAGATCTGATAAAAAAGAGATGCCAATATAAACATGAAATGAAGAGTTCCCATCAAAAGATCTGATAAAAAAGAAGGGCATTTGAAAGCCAGGAACACACGATGTTGGTTTGTCACCAGCATTTCACTTCAAGTGATTACAACGATACACTATTAAGTAAATTTCGGGATAATAAAGTAGAAATAATTGTTTCTTTTATTTTCCAAGCGATTTTTTTGTTGAATGCATGATTTTCGTGTCAAAAAGCCTAATCAAATAGGTGTGAGGAGAGCTGGAAAAAAGAGGAGGCTCGTATTACAAATAAAATATTTTCTTACATGTGTGGTTTCAGTTCAGAAGAGAGACAGAGTGTAGGCCCCACCTCTATCTGAAAAAAGAGATATGGGGAAAACCATTTGATAATCTTGGCGAGGCCAGGAGGATTTTGAAAATAAATATTTTTTTTTTGTAATTTTTTTATTTTTCCAAGAACAGATTTATACATACATGATTCTATAAACACAATGTTTCAATGTAAAAACAAGTTGATCTTCATAACATACTGTTTTGTAATAACTTTTGAAATTCAAAATGCCAATGCATTTTAAGTTATACAAAGTAACATATATTTTAGTATAATAGATATATATTAATATTAACCACTCAATAAATAAATAGTTGGTCCTTCTTAGAGATTAAAAGAAATAATCAGACCACAGGCAGGTTGAAAATATAATTAGGATTGTTAACATAACGAAAAAATTGAATTGTAATTTACATTATATAAGTCCTTCCTTATATTTGCAGATGAAAAAAATGCAGTACCTTCAGTGCTCCATTTCTGCCAAAAAGCTGATGTTTCAAGTCCAAGGGTTTGTAGGATGCAGACAAGAGCAAAAGATACTGAAGAAAATGTTACAAAATGTTTAAACCAAGTTATACAGTTTGATGAAAATACTTGTTATATATCAAAGGAAGAATAAATAAGTTTCACAGAAGAAGACAAAGAAATCCAGTGTGAATTGATTGGCCAGTACTCTATTGACAATTTAATAGTCATCCCAAAAGCGATATCATTTTACACAGGATGCAAATCTTATAACACTTCATGTTTTTATTTAATTGTCTTGGTCCTGCTGAATATGATCTGAACTCCAAATGTGCTAACTTAATGCCGCAAGATCAGCCTTGTCTTACCTTGATCAAACAAAGATGTCCCAAGGAAGATGTAGAACTCTCTTTGCTATTCTATGTATCCCAGTCTACCGTGTCAAGAATATTAAACACCTGGGTTAATTATATTTATTTTCAACTTAACGATTTAAACGTTGTGTTAACGGTGGTTACTAAGACGTTTGTTTTCCGATAAACGCTTGTAACCAATGTAATCAAATGGCAATATCATTACCTATGGTGTTCTTGATCTGAAAATGTTACGTAAAATGCCGACGAGGTGTTGTGTACCGGGTTATTCCATCAGTGGTGGTCACAAATTCAAAAAAGATGCCAATATAAACATGAAATGAAGAGTTCCCATCAAAAGATCTGATAAAAAAGAAGGGTATTTGGAAGCCAGGAACACACGATGTTGGTTTGTCACCAGCATTTCACTTCAAGTGATTACAACGATACACTATTAAGTAAATTTCGGGATAATAAAGTAGAAATAATTGTTTCTTTTATTTTCCAAGCGATTTTTTTGTTGAATGCATGATTTTCGTGTCAAAAAGCCTAATCAAATAGGTGCGAGGAGAGCTGGAAAAAAGAGGAGGCTCGTATTACAAATAAAATATTTTCTTACATGTGTGGTTTCAGTTCAGAAGAGAGACAGAGTGTAGGCCCCACCTCTATCTGAAAAAAGAGATATGGGGAAAACCATTTGATAATCTTGGCGAGGCCAGGAGGATTTTGAAAATAAATATTTTTTTTTTGTAATTTTTTTATTTTTCCAAGAACAGATTTATACATACATGATTCTATAAACACAATGTTTCAATGTAAAAACAAGTTGATCTTCATAACATACTGTTTTGTAATAACTTTTGAAATTCAAAGTTACCAATGCATTTTAAGTTATACAAAGTAACATATATTTTAGTATAATAGATATATATTAATATTAACCACTCAATAAATAAATAAATAAATAGTTGGTCCTTCTTAGAGATTAAAAGAAATAATCAGACCACAGGCAGGTTGAAAATATAATTAGGATTGTTAACATAACGAAAAAATTGAATTGTAATTTACACAATTCAATTTTTTCGTTAAGTCCTTCCTTATATTTGCAGATGAAAAATATGCAGTACGTTCAGTGCTCCATTTCTGCCAAAAAGCTGATGTTTCAAGTCCAAGGGTTTGTAGGATGCAGACAAGAGCAAAAGATACTGAAGAAAATGTTACAAAATGTTTAAACCAAGTTATACAGTTTGATGAAAATACTTGTTATATATCAAAGGAAGAATAAATAAGTTTCACAGAAGAAGACAAAGAAATCTAGTGTGAATTGATTGGCCAGTACTCTATTGACAATGTAATAGTCATCCTAAAAGCGATCTCATATTACACGGGATGCAAATCTTATAACACTTCCATGTTTTTATTTAATTGTCTTGGTCCTGCTGAATATGATCTGAACTCCAAATGTGCTAACTTAATGCCGCAAGATCAGCCTTGTCTTACCTTGTTCAAACAAAGATGTCCCAAGGAAGATGTAGAACTCTCTTTGCTATTCTATGTATCCGAGTCTACCGTGTCAAGAATATTAAACACCTGGGTTAATTATATTTATTTTCAACTTAACGATTTAAACGTTTGGCCTTCTATACAAGTAGTCAATGAGTGTATGCCTACTGATTTTCATCAAAAGTTGCCATTGACATTGTTAACATGATAAAGAAAATGAATTGTAATTTACATTAGTCAAGTCCTTCCTGATATTTGCATATGATAATGTCGGTTGAAAAGCAAATGCAGTACCTACAGTAGTGTTCCCTTACTGTCAAAGATCTGATGTTTTAAGTCCAAGGGCTTGTAAGGATGCAGACAAGAGCAAAAGCCACTGAATAAAATCTTACAAAATGTTTAAACCAAGGTACATAGCAAGTATGATGAAAATGATTATTATATTCCAAAAGAAGAAGAAATAATTACAACAGAGGAAGACAAAGAAATCCATTGTGAATTGATTGGGCTGTACTCTATTGACAAGTTTATACTCAATCCAAAAGCAGTATCATTTATATACAGGATTCAAATCTTATGAACACTTCATATTTTTATTTAATAATCTTGGTCCTGGTGCATAGGATCTCAACTACAAATGTGTTAATTTAAAGACGTAAGATTCCCTTGATCAAAGATGTGCCTAGATTTCCAACGAAACCATTTAAACGTTTGGCCTTCTAGACAAGTAATCAATGATTGTATGCCTACTGATTTTCATCGAAATTTCAACGACAAGGGTTATTTTGCATTTGATTGAAAGAAACATATTAACAATTGGGAATTCACACCTTTGTTTTTTCTAAGATATTTTTTGAATATTCATGAGAGGAAAATGCAAAGGGGCAATCCATTTAACTTTTCAGGGGGTGGCTATGGTTATTACCCTTTAATTACTTTCCACCACATAGCTTGGAAATCATTTTATACCCCCATGACTATATGATGGGGGGGGGCATATTAATCACCCCGGTCTGTCCGTATATAAGGTACATGGTTTGTCCGGCTAGCTTCTTATACAACTGGAGCTTTGATATTTCTAAGACACCCCCGCTAGTACCCAAAATTGACCATGTTCAACCGCCTGTCACTGATTTTTTTTTTAGAAATAAACACCATCACATGTTGATGCTCAAAGTGTGATGTGGTCAACATACAAACACATTCAAAACTATGATTGGCTGCATTCCTAGAGGAACGGTTTCATATGTTAGTGATGGCTATGGAGGATCAGTCAGTGATCGTCAGATTATTGAAAAATCTGACCTTCTAATGCAGGATTTGCAGCAAAAAAGATAGTATTATGGCTGATAGAAGAATGATTCAAGACCTGTTTGCTGTAAAAGATGTTCATGTGAACACTCCAACCATGCTGAAAGAGAAGACACGGTTAGAGCCAGAGGATGTTTTAAAGGACAGGAGAGTTGCACATAAGCGTATTCACATAGAGTCATAGGGTTGGCCAAAAGGTTCAAAATCTTGAAAGATGAACTCCCGTCAAGCAAACTTATGCCCATTGTCGTAAAGTCAAAGACATCATGAGATTGTATAAACTTCATCAACTGATAAGTGAGACGACTAACTTAACAGAACATAGACAATCTCTTATTGACATAGTATTAACAAATAATCTTTCATATATAACGTATACAGAGGTTGGTCCTTCTCTTACAAACCTTACTCGTTTCCATTGCCCTACATATGGTATCCTTAATGGTAAGAAACACACTTCTACTTGTAATAGGCGTAACATTTGGCTTATGAAAAGGGTACCTATGATACTTTAAGACGAGACTTAGTCTGTACAATGGGATACAGCCAGAAATAGAAATAAAGTCTGGTGAAAATGATTGTTATATATCAAAAGAAGACGAACTAATTTCCACAGAAGACAAAGAAATCCAGTGTGCATTGATTGGTCGGTGCTCTATTGGCAATTTTATACTCAATCCAAAAGCAGCATAATTTTACACAGGATTCAAATCTTATGAACACTTCATGTTTTTATGTAATTGTCTTGGTCCTGCTGCATATCTCAAATACAAATGTGCTAACTTAAAGATGCAAGATCAGCTTTTTCTTACCTTCATCAAACTAAGATGTGCCAAGGAATATGTAGAACTCTCTTTGCTATTCAATGCCTCAGAGTCTACCGTGTCTAGAATATTTAGCACCTGGGTTAATGTTCTTTACTTTCAAATTAATGATTTAAACATTTGGTCTTCTAGACAAGTAGTCAACGAGTGTATGCCTATTGATTTTCATCAAAAGTTTCCAACTACGAGGGTTATTTTGGATGCGACATAGGTTAGGTTACAAACGTCTAAGCGAAAATAAGTCGCTCCGCTAACCACCGATAAAACTCGAGCCACACCTGCAGAGCAAATTTTGACAAATGTTATTATTGGAGAAGGGGCCATGGATTATAATAAACGATTCCGACATTGATGAACGACACGAGGATATTGTAGGTTAACCCCCACCTGTAAATAGCAGTCCAATTGAATATTTCAATAGATTATCTTCAGATCTTGATACGGGAGAAAATCTATTGGATATCCCGGTAACGGAAACAAAGATATATGCACAACAGTTCAATGCCAGAGAAGCGAGATATGTTAGGTGGTCAGAGACGTAAGTGACATGTGCTAGGAGAAGTGGGGGGAAATCACATTAACGCATTTCTAGTTATAACCGCATTTCTCCAATTTATTTTCTCAATATAGGTAAATGTGTGATGATGAATTCTATTTAAAAAACTACTTTTTGCTTCTCTAACGTTACGGTACCTGTCATTGTACATACGTGACGTTTTAATGGCTAACGTTATACGTCATATACATTTACGTTACAATTTATATAATATCTCATAATGTCATTTTAATAACTGTTTGCGTGTAAAGTACATTTAACACAATCCAAGTAAATTCTTATTTATTTTGTTTGCAAAAACTACAATAAAATGTACATTTTCGCGAAGATAAATCAGGTTTTTACCGCGTGAAAAGAATGCCTATTTGAGGTCAAGAACATTTGAGACAGTCAAAGCCCCAATTGACGCCGGCAACTATTCAAATACAATAGGTATTTCTATTCTAATGCAAGACCCAAACAATTCAAATGCTGCGAAATGTTGTTAATGACTGGCAATTAAATGTTTTTTTAAAAATCATAACGTCATATGAAAACTTTTAGCACAGAACGTAAACAGTGGACGTTATTTCGCAACATTTACGCTTCAATTTCGGATAAAATCGATCAAGAAATTATTTCAAAGATGATTAACACTAATAAACCATGTTAGTACAGAAACATCTCGGCAACTAATAGTCCACCAGCAGAGGTATCGACATCGATGTCTTAATTTTTGATCATATTATTTTAATGGCCATGATGAATTTCAAATATTCAATATGGCGACTATATTATTTACGTTACGGCAAGTCAATTGTATTCAATTCGTGACAACTTTTTAGTGTACCAATTCCAATGGCGAAATATTTAATGCAGATAAGAAATCCTCTATATCATTCAGGACAATAGATAATGCAAATCATGGACAAGCGAGACGACCCTGTTACTAGGTCATATGTAACCACATAACGTTGTACCATTGTTGTTTTGACAATGCTCAAACGAAGCATAGTCTTGAAGAAATGGTAATCATGAAGAGGTGCAAAAAACCGCGAGATATTAATGCCGAGGACTCCTCCGATACTGCCATCAATAATTACTTCTACCAACAAGACTGTTAAGCCCAACCTTCCAAATTTTGGGAACCGCATCTGTGGCGTAATGGTTAGCGTTGTCGTCTCGAGCCCCGGTCGGGTCAAACCAAAGACTATACAATTGACATGTATTGCTTCTCCGCTAGGTACGCAACATTAAGCAGAAAGAGCAAAGACCGGTTGGCTCGGAATCAGAATGTGTTCGAATGGAGTGATATGTCTACCCGCGGACAGTTGTTTCAGTGAGTTAGCACTATATAAAAATCAAACTCAGCGTGTTGGTCTAGAACAAAGCGGACCTCATCATCTCATTTAGAATTACCTTGTTCTCGTCATGATATAGCTAAACAATTGCTGAATTGGCGTTAAACAACAATCACTATTGTGAAAATGGAGATTGAACAGTGATTTTCTGCAAATACACACAAGAAAACTTAAGATAACGATACAATCTAATCTAACATCGGACTATCAACGAGCACACTTAACAAACTGTTGGTCAGTAGATCTAGCCTTGCATTGGATTATCAGCATGCACTCTTAGCAAACTGTTGGTCTAGCCTTGCATTGGACTATCAATGTGCAACCGTAACAAACTGTTGGTCAGTAGATCTAGCCTTGTATTGGACTATCAACGTACACTCTTAACAAACTGTTGGTCAGTAGATCTAGCCTTGCATTGGATTATCAGAGTGCACTCTTAACAAACTGTTGGTCAGTAGATCTAGCCTTGCATTGGATTATCAGCATGCACTCTTAGCAAACTGTTGATCTAATCTTGCATTGGACTATCACTGTGCAGCCTTAACACTGATGGTCAGTAGATCTAGCCTTGCATTGGATTATCAGAGTGCACTCTTAACAAACTGTTGTCAGTAGATCTAGCCTTGCATTGTACTACCAACGAGCACACTTAACAAACTGTTGGTCTAACCTTGCATTGGACTATCAATGTGCAGCCTTAACATTGTTGGTCAGTAGATCTAGCCTTGCATTGGATTATCAGAGTGCACTCTTAACAAACTGTTGTCAGTAGATCTAGCCTTGCATTGTACTACCAACGAGCACACTTAACAAACTGTTGGTCTAACCTTGCATTGGACTATCAATGTGCAGCCTTGCATTGGATTATCAGAGTGCACTCTTAACAAACTGTTGGTCAGTAGATCTAGCCTTGCATTGTACTATCAACGAGCACACTTAACAAACTGTTGTTCAGTAGATCTAGTAGTTTCCACAGATTGTCTTTCACGTGCAAGAAACATCAAATTTTCACAATATTAGGTATGGTATTAAATGAGTTGTTTATTTGATTCATCTCTTGTCAATTTTTTTAATCGTTTATTGCTAATGTTAATCTACAGAAAAAGACTACTCACAAAACCAGTCATGATCGTAGAGAAAAACATGAAAAGCAATAACAATATATAAGAGGCCTAACAGTAGCATAATTTAAAAGTAAATATATATCTACGTGAATAAACAGAAAATACTAATATAAATAAGACACAGAAACTAGCAAAATTTAAATTTAAAAAACACATGTATCTATCTTCAATTGTAACAAACAAAGCGAAAGGTATTAAAACATTTGTTTAACCATGCACACGAGTTGCAGTGGCATGAGCTGCCATTTCAAGAGCTTATTCACTCTGAAATTGATTGAAAGCTGTTACTTTCCTGAAATGGTTTGGCAGCTCATTCCAAATTTTGAAGCATAATATCTAAAAGATGTCATTCAATACCAGGTAGTTTTGTCTGTTGGTAAGTGTGGTACATTGTTGTACCAAAAATTATATTTAAAGCTACAAGATCGTGTAAGCATAGAGGGATTTCCTTATTTATAAATTTAATTGTTTCAATCGCTATCGTGCGTACACGCCTCATTTGTAGTGCTCATCTGACATTTCATAACATTGTTATAATGTGAGGATAACATTCGCAGGTGTACTTAATTGATACGGGAAGTGATGTGTTTGGAGACGATTGCTGAAACCTAGGGTGCCAATACTACAGAAAATACCATAAGATTACGTTTTCCCAATAAGTCGTTGTTTGTGCGTACGATCAATGCATCACAAAATAAAGAAAGCATCGAGTACCGCTTTATTCAATGTGTGATCGTCCAGGCCAGGAAATGTCAGATCATGGACAATCTATCGGAAAAGCCAAGACCTGTTAAGTCATTTCGTAAATCTGCAACCGCATAAAGCCTCCGACACTTACAACTATGGCAGACGAGACCTCATAGGAAAGCGACATGCTCCTTGCACCATCGTCACCGCAGTTGACGTCAAGTCCGACCTCGGCTTTGCTTTATTTCTTTCTTTTGCATTGCATATTATTGACTGTAATCTTGTCTGAAACTGTGGAACCCTATCTCGTTTGATTGACTGATAAACGTCAAGTGTATTTGAGCTACATTCGTGATAGAATTAACTTTCCAAACAATAAAACATGTAGCTGAATACGTGGCATTGTGACTGGCTTCGCATAATGGCTAACAGTAAAACGAAAAAGGGTATAATAGATGGAGTCGGTAAATTTGCCTTGCAACAGGCCAACGACGACCATTCCTAAATGTCGTCTTTTCGTAGTGGAAATTTCGCTACATGTGCTTTATCTGTAGTGCAAATAGTGTTGCCTCCAGCTGTATCCATATTTGGTGAAACCAGATGTTGCGACCATCCAGTTGCATTTTACATCTTGCCTAATTAATTTGTAAAATTGAGCTGGCCATGAATCATTGTTAAATATTAATGGTACAATGCTGACTTTCAATCAATCGCTAGATGAGTCTACTATATTGATTGTTTTCCTCTCAAAAGTGATGTTATTGTTTATTTTCCAGGATTGAAGCTGAATTTTCTCCGCTATTGCATCCATACACACGGGATGCATAACAAATTCAATGTTATAAATGACATGACTCCCAAGTATGTCTCTTTCTCTTTTTTTATACCATGAAATTAAAAACAACAATTACAAGTTTGTTTCACAAGAAGAAATATATTTCCATATCAGGAATGTTAGAAGTAATCGTTTCATTTATTCACAGTTAAGCTGTGGAACAATTGACCAGTCAATATTAAGAGTTGCTCAAGTGCATTTCTATTTTGAAAGCATTATAAGAATATTTCTTTTGAATAGTTCAGAAATAAAATATTGTGAATATTGATTAATGAATTGATGTTATTTATTCATTTGTAAAAGCGTTAATGGACGAAGTTGTACTAGGTTGAATTAGTATATTTGTATAATGGCGAAGATCTTAATATTAATTTGACAAGGTTTAATCAAAAGTCGGAAATTCATGTAATAGAGAACACTATGGCCAAATGTAGTTTTAATTTCATATATGTATAACAAGAGTAAAAAGCAACATTCCGTTTATGTAGTTGTCGTTTAATTAAACCCTTAGCGAGCACCTGGGTTCACCCTCGATTTTTGGTGGGGTCGGTGTTCCTCATCTGTTATGTTTTATATGCTGTTTTTCTTCGTCCTGTGTCTTGTGTGCCCAATGTTGCCAGTGTTTCAGGATTGTCCCTTCGGTTTTCTCTAACGTTTATTTAGAATTAATTGTTTGCTATCAATAATTTAACGGAGATGTAATCTATACATGCTAGGCATTTTATATTATTGACTTGTCATGGCTAAGCTAGTAATTTCATGAAGAATTTATGGGATAAACTTCTGCATTCTGTGAGTGACTTGTAACAATCTGCAGATACCTTTATATTTAAAGATCTATAAAAAGAATCTGATAAATCATAGATTTTTCTTGTACACAGCACAATATTTATTTAGCTGTACTGAATATTATATTGTGATTAAATGCTTGCTTTTTTTTTTATCTACAATATATTTTGTCCAATTCATCATGATCATTGCACATCGTAGTCTTGATTCCCCATGCATTTTGAAGAAATGTTTTGTTTTGACTGGTAACAAGAAGAGCTTAGAGATATCAAAGGGGTAAACAGAATTCAAATATCGAAGAACAGACAAACCAAAGGCCAAAAGAAAAAGTGCAAACAACGATCTACAAACAAACATATAAAACTAAAGATTGAGTAACACGAACCCCACTAAAAACCGGGTGAACTCGGAAGGGTGAGCAGTTCCTGCTCCATTAGTGACACCCGTCCTGTTAATCTAGTTACAAACCCCGTGACAAGTCGTGAATGAGGAAAGGACCGGAAAGTGCTTACGACAAGTGGAACATATCATCCGTGATCATTTGTGACACTGATAATCCATAACAGTCAACCAAGTCATGGTGGCGACCGTAAACTATTCGAGGTGATGACCTCAACTTTACCAAAAGGAACCCTTGGTTCAGTAGCCCTCTATCAGGGAAATTCTGATAGTAACCACAGGCTCTGGAATATCGTATCAACTGCGAAATATATATACTATATGCATGTGCTGCTGGAAAGTTGCTACATATAAATGAAAAGTTCACAATAGAAAATTGGAATCATCTCTTTTGTAATAAAAAAAAACAAAAGAAAAACGATTTCTTCGAGGGCTGATACCATGGTTCTGTCAAAATTGTTTAACTAGTATTCTTAAACAGTCGAAATTTATCCTTCACAATAAATACAATTTGACAGCGGCGGAAAATCATTTTTAAAAATTAGTATAATTTCTTTATGTATTATCGTTGTGGGTTCCGCTCCTAAAGCAATAATTCGGTCATATTCCTACTGGCAATTGATATTAAGGGTTAAAATTGATAGCATTCATCATTAAAGAAATTGGCAGAGTAGTTTGACCTCTGAATACGTGAAAGGAAATAATATGTTATCCAAAATCACGTTTGAATACAATTTCCGGAACCGTCCTTCATCACCATACATGTATATTGGGGGATAAATGAGACTTGTCAACCATTTGAAAATAGTGACGTCTATTTCAAAACAAGTCAAGATTACTGAAAATTGTATGGAATGTCAACAATCTGCAATTTTGTTCTGGATAATTTCTCATTTGGAAATGTGTAGATTGCAATAACGAATATTTTCTTTAGGTGTCATACCACTAATTCAACCTATCGGAGTTTAGAACATATACAAAAGTAGTCATTGTTAAAGAAAATAGTTCCTTTCGCTCAGTAGTATTGTGAAAAATACTGAATGGAATGGAATAAATAAAATTAAATAGATAATTGAAATAAAATATAGAAGGATTATTTTGAGCTCAAATTTGATGGATTTAGTTGTATTTCAATACCTCTATGGAGGATTTGATGCATGACCTATAAATAATGAATTTCCGGGGGATGACAGAGCTCTTTTTTCCATAGCCTTGCATTTTACTGCAAGATTTTAAACATGGCGTCATATTTTGACGCAACGTCGAGGAATCAGAAAATATATGGTCTTGGAAAGGTTAAACTTAAGATGAAATATAGCCAGGTAGGTTCGAAAAACACAAATTTATGATTGATCGATTGATTGATTGTTGTTTAACGTCCAGCGAGCAATTTTTCAGCGATATTCAGGACGAGAGCATTTAAAAATTTAAACGCCACGGGATTCGAAACAAGGAAAGATGATGGGTAGGGACGGATAATTTTGCCAGTGCAACAGGTCTCTTATGGACCACTCATCATAAGCATATTGCTCATAATGAGCTGTTACACTGGGTTCTTTAACGTGCGAAGAGGGTGGCAATCTCTCAACACGGGACCTCGGTTTTATTTACGTCTCATCCGCAGGACGGGTCGGTTGTGAATTTTTACATCCCGCACAACCGACGGACGTCCCTTCAAGCCGAAGCTCTCGGTCCCATTTCTATACCCCGGGGTTGACCCCCTTTTAGAGGACTAGTGCCTCTAGGGCGGAGAAACCTGGTGCCTATTCTACCCCCGGCACACCCTCCACGAGGGGGGTTGCACAAATAAAAGAAACATTAAAAAGATAAAAACCATACATCTAGAACATATGTTATATAACTATATTTTTATATAAATAAATCAATTTCTTTTAAAAATTGCAAAATTGTGTCGCCTGCGATATTTGTAAATAAATTAGATAAACTGTTGGCATTGTAGAATGTCTGCCGAACATCGGCAACATCCACACAATCAATCAAGACATGTTTTAATGAAAAATTAGAATTACACGGAATACATTCCGGTCGTTCCTCGTTATTTAACAAATAGCCATGAGTAAGTCTACTATGACCTATACGACATCTGGTCCAGATTACCTGTTCCTTCCGATTTTGACCGTAAGAACAAGGAGTCTTGCCAGCTAGGGAATGCATTTCGTGTAATTTGTTATGAATTTGCTGGTGCCAGCTATCTTGCCAACGTTTTAAAATATATTTCACTATAAAAGGTTTAATATCTGTATAAGGAATAGAACAATTGGATACAGGATCATCCAATGCGTTCTTGGCTTCCCGGTCAACGACTGTGTTCCCATGAATACCCATATGACTAGGGATCCATGTGAAAATTACATGTTTACCAATTTCAACAAGGCTTTTATATATTACTAGAAAATGTTAAAGAAATGAATTAGTAGTTTTACACCTGAAGAGAATTCTGCATGTACATCTTTGACCCCGAAAATATACTTTGTTGTAATTTTTGCTGCTTTAGCAGACATTTTATTTCAAAATGACGAGGAGATTGGATTAAATCCCAAAAACAGCGACTTTTGGGCAATTCAGTCACAATGGGGAATATGGATGCTTACTGTGTAAATTGGAGGGAGGAAAGACAGTATACTCTACATTGACGGTCACTTTTGACTAAAAGGAAAAATTAAGAAAACTGTTTTCAGTCATAGATTTGCATACATGCTACATACGAAAAGATTTGACATGTCCAGTGACATGCAGGTATCACATCGGTGTCACAATTGCCATGCATAAACATTGACAGACCTGTATCACCGTTAGAAATACGATTGAAAGTGGAACATAAAATTTAGTGATCACCAGAAACCACCTAACTATGTGAGACATATTGGATCCAATCTATGAACACTGGCCAAATCAAAAGTGTTTAGACATGAAATTTTCCTGGTTGATTCAGTTCCAACAAATACCAATAGTAGCACATTTGATCTAGAAGAACTACCGCAATCAGACACTGTTAGAAAAAGTGGAACATAAAGGTGTCCACCATAAAATCACTTATCACCAGAAACCAACCTATGAACACTGGCCATACAATAAATAAGTGTTTCGTCATGAAATTGTTGTGATTTTTTCAGGAAATCCAAGTTCCAACAAATATCAATCTGTCTCTAGATCACCAAGTTATCAATAGCACACATTTAATCTAGAAGAACTTTCTCAATCGGACAATCAAATTTTGAAACTCAATCTGAACAAACTTCTTCAAGAAACAAATAATTCAGGACCAGATAATACCAATACCATTACCATGCCATCATCTACTTTAAGGCGACTTCAACTGAAATGCAATGTCAGAGACCAGAACTGAAAAAAACAACCATTAAGCATTGCATAAATTGTGACAAAGTTTTCGAGAAGAAAAACAAAGGTTTTAAAAGGAAGTCAATTGATGCTAATTTGCCCAATTCCTATCGGTCCATTTTAGAAACAACATTAGAAGAGCCTGTCACTCCAGGAAAAAAAGTATTTGTGACACATGTGCATCCTATTGTGTGAAGGCTCAAAACTTTAAATCTGCAGAGCTAAAAATCTTTTTTCGGTAAAAGAAGTTACCAACATGCCACTTCAACACCCATTAGAAATGGAATCACTGGTTCATGCACGCCTATATTCAGCTCGACAGTAAAAAAAGAGTTATGCCGGTTAGTGTACAGATTAATCTGATCCAATAATTTTGAAAGGGAAGGAGAAAGCAAAAATAAAAAAAGGGGGGAAGTTACTTTTTAAAACTAGCAATCTCTCAATTTGTTCATGTGGTGAACAATTAAATAGCACATTGTTTGTGCATGAAAATGATTTGAATTTCACATCATTTCTAGTTTTCAGGGTTTTTTTTGTACTTCTATTAATTTTTATTTATTATATTATTATTAATAAAAAATTTTTGCTTCACAATATATTCAAATATTTCTTTTTGATCCCTCTGGTTTTTTTTCCAGCGAACCCAACTTCACATTGCTGGATAGTGTCAGTGTGCATGAATTGAAATCGACGTCGCTGGACGATGCCTTCTGTACTGGACATAGATTGAAGACTTGAGACGGGTTATAGTGAAGGCAATCCCCCCACCCGTACCCTTTTTTATTCCATTTTTTTTTAAAAACTATCCTAAATAATTTGCACATTGCTGGTCAGTGTGTAATTACATATTTTGTCAGTAAATGAATTTTACTTCCAAAGACATGTATTTCTTGTTAGAGTACTTTGAATAGTTTCACCTATTGTTTTTCAGATGACTGGCCTCTCAAGCATATTGAAGATAGTTTTCAAAGAATACTGCTTTTGGTTCTGTGTGTTGCAAACAATTGAAGAAAACAGTGAACTTTCTTTAAAAAGAAACTTGCCTATTGTATTTTCTAATCTTTTTTTAGAGTTGCCCGAGAACAAAGTCTCATCGTTTGTTAGAAAAATTGGAAGCAAAATAAAAATGGTTCAGAAAAAGGGTGATTACTCCCTTGGGTTAGAATGTGCCCTTGATTGTGAAGAGAATGAGGCTGGAAAAGAATTCATAGAACAGTGTATAAATCTTCAGTGGGTATTTAATCCTACACCACTAGAAAGTGATGTTCATGTAAATAAAGGGTTAATAACACAACTTAAAAAATAAAAATGAAACACAGCTTGAGTAAAAAAAAACAATTGCAAATTGTATTAAATGTTTATGTAATTTAGACTATTGCCCTGATGAAAGTGGATTCCATTTATCAAAAACAATTAAAATTATCACGGGCTGACAAACAAAAGCAAGTTGAATACTTGAAGCAAATGTATGTTCCATTAAGGAGAAGGGTATTAATGATCATGATGGTAAAAAAAAGAAATGTAATAAATGTGGGACAAAAGATGCTATATCTAATTCTAAAACCCAATCTTTAATGAAAGATCAGAAAGAAAGTATAAGCAGCATAGACAAAAATTAATGAAAGATTCAGTACCAATATGAAAATGCACGGACTGAAAAATTAAAACAATAAACTGAAATTCAAATAGCTAAGTTATCAACATTGTCGACAAGAAATGTAAACAAAAGAATAAAAAGAAAACAATGTATTATAAATCAGCTTCTGGAGGTAAAAGACGCTCGTGAAAAAGAAATAAATTTCCTTAAACTGAAAAGTAGCAGTATAAAAAATAAATACAAAAATATAACAAGTCAGCTACGATATTACAGAGAAAATAATAGAGTTCTGACAAAAAATAGTGTGACTGTTCATAAACAGAATCCTGTTGATGAAAATGATTCATATTATGCTGAAAAGATACATAATTTACAAAGCACAATTTCAGATCTCCAAAATGAGAATATAATATTAAATGAAAAAATTGATGAGTTAATGTCCGATAAAACTGTTAAAACATTTCAGGGGGTAAATACAATGATAATATCAGAGAAATTTATGCAGCATTATTTTCAATGAATGTCGGTGTAAAAAATGTGGAAAAAGAAATTAAAATTGTTCTAGAAAAAATGGCAAATCTACAGGTTAATAGACTACCTAAAAAAACATTTGCAGTAGTAATGCTTGTTGAGGCCAAGGCTCTTGGTCAGTTGCAAGCTGCCGAGGCCATGTTATCAAGTCCAAATAACACGTTATACACCAATGGGACTAAGAGAAAAGATCGGGCATGTGGAGGTGTTCAAATATGTACAGAATAAGGTCAATATAGTTTGGGGCTAATTCTGTTTTATCAGATATGCCAAAACTTATTGAAAATGAAACTACATCTGAACAAAAAGCAAAATATGTCTAAATAAAAAATATGACGACAGACAGACATGTCGTTAACAATTGTTAATTAAAACTTGAATGTATTCCTGAAATTGAAATAACAAGAAACAAAAATAGAAAACATTTTTGTGTTTTATTCTGAGTTTGATATTTTGCCAAAAGACTCAAGTGTTTATCTTCACTTTGTATCCATCCTCACAAACGTCATTTAACAATTATTTTGTTCAAAAACGACAAGGTAGAGCGTTACAAAATAAGACATGCTGCACTTTCTTAATTTACAACAAAATTTAATATATTTAACTTGATATGCATATTTTTCAGATGTCAGTGTGGCTGTACTTGCATGGATGATGGATCAAAAATAAAATATAACAGAAACCATCAATTGTCCTTTATTTGTTTAGCTTCAGTCAATGATTAAAGTGTGCATTTCACTTTTGCATTATGATTTGATTTTTGGTGTTTTAGCGCAACTTTCAGCAATATCATGGCGACCAGTTTTAGTGGTGGAGGAAGCCGGAGTACCCGGAGAGAACCACCGACCATAGGCAAGCAACTGATAAGCCTTATCACTTGCGCTGCGAGTCGAGTGCACCTTTTTTGTAATTTACAAAGCCGGGCGCGAACCCACGCCGTAATGGTGATAGGCTTGTATGAGCTGTTAGATCCAATGTCCTAACTCATTGAGCCACACGGGCCCCTCTTTTGCATTATGTAGTTATTGACAAACATGCTTTGTTCTTCAACACAAATTTCAGTGGGTTTTTTTCAGCTTTACACTTTCAAAACAATTTGCAGTTCAAAAGTCTGCAACTCCAATTTGTACACAACTTGTATTAGTCCATGATCATTGTTTTTGATCGATTGTTGCTTAAGATCCAGCGAACAATATTTCAGCTGCATTTAGGAAGAAAACAAACTTGCTATCAAACAAGGGCAAGAGAAATAGAGTTCTACATGTGTATTTCTATCAGATATTAAGGTTAGCAGTTCAAGAAGTTTTCAAACTGAATTCAGAGCATGAGACACAAATACATGAATGTTGACTTTTTATTACAAGGTGAATGCGGAACCATTCTCATGTGACGAATAATTTGAGACTCCCTTTTCCGAGGACAAACTCTGTTTTGTAGACTCATGGAATAACTCTGTTTCTGATCGATTCATTTAAAATAAAAAGCTTCGAGACTTCGATACCTAGATTGTTAAAATCGGACTAGAGATAGCCGAGAAATCTACCAAAATGTGAATTTTCCGTACATTTTCGCGGCCATATGACATGGTTGGAGGTCAGACTTGCGAAGAAATGTTGACTATTATATCAGAAACCTGTGTTTCAAATTTCATGTAAATGTGATGTATAGTTTTGAAGAAACGTCAAAATCTATGCAACTATCACATTCAATTTCTCTGTAACTGGACTTTATTAAGCGGTGCCTTGAGTCGGAATATTGCCAATTTGACATCCTGGCTGTATGCTGGATAATATAATATCATGATGGTGTAACAAATGGTGCTTGTACTTGTTTTCTGAACTCAAAGTATGGAGTTTTTCAATGCTGAATGCACATTTTAAACCAAAACTTCGTCTACTTTGAAGAACAATTCTCCCCAAAACACACCGTCAGGCTAGTTCTAATAATAAAACCCTAAATGCTCGCTTACTCGCAAGGGTTATAACGGGATGCCATTACACGCAATGGAGCAGCCGCCGATATTTGTTGCGCTCGCTTACAGTTTCTGACGCCTGCAGTTATCAATAATAAGACATAACCTTTCCTTTTGTCCATTATTATAACAAGTTTTTATCACCTACCAGTATTTTAGAATGTCATTCCCACAAAATAAAAATCCATGTTTACTTTCCGGCCTCACTATTTGGATGTCGATATCATATTTGGCGATTTGAGGCGTGAATGTTTAGATCAGCCGTTTACTACGTGTAGTAAGAAATACCATATTTAGAAAAGCTCCGCCTTCCGTAGTTTCCGGTTATGGCAAACGATCGATCAATTTGAACAAGGTTGTTGCTACCTTTGAAAAGCATATATTTCTCAACCAAACCGATTTAACAAGGACTGGAACCATCAGTAATAGTTATAATGAAATGTTTGAAGCGTAAATAGTGAGTTTTTATGTTTCAAATGCAACTTTTTTTTTGCTTAATTGTGACGAATGGGACCGCGTTGTAGCTCTGCCGAGACACAAGTTTGTCACAGGAGCTACATTATTGCAGCTACGTAAGGCCTTTGCGGCAAAGATGGAAAGTAGTTTTGACCATATCCGAAGGACAAAACAAAATCACTTCTATATATGGCACTTATTTGACAATGAATTTTCATGCACAAATGTTTTTTCTGAACAAAAACAAAGAAACAGACATGACAATTGAATACTTTTGAAAAAATTCCACTGAAAAATTGCTAAGCAGTACCTTTTGCAGTGGCAGCCATCTTGGAAAAAATATCTCCGACAACCTCCAGTTTCAAATGATCATAACTTTCTTTATTTAAGCTCCATTTGAATGTAACAAGTAAAAACAAATTTGATATCAATTAAAATATGCCTGGCATCTCTATCTCAGGGTAAATTCAATCAAGACATGTATGAATAAATGGCGATTGTTGGTACATTTGTAATAAAAGTTGTTTTTAAAATATGACTTTTTAATGAATTAATTTCCCTATTTCAATAGCCACCATATAGAATAGGCCTATAGTGCTACTGTATATTCTCATTTGTTAGCTATCTTACTCTTAATTCATCATTTCAGTGTATTTAGAAAATAACATCTTTATTATTCAATTATTTTTAATTATATGAGTGTCAGGATTACTGTTCAAACTGTGTTAGAAGGGTTCTCTGAGGGTGTATCTTCTTCACGCTTGGAAAATTTTACGAGTAGTAAATTTGATGCCAGGAGATGACTAAAATGAAGGATTTTGCACCAATTATCCCAGACTAGCTTCGCCAGTGTATTAATTCTCCTATGACTTTCATTTTTCTCTCCTAAAACTCAAAAAATTAATGCGATCACTGAACGTGTAGGATTTCACGGTCGCATATAATTGTATGAGCAACGTTGTAATAAAGGACGCCCTAGAATGCTAATCTTGATCTTTATACATAATATATTTTTTCACGAAAAACAAGTTGTCAATATTATATATCGGAGTTCGGTAATTTTGTTATTACCCTTATTTATAATATATTATAACTACAATATGGATTATATTTAAATATTTATTTAATTTAGTAGAAATGCATTAATGCATGTTCTTAATAAAAAAAAAAAAATGTGCTTCTATTAAATATTTGAATTATCGTTCTGTCACCTGTTCTGTTCTCGATAGTTACCAGGGTTGCGTTCAATATCCTAGCAGCTAGCATAGCTGCTCGGTAAACTAGCCATGACGTTATTGAACGATTAGCTACGTAACAGAGCTAGCAAATATGGCGCCAATCATATGTATAGAATATATTTCTTGGAACATTTTAGCTAATCGTATAATTTGTCTAGTGTTACCTTAGCAAATTATCATCCGTATTAAAAGCGTTGTCACTTCTTGCAATGCCACTATTTTTACATTACGAAATCAAATTTCCGGCATGGGAAGGTCATGGTTTAAAGAGAAATTGCAGAGTTTATCATTTATTTTATACCTATGTGCACATTTTATTTGTTTAACAAATGTGCCTGGGTATAAATAACTGATTAAAACTACTTTCACTTCATGGTAAAAAAAAAAGTCATTGTCGTCTACCTTTTTTCTTTCTCCACGATGGATGCTTCAATGCTGGCTTCCGACGATTCAGGGTTCGCGGCCATAGAGCATCTTGGTACCTTTTCCGATGGAAGTTCAGAGAGCATAGTTCCAATCATCTCCAGTTGCAGTACCGACTGTCCAAAAGAATTATTCAATCATCGTATTGAGGGGTTTTATAGGAATGACATACCACGGTACAACGACCCAACATTCAAAGCGCACTTTAGAATGGAACGGACCACTTTCCAGGTATAAAATGCGACAATATATTAAAAGAGGAAAGAACCATTGAATACCCACCTTAAAAAAAAGTGTAGTTCGCTTTCCTATTTCTTTAGTCCAAACAACAAAGCAACATTCGTTGAGAGAATGATTTGCAGACGACAATTACGCAACAAATGTGTCCGAGCTCGTGCAATGCAGGAAGTGAAGATATCAATTGCCTCCAATCTTTAGCCAAAGAAATAATGCAAAACATGACTAAAAACTGACAAGTACAATAAATGATCTCCTAAAATGTCCTCACTGGGTTGTCATCCCGCGTCTATGTTGCCACTGTGTGTAAAATGGACCCGATTCCGTATCTCATTTCCGGATGACATTATGCATTCGACTAATGATTACGGTTTTATCAACCAATTATAGTATTTCATTGAGTTTTAGCCGTCATCTTGGATTCAAAAGCTAGCTAGAGCTACGTAGCGGCTAGGCTAGCTTTCCGTTCAATAGGATTTTTCTACGTAGTTCAACCTAGCAGCTACGATGTTGAACGCACCCCACTTCTCGATAATTATGCGCGTGAGTTTTGACATAAATCGGGAAAACGCACGTGTCTTGTTCGCTAGGATTTTACCTACGGAACACCACCTCGCTTCGCAAGAAGGAAAAATGGCTATGCTACGTATCAAGGTATGTATGAACATAATCTTTATAGTCTCAGATATTTATGCACATTTTCTTATTCCAAAAATAACTCTAAACTCAACGGGTCATTGCTTAAAATATACGTTTGTGATGTAAACAAAACTTTGCTGGCAACGAAGGTCAAAGTACGTATACGTCATACAAAGTACGGAACACCGTTCGGGTCATATCTTATCAGTTTTATCTTTATATCAACGTTATATCTGTATTGAGTAATCCCAATTGTACACTTTTTCAACATGTTTAATTTTACATGTATGGTTGAAATCAATAATCTTGGTGTTTGCAAATATCTTAAATACATTTTTTTCTTTTTTTTCCTATAGTTTTTATTAGTAAACATGCCCTTCATAATTGATTTTACACACTTATCGAGAACTGGTGTCGTAATACAGTGTCAGAAATAAGGTCAAACACAAACATTATGTTTTCTTCGTAACTTCTAGGAGTAGAACTTTTAGGTTTGGTAGAAATAAAGAACTAGTTTTGACAAAAAAAACAACAAAAAATGGTAAACATTTATTGTTTCCAAGGGACACACAGGAGAAGTGTTTCTTACGCTATCGAGAACCGGCAACATCAGGATAAAAGAAACACAAATAAGCAATTTAATTAGCTTTGCGAGAAAAGCACATACCATATACAGTAGTTCTCTCGCACATCTTCCATACGCTTAGGGATCGTTCTAAACAAAAACAAAACAATATATAAAACTGAACAGTAAAAATACAAATCTTAAACATTCAAAACTTCTCTCGTTCCTTTTAAACAGATGCAATAATCTCTTGTACACAGATGCAGATACTATATGGGGTAATCAGAATCGGTAAATTGAAGAATAGACAACATAATGGCCAAAAGAAAAAGGACAAACAGCGATCTACAAAACATACACATAAAACTAAAGGTCCAAGTAACACGAACCCCACTAAAAACCGGGTGTAACATGAGAAAACAAATTCAATTTATATGTTTCATCGACGAATCTTAAATTTTATATTAACAGTTCCTCCCCTTTAAAGTCATGACCGTCAAGCTATCCGAGTCATTGTCAGAAATTGACAAGTTTTAATATGAAAGTTCGGAATTAGGAAGTCTTTTGTGAAAGAGGTAAAATAGGACTATTTATATTTTCCGCCGTTGGACGTTTATTCAACATGGCTGCCGTTGCCAACTACGCATTATTTGAGTTTTTCAGCTCTCAAACGACAACAGTGTTATCCAATTACCTTAGGGAACGCGGCATCAATATAGATGTGAGGCATAAGATATGGTGAAATTGTGAATCTGGGCTCACCAGGAAAATCTTGATCTTGAGACCGGCGATGCTGATTTCGAGAAGGACCATGACGATATGTTATTGGATGGGTTGAGGCAACTGCCAGATCATTTATTTCTTATAAATTGGGTGTCTGACTTGTCACAATGTCCCATAATGCACATCACAGATATTTTTATTTACTTGAGAGAGAAGTATGGGTGGACACCTCGGAGGTTGAGAAGGTACCAAGAGGACGATGGAGCTAATTAGAAGAGGGCTGTTCATGTCCTTGACGTTATGGTATATATTCGTCAATAAAGATAAAAACAATCCTGTCAAGTCTTAACAGAATTTGCATGAGAACCCTGAATTCCCCCCCGAAAAAAAACCTTGGGGAAAATTCCTTTAATGTTCTATACTTTTGCATCTTTTATTTTGATCTTTATAATTTTACCAAGTTTAGCACATTGGGATTTCCAAACCGTTGTAGGCCTGTAACAAATATATTGACTGTAGACACTGTGGTTAACACTGAATTATCAAAGAGGGGGATATAACGCAACATGTGAATCGGTTGAGAACACAACCCCCTCCTTTCCCAAACTTGAATTTTAGACACTACTAAAAGTAAAACTGGTATAAAAGTAAATTTTACTTAAAGAGTCGGCACATATTTACATAACAACAAAGTAACACAAACTCTTATAACTGACTATCATGCATCAAACAATAATGGGATTCATGAAGAATCCTGAGTATACATTTGCATATGTATAATAATGTACTTCAATATTATGAAATCATAATTTTTCACATAAAAAATTTCAGGATATTTAAATTTTGTACCACTGTATTCAGAACTGACAGAATAATAATGTATTTGAATATTTGTCATTATCAATCTATGAATTACTGGCTTTGCTGTCATGTCTGCCAGAAACTCAATGTGTGCCCAAGTAAACGACTGATGTCACAAAATATTCAAATACCATACAGTTGTCTCCTAATATGTTGATCAATACATCATGGTTAACAATGGTAAAAACAGAAATTGACTATGCCAGAGTAAAATATGTAGCCCAGACAAAGAGGAGGGATTTCAGTATTACATACTTAAGATACTGTACCAAGTCAGGGTCATTACAGTTTTCCGGTTGTTGACTGATATTGTCTGTTTATATAATTATGAGTTTTGACTTTCCCTTTGTAAGATTGTTCGGAGTTCCGTCATTTTGTTATTACTCTTATATACTGTAAATTCGGAAATTAATAATGTGTGCACTTATTAATGCGAATTTGAAAATTTGGTTGTATATCAAGAATTAAATAATGTGAACCAGAAGATTTTTTGTGAACAAATATATAGGGCAAAATTTAAAATGTGTATTTTAATTAATGTGACAACCATCTGAAAACATTTTCCGCATTCATTTCTGAATTTACAGTAATATATGAAGTTATCTGAATATATTGTTTTAGAAAACACAACATGCAGACAAATGTATGTATATAATTTATTTTTAATAATTAAGATTATTTATCAGTTTATTTTGTAGTTTCCATAAAATCAATATTTGTGAATTGATTATCACAATACAAATACATGTAAAAATGGAAACAGATGCCCACCTTCATTACCCTGTTCAATACCTTGTGTTTATTATATTTATTCCACAATGCCCTTTTAATGAATGAAATATTGAATTATTGTAATAAAATGGACATTATTACATACAAACAATAAAACAGACCATATTTTGAATAGAAAACCAATACATTGTATGTGGAGTTATATACGAACAGATACAGGTTCTTCAAAAAAAGGGGGAGGGGTTCGGTCATGCTTTGGAAAATATTATGAGTTCCCTAGTCATGATTTTATTTTTAAATTATCAGAAAAAAGAGGGTTACACTTACAATGCACATAATATGCCAACGTCAAAAGAATATTAAAACAAATAATAAGGTACTTCATTTTTACCTAATTTTCCAGGTACACAAGGTAGAATATACTGCAGAAGATTCCTATTGTTTTGCAAAAGGGAAAGGCACCCCAGAAACCATATTAAGTGCCAGTCCATATGACATGTGGATTCTTGTAGATAAAAATGGAGTTCTTTATTCTACAGAATGTACATGTCCAGCGTGAGTTTATTAGTTGAAAATTTTTATATATAAATGTCCAAAAACAACTTTTGGATGAAAATTAAAATAAGTGCAATTATCTACATGTACCACATACATGTACATTTTTGTACAATTTCAAATTTTGTTATCTTTCCCCTTTAAAACTGAAATAATTGTAAAACAACATACTCTATTTAAGAATTTAAAAACAAATATGTGTTAGAATAAGACCCACAATGTGTCAAATTACCAAAAATAACATTAAAGTTTTATTAAAATTTAAGAATTATAACATATCACATATATATGTTTATTATTGAACAAAAATGGAATTGAATTTTATTAGTCTTGCGCATGCTCCATATATGTAAAAATTGCATTATCTTCAACATGATGAAGGAGGCAATAATATGAATGAAATAAAAAATCTGCAAAGCAGATTATACAATGTGACCAATGTCAATTAAGGTTATTGCTCAATAGACCATATATTTATTATGGTTAAGCTATATATACTACACAATTTATAATTTCACCATTCATATACATGGCTTTGAAAAATGTACAACTTGACGTCTTTTGATACTGTTACTTTACAACCTGGACCTAAAAAGATTACATAAACAGGGAAAACAAAAATGGGGTGTAGGGTCTGAGGGTACTGTGACATAAAGAGAAATCCTTAGTCATTCAAATCCTGTGTGAATCATAAAGTCTTATCATAAATAGGAGTAAATGTATACTAACGGCATGTAGTGTAGTCTTTGGCTCATGCGTGTGATTTTTAGTTGTTTTTTGGGGGTGGGGGGGGGATAGGGTTAATAACGTGTCATTAACAAACGTAAATGTAATTTTTGGCCCTTCGTGGTATTCACTTGTTCGGAGTTCGGTAATTTTGTTATTACCTTTATTTACATTATTTTGTAATGAATTAAGTGCATTATCAGCCGTGTGTAAGTTATTTTCGTTCATGTATGTATAGTACATTTTTATTTTATCGTGTCTTTAGTAGGGACAAAACTGTCATCTCTTTTCACAAGGTCAATCCATTTTTTCCTGAGACGGTTCATCGGGAAACTGGTGAAAAGTCAACCCTTTCATCCAGGGGTGCCATGCTAATCACTTTAGCTTTCTAGTATCGGCTCGACAGCTGACAACACAAGATTTCCCCATTGGACGTTGCTACAACAATGTGCGACATCCATCTTAAAAAAGTGTCCGGAAAATGAGACCCAGGACATAACTCTTCCCCCAACTCCGAACTTTCGTATTGGAATCTTTTAATAAAAGACCTGTATGAATAAATGGTGATTTTTGGTTTATTTGTAATAAAATATGATTTTCAATAGCCACTATATGGAATATAACATAATGCTACTGTGTATTTTCTGTTAGCTATACTACTATAATTCATCATTTCAGTGTATTTAGAAAATAACATCTTTATTATTCTTAATTATATGGGTGTCTGGATTACTGTTCAAACTGTGTCTGAAGAGCTCTCCGAGGATGTATTCTTCTTCATGTTTTGAACATTTTATGAGTGTTTGTTAAAAATGTCCATAAAAAGGTATTTTAGGCAGCAAATTTGATTCCAAGAGATGGCTACAATGCAGAATTTTTCACCATTTACCCCAGAGCGGCCCCAAGATTCCTGCCAGTCTTATTAATTATCCTATAGCTTTTATTTTTTCTCCAACAGATTAAAAAATTAATGACACCCCTGGACATGTAGGATTTCACGTTTTCAAGATGGTTGGTTGGTTGGTGTTTAACGTCCAGCGAGCAATTTTTCAGCTATATTCAGGACGAGAACATTTAAAAATTTAAACGCCACGGGACTCGAAACAAGGAAAGGTGATGGGTATGGACGGATAATTTTGCCAGTGCAACAGGTCTCTTATGGACCACTCATCATGAGCATAATGCTCATAATGAGCTGTTACACTGGGTTCTTTAACGTGCGGAGAGGGTGGCAATCTTTCAACACGGGACCTCGGTTTTATTCACGTCTCATCCGCAGAACGAGTTGGTTGTGAATTTCTACATCCCGCACAACCGACGGACGCCCCTTCAAGCTGAAGAAGCTCTCGGTCCCATTTCTATACCACGGGGTTGACCCCTTTTAAAGGACTAGTGCCTCTAGGGCGGAGAAACTTGGTGCCTATTCTACCCTCGGCACACCCTCTATGAGGGGGGTTGTATAAATAAAAGAAACATTAAAAAGATAAAAATCATACATCTAGAACATGTTATATAACTATATTTTTATATATAAATCAATTTCTTTTAAAAATTGCAAAATTGTGTCGCCTGCGACATTAGTAAATAAATTAGATAAACTGTTGGCATTGTAAAATGTCTGCCGAACATCGGCAACATCCACACAATCAATCAAGACATGTTTTAATGAAAAATTAGCATTACACGGAATACATTCCGGTCGTTCCTCGTTATTTAACAAATAGCTATGAGCAAGTCTACAATGACCTAGATACGACATCTGGTCAAGACTACCTGTTCCTTCCGATTTTGACCGTAAGAACAAGGAGTTTTGCCAACTAGGGAATGCATTTCGTGTAATTTGTTATGAATTTGCTGGTCCCAGCTATCTTGCCAACGTTTTAAAATATATTTCACTATAAAAGGTTTAATATCTGTATAAGGAATAGAGCAATTGGATACAGGATCATCCAATGCGTTCTTGGCTTCCCGGTCAACGACTGTGTTCCCATGAATACCTATATGACTAGGGATCCATGTGAAAATTACATGTTTACCAATAGCAACAAGGCTTTTATAAATTTCAACAATTTTTAAAATAAAAGGGTTTTGAGTTTTACAACTCTCAATTGCCAACAAGATGGCGGATCCGACGATACAAACAAATTGCATTAGAATGTTTATTCTACATATCCTTCAGATAAATCACAAATTACCGTCATTACTATTTGCCGCCTATGCTAGTGTTTCCCGTACATACGCATAAAAAGGTGGCTGAGTTAATGTTTCCCCACTGACAGGTAAAATGCCGACATGTCGCATATAACTGGGTGAGCAACTTTGTTGTAAATGACGCCCTAGAGTGTTAATCTTGATCTTTATACATAATATATTTTTCATTAAGGAGAAGTTATTATCCCAGACTATCCATTATTCGTACACATAATAATGTTCTTGTAACAAAATTATTTCATAATAGTTTTTTTTATCAAATTAAATTCATTTTTCTATTAAGCAAATATCTGCCTTTTAATCCATCAATAATATTGGATTTTAATGTATCTTCTGACATCTATGTACGTGTTTGTTTACATGTAACTCCCTTTTTAGAACTGGTGACGTCATACCTTATTTTTGTACGCCTACCAAACATAGGCCAAGACTATTGGAATAATAGTTTTTAGAGATGGTTTCAATAAATCAGGGAATCAATTAAAACATATATTTTTGTGTTAATTTGTTTTACAGATTGATGTATTGTCATTAAGAACATGTAGCTGATATTAATACAACAAATATTTACATATGTTGCAAATTTAATGTTTTTTGTTGTTTTTGTCATTAATTTGCTTCAGTTTAATTTTAATTGCTTTGATTTTTTTATATTTGTTATGTTTATGTGTTTTAATTTCTTCGTTGTTTTTAAAAATGTTTTTTTAAACAAACTGGAAGTAAAAGCTAATAATTTTTCTTAAATATTAATAAAGATAGCATGATTTGTGTTTATTATTTCACTACTAATCACTCTTGTAGTGGAGGCATAACAATCCATCTCCTTTCCTGATCACACGTTTTTCAGTACAGTAGATCAAATGAACCCAGTGTCTGCATTGGTCACATTGTACCCATTTCGTGAATATCAAACATGAGATCTCTCTGACTTCTTTTGGGGTGAATAGTTTGCAAACACAACACTATTCATCATTGCTTATTTGATTTTCGTCCTCAGACTCAGATTCTGAAGTGTTATTGGTATTGATTGTGGGAATGTGGCTTGGACCTGGCATTTGAGAATCCATAATTTTCGCTTTTTTTACCTTTGACTTTGTTTTTTGAGTCAGTATTTCTTTTGTTTGTTTGTTTTTGTTTCTTTTTGTTAGTACTATATTTGTTTTGATGTTCTAACATTTTGTCTGACATTCTCCTCTGTAATACAGTGTCCGGATGTTATTTTAGACATTGTGTTTCTGCTCTTAGTTGCATGCTCAGATTTTAATCTTTTCAGTGTTGCGACGCGAGAAGTGAAAAATTCTCCTGTCATGTCTGGTAGTGGTGTTCTGATTTCCTGAATAACTATTTCTTCACTGTTGTCTCCAGCTGGTCCGAGAATATCATTTTCAGACACTGCTAGTTGTGACACATGGTCAATGGGTCCAGGTACAAGGATATCATCTTCCTGGTGATTAGTTTCATCATCATCATCATCATCATCATCTTCTTCTTCATTTTTCTTTCCTTTTCCAGGTATATTCTCTAAACATGTAAAAACTTGAGCTGGTACTAAGTAATCAGAATTGATAGATGTTCTTTCAAGAGGAAATATGCCAGTACTTCTAAATGCATGCCTAATATTTTCTGCACTAAGGGCCTTGGAATAAGCTCTGCAGGCTATCTCACAGATGTTGTATTTTGGTATGACTGTTGACAGGTTTTTCATTTCTTTATGACATTCATTATTAAAGATTCTATGGAATGGTCCATAGCAACCAACATCTAGAGGTTGAAGAAAATGACTAGTGTGAGCTGGTAAAACAAACAGAATAATATTACGAGTAATTGCTCAGTCAACCAATCCAAAAGAAGTATGTAACTTGTGTCCATCTAGTAGCAGTAATATCGGATCATCTCCCCTTCCTGGGGCATATTTAAAAAAGTGCTCTTCAATATATCTCATAAATACATCTGTGTTTGACCAGCCTGTCTTTGACACTGTTTCGTCTGCACCAGGAGATTTGCCTTCCATCAACTCCTGTCTCATCCTGGTTCCCTCAAACACGATAAAAGGAGGGATGGCCACACCAGCTGCGCTTCCACATCCCAAAACGGTGGTAGTTGAATATTATGACCAGCTACAACTGAAGGAGGAGAATGGTTCTGTTGGATGCCTTTTTCGTCCACATTGAAAATAAGGTGTGGTTTATCTTTAAGATTGTACTTGGTGATCACCTTTTCCAACTCATCAAAGTAGAAATTCACGAATCTTTGGTTCCCTGTCTTTCCCCTTTGTATTTCCAATGCTCTTGGTTTAACCAATTTGATATCATTTTCCCATCTTGACATGAAACACTGGTACCACCTCATGGTAAGTGGGTTTTTCCTATCCCTCTTCTGTAGAACTTGCGCAAAGTCAGTTGCAATATCTACCACTTCTCTTCTGGTATAGCCATACCCTAAACTTCCCATCTCTTTTAAATGGTTCACAAGCCTTGCCTCCTCTTCCAGTGAGAAAACGGGTGCTTTTCCGGACTTGACAACATCAATAGATATTTTCCCGGTGATCCTATCTCCCAAAGTTTGCAACGGAACACCATACTGCCTAGCTGTCCCACGTAATGATTTTCCACCAGTCATCTGCTGGACCGTACATTTTTCTGTAAATGTCCGTTTTCGGGTTGAGACGACCGAGTTAAGACGAGTGCTCGTCTCTACTCGTTGTGACATCCAATCAGAACGCCTCTAACAAGAAATAAATCGTTTAAATATATATCCTAAGCCGGGAATGTCACAGTATATACCCTGTCTGCTAGCTGAATAATAGATATATTACGGATTTAACCATTGGTTTTTTTTCAAATACAGACTCCAACCGTATTCAATATATTTGTGTCTTTTATTTTTATTTTTTCGTATTTCTAGATGTCCTTTTCCGTACCTTTGACGTCATTCTTCAATGACGTCAAAATATGTGTCACATCATATTTCATGTATGGGGTGTCTCATGAAGGAAAATACTGTACTTTCAATAAAATATTAGTGAGAAAAGCTCAAATATCAGTAGAAAGCTACTTAGTTTATCAATCGGTGTCACAAAAGTCAATTTTATGTGATGTGTATTTCATAACGCTCAATGATATAGATCTGATTATTTATGCAAATTAGTTACTGATCAATGGCGGGGGTCTCTAGGAGTTCGCGATAGTGAAAGTTGTTGGTTTACGGAAGAAATAGGTACTTACATGCGTTGTTGGGAAAACCCGGGTGATCTTCCACTCTTGATATTATTTTTTTTCTTTTCGCTCGTTTCGCTGCGCTCCACTCGCGAAAAGACATAAAATTTCTATCATTCGTGAAAGATCATCCGGTCTTTCCCAAGAACGTATGCAAGAACCTATTAATCTGTACTTAGATATCACCTGCTGGGGTTTAACCTGAAAAGACAAAATAAGACCAAATTTAATCGCACAGTTTTAATGTTTTTTTATAGACATTTCTTTTACATGTATTTATTATGGATGCAGAGATATACATACATATTACTCAATAAAAGATCTTTTCTTTTTCATTGTTATCTTTTTTTTTTCACATTTATATGATAAAACTGACCTCCACGATATAACTGAAATATATTGTTGAAAGTGGTGTTAAACACTATAAACCAAACCATGTGTTTGTAAGTTGTTGTCTTTATGTTTTTGATCTTGGTTTTTATTGTTAATAATTTTTATTTAAACTAAGTCATTGAATTTATAGTGCTTTAAAGGATTTTTTTGTGCTGTTCATCTGTGTTATCCATAACGTCATGTTACTGATTTATATCGATTTTTTACGCCATTTTCGTAATATTGTCGTGTACGGTATAAGGAACAAGCCATTTTTAAACGCAATTTATTATTTGTGTGGCCTATTACACACGAAGCGCACCTGTGACTCTGATGCTGATGACCACAAAGATGGCATGTCAGGAGGAATATTTGAATTCCGATGTGTTTTGATGGAAATACAATGGATGTAAACTATTGATTTATTTGGGAATAAGGGAAACAGTAGGTTTTAAGATGTTTGATAAATATATAGTCATAATAGCTGCTCGAAACGCATTTTCTTCTCTTGAAATACAGTTACTTTATTTCTTTTCAAGGCACTTTGAATTTCGGCGAAAGTGACGTAAAAATGCATTTTTGTAGCACGTACGGCGCGCATGAAATTGCTATTAAAATTAAAAATTTAGAATAATTAAAAACCCTATAGGTGTTGATGTTCTAAAAGTCAATGGTCAAAATTGTCCTACATTGTGAATGTTTTCAATAATTTGTTCATTGCAACAGCAGCTTAAAAGCTTAGTTAAATGTTGTATTCATCCTAAATATATTTCACGTTACTTTCTCTCCTTTCCATTAGTTTTACAGTTGAAGTATAAAAGAAATATTACAAGTTAAAAAAAAATCCCATTTCCGAAGACATTAAATATAGATGGAATTGGGTCATCTTAATTCACTTAAAAGTACTCGTGATCGGCTAGACGCCACTCCAGCACGGGTTGTCAAAGACCCGGCTACAGTTCTAACAAAGCTAATCAACTATATTGTTATCTCTATCCATAGCTAATGGCATTGTTCCTTAGCACGTGTCTAATACTTGTTAAAATAATAACAGAACAGATGTTGACAATTATAGACAAGTGTGTTGTGTATTATATAAAACATTGATCAAAACCTTTATAAGCAGCTAGAACTATATTTGATTAAAACAACTTGCTACATCTAACTGGTTTCAGAACGCTCATTACACCACAATTATGTTCATAATATCATTAATATTGCAATCTTATTTAAGTAATAGTGTTGTTAAAATCAATGATCCACTCAAACATACTACAAGATCAAGTCTTTTTAACTATATTAAAGATATCAAATCCACATTTTATTGTAATGCAATACAGGGTTGAAAATATCTTCCCGATACATCAAATCAAACATTGAGTTGAAAAAGCTTAAAGAGACGGTGAAATTTTCAAATGAAATGTATCATTGGGGAAGAGGAAAGAAGTGCTATGTAATAATATACACTTAAGGCCTTGTTAGGAGGTGGATGTAAACCTAACCAGGCCGTAAATGTTTTATAATACCGAAACAAACTTTTGAAACTCCACATGAAGCAAACCTGATAGTATGCCAATGTCATCTGATTCAAGCCAGTCCCGTGTAGAAAACGTTCAGCAGACTTTCTTTTGATATTTGCTTTGCTAACTTGATAAATTTTCAGAATGTGCTGGACTGAGAGTTAATCTTGACAAGACCGAAGCAATATGGCTTGGCTCAAGGCGGAGTTGCCATGAACAGCTCCTTCCAGATAAACATTTATCATGGAACTTTTCTGGAAAATTTAAGTTACTGGGTATTACTTTCAATTTGTCAGAATCTGATAAAACATTGGGAAATTTTACAGAAAAAGTTCAATCCGTGAAAAAAATATTAAACTTATGGTCTTATAGAGATCTTACATACATTGGTAAAGTCACTGTTATTAAGACTCTAGCTCTTCCTATTCTAGTTCAATGCCTTACTGTTTTACCAAACCCTCCATATTCAGTTTTGAATGATATTGAAAAAATATTTTATAAATTTTTATGGAATGGTAAAAAGGACAAGATCAAGAGATCCGTTATTATCAATGAATATGAAGAAGGGGGACTAAAAATGCCACATATTCAATCCTTTTACAAAGCACTTAAAATGTCATGGCTTCATAAATTACTTGACCCTTTCAATCATTCACCATGGAAAGTACTTTTATTATATTATATACAAAAATGGGGAGGAAGTAATATATTATACTTGAGTAAAGAGGGTCTAGAAAAAATAGCAGAAAAAGTTAACCCGTTTTGGAAAGATGTTTTTTTTTAATTTATCAGAGTGGAAACAGGAAAAGGGGGAGTTGGTGGATATTCAACATGTCTTGAGCCATATGGTTAATTTTTTTGATAAAAATAGGTGGTAATATGTGTATGAACAAAATATGTTGTGAAAATGGTGTCTTTTTTTGTAAATGATTTAATATCAGAAAATAAAATGTTTTTTTTTTTTACATATGAGGAATTTATGAATCACTATAATATTAGATTAAATTTCATAGAATATTTCAGTATTCTAAGTGCCATTCCACATATATGGAAACTTCTGATAAGAGGGATAGGAAAATTAAACTTAATTGAAAATGACATTGTTGATAGACTGAAACCTTAGGGACCATAAGACGTGTAAATACTTTTTAAAACAATACATTTTAAATGTAACAATGCTTCCTTTAAACATACAGAGTAAATGGGAAAAGGAAGTTCATACAGGGGTTGTTATTGAAGATTGGAGTTTCATTTACTGTATACCTATTTCTGTTACAAAAGATACTAAATTACAGGACTTTCAATTTTAACGTATACATATAATCTTAATTACAAATACGATATTTTCTAGTCATTTCCATTCCGGCAGAAACTCCGGTTTTTTCGTTTATTGATCACGTGATTTGACGTAAACTGCAGGCATCATTACTTCCGGTTTGGGTAGCAACGCCTGACGTGAGTGTAAATTTTTATACAACGTCATTCACGGTAAAAATGGAAAGGCCCATTAAGCTTTCTAAGGACTGGTGCTGTGTTCCTCGGTGTAAATCTGATGGAAGGAAGCGTGGGAAGTAAATGAAGCATTTCCGTTGTCTTTTTTGTACAGTTTGAGGCGATCATATCATCATTCCAATCACACTTTTTTTTTAATAAATAGTATGTCACACTGTTCAATATTAGGCAACAGTTTTAAATCTGAAGACCATATCGGCCCTTGTCCGATCTCACACACAACCTGTGTTACACCGTTCTCCGTTATTGTTCTCCTGTTTACTTGTGAAAGTTCGTAGTCATTTGTTGACGTTATTCTCTCTAGATCTAATTCTTGGGCAAGTTCACATAACTTGACTAATTCATGTTCTCTATACAAATGACATGTTATGCCTCTATGCTGTAAATATTCCTTTAGATCGGGAACCTGCCATCGGAAGAAATCTACTTGAATATCCATGATAAAAATGATAAACGCGATCTGTTGATAAATGCTGACAAACCGGAAGTTTAGATGCCTGTTGTTTGGTTGCTACGATACACCAATCGTACCTCCAATTTGAAAACCGCTTTAACCCGAAAATACCGTATTCCTCTCTATATAAATGTGGGTTAAAAGAAACTGACCTCTGTACATTTTGTACAAAAACCAAAGAAAGTCTGGTTCACATTTTATGGAAATGTAATTATGTTCGGAACTTTTGGTTATCAATTGGCAATTTCCTAAAAATCTGTGGTGTTAGCTTACCCTTTAATGCAAAGGACAAAATATTTGGCCTGACTGAACACAGTTCAACCCAGGTCACTATCAACAATGTTTTAGTTATTTTGAAATATTATATATATGTCTGCAGATGCAAATGCAGGGCCCCTAATTTAGAAGGTGGTCTTGAATTCCTGAAATATGCTATAAATATTGAAAAGGCATCAATGATATATCTGTCACCAATTCAAAAGGAACATGTTAAAAGAAAATGGTTAGATCTGAAGGCGGTATTGAGTGGTTAATACCTAAACTATATCTATTATACTTAAATATATGTACAACTTAAAATGCTAACTTTGAATTTCAAAAGTTATTACAAACAGTATGTTATGAAGACCAACTTGATTTTACATTGTAACTTTTGTGTACTGAAGCATTGTGTATATAGAATCATGTATGTATAAATATGTCCTTGGAAAAATCAACAAATTACAAATTACAAAAAAAAAACTTGATTGATATGATTGTTAAGAGTTTTAATGCCACTTTATACACTTTTGTATAATATCGCGACAGACAGTTTTATTGGAGAAAACAGATTACCCAGAGAAAACCACCATCATTCGAAGAGTAACAAGAAACCATCGGCAGCCATTTTTCTGCAGACTACTGATGACGTAATCATTATCTCCCCTTGACGGAATGGATAGGGTTGTCTCCCGGGTAATAGCGGGTTATCGCACGGTGGTTGAGATTTTGAAAACAAATACCCTTATAAAACAAATGTCACGTGGTGGTATCTAGACCATTCGTATTAATATATATGTGAGATATTATGACATGCAATAAAAATGTAGATATCTAATTTAGTGCGTACGACGCGATTTTTGAATAACCTTGGTCAGGTATGCTGAAACATTGAAAAGCCAAAATAATAATAGAAAAAGGTCTTTAGGAGCATAAAATCCTAAGAACATTAACAAGTAGCCAAGTTAACCTATACCCGAGGGAGATGAACTTTAGTTTTAACAAATAATTACATTATTAAGCATGCTTAGGAACTGCATATTTCAATATTATTTTTAATTAGTAAAGATATAATCATGAAATTCCCGTTCATGTTAATTCGTGACCTTTAAGCTCCCATTCCAAGCTGATACTCGTATAAGACCCAATTGTCAATAAACTGAATAGTTGTCATGGATCAAAATCCTTGGTTTGAAATTATTAAGCATTTCCATATGTGGTATTGAAAGTTTTAAGTTTATTTTTAATTAAATTAGAATTTTTTTAAATCTTAATTTTTGATATTTTGAGATTCTTATTCTACACCTGAACTGGTCATCAACGGAATCACAACAAACAATGCAACGTAACACGAAGAGTGCCATTAGTGGTGCAGGAACTGCTTACCCGTCTGGAGTTCCATTTGGCCCTTGTACTGACTGTCCTTCTGCGAATTACGGCTTCTGATTACCCCTTTGGTATCTTCAAACTTTCCTTAGATTAAATGGAAGGCAAAATCATAGATAGACAAAATTGAGCATTATAAACTGGATGACTGATGTAACTGTAGCAGGTTATTCAGTTAATATATGTTCCACCAATGGAGAGTTTCATAGTATCTCCCATTTTAATTGTGGCAGTAGTGAATTTGTTCTCGTCATAAATGATGCCAAGATAGTTCTCTCAGCACATACTAGCGTGTGTGTCGGCCATGGCAGCAAATGTGAATAAATGTTTATGGTAGAAAAAATAAACGTAGATATTAAATTTAGTGCACACAACGCGTTTCTGGAATAACCTTCATCAGAAACGCTCAAAATCGAAAGATTGGAAAGCCAAATAATTTAAAGTTTTGGGAGCAATACAATCAAAGCGTCTAAACAGGGCAGCCAAAATCGGCTATGGTAACCTATGCCCGAGGAAGGAGAACCTTAGTTTTTATTAATTATTACATTATTTAGGAATTGTAGATTTCAGTAATAAATATGTCTGATAAACCATATCAGATGTCCTATTTAGTGCGGACGACGCGTTTCTGGAATAACCTTCATCAGGTACGCTCAAAGACAAAATATTTAAAAGCCAAATAATTCAAGACTTTTTGGGAGCAAGAAAACCAATGGGCCTAAACACGACAGTCAAAATCAACTAAGGTCACCTAAATGCATGAGGGAGGAGAACCTTAGTTTTGAAAATGCAAACTATATTTAGGAACTAAAATTTCAATAATAAATATTATACAATTACTATCGTTTGATGAGGTAAATGTGAAGATTTATTGAATTTTGAAAAAAAAAATGATATTACCTGAGCCTGAGGTCAATTAATCCACACATTTACAGAAACAAAAGACAGTTATTGTTTTATTCTATATTTTGAAAAATAGTGGTATTCTGAAATATAAAATAAAGCAAAGGCTTTTCAAAGATTTATAATTAGTTATTTTTTCTTAGTAACAACAACGAATTTCTAATTATGTGAAATATTAAATGTTAATTGTTCCATTGTTGTTGGAAATCAAAGGCACAGATGGGTATGCATATGTCTGCTGACAAGTATTTGGCATAATGTAGCACTGTCCTGACGTAGTGCTACATTATTGTTTCCATCACTAAGACTACTGCTAGTGTTGTCAACATCGGTTACCAAACTTTCCATTTGTGAATCACTTAGCATTTTAAAAAAATCTGCAATATTGTCATCAAAATCAGTCGATTCACGGTTTACGTCGTTTGTATTCAATAAAGACTCCAGATTTTGATAAACATTTTCTTTATTGTCTGTAGTATTTAGAGGTTGGGCGTAGATTACTGCCGATTGTATTCGACTTATCCCTCATTGCTCTTTCTGACGTGTAGTCAGTGTAAGTTTTTAATGACGATTCACTTTTGTGTCCTGTGATTGAAATTATGTGTGGACCAGCAAATTCAGCTTCATCTAGAATATGTACAGCTGTTGCACGGAGGGAATGATTAGTGTATTGCTTTGCAATCCCCGTTTTCTCACAAATATTAGGCCTCATTTTACCAAGGGAATTGTGGCCAAGTGGAGATACATCATACCACACAACATTCATTTTTGGGTCTAATTCTTGGGCGTTGAAAAAAATACTTTCGATTTTGGATTTAGTCGCACTGGGCACATTACATCATCTGTAAAATAACATCTTTGTAAATGAAATATTTATCATACATTTACATGTATATAGTACAAAAGTATAAATAACATTACATTGAAAATCTATTTCCATTTCATATTTTTTCATTGTTTTTTTTTTTTTTTTTTTATTTCATCATTTTTTTGTTTTGTATTTTTCTTTCTTTTTTTTTGGTTACTGCAGAAGTGGTATCCATCAGCTACATTTTGTACTTGTACTGTTTACCTTTCTGCATCTTTTAATATATAAATTGAATTTGAATCAAAAAAAGATAGTACATGTACATGAAGTACATACCTTTCACTTCAAACATTATCCCATTCGCAGTATGTGTGTCGGTCTGATGATTCTTGGTTTATTCGTCACGCTGCTCAACATCACCGCCTTCTTGTTTTTTTTCCTTACTACCAATTTATTAACTTTTATATTTCGCAACTTTTCACTACCCCTGCACACAAACACTTTCTGCTGGCGTTATGTTAGATCTGATGTTTTCTTAATTGAATAAATTTTGTTTGAGTTTAAAAAAGCATTGTTCTTTATTATTTTCACTTAATAATCTATTAATACCGTACCGGGTCGAGTGTTAGTAAGGGTACTTTTCTTGTTAAGTTCACCCTCTTCATTACATATTTCAGAGTAAATCTTTGTAAGAGCTTCGTCCAGCTCTGAAATTCATAAGATTCACCCAAATATTTCCGAAATAAACGCACATCTCTCTCCGTGGCATTTTTTTTCTTAGTGCTTTCTGAATCTTTATCCTTCAATGTTTCGTCCGACAAAGTGGCAAATCTTTGGGAGGGGGGCTCCGGTTGTACATCTGCATCTATAGCCGACATTATGTTTTTGTTTTGACGGATGCGGCATATGAAGTACTTTTTTTTTTCATTGGTTGATTACAATAGAATATTTCTATTTAAATAAAACTCCATGTTCGAAAAATAGTAACATGCGACATTTACCGCCAGTGAATATTAAATCTGAGATGGTAAATACGTCTTTTTATTTAAAAAAATGATTTTGATATCGAATAAATCTAGTTATCTAATTACAAAACACTTGCTCCTAAATTATTTGACATTCCTATATTTTAACTAAGAGTGCACCAGGTGAAACGCGTCGTACGTTCTAAATTAGTTAACTACGTTTAGTTCATAACAATTGACAAAAAAAGGCAATAATTCCAAAACATTATTTTTACAATGACATCATAAAACACGCTTGATAGCAAACTTAAAATAACATGAACAGAACAATGTATAGCAGTTGACAGAGAAAGAAAAGTAACTTATTACAAATTGTTAAACGTAATTAACATAGAAAGGGAAATAACTTCAAAACATCAAATTATAAAATAAATACATACTTGATATAGAAAGAGAGATAACTAGAGAACTTCAATTTATATTAAAAAAAAATTAAATAAAATATACTTGACAATGAAAATAACTGCAAAACATCACTTTTAACTAATTGTAATTTAACGTTAGAGAATACCGAATAGACAATCAGTGATGAACAATTCAGAGAAACTGGCAACATAGGATACACAAGCCGAAGACAAACACAACACAATGTGTGTTGGACACCTCTATGTACAAACAAACACAATTAACGTAACTAAGACATGAGCTCTCCTAAAACAACTGGAGGTAAAGACGAAGCAAACATCGTTTTATGCTGAATTCTAACATGGCGTGCTACTTTCGCTTTGAAAACAATAGAGGGCTCTAAATAGCACAGAACATCCTAGCACATGCGCAGAAGGCATATCTAATCGACGGCGTATTTTGCATATTTGTACTTTATGTATGTTAAATTAAAAAAATAAAAATAATAAATATGCCAAAAAAATCAGATGAAACTAATTTTTGATCTTATCAATTTTTATAACATTTCTGTAGCGTTATATATTCTTGTAAATAATAGCGGGAGGTAATTGGAACAGTGTCCAAAAATAACCTCTGGCTAGGTACGCTTGAATGCATAAAATTACCGTAAATGCCCTGTTAGAATCGAAATAATTATCGGATGCCGGGCTCAATGCTTATTTTAACATGGGTAGGCATTATATTTGTCACGATTTTACACCTCGCTTTCGCTCGGTGTAAAATAATGACAAATATAATGCCTACCCATGTTAAAATAAGCATAGACCCCGGCATTCGAGAATTATTTCTTAAATCGTAACGGACATCACAACACGGAACAAGGAACTTCAAGACACAACAGGACAACATAAAAAAAAAGATGAGCAACACGGACACCGTCACAAAACCAGGGATGAAATCAGGTGTTCGCGAAGGGTAAGCTGTCCTGCTTCTTATAAGACACCCGCTGTGTTATTGATATATACAGTCAATTCCAGTAAAAGTCTTGGCAGTGATAAAGGAAAGAAAACAGCTACGTAAAAAGTAAAAGATCTATTGCCATTTGAGATATGGATATTTCGTTACGGTCAACCACATTGTGATGACGACCGTATAATTTTTGTAGCGATGACTCCAACCTAGGAGCAATGTAGCCTTGTTTGAGTAGCTTTTGCGTCATCATGCTGAACTCTGTCCAGAAAAAGTCCTGTTCTGTGCACAAACTATCAAATAACGTATGAGTTGTGAAATGTAAACTCTATACGCTGGTGCAACCAAATTGAAAACTTATCCTTAAAATCCCGGTTTCAACTGTGTTTTGAATCTTACATATGAACATTTTCACAATAAATAATCTAACACAATTCAAACTTTTGCCTTTCGAATAAAATCACTTCTTGATAATTCCTATACAAGTTTCGATGACATAGCCCTTTTTTAATTCATGAAAACCCTCCTTGGTTAAGCCCAAAATATACCTTTAATTTTGAACGTAGAAAACACAAAACATAAAAACAAATTGTTTACTTTTTCAGCAACAGTTTGCTGATCAATAACATTTGAATTATCTGCAGTTGATACTGGTGGTTTTAAGAATTACAATATGAATGTAGTAGCATCAGCCGGCGCAAATAACTGACAAACTTTATCACATAATTTTGTATCGAACTACACCTCGCCTGAGCAAGATTCGAACTCACAACATTAGTGGTGATAGGCACTGATTGCATAAGTAGTAGTAAGTCCAACTACCATACGATCACAACAGCCCTTAGTGACTGTGATATTATTAAACACAATTGTTTTGTGTGATTCTGTATAAATATACCAATTCTAATATTAATTGTGCCAAAAAGCATTATCGGGGAAATTTCGAAATTTATGGGTGTTTTGCAAAAATGTCATATTTCACTTAACAACCAAAGATTCCAATGCTGAACATTATGTTTAAACATAAACATTTGTTTGTATCCTAAGATTTCCCTCGTTTATCCGTTGGTTGTGATCATATTCTTTCTGTATTCTACATTGGGTTTCACTCTTGGATCTATTTCCGGGACCGTCGTTGTCGTACGGTAGTTGGATTTACAACTGCCTATGTAATCAGTGCATGTTACCATTAACGTTGTGAGTTTGATTCCCGCTCGTGGCGAGGTCTATTCGATACAACATTATGTGATAAAGTTTGTCAGTGACTTGCGACAGGTCGGTGGTTTTCTCCACCAATAAAACTGACCGCCACGGTATAGCTGAAATATTGTTGAAAGTGGCGTTAAACACCACAAACCAAACCAGATCATAAAACAGGATTATGAAGAATTTGAAGATACCAAAGGGGCAATCATATATCATGAATTACGTACTATATATATACTATGATTTAAGAGAACATTTGACCCATGAAAAAAACTATTTAAGGTGTAAAATTGTAATTCAACCACGAAAATAGCATTGAAATTTTCAAAACAGTAATTGCGAATTTATTTATATCAAAAGGCGTTAATACAAACACACTGGTAGATAATTGTTTCAGTAATTAATTTTTTGTCATATTTCAAATAATTCATTTCCATGTCTAGTTCAGCTTACTTGGTTGTTAGGACGTAACTTCCGTCTATCCCTCTAACCACATTTGCTTTTTGTAGGTGTTATAAAAAATATTTTGTGATTTACGGATGATAATTTATAATCTACATGGAATATATACCTCACTTTAATATTTTAAAAGAAAAAAGAAAAACTTGATGGAAAACTGTACCCAATGGTATGTAAGACGGAAATAGATAACCCAAGTTAAAAGACATATTGTGCTCTCAAATATTTTGAACCTTTCCGCATTACCACTTTTTGGTAATATAATGCTGCGTTCACACGTACATTTAATTCGAATTAGATTTGCATCTTCACACCTAATTATTTTTTTAATGCGCATCGAATTCGAATCGGCTAATTCGCATTTTCCATTCGCTTCAGGAATTCGTATTCGATTCGCATTAAACTGTCGTGTGGACACATGATACTGCAAAAGCGAATTATCTGAGCAGGTGCTTGGACGGAATTTTGTTGGAATTAAAAAACAATATATTGATATCATCATGTGTAAGCTTTCTTTTCGTTGTTCATCTTTTATTATTATTAATAAATAATCTCATATGAATTATGGATTATAACCTCATGTGGCTGGTGACGTCATATGTGGATCGGCAGACGAGCAAGTCATGGCCGATTGTACGAAAGGGACCACTTGGTCGACAGTTGAAACGTTTTGCCTTATCGATTGTTGGGCCGATGACGAAATAGAGGCGGACTTGTCCGGAATACACAGGAACCGGCATGTGTACACAAACATATCCTACAAGATGAGGGAACATGGTTACCTCCGCTCATGGGATGCCTGCCGGAACAAAATAAAGTCTCTCAGAGTCCAGTACCTGAGAGCAAACCAACAGAACAACACCTCCGGACAGGAAAGGGCAAAGTTTATATTTTTCGAACACATTGACAAATTCATGGGCACAAGGCCTATAGTGCAGCCCGAGTTGGTGGTCAACGCTGGGGAAGAGTATGTCAATATTGACGAGGAAAATGAAAGTAGTGCTACTGGTAGTAACTCAATTTATCTTGTTTTGTGATATACACATTTTATCTTTTTCATTGTTAATAAATCGTCTTTTAAAATTGTTTTCTTTAACATTAATATTGTGCAATGTCGTTTTATTTTGAATTAAAAGTCAATTGATATTGCGAATTAAAAGTTACATCGTTCGGACAGTAAAGCGTGGACTCTGTTTGATGCACGTTACAATTCACATTAAAATGTACGTTCGGACAAGAATACGTTTCGAATGCACATTAAAGTAATTCGCATCCGATAATTCGAATCGAATTTGAATGACGTGTGAACGCAGCATAAGGTTTCGAAATCCAAGTCCATTGGGATATTAGGTTTCTCATACTAAGCTTACATCTCTTACGAATACAAAAGATAGCGTTATATATCATAAACAAAAAAAGGGTACCTGTAATGTGCGAAACGAAATAAAAACGGAACGCAACGAAACCGAACGAAACGAAATCGGGTAAAATTGTCGATATATTTCGACCAGAGAAAGAAAAATGTAGTATGAGGACTTAGAGGGTTTAATTCCATAGCGAGCATCGCAGATGCGCGCTAAACGGTAATATGTGTGTAGTAAATAAATGGTCACGTGATCCATAATGAACAAAATTAAACCGGAAGGTATCTCAGCTTTCCGCCCAAACAAGAAAATACGGACTGAAGTTAAAGTGAAAGTAGAATTTTGATTTGAATAAAATTAAAATGTTCAGTTTAAAAATAACAAGAAACAATTCAAAAACCCTTACAATATCTTTGTCTGGAACGCTCAATTTATTCTAAACATGGATAATCGTTAAACATTCTTGTCTCGCCTCTCTCAGTTTTCGTCACACGATTTCTTTCACAGGTTGTGCCTAATCTGTATTAATGCCATTAATATAATAATGTATGAATTTCAATCACTTTCAGGCAATGGAGAGACATGTTTTCGGGGATTTATTTCACACGATTCACTGTTACTGTGTCAAGGAACAACGCTTAAATTATAAGTTCTGCTCTTTCAATGATAATCCTGGTCACTGCTTGAATGTTCTTCAATGACCGTTCCCTCGGAGTTAGACACTCACGCCCTTCAGCGTTGAAGGTCAAAACGGTCCGATCGTGGTCGTGTTAAAAGCGGTATGATTGATATTAATCTATAGCCGTTAAATGTGGATTGAAGTTACAAATGGTTCATTTATTATGGGAAATGGATGGTCCAGATCCATAGACAACAAAACAGTAAATCAATTTTGATTAAAAACAGATAACATAGAATCGAAAATTACTGAAAACACTTAACAGTAAATGTGAAGTGAATTCGGTGTTCATTAAAAGCTAACAGCAAATTCATTTTCAAAATAACAGATAAGAAAGAATTAAACTGGCCCAAAACACCATAATAGTAAAACATCTCGCCCCTTTCACATTCAAAGAGGTAACAACAGAAGGCAGGTGTCGAGTGAGCAAGTGTAGATTAACCTATGCCCTCAACAATATCAAAACTTTTAGAATACAAAGTTTTACCAATACGGTCATCTATTGAAAGGGCTAAATGGAACTTGAGATGTTTAATAAAGAAACGCGTTTTGTGCGGAAAAAAAAAGAAGAGTATAACTGCAAAAATCAGGCCTGTGAATAGGGTTTTTGATTATTAAGATTATTTGGCATTTTAAAAGTGATAATTTTATTTACAGGGGTAATTTTTCCCGATTATCTGATTCCCAGTCATTTCTGATTATTTGAGTATCGCGTTTAGGGAAAAATTAATGATTACTGTGGCAAAACATGTGATTATATTAGTGATTATGCAATCCCTGGCTACCCCTTACGCAGGGCCTCACAAACTGTTGAAAAGGTTTTTGAAGTTACCCCGCTGTATCTTTACTGTCGCCGAGAGAAAACAATCAGGGGCGGTAATTTCCTTTGAAGAATGAAACTGAAAAAGTGGTTCAGCGACTTTGCAATTTCGCACCCCCTTTGAACGATTTTTTAGCTTTTATGTCACGTACATCCGTCGGCCTTTCAGTTTTATTCTGAATCCCAAGGCAGGGAAGTGTTTACACACCTTTGAAATCCAAAACACAGCTAACGTTGTAGTCATGGACGAAACTGCAATTTACGATTACAGTTCGGTAAGAATATGTCTAAATGCAAATATACCTACTTTCCTCTTTATAAACAGGTGGTGTAAAGCGAAGAAGCTCGTCTTTAATGAGGGGGGATACCGATCCACAAGCACTCCACCACTGGATCCACCTTTTAAGAAGATTGCCTAAAACAAGAAAAATCGCCATTTTTTTTACCTCTTTTCTGTTTGATAAAATAATGCTTATTTGATACAAAATACCACACTATAAATGTGGATTGTGTGCAGTGTCTGAAAAATGATATTTCCTAGTATATGGCGCAGTTTTCAGACTTCACAAAGTCGACCGTAATGGTATTTCATATCATATAAACATAATTTTATTGAACAGAAGAGAAAATGTGTGATTTTTTTTATATAGTCGAAATTCTACGGGCGTATATAGATTTCCTAATTTCCACATTTTTAAGCAATTCCCATTCCAAATTTCCTACAATTTGGACCATTTTTTTCAATTTTCAATTACATTTAGCAATTCCTTTTTGCTTTTTTCAATTTCCTTATCCTTCAATATTTGCCACATGTTACCCATTTCCCGAAATCTTTACCTCTTTCCCATTTCCTCAAACCGTGCCAACTCTCCCTTTTATCCGTCCGTTCGTTCGTCTTCACCGACGTATTTTACATCAATATTTATTTCTAATTTAGCCGATGGTTTAGTATACCCCTCCACACTAAGTGGCGAGGTATTATGTGATACCCTTCGTTTGCTTTGATGTGTATGTGTCCGTCCATCCCTCTGTCCGCCCCCAATGGTTTCCAGATATAACTTGAGAACGGATTTCAAATTTTGTATTGTTGTTTGGTACCATAAAATACAGATCAAGATCGAATTTCAGTATGATCAGATAATTGGTTCAAAAGTTATGACAGTTTGAAGACTGAAAATATGTGAAACGTGGCGGGGTATGAAGATCCAAGGCAAACAGTTTTAATATGCTACACTGGGATAAACTTTTAATTAAATACAATTAGTTCTAAGATTTCATTTTTACTAAACCCACTGTCAAAAGAGCATATGAAGTTAATCGACTCCTTTTTAAAACGGTCATTGGAACTGAAATAGAAGAGTCCTGATTTTCGCATATTTTGTCTTCTCTTTTGATACTGTCTTCCTATTTTATTTTGTTTTCATTGTTTGTCACAAACATTTACTTGTTTATTTGACAATAAAGATATTTGATTTGTTAACTGGTATCATTTAATGTACCAATAGATGCCCTGTTTTAGTAAAACTAATGGGAGAGCGTCGAAAATTTTGTGGAAATAATTCCATTATTGTAACTGTGATTTTTTTTTTACGAATGCTTAGACGTCAATGATAATCAGATTTTAATCTCAGAAACTAAGTAGCAAATAAATTGTTAGTGCAAAAGAACAAAACAAACAAACAAAAATGATCAGCATCACAGCAATTTTTCATCGAAATCTGTTTACAAGTTGTATCCCTTGAATTTTTTTTCCAATTTTAGGAGTTTTGGCTATTTTCCCGGACACCATAAAAGATAAATGGAAATTGCAATTTTTATGTTCCGTCTTTAGGCGTCAGGGAGTTCAGTATCACCACCGTTCGTAGGAACACGCAAGTCCCAAAATTGTTCGTCACAGTTTATCAGCTGCCGTGCCGTGTAGCGCCGCAACTTGAGAACTTTGTAGTTATTACATTTGAGATGTTCAGGAGCTGTATACTTTTGGTGGCTTTACTTCAAAGTTTTTGTTTAATTATTGGACTGTGTTGAAAAGGGGGGGAGGGGGTTAATATATACATGTCACGTCGAAAGTTGAGAACGCCTTCATATATTTCTTTTAAACTTTGTACATATAATACATTTGTGGTTCGCAGGACCTGTATACTTTTGGGGGTTTACTCCACGAGGTTTATAATTTTTGGGCTTTGATTAATAAAAAGGGGAGTAAGAGATTTTGTGAAAACTTGACATTGATTTCTTAGATTTCTTTCAAGCGTTTGATGATCGCAGTAGCTGTGTATTTAATAGATATTTTCTGCAAAACTGATCCAACCCACCATTTCTTTAGAAATGCCTGTACCAAGTCAGGGTCATTACGGTTTTCACAGTTTTCCAGTTGTTGACTGATTTTGTCTGTTTATATATTTATGAGTTTTGACTTTCTCTTTGTAAGATTGTTCGGAGTTCGGTAATTTTGTTATTACCCTTATCCAATAGCTATGAATTAAACTTTCTACTGATATTGCAAGTTACGAATACTTGAAAACGGGCTTTCGTGCACTGTAAACACAACTGTTTATTGGCCAATATCTTTGAAACTGAAACGGAAAATTGAGTATTGTAAACAACAAAAATTACCAGCAAGATGAGATCGGATGAGGCTGAAGACCGAGGTTCTTTGGGATGCATTTCGGGATTTTTTAAAATACATTAGATATCTAGCTACTGACTCCCTATAGTCTCATGATGGTGGCGGTCACCATGTGATCGACGTAATATATAACCAATTACTGATAGAGAAATTTGTTCGAGGTGCGATTAATAACTAATAATATTAATTGAGCAAAAAATAGAGCAGTAGTATTATATCCACGCTCCTGTCCGTCCGTTACATTTTAACGCAGGTTGTACATTTTCAACTCCGTTGTCCTAATTTTTTTTTACCCAGAGTTTTTATTATACCCCAACTCGGTCCGTAACGCTTGAGCTAGAGCCAATCTCTTATTCGCAACTCCACCCAGACAAATGAAACTTTCTTTAGACATTTTGCTACTTGCATTAAAGATGTGTCCCTCCTGGGTTATATTTATAATGTTTGATTTTTGAGGTTTCCAGTATTTAAAAAATGGACTGTAATTTCAAGTTATGGTGAATCTATATCTTATCCGAAACACCTTCTAAATCTGTGAACAGATTTTAATTAAACCTACAAATTCAAATTCAAATGTTTTATTATACCTAATTAAAGGGCCCTTACGAGCATACTAAAATTAAATTCTCTATCACACACTCATTCCCGAAGGATCAAGTGAGCTATTGCTATCACTTGGCGTCCGTCGTCCTCCGTTAACATTTCACATTTCAGATTTTAACCAAACTTTGCACAGATGTTCCCTATGAGGTCCTACACAAGAATCGTTACTTTGTTGCAGATTCGTCAATAAACATGGCCGCCATGGGACTTTGAAAATTCTGATTGGTCGATTTTCAAGAATCTTCTTCTCCAGAACCGCTGAAGGGATTTGAATGAAATGTGGTATATATATTTCTATATGGTCCTTAACAAGTGTTGGTACTTTGGAGCTGATCAAAAATTCTAAATGGCCGCCAGCCGAGGTCAAAGTTTATATTGAAACCCTATGGGAAATGACATTTTCATCTTCTTCTTTGAGAACAACTGAGCAGAATTTAACCAAACTTTGCACAGATGTTCACAATAAGGTCTTACACTAAGGGTGTTACTTTGTTGCAGGTTTGTCAAAAAACATGGCTGCCATGGGACTTTGAAAATTCTGATTAGTTGATTTTCAAGATTCTTCTCAAGAACTGCTTTAGGGATTTTGATGAAATTTGTTAAATATGTTCCAATGAAGGTCTTTATAAGTAGTACATGTACTTTCGATACCATATTTAATTCCAAAATGCCCTTAGGTGTTCAAAGATCAAAGTCAGGTAAGCGATTCAGGCTCCTCGGAGCCTCTTGTTTTATTATTTGGTTTACGGGAATGTTTGAAAAAAAAAATGGGTAGGAAGGATGAAATAAAAATAAAAATGTGAAAAATGTTGGAGTCGATTTAATAATATATATTTTTGCACAAAATAAGGGTAAATTTGCTATATTTTGTTTCAAAATTGTGTGCGTAGGAAATAAAAATAAAAATCCAAATGACAATTTCATTTTTCTAGAGGAGCTAAAACCATCAGGTAGGCTCTCCCGTAAACCAACAAATAAAAAAAATTCTGGCCTCACTAATTGAAAAGATTAGTTAGATACATCAGACATTCTTATAAATACATCGGAAATATGCAACTCTGATTTTAGATTTGTTTGTTTGTTTTTTGTTTTGTTTTTGTTTTTTTTTTAGTTTTTTAGGTTTCCATGTTGAAAAATAAACTTCGTTGTTTTTGGCATACATATAAGTGGAGGAGCGAGGGTATCTTTGAGTGAGCATTGCTCGTTTCTCTTGTTAAGTCTGTCTTTATTGCATGAAAAAAGTAATGAATCTAAATGGCTCCATGACTATTCGGGGTCAAGATTATCATACTAGATGGCAGTTAGTCCCGGTATGCAATGGGTCTAAGTACTTTCATGAGGGTCGCGCATGATTTGTTTGTTGTTGTTTTTTTGTTTGTTAATGATTGACAAATCGATAAACGTTCACAGTATAGGGAATGAAAATCATCTCTTTTCTCATAAATTTTAGTGTCGAGTTTCCCCTGAGAAATATCTATAGTTCATGTAGGTATGTCAAAACCAAGAAAAGAGAAATGATCACTATACTATAAAAAAGTGATAGATTTATTCAAGATAAGGAAATATTATTTTTAAGTTGTTATAATGTCGTTCTATTTCTATACAGAGTGATTCTGCCAGATTCTCACCTAGTGCATGTTCGTCGCCGTTAGATGAAAAGAAGACGAAAATCAAAACTGAAATGGATGAAGAACTTGTGGCAGAATCAAGATCTGAATTGACTGACTTGCCAGAGAAACCCGACGTTATAGCAGAATCAAGATCAAATTGGCCTGACTTGCGCACCAGGCCTGAGGCTATAGTAGAAACAGTATCCAAGTTGCCAGACTTTTCAAATCATCCTGAAATTATATTGGAACCGATATCCAACCTGTTAGACTTTCCAAAAAGCCTCGATGTAATTTCTATTTCAAGTGATGGAGAAATGGAATACCAACCTATAAAAGGTCCAATTTCAATTTCTTCCGAGTCCTCAGATGAAATAGAATTCCAAGAATTTGACCAAGTCATCTCTACACAAAACAAACCAAACGCTTCATAACAACAAAATACCTATTTATGCACGACTAGATAAGAGTCTTGAAGCTACGCAGATATTCAGACTTTGTTTTGGGGAAGTATCTGATAATTACTTAAGTAATAGTAAACCAGTAAGCGTTAGATACAATTCAGTATTTGTAGATCTTCAGGCAGTCGATATGAAGTCGTTTTATGCTGATGACACTGGAGTTTGGTCTGTGTCTACTCGCAGCTATTTTCGTGTTGGCTTCCACAATGGGAAGATGGACAGTGTGTTTAAAGCTAACAGGGAAACATATACAAATTTCATAAAAAGACAAAAAAGACAGTATGGCACACACCAGGCAACTCTTACTGAAAAGGGTATCAAATTTCAACAGATAATCTCGTCAATTTATAACAGAGATGGACACAGAAGTAGATATTGTGTGGTACAATATATCCACAGAGATGGTTCAGAGGAGGACATTGTTGCGAAGCCTCATGGGAACGCACGCCATTCGAAGAGACCATTCTACAAAACTGAACCAGAGGTGCTGCAGAACATTAAAGAAGAACCCCAGAAAAGTTTTCAAATCCATCATGGATTTTGCTGGTGGGCAGCTATATTCTGCTTCTGCATCTTCGGAACCAGGAAATCTCCAACAAATTTATAAGTTAGGAAAAGCCAACGCGCATCGAAAAAGACAGATGACTTTATACTCTTGGTATCGCAAATAAAGGAAAGTTCTTTTGTACATGATCTAACAATAGATTCAAATTCGATTCAATATGTTCTGGTGTCTGAAAAACAGCTAGCTGATATGAGACGGTTCTGCACACACCCGATCCTATTTTCCATTTTTTCAATTGACTCTACTTACGATGTTGGAAACTACTATGTGACCAACACTTTCTTTGAAAACCTTAAAGTGGTGCATGCAGATGGAAAGTGCCGGGGAAGACATCCACTGGAAATTGAACCGACATTTATTCATACGAGCAAAGATACAAACACGTTTGTTGGACTTTTAAAGCTCCAGTCTTCGCATGGAGCCCGAATTGAAGACCATACAAGCAATAGGTTATGACGGCGATGAAGCTATCATGAACGCATCGCAAATTTGTTTCCCTAATGCCCAAAAACTGCTTTGTAGCAACCACAAGAAAGAAAACATTGAACGTAAGCTTAAGGGAAATTTACGCGCAAGAGATGCCCCTGCAAACCACATTCTGTGTGATATGTTCGGTCGTGAAAGCTCACAAATTTATGAAAAGGGGCTTATAGACTACTTCGACCTTGTCTTTTGATAAATAGTAAATGGAACTTAAATCAATATGGGACTGTATGGTTCCATCATTTCACACCTGGTTTGTGCAGTACGAAGCCGATCTCTTCAAAAGATATTTGATCAAAGAAGTGACAAATTTGCACACATTGATGGCCATTTTTCTAACAACAGGACCGAAAGTATGAACAATAATATCAAGGACTGGATAGGCCGAAGTGGAACCCTGACTTTGGCCACTGTCAATAGAAAATGCCAAGAGTATTATCTATAGTAATGGTCCATACGAACTGTCACATAGTCATAGTATTTTACGAAAGGATCGTCATGTATGGAATGCCGTGGCGACTGACGAGAGACACGAATCATTGAAAAGGTTTTGGCTATCCCCACTAACTTTGCCAAGCATCCAGCAGACAGAGATAGAAAAACCTCCGGTAAGAGAGTATACACGCAGACAGCCAAATGTTTCTACATCTGTGTCCGTTTCACACAAAGAGCTGCAGCTGCCCTCATAGTCCGATGAACTTAAAGAAGAGATGTGGGATAGGGCAGATGAACTCTTACAGACACCAGGTTTCATAGTCCAAGCACCTGGCTACGATGCATTAATGGTGCAGCACGCAGTGGGTACGCATTCTCAAGCACCTCATCTCATAAAGTCTACAAAATCTGGGAAATTCGTCTGTGACTGTAATCCGTATAAATTGCTTAAGATATGTGAGCACACTCTAGCTGCATCGGAATTGCTGGGCAAGTTACGGCTATTCCTTGACTGGAGAAAGAGGGACAACACTACTGTAAACATTACAAACTTAGTTATGAGCGGTATTTCATCAGGGAGAAAACCACCAGTAAGTAAACCCAGAAAGGGAGGAAGAACTCCACTTGGCAAAGAAAAGCCTCTGCTTGAGGTTACCCGGGATCCCATCGCTGAAGACACCTCTACAATAGAAACATTGGAAGCTTTGGGGGACATGGAGAAAGATGACCCGCTTGAAGTGATATATTTGCACCAAACAAAGGCAATAAAATGCTATGGGTGCGGAAACAAGTTCATCAGAGAAAAAGAGCAAAACAATTTAAGTGTACGTAAATATTGTGCAAGGGAATACACTGTTGCTGGAGAGAGAAAAACAAAGAATCAGTTTGCATATTTACACTTGAAAACTGCTTGTTTGGTGACAAAACTTCCTGATTATAAGAAAGACATGCTCGGTGTATCAAAAGAATCAATTGATATGATTCCAAAAGAGGTCAAAGATATGCTTGTTGCAATGGGAGTCCGTGTTTAAATTAGTAAACAAATTTGAATTGCTATGATATAATTATTTTTTCCTTGATAAATAGCTTGTGTACATGTAAATGAGTAAGGTATGCTCATTAAAGTCTTTAATTAGAACATTTGGTTACTCTTGTTGGTTTAGATGTAGAAAAAAGGAGAAAAACAATAAATACCTGATCTTATTCCGCCAACTTGTATTGCTATCTCTCTATATATAGACCTACTAGTCTCCTTTCAATTTCGAGCAACACTATGTATATATTCTAAAAAACAAGAATTGAAATGGTGATATGTCAAAAAAATAAACATCCTCCATAAATCGTTTAATTGTGGCCGATGATATAGTATTTTATAATAATCCGATAAAAAGGACCACGAAGAGGTAACTAACAAACCTCTGGGGGAGGGCTGAGCACTGACAAATATCTGGGGGAGGGCTGAGAACTTACAAACCTCTGGGGGAGGGCTGAGCACTCATAAATCTAGTTTAACCCCGCCACATGTACCTGTGACCCAATCCAGGAACATTTATCAAAGTCGCTGTTTGTTGCATTTTATTTGTTTCGAATATGGTCTTTCAGTGGGCATTTCTTGGTCTGCTGTTGAATTTCGAACTTTTAGTGTTGTCTATTCTGGTCAATAACAGAGCGCAAAGCTTTTGAGCATTATTCCATTGTTGAAGACTGTTTGGCGTTCTCTATATAAGATTTTGTATTTTGCTGTGTTGTTGAATCGTTATCTCATGGACATTTATTCCACATCTCAGTATTTTCCTCTCATCACATATTTGTACACGTCGAGCGTATGTGCTAATGAATTCCTCCATCCATTCTTCCTTCAAAGATTTATCAAAGTCAGTGTCCCAAATTCACCATTTAAAAACTTAAGGTCATTTGAAGGGCTACTGCTATTAAAGTTTTGGTGAATGAAGAGTACGTGTAAATTTCTAGCCAATATCTTATTATAAAAAGGACGGATATGTGGTAGATGCCAAAGAGACAATCGCCTACTCTTCACCAATAATTTTTTTTAGAAAGACCAAAAGAACATTACTATTAGAGAACACTGTAAAAACTTCAATGAATGATGAGTATACTCATTCTCCGCAGACACCTCTAGAAGGCCCCAAATATATCAAAAAATATTTACAAAATCAAAAAAAAGAAAACGGCAGAACATCTTATTTACAAATACAATAAATGAAACTAAAAGATGAAAATCAGACGGGTAAAATCACTGGCCAACATTCACCTGACTTGGGACAAGCACATGAAATGTGACGGGGTTACATCAGTTACATGAGCACTCAACCCTCCCCCTCAATGCAGACCAGTGATAAAAAATAAGAACAAATAAGACACAGCAAAAATCAGAACGAACCAGTGTCTAATAAGAGACAAAACAAGAAAAATACAAGATCAACAACAGATTGAACAAGTTTAAACAAATTGAAAACGAGCAGGGTCTCACAACTGAATAATCGAAGTTAACTGACAACTACATGTAGCTTAAGACAAAAAGGTCCTCTGACAAAAAGCCATACTTTTTTCACACACATTAGTCGTGCTGTCTCTAAAAAAAAGCTTTAATAGCACGAAATCACAAACCGTGAGGGAAAACAAATACATGACTGTGCGATGCCTTGCATCTTAACAACGATTTATGTTTTAACCTTTTGAAAACCAAGTATAGGCCAAGGTGCTCCGAAATGTTAAGCGGCCTCTTCTCCGCATTTGGGACCTGCTGAGTTGTCCAATGTCACCCCAGTAGAGTCTAATCCGAAAATTTCAACCACCGAACATGTCCATGCTCTATGCTTTCTGTGTCATATCGGCTGTACAGTAACAATAAATCGCGTAAAAAAGTCCCCGAAAAGATGTCACTGCATTGGCTGAAAGCGACCTTGTGATAATCAAAAATTCAATCGAAAAGAGTACTTTACAAAAACTCCGCGAGTTTTTCAGACGGCAACAGTACGGAATCTATTGACCCGACAACAGTCAACTAAATATTATTATCAAGTATGCGAGAGTAGTAATTCTATGAATTGTTTACAATTTCATATAGAAAAAAAATGCTGAGGTATAATAAATTTGAATAATCATTATGGTATAAAACCGGGAACCCTTTAAGTCTTCTAAATTTGATAATCAATATATTATAAACCCTCTTAGTCTTCATGCCATATTGACTTTTTAATTTTTTTTTCGCTACATTTCGTTTTGCAAATGCTGAGGTATAATAAATTTGGATAATCATTATGGTATAAAACCGGGAACCCTTTAAGTCTTCTAAATTTGATAATCAATATATTATAAACCCTCTTAGTCTTCATGCCATATTGACTTTTTAATTTTTTTTTCGCTACATTTCGTTTTGCAAATGCTGAGGTATAATAAATTTGGATAATCATTATGGTATAAAACCGGGAACCCTTTAAGTCTTCTAAATTTGATAATCAATATATTATAAACCCTCTTAGTCTTCATGCCATATTGACTTTTTAATTTTTTTTTCGCTACATTTAGTTTTGGAAAAAATTCGTTTCGGTCGTTTTCGTTTCGTTTCGTTGCGTTCCGTTTTTATTTCGTTTCGCACTTTACAGGTACCCACAAAAAAAGATCAGACAAAAATCTAAGGTTTAGATAAGAAGAAAAATTTGAAGATACCAAAAGGGTAATCAGCAACACAATGGCCAAACGAAAGACAAACAATGATCTACAAAACACTACACAGAAAACCAAAGATCGAGTAACACGAACCTCATAAAATACCGGGGGTCGACGCAGGTGCTCCGGAAGGGTAAATATTTACTAGTGGTATCCGTTGTGTTACTCTAGATACAAACCCGTATACCGTAACGGCAAGCAATGTCATGGCGTAATACGTTTAGCTTTGAACTGGAAATCTACATAAAATACGGCTATAAAATATCTGAATTGATAACTTAAATGTAGTCATTTACTTGTCAGTGTAATTTACCATTACCATACAAGAGTGGTCTCTTATTATTGTGTCAGTTGTACTAGAAACACCGTTTATCATCTTTTCATACTGTTATCTAACAAGTCGTAATTTAAATTGTATCGGTTTTTCGTTTTTTTTTAAATTTAAAATTTTCTTTATGTTATTGTTGATAATGCAATATAAATTACAATGAATTTAAGTACGATCGGATAATTGTAAAAAAAAAAAAAAAAAAAAAATAATAATAATAATAATAATAATAATAATAATAATAAATAAAAATAAATGAATACAACACTTTAACTTTAAATTCAACATCTATTTTTAAAAATAAATTATGTGGATTTGAATAGATACCTCGTTCATGTACATATTCACCAACATACAAGTCACGTATTTTCCAACGGTTATCTTTCTTTGTGTGTAATTATTAAACAACTTTTTGTGTGTTTTCACTTGTGCAAAGTAAATCAGTAATAAGCCAACGAAATACATTGTTTTACCTTTATTGCACAATTTATTGATACAATTTATTGATACAATTTAAATTACGACTTGTTAGATAACAGTATGAAAAGATGATAAACGGTGTTTCTAGTACAACTGACACAATAATAAGAGACCACTCTTGTATGGTAATGGTAAATTACACTGACAAGTAAATGACTACATTTAAGTTATCAATTCAGATATTTTATAGCCGTATTTTATGTAGATTTCCAGTTCAAAGCTAAACGTATTCAAAAATGTATCCATGTGATATTTCAAGAATATAATATTAAGGTCAGTATGCTGGAGTTCCTCATCGATAACATATTTGTCTCCTTTGGAGGGACACTGTTTCAGCAGGTCGACGGCATATCAATGGGTACGAATTGTGCCCCTCTTCTAGCCGATTTATTTTTATACTCATATGAGTCGGAGTTTCTTCAAAAGCTTGTAAAAGATCAGAAGATTCATGAGGCTAAAACCTTTAATTTCACATACAGGTATATTGATGACGTTTCATCAATAATTCTAGATTTGCAGAATTTCTTCCACTGATATATCCTCCAGAGCTGGAAGTTAAAGAAACCACAGATACAGCTTCGTCCGCATCATTTTTGGACTTATACCTCAGATTTGACGACAGTGGTCAACTCAGTACTAAATTTTATGATAAACGGGACGACTTCAATTTTAAAATCATAAATTTTCCAAATATGTGCAGCAATATACCAGCTTCTCCTGCATATGGTGTTTACATCTCGCAATTGATTCGCTATGCAAGGGCCAATAGCAATTATTCTGATTTCCTGAAACGTCATCTTCATCTGAGAAACAGGCTACTGGACCAGGGCTATAAAAAGATTCGCCTTATTCGATCTCTTAAAAAGTTTATATTCCGATACCAAGATCTTGTCGAAATATATTGTCTCTGCAGAGACAATAATAAATGATGCATTTTCATATAGTGAAAATGTATAAAGATAAGGAGGTCAACAAAAATGTCAAAAATATTTTGTTATCAATGTGTGACGTAAAATTGTTTTTGACATTTACTTCACTGAATTTGGTACTGCTTCGACAACTATTTTACCTATTTTGTTCCAGTATTGTTATAAATACTGTTATAGTGACAGCCGGAACCTTTGAGCCGTAATGAAAGCGGGGGGTTTGGCGCTTTAAAATCTGATTCAAACCACCATTTCTTTAGAAATGCCTGTACCAAGTCAGGGTCATTACGGTTTTCAGTTTTCCAGTTGTTGACTGAATTTGTCTGTTTATATACTTATGAGTTTTGACTTTCCCTTTGTAAGATTGTTCGGAGTTCGGTCATTTTGTTATTACCCTTATTTATTGACGTGCCCGATAATGGTTATTCCAGAATAGCGTGGAGCACACTACATTAGATATCTTCGTTTTTATTGAATAACTAGTTATTTGGATTCAATCACCTCTTATGTATAGTATATAGACATATTGTTTTTAGTCTTAGGAAATAAAGGTTATCCATGGTAATCACATGCTGTATTTCGAACTTCGCAAAATTTTTTTATCGAAAGCGACATTACGTTATGTGATTCACTTATAGCAAACATGTCTGTCTACTTTTATTTAAATAAAGAAAAGTTAAACGGTACTGTTCTCTACGATAAAAACTAACCACATGGCACAACATCACGAACCACTCATCTGGAAAATCACCCATTCGCCAAATGCTTTATCGCCTAATTTCAACTGATGGTTTTATATTATATCGACATCATGTAACTGTTTATTGTATAATTATGGTCTTCCCACTCTAGTCCTCAAAACAAACAAACCCACAACTTTCATTGGTCGTAATCATCAGTCTGTCTGGTTCTCGGAACACCTGTTTGATTCACACGTTCGAATTTCTTTTTGAATTTTTTTACATAGCTTTAAAAATACTGATTTGGTGTTAAATAGTGATCGATCACAGACGGGGAAGGGTCTAATCAATCCTCTAAGTGGTTTCCACATGTCAACCTTCACATATTCTCGTCTGACAATAAGTCGGTTAGTCATTGGATAAGGTTTGATTATTTTTTTCATGTTTGAAAAGTAAAATTTTTTTTCTTTTTAATAATGTTCCTCGTCTATTCTTGCTCACATGTGTAATGTTCCATGGAAAAAAGATCGATAATAATAACACACTGACCCATATGTGTTTACTACCCTTTTTCCAAATGGCGTCCTCTTACGTCACATAAAGTCGATCAACCGACTTTATTGCATGACCGAGCAGATGTCACGTTAGGATATGATTGAATGAGCAGTGTTGTAAAGAACGCCGTGTCCTAATCTTGAACTTTATACACTATCATACATTGGTAATATATTTAATCTTCGTGACACAGAAGTTGATTTGTCAAAAATGTGCTATTCGAACATGGCAAATATATTATTTTTAATTGCGCTTAAACAATCAATTCAACAATTTGCCCTTTTAGAACGGGACTGAAATTGGTTATTGCTGGACGAAGGATGCCATGCTCCTTGCACATAAAAGCAACTTGCAACAGTTTGTTAGGAGCGGTCGTTTATTACCCGTTACAAGGCAATTTTTGTCTAACCCTCTTCATCATAGCCTTGTTTCCTGTGTCATTCTAAATTTCCGCCAATATGCCAAATGCAATAGACAATGTGGAAATTCCCGATTCGATTCTAAAATTAAGCGTTGTAATAGGAGTTATTTGCTTTACGGTGAGCAAAAATGTACCCGTGCCATGCAAGAGAAACGGAAAGGATAAATAAATTGATTCTAATTTTCTTATAATGTGTAGTTTTTTTAATCTTGTAAAAACTCAGAGGACAATTTTATTTCAAAGGGAAAATTTACAATCAACTCAGTTCACCCCCGGTTTTAATGAGATTTGTATTGCTCAATCTTTAGTTTTCTGTGTAGTGTTTTGTAGAATCATTGTTTGTCCCTTTCATTTTGATTTACTGTTTCTGATTACCCCTAAGAATATATGTGTTATATTAATTAAAAAATGCATTAAAATTGAACCGTTTGCTAACATTAAAGGGAATAATTCCTATAAAAATGCATTAAAACGTATAGTTTTAGAAGTCAGGAATATGTAAATGGTCTATAATATTATTCTTTATAAGATAACATTATGAATGTTCCTACACATCGAACAAAAATGCCAGATATTTGGTAGAATTATATAACATTGTTTTGATCGATGCCATCTAGGAACCGTTATTGGCAGCTTATGCAACTCTCATGCTTCAGTATTGCATTTATTTATGTTGAATTTGCACTTTTCGTGCAGTAATATTGCTTAAATGCCATCATACAGAAAGGAATAAGATGATACTGCCTGGTTCTTTCCAAATACCGATTCCACCCAAATGAGTGGAAGCTCGAATCCACTCTTCACTTGCTATTGTTTTTTATAATTCACTGGACGCAATGTGTTTTATTTGTCCTGATTCTGTAATTCACATGGATTCAGTCGAGTTGTTTTTTTTTGGTGAAGTCTGTGTTTCTCATCTTCAGTTTTCTGTGCTGTATGTTAGTTTTGTTTGTCGTTGTTCGGTGTCTTGTGCCTAATGTTGCCTGTGTCACTGTGGGTTGTCCCTTATGTTTCCTCCAAACTTTATTTGTTGGTATTTTTACGTTGTACTCACTTATTATATACAACATTATTGTATAATATTTCAATCAACTCGTGTGTCAATGTCTTTTAGTGTTGGTTTATCATGTGGAATTCATTTATTAAACACAATCAAATTGCACAGTAGGGTGTAAATTGAGTGATGTAATAAATACAAGGCTATGTTCGAAGCGGTTTGGTATTTTATTGTTTTAACATATAAAAACAGTTTATAATATAACGTAATAATAAGCATATAAAACTATACAATCATTTGGTAAAGCTCTATAAGACATTTTGGGTAATATCACAAGTTTTAAGCATATGTGTTACAAATACTAAGAGATCGTATATACAACCAAATATTCCAAGCATTATAACAGTACGATATTGTGTCTATAATGTACTTTGCAGATAGGGATGGCCAATCGCTTTGAAATCCATAATCGATTATTGGTAGTAATCGGAGAGTTTTAATCGATTAGTAATCGATTTTAATCAAAAATGATTTTTTTTTTCATTTTTGTACAAAATTGGATAATCAGGTTATTTCACTTTATAAATATGTTTCTATGCATCTATAAATACGTTGCTTAGCAACGTATTCTTATCGATTATTAGCATCATTCCCCAAAAAACGACCGACAATCGATCATAGGCGACAACCGTTTCATCACTAACTACAGACGTACATGCACTGAACAATATCGTTAGTCGACACGTGACATGAAAATATACATGAACACGAGTTACGGTTCCTGTAAAACATGTCCTTATATGATCGTGTTTATATACATATGATACTAGCTGTTAATTTTCGTACTAAGTATGGACCAGCATATAACAAATGACAGTGTTACGATAATATCTACATACATGAGTATTATTTAACGAAACAACAGTTGGCGTTAAGCACCAACCAATCAATCAATAATTAACGAAACAGCAGTGATGTTAATTCTACTTTCACATTTGCAGGATGTAGTTAAACAGTTATATAGATTATGATTATTTCGAAATAAGAAAGGCGCAGCCTGGTTGCCTTTTATTGTTTGGTACTTCTTTCAATCCCCACTGTAAATCGCACGCCTTGGACATTAAGGAAGTCGTCACGAATTCAGGTTGGATGTGTGCTCGGTGTGTACCTCCTTATCAGCCTTAGAAACTTTGCAAGTCGTTGTCGATTGGTAAGTAACTCACATGGTATTTCAATAGCTTCTTTCAAAATAAAACTGGTCGTAAATTAAGATTAAGAATGCATTAAATCAAGATGTAATAAAAACGTAGATATCAAATTTAGTGCGCACGACGCGTATCAGGAATAACCTTCATCAGATACGCTCAAAGTCGAATGATAGGAAAGACATATAATTTACCAGTACCAGACTCTGATTGAAGTGGTTGGGACCACACAATGGAAAACAGCCTCTGGTATTTGTTGAAACGTTCAACAAAACATAACATATGTAATCTTACAATCTTAATCGTAGATGAAACGAATAATACAATGTATATATTAATTAATGACAATGTATATTTACAATGAACACAAAAATCTACAATGTAATAATATGAAAGACATGTTTTTGATAGCATAACTATCATATTGTTAATGTGTAACACGTTATTATCTCCCTGAGCTTACGGTCGCTATAGGATCAACGTTTACGTCTACATAAATATACCAAACAAGTGGTAATTATGTGTTGTCACCACTTAGCACTTATCTGCGTAACAGATGTTAAACTTGAAAATGCACTGCATAACGATTGATAAGAATGCACTCTTCTGCTGCACCGTTAGGTCATTAACATCACAACTGTCATTATCAGAACATTGTTTATGCGACCGTCGTCTTGTTGGGATGAGTATCTTTTACATTATACACATTTGTTTTGTTTATTACTGTTAGTTATAAAATACTGTTATGTTGGTCCCTGTTAAACGGTTCTGTAATGTTTTCTCACAATTCTGAAAATAGAGAGAAATAAGAAAAATGAAAAACAAGAAATACGAAACAGGTTCAAAAATCTGAAAAACAAAAAATACCAAACAGGTTCCAAAATCTGAAAAAACAAAAAATACCAAGCAGGTTCCAAAATCTGAAAAACAAAAAATACCAAACAGGTTCCAAAATCTAATAGAAAATATTGTAGAAAAAAGACAAAATCGATACCCCTGACACAGGTGATGCTAATAATATGACATATTTTATCAGAGTGCCAAAAATGCTTTGACGTTTATTTAATATGGGGCAAGGTTACTTTATTTGGCAGGTATTCCTTGGCAACATCTTCTCCCCAAATAACAGTCATTCTCTTACCTCCATAATTTATCTTAATGTGTTGATTTATGCCTTAGTGTACGTGCCATCCTCATTCTTGGTATTTGTGTATAACTATATTTGACTTTCGTTTTGTCCTATAAAAAGGATATCGCACATTCGTCGCATAACATTGCATTTTGTAAGACGAAATATAGACTTAAGATTCTAAATATCAAAAACACTATTGGAAATCGGGATTTAATATGAATGTGACATTTCGTTGTAATGATTTGATTTGATTAGATTTTTTGGTGTTAACGCCACTTTCAGCTATATCATGGCGACCCGTTTTAGTGATGGAAGAAGCCGGAGTACCCGGAGAGAACCACCGACCATGGACAAGCAACTGGTAAACTTTATCAGCTGCGAGTCGAGTGCACTCTTTTTTGTAAATAACAAAGCCGGGCGCGAACTCACGCCGTATTGGTGATAGGCTTGTATGAGTTGTTAGGTAATCAAACTACCTAACTCATTGAGCCACCCGGGCCCCACATTTCGTTGTAATTTGGCAAAAATGGTAGCCCTTTGTTCCGTGTTGTACATAATAACGTACGATACCTATTGATGTTTGTCAATTGAAAATGCGAAAATGTCTGACGAAATATATATAACCTCATACAAAATATTATGTAATTCTATAATAATAACATACACTGATGATATCACTAAGGGGGTTGAAACACGTGTCTTTCTATTTGAGTAACAGGCGTGTATAAAGATTATTTTTTTGTAGGAGGCTTAGATACTATACTAGCATAACGGGGTATATAGGAAATTCACGGGGTATTTCCCACTGATATCGAGCCGAACATCGAATGGAATTGAGACCCGTTACAATATTGATGTTGAGAATTCAGCATGGTTTCACCCAGTATTTTGCAAGAAGCGACCAAATACCCCGTTTGCAATGAAAAACATGGATTTGTTGATGATTTGTATAAACAATGCCGTCGTATGCAATCAGTGCCTATCACCACTGATGTGAGTTCGAATCGCGATCAGGGCGAGGTGTACAACCTTATGTGATAAAGTTTGTCAGTAACTTGCGACAGGTCGGTGGTTTTCTCCGGGTCCTCCAGTTTCCTCCAACAAAAAAACTGACCGCCACGATATAACTGAAATATTGTTGAAAGTGGCGTTAAACACCATCAAACAAACAAGCAAACTTATAAACAAGGTTACAAAAATGTGAACAAGAGAATTTTATGTGTTCGATGTGCTATCTTGCTATAAATGGGATGCATTTTCAAATTAAATTCCTACAATCACTGCAGTGTAAGTTGCAACACACCCCAACAATTAACTAATGATTTATGTTTGCCTAGCTGACATGACGGTCGACATTTCCCTCTACAGATAAGGTGCATTAATTTACTTGATATGAAATAGTAACCTAGTCGTTTACAAATAATTTATGATTTATGTTTGCCTAACTGACATGTCGGTCGACATTTCCCTCTATAAATAAGGTGCATCAATTTACTTGATATGAAATAGTAACCTAGTCGTTTATCTAAAATGTTATTTTGACATATTTAAATAAAAAGAAAATTGAGATGTCATTACATTGTAACTATATAATAGTATTCATTATCTCATTTTCATGACATGGGGAAACTGTTTTAGGACAAAATCGTTTTGACTTATCTAGATTGCTGCTTAAATATAAAATTAACTATCACCACTAATGTTGTGAGTTCGAATCCCGCTGATGGCGAGTGTACTCGATACAACATTATGTTATGAAGTTTGAAAGTGACTTGCGGAAGGTTGGTGGTTTTATCTGGTTTCCTCCATTAACTTATAACTGATATTGTTGAAAGTGGCATTAAACAGAATAATTCCCTAAAAATTAACAGTACAAATGTTGGTCTAATATGCTACGGTCGACATAATTCTAATCTCTATATATCTATTTACAAATGTACAACTCGTCCGTATGAAGGGAGGTAAATGAGTGCCTCAAATTTGGAGAATGCCACAATCTTTACACTTAAATAACCGGACCCTATTATATCCATTACTAGTAATTCCTTATTTTCCTTTGGATATCGGGTGCCTTCGTGGTCGTGATCGTATGGTAGTTGGATTTACAACTACCTGCGCAATCAGTGCCCATCACCAATAAAGTTGCGAGTTCGAACCGCGTTCATGGCGAGGTGTACTCAATACAACATTATGTGATTAAGTTTGTCAGTGACTTGCGACAGGCTGGTGATTTTCTCCGGGTACTCCGGTTTCCTCCACCAATAAAACTGACCGCCACGATAGAACTGAAATATTGTTGAAAGTGGCGTTAAACACCATAAACCTAAACCAAACCTTTGAATATCAAAACTTTCGTCCCAGTACCACCGTTTCCAGCATGGTTTATTGTTGTTTTATTTTTAATTTGTTCTCGTTTTGAATACAACTGAAGTATTACTAACTTGACCCTAAACACCAATAGATCAATCGATTAAATCATTACACTACAGTCAATCCTGCCCATACGGTCACCTCTATTAAGCAGACACCTGTATTAAAAGGTTTTTTCTTGTCATGTCATAGAAACTGTCATATGAATTGAACCTCTTTTAAGAGGACACCCGTTTTATGACCACTTTATCTTTATCCCAAAGGTAACAGGTTTGACTGCATGCTATTTTCACCTTTTACCACTAACAATGGAAACTAGTTCATAATAATAATTATTTTTTAGATACTGACCATCACACAAAGAATCCCAAATATTCTTTTTCAATTCCTTTAATTCGTTATAATTTCTGACTTTAAAGAAATTTTTCGTTCCTCTGAATGGTGAATCTGACATCATCATTAATTCTTCCTGTGGTTGGTCTTCTCCTACTTGTACGACATACACCTCGATACCATGGATACGGGCTCTTCTTGCTTCCGAAAGTGCTTGCAATGGTTCGTCTAAATTCCCATCAACAATTAAAATCGCTATTTTTCTTGCTTCCCGTCTTCCACCATGTCTATGGCTAAACGCACCTCTACGCATCCTTTTAAGCATTCCTCCAAAGTCCGTATTTTGCTTGTCCGTCAGTGCATCCAACGCATCCGCTTTCGTTTTCATTGCTCCTAAATCAAATCCGGTGCTGCCTTTTGTGTTTGTTTCACATACATCTCCAGCCATTAGTCCCACTTGAATCTTGTCTTTGTCCACGTCTAAATCATTAACAAGATCTTGTATAAAGGCCAGGGCTTTCTTTGTATTCTTTTTCCCGGCATTGATGCTATCTAGGATGAACATTAGATCTGCTTCTTGACGGGAACCACAAGCTACAATAAAACAAAGAGAAATGAATGTTTCAGGAAGAACTATTTGAACGTTATGTTGATTAACGAAAATGAACACGAGGAAAAGTTTGAAGATGACAAATGGTAATCAGAAGCATTATTTCGAAGGACATACAATTGAATAACCGAAAGAACAAAAAGACAAACAACGATTCACAAAGCACTGTACAGAAAATCAAAGCTTGAGCAACATGACCACTCCACTACAACCTCTACTATAACCCGGGGGTGAACTCAAGCTCTACAGAATGATAAACATTTCATGATCTACTAGTGGCACCCGTCGTGTTACTTTGTATTAAATATCCTGTGATAAGTCATATTTAATTTTTCAGTATAAAATGAATGCAAAGTAAATAAAACAGAAGTGATAATTATGTAACGATAAGCAAAACGCAAATGAATATTAAATCAGCAAGAACTCCACAACACCAGCACATATATTACGTCCGCAGAGAAAATACTGGTACACGTGGTAAGGTCCCAATTATTCATATAATCGAGGGAAATAACAATTGACAGTTCTACACGGACAATATCTGCTATTAATTCAGAAAAAAAACTTCCGCACTGATAAAACATTTATCTATGATAGCCATCATAAATTTTTGCATCGAATATCAAGGTTTAGTGTTGTCGTGACCTCTAAGTAAATTGAACATGAACTTGTTCAGATGCTTGTCTGGTAGGTAGGGCATATATAAGCCCCTTTAATAACATCAATTGTTAAACATGACGCGTCGAAAGGCGTCTCTATTGCGTTTGTATAATCGGTATTTTTATGATATGATATGAACAATCCATGTGAATATTTTCCATATAAAACAGAATATTCTGAACTATTGCATATATAGTAAAGATTTTAATATAAATAACTTACACATATCAGAGACAGTAATAGTCGGCGTTGTAACTGAAACGATAAAAGGGTACATTTAACATTTTGCTACACCTATAATTTGAGGAATTAAACAGATGCAGAAAAACAGATAATAACATGGTAGAAATAAACTGAAATCTAGATATTACTTTACATATATATTAACTCAAGATCATGTCTAGAGTAGGTTTATTTGTATTTCCATAAAGTCAATAAATTCTCTTTTACTAAAATTTATCACAAAATATATTGCAATATCTTATAAAGTCATCAACCTCACAAAATATGCACCATGCAGTCATTCCTTTGCATTCAAAAGTATGATATGAATTTTAAAAAATAATTTCTATTCATTTGTATATGGAAAATTCTGACGTTAACCGTGCAATTATTTAATCTGCAGCTGCACGAATCAGTAAAAATTAAAAAGTGTATCTGAATCCTTAAGCTTGTATTGTTCCATGTATACAGTAAATCGTTACTTTCGTGTGACGTTATTAATAACATGCAAATCTATTGAACCCATGTTATTATGTGGTTTTTTTTTCAATCAAAACTGATACATGCAGTTAGAAAAATCTATATTTCGTTAACACATTGTGCTTTATGTAAAATAAAACCTTGTGCTTCCACATTAAACTAATATTATTTTGTAATTATGGGGAGAAAATTCAATTCGAATAACAATCATTTATCAAAGAAATTGTAAAAATATAATAACTAATGGTTGGTGTGCTCGACTCGTATGTGGTAGATCGTGGGTTTGAGAATGGTCTGGTAAAACGAATGAAGTTAGTATTTGTGTTTGCCTCTTAACCACTACACATGCAGCATTTAGGAATCAAGAGCAAATACTGCTTGGCTCGGAAGCAGAATATTGTGTCTTGATGGAAAGACATGTCTACCCGCGGACTGATGGTTCAGTGAGCTAGCACTATAACAATTCAACTATTAAGCGCGTTGGTTTAGTTCAAAGCGGACATATCATCGAAATATATCTCGCCATGGCATAGCTGAAAATATGCGCACTTGGTGTTAAACAACAATCACGCACTCATTTTACTGAAATCTATATTTACCTTCACAGGTGTTAATGGCGATATTAGGAAGAACAAAGTCTAAATCATCAAAGGTCGGCAACATATACTGCATTGAATCGTCTGCTGTTCCAGCAATTGCTCGGAGCTCTTCTATATTGACGTCACCAATACCGATAGGAATTAGTGTTAATCCCGCTTTTCTCGCTTCGTGTGCTTGTTTTTTGGTTCGGTGAAGTGCTGATGTAGGACTGGCAGTAATTATAATCGCTACCTGGGTTGCATGGCTTCGGGCCACACTACGACGGAACGATTTTGTTCTTATGTACCGGATAGCTTCGTCTATTCTACTTCCACCTGCAGATTTTTCAACTCTGTTCAATGCATTGACTAATTCTTCGTGCGTCCCATATTCGGGGAAGTCTATTAATCGTTGTACCTGATCACTGTACAAAATAGCTGCTATTCTGGACTTGTTTGGACCTATGTTGAAATTTTTAGAAATACGTTTGGCAAATTCCAACTGCTTACGAAATTCGTTAGGTCTAACGTTGTTTGATGAATCAAATGCAAACAAAATATCTGATACTCCATCTAAGCAAACTGAAAAACAAGGTACATTGTATAAGGGAAAGCTTAGATATTTCTTTTTGCAAATGAACATTAAAGAAAACCAGAAGGCTGAATTGAACACAGGAGACAGAACGAAGACAAACAAAATAGAAAACGCAACACAGAAAACTAAAACGATCAGCAACACAGACAAAAAAAAGCAAAAAAAAACAAGGATGAGCCCATGAATTATAATGCATTGGGAGATTGTCCATTTGCTTTCAATATACAACTTCATTAGAAATCATATGCATTGTTTAGATTAATAAATTATTTTAATATTTTGAATATACTGTTGATTAAATTTCTCTAATGTTTTTAATCGTCGTTTCATACTATGCATTGGAAAATGTTCGAAGACATTAGAAATGCATTGTATTAACAATTGAATAATGCTGATTGGTTGAATTTATATTTACACCCCTATTGGTGGACATAAATTATGATATGTTCGCGGTAGCGTATTGGCCATTGCGTAAAAATAAAAAGGGCCAGGCATGATTGTACAAAAACAAAACAACAAGAAAATTATTATCTTACTTCTTCTAGCAGCGGCATACAATGATTCTGTCGTGGTAGTGGGTATTGTTGTTGTGGCTGAAAATAAATATAATGAATTTAAAAAAAATATCTGCGTAAAAATTATGTATATATGATCTCACCGAAAAATAATGTTAGTGTTAATAGACTGAATCTTGATATTGCTATTTATCGGGCTGTGTAACGTCAAACGCATTATAACGTTAAAATAACAACATTAATAACTTCAGTTTTGAAGGTCTTGACATACACTATCACATTTTATTCTTTCGGACTCGCTGTATTACTAGCGATAATGTACCTCTCGACAGTAAGTATCGCAGTTCTCCATATGTTAAAGACTAATAAGCTGTTAAATGTTTACGTCGGCTTCAATTACCGGTATTAGAACAAAGAAATCAGCTTTCAGATAAATGTTTTTTAATTATATAATACTGTTGATGCTAACATAACTATTAAGAGTACATATCACATTCCAGTTCAAACAATATATTGTTTAATTTGTTAAAAATGTAGACACAAGACAAATGGCATGGCGACAAACGACGCAACAGTGTTGATTTTTTTCGGCAATGTGTTCAGTGTTAAGATTTGTATTAACAATTATTTCAGAAATTCACTTAATGGACCTGATGAAGTCTTATGTAACATGATACACTATAAAAATAGTTTTTAAATTGTTTGTAATTGATATCGTTTAATCATATTTTAGTAGTTTATTTTTCAGAATATGTTACTCGAATGTCTGTAAAGAAATAAAGTTTCCTTCCTACGCAGAAAATGCTAATTGAGCGATAATACAAATGAAAGATACATATTTTTTATTTGATGCACCAGGTATAATTTCTTGTAGTTAATTTCTTCAAAGGTGTTCAACATATATCAATTTAAATACCAATATTGAAGTGTAGACAGAAACACAAATGGTCATATCCAGTTACAGCTATCTTTGTCTGGGAAAATCATATTTTTGCAATAACTTTTCAAATATAATTTCTATAAATTTTGAGAAAAAAAAATAAAATCAATTTCATAAGTGGATTTAAGCAAATTTTCATCTATTATTTTTTAAGGAAGACATAAATCGTTTATAGCAAAAATAAATTTGCAAGTCGACCCTATCGGTACAGGTAAAAATTAAGAGCTAATAAGGGCGTATGTGTCAACTTATAAGTGTCTCGGTGTTCCAGTGTGCATATTGGAATACTTCTAAAAGCTATTCCAATGAATACACCCAAATTCTGTAATAAAATAAACAAACATAAAATGACCCCTTATGTATAATATATTACGAAACAGTCATTGTTATTTAATTTAGAATTCGAAAGTTTCTCCCACACTTGCAGTGAAACTTTGGATCTCTCAGCCTTGAATGTTGCACACAAACTACGGAATATGACAACGTTTCTCATGCTTTGCCTATTCGTTCTTATCTTTAAAAACGTATAATATATGGTATAGATTTCTAAGGCCGTAGAAAATAAATAGTCTCGTCATTAATTTAGATGATTTATTTTGTTTAACGCCACTTTCAACAATATTTCAGTTATATCGTGGCGGTGTTTTATTGGTGGAGGAAACCGGAGAAAACCACTGAAAAACATTAAATTAGAATAACGTAAACAAACAGTTAGTTTGTTGCAGTGAAAATGTCATCTTATCCCGTCTTTTTGTCTCGGTCTGAAAACCACATAATTATTAGTGAAAACAAGCCGTAGGTTTTAAACAAATGTTATCTTACTTTATATGTTTAAAGGATTTACTTTAAAGATGTACTAAGCAAATACCTTCAATCAAACATAAGATAGATACGTGTGTAGTTTTTATATACTTTATAATCTTGTTTACACCTAGACAAAATATATATTATATAAGTACAAGAGTCAAATCAAAATTTCACTGTATGGGTCCTTTTCGGTATTTTCGCTTTTGTGAAAAGTATGGGTTTTTAATTGTTTTTATTTTTTACTCCTAAATAAAATAAATATATTATATAAGTACACAATACAAGTTAAAAATTCACTGCACGGTTACTTATACAAAACATTACACCTAGATAAAATATATACAAGTACAAGAGACAAGACAAAATTTCACTGCATGAGTACTTGTAGAAAACATTACCTCCTAGATAAAATATATACAAGTACAAGAGACAAGACAAAATTTCACTGCATGAGTACTTGTAGAAAACATTACCTCCTAGATAAAATATATACAAGTACAAGAGACAAGACACAATTTCACTGCATGAGTACTTGTACAAAACATTACCTCCTAGATAAAATATATACAAGTACAAGAGACAAGACACAATTTCACTGCATGAGTACTTGTACAAAACATTACCTCCTAGATAAAATATATACAAGTACAAGAGACAAGACACAATTTCACTGCATGAGTACTTGTACAAAACATTACCTCCTAGATAAAATATATACAAGTACAAGAGACAAGACACAATTTCACTGCATGAGTACTTGTACAAAACATTACCTCCTAGATAAAATATATACAAGTACAAGAGACAAGACACAATTTCACTGCATGAGTACTTGTACAAAACATTACCTCCTAGATAAAATATATACAAGTACAAGAGACAAGACAAAATTTCACTGCATGAGTACTTGTAGAAAACATTACCTCCTAGATAAAATATATACAAGTACAAGAGACAAGACACAATTTCACTGCATGAGTACTTGTACAAAACATTACCTCCTAGATAAAATATATACAAGTACAAGAGACAAGACACAATTTCACTGCATGAGTACTTGTACAAAACATTACCTCCTAGATAAAATATATACAAGTACAAGAGACAAGACACAATTTCACTGCATGAGTACTTGTACAAAACATTACCTCCTAGATAAAATATATACAAGTACAAGAGACAAGACAAAATTTCACTGCATGAGTACTTGTACAAAACATTACCTCCTAGATAAAATATATACAAGTACAAGAGACAAGACACAATTTCACTGCATGAGTACTTGTACAAAACATTACCTCCTAGATAAAATATATACAAGTACAAGAGACAAGACACAATTTCACTGCATGAGTACTTGTACAAAACATTACCTCCTAGATAAAATATATACAAGTACAAGAGACAAGACACAATTTCACTGCATGAGTACTTGTACAAAACATTACCTCCTAGATAAAATATATACAAGTACAAGAGACAAGTCACAATTTCACTGCATGAGTACTTGTACAAAACATTACCTCCTAGATAAAATATATACAAGTACAAGAGACAAGACACAATTTCACTGCATGGGTACTTCTACAAAATATTACCTCCTAGATAAAATATATACAAGTACAAGAGACAAGTCACAATTTCACTGCATGAGTACTTGTACAAAACATTACCTCCTAGATAAAATATATACAAGTACAAGAGACAAGTCACAATTTCACTGCATGAGTACTTGTACAAAACATTACCTCCTAGATAAAATATATACAAGTACAAGAGACAAGTCACAATTTCACTGCATGAGTACTTGTACAAAACATTACCTCCTAGATAAAATATATACAAGTACAAGAGACAAGACACAATTTCACTGCATGAGTACTTGTACAAAACATTACCTCCTAGATAAAATATATACAAGTACAAGAGACAAGACAAAATTTCACTGCATGGGTACTTCTACAAAATATTACCTCCTAGATAAAATATATACAAGTACAAGAGACAAGACACAATTTCACTGCATGAGTACTTGTACAAAACATTACCTCCTAGATAAAATATATACAAGTACAAGAGACAAGACAAAATTTCACTGCATGGGTACTTCTACAAAATATTACCTCCTAGATAAAATATATACAAGTACAAGAGACAAGACCAAATTTTACTTCATGAGTACTTGTACAAAACATTACCTCCTAGATAAAATATATACAAGTACAAGAGACAAGACACAATTTCACTGCATGAGTACTTGTACAAAACATTACCTCCTAGATAAAATATATACAAGTACAAGAGACAAGACACAATTTCACTGCATGATTACTTGTACAAAACATTACGCCTAGATAAAATATATACAAGTACAAGAGACAAGACAAAATTTCACTGCATGGGTACTTCTACAAAATATTACCTCCTAGATAAAATTTATACAAGTACAAGAGACAAGACAAAATTTTACTTCATGAGTACTTCTACAAAATATTACCTCCTAGATAAAATATATACAAGTACAAGAGACAAGACAAAATTTCACTGCATGAGTATTTGTACAAAACATTACCTCCTAGATAAAATATATACAAGTACAAGAGACAAGACAAAATTTTACTTCATGAGTACTTGTACAAAACATTACCTCCTAGATAAAATATATATAAGTACAAGAGACAAGACACAATTTCACTGCATGAGTACTTGTACAAAACATTACCTCCTAGATAAAATATATACAAGTACAAGAGACAAGACACAATTTCACTACATGAGTATTTGTACAAAACATTACCTCCTAGATAAAATATACACAAGTACAAGAGACAAGACAAAATTTCACTGCATGGGTACTTCTACAAAATATTACCTCCTAGATAAAATATATACAAGTACAAGAGACAAGACACAATTTCACTGCATGGGTACTTCTACAAAATATTACCTCCTAGATAAAATATACACAAGTACAAGAGACAAGACACAATTTCACTGCATGAGTACTTGTACAAAACATTACCTCCTAGATAAAATATATACAAGTACAAGAGACAAGACACAATTTCACTGCATGGGTACTTGTACAAAATATTACCTCCTAGATAAAATATATACAAGTACAAGAGACAAGACACAATTTCACTACATGAGTATTTGTACAAAACATTACCTCCTAGATAAAATATACACAAGTACAAGAGACAAGACACAATTTCACTGCATGGGTACTTCTACAAAATATTACCTCCTAGATAAAATATATACAAGTACAAGAGACAAGACACAATTTCACTACATGAGTATTTGTACAAAACATTACCTCCTAGATAAAATATACACAAGTACAAGAGACAAGACACAATTTCACTGCATGAGTACTTGTACAAAACGTTACCTCCTAGATAAAATATATACAAGTACAAGAGACAAGACACAATTTCACTGCATGGGTACTTGTACAAAACATTACACCTAGATAAAATATATACAAGTACAAGAGACAAGACACAATTTCACTGCATGAGTACTTGTACAAAACATTACCTCCTAGATAAAATATATACAAGTACAAGAGACAAGTCACAATTTCACTGCATGGGTACTTGTACAAAACATTACACCTAGGTAAAATATATACAAGTACAAGAGACAAGACACAATTTCACTGCATGAGTACTTGAACAAAACATTACCTCCTAGATAAAATATATACAAGTACAAGAGACAAGTCACAATTTCACTGCATGAGTACTTGTACAAAACATTACACCTAGATAAAATATATACAAGTACAAGAGACAATTTCACTGCATGAGTACTTGTGCAAAACATTACCTCCTAGATAAAATATATACAAGTACAAGAGACAAGACAAAATTTTACTTCATGAGTACTTCTACAAAATATTACCTCCTAGATAAAATATATACAAGTACAAGAGACAAGACACAATTTCACTGCATGGGTACTTGTACAAAATATTACACCTAGATAAAATATATACAAGTACAAGAGACAAGACACAATTTCACTGCATGGGTACTTGTACAAAACATTACCTCCTAGATAACATATACACAAGTACAAGAGACAAGACACAATTTCACTGCATGAGTACTTGTACAAAACATTACCTCCTAGATAAAACATACACAAGTACAAGAGACAAGACACAATTTCACTGCATGAGTACTTGTACAAAACATTACCTCCTAGATAAAAACATACACAAGTACAAGAGACAAGACAAAATTTCACTGCATGAGTACTTGTACAAAACATTACCTCCTAGATAAAAATATATACAAGTACAAGAGACAAGACACAATTTCACTGCATGGGTACTTGTACAAAATATTACACCTAGATAAAATATATACAAGTACAAGAGACAAGACACAATTTCACTGCATGGGTACTTGTACAAAACATTACCTCCTAGATAACATATACACAAGTACAAGAGACAAGACACAATTTCACAGCATGAGTACTTGTACAAAACATTACCTCCTAGATAAAACATACACAAGTACAAGAGACAAGACACAATTTCACTGCATGGGTACTCGTACAAAACATTACCTCCTAGATAAAACATACACAAGTACAAGAGACAAGACACAATTTCACTGCATGGGTACTTGTACAAAACATTACCTCCTAGATAAAGCATACACAAGTACAAGAGACAAGACACAATTTCACTGCATGGGTACTTGTACAAAACATTACCTCTGGGTACTTGTACAAAACATTACCTCTGGGTACTTGTACAACACATTACCTCTGGGTACTTGTACAAAACATTACGCCTTCTTTACGGTATTTTCGCTTTTGTAATAAGTATGTTTTTTAATTGTTATTATTAATGTTTATTGATGCGAATCTTCCTTTTCTAATTGATGGCAAGTTGACTCTGTCATCTCGACTACATGTCTAAATAATTATCCCCTTCCATCTTTGTAAATATGGTTATGGAGCGGTGAATGTTACATACAATTATGTAAATGTTCTCATGAGTCACACAAGATAATATTTCAGCATTCTATTTTTGTATTTTTGTATTATTAATTTGTAATATAATGGATCAATTCATTTATCAATTGAAAGATGCCCAAATGTAGCGTTTATCGAAAGATGGACCACTCAACTGCAGGCTTGGGACCATTTGGATTCACTTTAGGGTATGAGTTATGTTCACTGTTGAAGACCCTCCTGTGACTATGAATCTAGAACAAACAGAGATATCAAATTTAGTGCGCGTGACGAGTTTCTGAAATAACCTTCATCAGGTACGCAAAAAGATCAAAGGACTGGAAAACTCAATAATGTACATTTAGAACAGCTATAAAATCATGGTTCCTTTACTTTAATTTTGTGCAGAGGTGTAAAGTTTGATAGTCTCTCATGTTCACTTTCAGTCATACACTTATTAAATGAAATAAACTGTAAAGTTTGATAGTCTCTCATGTTCATTTTCATTCATACACTTTCTTATTAAATGAAATGAATCTAGTCAAAATTAAGAAAAAGATATGAAACGATATAATAGGGCGAAATGTACTTAAACTGTAATTAATCTAGTAATGCTGTTATCAATGACGAGCAATGCTATGTTACAAAATCGACACAAACAAACTATTTTCGGAGACTGGAGATGCAATCACTTCTCGGGAAAGCAAGTATGTTTTGCTTAATTTTAACTGATGCTGAATTGTCTATTCGTGATTTCTATTTGTGATGTCTGCGCTGTTCTGTTACCTCTTTGTGTCTTCCAAGCATATTATATTAAATTTTGATCACTTTCATGATTTGAAAGTAATAGAAAAATATGTGACATAAATTATAGATGTAAAACGTTTATTTCAAGTTAATTGAATGATGCTATAGTTTCAAAAATTCAACGTGAACCATCTTAAATTATACTCAGGCACCATTTTGTTTTGACTTAGATATATTTATTGTCAGATATCCAATATATTTACTAATTTGTACCTCTTCAAATTTTTATTAAACATTTTTTATTCATGAATCCATGAAATTTAGTACCCAACGAATAATGATGATTTGATCTATGCAATAACTATATACTTACTTGTCGGTGTTGTCGTCGTTGTTGTAGGTGTCGTTGTTGGTGCTGGGGTCGTGGTGGTCGTCGTCGTCGTAGTTGTAGTTGTGGTTTTTGGAGTGACTGCAAATTAAATATATCGAGTTAGCATGGTGTATGAATTTATTATATATAATAACAATGCATTCGGGTTAGTAGTGTATGAATGTGTTCCAATAGCAATACAATCTAGAGTAAGTTGACGCGATATGATCGAATGATATGATTGGTTGATTGAATGAATGATTGGGCTTTAACGTCAACGTTAGCAATATTACGTCGACTACGATGAATTGAAGAGGAAGAAAATATCAGTTAATTAGGTTGTTATTGAATATTGGGAGGGAGGAAAAATATCCACTAAAATGGTCACTCATCTGTTATTTAAAATAAAAACTGTCTGTAAACCTCGATTGTGTAATGGTTATCGTGTTCGATTCGAGTTCCGTATAACTTTTGTTCGATTCACGGCCGAGTCAAACCAAAGACTGTGAAAATGGTATTAGATGCTTCCCCACAGTAGGGAGTCGGTAGAAAATTTAGTATGCTCAGTCAGGATATTGTGTCTGAGCGAGCTATCATTATAAAACTACACTCAGCATGTTTGTCTAATATAAAGCAGACATGGTCATCATCTAATTAAAAAGTAACGTGTTCTCGGCATGCTATAAACGAAAATGGCATTAAGCAATACATCATAGACAAACTTCCTTAACATTCCATGAAATATTTTGTATAGTTTCGTCTGATAACATTTCAACATAATTCCACAAAATCTCTTCATAAATTGATTTTGTTCTTTATTATAAAAGATGAAAGGCATAATTAACATGCAGTTTGTTTCTGGAAACGCTCATCTTAAATTATAGACCAAGGTCAAGACTATTAGAGTTGTCATATATATATAATCGTATACTGCGCATTTATTCCATAGCTATATAATAATGAGCATTATTAACTGTTGCCTTGAAGAAATCTCATTCCACAAAGTGTTCAGATGTCACAAGTTCATTTCTGCATTAAATCTTAAGAGTTTTATTTATAACTGATCGTTTCTTTTTACATGCTTTACATTTCAAAGACACTTGACGTGGGTGAATTACATTTAGCTAATTAGTTTCTCTGTCACTTCATCAATTTCAGTTTCAAATTGATCGTATTTAGATTACAGTGGAATAAAAAAAAAAGCCATTATTCATTCGTGTCTGATATCAGGTGTAAGTAATTATGTAATGAGTTTCTACTGTGAGCTATTATTAATGATATGATAGACCACCATTTGAAAAGCGAGTATTGGAGATTAATGTATATTGGAATACTCTTATAATACTATTTCTAACGATTTCGAGGAATTTTAGAGAACGTAAGAATGTCATTTCAATCAAAGCTGTAGATTACCTTATATATAGTAATCAATATTGATGTATTAGGAAAAGAACGCATGTATTAAGTACTCTATTCAAAAATAATTAGAACTAGTTTAAGACCACCAATGTGTATTGAAATACATATACCAAGACAGGATTGTCCTGTATACGTGTGTTTATGTGTCTCACCATGACAGGATTTTCCTGTATACGTGTATTTATGTGTGTCGATGTTGTCTCCATGTCTACGATTTTCAGAATATTTGGGGGGGTTTTGGAAGGGGGGATGGGGTATACGTACATATGCCTCCTGCACACGTGTGCGGGGGAAATGCACATGTAGTTTATTGGTTGCAAGTTAACATATGGATAGGGGCCGTTTCCCACACTCTGTTTGGAGTGTAAGTTAATATAATCAGTGAAACATTTACGATGAATGCAAGATGAAGAACAGGAATAAAAGTGCAGTACGTGTAACTGTAAATTTTGATTTGTTCCCAAGTTTCATAATGAAGTTGTGCATTGTTCACTTACATTCATACCCACATCGTAGTACATAGACATTTTTTAATTAAAATATTTTTTCTAACACATATTCCTATTCATTTTAATTTCTCATAAAATTATAATGACATAGCTGAAGCTAAATGATTTATTATGCTCAAAAAACCAACTCAATCAACTTTCTTGGGGTTTTTTAAAATTGTATTTGACTGAACTTATATATACTGAATGAAACATATTTATGTTATAATAATTATCTAGTTTTATGGACGTATTCATTGCAGCGGTAAATAAGACAGTTAATAGGGACAAAATATACATATACCCGAAATAACTATCAATAAATCTTTGATATCATTATGCATTCATAATCAAGGACAAATGTTTTTTTGATATTTGTTCATACATCGATGCAAACAGTATTCATGGAAATTCCTATATATTTTATAGGAGGCTGCTCAAACGTATCTATTTCTCTCTGCATAGTTGGAGTGAGTGAGTGAAAGATTGTTGTCTAATGCTAACTCAGCAGTTTTTCAGCTATATCATGACGAGACAATTTTTTTTTTTAAGTTTCAATGAGATGATGATGGTATTAGCTTTGTACTAGACCAACGCACTTAGTTGGATGTTTTATAGTACCATCTCACTGAAACAACAGTCCGCGGATAGATATGTCGCCACACTCTGACACGTTATCCTGATTCCGTGTCAACCAGTCTTTGCGCAGGCTACTTAATGTTGCATTCTTAGCGGAGAAGCCACAAATACCAATTTTATTGTCGTTGGTTTGACTCGATCGGGGCTCGAATCCATGATCTACCGCATTCAGGATGAGCACGTTAACTATTACACCGCCGATGCGGTTTTTATATAGATGGAAGCGTGTTCTTGTGTTTGATATTTTTTTCTATACACCGGTACAAATATAAGTCATGGAATTCCCCATATAGTTTATAGGAAGCTGTTCAAACGTATCTATGTCTATATGTACAGTTAGAAGGATGTACTCGTACAAATAATCAAAGAAAACACTGTTAATAAATAATGTTGTTACGTTGTGTGAAAACTAATAAAATAATATAGGCCTACGGGATATTAATATATTTTAACGTAAACCTTTAACCCTATGGATAAGGTCTGTTTGATGTTCGCTGGATAACTAGCATACCAGTGTATATACAACTGAATTCTCATACTAATATATAAATAATATTTCAATCTATCTTTTGTTAATCTTATTTACTTCTTCAAAGCAAATAAATGTATATATAAAAACTCAGGCGATATTGTAAAATGCATACCATAAGAAATCCAACGATTCTTAATATAGATTTTTTTTAGTCTTTCATGAGTAGTAATTTTAGCTAAAAGGTTTGGTTCTATTGATGTTATCGCTGATAGTTCGGCAAACAACAAAAATTAACTTATTTTAAAAACCTAAATGGGAATGGGATGTTTGACATTTTAAGAGATATGTCATTCATTTTAATGGGTTTGATTGGTATTCTAATTGAAATAAACAGATGGTTATATTTATTAAATGAGACATACCTATTATCAGACAATATGTAACATTAAATTTATATATCTCTTATTTCTATGCATATCTCAATCCTTAACCTTATCAAATTAAATATGTTTGTTTGATGGTGTTTAACGCCACTTTCAAAAATATTTCAGATATATCATGGCGGTCAGCTTTATTGGTGGAGGAAACCGGAGGACCCGAAGAAAACCACTGACCTGTCGCAAGTCACTGACAAACTTTATCACATAATGTTGTACACCTACCCTGATCGAGATTCGAACTTACAACATCACTGGTGATAGGCACTGATTGCATAGGTAGTTCTAAATCCAACTACCATACTATCATGGCCACGACGGCCCCTAAGAAAATACTATATCATCTCTACATACCTTTACAAGTTTGAACAGCTAATATCTGCTTAACTGAATTAAGTGCTGCATAACTGTTGACTAAGAACATGTGATCCTCCGTCGGAGAACTGGCCATCATTTGGAGTTCTCTCTTGTTAATCTTTGGACCAACGCCAACAGAAAAAATCCGGATACCGGCATTTTTGGCTTTGATGGATTCCCATATTGTCATCAGCATATTGCTTGATTGTCCATCAGTCAAAACGATGATTATTCGAGCGACTTTGGCTTTGTTTCTACTATTGTTGTCTTTTCCAAACATGTGTTTCCTGGTATATTGTATGGCTTTCTTTGTATTTGTCTTGTAGCCATTAAATTGCTTTGTATCGCCAATGGCTTTTAGTAAGTCCCTTTTGTTGTCGTAATCATCCAGTCCGAATTGTTCTTTGATATCCTGGCTAAAACTAACTAGCCCAACTCTTGTAACATTTTTACCAATTGTAAACATATCGGTTATACTTTCAACGAACTTGATTTGTTTCCTGAAATCGGGTCCCCATATACTGTTGGAGGAGTCTAAGAGAAACACAACATCAGCAGGTTTGTTTCCACAAAAGTATTCAATCGCTGTAAAACAAAGTGTATATTTGTACAACCCACTAAGTATTCATGGACTAGGATGCAAAACCAGAAGTATTATGCTTTATATATTGTACGATATTAACAAAAACAAGCACAACATCGGCAGATTTGCTTCCGCGCAAAAGTATTCAATCGCTGCAAAGCAAATAGCATATATTTGTACAACCCCTAAGTAAATATCTGGATTAAAAGGGAATCATTATCAAACCATATATATACTTGTTATATTATACAATATTCAAGAATGTACGAACGTAGAAATTACAAGATATAAACAAAAACCAGAACCAAGCATTAAGGTAACCAACAACGATCGTTTCCAACAAATGTTGTTGGTTTTTTTATCTGAAATTGGTAGACAAAATAAGAGAAAAACACTACAAAGCGGTCCACTACAATAACGTAAAATAAGGTACTGCAAAACATATTTTCACGACTGGCGTCAAAAGTGGAGTAATAACTGCTTTGTTTTCAAGAGCACCCGATTTTACCCCCTGGTTTTTGTGGTTTCGTGTTGCTCGATCTGTCTGTGTCTTTTGTAGATCATTGTTTGTTCTTTTGCGTTTTTTATTTTAACAATTGTATTGTCTGACCTTCTTCGATTTTACGGCTTCTGATTATCATTTTGGTATCTTCAAACTTGTTCATCCTCCAATTGTAGTTATTTCGTTTAGTGTAATATAAAGCTCTTTTTATAAACACATTGTCATTATTAGTTATTTTTAACTTATATTCATTTTTGACATGTTTATTTACTACATAAGTTTGCATATTAAAGTAGGACTTATCCTCTTTCATATCATTAAGCTTGGCATATTGTAGCTAGAGGTATGCATAATCATTGTATATCGCTATCAAATATCTTTTATGTATGTACTAAGTAGAATATTATCATAATATTCTGTACAGTTAAAGTTACATTTAATATTCATTGTTAATATTTAAATCACATTTTTGTTGATCTTACCCTTTAAAGCCTATCTATTACAGTACCACTATATACATATATAGATTAAATACATCGAAAAATAAAATAAGTATCTGAGAAGCCCATAAAGTCAAACCTGTATATAAAGGACACTCATGGAAACCTGAAAATGTGCCCTTTATGAGCAGTTGCCCTTTATATAGAGGTTTAAAGCAGTTGGATTATTCATTAATGGAGAAAATGAAATTGCCTTTTATAGACAGTGATTTGTTATATAGAGGTGCCCTTTATAGACAGTGATTTGTTATATAGAGGTGCCTTTTATAGACAGTGATTTGTTATATAGAGGTGACCTTTATAGACTGATTTGTTATATAGAGGTGCCCTTTATAGACAGTGATTTGCTATATAGAGGTGCCCTTTATAGACAGTGATTTGTTATATAGAGGTGTCCTTTATAGACAGTGATTTGTTATATAGAGATGCCCTTTATAGACAGTGATTTGTTATATAGAGGTGCCCTTTATAGACAGTGATTTGTTATATAGAGGGGCCCTTTATAGACAATGATTTGTTATATAGAGGGGCCCTTTATAGACAGTGATTTGTTACATAGAGGTGCCCTTTATAGACAGTGATTTGTTATATAGAGGTGCCCTTTATAGACAGTGATTTGTTATATAGAGGTGCCCTTTAAGGCAGGTTAGACTGTATACGTTTTCCTCTATATTATATACATTGTGATGTTGAAAACCAATAAATTACTCTTTCACACTTTGAAACAGAGATTTGATCCGGAACTTGCTAGATAAAGTAGGATCCCAGATTCCCATATGCAAACATATAAAACATGCGCCATTGAATACATTTTGGAAGCTAACAAATTTTTATCCATCAAATTTCACAATACCATTTTGTATTGTTGATGAAATAAATAATATTTACATTGCTTTTGTTTGATCTTATCCTAAGTACTATTATATAATATGGGGCCGTCGTAGTCATGAGCATATGATAGTTGGATTTACAACTACCTGTACAGTCAGTGTCTATCACCACTAAAGTGAGGTAGAATCCCGCTCAATGGGAGGTGTACTCATCTAACGTTATAGAATGATTTTTTTTAGTGACTTGCAGCAGCTCGTTGTTTTTTTCCGGATACTCCAGTTTCCTCCATCAATAAAACTGATCGCCACGATATAACTGAATTATTGTTGAAAGTGGTGTAAAACAACATAACCCCTTAACCCCAACCCTCTTACGTCAAACTATTGACTATCGATATTAATATTCGAAGTTAAATGGGTAATAGGAAAACAAAATCGGGAAATGCCAATGCATGAGGAATTCTTACCACTATGCAGAAATAACGATGCAAAGAAGTAATTAAGTGATCATAAATAACAAGACTGATATACTGCTAAAATAGTCAAATGGAATCTAAGTTTCGGACCATTTTGGACCATCTCTACTAGGGGGTATACGTTACCCTTTATTGTGTTAGGATTTGGTGTTTATCGCCACTTTCAACAGTATTTCAGTTATATCGTGGTGATCAGTTTTACTGGTGGAGGAACCCGGAGTACACGAAGACAACCACCAACCTGCCGCAAGACACTGACAACCTTTATCACATAATGTTATATCGAGTACACCTCACCGTGAACGGGGTTAGAACTCATATCTTTAGTGCTGGTATGCACTAAATCCAGCTACCATACGATCACGACCACTACCCGTTATAAAATGATTGACCTTTTATATATGTCAGGAAAATAATGGAAGTTTAACTTTGACAAAATCACTCAAGAAATGTTAATTTTTATTGCACCATAAAATGTGATAATGTACGTTATCTTGTATTACCATCTAAAGTTTTAAATATATTATATAAACCATTATTCTAATAAAAGTCTATACGTAAAATATATCCTACGGTTTATATAGCGATAATAGATAAAATGAATTAATGATATAAAAAAAAGTTTCCACCTGAAGCAACTGAACGCAAAGGAAGAAAAGAAGAATTTGTTGACCCGAGACGGTCATGGTAGTTAGTGCTAATAAATAAAATAAATAGTATGATAATGTGTACCCAATGTTGACAGTTTTTCTGGATTGCCCATTCTTGATTTCCACTTGAGGTTTTTCATTCTTGATTTCCCCTTGGGGTTTCTCCAACGTTTATTTATATCCCTTCATTTAGAATCGTGAATTGTTTTTAATGTTATGCTTGAAATAATTGAAAGTGGAACAACAACTGTTGTTGCTGAATACAATGAACTGTACATGCAACAAAAAAAGTTATTTCATTGCTCCTGCTTTTGAACCCATTTAATTTGACACCGCCACTTTTTATTGAGGTGTCTGTTAGGGATGTCGATTATGCCTCTTTCTACGATTGTTTATTGGGTTTTAGAACTTGTCCGACAATTTGGTTGTCTATTTTTTTTTTTCATTTTATTTCGACAGTGCTCAACAACAATCTGTATGGTTGTTCTCTCAAGACGTATTTCTCGTTGAAAAAGATACAAGTAACAAGTTACCATTCAGATAAATATCTTAATCTTTTAATCACTTTAAATTTATGACCTGCAAAGTTCTACTGAAACACAAGTCATAGTAACCAAACTCGATACAACATTATGTGATAAAGTTTGTCAGTGACTTGCGACAATTCTGGTTTTCCCCGGGTATTCCGGTTTCCTCCACCACTAAAATTGACCACCACGGTATAACTGAAATATTGTTGAAAGTGGCGTTAAACACAATAAACCACACCTAAACCAAACCATAATAACAAATGTCTCGTTTTATAACATCGTTAAAGAGGATTATGTTAATTGGTTAATAAAATATGCTGATAATCTTTTATTATAGAATGTCAAGGTTATTGGTGATTGGCTTACAAGTAAAAGAAAAAAAAGAAGTTCGTTTAACTTCACAACTCGTATAAAACAATTCTATCCTTCGGGAGACCAATTTTACGATAATTCATATACAGTATAAAAATGTCACACAGGTACGCAACTACCTTATCAATCTCTTTTAAATGACACCTGGAGTTTGGTTCAGTAGAATCTGAAGTTTTGTTATCGTTACTGATAAAGCGTGGTGTATAAACCGTCAGTTATCTTGTAAAAGTTATGTTTTGAATTTTGATCAATAAAAATCACAGATATTACATAATATATGAGGATTTAAGATTAGTTCTATATTTAGCATACTCTTACCTTTCAAGTTATCGTCTTGTGATACCTGTAATGATAACAAAATATATTGGTTAGAAATAAGTAGAAACATCAGATGTAAAGACTATTATGTTGTTTTTATATTTGTACAGACAAAATAATACCACGGATTTTAACTTTGAATTAAGAGAAGATAAAAAAAACTTCCATGGCAATCATACCAAATAACATAAAACAGCCGATTTGGCTTACAAACAGTACGTCAATTTTGTCAACGATGGCGTCGCACAGTTTTTTGTCCGCTAATTACGTATATTCGTGATTAAACAAGTGTTCATTTCCATAAGAGATGAGGATATTAGACCCAAGAAACTAAGCTTAACCCTGGCACCTAATATTAACGTGTCACAAGCCGGGGAAAGAGAGCGGCCATGTAAATGTTAGGAGTATAGATTTTGTCTCTGCTTCTACGAGTTTTCGATTGCATTTTGGAACTGTTCAGAACTTCCGGTTGGTATCAGGATTTCCTTAAGGTGGTACCATACACTTCAGGTAAAATTTGATCTGCTCGTTTAATGTTCTTATTTTTTTGGCAGTGTGTTTGAATATAACCATTGTAATAAATATCAAAATTTTAACAAATTCCAACCAACAGACTCAGAGCTATTAATTCACTAGCCGCATAGCAGCTTTTCTCTCTGTGGTTTTGATCACCGAGATGCTTGAAATCTGCATACAAACATCATATGATCAAAACGTTCAACTGATCTTAAAGAGTTATCTCCCTGTAGTGTATGGTACCCCTTAATTGAGGGTTGCTGTTAACAAGGAGGCTATTGAACAAAGGGTTAAGTTGAAGTCGTCACTTCGAACGTTTTACGGTCGCCACCATGACTTGACTAACCGTTACGGAATATCTCTTTCTTTTGGCCATTGTTGTCTGTCCGGATTCTGATTATCCCTTTGGTATCTTCAAATCTTCTGATATTGTGGTATTTTATGTTTTTTTTATTTATTTCCAAGAATCTATTTAAAAGTATAATAGTATGAGCAACGTTTCTCGTAAGATATATGTTTAATATGGCTTATGTATACAAACAACTACATATTTGTTGATTTCTGAACATGTTAAAATGACATTTCGTCTTTAAATCGAAAATGTTGCGGTTTTCATTGGAGTTGAGAATATTGAATGATTAGGGATAGGGGGTTATGGTGTTTAACGCCACTTTCAACAGTATTTCAGTTATATCGTAGCGGTCAGTTTTATTGGTGGAGGAAACCGGAGTACCTGGAGAAAACCACCAACCTGTATCAAGTTACTGACAAACTTTATCACATAATGTTGTATTGAGCACACTTAGCCATGAGCGGGATTCGAACTCGCAACTAGTGATAGGCACTGATTGCATAGGTAGTTGTTAATCCAACTACCATACGATCACGACCATGACGAACCTCTTGTGTAATGTCTGTGGTTTCAAGTTTTATGTACAAGTATACAAAAATGTATCAAAATAAACCGAAATCGAGATTTTTGCAGAATATTAGCAAAGTTTGACAATACCAATCAGATAATCAACAGACGCAATGTATGTGAAAGAGACAATATTCACGTTACAATAAAAATGGCTTATCACGAACTAAACAAGGACATTCTGATATAAATAGTTAAACCCGTCGTCTCTACAATGAGATACTTTAACGCTACAGGCAAACAAAAGAGGTGCACAAATATTGGAAGTTCTACATTTGCAACTAAAAATAAATTACGTACAGTAGTATTACATTAAGTATCTATTAGGTATGAAGGAGAAATACTTTCGTCTATAGTGGTCGTGTTAACCTTGAATATTTATCACTTTAAGTAGTCATTTAAAATCAATAAAATTCAGAACGAAAATGCAACAACAAAAAATCACAGCTAAAATCAATGATAACAATGTTCAGAAATATTTAAAACAGCTCCGTATCCAGTAAAGGGAGATTTATGGTCACAGTGGTCAGGACAACTTAATTTTACATCTAATTTCCACTTTAAATTTTAACAACTACTAACATAGGTGGTTTGCCATGATATTCACGCGGTCATGATATTGATTAATACTATTTTATTCTGTATTAGCCTTTTTTTTATTTTGATTGATTGGTGATTAACGTCTATCGATCAGTATTTCAGCTATATTCAAGACAAGAACAAGCTCAATAATATATAAACACTATATAGAAATAAGGGGGATAGGTCGACCGCGTCAACGACTTTTGAAGAAGCATAGCGAACTGTGTAGGGATGAAAAATGTAGTCTTTGTAGCGAATGTAACAGCATCATTTCTCATCGAACTTTTCCATTGAATGATTGCTTGCTTAACGGTCCAGCGGCAAATATGTCAGACATATTCAGTACGAGATTGGTTTATTTATAATCTCTATGCAATAAAAGTAGGATTATGATTGTATAAATAATATTTTATATATTGTGGTGGTCAGTTTTATTGGCGGGAGAAATCAGAATAATGGGAGATAACTACGTTTGTATCGAGTACACCTTGACAACGGACATAGTCGAACCTTGGTGATAAATAAGGGTAATAACAAAATTACCGAACTCCGAACAATCTTACAAAGGGAACAGAAGCTGATTTCGTGGGAAGATGTAGACAGAACTACCAAAGGATCACGACAATGGAGGCTCTTCCATATAACATAACTACATGTATATTATAACAAAACATGAATACATTGTAATAATCCATTCGAGCAAAATTATGACACGAGTATATAGATAAACGTTCGAGAAAACCGAAGTATCAATCAAGAATGGCCATTATAGGACGCAAGAATCAGAACGAAAGCCAACAAAGAAAGAACCACAATAAACAAAGCTAAAAAGATGAACAACACGTACCCATCAAAAAGTCGGGGATGAACACAGGTTCTCCAGAAGGATAAGTGGTATACATTGCAATTGCAGTGGTTTTCTTTTTTCAAAATATATCAAATTGTCAGTTATTAAAAAAAAAGTAGATATCTAATTTTGTGGACTAACTTTCATCAGGTACGCTCATAATCTAAAGATTGGGAAAGACTTTGAGGGTAGGTAAAGCAAAGGGTCTAAACATGATAGCCAAAATCTGCTAAGATCACTAAAACGTTTTTCTCTCCTAACGCTGCTCAGTTTAACTTTCCAATTTTCATTGTTACATTTTAGTTTGGTTTGCTTTGAACTCTCACACATATACAGTTTACTTTGTATACCACACTTAATAATAACCTTTACAAATATATAATAAATTACTTTTGCTACATCGGTTATTGATAAGAAAAATAATAAATATACATATATATACATAACAATAAAATGCAACTTACCACGAAAAATATTTGAAATATTAAAATTATCAATTTTATCCCGTAATCCATATTTTACAGTTCAGCTATATTTAAAAAATTTCACAAATATATTATTAATGTCCGTTTCGTTCGACTTGAATCCTTTGACGCAATCACATCATATGTAAAAGTATATGTATTTTCTTGTCTATTTAACAATATCGCCAATATACATGCAACTACTTATATTTTTTCACGTAATATACATCTTACGCTAGTTTTATATACTATAATGTGTAGTAAAGTATCTACTGTGGGCGGAGCTTAGATAATCACATGACAAAAATCTTGAATGATTTTGATTTCAAACATGCAGGCGTGGGCAGGTGCCGGTTCTTTATATGGTATATGTAGGTATAAACGATTATCATATTTTATAGTATAAACAAACACTAATTTTGTATTAACTGCAGTTTTATACCAATAAAATGTGGAAAATTGTGCAGTAAGATATCATGTCGTTTGATCTTAAGATGGTTTCGTAATATCATCATAATAAATCGTGCAGCAGAACCCATCAAAATGCTACTCTAAAAATTGTTTAATGATACAAGGATTTTGTTACTTTTTATTGCCTATTTTTATCAACTCGCAGTTAAAAATAGCAGTTCGTGTTTTATTTTTATTAATAACCTGTGAGTAGTTAATTGTGCGTCAAGCTACCGTGCAAAAAATTGCAAAATGCTTCACAAAAGAATGTCTATAATTTTTATGTTCCATTTCTTATTCAAAAATAGCTTATCTGTTTTAGCTAATTATATTTTTTGTATTGATATTGTGAATAATTTGATGCGGCTTAGTACACTTTGGTGTCGAGGGGTTTACGTTGTTATAAAGGAGATCAATTGCATGATCATATATCATATATCCCGCGTATACATACTATCGTTACACCTTAATGTAAAATTCATGGATAATTCTGGTTGGAAAATAAAATGACTGAAAATAGCTGAAACCATCAACACCCACTTTCAAAAGGTCTTTTTTTTTATCTGTTCTGTCCGTGTCCTGCAACTCTTGGAATATGTTTATCAGAGGAAAATAGCTGAAATCAGTTAAATAACTGAGAAAACAATCATCCCTGCATATTTCACCATATAAATGTTTCTGTAAATAAAATCGACAAATTGAGACTTCAGTAAAAAGACGATTGTACATATTAAGGAAGGGTAAATATTATTTTGCATTGCTTAGTTAATAATTTCAATATCACATGATCAAAATATTCTTTTTTATATTCTTCCATAATGCAATATTTCACAAAATAAGTGTTTCTGTAAATAAAATCGGTCAACTGGGCAAAAAGAGACAGTGGGTAAAAAGATAACTCAACAATTGACGAACGGTTAAATATTATTTTGCATTGTTTACTAAGTATCAATATCATATCATTAGAATATCTATCAATATCATATCATTAGAATATCTATCAATGTCATGTGTCAAACAAATTCAATTGTTATGCTAATATAAGATTATGGCATCTGCATGGCTAACAAAGAAGTTCTTTAGCAAAAAAAACTACAACTCCCCATTGTGCTAATATTTTCTTTTTTTCCCCTTCATTTGGTATATAATTATAGAGCCGAGGTCGTGATCTTATGGTTGTTTGATTGAGATAAATACACATATATGCAGCTTAGTGCTAACGGTACGTTTCTGTAATAATCTTCATCAGGTACTTTCATAGTCAAAAGATGGCAAAGCCTTATAATTCAAAAGTCTTTGGGTGCAAGGAAACCAAAGAGCATAAACCTGAATCGGGTACGCCAATAGTCAAAATATTTCAAAGCCTTATAAATCAAGTCTTTGGGTGCTAGGAAACCAAAGAGCATAAACTTGAATCGGGTAAGCTAATAGTCAAAAGATTGTAAAACCATATAATTTTTAAATGTGGGTCCGAGCAATTAAAGGGCCTAAACAGGAGTCAAATCGGCTAAGGTTATTCATGCCTGATGCAGAATGTATCTATGTAATCAGGGTTTATCCCAGTAAAGGTTTTCGAGTTGGATTCGCGCTCATTGTGAAGTACATTATATACAACTTTATATGATGGTTTGCTAGCTACTTATGGAATGTTGGTAGGTTTTCTCCCCGTACCCTGGATTCCTCCACAAAATTTTGTGAAATATTGCTTACAGTGGCGTTAAACTCTAATAATAATAATAATCGTTACCTATACTGTTTATATAATAAAATGACAAGATTAATTATACCATTCCGGATATATTGAAGAAAACGGCGTTCCGAATATCATCACCGGATTGTTCACATTAGTATCACGATGGGTGTCATTATTGGAGCAGAGACAGCTTACCATTCGTTAAACATGAGTTCATCCTGGAATGTTCGTGACCTTTGAGTTGTTCAATCTTTAGTTTACTCTATAGTGTTTTGTGGACCATTGTTTATTTTTGATCCATCCATTTACTGCTTCTGAATAACTCATTGGAATCTTCTATTTTGTCATCGTGAATTTATTTAAAACCATTGCTTGAATCAAATGTCTGTTGTTGGAAGTCCTTCTGAAAGACCATATAAGTAATAACACTATATAAGGAAAGTTTGGAGATACCAAGAGAGTAGTCAGAAGCCGAATATCAAAGAAGGACAGACAATCAAATAGCCAAAAGGACGACCAATAGGTTTTTTTTTTGTTGTCCTATTATATGTCTTTACGTTCAGGGTTCCGTGTTGTGAAGTCCTTATGGTTTCTGCATAAAAACGAAAATCGGTTCGTCTTTACTTCCAATTGTTTGTAGGAATGTTCATATTTTATGGACGTTATTTGTGTTTGCTTGCGAATAATGATGTCCAACACATATTGTGTTGTGTTTTTGTTTTGTTTTTCTTCGTCTTGTGTACCATGTTGCCAGTTTATCTGAATTATCCATTTCTGAATGCCAATTCGGTATTAAAAAAACACTACACAGAAAACTAAAGATTGAGCAAAGCTGAACTAAAATCTTACTTGTCCTTAATTGATAACAACTTTACTTTTGGTACATACAAATATTTACTTGTGCATACATTTAGCAAGGTTGAGTGAGAATAATTGAAGCGTTCATATGTTATGCTTTTTGACAATTGTGAAAAATTGAAATTTATTGAAATTCATGCAAATACGAGGTCATAGTGATATAAATCTGGAGATTAATGTCCTTTGTACTTGTTCATTCCATGAAGAACGTATGTAAATTAATAAACAAACATATTAATTATTAACAATATACGTAAGAATTTCATTTTATTTTTGAAATCACTATTTGCACTTAATATAAACAGTCAAACCTGCCCATGTTGTCACCTGTATTAAAAGATCACCCTTTTCTTGTCCTGTCATGGAAAATTTCATATGAAATGCACCTCTTTACAGAGGTCACCTGTCTTAAAAGACCATTTTGTCTTTGTCCCTAAGGTGACCTCTTAATACAGGTTTGACTGTACTGATAATTCTACCGTAAAACATCAAGATGTTTGCTTTGTTCTGTTTCTATTAAATAAAGGTTGCCTTGCTGTTGACTGATTCACAGTTTTATTAGTGGATTTGTGGAGCGGAAAATGATATTACATTTTTCATCGTCCACTAAAAAGCTTTTTCTGAATTACGAATAGATAAAATCTGTCTTTTATGGAAACTACATAAATATTGTTTGTGTATGTCGGTAGGCAGCAAACAAACAAGGTCGGGCCCCGGTCGGATCAAACCAAAGTCAATAAAAAAAAATAGCATTTGATGTTTTCCGCTTGGCACACAGCTTTCAGTTGTAGGAGCAAATACTGGTTGGCTCGGAATCAAGATAATGTGTTTTCGTGTAGCAACATGTCTACCCGCGGACTACTGTTGTGTCAGTGAACTAGCACTAAGTGCGTTGGTCTGGTACAAAGCGGCCATCATGTCATCGAATGTATCCTGTTCACGAAATGGTATAGTTGACAATTTGCTCATTTGGCGGTAAACAACAATCAATCACTCATTCAGACAAACAATATTTTGCACATTGAAAGATGTTTAAGTAGAAAGGCTTATATCACTGATTTACTGGTTTGGCTGCAATGCATTGCGTTAGATAATGGCAATAAAGAGTAGTCCAGCGTTAGAACATTAACACATCGAAAATAATCGTGCCCTGATCAGGTCAAACCAAAGACTAAATTTGGTATTTGTTGCTTGTCAACTAAGCACGCAGCATTAAGGAGAAAGATCAAAGACGGGTTGGTTCGGAATCAAGGTAATGTGTCCCGAGTGGGGTGACATGTCTATCCGCGGACTGTTGTTTCAGTAAACTAGTACTATAAAAATCAAACTAAGCGTTTTGGTCTAGTACAAAACGGACCTCATCATCATTTCATCGAAAATTTAATTGTTTTCGCCTTGATACAGCTGAAAAATTACTGAGTTCGCGTTCAACAACAATCACTCACTCGATAATTTATTTGTTTATTAATTGCTGTTTAACACGTTTTGTAGATACACTTTGATATAGGATTCTAAACATCTCAATAGTTTGCCACTTTCACGTGAAACTCTTTTTTTTTTTGTTCATGTCAATTACAGATATCTATTTCGTTCCTTATGTCGTGAAAACACACATAAATACTATCAAAACTAAGAACTGACCAATATGCTTGTCAGTTAAAAAGACGTGTCCCAAAATGTCATTCACTACAAGAAGTTCATACACACCAGGAAAACAAAATTGCATTAGAATGAATGATCATGCATTACTTCCTCGTCATATGGAGAGGTGGGTTCAAGTCGAATCGCTTTACAAAAAGCCGAAATGTAATAAATCCAGAAATGCGTCACTCTTCGATGTAATGTGACATCATTTACAGAATGCTTGAAATCGTGCATTTCGTGCAGATGGTATATTTTATATCAATAGCATTTGTTGGTTGACTAACGTTGTATAAAGAAATCAATTTAATCGTGATCAGTCACTGTTTGTTCATCCTCCATAATCACACTTATACATCTGTTTTACGAGTTGTTTCCGGAAAATGGCATTACAAAGCATTGCTTTGTTGCGACTTAATTATCTCATTATTTTATCTTTAACTGTGTGTGTGTGTTGGGGGGGGGGGGGGTTGCATGTTAATTGGATTTACAACTACCTACATATGCAATCAGTAACCTATCACCATTAACGTTGTGAATTCGAATTCCACTCAGGCGATGTGTACTCAATACAACTTTATCTGATAAAGTTTGTTAATTACTAGCGGCAGGTCAGGGATTTTCTCCAGGTACTCCGGTTTCCTCCAACCATAAACTGACCGCCACTATATAACCGAAATATTGTTGAAAGTGTCGTTAAGCACCATATCCCTAACCTTCTGTAACTGTGATATAGAAGTGAAACTTCACTCTGCATGTATAATTAAATGGAATGCAGATAAAACATTGTAATAAAAACGTGGACATCTTACTTAGTGTGCAGCAAGCGTTTCTGAAATAACCTTCTTCAGGGTACGCTCATAGCCAAAAGATTGAAAAGCCATATAATTGAAAGTATTTCGGTACATGAGAGGCTAAGGGCATAAACAGGACATAAACAGGATAGCCCATATTGGCCTAGGTTGCCTATGCCCAAGAGAGACTGATGTTAGTTTTCATAATCTACTTGTAAATTTAAAACTTAAAAAAATGTAATAAGCCATGTAGTACTGGACCGATGATTCCATCGGGGACTAATAGTCTCCCAGCTGAAATATCGACGCATTTGTGGTAATAAAAATGTAGATATCTAATTAAGCTTACACGACGCGTTTCTGGAATAACTTTCATCAGGTACGCTCAGTTCAAAAATTGGAAAGCCAAATAATTTCGAAATTCTTTGGCAACCTATCTTGATATTAAAATGTCATCGTAATAATCATTGCTACCGTCACCGGCTGTCGATCTACCATCAATCTACTCTACATTAGGCAATGCATATTATGTAATCAACACGTAATGGAGTGTCTGCATCGTTATGTACAAAGTAAAAGTTTACCACAACCTTATCAAAATATTTCTAAAATCGACTGCCAGATGTTGCCATTATATAAAATAAATAAATATCTATATACTTTTTTTTTCAGGAAATATGTCTGAGAGAATATTTCCGACTTGTCACACATGTTTGATGAACCATATACAAAATATGTATTTAATTTAAGTCACTATAATTGCCCTCTTGAGATACAATGAACAAATAACATTATGTTTTTATGTTGTATTTTCACAGACGGAGGTAAAACTTATAAACAGATGAGTGCCGGATAAAAATCCTCAAGATATATAAATAGGAGACCACATCAATACAGACAATCATATTTCTTTAGAAATGCCTGTATCAAGTCAGTGTCATTACCGTTTTCACAGTTTTCCGGTTGTTGACTGATTTTGTCTGTTTATATAATTATGAGTTTTTACTTTCCTTTTGTAAGATTGCTCGGAGTTCGGTAATTTTGCTATTACCCTTATTGAGATAAAACGTTTTGAAGTTTGAATGAAGTTCACAATTTTTATCCCCCCACCCCCCTCTTCTTTTTTTATTTTGCTTTTTCTTTTTTTTTTGCAAATCTAGTCTTTTCTTTTGTTACCAGTAACATGCATTGATATTCAGAGATGTTCTAGTTATTCGCGTTTCAAAGGCATGCAAATCGATTGATTGCCTGTTGTTACAGTTACATGAGCAGTATTTCAGTGATATTCATAAACAAAACCACAAGTTTACAAACAACAAATAAGCATACGCAATAACACTAGCACTGGGGATAGCGCTATATTTAAACCTATGACAAATAAAACGCAAAGGCAAGAATGTTACGTTTTTGAGTCACATGGCGGGTGTCTTATTGGAGTCAAATAAGTTTACTCTTCAAAAGCACTTGGGTTGTTGAGATTCGTATTGCTATATTTTTAGTTTTCTGTGTTCTATTTGTTTTCTTCCTTTGTCTTGTGTGCCTAATTTTGGATTGTCCAATCTTGATCGCCCCTTCGGTTTTCTCTAGTGATTATATAACGTTTTTGAAATAGTATTTAATAACCAAATGAAAATATAATTGCGATAATTCTTATTATTACATGTACTTTCATTTGGTCTCGTGTTTTTGATCGACTAATATGTTGTTGTATTTGATCATGAATACGGTCCATCTTGCCTCTGCAAAGACTGATATTAGTTGACGAATAAACATGGAATACATCAGTATAGTTACGACATTTAGAAATACTTTCCCGTATTCATAGTTATTATCAGTGACTCCAAACTCAATTTGATTAAAATCATATATCTTGCTTGCTCCCCTTTATTGATATTTCGCGGCGTGGCCAAGCTGAGGAAGCCCCATTATTGGTTACATACGAGTGACCCTATGTTCCATGGTGATTGCTTGAATATGTAAATGTTACTAAATTATTTGGCATGCTACGAGCAATACGATTAACCTAAAGAGGACTTAACCGTATTTATTATTTCATTATTTATTCACTCGCATGCAATCTAATTAAAATTCGATCTTTAATTGCTCTTGCTTTTGCTATGTCGCGCATCAGGAGCAATCAAAGATCGAATTTTAATTAGATTGACTCGCATGTGAACCGTAATGGGGCTCTTTCACATCTTCCATGCCGCGACATATCAGTAAAGGGGAGGAAGTGAGAGATAGGATTTTAATCATTAGATTGCTCCAAACTTAATCCACAAAAACACATGGCGCGTCAGCATTACAGCTAGGCAATTTAAAGTAGCATGCATGCTATCGCTCTTTAAAATAAAAGGAAATATGATTTTGATTGGTTTTCAGCACATTCTGTATTTAGCACCACTATTCAGACAATAGATGTCGAAATGCTAATAGTGAGTTATTAACGAAATTATATACATAATGTAATGTTCGTTCTGTCAGTCACGTCTGACTGATATTTATATTTTTTATTAATTGTTTTTGAAGTGTTACCGCTTCAACTTGATTCCAAATGTTTATCCCCCGAGATTAGAGATTAAAACATTATACTTATTTGCATCATCCGTGGATGGTCTCACTCGTAGTTTCATGTTCTTTTCAATTCTTGAATTGTTTTCTTTTGCTCGATTCTTATTATACATTACTGTAAAACCTGCCTAATCCGAACTCGGGATAAGCCGGAATACTCTATGCTTTAAATGTAGAAAAGCTTTGTTTATCTAACCTATATCATGTAACATTAGTATTTCTACATAGTATTATAGGGTTATTGCATGAATATTGGTGAATATTGTCCCGAGCAGAATATGATATATTGCGAGGGACAATATTCATGCAATAACCCTTTTATTATATCGTAATAAATATTTTATGACTAAAGCATTTTTTATATAAATATTGTGTATTTTATTATATTTAAGTGGAATATTGAACTACTTCAAATATTCATATTTGAACTAGTGCAATATACATTTTATACATTTTATCAATATCTTTTATCAGCGTGCAAATACAAGGACATATTGCACGACTATTTTCCATTGAAATTAATAGAAAAATATTTATTATTATATAATAAATTTTCTTATTTTGTTATGTCATGTTAAGGAGAGGTCAGGCTGCATATTAGAATACGCACTTTAAATATAAAGAATTTAGAATGGTTATAATAGGCTTTTGTTTTGACATTTATTATTAAAGCATTTTTTGTATCTCAATTTCAAGATTTTTAAATTGTCATTGAATTCCTAAAGACTTTATCACACTGCATCTAACATTACATTACATTACATTACAATATTTATCATTTTAATTTAAAATCACAGGTGGCGAATTAATAATATATGTATATCTTGACAAGAGTACATATCAATTTGTTATGGATATGAAAATTGTCCTTTATTCGATATTACAATACCATTGAAGCTTGAATGGTCTTCTGTTCTATAATTGTGTAGCTTCATACAACAATAAATTTTGAAAGATGAAACGCTGTACTCTTGTCAGTAGCGATCATTTAACAGGAAGCATCATCATAATTCAAGTTGTTGAATTATTGCGTATAGCACGAGGGTCTGTTTGGATATAATAGAAATACATTCTACATGTATATTTCAATTAGTAATACTACTTCATCAAAACATTTTGTCAAGAAGCACTTTCGTTTTGTTGAGTTTGTACTGACCATTTTAGAAAACCCAGTAATGTCACGGAAATTCGCTATTTTTCTTCTGAAACGTGTGTATAATCAGTTGATATTAATACACACTCTTATATTAAGAACCAATGAAAAATTAGAATTGATACCACATGATTTAGTTTTATTTTAAACTAAAGCACTCATTTGAACGAAATCCATGCCTTACAGTGCACAAGTCCTGGAACTAGTGCACGTCTTCGAAACTAGTGCACGGACGTCATCAATGACGTCATATAACGCAGCATTCCATTTTTTTTTAATATAAGAAAACATTGAAAAATAGACAAGATTACGGTAACTTTAATACACGAAAATACATTATCACAATGTTATAAATACATTATAGAAACATTGTTTGATTGGTTTTATCGAATAATCACCAAAAAAAACCACGGAAGCGATTTTGTAACTTATATCTCTCGGAACTCGGAACAAAATTAATTGATGGCAAAAGAGAAGAAAAAGTAAATGTATACGAGATAAAATTCCAATCTATATACAGGGAAACAAATAGCAAGGAAATAGCGCTTTCATTGTTGTTCTTCATCCTGATGCTTACGGCATACAAAGGAGAAGAAATAACATAAAATCACAAATATAAAATACAACATAGTACTGGAATTACAGTAAATGGTTTACCCTCTCCCCTGTTTAAGTCGGTGTAATAAAGTACGCAATAACTGCACGCTTGATCAATAGCGAGCTCTATTTTCCGTCGGAGTAGACTATTGACCGGGACGGATAAACTAGTGACCTCCGCTTCGCGTCGGTCACTAGTTTGGGAATATAGATCTCGCTATTGACCTCACGTGCAGTTATTAAGTACATACTAGGAACTGAATGAATTTCATAGCAGGCTTTTTGTAATGACTTGATCACTAGTGGAGTAGGAACTGCTTACTCTTCCGAATCACCTGAGTTCACCACCGGTTTTTAGTGGGGTTCGTGTTACTCGATCTTGAGTTTTATATGTATGTTTTGTTGATTGATGTTTGTCTTTTTGTACCTTTTCTTTTGGCCATTGTGTTGTCTGTTCTTCTTCGATATACGGATTCTGATTACCCTTTTGGTATCTTCAAACTCTTCTTGATCATTTGGTAGATTCATTTGACAGACAAAAGTATATCTCGATTCTCAAACCCATGATAACAATAACGTCTGGTATAATATCAATTAGTGTACATACTCTATATGCCTTCTAGGCAGAAATTAAGAATTTTTTACAGCACTACAAATTTAGAAAAAGGAAATTGATGTCAGTGGGGAACAATTATTTTAAGAAGAGTTTGAAAATATCAAAAGGGTAATCAGAATCCGTAAATCAAAAAAGAACAGACACCACAATGGCCAAAAGAAAGGGTACAAAAGGACAAACAAACAATTCATCAAAATTAAGTCATCTTAACATGGCTTTCATGTCTATTGGTCAATGTTTACTAAGATCATACGTACATGTATATTTTATATGATGTTCCAATGGAATGCAAAAGTAAATAAAGGTAGTAGCTTTTTATATTGGATTTGTTAGCTTACCAATTCGAGTCTAATTTTATTTCATCGAGTATATACATACGTGTAAAATATCGCATAAATTTACCAACTTACAGACCCTTTATACAATTTATTAAACTTCACATATCGAGTTTCTCAAAATTGACTTTAATCTTTTCAGTTGATATACGTAGTAATTTTCAATTCATTTCTAAGTGAGAAGGTCTTTACAAATGACTGTTTACACAGTAGTAGCTTGATAATAATTATAGCTTTGATGGCTGTTTTCAATTATATGGGTGGTATAATATTTACCTTTCCCTTTGTATAGCTAAATCTAACCTGTCCTGTACAATTTTAGTTTAGTGATTAGTTTTTCTTCACAGTAGGTACTATCTAAATGTAGGATAGGCTCATTCAAAACATTTCCATACGTTTCCTTACAATAAACAGAATATATATTATTATATTGGAAGAGTTTGAAGATACCAAAGGGGCAATCAGAATCCGTATATCGAAGAAGAACAGACAACACAATGGCCAAAAGAAAAAAGTACAAAAGGACAAACAACGATCTACAAAACATACATATAAAACTAAAGACCGAGTAACACGAACACCACTAAAAACCGGGGGTGAACTCGGGTGCTCCGAAAGGGTAAGCAGTTCCTGCTCCACTAGTGGCACCCGTCGTGTTAATCTAGTTACAAACCCTGTAGTAAGTCGTGAATGCGGAAAGGACCGGGAAGTGTTAACGACAAGTGGAACATATCCGTGGTCATTTGTGAATTGAACTCCAACGATACATGTGTGACATCGACAGTTGTTTCATATTTCTTTTTTTAGGTACTGCATTGGTGGTGCGGTACGATTCGCGGATTTGAGCCTCGTTGCGAATCAAACCAAAGACTGTATAATTGATATTTGTTTCTTCTCCGCCAAGCACAAAGCATTAGTCAGTACGATGACAAACTGTTTGGCTCGGATCAGTACAATGCGTCTGAGTGGAGCCGACTGTTGTTTCAGTGATCTAGCACAATAAACATCCATTTAAGTATGTTAGTCTAGTACAAAGTAGAAATCATCTCATCGAAATGTAACTTGTTCTCGCTATGAGATAACTGGAAATTGGCGTAAACAATAATCACTCACTCACTCTTTTAAATGTAGAGATGTGTTCTTATGATATATATATATACATTTGGGTTAGCTGTAACCCACCAGTATAAAAATAGAACCTAGTACACAAAGGAATAGGGCCTAGCTTCTCAAGTCGGATATATCATGTATAAGGAAGCGTTTATTGTACCTCCTTTCACGACGAGCACAGTAATTACAAATAGTGGTTTGAAATCGTTTACTTAGCAATTAACGACCTCTCCTAATAAACTATTTCTGGTTAGGGATTGCTCCAATGTGTATTTAATGTTAAATGTGAGTGGTATTCTCCAGACACAATTTTACATTTCGTCACATGCATTAGTTGTCTGTTTGAAGTGGACTTCTCAAACGAAAGGATTACAACCTACAGCAACAGAAAATTATTTATCCCGGTTATCCCTGGACGGTTTTGTACTTGTTGGAACGATGGAATGAAAGCACCCGCTCTAAGTAATATACCAGTTCCATTTGTGTATATGTACTATAATGGTAAACACTCAAGAGGGATATCCAATCGCCACGTTTGTACATGTACTAATATTGTGAAATATAATTATTTGTGAACTTGTTTTCTTCATTAATTATACTACGATACTGCTCACCTAGGCTATACCTTCAGTTTGGCTCATGTCCTATTTACGTTATTTGTGTTCGTATGCGTATAGTGGCGTCCAACACATATTGTGTTGTGTATTTGTTTTGTTTTTCTTCGTCTTTTGTACCCTATATTGCAGGTTTCACTGGATTGTCCATTTTTGATTGCCCCTTCGGTATTCTATAACGTTTATTCAAACAATTTACACGTGTTTCATTTTAGAAGCAAACATAAATAACAGTTTTAAAAATAAAACAGTTCGATTTTGCTAAAAGGAATATTAAAACGATTAATTCACATTTGGATAAAGCGATTCTGGGTTTATCATTAGTCAGAAATAGTACTCTTTAAATTTTAAACCGCATTGTACATTCATATTAACAATAATTTGTTTTGCAATCCTTTACACTAATATACCTCACCTAACATTAAAGACACAAGATCAACACATAATCACTAAGCAATGTTTTCTGTAAATAAACATAGAATTAAGACAAAATAGGTTAGGTAGGTTATCCTGATATAGATATATACTTGATTATAGCACATAATGACAATGGAGTTCTATAATATATGATGACCGTCAAAATTTTTGTTTTCTCATTGTTAATTTTCCATTTTTATGTAGTAAAATCCCTGTCGTCCAAATCTACCATGTCCACCTTTGCCTGTTTATACATCATTCTTTGGGGCTGTTCTTGTTACCAAGACTTTCTAATGAGTCCTTTTTAGTAGATTTGGTGTTCACAATATAAGAGGACCTCCATGGTCATATATTTAGATTGCAGTTTAAAATACATAATTTAAGGAGACCACCAAGCAAGGGCATTCTTTTAAAGGCATAATTACCTAGACAATTTTCACTACATTTCTTGTTACACTAAAATATCAACGTAATTGATCTAAACAAAACCCCACTTTGTTCTCTATTGTTATTATTGTTGGTATATATGCTATAAGTATAATTTGAGTGAGTGATTGTTGTTTTAACGCCAACTCAACAATTGTTCAGCTATGTCATGGCGAAAACAAGTTAATTTTCGATTAATTAATGATGAGATCCGCTTTGTTCTAAACCAACACGCTGAGTTGGATTTTTATAGTGCTAGCTCACTGAAACAACAGTCCGCGGATAAACATGTCGACCCACTCGGACATATTATTCTGATTCCGAGCCAACCAGTCTTTGCTCTTACTCCTTAGTCGTGATTCCACAAGAGCCCAATTATCTAAATATTATGCAGCTATGCTTTGTCCATATAGCGTACATTATAAATAAGAACAATTTGACCTTTTTGATATATTATTTGTGCAACACATACTTTACATCAGATAATAAAATATTCGGAAATCGTTTTTCTTCCAATTTGTTATCGCATATATTTATAATTTAAAAACCCCTTTGTTATCATAAATTACATCTCTCTACATAATTAACTAACGCCCAGAGAAATAATTTTAGTCCAAATTATTAGATTAAACAGAGATATTTGTTAATGACTACTGGAAAAAATCATTTTAGACGTTTATGACAAATATCTTTATATTTAAAGGCTCCAGATATTAATATAAACAGTGTATCTGTGATCAGACACACGTAGTTATCCTGTAATTATTTCAGCAAAGTTATTAAGCTATTATTGTCGTTTATTGTGACAATTCATTTGAAAAATGATGCGACAAATTACTGAATTATCTTATATTATAGGTCTGTATATTTGTATAATTACAAGTCGTTGCTTACATTTTAATATTTCTTTTGTAGAAAAAGACTGAATGAGGGGAAAATAATATATTAGTTACTTTAGCCAATAAATCATATCTTTATACTATATATAATTGTATATTTAACCTATCAAATTGGGTGATAACAAAGGTATATAGGGTCGGTCTAGACGCCTTCAAAATGGTTTAGTACCCTTGTAAAAGTACGATGTCTGCGAGTTGTCTGAACAATTGTTTTGATGAGACGTTTTCTTTAATGATTGATTGGTTATTGCTTAACGTCCAACGAGTAGTATTTTAGCTATGTTATGTATGGTTCAATAATATATATATACAAAAACTATATTGAAATGAGGGCAGGAATGGGTTAAGCAGGTGAACGACTTAATCTGCCACTGAAAAAGTATGGCGAGTTGGGAAGAAACGACAAATTTAGTCTTTTGTAGCGTACTTTTCTTTTCCGAAGTCTACAGTTAGCGTGCAAGGGACATGACACGTTACCAACTATGGTTCACGTTCAGGTTTTCCGCATTATAACCCAACAACACCCCCCCCCCCCCTCCCCCCCCCCCCCCCCCCCCACACACACACCGTATCAAGGCGGCTAACCTATCCGCCACCAAGCCACCAAGGGACGAGGTGAGCAGCTATCTGGGTTTCAGCCATTGAGCCTTCAGCAGTACCCAAAGAATTAAAATCCTATAATATTCTATGTTAGCAAACATTTCACATCTTCATACATTTGTTGAAATAAAATATCCATCCACAATTTATTCTAATGTATAGTAAGCTTGCAATGGTGCCACGTCCAGTCTGTTTTCATGATTTTAAGTACGTTAATTGAGCATTATTACTGCTATCATTTATTTCGTGTCGTTTAACAGTAACACGATGAGCACCACTAGGAATACCCCAGGAGCAGGTAAGTTCCCCCACAGTGGGGTTTCCTGTTGCTCAATCTTGAGTTTTCGTTGCATTGCTTTGTCGTTCATTGTTTTCTCCATCGTGTTGTCTGCCCTTTGATATACTGCTTCTGATTGTCATATTTGTATCTTCAAATTTTCTAACGTGATACGCTCATATTAGTTGACTTGGGAAGGAACTATGCATCGATGTTTCGATTGGCACACCAATTGTAGCTTCAGCTATACGTTTACATAAGTCACAAATACTAATTCAAAATAAACTGTAGGTACTTTCTGAAAACATATATGTTATTTCAATTGGTGATTATGCATAGCTTAAAAAAGTTATATAATGCATTTCATTTGTATATGCGAATTTATTTTCTAATATTGTGTCTTCACTTATAGCTGTCATTTATTTATTTGACATCATACAACCACTTTAGCCTAAATATGTGAAGGTCATGTTAAAATAACTTTTCACTAACTAATTAAACAGCATACTATGACTTATTTATTTAAATCCACCTCGATTAAAACATTACCACTCCAAACGTTTGAAAGATGAGTGCTTCGTTTTGTTGTGATTTCAGATATTTCCGACCATGACATTTTTTACATGATGTACAGCTAGTAGCCCGATCAATAATTCGTGCACTTTGTTTATTTATAAATATGTACATTGTGCCTATTTCTACGCATATAACGAGTGATCAAGAATTTCTTAAGGACTCAGATTACGACCAACGCGTCAGTATATACTCAGATGAAAGACATATTGGTATTGCATTACTTGGTGGTAACTAAACTACAACGTGATGCGCACATTAAACTTTTACAATGCACCATCTCCAGCATAGTTCGCAACATTTCTATTTAATTTATTATATCGTAGCTGATTCGGTTACTTTTACACATTTACTGTATGACTGATTGATTGTTTGCTGCTTAACTCCCAGTGGTAAATATTTCATGCATTTTCACGACGAGAACAAGCTGAACATATGATATATAAACAGAAATAGGGGGTGAATGGGACAACGAATTTTGACTGCCACAGGAAAAGAATGGAACGAAGGCAAGGGACGAACAAGTAAGTCACCTGTAGCGACTGTAATTCGCCTACTCTTTATCGAAATTTAAAAAAATTAGGTTTTTCAAGTACAGGAAATAAATGTTGAAGATCCATACAAACAGTTGTATTTGGGGACTTGTCGAATAGTTGGGAAACAGATCCGATATTGAATACTTGTTTACAAATAAAAAAAACAACGCTAAACAACCAATACATGAAATTAGTGTCCACTTTATCTCTAATGACTTCTCATGACAATTATATATGTCAACACTCTAATTCGTTTCTTATCATCTAATTGAATATTATTTCTGCTAGATTGACATGTGCCAATTAAATCGACAATAAGATTTTATCATAATTGTTAAATCTCGTGATTTCTCAAATTAAGGTATAGGTGTTGATAAAAACTTTAAATTTATGCTTTCTTCGGTTACAATGTTAAAGTTTAAACTTCGGTATTTAGTCTCACCAAGGCTTTGTATTTTATCAGCTTGCTGGAATGTAAAATTGTTAACTTGTTGAATATGTTGTTAATTTTTTTTTTTTATCTTCGGGCCTAATCTTTTATTAGGAGGCGTTGGAAGATACCAAAAGAGTAATCGAAAATAATAAATTATTGTGTAGGTATAGGTTTATGTCTGAAATATTGTGAATTTTCGAAGACAATTTTCCCGGGACGTTGTTTCGTCAGATATTGCATTGGTGTTTGTCGAAAGCATCATGGTTCTTAGTTATTAGGCCGTTTTAATTTCGATCTATTGACGACGCGAAAAAAAATGAAGAAACAAAATATAAATACATCAAGCTCTTCGGACCATCTTGTCGGTTATAGTATTAAAGTGAAAAACGAATAATACTACACTGTCAGAACAATTCCAAAGTCAAATATCAAAATCGTAGAAAAACTCTAAATCGATACCCCAAACACACAAATAAAATACCGCTAACTTACCTGGTTTGATACAGGCACTTCAATAAAAAGTGGCGGGGTTATATTTATTTACCCAAACCTCCCCTCTTTGTGAAATGCTGCGGTCATGCAAGTGCTGTCCACAAGTGAGTAAAATGCCAAACCCTCACATAAAGCCGGGCGATCAGCGTTATTATAAAGAACACTATAATCTTGAACATCAAACATAATATATTTAGTTTACTTGATTGATTTTCGTCAATTGGGCAGTATTTAGTATTATGACCGTCACTCAAATATAATAACGAACAAAATAAAGTTGAAGTCTTCCACAATAGCTGCTTACGCAAGATCAATAGAATGTTCTGTCTCAACAAGATAAGCAACAAAGACCTACTTAATAAAGCAAATGCAAAAACAGTGTTGAGGAGATAAAGCAAAGACGAATGAGATGGCTCGGACATGTGTTGAGAATGTCGCCCAATATAATTCCTAAAATTTCCGTACACTGGACACCACCTGGCAAGAGAACAATAGGCAGACAATAGCCTCAGAGCTGGAGGAAATGGGTTTTCCAATGGGCCAGGCTCAGTACATTGCAAAGGATACAGGAAGATGGCGGCAAATTGTTGATGACAAATGTTCCATCGGGGATGAAGATGATAAGTAATTAACAAAATATCATTATGTATTTACAACAGACACAAGACGATAAAACTAAAATATTGTTGAAAGTCGCGTTAAACACCACAACCCCTAACACAGATACAACACGATATATGTGAGTATTAATTCAATAATATCAAGGGCAAGACAATAGTGTTAATCAGAAAAAAAAATATAGTTAAATAACATACGTTCTATATATATGATTTTATCCTTTTAATGTGTCTTTTCTTTGTACATATAATCTGTTTGTTTTATAGACAAGTATGTTTTATTTGTACATATAATCTGTTTGTTTTATAGACAAGTATGTTTTATTTGTACATATAACCTGTTTGTTTTATAGACAAGTATGTTTTATTTCTATTAAGGGTCTTGTAGGTGTCTTAAGTTAATAATAACATTTGTTTACGCTACAATATAACTGAATATGGCTAAAGTTGGCGTTAAACACCAATCAATCAACAGAAGAAGAAAAAAACGGTTCCAATTCAAACATAGGGAAAAAGTGTAAACAAATCAATTTATTACTTTAAGAACGGTTTTCTCTTTAAAATTGCGATATTTTGGAGAGATGGGACTACCTCGTGATTTATTAGATAGAAGACAACCATACATTGACAAATGCAACTATTGCTACTAAAAATATTCCACTTTTATTGTGAAACTACCATGACATTGCTATCACACACCTATAATTTCAATACGAAATTTAAATCAACTAAATATAAACAAATTATTGCATATATATCTATCGCTTTATTTTTCAAGAAGTAAGGTATGCACTTTTTTTTAAAGCGTTAATTGATTTCATAATGTTTTAAACGGAACCGTTCAACATTTAATTTTCCTAATGAATAACTCTTAAAGGTTTTCTTGCATTATATTTATTGTACAGATTATTTCCAATGGAAATATTTTATGTAATTGATTATTTATATATTATAATTGTATTCATTAAAAAATTATACATCAAAAGAAATGTTTGGCCACACTTACGCTGAAACTACAATTAATACATGCACTGACGTAAATATTACAGTACAAAAACACTGAAACTATTTGAAAGTATATACGTAACAAAAAATTATACAATATATTTATTTCTTTGATGGAGGATTATAATGAATGGCAATGCATACTGACATGTATGAAAATAGAAAATGACATGTTGCCAACAAGGGAAAATTGTACTTCACAACATAAAGTTCCTTGTAGTTAAACAATGGAAAACAAAAACAATATTATCGGAACAGTTCCAAAATCCAATAGAAAAGTAGTAGAAACAGACAAATCGATACCCGAAAACATATATATACCTGACCGATCACATTCCTGGCTTGGTACAGGCACTTCAGGAAACCGTGGCGGGGGTTAAACTGAGCATGCAAGATGGCGTCAAAGCGATTTGCATCACACACGGAGGACGAAATTATTTTTTAAAAAAGGCTGAAAATGTCCTTGTTAACATAACATAAAACAACAAGAAGGCAGCAAGTTTGTTGTGCGAATATCTTAATGAAACAGGACAATGTAGTAACAACAATTACATGACGTCATTAAGGATTATAATTTTAATTTCAGTGAAAGAAAAGCAGGCGGCGAAATATACAAAGTCAATACTCTTGAACAATGTACTCGTTAAATAGATATATTAAATTACCTCATGTGTAGAAAACATTTGACTTTATCAAGGAAAATGAATATATTGAAGCAAATATGTGCTTACAAATTGCCATCACAGAAATTAAAAGCTAACGTAAAGGTACAGCAGAACACCACCCCATTGTGTCAGAGGAAGATCGTATAATATATACTAATCAATCCACACTAGTTCAAATACTCCGTTTGGCCTATATAGCAAAGTACAATGTGATATTCCCCTGTAGTGTTTCCCAATAGCGCCGAGCATATGCAAAGTATGACCAAAAACACTTTTGCTGTTAAAACTTGCACTGAAACTAACAGAAAATATGAAATAAGAAACATTGAAAAATCATCGTGCTGATGACAAGGAAAAGGTTTACCGCTATGATGCCAGAAAACCAGATAATCAGTTTTGTCCAGTCCGTTCATTTGAAAAATATCTTTCTAAGTTACATCCGGTTTGCAATAAGAAGATTCTGAAGATACCAAAGGGAAAATATACCTTTGGCAAAAACCGTTGGAATTGTTTGTGGAGAACGCTTATGTCTGGTATTGCAATTCTGCAGTCGGTCGTAACATGTTGACAAAATTCATGAACAAACTGAGCGTTTTATGTGGTCTCTCTCAGATTTATGCAAATCATTCTAACCGTGCAACAATTTTGTCTGAATACAACAATTTTACGGATGCTCAAATTATGTCGGGCCATAAAAGTGTATCTAGTCTGGTAATATATCAGCGCACATAAGACCAGAAAGAAAATCCAAATGGAACAGTTCGTAATTATGCAATGACTGGAGAAAACATAACTATAACACCTTATCTTCGTATCTCCCTACACTTAGTCAAAATGCACCAAATGTTCACCTGCGCTATGGTATTTTAGTCCGAAAGTACAAAAACGTGATTACGTTACAAAAAGGTCAAGAAAATCCACTAAAATAGTTTTTGCTTTTAAGTCGTGTTATCTACGTTTCTACCATCGGGCATTGAGACTGAACAGTAGTGCTGCTGAGAGGTGGTACAATCTAAATGCCCCGGGTAGACACGTAGATTACTGATAACGTCCAAACCACATAGCATACTTAAAAAACAACTCAAAAGACAAAATCATATAAACGGTGCATTAAAAGAAAACGGCTAGTTTGAAAATTCATTTTGTGAACCTACAACAACAGTTAGAACAACCAATAATGAGTTGACAGTGCCTGTTGTTGACAAAAAAAAACGATTTTTATTGCCGATAAGATTGAGAAGTGAAAACATTATTTATCATCAGCTAAAACCTATGATAAACAGATTACCATATATTCAAACTACTATCAATTTTGCATAGCTGTAAATAAAAAGTGGGAGTTGTCGGAACTTCTTTTTGTGATTTGCATGCACATACCACGGAACAGGGAGAGAACGTGTGAAGACAAAACTACAAATCTTGAAATCAATATCATACATCACAAGTATTGCTCTGACAAAATAAACGAACTTTACAGTTTGTCGTCGCATGTACAATTTATTCATTCGAATCAAATCATAGCGATTGTCTAAGGAACATAACCTATAAGAAGCAGTGAATTCGTAAACTACGATCAACTTGTCATCTTCGTCGTTCGTCGATTATATTTAACAGACCTTAATTATGTTCCTTTCAGATTTTTTAAAAAACCTTTTCATTATCAATATATTTAACTAGTAATATGATTTATTTTCTCAGTAGCAAGTTGTCATACAAATGCTAAGGAAAGCTTGAAGATGCAACAGGGGTAATCAGGAGTAATGAATCAAAGAACTGACAATACAATGACAAAACCGAAAGAGGACCAACGATGGTCGACAATAAAAATAACATTCACGAGAAAACAACAACCATAATTTCAATATTTAACTATTAACGTATGAATTGGGTGAAAGTTCAAATCACCATTAACATGCAAAAAATAATGTCTGCAATCCAACAAATATTAAAACAAAAAAACACACATCCTTTGAATGTTAAAACATACAGTATAACCGTCAAACTAAGTATATCGAAGGACAGTAGCGGGGTAACTAACCAGAGAGATTATCGTTCTTAACTACTTGAGCATATTTTTGATTCATTAATAGCTGAAAACACAGTATATACCGTAATCGTTCTATAAAAAATGCTTTCATTAATGTTAAGTAGGTGGCAATTAGAAAAGACGTAAATATTTGACATTGTAATTAAGTGATTGATTGATTGCTGTTTAACGAGAAGAAGTTTACAAACAATAAAACTATGCAGGTAAATACAAGTTGTACTGGGGTGAATCTATAGGTGGGATGCGAGATTCCTACGGGGAAAGGGTATATAATGGACAGGGACGGACAATTTGCCTTGATACAGGCCATCAACTGCCACTGCAAGCTGGTTTCTATATGCTATGAGCGTGGCCTTCTCCACACACGAAGCACTCGTTTGTGGTCAGTCCTAAGGGAGGGTTATGTATGTATTTGATTCGTCCCACAAAACTAGCGGATGCCCATTTGCGATAGGTTGTGCAATCAAGTTGACATACTAGATACTCTTTCTGTATTTCTGGAGTCAGTAAATGATTGTTGTTTAACGGCAAATGATCAATTTGTCAGCTTTAGCACGAAGAGAACAAGTTATATTCGATGAAAATATGATTTCCGCTCTTTACTAGACCAGCACGCTTAATTGGATCTTTATAGTGCTAGTTCACTGTAACAACAGTTCAAAGGTAGATATATCATTCTACATGGACTAGTTCGCTGTAACAACAGTCCAAGGGTATATATATCATTCTACATGGACTAGTTCGCTGTAACAACAGGCCAAGGGTAGATATATCATTCTACATGGACTAGTTCGCTGTAACAACAGTCCAAGGGTAGATATATCATTCTACATGGACTAGTTTCGCTGTAACAACAGTCCAAGGGTAGATATATCATTCTACATTGACTGGTTCACTGTAGCAACAGTCCAAGGGTAGATATATCATTCTACATGGACTAGTTCGCTGTAACAACAGTCCAAGGGTAGATATGTCATTCTACATTGACTGGTTCACTGTAACAACAGGCCAAGGGTAGATATGTCATTCTACATTGACTGGTTCACTGTAACAACAGGCCAAGGGTAGATATATCATTCTACATGGACTAGTTCACTGTAACAACAGTCCAAGGGTAGATATGTCATTCTACATTGACTGGTTCACTGTAACAACAGGCCAAGGGTAGATATGTCATTCTACATTGACTAGTTCACTGTAACAACAGTCCAAGGGTAGATATGTCATTCTACATTGACTAGTTCACTGTAACAACAGTCCAAGGGTAGATATGTCATTCTACATGGACTAGTTCACTGTAACAACAGTCCAAGGGTAGATATGTCATTCTACATTGACTGGTTCACTGTAACAACAGGCCAAGGGTAGATATGTCATTATACATGGACTAGTTCACTGTAACAACAGTCCAAGGGTAGATATATCATTCTACATGGACTAGTTCGCTGTAACAACAGTCCAAGGGTAGATATATCATTCTACATGGACTAGTTCACTGTAACAACAGTCCAAGGGTAGATATATCATTCTACAAGGACTAGTTCACTGTAACAACAGGCCAAGGGTAGATATATCATTCTACATGGACTAGTTCACTGTAGCAACAGTCCAAGGGTAGATATATCATTCTACATGGACTAGTTCACTGTAACAACAGTCCAAGGGTAGATATATCATTCTACATGGACTAGTTCACTGTAACAACAGTCCAAGGGTAGATATATCATTCTACATGGACTAGTTCACTGTAACAACAGTCCAAAGGTAGATATATCATTCTACATGGACTAGTTTCGCTGTAACAACAGTCCAAGGGTAGATATATCATTCTACATGGACTAGTTTCGCTGTAACAACAGTCCAAGGGTAGATATATCATTCTACATGGACTAGTTCGCTGTAACAACAGTCCAAGGGTAGATATATCATTCTACATGGACTAGTTTCGCTGTAACAACAGTCCAAGGGTAGATATATCATTCTACATGGACTAGTTCGCTGTAACAACAGTCCAAGGGTAGATATATCATTCTACATGGACTAGTTTCGCTGTAACAACATTCCAAGGGTAGATATATCATTCTACATGGACTAGTTTCGCTGTAACAACAGTCCAAGGGTAGATATATCATTCTACATGGACTAGTTCGCTGTAACAACAGTCCAAGGGTAGATATATCATTCTACATGGACTAGTTCGCTGTAACAACAGTCCAAGGGTAGATATATCATTCTACATGGACTAGTTCACTGTAACAACAGTCCAAGGGTAGATATATCATTCTACATGGACTAGTTCACTGTAACAACAGTCCAAGAGTAGATATATCATTCTACATGGACTAGTTCACTGTAACAACAGTCCAAAGGTATATATATCATTCTACATGGACTAGTTTCGCTGTAACAACAGTCCAAGGGTAGATATATCATTCTACATGGACTAGTTCACTGTAACAACAGTCCAAGGGTAGATATATCATTCTACATGGACTAGTTCGCTGTAACAACAGGCCAAGGGTAGATATATCATTCTACATGGACTAGTTCACTGTAACAACAGTCCAAGGGTAGATATATCATTCTACATGGACTAGTTCGCTGTAACAACAGGCCAAGGGTAGATATATCATTCTACATGGACTAGTTCACTATAACAACAGTCCAAAGGTAGATATATCATTCTACATGGACTAGTTTCGCTGTAACAACAGTCCAAGGGTAGATATATCATTCTACATGGACTAGTTCACTGTAACAACAGTTCAAGGGTAGATATATCATTCTACATGGACTAGTTCACTGTAACAACAGTCCAAGGGTAGATATATCATTCTACATGGACTAGTTTCGCTGTAACAACAGTCCAAGGGTAGATATATCATTCTACATGGACTAGTTCACTGTAACAACAGTCCAAAGGTAGATATATCATTCTACATGGACTAGTTTCGCTGTAACAACAGTCCAAGGGTAGATATATCATTCTACATGGACTAGTTCACTGTAACAACAGTTCAAGGGTAGATATATCATTCTACATGGACTAGTTCACTGTAACAACAGTCCAAGGGTAGATATATCATTATACATGGACTAGTTCACTGTAACAACAGTCCAAGGGTAGATATGTCATTCTACATGGATTAGTTCACTGTAACAACAGTCCAAGGGTAGATATGTCATTCTACATGGATTAGTTCACTGTAACAACAGTCCAAGGGTAGATATTTCACTCTACATGGACATATTATCGGAACCAGCCAGTTTTTGCTCTTAAATGTGCATGCTTAGCGAAGAAGCAACACACACCAATTGCATAGCGTCTGGTTTTACCTCACAAGCGCACGAGCCCATGATCTACCGCACTCGAGGAAGAGTTTGAATATACCAATGGGGCAATCAGAATCCGTATATCGAAGAAGAACAGACAACACAATGGCCAAAAGAAAAAGTACAAAAGGACAAACAACGATCTACAAAACATACATATAAAACTAAAGATCGAGTACCATGAGCCCCACTAAAAACTGGGGGTGAACTCAGGTGCTCCGGAAGGGTAAGCAGTTCTTGCTCCACTAGTGATACCCATTACACCACCGAAGCGGTTTGCAACTCTGGATCAATGATAACAATGAATAAATATAGTATAGCTAATCGTAGATTTTGAATATCAAAATAAGACCACGAGTGACCGAAGTGCGCATAAGGATTAAACGAGTGGGTGTTTTTCCCCGCCCATGAGTTTAATCGTTAATGCGTATTCGGTCACGAGTGGTCTTATTTTGATATTCAAAATGTATGATTTAGTTATACTGTTTATTTCAGACTTTCAAAATTTCTGATATATTATTTTTGTTATTTGTATATTTCATTCCACGTGTGTGAATCTACGAGCAATGATACTAAGGGGTTCAGCTGGAAGGGTCTGCCATCTTGAAAATGTGAAATTCTACATGTCATATTTACAACAATACACAAAAATAATTTAAATACTTACCTTGAAAACTTATTTTAGTTAAATTTGATCACAATTGAAGCGTACACGAAGCCAAATAACGTATAATCTTTACGTTTCAAACTGGAAGTCTTCATATTATATGCCAAAGTCGTCAATGACATTTCGCGGAATTATTTAAGCTTACAATCGTATGTGTATTCACTGCAACACAACAAGGAACGTAACCACTACACCTATAGTTATGTAAAAGTAGTTCCGGCGGGAAAAAACTGATATTTTCACATGTGAAAATACCGAAATTTATTTCACGGATAAATCCCCATAATTCACACCTATCTATATAATAAATATATATACATTTTGATCCATTTTATATTTTCATACGTTGTCAGAAATGTTCTGTTTTGTTGATCTTGTGAATCAATGGACGCATAAAGTCTAATGAATTACCAACGGATATTCCATTGATTGATTGATATTTGTTCAAGTAAGAGTGGATAGTATTTTAGCTACAGTCTGTATATTCATGACGAAAACAAATTAAGAAAAAATAAATCATGTAGGTAAAACTTTGGCATGGCGATGATCTGATCAGTATTTACTGTCGTAAGTAGAATGTTTGTGGGATAATGGATAGAGTATGGAAAATGTGCCTTGGATCGACAGCTGCTATGAACTGCTGAGGATTGAAAGCTTATGTAAGTGACATTGTTCAAACACTTGATACTTTTTTACGGATTGTTTACAATTATGTATTGACATGATAGCACTTGTGAAGTCTGCTTTAAACCACATTGAAACATGTTCGATTGTGAAGTTGATATCTACGTTTTTATTATTTAATAAGCATTAAGAAAACTAGGTGGAGCACGATCCCAATCAGTTGAAAATCTCAATTTACTATTTAAATAGCAACAGTTGAAGAACTGTTGAAAACAAAATATCCAAATATACAACCAAACTAAGCTAAAGCTATCGGTGCTTGGTGAGCTCAACCTTTGTTTAACATATAATTTCCCAATGATAATGCCTGTAAATTGTTATATAAAAAGCATAGATTAATTCCATGTCGGCACTGGGTGATCTCTACTGGAAATGCACTATCCTCGTTACTATGACCTGACAACTTGGTCTATTATGACGTAATACCGTGAGAAGCTAATAAGAAGTTTCAATGTATTATCTTCTACTAATGATACGAATAGATTAAAATTATCTATATCGTGTCGATATTCGCATCAACAAAGTACAAAATAAACTTTTAAAAAAATGGCATTTTGTGGCATGTTGTTTTGCAACGTTCGAGATTTTGAAAACTGTTTTTGGCAACCCTCTAAAATGTTAGCATTTTTCATTAAGCTCAGGTGTTTATTGTCTGATTTTCACGGATATTAAATAATTTAGATACCGAATCCATTTTTTTTTTAAATAATATAGACATAATCTTATTCAATAGTATAGGGTTCGGGTGTTTAACGCCACTTTCAACAATATTACAGTTATATCGCGGCGGTCAGCTTTATTGATGGAGGACACCGGCAAAAAAACTACCGACCCGCTGCAAGTCACTGACAAACTTTATCTTGTAATGTTTTATCGAGTACACCTCACCTAAGCTGGATTGGAACTCACAACGTTAGTGATGATAGGCACTGATTGCATAGGTAGTTGTAAACCCAACTACCATACCATCATGACCACTCCTCAATAGTATAACTAGTTGGTAATGAGCCAAGTGTACATAGGAACTTTGCTGCTGTATATTTACATTGTCTATGTTCGTAATCCATATACATGCCAGCGTTTTGCCATTCGGTGAACCAATTTTCAACAGTCATAGGTAACCACTGTCTTCCGATAACAGTTACGTTCAACATCCTACATTGTATCCAATAGCACAACTACAACAGATGTTTGAAATGCATGCTCTGTTTGACTCTAGATGTTGGTTGCTATTTAACGACACGCCAGTCGTATTCCAGTTAATTTACGACAACAACGCAAACAATAAAGCAAATAAAATTGTGTTATTGGGATAATTACCACAAGGAAAATGTGACATAATGGATAGGGTCCTCAAATTCTGCATCTTAACAGGTCACTTATCACCGTTCCTAACCAGTTGTTACTGTGATCTTTTACGTGCAGGGAAGAGTATTTCACTCGTTTGTCCAATTCCTCAATCACTTCTGTATAATATTCATAATTTTGTTGATCTTGTTTTCGTCTTGAATAGGAAATATTTCCCGTTGTGCGATAAGCAACAATCAATCAATCAACCTTACAGACATTCAACTTGTAAATAAACAAATAGAAATGTGATGCATTACATCTAACAATAGAAGATGTTTGTTTTTACATTGCATAAATCACTAAACATTAACATGAGGAGGATTTTGGGCGTTGCCTAGTTGTGTACAAAAACACATTTACCATATCATTATCCGAAACCTATCGTTTATGTACCAAATCGCCATCTTGTTTATACCACTGCTAGCTCATTTAGAGAACTATTTTCATTTGATGGTCTTCAATATATTACATCTTCTAGAACAAGATTTTAAGTAGTTTACACAAAACAAATATATTTTTAGTAATAAAGGGCAACAATGTCGTATTTCAATGGTTGGTGGTAATATGGAACAGAAATAGTTACATTTAATGTTTGTTTTTGAACAGTGGGTCGTTTACCCCATACATTCTAGACAGCAATAAGCTATAACAACCTTATAACTGCTTCAGGTGTGTTGATTCGTACAGTTGTGTTAAAACAACTAAATTTTGTAATCGACATTTTGATTCACGTTTAGCTATACAGTTAAAGTGTTATAACATGCATTAAATTTAAGAATCGATTGAAAGACGGGAGACGACACCCAGTATACGGGTTTCGTCACATAAATCACAATATTTAATATAATAGAAACGCAAAATGGCAATCTTTTGTTCATTTGAGAGGTTAACGATCTGTGAGGTTATGAAGAAGTGGGCTATCAGAGAATTGTTATAATAGAAAGCACTTGATGTTGCATAGTCATGATATTTTTAGAAATAAAGTTAATGATTGACATATGTTAATATCAATGCTGACATGTCTTTCAATTTTTCACCCAAAAACTTATCTAAATTTTCACAAAGTAACCGTCACTGTCAAACAATATCGATAACACATTTCCCACTTAGCAAATTTGAATCATGAAACCTTTGCTGACTTATATATGAAGAATTTGAATATACCAAAGGGGTAAGAATCCGTAAATGGAAGAAGAACAGACAACACAATTGCCAAAAGAAAAAAGAGAAAGAACGATCTACAAAACATACACATAAAACTAAAGATCGAGTAACACGAACCTCACTAACAATCGGGGTTGAACTCATGTGCTCCGGAAGGGTGAGCAGTTCCTGCTCCACTAGTGACACCCCGTGCTAATCTAGCTACAAACCCGGTGATAAATCATGAATGAGGAAAGGACCAGGAAGTGCTTACGACAAATGGAACATAACCGTGGTCATTTGCAACACAGATATTCCATAACGTGTCAAACTGTAGTTAACAAATATATTTTATTTTGACTCTGTGCATCAAAAATATCTTCACAGTTTAGATACTGAAATACTTCACCTATTTAAAAAAAAATATATATAGATAATTATATCAAAATGTAGATATCAACAAAAATTTGATAAAATTTATAAAAAAAAAAACCAAAAAAAAACTGTCACATCAGTTCCAAAATCCCATCGAAAATTCGTATCAACAGAGGCGGCCACATCAATACTCGTTACACATACCGCTCACTTTCCTGGCTTGGTACACGGGTTAAACTAGTTTTATGGGCCTGAATCTCACCTCTTAGTGAAATAATGCGGTCATGGAAATACCAACCCTCGCATATAAACTAGTCATGCTGCTCTAATCTTGAACATTATAGTTCTAGTTTAATATATTTAATCTTCACGACGAAGAAGTTATCATGTATAATATTAGTTCTTTTGAAAACAATCTAGATTCTAATTAAAATTAGATGGTTTATTTTCATCTTTGGCAATAACGGAATATTGTTAGAAGTCAAGTGTATCGCAAGAAATAGAAAATTAAAAAAAGATACAACAAACATCTAATTTTAACGATAGATCGTATTAACGAGAGCTTCAACCATCATTTAAATATTAGATAGTACACAAGGCCATTGTAAGACATATTAATACTCAGGAAAATAATGAACCAAAGTCTAATTACCTATAACATTTTTCGTCATCTGCACACAAGTCACAGAATACAATATTCATACAGCATATGGCCTTTACATTTCACAACACGTGCGTTAGTCCAAGACGTGTGTCCAGTACAGCGGTTCAATTGTTTGGGATTTTAAAAGATTGCTCGTTTGTTGATATTGGTTGGATTGTTGACCATCACTTTTCTAATGATAATATATCGCTATAAAACTAGACATAGTCAGAGAACTACGAAGATTCAATGAATTCATGATTGCAGTAGTGTGTAGTCTTTTTAAGTAGAAGCGAATCTGCAGATTTTGTTTTTGTTTATTGCTTATATCTGTATTGCCTTTGGAGATCCAATAATCAAGAGAGAGAAGGTTGGGATTCCCATTAGTCCCATAGTTGTTAGTTTTGTTGATTTTGGTGGAATTTGTTATATTCACTACTGTTTTACCTTCATTTTCATAATCTGAAATTTCATATGATAATTGATCTACTACAAGACCGCGATGGCCTTTTAAAACAAGAATTAAACTGACTTCACACTAAAGGAATGTATTAATAGTGAATTAAAATCCACCCACCTACTATTCGAAAAAAGGTGGTATAGAAATATTATACATTCTTGTATTCAATCTCATTTTCCTGGTTTTGTATTAAATTTAATTAATCTTTCGTTTTTTTGGATATTACTATACACTGTCTCACTTATCTGAATTGCATGCATGCTGTCTGTTGAAATCACTTAAAGTCTTCACATTGAAGGAATGAGACATGGGTGTAGCAAACAGATAATATTTCTTCAGTAATTTCATGCTGTGATCTTATTTGTAAATCTAAAGTCCATATGTCTTGATATATTTTAACCTGCGCATCATGAACGTAACAAGCATTCTTGAAATTACATCATTGGCAGATCACTGTACATGTATGATGTTGCTATTTACTGAAAATTTCAATAAAATGAATATATGTATTTCAAAACCAGTAAAATTTAATTGATCGGCTCTGCAATTCACATCGGATTCACCAACTGTTTTAGCTATATCATGGCGAGAACATGTTACATGTCGATGAGATAATGACACTTTAGTAGATCAGCACGCTTAGTTGGATTTCTATAGTGCTAGCTCGCTGAAACAATTCGTGGATATACATGTCGCTCCAATCGGACACATTATCCTGATTAAAAGCCAACCGATCTTTGCTTTTTCTCCTTAATACTGTGTGTTTAGCGCAGAAGCAAGAAAAACAATTTTAAAGTATTTAATAAGACCCGACTGGTGCTCGAAACCACGATCTATCACACTCCAGGCGAATATGCTATCGATTGTACCAAATAGGCAACTCGTAAATTGTATTGTGAGCAGACGTCAGTCACCTATTTCATAATGCCTTTCTCCAAATATGGAAAGCTTGTTATATTCTTCTGTTGTGTATACATCACCAATCAATATTTATGTTACTATCCATTATATTATCTTTTATATGTGACGATCACAACTTTAACCCATAGCCCAATACCACAGAAACCCGTTTATCTGTGTATTGATAAATACGTTTGCAAATAAACGTTAGAGAATACCGAAGAGACAATCAAGAATGTACAATCCAGAGAAATTGGCAGCATTTTGTACACAAAACACACGACGAAGTACAAACAAAACAAAAGACACAACATAATATGTGTTGGACACCACTATATGCAAAGAAACACAAATAAGGTAAATAAGACATGAGCCCTCCTACAAACAACTGGAGGTCAAGACGAACCGAACATCGTTTTTATGCGGAAATCGTAGACACTAAGTTTTCATTTTATTCTTATGACTATCACTGGGTCGAGTACCTCTTTTGTTGTGCCGGAGGTATCATTTCGTCCAGTAGTTAGTGTTTCGGCACTGACATGATTTATACGTTTTCAGACAGCACTGGGATAGATTCTCTTCGATTACCATCAGCCAGTTCAATCTTCAGTGCAGAAGCTAATGTATTACTTCTTGCTTTGAAGTTCGTTGCCTCTTCTAATGAAAGTAGATTCATCATCTGTGAGAGCTGTAAACCCCATACTCTATTATTTTAAATAAATTAATATTAAAAAAAATCTTGTTGCTATCGGTAAACATGTCATTTCCACATGAATCCGTTGTCATATTGGTATCAATGGCAACATAATCGTTGAACAGGAAGCCAAGGACTCGGTGGGTAACCAACTATCCAATTGTTCTATTCCGTATACTGAATTGAAGACTTTTGATGAAATATATTTTAAAACGCTGACAGGATAGTTGGGACCAGCAAGTTAATAACAAAATTCCACCAAATACATTCCTTTTTTATTCTTTTTTACATAATGCGGAATGACCACAATGTATTTCGTGTAATTCCAATTATTTATTTAAGCATATTTTAATCGACTGTGTAGATGTTCCTGATGCTGGTCACACATTCTACAACGTCCATACTTTATCTGATTTGATTACAAATATCGCAGACCACACAAATTGAAATATTTAAAAGGTATTAATTTATTTACTAAAATATAAATAGATGTTTGTATCCTTTATTTATTTTTTTTTCTTTTATTTGTACATATAACTCGATTGTTTTGTACACAAATGTCTTATTTCTAAGGGTCTTATAGTTCAGGAAATTATTTTATATAATTTGTTCACGCCATGATATAGCTGCAATACTGCTAAATATACGTTAGAGAAACCCGACGGGACAATCCAGAGAAACTGGCAACATTGGATACACAAGACACATGACGAACACAAAAAACACAACACAGAAAATTAAAACGATGAGCAACACGGTTCCTGCCTCTGATAAGACACCCGTCATGTTACACATATAGTCTATATGTGTTGAACACCACTATATACAAACAAACAACGCCAATAAGACATGAGCTCTCCTCCAAATAACTGGAGGTAAAGACGAACCGAACATCGTGTTTATGCGGAAATGGTAACGGACATCACAACACGGAACAAACAACGCAGAAACACATAATAGGACTACACAAAAAAAAAAAAAAAAAAAGAAAAAAAAAGGCAACACAAACTCCACCACCGAACTGGAGGTGAACTCCGGTGCTCGCGACAGGTAAGCTAAATTTTGGCCTTCAACACCATTCAATCATATTACCACTTTAGTATATTTATGTTTTGCTATACCAGTTTTCTTACGGGAGGTCATATTGAAAATTTGAAATATATACCTGGGTTTGATGACTTATTGACACATTTTGGCTCGAGGATATAATAATCTGTTTCCTGTTTTCTATTTTTGGTTATGCTGGAATGTGTTGATACAAATTACATGAATATGATACTGAATATTTTGATATTAAAAGCTATATTGATGTTCAGATAAATAATTGTCAAGTGCCAATAATTGCTTCCATTATAATTTATCAAGCACCTGCTAAAATTGTCGTTTTTATATCGCATTTTATGGTTGATTAAATAAACATAATGCACGTTTTTTTCTTTCAAGTAAACAACTGAAGATAAACTGTTTTGTCTACTTCAGATTTAGAATAGAAAAAGCAGCTAGGGACGGGATCAGCGTCCGCGATTCTGCAGCGTTCACCCATTTTATATGATCATCCACTGGTTGTGCGAGATGTGAAGATTTTATCCTATGACGATGTTGCACCATGATGTCTGAATTTGATCACGTAAACATAATTTTGGTTACAAAACGGTCAGTGATTCATGTGTAATCTAAGGTTAAACAGATCACTGGTGATAAAAATCCGTCAAATTAAATTAAACTATGGCCCTAAATGTCAGTCATCTTGAATCTCCAATAGACATTAAAACAGTTGGATAAAATGTATATCATTTAAATAGCACAGTAGTTTTGTTGACCATAAAATTTCTGAGACGATTTATGGAATGCCTGTTCAGATATCAAACCTCTCGAATTTTCGACGTTACCTCATAGATAATAACTAAACGTTAGAGAAAACCGAAGGGGCAATCAAGAATAGACAATCCAGAGAAAACCGAAGGGGCAATCAAGAATAAACAATCCAGAGAAACTGGCGACATTGGGTATTTCTTATCAAATAATACTTTTTTCAAGTACAATTGTACACTTATGAAAAGGAGGTTATAAAACAGTGACGTCAACAATTCCACTAATATCAACAAAACGAACAATGATCTTTTACCTCAATTCATTAAACATAACAGACCACGACATAGGAAATTCAGGTACTGGTTTGTGACAGGGCGCAAAAATGTGGCGGGTTAAATCGGTTAATGGGACACCACCCCGCCCTTCTTAATAATTGGATTTCCAACAACAATATATAATATTTAAACAAACAATATGGAAATGCACAGATTCGCTTCCACTCAAACAACCAACATTATCACAACATTAATAACATGGACAGTACAATAGGTGTCAAACCAGTAATTCAACCAATCAGAGCTAACATATACAAAAGTAGTCCCTTTTAAAAAAAAAGTTCCTTTCACTTTGTTGTATTGTGACAAATACTGAATGGAATGGAATAATTAAATTGATAATTGAAGTTAAATGTATAAGGATTATCTTGAGCCCAAATTTGATTGATTTAGTTGTATTTTAATATGGATATGGAGGATTTGATGCATGACCTATAAATAGGGAATTTCTGGGGGATGACAGAGCTATTTTTAGAGTATGTATTTTCCATAGCCTGGCATTTCACTGCAAGACTTTAAACATGGCCTGATATTTTGACAGAACGTAGAGGAATCATAGACGTTTCAGAAAATGTATGGTCTTCAAAAGGTTAAACTTAAGATAAAATGACCAGGTAGGCTCGAAAAAACACAAATTTAGTAGAAAACCTTAAAGAAATTAATTATAGGTTTCACACCAATAGCAGTCAGTGTTTGTTCGTAGTTAAATGACCACTAGCTAACAATGTAGAATCTCATGCTGATACTGACCATTATAAGTAACACAAAAAAAAAAATACTTCTAAAAATTATATAACATTAATTTGTCATAATCATCCAAGATCTTTCATGGTCATCGTGGAAAACAAGAATCTCGTTTTCAGTTGTTTTTTTTTCGGTGGTTGGGGGTTGTTCTTGATTTCGTGTATCACTGTTTACTGTACCATGTCCTTTAATTCGTATTTTACCATTGTTTCAATAAATTACAAAACACAATTCATTCTATTGGTCAATTTGCATTCTGCATCGATGCAGAGACAATATATTGATCTGAACGGCTACTCAAATAAACTTGTAATGCACATGAGCTTACAGCCAAATCAACAAATAATAATGAGCAATGAACAGGGTGGAATCATATCAGAAATTCATTAAGATGTGAAACAAATACCAAACCTTTGTAGTATGTTTACATTAGATTTATATCAATATAACTTCCAGTAGGCAGTGTTTCAGCTATAAAGTAATGGAGAAAAACAAGTCTATCAACAATAAATGGAAAAAAACAAGTCTATCATCAATAAATCAGCATGTAGGTAGCAGACAGCACTAGGGCGGGTCTATGTACGGATGTCTTTATTGCCACGAGTACAAGGGCTTGTACGTGTTTTGCATTGTAACTTGCCATCAACAACTCTTGGGGAACTAAATCCTGAATAATGTATGAATTGCAATATGTTTTATTTCGCCAATAGTGCATATACATTTCAAGAGGACGAACAATAAAATACATAATTCGGTAGAAACCGCTCGTGTATGAAGTTTCAAGATACCAAAGGGGTAATCAGAATCCTAGTTGGTGAGTAGCGCGCATCAACTTTTCCTGGATAACGGAAGAGCGACAAAAATGCCGAAACGTAAAGCACGTGTTCTGAAACATTAGTGAAAAGAATTACGGAGAGATTTTCTAATCTTGCGGAAATGTAATATGTTTTTTTATAAATAGACAGCTTAAGGCAATGTATTACATAATAATTATCAAAGAGACGTATACTGTGTCTTCTTCTTTGGTTACGGAAAACCATCAACGTGTCGTATTTGTACTTTCGCTAAGCTTTCATTACTAGCTTGTTAGCGCTTTTGTCTATTATTAATATCATCGACTTTCTTGTTACGTTGTTTATAAAAAAAAATTCTTTGATAATCATTATGTAATACGATGCCTTTTAAATCTGTCCATTGATTTTCTCTGCTATTACCAAGATGTCTGAGGGGCCGTCGTGACCGTGATCGCATGGTAGTTGGATTTACTACCTATGCAATCAGTACCTATCATCACTGATGTTGCGAGTTCGAATCTCGATCAGGGCGTGATGTACAACATTATGTGATAAAGTTTGTCAGTGACTTTCGACAGGTCGCTGGTTTTTTCCGGGTACTCCGGTTTCCTCCACCAATAAAAATGACCGCCACTATATAACTGAAATATTGTTGAAAGTGGCGTTAAACACCATCAAACAAGCAAACAAAACCAAGTTGTCTGTAACACAATTTTCTTAACAAAGGATGGCCCACTTGTAATTTACAGTATACATGTACTAGTACTTGAGATGAGAAGTCTAGACTATTTCTGATGAATTATATTCATTGTTTCTAGTAGATATACCTCTTTCATCTTCTAAGAATACTTCTAGTTTCCTATGGTCTATAAAATCACTGTAGAAATGATTCACCATTATAACATAGTTCCACACACACAGTAAAATATTTTCTCCATGACTTTGTTGTCTGATTAAAACACATGATATCTGTCAGAATGCGTCATAATTGTTCGGGATAATTGTAGCGATAATCAAAACCACTATCTGTAGCAATTAAACATGTAACATATTACAAAGAGATAAAGCTTGAACAAACTAATGAGTACTGTTTTACTGTGTCTAATTTAATTATGTTTTATGTTAGTAAATATTTCCACGTGCCATTGTTTTGATGAAGATATTTCTGTCATAGCATCGTGTTATGGGTTTTCGTACTATTATCGATTTTCCGATATAGCGATTAACAGTGTTAACCCTTCATTCATATGACGATTGGAATTTTCAAAGAATGGCTAGTTAAATATTTCTTTGTACATAAGATTGTTTTTAAAGCTATTCTTGTATTTTAATATACTCTCGATTATCTGGCAACTTTTGCTGTCAGTAAAATGACGTCATCTGTTTTCGTATGAAGTAAAAACAGGGCCGATATACGGAATGGCCATCTACCAAATCTTACTACATCTAAATAAAATAACAGAATGTTTGAAAATGACCACTTTCAAAATTGTGTTTACTTTTGATGTTTTTTTTAGTGCTGAAACCACAATGCACTGCAAAGTGACATGTATTTTATATAAGAAACAGGCACATTTCAGTCAGCTCTTTTGTTTACAAGTACGATCAGTGATCCCATGGCAGCAAGAGCCGGTGTCTGAGAGGCAGACGACATAATTCAATTGTATATAGCCCTTCTGGATTTTTTTCCAGCTACTTTATAAATGAAGTAAATGTTTAGCATTACAAAAAGTATGGTTCAGTAGGTAGGTTCACTATTTTTGGTACTTACATCTTTAAAAGCAACCTTGAACATTTTTGACAGATGTCACATTGGAGTCCTGTTTACATTCCAGAACTAGAAACCGGAAGACACGTCAAAAATAACGCGTGCACTGGAAATCAAAATAAAATGGATGATACGAAAACACATACCGTGACGATATATTAATTTGCCGTGGTAAAATTCCAAAATAGATCCAGAATATGTTGAATTTGGATGTTGTAATCTACATGTGTTGCCCTCGTAAATTCTACTTTTAACCTGTAAAAAAAGTAGAACATGCACGGATAATGACATATATGCAGTCAAACCTTGGTATAAAGAGCACTGAATGCATCCTAAAATACCCCCTTATAGAGTAGGTGTCCGTTATATACAGGTGGAAGTGACACTGCCATTGATCGACAGTGATTTTCTATATACATTGGCCCTTCATCCCGTGGATGTCCATGCTAATTTTTAATTGTATTTAACTATTAAATTATATATATAAACGTCTGAAAAAGTTGCCAACGTATGAACCTACGGGATGTCGGATCGGAAAAAAGTGTTAACGATTCTGTGCAAACAAACAAAAATGATAAATAAACGTCTAAAATGTTAGCACAATGATATCAAAAAAAGATGTTAAAATGAAGCAACAATAACTATAAGTCTACAAAAAGACTATAATTATAATTAAATCGACAGATATTTCGCTTGACCGACAAGCTTCATCAGCGTCTGTAATCTGATTTGAAAAATTGTCACGTGACCATCAGTTATCGTGACGTAAATTACTAAAAATCATAACCTTGAACTTTATACTTTATTTTATTCAAGTATATATGTACACTAATTTATCAACAATATGAAAGCCATGAGAAAATGTAATGATGAAATTTACCAACTAGCTAAGGACCAGGCACTGGTTAAAAAGTTAAAAAAACAAAAGATTAAGGCCTTTTTATTCATGCCTTCCGGATGTAATGTTTGTAACTCGCGGATCCAAAAACTCTCTCTTTTTTGTCTTTGATTTTCTTTCCAACTTGGATTGTGGTCAATGATAGAAATTTTTGATCTGTCAAAGTCATCCAATGAGTGCCCCGGCGACACAAAGTGCTGACTCACGGGCAAGAGCGTCTTTTTCTTAAGGTCACAATTTTTCAAATCAGATTACAGACGCTGATGAAGCTTGTCGGTCAAGCGGAATATCTGTCGATTTAATTGTAATTATAGTCTTTTTGTAGACTTGTAGTTATTTTTGTTACATTTTAGCATCTTTTTTTGATATCGTTGTGCTAACATTTTAGACGTTTATATTAAGAGATTATTACATGACATTTTCCATATCGGCCCTGGTATTAGCCCGAGACTCCCATATCAAGCCCGACAGCGAAGCTGGAGGGTTGATACCAGGGACGATATGGAAAATTTCATGTCACAATCTTTTTATCACATATTTTACATTGACCTTTTCCAAGCATTGACTTTTATATTGCAAAAAAGATCTTTGAACTGACGAATTGCGAAAATAAATCCTTAAGAGAGTTGCCTTTGTTCAACTTCGAGTCTGGTTTCAAAAATATACCAAACAATGTCGATCTGTACAATGACGTTAGAAACTGTTTGTAAAATCTACACAAGACGTTGACATTTGAATGGAAATTCCTATTCAACGCGACGTATACATTTGAGCTAATTATTCCGTTTCTAGTTATTTAAACTTTATTCCAATATGTTGAAATGTCTTAATTTGATTGAAATACGATTTTATACATATTTCCATGTATCATCTTTCCTTGTACTTTGAGACCACTGCGCAGATACCGGAAGTTGAATTCGGGGGCAAATACGGATATATGAGGGCAAATATGGATATTTGAGGGCAAATACGGATATTTGCCCTGTATTTACCGTGGGGGCAAATAACCAACACTGACTTTCAGCTATTATTGGACATGCAAAAACGAACATATTGCAACAAAATATGTGATAAATATATATATTATGCTATGGTAAGTGTCTGCATTTCCTTTTCTATATAAAGACTAACAAAAATATACTCTATTGAAGACGTCTTGTCTGTCCGATGTTTATCCACGGTTCAAAGGTATACAAACGTCATGTCCAATAACCTATGAAAATAAAGGTTTCGTTATTTACTGTCTGTCCTGGTCTTTGATATAATAACGCTAATTTATAGGTTTTACATTGTCTTATATTCATGTCTTGTTAAACAGATCTGTGCATTCATGCTTCATCGCGATGGGAGGGGGTACTGTTTAAAGGAGATCGTAAATATGACAACAATACTTTAAGAACCAATCGAACAGTCATGCTAGTTAATGGAAAATATTTACATTTCATCAGGAGAACAAAGTTGCTAACAATTTATCATGTAAGTAAATGATGGAGTTGGTTGAATATTTGATGTCCACAAATAAGGTGGGATCGGACATTGTGCCTTGCAACGGGCCCCCATCGACCACGCTCCATACACGAGGCACTCGTACATTCCGTCATAAAGGTGTGATATGCATTTGAAACTTCCCATACAACTAGCGGAATCCCCTCCAAGATATATTCCAGGGTTTTCTAAGGGAGTTACAGTAATGGTAGAAATGTGTAACATGTATAACGGCACGACGAACGGCATGTTTATTTAAATAAAGTCCGAATGTAGGAAATATTTGTTACTTTAACCTGTATAAACCAAACACCTGTCTATTCCGAACACAATTAATGATCCCAAGTTCTAGACATGTTTCACTGTACTGTTATTATTTATTAAAGTAATGAATATCCATTTGTGTTATACATATTGTATGTTCTAGTGTTTATACAAATCGTCAAATGTTGTAGATTTTGATGATTACATATAAAAAAAAACTTGCAAGTCACTTTTCAACACATACTAAAGACATTGAACTGTTACTCAATACTGTAAGATATATGTCTGTTTTATGTATTTATGTTTTATTTATTTATTTTTTAAATATTGTTGAAAGTGGCATTAAACATTATTAACCTATCCAATCCTTTATGCAAATCGTCAAATATTGTAGATGTCGACGATCACATAGCAATGAACTTGCAAGTCACTTTCAAAAAGATACTTTAAGACGTTGAACTGTTAGTCAATACTGTAAGATATATGTTTGTTTATGTTGTCTGCCTTCTATGTTTACACTTTATCGCATGATTACATAACATTAAGACGCAACTGACATTTCTACTTATTCTTATCATTAAATGCTCATTCCCATTTGTTAGAATAATTTTTTTTTTTACAGAATGAGGTAACCATACATACTGATTAACATTACACGACTTAAAATAGTTACAAATGCCCTTGAACAGGGTTATGTTATAGTACTTGAGGATTATAAAACAACAGTTGTGAATAGAAGCTTCGTAACATAGCAAAAAGGGGGGGTAGACGGAAACAAATTACTCCAGATTTAGTTATCATAAGAAAAATTATTCTTGTTTTGGGGGAAAAAAAACTAAAAAGATTTCTTTCGGAAAAAATCATTTAATACATTTTGTAAGTAAAACATAAATATTGTTTGACAAGTCACAATTTTTGTCACGAAATTTTTCATTACGATTGGTTGAGTGAAATTATTCTGTCGATATATCAATTCACTCAGCCCCCGATAGGAATAAATAATATTTATTATCTTTTAACTCTCACAGTCTCTCAAATGTTCCAAGTCCTAAATGTTTGTTTTGTAACATTATACATAAGGGCACTAAAACCTATCATATGTAACAAAACATTGAAATATATAAAACAACACAGCAGTCCTTCTCTTTCAAAACCAACCCTTCAGCAACGAAAGTCTAAGGCCACTGGTGTTATCGCTTAGCTTGTTATAATTGAAATGTCGGTGCTTTTCCTCAGTCAGTCTGCTAGTTTAGTCCCCATATTGCAAAAATATGTTGAATTGCCGAGATGGACGATCAACACTGGACACACAATCCATCCGAAAAGGGTGAGCGAGTCGGCCCCTGTGCGGAGCGAATCAAATGACCAACTCGATCTTAATACGAGACGCAAATTTGAGTGTCTCGCATAGAGAGAATGACACGCTTCTTTGCAGCCGATTCTAATATACAAGTGTGTTAGGAATGGTCATTGGTAGTCCATTGCAAGGCTTTTTTTTTCTCTTTCTGGTACCATCTTTTTACCAACATGATTTATTGTTTGCGAACTTATTCTCGTCATTTGACGTTACGCAACGATATAGCTGAAATATTTCTAAAGTTGGCGTTAAACACCAATCATTCAATCATTTGACGTTAAACAGTCAATCTTTTGAAGTTAATTTATTGTATGAAAAACTTCCTTACTATATCTGCATCAATATAATAATTTCAAAGAGCATATTTAATGTGAAATACAATATCTATATCTGATTCCCGTTACCTTGATTTTGTTAAATGGCGAATTGAAACATCATAGTACTTAGATACAATGTTCACAATACTGACAATCAACCATGAAAATCCAATTCATAGATTATAGTTGCAAAGATTAAGATGTGTAAATAATAATTTTGTTGTTGGGTATGGCTGGATGTAATTATTCGAGAATAACGTTGTACGTGTATTAGGATATCATGTTTGAGGTTCTGGTTTCTAGCGTTAGCATATCATTCCATATAGTTCACGGAGAGGTATGTACTGCTTAAACTAAAATAACCAGTCGTATAAAATATTCATAATACTCGCAGGTGGCCATAACATTATATTTTGCAACGAATGTCGACATGCTCTTCCATGGGTACTTATACATGACCTAACGTTACGGTCATTTCAATTCAATAGATAATTACACCATTAAAGCTTGTTTATCATCCTTTTATCTCTGTTATTATGCAACATTATGAAATAAGTGACACTTCTACTTAGCAGAACAGATTTATGCACTTTCTATCTTTATTATGTCAATAACCTGAAAATATATAGACAACTAGTACTTTTGTGCCATCATTGATACTTCCCATAATTTCTTAATATAAAAACATAGATATCGAATTCAGCGCGCACCACGGGCTTCCAGAACCCCCTGAATTAAACATAGTTTATTGCTCTAACATAAGCAATGGGATTGGGCACAAGTTATAACAACATTATAAACGCCCTCTCCCTACAATTTACAACATAGCATATAATACATGGCAAAACTCAATAAAAATAAATATTAGAATAATGTATAAGTGAAATTAACCTTTTACAAAAAAGGCAAAATAGATTTTACAAAGAAGAGAGGAAAAAGAACTAGTGAAAGTAACACCTGCAACAATCAATCAAACCTATGACTATTACGTATGAACGTTTGAACTGCTGTAAAAATATCAACATTTTGTGCTCCAGTTTTCGTTTCCATGTACAATTATATCTATCTATAGCTCCGTAAATTTGAAGTATTAAAAATAAAGTATTTCTGATATGTTCATTAATTGGACATTCAAGAAAAAAGTGAATTACATTTTCGCATTCAAAACCAAAAGCACAACCAGGATTATCCTTTAAATTAAATCTGAATAAATCGTAGTTAAGAATACTATAATTATAACGTAATTTAGTGTGAATAATGTGCCATTTTCGTACACCGGTAGAATACCAAACTGGAACTAAGGTTTTGTTAACTATTTGCCTTTTAAAACTAATGTAACTAGGGGCATTTCTATTCTCTAAATCTAAGGAGTTCCATGCACGAAGTGTAGATGGGAAGAAACTAGAATTTGTCAGAGTTAATCTATAGCTAGGAAAGGTAAAATCTTCACTGTTTCTTAAAGGATAATTAGTAGTTTCGGAAATTCTATGGGGCAAGATGTCTGTTAGATAAGAGGGGACAGAGTTATTGACTACATTATACATCAAACAAATACATCTCCTATTTCGTCTATCTATAAGTTTTTCCCACCCAGTTTCTAAATTTAAAGAATCTCTACTAGCGTAAGCTGGTAGACCGGTAACAATCCTAGCAGTTTCAAGTTGCAGTCTTTCGAGTTTGTCGGTCAATTCTACACCACAGCCATTCCACACTTCGCATCCATATTCCATGATAGGTCCAGACCCCCTCCCAATAATCTTATGAAATTTTTGTGTTTAGGTTTATGGTGTTTAACGACACTTTCAACAATATTTAAGTTATATCGTGGCGGTCAGCTTTATTGGTGGAGAAAATCGGAGTACACGGAGAAAACCATCGACCTGTCGCAAGTCACTGACAAACTTTATCACATAATATTGTATCGAGTACACCTCGCAATGATTAGGTTTCGAACTCACAACGGTAGTGGCGATAGGCACTGATTGCACAGGTAGTTGTAAATCCAACTACCACACGATCACAACGAACGACGACGGCGCCTTTTTTGTTTTTAAAGGTGAAGTTTGTAAACAAAACTGGGTTTTTTTCTTCAGAAAACGGACGACCTTGTTAAGTAAACACACTTTATTTATCTTTCAAATCGGTAAAAAACATCTTCATGTATCATTAGATTCTAAGTATATATTAGATAACTAAATGACCTTTACGGATTCTGATTACCCCTTTGGTATCTTCAAATTCTTCTTACCTAGAATGACATAAACTTTCGTTTCATCTTCTAATTAATTTTATACGACCTTCACCTTTACAAATAAACAACTGCTATCAATTTTTAGCAATAAACTGTGAAAAAGTTGAGGTCAATAAATTTGGAGTGAAAATTTTATTGCCTGTTTTTCGTAATATTATTTGCATAATTTTGTTGACATACAACACAAACATTTTACACATAAATTAGTGAAAATATTTATTATTTATTTCATTTGTAAAAAACATCTTGTTTACAAATATACCAATGCAATGTCCCCATAAATATTGTTTGTTAAGGGATGCTGTTCATCTAAGTTTAATAAATGAGACGCACACATCTAGATTTTTACATCTTAGTGAAATATTAAATCTGAAGACTGTTAAATGTTCCAGCACGTCATTTTAAGTAGGTGTTTAACCCCTAGTTTAACTTCATGACACTTTTTCCGAAGTACCTGTACCATTAAGCAAGGAATGAGAGCGGTCGTGTATTTGTGTGTTAGGCGTACCAACTTTGCCTCTGTTTCCACGACTTTCCGAAAAGATTTTCTGTTTTTCATTTTATTGAACCTTTTAAACGTAATGGAAGCGGGAGGCTTGGCGCCGTAAAATCTGATTCAACCCACCATTTCTTTGGAAATGCCTGTACCAAGTCAGGGCCATTGCGGTTTTCTCAGTTTTCCGGTTATTGACTGATTTTGTCTGTTTGTTGACTTGTGAGTTTTGCCTTTCCCTTTGGAAGATTGCTCGGTGTTCGGTAATTTGTTATTACCCTTATAGAACAATTGTTTTCAATATTTCTGTCGTACTATATAATTTTAGACAAAGACGGAATCCACCGGAGTAGGAACATGAATATTCACAATGGGGTTATCAGCAGTAATAATTAGAAGGACAGAAAATCCAATGGCCAAACGAAAATAGTTCTTATTGAATTAACGTATATCGTTTTCGTGCCTTTTGATAGGATAAGAGCACTGTCACCTGTTTGTTTTTGATTTGTTCATAACTCAATGAACTTTTTTGTATAACCAGCATAAACAATATGGCGGCCGCCGACGGGGAAACTACGATTGTGTCCGATTAAAAGCAAGTCTGTAATCTGTCTAATAATCGAAATAGGGTAAAGATTCAAATTGAATAATTATAAGGATTAAACGGTTCTTTTCATGAGTTCATGCATGTGTAAGCGGTGCCGATGAACTCACAAGCTTTACATAGACGTCCTTCGGACACTTATTCAGTTTGCGATTGCCTTATACACTCACAAGCTTTACATAAACGTCCTTCGGACATTTATTCAGTTTACGATTGCCTCGGCACCATTTTCACATACATGAACTCCTGAAAAGAAGCGCTTAATCCTATAATGGCACAGTTACAAACAATGGTCTAAAAAAACAACGTATTCCGAATATAATAATATGAAAAAAACTTCGATAAACTGGGGGGGGATTGTGAAAGAGAACATGTACTACTGAAGGGTCAATTGCACGTGCACCATGTATGTTTCTATAGTAGAAGAGCTGCCGTATTTTATGAGGTTAGGGATGAAAGGTGCTTAATATGAGAACTGCCACTAAATTAAGTCAGTAGTACATTCTATTTTTACACCAAATATTACTGTAAAATGTAAACTGTAATTTATTCAGATTGATTTACTGGTATTTTTACATTGATGTACACAAGAATAATGATAGGAATGTCATTTTAATTGATGTATGTGTTTCCTCGGAATGTGATAAATTATTTCGCGCACAGAAATATGGCTATTGTCATGAAACAATACCTGGGTGTACGTGAATATGCCAACGGTACAAAACAAATTCCTGTAAATAGTATTACTGCTACTTTTGTAGCAACAAAACCTGTTAGGATACAAGAGAAAAAAACAGCAGTACAAAGAGAAAAACCCAAATGATCGGACACCGCCATTGATTACAAAAAAGAAGAAAGTGACACTAGGTGCCCTCGGGACCATGGTATCCCATGTTCTATTAATAGCTACCGTCGTAAAGTCCTAATTTTTTAAGTCTGTTAAAGCTCATATCGCAAGCATATTGGCAACCAGTTCAGACACTATATTTTCATATGAACTAACTCATGATGGTGACCATTGGATTTCTGTAGCGATGACTTGTGTTTGTGTTTCTCGTATTTCTTACTGTATGGACTTTAACTACAGAAGACAGGACAATTGACTAATAGAAAATCACGTTTTTCATATAGTGGAGCTAGTCTGAACATGAGTTTGAGTTATAAGTATTGTTTTAATATTTAATTAATATTTCTTAAACTGTTAGATTTTTGCATCATTCTATGGATATGATTGATTGGTCGTTAACACCAATAATAGCAGTATGCATTGTCATCTATATCATGGCATGGACAAATTATATAAAATAATTTAAACCATCCTTGGACAATATAATGATGTTTTACACATGGCACGAAATCGTCGTATTCAAGTAAAACAATATGCTTGTAGATCGAATTCGTGTGTGTAATAATAAGATAGCACTCAAATTGACTTATGTTCACCACGCGAAACATGCCTTGGTTTCTACCAGTCATAAATCCTGTCCACACGCGTGTAGAAGAAACCGTCACAACTGCATCCTACAGCCTCACTATACATAACATTGGCATGCAGACTTTCTGCGATTTACATTTCATAAGGTTATGTCACAGATATGCTGTCACATTGCTGCACAAAATAGGTGTCAGATTTACATGTCGCGCACGACCGAATTAAACTACTTGGCTACTATTCCTTTTCTTTTGGCCATTGCATTGTCTGTCCTCCGATTTACGGTTTCTGATTACTCTATTCGTATCGTCAAACTTTGGTATGATCAGGTCAATCCATTTGTAAATGTGACTTGACTGAAACTAAAGTGATAAAAGGACCAAGTTATTGCTAACAATTAATAGCAAAAACTAGAGAATTTCAGCAATGTTCGTAATGAGATCAAGCTTAGAAACAATAAGCATGTGAATGTATGGGTGGATGCTTCAATTGGTGTGTATATAGATTAAATGCTCCTCGTTTGATGGTAAATGGCACACAATCAATCAATGTTTTTAAGTTGAAAGTGAGCCAGATTGATTGATTTACGTTGAGTGGACAGACATGCCAGTATCTTTGCTATATTTATGACAAATAAAACTCTCCAAACAATAAATCAGGTAGGTAATTATATACAATTGGCACACAGGATATTTCGAAATGTCGTGTATATTGCTGAAATACTGCTCACTTTATAATAAGCAGCACGATAAGCAGAGCAATTAATTAAGCTACGGCTTGTTTTAAAGTTGAGGGAGATTGATCTATGGACACCCAGTGAGTAGTAATACTAGTTTGTCCTCTAAATTCATGGGAAGAGTTTTATACACAATCAAATATATTACTAAAAGTGTGGCATACGGGTCGATGTTCAGATTGCCACAGGAAAGAAAGGAGATGGAAAGGTTTCACTTCTATCGGACCTCAAGGATCACTCCCATCCAACGATTGCACATAAGAGTTGTTGAAAGTTAAATTTTAATGGAAATCTTCAACACAACAGGCACACTTTCGTGTCGTGCCCAAATGATGAGTTATGTACGTAATTTGTCTTGCACCAAAAGGTTATTAGTGATACGTCTAAGCATGCGCGATTACGCCACAATAAGATTATCAATGGATGGTCTAAACATCCGGGATTACGCCTCAAAAAGGTTATAAATGGATGGTCTAAGCATTCGCGATTACGCCACAAAAAGGTTATTAGTGGTTGGTCTAAACATTCGCGATTACGCCACAAAAAGGTTATCAATGGATGGTCTAAAGATCCGGAATTACGCCTAAAAAAGGTTATAAATGGATGGTCTAAGCATTCGCGATTACGCAACAAAAAGGTTATTAGTGGTTGGTCTAAACATTTGCGAGTACGCAACAAAAAGATTACTAGTGATTGTTCTAAACATTCGCGATTACGCCAGAATAAAATATATCCCATAATATTTTGCGACAATTATCATATTTCTATTAGATAATTCGCTATAAACATGTACTGATATTACTTTGGCATGTCCGTAAAATGGTACAATTTACAGTTTGACCTTTACCTTATTTCAATAACACTGATAATTATCTTAATACAAACCCTCAGTAGTGTTACGAATAAGGTCAGAATCCCAACGACCTTAATACGTACCCACACATGCTCACTCTCTAGTTACTAGACAACATATTAATATATTTACTGTTATCATGATTGTGCATTTATTTTTGGTTGTCCATAAAGGCATACAGGCTGTCAGAATTGAATTTATTTTTAATATTAATATAAACAAAAAATTGAATTCTGACAGCCTGTATGCCTTTAATTTGCTTCAATCTAATAAAAGTCTACATATCTCTTAATGAAATATATTATATCTCAAGATATAAAACTGTCAGAACAATTGAGAAAATAAATTGGAATTTATATAACAACAAAGGCACAACCGATATAATAAAAAGATTGCTTGCACAAAAGTATTACGAGAATTATGTAACAACTAGGTCATGTACATGTAGTTGCTTTATCGTTGTATACTGTTATATGGCATTATTTCACGTGCAAATAGTATGATGAGTACATGATGTAATAAAAACGTAGATATCAAATTTTAGTGCAGACAACGCGATTCTAGAATAACTTTCCTCCACTGAAATACTTGTTGGGTTCATATCAATGATTTAGGACCAACATCTCTATAATGTAATTATTATCAAAACAAACGTTCTTCTCCATCAGTCATAGGCGACATTAGCTAATTTTGGCTATCCTATTGACGTCCTTTGGTTTTGCTCTCGAATACTTTTACATTATTTGATCTATCCCAAATCAGGACTTTGATTATCATCGAAATATGTTGTTGTTTGTTGTGTTCAATGATTTTAGGTGAGTGATAGTTTTGTTCGTCTTGTTGATATTGATCTAATTGTTGGTCTGTGTTGCTCATCTTTTTAGGGTTTTTTTGTGCTGTTCTATTATGTGTATTTACGTTCTGAGTGCCGTGTTGTGATGTCCTCTACTATTTCCGCATAAAACGATGTTCGGTTCGTCTTTGCCTACAGTTGTTTGTAGGAGGGATCATATCTTATTTACGTTATTTGTGTTTGTTTGCGCATAGTGGTGTCTAACACATATTGTGTTGTGTTTTTGATTTGTCTTCGTCTTGTGTATTCAATGTTGCCAGTTTCTCGGGATTGTGCTTTTATGATTGCCCCTTCGGTATTCTCTTTATTTAGCTTTCTTTTCATATTTTATTTCATGTCTTGGAGTGTTTATTATCAACGTCTTCTTTTATCAAGGGCGTGAGTGGCCGAGTGTTTAAACAGCCGGTGACCTCTAACCACAGGCGTAGCATCACTTCACTTCACGGCCTAATACTCACTTCAATTGATAAGGTTCTCAGAGGCATATTCATGGACGGGGGTCAGTTCGTTTTAACTGTCCTGGCCTTCCATCCCCATTAAGTCTGGCAGTCATGTATAGCTGGAAAATAGCTGAAATAAAATGAAAAACACGAAATACCATAATGTTGGAACAATTCCAAAATCCAATTGAAAAATCGAAGAACGAATGCAAAATCGATACTCTTAACACACATATACATGACGCTCACCTTTTTGGTTTGGTACAGGCAATTCAAATAAAGTGGCGGGGCTAAGCTAGTTTTATGGGCAAAACTGACAATACAGTCTTTCTAAATATAAATCAAATGCTACGGTTTTTAACAGAATGAAGAATAAATCAATTTAATTATACAATTATATTTATAAGAGAAACACGATAGTTTGTTTTTATACAAAGATCTTCAATATCACTTCACATTCTCGTTTGATGAATTTCATTGCTACGATAAAACAATTTTATGATGTAAGTCGGTTATCTCTTGTCTTACTTTGTTTCTCACAAATATAATTTATAACCTTAGTATTTAATTGCTTCAATGATGTTTCAGATCTAATATATCACAAAAAGCAAAAATAATATTGATATTGATACGAAATATTCCTTCTTACTGTCAATTAAAGACGTAGATATAGACACTGTTAGTGCAGTGTCTTAGAATATAAATGTATGTGTATGGTGCGAAAACCCAGTGGGATCATTCGAAATTCGAGATTCAATATCTGAAATTCGAGATTCGAAATTCAATATCCTGATTAACCAATGGGTATAAAGATAACAAACTGATGTTCTTTCTGGGCAATTAAATGTCGTTTAACAAATTACTGCACGAGTAATTAAAACAATCAATGAAAATGACAATTTCGTCAATATAGCAGTTAACAGTAATGGAGAATATTTTTTCATAATTGAAAAATAACTCTGTGAACTAGGAACGATATTGTTATATAATTATGTAACAAAAATTTCATCTCTCCAAATTTATGGTTATATATATAAAACTCTCATCACACGTTGATAAATCCGAAGTAGAAGAGTGGTCAAAGGGGTGTTCCATATTATTTTGCCAAAATTTATCATTTTTACTTCACAAATTATGTGGAATTTAAAAACAGAATTTTATTTCATCGTTGTTATCATCATACTATAAAACTAAAGCTAAATTGATCAACAACACACTTTGATGATAATATATTCCAACACAGCACTATATATCATTGAATGTTTTAATGTTTTCACTGTTTACTTTTGCTGCTTAACTAGTCTGGTTTAATTATCTTATGTGTCTGTTTCATCAACATATTTTGACATTTATTACTGTAATCATCAGCTGAACACGACTAGTGCAGAATTTCATTCAAATTTGAAAAAGAGATTGTTATCCTAAAAATTCATTTAAACAGATAAGACGCTTTTGAAATAATGCTCTTATCTAAGACAATGTCTAGAAAATTTTCATTTTCATATAGAAATAAAATGTTTAATATATATTTTATATATTAAATATATATTAATGTAAATAATAAAATTTTCTGAGAAGAAAGCTTTCTGGATGTTTGCAATATATATATATGTAGTCCTTCATGTGCTACCTTGATGTATATTTTTTGGAGGAGGATTAAATGAATGCAAGGGTTTCAGAGGAGGATTTCCAAAATCAGCCAAATTTGCATATTTTCTGCAATAATGGACAAAATCAGAGACACTCGATTACACAATGGATAACATTAAATGTGTTGGAGCCAAACCCTAGACTGAAGCAAATTTAACTTTACACGGTAATTAAAGTTCTATACACTATTGATATGGAACTAATTTGTGGTCAGACTGCTAACAGACAGACATAATTAATGTCATAAGTGTTGATCAATTAAAGTTTATAACAGCACATGATCAGCTATGTAAATAAACAGAAATTCTTGTAAATTAAGTCGTTAACCTAGTCTCTGCAGCATTAATGTTCCTTCCAACTTAGATAATAATAAAACTGAAATTCCTTTACATAACATATGTCCTTTCTCGTAGCATCTTCATACTAGCACGTGTTTTAGCTCAGTAGTTAATTTTTGAAATGCAATGAGTATTATTGACTTTTATTGTAGTCTTATATAAAATAATAGTTTATTATATATGTACTTGTAGTTGAATCTTGATGTATTTTCATAAAACGGAAGATGTAAACACAAAGAAAGTAAAACAATTAAAAACACAATATGTTTATCTAACAATTAATAGGAAAGCAACACCGGCTACATGTAAATCATTCAAACATTTTAGACACTAAGGCACTTACAAGTTCATTGAATTGCAAAATGTGTTTTTTTTACATAAATCTTTATTGAAACGTACAATTTTCTCCAATCTGTTGCAGGAAACATTTGTAAGTAATTAAAGTTAACAAACAGTGAAATTAAAAGAATTTCGAGTCATATCAATAATTAATATCAAACGATTTGTATATTCTAAGTAACTTTTTTTTACCAAGGGTGACTACTATTTAGACACATTCAATTAAATGTATCGTTTCAAACATAAATATCTCAAGGCCATTTTATTGTCGCTATGCTAACGACCAAAATGATATGCTCTATTGACAAAGTCATAAAAACTTTAGTTCCTCCTGTATATTGCAGATATAAATCGACTTAATTTGGTCTTATCAGGAAAAAAGGGGGGTTGTAAAGCGTATTTTGTTCTTCAATTCCATCACTACAACTCCCTGATATAATTTTAAGAACAAATTATCCCCTATGGCAGTTCAATCAGATGGACGAAATTTTATTGGAGAAACAGGAAAACGACGAATGGTGCTAATGATAAATCGATCATCAGTCACGTTTATTTGCAATAGATTATATATTTATTTGCATAGCTACGAAATTCGTCTTACTGCAAAGCATTATATTTGAATTAAGAAATTTGCATTTATTTATCGCGTTATAAATTCATGTACTTTTCAAAACTAACAAGCAAGAAAAAAGTCATTCCTGTCGCCGAAGCATACTCTTACACCTATTTTTCCTGAACATTTTTACTCTCATGGTAAAAATTCAGTTTTTCTTAATAGTGGCCAAAAACGTGGTGGCAACCATAATTTTGCCCCCTCCCCCCCCCCCCCCCCCCCCCCACACACTTTTGACTGCGCCCCTGTCACCTCTCAGTCCTTCCTCTTTTTAAAAAAACTTAACATTTCAATAAACTTGGCAAACGTGCATAATAATATATTTGAGTGTAATAAGATATCTCCAGATGAAATGATGAAATTGACAACAACTTGAACTGTAGCTACACGATAATGATATTTTAACATATATACATATATTGCATTTTTTTTCTATTAGCTTAACATAGCTCAATTTTCTACTGAATATGCAAATGTATGCCAATTAACGATATTGAAATATAAATATCGGATATCTACCGAGCTATGGATGTCTGAGTAACCTATAGCTTTATATTGAACATTTTCCTGTTCTATGAGGTCGTGATGACAACATTTTATTTACCCGACATGACCTTTTAGGCGAGTTGAGCTAAAATTGGATAATAACTTTCAGAGCGATGAATATCCTGATGTTCTCATTCCTCTTTCTAACGTTGAGGATGATACAGGAATCCCTAAGATCCCAATGCAACGAAAACCTGTTCGGAAATAATAATCACTAGTTTTTAAATAAGTTGTGATTGTACATAACAATTCTTCCTTGTAGAGGAGATGTAGATTGCAGGACATAACCCTTTAATAATGTTATTTGGGTAACTAGGGTGCCCCAGCAATACCGGTAAATAATATTTAATAAAAAGAAAACTAGCTTACACATAGTGGACATGATGCAAGTTTGGCTAAATGCATTATTAGATGTGGATTTCAGGGTGTTCAATTCTCCTATCACTCCTTTGGACCCCCAAAATAAATAACCATTTGAAAAAGCATAATGGACAACTACATTGCATACACCATATGTTGTACGAGTTTCACTTCAATCCGTTTATTGGTTATAAATGAGTTGTGAATTGATGGATATAATAAACCTATTCTAATGATTAATGTCATAAAAGTTCCCATCCATATATGCAAACATTCTCAACTGCAATGGACTAGTGCAGTTTATAAACAAACAAACCTACCTGTTGTTTTCAATTATTAATTATTAATTTTACTTTGTGTGTTCTTTTATTTTAGTTTATGAATGAACTTATTTCATATAATGAAAAAGGTTTTGTTTTTTTCCCTTCTAGTTTGTTCTGTATGAAATTATGTTAAAAGACATTTCATTGGCCATTAAAAATTCTTAATTTAAAAGCTTTCTCTTGATTGGTTGTTTTAGATATTGAATTTCGAATTTCAGATATTGAATCTCGAATTTCGAATCTTGAATCTCGAATGATCCTTCTGGGCTTTCGTAGTTTGAGGCTTATTAACTGTGATAAAGGCGAGACACATCGAGCCTTTTCTTAGTTTTGTGTCGAATATACATGAACTTTATATTTTAAGACACTGCATTAATATTGTGTTTATCCTACAGAAATATTACATGAATCCATTGACTTTATATTTTGAATCAAATAAACAAATCATATAATTATCCCTTGATTTCTCCTTTGATATCTTCTGTCAACAGGAAGTGAACTGAATTTACAATTAGGTTCCCAAAGCTCAACAGGTAACATGTGGAAGGGGTACCAGAAAAGCTATATTTCGGTTAGTGCCAGTATATCACAAAAAATTATCCGGTCAATGCAATATGCTTGCTCAGATAGAACAAATGCAGAATAAAACTAATTTAGTGGGCACGAGGCGTTTCAGTAGTAGCCTTCGCCACGCAAAAAATTGGAAAGCTAAATAATTTAAATTCTTTGGGAAATACTACATCAGTCACACCGTACAGTAGCGAAAGAAAACGTATTCCCATCCATTTGTGGGAACGACATGTCGCTATATTGTCCCATATGTGTACTCTTGTGACGTCATGATTCACTTGACGGCGTACACCTCTCATGGGAAACTTGTTGAATAGAAATACGACTGTCTCTTGTTACGCGTACTTTATCCAATATGACAGAGAAATGGAGAGTACTTCAGTATACACGTACAGCAACTCCCAATAAGCAATTTGCAAGAAGAGTTTGAAGATACCAAAGGGGTAATCAGAATCCGTATATCGAAGAACAGACAACACAATGGCCAAAAGAAAAAGTACAAAAGGACAAACAACGATCAACAAAACATACATATAAAACTAAAGATCGAGTAACACGAACCCCACTAAAATCCGTGGGTGAACTCAGGTGCTCCGGAAGAGCAAGCAGTTCCTGCTCCACTAGTGACAACCGTAGTGTTAATCTAGTAACAAACCCGGTGATAAGTCATTTTCAAGCATTTTCCTTTGTCGAATAATGACAAGAAGGCTAGGATTGTGATACCTTTCACCTTCAAGTTTTGTACAATAACCCGTAAGGCGGTTTGCTGAATAAATTATAGCTATAAAAACATACTGGCTTATTCCATATCGAAACGAGATTGTTATGTTTAAAACAAATAAAAACGTAGAAATCAAATTTAGTATGCACGACGCGTTTCTGGAATAACCTTCATCGGGTACGCTCCAAATCAGAAGATTGGAAAGCCAAATAATTTAAAGTATTGGAAACAATAAAACCAAAGGGCCTAAACGAGATAGCCAAAATCGGATACGGTCACCTATGCCTGAGGGAGGAGAACTAAGGACACCTATGCCTGAGGGAGGAGAACTAAGGTCACCTATGTCTGAGTGAGGAGAACTAAGGACACTTATGTCTGAGGGAGGAGAACTAAGGACACCTATGTCTGAGGGAGGAGAACTAAGGACACCTGTGCCTGAGGGGGGAGAACTAAGGACACCTATGTCTGAGGGAGGAGAACTAAGGACATCTATGCCTGAGGGAGGAGAACTAAGGTCACCTATGCCTGAGGGAGAACTAAGGACACCTGTGCCTGAGGGAGGAGAACTAAGGTCACCTGTGCCTGAGGGAGGAGAACTAAGGTCACCTGTGTCTGAGGGAGGAGAACTAAGGACACCTATGTCTGAGGGAGGAGAACTAAGGACACCTATGTCTGAGGGAGGAGAACTAAGGACACCTATGTCTGAGGGAGGAGAACTAAGGACACCTATGTCTGAGGGAGGAGAACTAAGGACACCTATGCCTGAGGGAGGAGAACTAAGGACACCTGTGCCTGAGGGAGGAGAACTAAGGTCACTTGTGTCTGAGGGAGGAGAACCTTAGGCTACGGTCACCTATGCCTGAGGGAGGAGAACCTTAGTGTTATTAATGATTACATTATTGAGGAACTGTAAATTTCAGTACCGTATTAAATTTATCTAATAAACCATGACAGTGTGGAAGCACCGACTACTAGGTAGATGAAATCATGCTCTTCTTTTAGACACCTTTAAGTAAAACTACCACTTTTTTCATTCTTATCAGTAGTTATATTAGAACAATGTTTCATAAATCATACTTAGAACAGACAAGTGATATATTGGTCAGTGATACAAGGAGAAAGGTCTTAAAGAAGAACAGACGTGTGATTTAGTACTGCGCTATTGTTAGAAGTCTGATAATATTGCGATTGTGTAAGATATTAACATTCGCAATTGATTTAATGGGGTAATTGTACCATAATAAAGAGCGGAATGATAATAGAAATATCTTATTTAGTACCAGTTATTTCGCATAATGTATATATGCGTCGTCTGAAGATGATAACTAGGTTAATGCACACGCAGCTACATTCTTTGTAAATGCAGCAAGTGGGTGGAAATCTAGACCATGCATAACTTGCGTGTATAGCAAGTTGACTAACGAAGAACTACAGTACCATTTGTTTTATGAATGTTCCCCACTTTTAATTGAATGTCCATACTAAGCCACAAAAGTTTGCGGTCATGTATATGGGTGTTGGGGATATCAAATTTGGAGTTCATTTCATTGAGAAAGCTTCGATAAGTTTACCATCCTCATCAATATTTCTTCTATTGTCTATTTCGAACATTATCTTGCATACTACATCAGAGAATTGATAACTCCGAATGGCTTGAAAGTCGAACGTGTAAACATCCAAAAATAAAAACGCATGTACAAAGCCCACATAAAAAAGATCCTTCTACGGTTGGCCGATGATAAAAAGGCATAGGGACATTTTTCCAATGATTCATTAGGGAGTTATGGTTCGCAGTTTAAAAACTTTTATAAAGGGAGATATTGAATAATTAGGTTTAATGAACTATTATATTTCTTCCACATTTTAGTTCCAAAATGGCTTTGCTATTGCAGAAAGAACAAATATTTTTCTCCGTTTTCATTTGGTCATGTGGATAACACTATTATTATTTCTTGGATGCCTACGACATATAAGTATGGTATTAGCTTTCCTCATACACGACTTATCACATGATTTGTAACTAGATTAACACGACGGGTGCCACTAGTGGAGCAGGAACAGCTCACCCTTCCGGAGCACCTGAGTCCATCCCCGGTTCGCGTTACTCGATCTTTAGTTTTATGTGTATGTTTTGTAGATCGTTGTTTGTCCCTTTGTCCCTTTTCTTTCATTGTGTTGTCTGTCCTTCATTGATTTGCGGATTCTGATTACTCCTTTGGTATCTTCAAACTCTTCTTATTATTTGTTGGATTCCTACGACATAGAGTTACTAGCTTTACAGGTTTTATATCTTCAACAAATAAAATTATATAAATTAAGAAGTAATTGTATGTCTCAAATACTCTTTTTAATATTTTCTGGTGAAAAAGAACCCATGTGTATAGAAACAAGACATTGTTTCTCAGCTGCAGGTACGACCGCTCCGAATGAGAGATATATTCGACACAAGTGGTCAATTTAACCATTATCACCCATGTAGACATGAATGTACGTTCTTGATTTTGAGTGAGACTCTGCGGTCAAGCGCTTGTTTTGTCATTTTAATGTTATTTGTTGTACAACAAAAGTTCCTTGATTTAAGCACCTCTTCAGACTCATTTACTGTGCGTTCGTCAGATTGTCTAATTTATGGGGGCCGTCGTGATCGTGATCGTATGGTATTTGGATTTACAACTACATGTGCAATCAGTACCTATAACCACTAAAGTCGTGAGTTCGAACCCCGCTCAGACGAGATGTACTCGATACAACATTATGTGATAAAGTTTGTCAATGACTTGCGACAGGTCGGTGGTTTTCTCTGGGTACTCCGGCTTCCTCCACCAATAAAACTGACCGCCACGATATAACTGGAATATTGTTGAAAGTGGCGTTAAACACCAAAAACCAACCAACCAATCAAGCAACTCTTCGGACCTTTTTACTGTGCGTTCGTCAGATTGCCTTTTTTATGTAAAACTTAAAACTCTTAACCTTGCGACAGAAATATCAAGAAAACCCCATTAAGTAAAGAAATACATCTGACTGTTTTAACCTCTAACATATAAACCGTTTTATTATCTACATAACGTAATACAGTTTGCAAATCCAATAAAAATGGGGTCAGAAAAGTGGAACATTTCCCTGAGGAAGTATCAGAGAATGTAATATATATAACGATATTTGACTAGAAATAGATCCTCATTCCATGCTTTATCTATAGATATAGCTCTGATAAGACTGATTTATTAATTGTATTGACATATCATGTTTGTTTTCTCTGACTTTTGTTTGATCCCAATCTCTCTGTAAATTGAGCATTCTACTGTTTTTTTTTTATGCATAGCAATATGAGAATGTGAAATAAAATTGGCAACATGCGTGTTGAAAAAAACATCTTTAAATTGTATTTCATCATGAGAAATCTCAGGACGTATACGAATTTATGCTGATTGTGTGGGAATGACTTAATATAAACTTGCTCTTAGGACGGGACGTATTTGAGTTTATGCTGATTGTGTGGGAATGTCTTAATACAAAACTTGCTCTGAGGACGGGACGTGTATGAGTTTATTCTGATTGTGTGGGAATTATCAAATACTAAACTCGCTTTAGAACGGAACGTACATATGAGTTTATCATGTAGTTGTTGCATGTAATACATAAATTAAAATGTCAGATAAACAAAATCTATATTATGCTTGTAACGTACCACTTTTTCGGGTACCCCTTTAAGTGTTTAAGGGGGGTATGGTGTTCAACGCCACTTTCAACAATATTTCAGTTATATCGTGGCTGTTACGCGTTTAACCTTTTTGAACTAGTTTAATACGGTTCATTTACAGTTGACAGAAAATTTCAAAAGGGCAAACAAAATTCTATTTTATGACTTATCACCGGATTTTGAGCATGAGTAAGATGACGGGTTCCACTATTTGATCAACTAAATTACCCTACGGAACATTCGCGTTCATCTCGATTTTAGCTGGGTTCATGTTGCTCACACTTTAGTTATCTGTGTAGTGGACAATTGTTCGTATCTTCTTGATTTTTTTTTCTTTTGGCCATTTTATTATCGGTCCTTCGATTTACGGCTTCTGATTAGCATATTTATATCATCAAAGTCTTCTTGTCAGTGATGATTGTCGGTGGCCCTTTGAAATGAAATTTTTCTACCCAACCCATTAACTCCAAATTTTCCATTACATTTGCCGCATAACACATAGCCATTGGCCTACTCCAGTGCCACCTTTTGCTGCAATTATGTTTTTGATATTTTTGTTATCGTTATGAATAAAGCTGAATTATTCTCAATAGATGTCAAACAAAAAATCAGTCAATCCAATCAGCTATTGTCCTACAATAAACATCTGAATTTCTTTTAGAAAAATGAGTTCTTTTTATATCTACATTTTTTTATACATTTGAAAATTATATTTAAGAATTGAATGCATTTTTTTTGTAGTTTTATTGGCGTATAAAAGCGTGGACCGAAGCACATTTTGTATGAAACGCGGCGCGCTTTTACACGCCTATAAAACTACAAAAAATGCATTCAATTCTTATAATTACATTTAAATCACACCAAAATTTAACATAATTGAATTTTTCGTTGTGAATTTTATTTGTGTTAGATTATTTGCTGTTGGAAATTACTACGCCATTGATTGTTTACATCTGACGTCGTCATGGCGACACGTGAAAGTTCGGGTTTGAGTTGTATTGGGATGTAAAACATCTCTTTTATAATCATGTGACCACTTCATAACCAATCATATTGTAACATTTCAATGAAAAACGGAAGTAATGTAATTATATTTATATATAACTATTATTCACAAATGAACATGAATGTTTTTCATAATTACAATCCGGTCCTATCCTCATTCATATGACTTATTCACCGGGTTTCTAACAAGAGTAATACGACGGTTGTCACTAGTGGTGGAGCAGTAACTTCCACGACGATTAGCACGACGGGTGCCACTAGTGGAGCAGGAACTGCTTATCCTTCCGAACCACCTGTGTTCACCCCTGGGTTTTTAGTGGGGTTCGTATTACTCGATCTTTAGTTTTATGTGTATGTTTTGTAAATCGTTGTTTGTCCTTTTGTGTTTTTTCTTTTGGCCATAGTGTTGGCTGTTCATTTTCGATATACGGATTCTGATTACTCCGTTGGTATCTTCAAACACATGAGTTCGCCCCCGTTATTTATTTATTTTTGTAAAGATAATATCGACCATTTGGGATCTTCACACTTTCCGTACTTATTCAAACTTTATGACCGAAAAATGAATTTCTGGAGCCATTTCTGATTTTACCTTCAAATAAAAATTTAGATCTCAAATTTAGTGCACACGACGCGTTTCTGGAATAACCTTTATCAGGTACGCTCAAAATCGACAGATTAGAAAACCAAATAATATAAAACGTTTTTGGGATCAAGAAAGTTAAAGAGCCTAAACAGGATCGCCAAAATCGTCTATGGTCACATATGCCTGAGAGAGAGGAACATTAGTTCTAATATAAATTACATTATTTAGGAACAAATAGTAATAGATAACATTAAGCTCTTTAATTAAACAACAAAGTTCCCACAAACCCTGTGTGTCCATTGTCATCGCTATGTATCGTTCCACGCTGTGGATAATTTTCAATATACACTTTGTCTCCTTCGATTAGTGTTAAAATGGCAGTTTTTGAAGAATGCGCGTCAAAACTATTACCTTGGTCTAAACTGCTATCCGTATGCATAGCTTCCACCATTTTTCCATTAACCATTAACTTAGTTATTATGGATGCCAGGTACCCAGTGCGTATGCTCCAATTGAAGAGGTACGTTCCATCAGTGGGTGCTGTAAACATTCCAGTGCTTGGATTGTATGCAGTTCCGACGTTTGTTAAGACATTGTCGAACTTCAAGACGGCTTGTTGTTCCCCGTGCACGTAATCATGTGATAACAGAGCATCGAACGCTATATTTGGATGACTAGGATTTTGCCCTGTTAAAATACAACATAATATTATTGGTTTATTTATAGCGGAAGCTATATCTTATACAAAACATATTACAACTCAAGTCGATAATTTCTGTGTCGAAAGAAGCGATGAGCGCAACTAAGAACTAAGAACGGAAAATTTGTTTTAATGTTCATGTTATCCAAAGAAATGCATTATCCGAAATTGAGATTCGAGCGCATTTGAAATTTGAACAAAATAACGTTATGGTCAAAGATAACACAAAATTCTATGTCACGAAGAATTGTATCAGATAAAGTTGAAGATAAGGACTAGACGTTCGTTCACCCAATAGTTATATATGAGAGGGTCAGCATTTTAATTATATGTGGAACACAATCGCATCTACCGTATCTTGTCACTATAGTCTTGCAATCAGATACATAATTTGATGGATTTAATGTACTGAAAGAAGACACGGCTAAGTTGTATATCGTTGGAAAGAGAAAGACAAATGGCATAAGAATACACTTGCCAAAGTGAAAAACGGCTGCGTGTATCAAATATTTGAGGTCAAAGGTCAGGCTACAGTTTCGTTCAAATGTTGGAGAAGATTAATAAAATAATTCTGTATGTCCTAAAAATTATATAACGTTGAAAATGTTCATTCTGTTTAACATAATATAGTTACCATTGCCATATTTTGTAAGTTTTGATGGAAAAATATCAAAAGAGCCTCTGAAAATTAGCCTTAATCTTGAACTTTGATATTTTTCGTAAATCTCAACTGACAAGAAGTTAACCCGACCATGAACTTGACATATTTGCAAAATGCATGATATCTTGACGGTTTCTTAAAAAACATGCCTAAATTCATTTTTTAACATAAAAAAAAAACAGATTTCACTTTTAACAAAAACATTAAGTGAGTCCATAGTAGACCCAAAATCATGGCAATTTAGTGGTTGTGCGTCTAATTACGATCGGTGACTGCTTAAGGTTTTTCAGTTATCAACTGAGATAAGAAACCTCAAAATATTAAATAGAATTGGTTTCTACATAAATTAAGCTTATTAAGTCATCGGAGGCGAAGCTTAGGTCTCATAAACACTTACACATGTTACAACAAACACTAACACCCTCTATGGCGACCACATGATTGAAATTATGAAAGCTAGTACGTTTGAATTTTGTGGCCTTCTAAGATCAGTAAAAGATTGTTTAAGATGAATTAAGGATGAAATGATTTCAGATGTACGTTAAAATAAATCATTGAAGTATTAGAGTTTTTTTAAGTAATGTGTTATCACAGACTGTATCACAAGATATTTGATGAATTTTCAAAATCACTGGCTTATTAAGTACACAGATTACTTAAATAAAGCGACAGTTAGATGCAAGAATTATATGTTCATTTCATCATCACTATCTTCATCTGCAGTTTGAGTCAACGGGTTGCAACATGCATCAGTCCCTTGACATTGACATACCTCAGTGCAAGTCAGATTTTGTTCAGCACAAACACAACCCTGAGAAAACGAAGATTTGCCTTTACATGTACACAGCAAATCTTTCAGAAAATCTGAAGAAGTCTGAGTAACAAAGTAAACGGGTGACAATCCGTTTTGATCTTCCCAACCAAAGTCTAAGGCGGATTTTTCATGTGGTTGCGCTGTGTTTGACTTCATGCAGATGTAAATCTGAAGGGAAGCTCTGAGAACATGTTGAACGAATGAAGATTCACACGGTGGTAACTTTGCCAAGCTTACATACTTCTGCTTTGCAATCTTTACCCTCAACTTATTTAAATTGTCATGAGCAGATGTCATCTTTCCCTTCTGATCGTATAATCTTGTCACAAAGTTTCTAGAAACGTCTATGGAAGTTTTTTAGCACGGTTTTCTTTCCTATTCCAAAAAATGAGGATGTGGTGTCGCAACCTGTTAAAGCATGCTCTGCAGGCAATAACTTGCATACAAGAGGACCCTGGATATGGCAAATATCATGGACTGGAAGATAGCGACGACCATCCTTTGTTCTTGTAACTGTCCCAGTTCTGAACCAGAGTTCTTTTGTGTTCCTCATTGAAGGAAAGAAATGTATGCAAAGAAGGAGAACAGCTGTATCTGGAGACTTGATAATTATACGACCTTTTACATTCATGTCGCCAAAGCGAGTATCAGCATGAATGGCGTGTAATAGCATACGGGTATTAGCCTCCTCGTGATTGCTGAACAAATCTGGACAATCGCTCACTTTTGAAGGCGTAAAATGCTTTGTAGTTGATGGGTCAGAGAATAAACCAGCAAGATAAAGCTCATCATCAGATGATGTTGCTATCGAGGAATGGGAGTGACTCCGTATTACAAACTCGCCAAGGAATTTTAGTAGAGCTTGTTTGTTGGCATTTACTCCAAGGAACTTTTTCCAGTCTGGAATTGGCCGACCATCTATCAACTGAAAGACCTTGTGATCACCAAAAGAGCTGGAACGTCTGTCTCGTTCAGCAGATTTAATAGATAACTTTTTATCTTATCTGTCAAATACCCCAACAACAGTTGCAGCACTTGGGAAACATTGCTGCTGACATTTAATGAAATGTTCAGCTAAATCACCAAATGTTTTGAATGCTTTAACATTCATGCTCTGTAATATCAAGACTTTCGATGTCGCGTCTTATAATGCTTGAAGCAGAGTGGAGAATCTGCTCTTCTGACATTTCACTACAGGCTGCAGACATGCCTTGTTCAAACTCCGTTACCTTCAAAATAGATTTTAACTTTGCAGCAACAGCGATTGCATCAGCAATAGTGAGACTAGAACTAAATACAATACTTGACATACCTTGACCTCTCTGAGGATGAATAGTTATTGAGCTGCCGTAGTAATTGGCAAGCTTACATTGGGGCCTAGTTGACTGGTAGTTTTCAGAAACATCTTTTGGTAAAAGTGACTTGTATATTTCAAGAATATGAGACATAAGAAAAGTTTTCTTGTGTACAAAAAGGTCATCACTGATTCTAGAAATAAGGCAGTCAAAGGCAACCTCATGAGCTGACTGCTCAGTTTCTTCTTTAAGTGGCGTCGAATGCAATAAAAATCTTCTAATGCACCCCGAATGACAAACAGCACTCGCCAGAAAATCGGGTTGAGTGTCTTGAGCATCATCAAATCTTTGTGCTCTTTTGCACGACTCATTAAGCTATCTAGGCGCTCTGACGATTCAATCTTGTGTAGTTTTAAAATCTCGTTTGAAACTCTTTTTCTTGCATATGACGCATAAATTGCTATCAATGGAACCGGGTTGAACCACCGATCGGGTCTGAATGACAGCTGAATCGGGAATTGATCCAGTATCCTCATTCTCTTCAAGCTGTGTGATTGGTCTACAGTTGTGTTTGCTAGTATATGTTTTGTAGCATGATCGGTGGTAAAACACTTCTACATTTGGGGACAGTAAGCCATCGACGGACGATAATTCTCCAGTTATTATTTCAAATATATTGTCTCACTGTACATTCATAGCTTCATTACTTATACTCCTCATGCAAATCAGGTTTTCAAGGCTCGGACGCTGGCAAAAATACATTTGTCCCACATACTTGCATCTTCGCTAGCCAAGGGTTACGATTCGGGTCCCCCTTCTCTCCACCCTTGGCGGATCTAGAATACATTTTGAAATTCGCGCGCAATGCCACCTGGTGGTTTATCGAAGTTGCGCCCCTTAGATAGTCGTTATCGCCAGCCAATCAGAATTGTTTTGTTATACGTATGTTGGAGAGTTGAAAATGGCAGCGCCCAGTGAATAAAAACTTATTTGTGATAAATTTAATTTGGAAGCATTGGCCGACGGGAAAGATGTTTTCATTGGAACCAAAACGGGAAGTGGCAAATCGTTGTCATACGAGAGAATTCCGGTGCCATTTTTGTTTACATTTCGTGGATAACATGTGGTCGGTGTAAAACGTCTTCTGATTGGATACATGTACTGGTAGCCGTAGCCAATGAAATATTAAAGCGCGCATCCTCAAAATGTATTCTAGATCTGCCAAGGGTGGAGAGAAGGGGGACCCGAATCATAACCCTTGGCTAGCGAAGATGACATAATTGCTGGTCTTCGTCGTTTAGAACTCGACGGCTCAATGATTGAACAAAATGTCAAACAATAGAAATCAACATCCCAAAACAAGAGAAAAAAAATCATCATTTATATCTTGTCAAAATACTATAATACAACTTATTAACGCACTAACACAATTTGATTAATGAAACAACGGCAACCGGAATAAATTCGATTCCCAAGTGTTTGATTTGTGTATTTAAAACGCTAATACACAAACTCTAAAATAAACGCATATTTACAAAAATAACTAAGAAAAGTAAATTGCCCTAAAGTAAAATACATTCAAAACAATTGAAATACGACAGTGAAACTACAATTGTGTGTCTAATTTCAACGATAAAGCAAGTTAATAAGTGAACAAATTGTCCTAGTTATTGAACTAATTGAATAACTTATAGACTCGATTGATGGAAGGCTACTTTTCCGTAATTACAAAGTGGTAAAAAATTATTTTTCTTTGTTGATTTTAAACAAAGTTACTTGATGTTTTACCTTAAAATTTGGCAGGGAATTCGTTAACACAATATTCTTGCATTTTGAATGCAAATCAATGTATCGGGTACAATTTTTTTCGTCCGTTAAGAGAAAAACGCCTATAAACTGACAGTCAATTTTGATCAATGTTTGGAAGTTTAACATTCGATAATGACATGCGTTTTTGCAAAACCAATACATTCATGTTTTTGAGGTGGCTCAGTTAAGAGACCGATATTGCGCAAACTTACCGCAAAAATCATTGACGACAACTTGAAATGGAAAGAAGACATATTTATCTAAAATTTAAGAGATATTGCAGCTGTGTCTTATTTCAGCACATTAAACTCGATAAATAAGCGACTTTTCAGTAGCAGGTTGCAGACTACTAAGAGTAGAGGTTTGTGATCATAAAAATAGATTAATCTCGCCACTTTATATTGAAGTGCCTGTAGCGACACCGGTGAGAATTAGCATCTGTTCTTCTTCGATATACGGATTCTGATAACCCCTTTGGTATCTTCAAACTCTTCTTAGTGATCACGTGTGTTTTAAATACTATTGATTTTGCTTCTGTTACTGCTATTTTCCCGATTAGTGTTTAAAACTGTTCTGGAGGTGTTGTATTTTTTATCTATGCTTTCAAAAATTAAATCCAACAGAATTAGAATTTGATTTTTGACCTGACAAATAGTTTGTTCAACCCTCGATAGAATTACTTAACAAAGGTATAATCAAAATATATCATTTCCAAGAATTATATCTTGACAAAATAAATAGTATATGTATTTCTAATCGTAAAATACATAACGTCGAGAAATGAAAAAAAATGTTTATATACATGTATAGTGTAACAAATTGCTATAAAGAGGAAGTAAAGTGGAAAACATAAAATACCACACCCGCGGAATAGTTCCTAACTACAATGGAAAAATCGCAGAAAGAGGAACAATTTATAATATTAACACAGAAATACATGATCGTTCACTTTCCTGGCTTGGTACAGGCATCTCAATAAAAAGTGGCAGCGTTAAACTAGTTTTATGGACCCAAACCCAAATCTAAAAGAATGTAGGTGTAATACAAATCTTACGTCTAATGTGTCCTCTGGTTAAGACATGGGTCAAGGTTTCCAGTTTTTTTACATGCTCTTTTAAATCCTGAACTTCATTTTTAATTTCCTTGAAATCGTTATATAAATCCGTCAGTGTATTTGCTTGTGAATAAACAATACATAAAGATAAAACAAAAATGGTAACAGAGTCCATATTCTCGTTAGAATGGTTATCTATCTAGGTCGTCCTCGTGTTTTGTCTAAGCTAAGGACAAAGGCCAAAGATAAGACACTGTCATACGATACGTGTTGAAATACTTTTGAATAAAATGGAAAACAAAAATACCACACCATATTCTTCTATTGTTGGAGTACAATGTCATCAACAATTGCAAACAAAATACTCTAACCACAAAAAATTAAACATACCTCGAGGTTGAGGGAATATAATATCTTGGGGTGGAGGTAATGGAATGTCGTAGGGTGTGTGTGTGGGGTGGGGGGTAATAGGAAGGCAATCATATTGACAGTGGCTTTAACAGTGGTTAAACATACAACGAATAATTTTAACTTTAATAATATCACCAATAACGAACACAGTAAGTTAATATCCCATATTTAAGTGCTCACTTAGTATCTATCTGCTGTTCTAAAGATTTAACATGAAAGGTGTACTTCACATAGACTTAGTACTAATTAATAGTGAATAACCAACGAAATGATTGCTATTCCTGGAGTTTCAGATTGTGAAGAAACATTGAACTGTTGAAAAAAACAAATAACCAGGTTTTTTTTTAAACTAATGAATCGTCTATTTATAGTTAAATCGTATATATCTAAATTAGACGATTTGTCTGTCTCTATTCTCAATATTTGTTACCAGCTGTACATAGCAAGTGTCAAGAGATCCTGAATATATATAAAATGTTACCACATGATCTGAATGTCTTAGATGTTACTGAACCCTTAGATTATAAATCAGCGAACAGTACAACTAACTTTTATTAGTTTACGATGAGTCAAGACCGGTTCACATCCGACAAGAAATGTATGAATACAAAAAAGTGGTAATCAGAAGCCGTAAATCAATTTGATTTGATTGATTTATTGTGTTCAACGCCACTTTCAGCAATATTTCAGTTATATCATAGCGACCATTTTTTAGTGGTGCAAGAAGCCGGAGTACCCGGAGAGAACCACCGACCATGACCAAGCAACTGGTAAACTTTATCACTTGCGGCTGCGAGTCGAGTGCACTATTTTTGTTATTTACAAAGCCGGGCGCGAACACACGTCGTATTGGTGATAGGCTTGTATGAGTTGCTAGGTAATCCAACTACCTAACTCACTGAGCCACCAGGGCCCTTCAATGAATGGTTTAGATGTTAGTGGAGAGATATGATATAAATGATCGAAAAGTATTTCTAATTTTAATAAGCTTGAGCTGAGTCAAGGCCTGTCTACATCAGACAAGAAAAGTTTGAATACACCAAAGAGGTAATCAAAAGCCGTAAATTGAAGAAGGATAGACAATATAATGGCCAAAAGAAAAAAGACAAACAGTGGTCGATATAACACTCCACAGAAAACTAAGATTGAACAACACGAATCCCACTAAAAACTAAAGACGAACTTAGCTCCTGCTCCACTAGTGACACACATCGTGCTACTGATATACGACACGAACATAAAATCTCGTCTCCGATATTACCAATAATTTATATCATAGGATTATCACAATTTATTCCCTTTTGGGTTTGCATGTGATAGTATTTTCAACAATTAACATTTTAATTTATTCCGGGTTATAGAAATAGGACAGCGGGGTTACAGCCCTTCGGAATGGGTTGTCTGTTTGGTGGGCTAAACGAATCAAATACACTACTCGCCCTGAGAGCGAAACGTAAACGAATCTCTCCTTTATGGAGTGCCATGCATTTTGCATGTAAAGGGCCACTTACTTTCTTAAACTCTCAATGAGCAACATTTTGGAGTTGATGGCCCGTTGCAAGGCAACATTTCTTCGCCGTATCTATTATATATTCCAGTACTGTTCTGATCTATACACGTGCACTGGTCGCCATTTTACATTCATGATTTATTGTTGCTTTTGTCCTAAATATACATTTAATAATCATCTATAACATACTCATCATCACAGTCAAGATTACCTGGCCTATTTTGTTCCTTTTACATATATATTATTTTTCTTTCTTCTGTCACCCATAAGACTTTTACTAGACTTCACTATATAAGTAACACGGTCGGTGTCTTATAAGAAACATGATATGATTCCCTGCGCGAGCACCTTTGTTCAACCCCAGTTTTTTTTAGGGGGGTTTGGAGGAGGGGTCCGTGTTGCTCATCAGTTTAGTTCTTTTGTGATGGTTTTTTTGTTTTGTTTGTCTTTGTACTGTGTGTTGTGCCCCATGTTACTTGTGTCTCTGGATTGTCCTTTCCGGATTGCCTTCTGTTTTCTCTAATGTTTATTAAAACATAAACATCATCACAAAGTTGGTTGTGTTGCGATTTCTGCAGAATATGTATTACAACAAGATTGCAAAAAGGAAATAGAGGAGCTTCGAAATGAAGGAAAGGAATTGAGGACACTAATTCAAACACATAGTAAGATTTTAAGTATTTATTCCTCTAGTGGTAATAAATTCTATCCTTTGGTGGTGTAATAGTATGCTGGCCTCGAATGTGTCGATCATGGGTTAAGATGGCCGTTCGGGTTAAACCAAAGAATATGAAATTGACATTTGTTGCTTCTCTGCTAACCGTGCTACATTAAAGTCAGTACAATGACTGGTTGGGTCGGTATTAGTGTAATATCCCCGAGTGGAACGACAAGTTAATCTGTGGACTGTTGTTTCAGTAAGTGAGCAAGCAAAATAAAAGTCCAACAAACGTGTTTACGTTGGTATTTTTCATTGCAAATACCATGATCTACCTGAACAGTTTCACACTTAGCAACAATTAATCACTACATCCCACAAATTTGTGCTTAAAATATATTCGCGTCGATAGTATGCTCGACAGGCGTTGAGCGCGGACCAGCGGATTTGATCCATTCGAAGCATCTTATCTCGCTCCCAGTTTTGTTTCTGTTGTCCAATCTTTTGTTATAACCTTTCATTCTTGGTTTTATGTTTTCTTGTTTTGTCTTTTCGAATTATCATTGTGTTTATTCTTCTTTCTTCTAATTGCTATTCTACCTTTGTCCTACACACGGTTTGATACCAAAGTATAAACAATTAGGTGAACAAGGACTGGCTAGTTCATCTTTTCATAGCGTAATGTGAGAAGTATTTCAGTTATATTTATTAAAAAATACAAAGGTGTCACTAGGATGGACGTATAGATTGTCACCCGAAAAACATTTATAATGGATATTAATGGAAGATTTTGCCTTGACTCGGGACACAAACGACCACTCCTTACAAGCTGTTTCGATTTAGGTTATGATGGTTCTGATGTTTAACGCCACTGTCAACAATATTTTGAGTTATATCGTTGTGGTCAGTGTTATTAAGAACTACTGTAAATTATGGTTTACTTGCATTTTGGCATACGCATCAATGTTTTAATTGGCACACGTGCATAATTGATACAACCAAAAAGGTTGCATTCCAACGTTCACTCCTGACAAACTTGGTCATTATGTGCTGCTCAATGTGCTCATTGTATTGAGAGTTGAATTTTCCATAAAGTGATGTAAGCCTACTAAGCTATATTGGTAAGGGTCCTGGGGATACTTTGTGGATACAATTAGCTTGTCCCTGGAGTATTAACGTGAATTTATCATAGGCTTGATGTTTTCTGGTTTTTCTTTAAAATATATGACCATTTTTATGACTAACAATATATAACGTTAAATATGTGTTATTATTTTATTGCTTAAAGGGTTTGCTACTCCCAGTGTGTCATTCGGTGCAACATTGCCTAGGGAATTTAATACTACCAATCAAGAGGTCAGACTAAAATTCAGTAACCTCACCAGTAACGTTGGCAACGCTTACAACCCATTAACTGGAAAATTTACGTCGCCAGTAGAAGGAACCTATCTGTTTTCGTGGAATATCCGGAGTAATTTTGGTACGTCTGTTTTCACAATGCTGATGGTCAATGGATACGGGGTAATGGCTATGCACACGGACAGTGGTGAGAGTTTACACCAGGGTTTCCAATCATCTTCGTCCAAGACTGTTATCATAACATTACTGAAAGGTGATGAGGTCTATATTGAAAACGTGCCACAAAGAGGGCAGATATTAAACGACGGTAGAGGACAAAGTAGATTTGTTGGAACTCTCCTCTTATCTACCTTCAATCCATGAATAAATAAATTTAACCATGTATCAATATTTTATTTTAATTTTTTTGCTCATGTGAACTGTAGTAATATTGTTTCAAAATATATAATGCCTCTTTATATGCATATCTGACATATTATTAGTCTTTCTTTTAAATACAAATTAGAACAAAATATACCTTATCTCTTTATTCATATTGTTATTTATAAAGTAGAACGATCAAGGCCGCGATCGTATGGTATCCGAATTTACATATACACAGGTATTCAGTTTCTATCGTTGTTAAAGATGATATTTCGATTCGCCCCATTTGCAAAGGGGTGGGGAGCCTGTGGTGTTTAACGCAACTGTCAACGATATATCAGTTATGTCGTGGCGGTTAGTTTTATTTGTGGAGAAACCGGAGTAACCGGAGAAAACCACCAATATGCAGCAAGTCACTGACGAAGTTTATGACATAATGTTGCATTGATTACACCTTACCATGAGCGGGATTTGAACTCACAACTTTAGTGGTGATAGGCACTGATTGCATATGTAGTTATAATTCCAACGACCAGGACGACCCTCTCTGTTTCTATGATTTTCTTATTACAATTGTTCTGATGGTGTTATATTGTTGTCCATTATATTGACATGTAGAGTGCATCGATGAATTGATTGTGACGATATATTATAAAGTAAAAGGTATAAACCTATAAATCATGTATATATTGATCGTATCGCAGGACCGGTATTTAGATTTGTTAAATAATGTTTTATATTCGTGTCGTCTGGACGTGTTAAGATCAATTGTCACATGTGTCATTTTTGATGCCATCATTGGTAGTTCAGAATACACGTAATGCAAAACCAGTACTAAGGGCAGTGCTGGATTAACCCTTAGGCAAAATAAGCACATGCTTATGGCATCAAGGGGCAAGGGGGCAACACAAAGTCCGGCCACAATGCAATTTATTTGATAAGACAGATATTAAGCTCAAAAACACACCAACAATTTAAAAAACTAATGTAGGAAAAAAAGGGTTCGTGTTAGTTTTTACAGTATGCCAGTGGAAGGTGCGAGGGCACTAAGGTTGGCCTGTGCTTAGGGCATAAATGGGCTTTAATCCGGCCCTGACTAAGGGACCAGTAAATGTCATAATACCTGCACGTGAAAGAACCATTAGAGCAGTATCTAATGTGAAACAACTTGTTGCCAGTTTCTGACCGATATCTCTTCTGTTATTTGTGGCAGTCACACGAACGCCCACTGTCACCTTGTCTAAATGTTGAGTTCAATTGTTGTGTTGACTGTGTTGACTGTGTAGTAGATCAGACAAATAGGGATTAATTTGCATCGCCCAGTTGTTATGATGAGCAATGCATTTTCCAACCATAATGGAATTAAACAGGACTTACCACATTCCTCCCGAGCACTTTTGCTTGTCCTATTCAGGCCTAATCCCTCTTCAATCATTCATAGTGCAGAAAAATGTTCTAGTACCTAGTATTACATGGTGCTGAAAAATTCGAAAACGTATTATTTAAATTTAAACATTAATCTAAAAATAGCCAAACATTATAATATTCGACGTCGAGGGAAACATACTTAGTTACAAGTTTGGTTCGATGTTCAACCAAATATTCCCAAGTCAACAGATGCCTTACGAATCAAGTAACTATAATTTCTTGATAATAAATTTTTAAAATTAAACAAAAACCACAGCTCCAAACTCCAGTAGAAAAATCATGGAAAGAGGCAAAAATTGGTACTCCGTAACACGTAAATACATGACCGCTCACTTTCCTGGCTTGGTACAGGTATTTCAGTGAACTAATTGTTATGGGCCCGTACGACATACACGTATAAGTTGTACATTTATGTGTCATTTTATTTACATTATCGGGTCGTTATCCCTCCCCTGCCACCAACATAGATCTCATAATTGTGTTAAGGATCCGGGTGGCTCAATGAGTTAGGTAGTTAGATTACCTAACAACTCATACAAGCCTATCACCAATAAAGCGTGGGTTCGCGTTCGGCCTTGTAAATTGCAAAAAAGGTGCACTCGACTCGCATACGCAAGTGATAAAGTTTATCAGTGCTGCCCATGGTCGGTGATTCTCTCGGGGTACTCCGGCCTCTTCCACCACTAAAACTGGTCGCCATGATATAGCTGAAATATTGCTGAAAGTTGCGCTAAAACACCAAAAATCAAAAATCAAATCATACATGTATAACTTGTAAATGTATGTGTCATTTTATTTATATTAGCGGGTCGTTATCCCTCCCCTGCCACCAACATAGATCTCATAATTTTGTTTTTGAATTTGTCAGATTGTTTAATCATGTTCCGATATTTAACGGGTTGTTAACACAGTGAAGTTGCAACTGTGAAGGAATTTATACGACTTTATGTAGATTTAATGATAGTACTTATCTGAAATTAATCTACAGATAAGGCACATTAAGTTCTGTCACTCGACATCCATTAGAAACATTAAAAGATGAGCAGGCTTTTTTTTGGGGGGGCGTTTTCCAAAAAAACCAAATGCGTCTCAAAATTTTAATGCTGTCTAGTTCGAGGGAAAATACATTTTACCAACTCCACCACCTCTTTTTTCTGTCTCAAACTCCTTTTCGGCCTATTTCTATACTCTACCCATTTTCCCATTTCTTTTTTGCAAAGGAAAATAAATATGTCTCAATATTTTAATGACGTCTAGTTCGAGAGAAAATACATTTTCTCAATTCCACCACCTCTTTTTTTCTGTCTCAAACTCCTTTTCGGCCTATTTCTGCGCGCACAACATCCCCCTTTTCCCATTTCTGCTATCATCAACTGCATTCCAGATTAACCATTTATGTTATTTTGTTTTTATCATTGAAATGTAGATACAAATATATATGGATAGTGGTTACATTTTTCTGTTTTGTTACTTATATATAGTATTTGTTGTGTGTGGGGTTTTTTTTTGCTTTTTTTTTTGCTTTTTTTTTTTCTTATCTATGTAAAGTACCTTAGGGTAATTCTTTAGATAGGGCGCTATGCAAATTATGGTATAATAATAATTTTTTAAAAAGGCTTAAACGGTAATGGTTAACAAAACTATATGAATCACTCTTCAGGCAAATCTGAAACTTAGAAACGACCGAAGGACTATTCGTATACAAGGATGCTTCACGAGCTTTTCGCACCGAGTGCGTGTATTCGGTTTTATTGAATAGCTATTAATTATTTTCTTATTCAAAGGTAAATTTAGAAGCATATTACCTAAATGACTGTAAAAATGGATTTGCATCGTGTGGTGGCAGCGCACAAGACACTGTACAGACTTTTATTTATACGTCAAAGATAAAATTGTAAAAAAAATCGTGATAGAAAAACCAGGGATCAATTATTCTGCTGGCACCCCAACAGACTCATTTAATACAATATTAAAGAAAGACATTAATCGGAATCTCTTGTCTTTCACAAATTAATTAGAATTACAACACAACACAGACAGCTACAAAGCGATATTAAAAGAATGAAAAGATACTATTTAGTAAAGCAACTCTATTCCTATTTAATGTGCCTGACATAGAAAATAAAAGCCTCCAGATTACTCACAATGGCTTTAAAATAGTTTGACCTTGAGCTAACCTGATGAAGGTTATTCCAGAAACACATCGTGCGCATTAAGTTTGATTTTGAAGATTTTATTTATAATCATTTCTCATTCACGATTCTATACCAATTAAGTTGAAGGAAGTGCCGATGAGAACCATTTGATCTTTCGTCTTTGCATTGAATTTCAAAAGCACAAAGATTTCAATGTCCAGCTACGTATTGTGTCATGCAATATTTCACAAAATCTCGTACGTAAGTTCTTTGTGTGAGATCGAAATGCATTCAGTTGCGTACCTTTATTTAATTGTTCGTCACACATATCATTATCATAAACATAGGAAGTACCCAGAAGCCGTAACAAACAACACAAGAGGCAAAAGAAAAAAACAAATACTACACATAACACTAAAGATCGACGAATACGAACCCAACTAAAACCTGGGTTTATGCATCTATGAATGGCTTTATATCTATTTCAAACATCACCAATCATTGGCTAAGCATCTATTTTCACAATAATTTGTGCTGTTAAAACATTTATGTCGAACATTTTGACTGGTTATTCCTCTATTTCGATCAGCATGATTAGCTAAGCCTCTATTTCGAACAATGTGAGTTGTTATTCTTCTATTTCGACCATCATGATTAGTTATTCTTCTATTTCGATCTTCATGATTAGTTAAGCCTCTATTTCGAACAATGTGATTGGTTATTTTTCTATTTCGACCATCATGATCGGTTATTCTTCTATTTCGATCATCATGATTAGTTAAACCTCCATTTCGACCACCATGGTTGGTTAAACATCTACTCCGTTTATCATATTGGTTTAACGTTTTCCTTTCTATTTAAGCAAGGCTACCTTACAAAACAATGGACGGAGGTTGAGCTTCTGAATTGGTGAATTAGATAGAAATGTCTATATACAATATTAATCCAGTGAAACCCGCCTAAACCGAACCCTGAATAAACCGAAATCCTGTGTAAACTGAACATAAAATTTAGTCCTAATATTGTACATTTTAGTGAATTTAACCTGTCTATTCCGAACAAAAGTTTTAGTCTGAAATGGGTGTATTAGACAGGTTTAACTGTACAATAAAGATTTCTTTTTTTTTGCTGAATATAGGACTGTTACGACAGTATGGTCTTTTTGATGTTTTCAAAGGTTTATTGTCAACTTCGTGGGTGGTACTCTGGTGCTTTTAGGGAAGAATAGAGAATAGATTTGATAAACAATGTTCATTAAATCATGTTTTTATGGGAAAATATATTAGCGCAGAAAAACTTTTTACTGATAAATGTTGGAGAATCAGCTATAAAGAGGCAAGGGTTGGGACCCCATTAACCAGTTTAATCACGCCACATTGTTGTGCCTGTCCCAAGCCAGGACATGGATTTCCAATGACATATTTCGTGGCCTTTGTGGGAGGTGATTGTTCGTTTAGTTGATGTTGGTGACATTGTTGACCATCTCTGTTTACACTTTCTTTTTATACGGATTCTGATTACCCCTTTGATATCTTCAAACTCTTCTTGCATAGCCTGAAAAGGGTGTTTCACATTCCGTAGGATAGTTCAGGGTATAGTAACCCATCTAGGCGTATTTATCTTTTAATATAATCTTATTAAGTTGAGTGTAATGTGTATTGATCTCTGATTTGATTCCACTGGCATATTATCCTTTAAATCACCATTGTTTTTCACTTTCTCAATTGAACCATCAATTTAATTTTATTTTAACATTTTCTTATTATTTATTGAAATCTGTACATGTGTTAATTTCATACATACAAGTACCTGTACCTTATCCCAGCCTCGTTAAATTATTAGTAATAACTAATAATTAACCATGAAAATTACCCCAAAGGTGATTTGTTGAGTTAGGTGATCCAAAACCCGCACACATTTCCATTTTATATCTTGAAACTTTAAATTGAAAACAAATTTTCTCTCCATAATGAATTAAAAACCACACATTCTCTTGCAATTTTTGTTTTTGTGTGGGGTGGGGTGGGGAGGGGTCCGAGTTGCTCATCTTTGTAGTATTTTTCTGCTGTCCTATTATGTGTCTTTGCGTTCTGGGTTCCGTGTTGTAATGTCCGTTGCGATTTCTGCATGAACATGATGTTCGGTTCGTCTTTTACTTCGGTTGTTTGTGGCAGGGCTCATGTCTTTTTTACGTTATTTGTGTTTGTTTGCATATAGTGGTGTCCAACACGTATTGTGTTGTGTTATTAGTTCTTGTTTTTCTTCGTCTTGTGTACCCTATGTTGCCAGTTTCTCTAGTTTATCTATTTTTGATTGCCATTTCGGTATTCTCTTGCGTTTATATAGAATAACATGTTCTATCATTTCTTAACGGTCCGGTATGATCTCTTCAAGTTTTATATCCTCTCTGGGAATATTGTCATCAAGATATTTTCTGTTTTGCATAGTAGTTGGTTTTGGCCCATAAAACTAGTTGAACCCCGCCACTTTTTATCGACGTACCAGCATTTTTCTATTGGATTTTAGAACTGTTTAGACAGTGTGGTATTTTTGTTTTAATTTTTCATTTTATTGACTTAATGTTATACATATTAGATAATTTACTGATATACATATGATATATGTTTTTTAATCAACCATGTCATTTCTCAGAAGTAATAATGATCAACGAAATATATTTTGCAATGAATTCAAGACCAGATAAACTCACGATAACAACAGTATATCTTCTCAAAAAATATTGATTGTATTGATTCCAAAGCAATCGATAAATGTTTATTCACATTTTATAAAGTTTCTTGGATATTTGTTATAGTCATTGGAAAATCGGAGAATTTATTGGTACTGATTTTTACCTGATAAATCTCCGTCATGACAATTCAGTTGTCATACAATATATACATAAGTATATCGTATTTATCACGCAGTTCATTCTATTGGTATTAAAATGGGGGAAAAGACATTTTATACTGCAACTAATGAATAGCATGGATTGAATGGGTTGAACATTTATCACGTGACAATATATATTTCATAAGCTTTGCAAACATTAAAGAAAAGTGCGCACATATTATTACCAAGTTCCACAGGTAGGTTATAATTCTAAATCAATAATGAAATCTTTTTAAAATAAAATACAATTTCATTTAAAATAATAATATGAAACGCTACATGTATATTTGTGTTAGGAGTATCGATTTTACTTTTTTTTCATTTTTCGACTGAATTTTGGAATTGTTCCGACAGAGTGGTAATTTGTTTTCATTGTAAGGCTGACAGTGAGTAAGCGATTGCTGTTAAACACCAATTCAGGAATTTTTCAGCTATATCATGGCGAGAACAAGTTAATCTTCAATGAAATGATGATGAAGTCCGCTTTGTGCTAGACCAACACGCTGAGTTGGATTTTTATAGTGCTAGTTCACTGAAACAACAGTCCGCGGGTAGACATGTCGTTCCACTCTGGCAAATGTTTCTGATTCCGAGCAAACCAGTCTTTGCTCTTTCTCCTTAATGCTGCGTGCTTAGCGGAGGAGCAACACATACCAATTGTATAGTCTTTGGATTGATCCTGCCGGGGCTCGAACCCACGACTACCGCACTCGAGGCGAGAACGCTTACCATTACATTTACATTATATATTACATTAAAACCTGTCTAAACCGAAACCCTTTGAGACTGAAGAGTTTGTTCAGCTTAGACAGGTGTTTTGGTTTGCACAGGTTCACATTACATAAACATTCAGTAGATGGGACTGTAAAGTCTGTCTGGTTTAGGCAGGTTTTCGATTTACTCAGGGTTCAGTATATAGGACTGTAAAGTCTGTCTGGTTTAGGCAGGTTTTCGATTTACTCAGGGTTCAGTATATAGGACTGTAAAGTCTGTCTGGTTTAGGCAGGTTTTCGATTTACTCAGGGTTCAGTATATATGACTGTAAAGTCTGTCTGGTTTAGGCAGGTTTTCGATTTACTCAGGGTTCAGTATATAGGACTGTAAAGTCTGTCTGGTTTAGGCAGATTTTCGATTTACTCAGGGTTCAGTATATAGGACTGTAAAGTCTGTCTGGTTTAGGCAGGTTTTCGATTTATTCAGGGTTCAGTATATAGGACTGTAAAGTCTGTCTGGTTTAGGCAGGTTTTCGATTTACTAAGGGTTCAGTATATAGGACTGTAAAGTCTGTCTGGTGTAGGCAGGTTTTCGATTTACTCAGGGTTCAGTATATAGGACTGTAAAGTCTGTCTGGTTTAGGCAGGTTTTCGATTTACTCAGGGTTCAGTATATAGGACTGTAAAGTCTGTCTGGTTTAGGCAGGTTTTCGATTTACTCAGGGTTCAGTATATAGGACTGTAAAGTCTGTCTGGTTTAGGCAGGTTTTCGATTTACTCAGGGTTCAGTATATAGGACTGTAAAGTCTGTCTGGTGTAGGCAGGTTTTCGATTTACTCAGGGTTCAGTATATAGGACTGTAAAGTCTGTCTGGTTTAGGCAGGTTTTCGATTTACTCAGGGTTCAGTATATAGGACTGTAAAGTCTGTCTGGTTTAGGCAGGTTTTCGATTTACTCAGGGTTCAGTATATAGGACTGTAAAGTCTGTCTGGTTTAGGCAGGTTTTCGATTTACTCAGGGTTCAGTATATAGGACTGTAAAGTCTGTCTGGTTTAGGCAGGTTTTCGATTTACTCAGGGTTCAGTATATAGGACTGTAAAGTCTGTCTGGTTTAGGCAGGTTTTCGGCTTAGACAGGTTTCACTGTACGTTAAATAATATAAACAAGCTATTAATATAATTGACAACTACATTACTTGTAGAATGTTTATCAGGGTAGTACTCTTCCTAATAATTAGCAGTGTATCCTGTCATCCTAGAAACGTGGTAAAAACTCTTCGAGTATATAATGGTGGTAAATGGGGAGATTGGAGCGTTGCAGAGTTTTGTCCAAAGGGTCAATATGCTATTGGTTTCAAACTGAAGGTACATAATAGAAACAATACAATATTGTGAAAATATTATTATTCGTGCGGTACTAATTTTCGTGGAATTCGTGGTTGATGAAAACCCCGAAAATTAAATTCCTTTTTTTTTTCTTTTTTCTTTTTGTTCCGTGCAATGCTTGACACCAGGAATGCAAGAACCCACACAGAAATGTATTTTGAAGAAACGAAGAAACAAATGCGGCCACGAATTAATGTGCAATCGCAGAATACAAATGTATACTGTTACATATAAAAATTATTTTAATGTTTACTCAAAGCAGCAATTTTTTGGTTTTCAATTAATTGTGATATTAGAACCCCGGGGTATCACCCCCAGTAGTCAGTGTTTCGACTGTGACACGGCTTAACAGATATATTTATTTTTCAATTTACAGTTGCTAGATAATGTAATTAATTTAAGCTAAAGTTCTCCTCCCTCAGGTCAGGCATATGTAACTTTGGTTAAATTTAGATATCCTTCTTCGGCTCTTTGGCTATTTGCTAGCAAAATTTTTTATATATTTGGCTTCAATCTTTTGACTATGAGCGTACTTGATAAATATGAGCATTCCATTAAATATTGACGATTTTATTGTAACTTGTATAGTTTTTTTAATTTAATTAAACACATCTAAATTTTTATAATCCTGCTATCATCATCGAAATATCTGATGTTTTACTTGTAAACGAACGAGCCGTGCAGATCTAGTGGTCGTTTTTTGTTGGGTTTTTTTTTGGGGGGGGGGGGGGGGGTGTATGGGGGGTATTTTGTTTGCCTTGTTGGAATTTTACATAGATAGATATTTTTTTTAGTTTAATGTTTTCAAGTTGGAGAGCAATTGTTGTTAAAGAGAGCAAATTTTCAGCTATATATTGCCGAGAACAAACTACAATTTTGCATAGATGATGATGCCCGCTTTGTACTTTAAAATACACATGCTTAGTTGGATATTTATAGTGCTAGCTCACTGAAGCAACTGTCTATAAATAGATAAGTCGCTTCTCTAAGACAAATCCGATTCCGAGCCAACTAGTTTTTCCCTTTGCTCTTTGATGCTGCGTACTTCACGGAAAAGCAACAAATATCAATTTTATAGTCTTTGGTTTGATCCGACCGGGGCTCGAACCCACGACCTACCTCCCTCGAGGCGAACACACCAACCATTACATCATTTTTGATTTTTTTTTTTCGATAATGTGTTTGTTTCCTTTGTTTTCATTTTTATTACGTACTGTTACATAAATATTTATCGTTTCTTTGAAAGATCGAGGGCAAAGTAGGAAATGCAGATGACTCCTCATTGAATGGTATCCAACTCTCATGTGGTACACGAACACATAGGAACACTGGAAAAACAATAATATCTAGAGCTGGTCCATGGGGACCATGGCATCGCAGTTTTACGATATGCCAGAAATATAGATTCTTGACTTCCTTCAACCTGCAAGTTGAGGCTCCTACCGTAAGTAAAACAAGTTGTTGAATTTAATGTAATGGACCCACATTTGAGGAAAGCACTTAGATGTCCGCATCATTTCACTACGAGGAGAGGGTTTTTTGCCAATACAACTAATTTAGCACTGCCACTTTCTATTGAAGTGCCTGTACCACAAAGTGAGTGGTCATATATTTGTGTGTTAGAGGTACCGTGTTCAACACATTATTGTGTTCAGCTTTTCACTGTGTCAAGCAAAATACTGTATTCCCATTTACTTTTAATATACACTTGTTCAACTTTCCCTTGTAGACATGATGTGGTCCCTCTGTGTTGTCCTTTATACGTAAACGTAGACATCTTTCCTTTAACAATAAAAGTATGTTTGATCACTGAAATGGGACAAAAAAATAATCTATTTAAAATAATCATCGCCTCTCAGAGATCATATGAGCAAGGCAAAACGGAATCAGGAATCACATAGATGTTTATTTTTGACTTTGTCTTAGATAATTATCACGTATTGAAACGACTGTATCGTTTCCATAGCAACAAAAGAAATTAACTTTAATATCCCTCTAATGAAAATAATTTCATTTTACTGGATTAATAATATCAAGTGTTTACTGAATTAATAATATCAAGTGTTTACTGAATTAACAATATCAAGTGTTTACTGAATTAATAATATCAAGTGTTTACTGAATTAATAATATCAAGTGTTTACTGAATTAATAATATCAACTGTTTACTGAATTAATAATATCAAGTGTTTACTGAATTAATAATATCAAGTGTTTACTGAATTAATAATATCAAGTGTTTACTGAATTAATAATATCAAGTGTTTACTGAATTAATAATATCAACTGTTTACTGAATTAATCATATCAAGTGTTTACTGAATTAATCATATCAAGTGTTTACTGAATTAATAATATCAACTGTTTACTGAATTAATAATATCAAGTGTTTACTGAATTGATAATATCAAGTGTTTACTGAATTGATAATATCAAGTGTTTACTGAATTAAAAATATCAAGTGTTTACTGAATTATTAATATCAAGTGTTTACTGAATTAATGATATAGGGTTATTGCACTAATATTGAGGAATATTGTTCAAAGCAGTATGTCACATTGTACGAGCTTGCGAGTGCAATATGATATACTGCGAGGGACAATATTCCTCAATATTAGCGCAATAACCCTTTTATAATATAGTACCAAATATTTCAGTCTGTAACAATTACATTTAACCGTATTTCTTTGCAACATGTATTCAACATAATTCCGCCATATTGTTTATCTCTCTTCCGCTTGCCTGCAACTATAGTTTTACTCGGAACCTCTCTAGTGCGTACTACGCTTAAAGAAGAAAGAATGGAATGCAATATCGGTCAAGGTGCAATATTTTTAACTCATTCGGAATTGCTCTACTTTTTAGGTAAAGAAAAATATCGGAAAATATTGCATTTTTATTTTACAAAGAAATCTACATAAAATATTTGATACTATATTATAATATCAAGTATTTATTGGATTAATGATATCAAGTGTTTACTGGATTCATAATATCAAGTATTTACTCAATTAATGATGACATGTGTTTACTGAATTGATAATATCAAGTACTTACTGAATTAATGATATCAAGTGTTTACTGAATTAATGATATCAAGTGTTTACTGAATTAATGATGTCAGGTGTTTACTGAATTAATGATGTCAAGTGTTTACTGAATTGATAATATCAAATGTTTACTGAATTAATAATATTAAGTGTTTAATTTTTAAAGAATGGTGATGACACGGCTGCCAATTATGTTAACTTCCGCAGTCGTAAATTCAATGGAGGAAATGAAATAGAGCTGAGACAGTTTCCAGGACATGGATTTTGGGGAGACTTTTGGGGCTGGAGTTCCACCTGTTATGAGGGATCTGCCATTTGTGGTTTAGAAACAAAGATTGAAGGACGACAAGGAAGCGGTGACGATACAACTCTAAATGACGTCATGTTCCACTGCTGCGATGACTAATGTCTTAAAATAAATAAAGCATTACCATACGTATACCAAGCAATTTCTTAAATATGTAACCGTTCATTTTAACAAGCATCACATAGTTTTGTTTGAAAGATGAACTGATTCAGAAGAAAAGTTTGAAGATACCAAAGTATAAAAAGACAAACAACGATCTACAAAACAATACACATAAAACTAAAGATCGAGTCTCAGGAACCTCACTAAAACCCGAGGGTGAACCCAGGTACTCCGGAAGGTAGGCAGGTCCTGTTCCACTAGTGACACCTGTCGTGTTAATCTAGTTACAAACCCGGTGATAAGTCGTGACTGAGGAAAGGACCGGGAAATGCTTAAGACAAGTGGAACATATCCGTGGTCATTTGTGACACAGATATTCCATAACGGTCAACCAAGTCATGGTGGCGACCTAAAATTGGTTCAGTAGCTTCTCTGTTAGCAGCAACCCTATATCAAGGAAATCCTGATAGGAACCACACGCTCTGGAATATCTTATGAGCTGAGAGATATATACTCCATATGCAGGTGCTGCTGGAATGTTGCTACATATGAATGGAAAGTTCACAATGAGAAAATTGAAATAACTTTATTTGTCGTAAAGTTTCGTTCTTAACCGCCCCTCACTGTCAATTTCGAGGTGTAGGTCAAGTTATGAAGCAGACATATCTGTATCTGTGGCATACTTTATTTCAAGCTCAATGGGATAGATGCGATCAACGAAATCACCAAACCTAGAATTAGTTAGTAAAAGGACATCATCTATATAGCGGAACGTGAAATTAAAGGATCGGGCTAGCTTCTATTCGTTTTTTTAGAAGCCCCGGTATGAAGTCTGCCTCATACGAATAAAGGAGCAAGTTGGTGAGAAGAGGAGCACAGTTTGTACCCATAGGTATGCCGACTGTCTGTTGAAAAACACGTCCACCAAAGATAACAAATATGTTAATCAAAAACTCGAGCATGTTGATGAAATTTTGGTGGAATCAGTGTTTTTTTTCCCACAAAATAAGATCTGTCTCTTTCTAGCACAATGTATTTGTATCTACGTTGGCCATTCTTTTTTATGAAATACAGTTGGAGCACCTCCCTTAGCTTGTCCTTCAGCTTAGAGTGAGGAATAATTGTGTAGAGGGTAGAGAAGTCAAATGTGTTAACGCTATAGCAGGAGGAGAGGGACCTAGATTGTATGTACTCTAACAGATATTTAGGGTTCTACAGAATCCACATCTGATTCACACCACCCCTCGAGTAGCTAGTGTCACAGTAACTCTGATGCCCTGTTTTGTCATGAAGGAGAAACAGGTGTTTAGCAACATTTGGGTCTTTAAAGATTGATTCAGAGCGATTGTTCACTGAGCCTTTCAATTCTAATATGTATAAGCGACCTCACACTCTTCACCCATTCGGAAAGAGTATCTAAGTCCTCTTTTTTACGTTTTGCCCATTGTCTGGCATAAATATAAAAATAACGTATATTACAATCTAGCACAATAACATATATCTAACACAATAACGTCTATTATTATATTTTACTATAACAACCAAGCAAGAAATAATTAAGATATTACATCTCACACACTAGTATTTATTACAATCTAACAAAATAACGCATGTTACATCTAACACAATAGTATATATTACAATCTAACAAAATAACGTATGTTACATCTAACACAATAGTATATATTACAATCTAACAAAATAACGTATGTTACATCTAACACAATAGTATATATTACAATCTGATAAAATAACATATATTACAATATAATACAATAACGTATATTACAATCTAACAAAATAACATATATTACAATATAATACAATAAAATATATTACAATCTAACAAAATAACATATATTACAATCTAACAAAATAACATATATCACAATCTAACAAAATAACATATATTACAATCTAACAAAATAACATATATTACAATCTAACAAAATAACATATATTACAATCTAACAAAATAACATATATCACAATCTAACAAAATAACATATATTACAATCTAGCAAAATAATATATATTACAATCTAACAAAATAACATATATTACAATCTAGCAAAATAACATATATTCAACACAATAACGTCTATTACAATCGAGCTAAATAACGTATGTTGCATCTAACACAATAGTATATATTACAATCAAACAAAATACCGCATATTATATCTAACACAATAGTATATATTACAATCTAACAAAATAACGCATGTTACATCTAACACAATAGTATATATTACAATCTAACAAAATAATGCATATTACATCTCACACAATAGTTTATATTACAATCTAACAAAATAACGCATGTTACATCTCACACAATAGTATATATTACAATCTAACAAAATAACGCATATTACATCTAACACATTAGTATATATTACAATCTAACAAAATAACGCATGTTGCATCTAACACAATAGTATATATTACAATCTAACAAAATAACGCATGTGACATCTAACACAATAGTATATATTACAATCTAACAAAATAACGCATGTTGCATCTAACACAATAGTATATATTACAATCTAACAAAATAACGCATATTACATCTAACACATTAGTATATATTACAATCTAACAAAATAACGCATGTTGCATCTAACACAATAGTATATATTACAATCTAACAAAATAACGCATGTGACATCTAACACAATAGTATATATTACAATCTAACAAAATAACGCATGTTACATCTAACACAATAGTATATATTACAGTCTAACAAAATAACGCATATTACATCTAACACAATAGTATATATTACAATCTAACAAAATAACGCATATTACATCTAACACAATAGTATATATTACAATCTAACAAAATAACGCATGTTACATCTAACACAATAGTATATATTACAATCTAACAAAATAACGCATATTACATCTAACACATTAGTATATATTACAATCTAACAAAATAACGCATGTGACATCTAACACATTAGTATATATTACAATCTAGCAAAATAACGCATATTACATCTAACACAATAGTATATATTACAATCTAACAAAATAACGCATATTACATCTCACACATTAGTATATATTACAATCTAACAAAATAACGCATATTACATCTAACACAATAGTATATATTACAATCTAACAAAATAACGCATATTACATCTAACACAATAGTATATATTGCAATCTAACAAAATAACGCATGTTACATCTAACACAATGGTATATCTTACAATCTAACAAAATAACGCATGTTGCATCTCACACAATAGTATATATTACAATCTAACAAAATAGCGCATGCTACATCTAACACATTAGTATATATTGCAATCTAACAAAATAACGCATGCTACATCTAACACATTAGTATATATTGCAATCTAACAAAATAACGCATATTACATCTCACACAATAGTATATATTACAATCTAACAAAATACCGCATGTTACATCTAACACATTAGTATATATTGCAATCTAACAAAATAACGCATATTACATCCCACACAATAGTATATATTACAATCTAACAAAATAACGCATGTTACATCTAACACATTAGTATATATTGCAATCTAACAAAATAACGCATGTTACATCTCACACAATAGTATATATTTCAATCTAACAAAATAACGCATATTACATCTAACACAATATTATATATTACAATCTAACAAAATAACGCATGTTACATCTAATACATTAGTATATATTATAATCTAACAAAATAGCGCATGTTACATCTCACACAATAGTATATATTACAATCTAACAAAATAACGCATATTACATCTAACACATTAGTATATATTACAATCTAACAAAATAACGCATGTTACATCTAACCCAATAATATATATTACAATCTAACAAAATAACGCATGTTACATCTATCACAATAGTATATATTACAATCTAACAAAATAACGCATATTACATCTAACACAATAGTATATATTACAATCTAACAAAATAACGCATGTTACATCTAACACAATAATATATATTACAATCTAACAAAATAGCGCATGTTACATCTCACACAATAGTATATATTACAATCTAACAAAATAACGCATGTTACATCTAACACAATAATATATATTACAATCTAACAAAATAGCGCATGTTACATCTAACACAATAGTATATATTACAATCTAACAAAATAACGCATGTTACATCTAACACAATAATATATATTACAATCTAACAAAATAACGTATGTTACATCTAACACATTAGTATATATTACAATCTAACAAAATAACGCATGTTACATCTAACACAATAATATATATTACAATCTAACAAAATAACGTATGTTACATCTAACACAATAGTATATATTACAATCTAACAAAATAACGCATGTGACATCTAACACAATAATATATATTACAATCTAACAAAATAACGTATGTTACATCTAACACAATAGTATATATTACAATCTAACAAAATAACGCATGTTACATCTAACACAATAATATATATTACAATCTAACAAAATAACGCATGTGACATCTAACACATTAGTATATATTACAATCTAACAAAATAACGCATGTTACATCTAACACAATAATATATATTACAATCTAACAAAATAACGCATGTTACATCTAACACAATAGTATATATTACAATCTAACAAAATAACGCATATTACATCTAACACAATAGTATATATTACAGTCTAACAAAATAACGCATATTACATCTAACACAATAGTATATATTACAATCTAACAAAATAACGCATATTACATCTAATACAATAGTATATATTACAATCTAACAAAATAACGCATGTTACATCTAACACAATAGTATATATTTCAATCTAACAAAATAACGCATATTACATCTAACACATTAGTATATATTACAATCTAACAAAATAACGCATGTGACATCTAACACATTAGTATATATTACAATCTAGCAAAATAACGCATTTTACATCTAACACAATAGTATATATTACAATCTAACAAAATAACGCATATTACATCTCACACATTAGTATATATTACAATCTAACAAAATAACGCATATTACATCTAACACAATAGTATATATTACAATCTAACAAAATAACGCATATTACATCTAACACAATGGTATATCTTACAATCTAACAAAATAACGCATGTTGCATCTCACACAATAGTATATATTACAATCTAACAAAATAGCGCATGCTACATCTAACACATTAGTATATATTGCAATCTAACAAAATAACGCATGCTACATCTAACACATTAGTATATATTGCAATCTAACAAAATAACGCATATTACATCTCACACAATAGTATATATTACAATCTAACAAAATACCTCATGTTACATCTAACACATTAGTATATATTGCAATCTAACAAAATAACGCATATAACATCCCACACAATAGCATATATTACAATCTAACAAAATAACGCATGTTACATCTAACACATTAGTATATATTGCAATCTAACAAAATAACGCATGTTACATCTCACACAATAGTATATATTTCAATCTAACAAAATAACGCATATTACATCTAACACAATATTATATATTACAATCTAACAAAATAACGCATGTTACATCTAATACATTAGTATATATTATAATCTAACAAAATAGCGCATGTTACATCTCACACAATAGTATATATTACAATCTAACAAAATAACGCATGTTACATCTCACACAATAGTATATATTACAATCAAACAAAATAACGCATGTTACATCTCACACAATAGTATATATTACAATCTAACAAAATAACGCATATTACATCTAACACATTAGTATATATTACAATCTAACAAAATAACGCATGTTACATCTAACACAATAATATATATTACAATCTAACAAAATAACGCATGTTACATCTAACACAATAGTATATATTACAATCTAACAAAATAACGCATATTACATCTAACACAATAGTATATATTACAATCTAACAAAATAACGCATGTTACATCTAACACAATAATATATATTACAATCTAACAAAATAGCGCATGTTGCATCTCACACAATAGTATATATTACAATCTAACAAAATAACGCATGTTACATCTAACACAATAATATATATTACAATCTAACAAAATAGCGCATGTTACATCAAACACAATAGTATATATTACAATCTAACAAAATAACGCATGTTACATCTAACACAATAATATATATTACAATCTAACAAAATAACGTATGTTACATCTAACACATTAGTATATATTACAATCTAACAAAATAACGCATGTTACATCTAACACAATAATATATATTACAATCTAACAAAATAACGTATGTTACATCTAACACAATAGTATATATTACAATCTAACAAAATAACGCATCTGACATCTAACACAATAATATATATTACAATCTAACAAAATAACGTATGTTACATCTAACACAATAGTATATATTACAATCTAACAAAATAACGCATGTTACATCTAACACAATAATATATATTACAATCTAACAAAATAACGCATGTGACATCTAACACATTAGTATATATTACAATCTAACAAAATAACGCATGTTACATCTAACACAATAATATATATTACAATCTACCAAAATAACGTATGTTACATCTAACACAATAGTATATATTACAATCTAACAAAATAACGCATGTTACATCTAACACAATAGTATATATTACAATCTAACAAAATAACGCATGTTACATCTAACACAATAGTATATATTACAATCTAACAAAATAACGCATATTACATCTAACACATTAGTATATATTACAATCTAACAAAATAACGCATGTGACATCTAACACATTAGTATATATTACAATCTAGCAAAATAACGCATATTACATCTAACACAATAGTATATATTACAATCTAACAAAATAACGCATATTACATCTCACACATTAGTATATATTACAATCTAACAAAATAACGCATATTACATCTAACACAATAGTATATATTACAATCTAACAAAATAACGCATATTACATCTAACACAATAGTATATATTGCAATCTAACAAAATAACGCATGTTACATCTAACACAATGGTATATCTTACAATCTAACAAAATAACGCATGTTGCATCTCACACAATAGTATATATTACAATCTAACAAAATAGCGCATGCTACATCTAACACATTAGTATATATTGCAATCTAACAAAATAACGCATGCTACATCTAACACATTAGTATATATTGCAATCTAACAAAATAACGCATATTGCATCTCACACAATAGTATATATTACAATCTAACAAAATACCGCATGTTACATCTAACACATTAGTATATATTGCAATCTAACAAAATAACGCATATTACATCCCACACAATAGTATATATTACAATCTAACAAAATAACGCATGTTACATCTAACACATTAGTATATATTGCAATCTAACAAAATAACGCATGTTACATCTCACACAATAGTATATATTTCAATCTAACAAAATAACGCATATTACATCTAACACAATATTATATATTACAATCTAACAAAATAACGCATGTTACATCTAATACATTAGTATATATTATAATCTAACAAAATAGCGCATGTTACATCTCACACAATAGTATATATTACAATCAAACAAAATAACGCATGTTACATCTCACACAATAGTATATATTACAATCTAACAAAATAACGCATATTACATCTAACACATTAGTATATATTACAATCTAACAAAATAACGCATGTTACATCTAACACAATAATATATATTACAATCTAACAAAATAACGCATGTTACATCTAACACAAAAGTATATATTACAATCTAACAAAATAACGCATATTACATCTAACACAATAGTATATATTACAATCTAACAAAATAACGCAGGTTGCATCTCACACAATAATATATATTACAATCTAACAAAATAGCGCATGTTACATCTCACACAATAGTATATATTACAATCTAACAAAATAACGCATGTTACATCTAACACAATAATATATATTACAATCTAACAAAATAGCGCATGTTACATCTAACACAATAGTATATATTACAATCTAACAAAATAACGTATGTTACATCTAACACATTAGTATATATTACAATCTAACAAAATAACGCATGTTACATCTAACACAATAATATATATTACAATCTAACAAAATAACGTATGTTACATCTAACACAATAGTATATATTACAATCTAACAAAATAACGCATGTGACATCTAACACAATAATATATATTACAATCTAACAAAATAACGTATGTTACATCTAACACAATAGTATATATTACAATCTAACAAAATAACGCATGTTACATCTAACACAATAATATATATTACAATCTAACAAAATAACGCATGTGACATCTAACACATTAGTATATATTACAATCTAACAAAATAACGCATGTTACATCTAACACAATAATATATATTACAATCTAACAAAATAACGTATGTTACATCTAACACAATAGTATATATTACAATCTAACAAAATAACGCATGTTACATCTAAAACATTAGTATATATTACAATCTAACAAAATAACGCATATTACATCTAACACAATATTATATATTACAATCTAACAAAATAACGCATGTTGCATCTAATACATTAGTATATATTATAATCTAACAAAATAGCGCATGTTGCATCTCACACAATAGTATATATTACAATCTAACAAAATAACGCATGTTACATCTAACACAATAATATATATTACAATCTAACAAAATAACGCATGTTACATCTAACACAATAGTATATATTACAATCTAACAAAATAACGCATGCTACATCTAACACATTAGTATATATTGCAATCTAACAAAATAACGCATATTACATCTCACACAATAGTATATATTACAATCTAACAAAATACCTCATGTTACATCTAACACATTAGTATATATTGCAATCTAACAAAATAACGCATATAACATCCCACACAATAGCATATATTACAATCTAACAAAATAACGCATGTTACATCTAACACATTAGTATATATTGCAATCTAACAAAATAACGCATATTACATCTCACACAATAGTATATATTACAATCTAACAAAATACCTCATGTTACATCTAACACATTAGTATATATTGCAATCTAACAAAATAACGCATATAACATCCCACACAATAGCATATATTACAATCTAACAAAATAACGCATGTTACATCTAACACATTAGTATATATTGCAATCTAACAAAATAACGCATGTTACATCTCACACAATAGTATATATTTCAATCTAACAAAATAACGCATATTACATCTAACACAATATTATATATTACAATCTAACAAAATAACGCATGTTACATCTAATACATTAGTATATATTATAATCTAACAAAATAGCGCATGTTACATCTCACACAATAGTATATATTACAATCTAACAAAATAACGCATGTTACATCTCACACAATAGTATATATTACAATCAAACAAAATAACGCATGTTACATCTCACACAATAGCATATATTACAATCTAACAAAATAACGCATATTACATCTAACACATTAGTATATATTACAATCTAACAAAATAACGCATGTTACATCTAACACAATAATATATATTACAATCTAACAAAATAACGCATGTTACATCTAACACAATAGTATATATTACAATCTAACAAAATAACGCATATTACATCTAACACAATAGTATATATTACAATCTAACAAAATAACGCATGTTACATCTAACACAATAATATATATTACAATCTAACAAAATAGCGCATGTTGCATCTCACACAATAGTATATATTACAATCTAACAAAATAACGCATGTTACATCTAACACAATAATATATATTACAATCTAACAAAATAGCGCATGTTACATCAAACACAATAGTATATATTACAATCTAACAAAATAACGCATGTTACATCTAACACAATAATATATATTACAATCTAACAAAATAACGTATGTTACATCTAACACATTAGTATATATTACAATCTAACAAAATAACGCATGTTACATCTAACACAATAATATATATTACAATCTAACAAAATAACGTATGTTACATCTAACACAATAGTATATATTACAATCTAACAAAATAACGCATCTGACATCTAACACAATAATATATATTACAATCTAACAAAATAACGTATGTTACATCTCACACAATAGTATATATTACAATCTAACAAAATAACGCATGTTACATCTAACACAATAATATATATTACAATCTAACAAAATAACGCATGTGACATCTAACACATTAGTATATATTACAATCTAACAAAATAACGCATGTTACATCTAACACAATAATATATATTACAATCTACCAAAATAACGTATGTTACATCTAACACAATAGTATATATTACAATCTAACAAAATAACGCATGTTACATCTAACACAATAGTATATATTACAATCTAACAAAATAACGCATGTTACATCTAACACAATAGTATATATTACAATCTAACAAAATAACGCATATTACATCTAACACATTAGTATATATTACAATCTAACAAAATAACGCATGTGACATCTAACACATTAGTATATATTACAATCTAGCAAAATAACGCATATTACATCTAACACAATAGTATATATTACAATCTAACAAAATAACGCATATTACATCTCACACATTAGTATATATTACAATCTAACAAAATAACGCATATTACATCTAACACAATAGTATATATTACAATCTAACAAAATAACGCATATTACATCTAACACAATAGTATATATTGCAATCTAACAAAATAACGCATGTTACATCTAACACAATGGTATATCTTACAATCTAACAAAATAACGCATGTTGCATCTCACACAATAGTATATATTACAATCTAACAAAATAGCGCATGCTACATCTAACACATTAGTATATATTGCAATCTAACAAAATAACGCATGCTACATCTAACACATTAGTATATATTGCAATCTAACAAAATAACGCATATTGCATCTCACACAATAGTATATATTACAATCTAACAAAATACCGCATGTTACATCTAACACATTAGTATATATTGCAATCTAACAAAATAACGCATATTACATCCCACACAATAGTATATATTACAATCTAACAAAATAACGCATGTTACATCTAACACATTAGTATATATTGCAATCTAACAAAATAACGCATGTTACATCTCACACAATAGTATATATTTCAATCTAACAAAATAACGCATATTACATCTAACACAATATTATATATTACAATCTAACAAAATAACGCATGTTACATCTAATACATTAGTATATATTATAATCTAACAAAATAGCGCATGTTACATCTCACACAATAGTATATATTACAATCAAACAAAATAACGCATGTTACATCTCACACAATAGTATATATTACAATCTAACAAAATAACGCATATTACATCTAACACATTAGTATATATTACAATCTAACAAAATAACGCATGTTACATCTAACACAATAATATATATTACAATCTAACAAAATAACGCATGTTACATCTAACACAAAAGTATATATTACAATCTAACAAAATAACGCATATTACATCTAACACAATAGTATATATTACAATCTAACAAAATAACGCAGGTTGCATCTCACACAATAATATATATTACAATCTAACAAAATAGCGCATGTTACATCTCACACAATAGTATATATTACAATCTAACAAAATAACGCATGTTACATCTAACACAATAATATATATTACAATCTAACAAAATAGCGCATGTTACATCTAACACATTAGTATATATTACAATCTAACAAAATAACGCATGTTACATCTAACACAATAATATATATTACAATCTAACAAAATAACGTATGTTACATCTAACACAATAGTATATATTACAATCTAACAAAATAACGCATGTGACATCTAACACAATAATATATATTACAATCTAACAAAATAACGTATGTTACATCTAACACAATAGTATATATTACAATCTAACAAAATAACGCATGTTACATCTAACACAATAATATATATTACAATCTAACAAAATAACGCATGTGACATCTAACACATTAGTATATATTACAATCTAACAAAATAACGCATGTTACATCTAACACAATAATATATATTACAATCTAACAAAATAACGTATGTTACATCTAACACAATAGTATATATTACAATCTAACAAAATAACGCATGTTACATCTAAAACATTAGTATATATTACAATCTAACAAAATAACGCATATTACATCTAACACAATATTATATATTACAATCTAACAAAATAACGCATGTTGCATCTAATACATTAGTATATATTATAATCTAACAAAATAGCGCATGTTGCATCTCACACAATAGTATATATTACAATCTAACAAAATAACGCATGTTACATCTAACACACTAATATATATTACAATCTAACAAAATAACGCATGTTACATCTAACACAATAGTATATATTACAATCTAACAAAATAACGCATACTACATCTAACACATTAGTATATATTACAATCTAACAAAATAACGCATATTACATCTAACACAATGGTATATATTACAATCTAACAAAATAACGCATGTTACATCTAACACAATAATATATATTACAATCTAACAAAATAACGCATGTTACATCTAACACAATAGTATATATTACAATCTAACAAAATAACGCATATTACATCTAACACAATAGTATATATTACAATCTAACAAAATAACGCATGTTACATCTAACACAATAGTATATATTACAATCTAACAAAATAACGCATGTTACATCTAACACAATAGTATATATTACAATCTAACAAAATAACGCATGTTACATCTAACACAATAATATATATTACAATCTAACAAAATAACGCATGTTACATCTAACACAATAGTATATATTACAATCTAACAAAATAACGCATATTACATCTAACACATTAGTATATATTACAATCTAACAAAATAACGCATGTTGCATCTAACACAATAGTATATATTACAATCTGATACAATAACTTATATTACAATATTATACAATTATAGCTTTTGTATGAGGTCGATACGCGGTTGATATCGACTAACAGAAATATATCGACCTCGAACTACGTCCTCAGTCGATATATTTCCGTTTGGTCGATATAATCACGTATCGACCTCATACAAAAGCTACAAGTGTTATATTATTAGTCCACATTATTAACAAATATAAGGAAAATTTAGCAGGAATTAAAAGTATTTGTCCAATGCTGTAACTTTTGATTTCTGTATATATATATATCACTGCATTTTTTTTATGGATTTTGGGGAAATTTATGTTTATTTTTAGTAACGTGCTGTATGACCGTGCAATCTGCTATTTTCTATATTACTAAAATGTTTGGAAAATTTATGTTTATTTTTAGCAACGTGCTGTATGACCGTGCAATCTGCTAATTTCTATATTACAAAAATCGTTGACAGTGCAACTTTTGTTTATACAGTATATTATGTGATTTGGTACCTACCAATCAAATTTTAAGACTGATATCAGATTAATAATATAACACAATAACATATATTACAATCTGATAAAACAACGTATATTACAATCTAACAAAATAACGTATATTACAATCTACCACAGTAACGTATATTACAATCTTATACAATAACGTCTATAATCGAGCTAAATAACGTATGTTGCATCTAACACAATAGTATATATTACAATCTGATCAAATAACATGTATTATTATCTAACAAAATAACATATAATATTTTCTCCTTCGATGTTCTCATCCGAAAGTAAATATAGTCTGTTCTAAACAAGAAACAAAAATATAGGATGAGTGACTCGCTACAACTTCAGTAAACGAGCATTTTATTAAACATATGTAACAAATATAGCATGAAAAACATTTTAATATATAAACACAACTATATCAAAAAATATATTTTCCCCCAAAATATGAAGTAAGCCAACCTTGTAAAAATGAGGGCAAAAATCAACGTAACGTTGTAGCGAGACTCGATAAATAATATTTAATCGGGTACATATATATACCCTAAGCACGCATGAATGTCACATACGGGTAGTAGGTACCCTTGAAATAAGGAAAGAAAATTACCGTAAATGTTCTTACAACGAAAAGAAATATATTTATTTTCTCCTTCGATGTTCTCATCCGAAAATAAATTTAGTCTTTTTCTAAACAAGAAACAAAAATATAGGATGAGTGACTCGCTACAACTTCGAGAAACAAAGATAAAAATAATATAAGGAGCTAAAGATCTAAATTCCTAGACACTAAAAGTTTATTGTACAATTCATCTCGAATATAGCCATCTTTTGACCTATCGGAGGCCCATCTACCGTGAGCTCGAAGAAGTCTATCTGAAACGTTATGTTTAGCCGCTGCGGAAACACCACCGCTCCTAAGACTATGTAAACCATATAAAGACTCATAATAACCAACAGTTCTCAACGCTGACAATAAGATTTCCCGAGCTCTGGTATTCCCGATTTGCTAGAGTTATCGTTCTTGAATCGAGTTATCCTTTCCTAACAGAGGGTATGTACACTTCCGGTTACATAACTGTAAACGTCACAAAACGTTTAGAAAAATGAAAAAACTATGTATTCTTATTCAAATAAAATCCGATTTATTGGAATTATTTTATTTATTTTTTATATCGCCCGATATCGGTGGATTCTATGAGATCTGTATTTTTATTTCATATCCTGAATGACCGTAATAATTAATAAATTCAGTGTTTTATATTCAAAGATGTAGCATTTTCTCGAAAATCGGCTTTGCTGTTAAAATTACGGACGTTAATAGCGATGTATTCAAAATTCATTCCGATTTTCGCAGTGGAATCATTTGTTTTATTTTCTTTTACAAGGGATTATCTTAATCTTGAAATGTTCAAGATATTTTGTCTGCTCGGAGTCTATTAAAAAGATGTCTATTTTTGCATGATATTTAGTTTTGTTTTCTTTTTTTCAAGAGATCAATGCAGATTCCCATACAAATTCCCACAGGCTCCATTCAAGAAATTGAATATTTTACCTTTAGTTATATACATGATTCATGACTATTCATTATTTGGTTCCACTGCGGATTTTGTAATAAAAAAGGAACATTTAGGGTTTTGACCGGATTTGGCCATATCCAAACGTCAGAGACGTCGGGTAGAGATATGACCGTAGAGTTCAATCGGCAAACCTCGGGTGGGTCCGCTTCGCTTCCTCAATACCTCGGCTGTAATACGGTATTTGATATGCGTCTACGCGTCACATTTCTTCGCCGGAAGACCGTATCACTTCAATCAAATATTGCGCACCGCGAATAAGTTCTAAAATGGCGACAATAGATGAGTGTATAAAGTTTGCTTTGAAAAATATTGGTCTTTGATGAAGGTACGGAATCAACCGACATTGCGACGAATGAAAGTATATTATTATTGGACGAATATTCGAAAGTGAAATTATTTTAATACCTCCTTCATTGAAGATTTCCGAAAGTAGTTCCAATGGGAACTATCGTAATACGGACGAGGTTTGATGAAGGTACGGAATCAGCCGAAGTTGCGACGAGTGGGTAGAGTTAGACAACCGGCATCCGCTCCTTCCAAAAGCTGGGTGGAGAAAATGAAGATTTGACTGTGATCTTAAGAGAAAAAAATGGAAACTTTTGCAGATACAAGTGCTTTCAATGCTGGTGTAAAGGAGAAAAACACGAAAACAAACAAAATTACAATTGTTAAAAATCAAAAACTCGCAACACAAAACTTCCTTTTTAACATGCATATACATTTTCCCTTTGGTAACATATAAAGACTTTTCCATTTATGGAAAATATGCTTAAATATGATTTTATGAAATATAGGCATCGTCTGCTTTATTATAGAGTTGCACCAATTTACATAAGGTACACATTATATACCACAAAAAAGAAAACAAAACTTGCAAATTTGATCACTGTACCATAGCCGTGATCGTATAGTCGCTGTTTCGCGACCTCTGCAGATTTACACTGAGAGTGCGAATCCTATCGAAGCAGTTTTGACTTTTGGGGGGGGGGGGGGGGTTTCTTTTTTGTTTTTTTATTTTTTTAACAACATAATGCGTTTCGTTATTAATTTCGGTTAAAGTGATAAAAATGGAGTCTATATTTATATTAAGTTTGTTTCTGTATATATTATAATAATTGTGAGTGTATACAGTAGATTTGTATTGATTTTTCGAAAGCCGCACAACGAATATTTCCTTACATATGAAATCATAACACGAATATACATGCAAGCTGTTAATTTCATATATTTCTTTATTAATATTAACTATTCTGTCGTTTTTTTTTCGTTTTTTTTTTTCGAACATCACGTAAGCTGTCATAATCACTAAAAATAAAGCAATTTAGCACATGTCGTTTTAATCGGAAGCAAACCATCAGAGCCTTTTCATATTTTGCTTTGTGCTTGGTATTTATTTTCCTTAAATCTGCAGTTGAGAAATCAAATCGTCTGCTATGTATACTAATTCGCATTTTACCCCATCACTACTCTACATGTATTAGTAATAAAGTTACTTGACTAAATGCGGGAGCACAGTAGTCATGATTGTATCGGCGCTGCCTTGTGATAGAATGGATAGTTCTAGAAGGTGGTTCCAATCCCATCAGTCCTTTTGTTTGTCTACATTGTTAAGCTTAGCTTCAGAACGGCATTTGGCTGTAAGATTATGAGACTGTAAATGCATTTATTGCAAAATAACCTATGTGTCGTCAGTACTTAGACGGTATCCGAAATCATGGGTAGCGGTCGAGAAGTGCATATGTCTAAAAATGCATCCTTAATATGACAGATAAGTTTCAATGGATAAGAAGTGCGATCTCCAAATACACCATTGTTTTTTAAACGATAGACCGATTGCTTGTTCTTGGTATATTAAAAACAGAAAAAAACCGCGTTCGTGATCGTTTTATTTCCTATTCAAAATATTCCAGACGAGGGACATTATTCATTCAGAAAAAAGTGGGATCTGCTCTGACGGAAACCGAAAATTGGGATTTGCTTGTTGACTGTACAAGTCGAGATGGTCGGCAAATGTTAGATGCAGGTGTTCACCTATCTGATAAGCGCACATTGCTAATGAAGACGCACATACCGTTTCAAACACAGTATAAAATATCCTACCGAATCCGCTTCTGCTTTTACAATGGTGAAGAAACAACAGATTCTATTATTTCTAAAATGCTTTCAAATTTATCTTGCCTTGTCTTCGACCGCTCGAGTGTAATGAAAAAAATCAAATACGTTTTTTAATGAAAGGAGAGAAAACATTTTTAAAAGAAAATATTCCCGCTTTCAGTGTACAAAGAAAATCGCGCAGTATTTCCGTTTTGCAGAAAATTCTGGTGACAATCCTCCAAAACATTTCAGAAAGTTAATTATGTAACATGTTCATTGGTATTATGGAAATACAGATTTGGAGTTATTTGTACAAAAATGTTACAAATCCAGAGAAAAATATGTAAATAAGTAAATAACTTTTTTTTATAGAAGTTTTAAAAAAGGGAATGTCGTGTATATAATTTTCTTTATAAAAGTTAAAGCCTCTATTGAACTGTCTATAGCAGCTCATTTTTTCATTGTCATCTGACCGGCTTTTTAAAAGATATGTCTCTACATCTTTGTCGGAGCGCAAGCTCATTCTTGTTACCACTGATTTGTTCATTACATTTCCGTAAAAACTGTACAAGTTGAGATTTTTTTTAAAGGTATGAAGTCTTCAGGTGTTGCCTTGGAATCTACGTCAATTAATTTCATATTTTTTCGCGCTTATTATTTATTCAATCAATATATTAAAAACAGCCAGGAAAACTTTTGCAACCGGAAATGCTATATACCCACTGCCAAGGACGATAATTCAAATTACGAACGACAGCTCCATTTTCCGCAAAGAGAGATCCCGATTTGCGATAACCAGAGTTATCGTTCTTGAATCGAGTTATCTTTTCCTAACAGAGGGTATGTACACTTCCGGTTACATAACTGTAAATGTCACAAAACGTTTAAAAAATTGAAAAAACTATGTATTCTTATTCAAATAAAATCCGATTTATTTGAATTATTTTATTTAGTTTTTTATATCGCCCGATATCGGTGGATTCTATGAGATCTGTATTTTTTATTTCATATCCTGAATGACCGTAATAATTAATACATTCAGTGTTTTATATTCAAAGATGTAGCATTTTCTCGAAAATCGGCTTTGCTGTTAAAATTACGGACGTTAATAGCGATGTATTCAAAATTCATTCCGATTTTCGCAGTGGAATCATTTGTTTTATTTTCTTTTACAGGGGATTATCTTAATCTTGAAATGTTCAAGATATTTTATCTGCTCGGAGTCTATTTAAAAGATGTCTATTTTTGCATGATATTTAGTTTTGTTTCCTTTTTTTCAAGAGATCAATGCAGATTCCCATAAAAATTCCCACAGGTTCCATTCAAGAAATTGAATATTTTACCTTTAGTTATATACATGGTTCATGACTATTCATTCTTTGGCTCCACTGCGGATTTTGTAATATAAAAGGAACATTTAGGATTTTTACCGGATTTGGCCATATCCAAACGTCAGAGACGTCGGCAAACCTCGGGTGAGTCCGCTTCGCTTCCTCAATACCTCGGCTGTAATACGGTATTTGATATGCGTCTACGCGTCACATTTCTTCGCCGGAAGACCGTATCACTTCAATCAAACATTGCGCACCGCGAATAAGTTCTAAAATGGCGACAATAGATGAGTGTATAAAGTTTGCTTTGATAAAATATTGGTCTTTGATGAAGGTACGGAATCAACCGACATTGCGACGAATGAAAGTATATTATTATTGGACGAATATTCGAAAGTGAAATTATTTTAATACCTCCTTCATTGAAGATTTCCGAAAGTAGTTCCAATGGGAACTATCGTAATACGGACGAGGTTTGATGAAGGTACGGAATCAGCCGAAGTTGCGACGAGTGCGTAGAGCTAGACAACCGGCATCCGCTCCTTCCAAAAGCTGGATGGGGAAAATGAAGATTTGACTGTGATCTTAAGAGAAAAAAATGGAAACTTTTGCAGATACAAGTGCTTTCAATGCTGGTGTAAAGGAGAAAAACACGAAAACAAACAAAATTACAATTGTTAAAAATCAAAAACTCGCAACACAAAACTTCCTTTTTAACATGCATATACATTTTCCCTTTGGTAACATATAAAGACTTTTACTTTTATGGAAAATATGCTTAAATATGATTTTATGAAATATAGTCATCATTTGCTTTATTATAGAGTTGCACCAATTTACATCAGGTACACATTATATACCACAAAAAAGAAAACAAAACTTACAAATTTGATCACTGTACCATAGCCGTGATCGTATAGTCACTGCTTCGCCACCTCTGCAGATTTACACTGATAGTGCGAATCCTATCGAAGCAGTTTTTACTTGTTTTGGGGGGGCTTTGGGGATTTTTTTGTTGTTTTGTTTTTTGTTTTTTATTTTTTTAGCAACATAATGTGTTTCGTTATTAATTTCGGTTAAAGTGATAAAAATGGAGGCTATATTTATATTAAGTTTTTTTCCTTTATATATTATAATAATTGTGAGTGTATACAGTAGATTTATATTGATTTTTCGAAAGCCGCACAACGAATATTTCCTTACATATGAAATCATAACACGAATATACATGCAAGCTGTTAATTTGATATTTTTCTTTATCAATATTAACTATTCTGTCGGTTTTTTTCGTTTTTTTTTCGAACATCATGTAAGCTGTCATAATCACTAAAAATAAAGCAATTTAGCACATGTCGTTTTAATCGGAAGCAAACCATCAGAGCCTTTTCATATTTTGCTTTGTGCTTGGTATTTATTTTCCTTAAATCTGCAGTTGAGAAATCAAATCGTCTGCTATGTATACTAATTCGCATTTTACCCCATCACTACTCTACATGTATTAGTAATAAAGTTACTTGACTAAATGCGGGAGCACAGTAGTCATGATTGTATCGGCGCTGCCTTGTGATAGAATGGATAGTTCTAGAAGGTGGTTCCAATCCCATCAGTCCTTTTGTTTGTCTACATTGTTAAGCTTAGCTTCAGAACGGCATTTGGCTGTAAGATTATGAGACTGTAAATGCATTTATTGCAAAATAACCTATGTGTCGTCAGTACTTAGACGGTATCCGAAATCATGGGTAGCGGTCGAGAAGTGCATATGTCTAAAAATACATCCTTAATATGACAGATAAGTTTCAATGGATAAGAAGTGCGATCTCCAAATACACCATTGTTTTTTAAACGATAGACCGATTGCTTGTTCTTGGTATATTAAAAACAGAAAAAAACCGCGTTCGTGATCGTTTTATTTCCTATTCAAAATATTCCAGACGAGGGACATTATTCATTCAGAAAAAAGTGGGATCTGCTCTGACGGAAACCGAAAATTGGGATTTGCTTGTTGACTGTACAAGTCGAGATGGTCGGCAAATGTTAGATGCAGGTGTTCACCTATCTGATAAGCGCACATTGCTAATGAAGACGCACATACCGTTTCAAACACAGTATAAAATATCCTACCGAATCCGCTTCTGCTTTTACAATGGTGAAGAAACAACAGATTCTATTATTTCTAAAATGCTTTCAAATTTATCTTGCCTTGTCTTCGACCGCTCGAGTGTAATGAAAAAAATCAAATACGTTTTTTAATGAAAGGAGAGAAAACATTTTTAAAAGAAAATATTCCCGCTTTCAGTGTACAAAGAAAATCGCGCAGTATTTCCGTTTTGCAGAAAATTCTGGTGACAATCCTCCAAAACATTTCAGAAAGTTAATTATGTAACATGTTCATTGGTATTATGGAAATACAGATTTGGAGTTATTTGTACAAAAATGTTACAAATCCAGAGAAAAATATGTAAATAAGTAAATAACTTTTTTTTATAGAAGTTTTAAAAAAGGGAATGTCGTGTATATAATTTTCTTTATAAAAGTTAAAGCCTCTATTGAACTGTCTATAGCAGCTCATTTTTTCATTGTCATCTGACCGGCTTTTTAAAAGATATGTCTCTACATCTTTGTCGGAGCGCAAGCTCATTCTTGTTACCACTGATTTGTTCATTACATTTCCGTAAAAACTGTACAAGTTCAGATTTTTTTTAAAGGTATGAAGTCTTCAGGTGTTGCCTTGGAATCTACGTCAATTAATTTCATATTTTTTCGCGCTTATTATTTATTCAATCAATATATTAAAAACAGCCAGGAAAACTTTTGCAACCGGAAATGCTATATACCCACTGCCAAGGACGATAATTCAAATTACGAACGACAGCTCCATTTTCCGCAAAGAGAGATCCCGATTTGCGATAACCAGAGTTATCGTTCTTGAATCGAGTTATCTTTTCCTAACAGAGGGTATGTACACTTCCGGTTACATAACTGTAAATGTCACAAAACGTTTAAAAAATTGAAAAAACTATGTATTCTTATTCAAATAAAATCCGATTTATTTGAATTATTTTATTTAGTTTTTTATATCGCCCGATATCGGTGGGTTCTATGAGATCTGTATTTTTTATTTCATATCCTGAATGACCGTAATAATTAATAAATTCAGTGTTTTATATTCAAAGATGTAGCATTTTCTCGAAAATCGGCTTTGCTGTTAAAATTACGGACGTTAATAGCGATGTATTCAAAATTCATTCCGATTTTCGCAGTGGAATCATTTGTTTTATTTTCTTTTACAGGGGATTATCTTAATCTTGAAATGTTCAAGATATTTTATCTGCTCGGAGTCTATTTAAAAGATGTCTATTTTTGCATGATATTTAGTTTTGTTTCCTTTTTTTCAAGAGATCAATGCAGATTCCCATAAAAATTCCCACAGGTTCCATTCAAGAAATTGAATATTTTACCTTTAGTTATATACATGGTTCATGACTATTCATTCTTTGACTCCACTGCGGATTTTGTAATATAAAAGGAACATTTAGGATTTTTACCGGATTTGGCCATATCCAAACGTCAGAGACGTCGGCAAACCTCGGGTGAGTCCGCTTCGCTTCCTCAATACCTCGGCTGTAATACGGTATTTGATATGCGTCTACGCGTCACATTTCTTCGCCGGAAGACCGTATCACTTCAATCAAACATTGCGCACCGCGAATAAGTTCTAAAATGGCGACAATAGATGAGTGTATAAAGTTTGCTTTGATAAAATATTGGTCTTTGATGAAGGTACGGAATCAACCGACATTGCGACGAATGAAAGTATATTGTTATTGGACGAATATTCGAAAGTGAAATTATTTTAATACCTCCTTCATTGAAGATTTCCGAAAGTAGTTCCAATGGGAACTATCGTAATACGGACGAGGTTTGATGAAGGTACGGAATCAGCCGAAGTTGCGACGAGTGCGTAGAGCTAGACAACCGGCATCCGCTCCTTCCAAAAGCTGGATGGGGAAAATGAAGATTTGACTGTGATCTTAAGAGAAAAAAATGGAAACTTTTGCAGATACAAGTGCTTTCAATGCTGGTGTAAAGGAGAAAAACACGAAAACAAACAAAATTACAATTGTTAAAAATCAAAAACGCGCAACACAAAACTTCCTTTTTAACATGCATATACATTTTCCCTTTGGTAACATATAAAGACTTTTACTTTTATGGAAAATATGCTTAAATATGATTTTATGAAATATAGTCATCATTTGCTTTATTATAGAGTTGCACCAATTTACATCAGGTACACATTATATACCACAAAAAAGAAAACAAAACTTACAAATTTGATCACTGTACCATAGCCGTGATCGTATAGTCGCTGCTTCGCCACCTCTGCAGATTTACACTGATAGTGCGAATCCTATCGAAGCAGTTTTTACTTGTTTTGGGGGGTTTTTGGGGATTTTTTTGTGGTTTTTTTTTTGGTTTTTTATTTTTTTAGCAACATAATGTGTTTCGTTATTAATTTCGGTTAAAGTGATAAAAATGGAGGCTATACTATATTTATATTAAGTTTTTTTTTTCTTTATATATCATAATAATTGTGAGTGTATACAGTAGATTTATATTGATTTTTCGAAAGCCGCACAACGAATATTTCCTTACATATGAAATCATAACGCGAATATACATGCAAGCTGTTAATTTCATATTTTTCTTTATCAATATTAACTATTCTGTCGTTTTTTTTTCGTTTTTTTTTCCAACATCATGTAAGCTGTCATAATCACTAAAAATAAAGCAATTTAGCACATGTCGTTTTAATCGGAAGCAAACCATCAGAGCCTTTTCATATTTTGCTTTGTGCTTGGTATTTATTTTCCTTAAATCTGCAGTTGAGAAATCAAATCGTCTGCTATGTATACTAATTCGCATTTTACCCCATCACTACTCTACATGTATTAGTAATAAAGTTACTTGACTAAATGCGGGAGCACAGTAGTCATGATCGTATCGGCGCTGCCTTGTGATAGAATGGATAGTTCTGGAAGGTGGTTCCAATCCCATCAGTCCTTTTGTTTGTCTACATTGTTAAGCTTAGCTTCAGAACGGCATTTTGGCTGTGAGATTATGAGACTGTAAATGCATTTATTGCAAAATAACCTATGTGTCGTCAGTACTTAGACGTTATCCGAAATCGTGGGTAGCGGTCGAGAAGTGCATATGTCTAAAAATACATCCTTAATATGACAGATAAGTTTCAATGGACAAGAAGTGCGATCTCCAAATACACCATTGTTTTTTAAACGATAGACCGATTGCTTGTTCTTGGTATATTAAAAACAGAAAAAAGCCGCGTTCGTGATCGTTTTATTTCCTATTCAAAATATTCCAGACGAGGGACATTATTCATTCAGAAAAAAGTGGGATCTGCTCTGACGGAAACCGAAAATTGGGATTTGCTTGTTGACTGTACAAGTCGAGATGGTCGGCAAATGTTAGATGCAGGTGTTCACCTATCTGATAAGCGCGCATTGCTAACGAAGACGCACATACCGTTTCAAACACAGTACAAAATATTCTACCGAATCCGCTTCTGCTTTTACAATGGTGACGAAACAACAGATTCTATTATTTCTAAAATGCTTTCAAATTTATCTTGCCTTGTCTTCGACCGCTCGAGTGTAATGAAAAAAATCAAATACGCTTTTTAATGAAAGGAGAGAAAACATTTTTTAAAGAAAATATTCCCGCTTTCAATGTACAAAGAAAATCGCGCAGTATTTCCGTTTTGCAGAAAAATCTGGTGACAATCCTCCAAAACATTTCAGAAAGTTAATTATGTAACATGTTCATTGGTATTATGAAAATACAGATTTGGAGTTATTTGTACAAAAATGTTACAAATCCAGAGAAAAATATGTAAATAAGTAAATAACTTTTTTCTATAGAAGTTTAAAAAAAGGGAATGTCGTGTATATAATTTTCTTTATAAAAGTTAAAGCCTCTATTGAACTGTCTATAGCAGCTCATTTTTTCATTGTCATCTGACCGGCTTTTTAAAAGATATGTCTCTACATCTTTGTCGGAGCGCAAGCTCATTCTTGTTACCACTGATTTGTTCATTACATTTCCGTAAAAACTGTACAAGTTCAGATTTTTTTTAAAGGTATGAAGTCTTCAGGTGTTGCCTTGGAATCTAAGTCAATTAATTTCATATTTTTTCGCGCTTATTATTTATTCAATCAATATATTAAAAACAGCCAGGAAAACTTTTGCAACCGGAAATGCTATATACCCACTGCCAAGGACGATAATTCAAATTACGAACGACAGCTCCATTTTACGCAAAGAGAGATCCCGATTTGCGATAACCAGAGTTATCGTTCTTGAAGCTAGTTATCTTTTCCTAACAGAGGGTATGTACACTTCCGATTACATAACTGTAAATGTCACAAAACGTTTAAAAAATTGAAAAAACTATGTATTCTTATTCAAATAAAATCCGATTTATTTGAATTATTTTATTTAGCTTTTTATATCGCCCGATATCGGTGGATTCTATGAGATCTGTATTTTTATTTCATATCCTGAATGACCGTAATAATTAATAAATTCAGTGTTTTATATTCAAAGATGTAGCATTTTCTCGAAAATTGGCTTTGCTGTTAAAATTACGGACGTTAATAGCGATGTATTCAAAATTCATTCCGATTTTCGCAGTGGAATCATTTGTTTTATTTTCTTTTACAGAGGATTATCTTAATCTTGAAATGTTCAAGATATTTTGTCTACTCGGAGTCTATTTAAAAGATGTCTATTTTTGCATGATATTTAGTTTTGTTTTCTTTTTCTCAAGAGATCAATGCAGATTCCCATAAAAATTCCCACAGGTTCCATTCAAGAAATTGAATATTTTACCTTTAGTTATATACATGGTTCATGACTATTCATTCTTTGGCTCCACTGCGGATTTTGTAATATGAAAGGAACATTTAGGATTTTTACCGGATTTGGCCATATCCAAACGTCAGAGACGTCGGCAAACCTCGGGTGAGTCCGCTTCGCTTCCTCAATACCTCGGCTGTAATACGGTATTTGATATGCGTCTACGCGTCACATTTCTTCGCCGGAAGACCGTATCACTTCAATCAAACATTGCGCACCGCGAATAAGTTCTAAAATGGCGACAATAGATGAGTGTATAAAGTTTGCTTTGATAAAATATTGGTCTTTGATGAAGGTACGGAATCAACCGACATTGCGACGAATGAAAGTATATTATTATTGGACGAATATTCGAAAGTGAAATTATTTTAATACCTCCTTCATTGAAGATTTCCGAAAGTAGTTCCAATGGGAACTATCGTAATACGCACGAGGTTTGATGAAGGTACGGAATCAGCCGAAGTTGCGACGAGTGCGTAGAGTTAGACAACCGGCATCCGCTCCTTCCAAAAGCTGGATGGGGAAAATGAAGATTTGACTGTGATCTTAAGAGAAAAAAATGGAAACTTTTGCAGATACAAGTGCTTTCAATGCTGGTGTAAAGGAGAAAAACACGAAAACAAACAAAATTACAATTGTTAAAAATCAAAAACTCGCAACACAAAACTTCCTTTTTAACATGCATATACATTTTCCCTTTGGTAACATATAAAGACTTTTCCATTCATGGAAAATATGCTTAAATATGATTTTATGAAATATAGGCATCATTTGCTTTATTATAGAGTTGCACCAATTTACATCAGGTACACATTATATACCACAAAAAAGAAAACAAAATTTACAAATTTGATCACTGTACCATAGCCGTGATCGTATAGTCACTGCTTCGCGACCTCTGCAGATTTACACTGAAGTGCGAATCCTATCGAAGCAGTTTTTACTTGTTTTGGGGGGTTTTGGGGTATTTTTTTGTGGTTTTGTTTTCGGTTTTTTATTTTTTTAGCAACATAATGTGTTTCGTTATTAATTTCGGTTAAAGTGATAAAAATGGAGGCTATATTTATATTAAGTTTTTTTTTCTTTATATATCATAATAATTGTGAGTGTATACAGTAGATTTATATTGATTTTTCGAAAGCCGCACAACGAATATTTCCTTACATATGAAATCATAACGCGAATATACATGCAAGCTGTTAATTTCATATTTTTCTTTATCAATATTAACTATTCTGTCGTTTTTTTTTTCGTTTTTTTTTCGAACATCATGTAAGCTGTCATAATCACTAAAAATAAAGCAATTTAGCACATGTCGTTTTAATCGGAAGCAAACCATCAGAGCCTTTTCATATTTTGCTTTGTGCTTGGTATTTATTTTCCTTAAATCTGCAGTTGAGAAATCAAATCGTCTGCTATGTATACTAATTCGCATTTTACCCCATCACTACTCTACATGTATTAGTAATAAAGTTACTTGACTAAATATGGGAGCACAGTAGTCATGATCGTATCGGCGCTGCCTTGTGATGGAATGGATAGTTCTAGAAGATGGTTCCAATCCCATCAGTCCTTTTGTTTGTCTACATTGTTAAGCTTAGCTTCAGAACGGCATTTTGGCTGTGAGATTATGAGACTGTAAATGCATTTATTGCAAAATAACCTATGTGTCGTCAGTACTTAGACGGTATCCGAAATCGTGGGTAGCGGTCGAGAAGTGCATATGTCTAAAAATACATCCTTAATATGACAGATAAGTTTCAATGGACAAGAAGTGCGATCTCCAAATACACCATTGTTTTTTAAACGATAGACCGATTGCTTGTTCTTGGTATATTAAAAACAGAAAAAAGCCGCGTTCGTGATCGTTTTATTTCCTATTCAAAATATTCCAGACGAGGGACATTATTCATTCAGAAAAAAGTGGGATCTGCTCTGACGGAAACCGAAAATTGGGATTTGCTTGTTGACTGTACAAGTCGAGATGGTCGGCAAATGTTAGATGCAGGTGTTCACCTATCTGATAAGCGCGCATTGATAACGAAGACGCACATACCGTTTCAAACACAGTACAAAATATTCTACCGAATCCGCTTCTGCTTTTACAATGGTGACGAAACAACAGATTCTATTATTTCTAAAATGCTTTCAAATTTATCTTGCCTTGTCTTCGACCGCTCGAGTGTAATGAAAAAAATCAAATACGCTTTTTAATGAAAGGAGAGAAAACATTTTTTAAAGAAAATATTCCCGCTTTCAATGTACAAAGAAAATCGCGCAGTATTTCCGTTTTGCAGAAAAATCTGGTGACAATCATCCAAAACATTTCAGAAAGTTAATTATGTAACATGTTCATTGGTATTATGAAAATACAGATTTGGAGTTATTTGTACAAAAATGTTACAAATCCAGAGAAAAATATGTAAATAAGTAAATAACTTTTTTCTATAGAAGTTTAAAAAAAGGGAATGTCGTGTATATAATTTTCTTTATAAAAGTTAAAGCCTCTATTGAACTGTCTATAGCAGCTCATTTTTTCATTGTCATCTGACCGGCTTTTTAAAAGATATGTCTCTACATCTTTGTCGGAGCGCAAGCTCATTCTTGTTACCACTGATTTGTTCATTACATTTCCGTAAAAACTGTACAAGTTCAGATTTTTTTTAAAGGTATGAAGTCTTCAGGTGTTGCCTTGGAATCTAAGTCAATTAATTTCATATTTTTTCGCGCTTATTATTTATTCAATCAATATATTAAAAACCGGCCAGGAAAACTTTTGCAACCGGAAATGCTATATACCCACTGCCAAGGACGATAATTCAAATTACGAACGACAGCTCCATTTTACGCAAAGAGAGATCCCGATTTGCGATAACCAGAGTTATCGTTCTTGAAGCTAGTTATCTTTTCCTAACAGAGGGTATGTACACTTCCGATTACATAACTGTAAATGTCACAAAACGTTTAAAAAATTGAAAAAACTATGTATTCTTATTCAAATAAAATCCGATTTATTTGAATTATTTTATTTAGCTTTTTATATCGCCCGATATCGGTGGATTCTATGAGATCTGTATTTTTATTTCATATCCTGAATGACCGTAATAATTAATAAATTCAGTGTTTTATATTCAAAGATGTAGCATTTTCTCGAAAATTGGCTTTGCTGTTAAAATTACGGACGTTAATAGCGATGTATTCAAAATTCATTCCGATTTTCGCAGTGGAATCATTTGTTTTATTTTCTTTTACAGAGGATTATCTTAATCTTGAAATGTTCAAGATATTTTGTCTACTCGGAGTCTATTTAAAAGATGTCTATTTTTGCATGATATTTAGTTTTGTTTTCTTTTTCTCAAGAGATCAATGCAGATTCCCATAAAAATTCCCACAGGTTCCATTCAAGAAATTGAATATTTTACCTTTAGTTATATACATGGTTCATGACTATTCATTCTTTGGCTCCACTGCGGATTTTGTAATATGAAAGGAACATTTAGGATTTTTACCGGATTTGGCCATATCCAAACGTCAGAGACGTCGGCAAACCTCGGGTGAGTCCGCTTCGCTTCCTCAATACCTCGGCTGTAATACGGTATTTGATATGCGTCTACGCGTCACATTTCTTCGCCGGAAGACCGTATCACTTCAATCAAACATTGCGCACCGCGAATAAGTTCTAAAATGGCGACAATAGATGAGTGTATAAAGTTTGCTTTGATAAAATATTGGTCTTTGATGAAGGTACGGAATCAACCGACATTGCGACGAATGAAAGTATATTATTATTGGACGAATATTCGAAAGTGAAATTATTTTAATACCTCCTTCATTGAAGATTTCCGAAAGTAGTTCCAATGGGAACTATCGTAATACGGACGAGGTTTGATGAAGGTACGGAATCAGCCGAAGTTGCGACGAGTGCGTAGAGTTAGACAACCGGCATCCGCTCCTTCCAAAAGCTGGATGGGGAAAATGAAGATTTGACTGTGATCTTAAGAGAAAAAAATGGAAACTTTTGCAGATACAAGTGCTTTCAATGCTGGTGTAAAGGAGAAAAACACGAAAACAAACAAAATTACAATTGTTAAAAATCAAAAACTCGCAACACAAAACTTCCTTTTTAACATGCATATACATTTTCCCTTTGGTAACATATAAAGACTTTTCCATTTATGGAAAATATGCTTAAATATGATTTTATGAAATATAGGCATCATTTGCTTTATTATAGAGTTGCACCAATTTACATCAGGTACACATTATATACCACAAAAAAGAAAACAAAATTTACAAATTTGATCACTGTACCATAGCCGTGATCGTATAGTCACTGCTTCGCGACCTCTGCAGATTTACACTGAAGTGCGAATCCTATCGAAGCAGTTTTTACTTGTTTTGGGGGGTTTTGGGGTATTTTTTTGTGGTTTTGTTTTCGGTTTTTTATTTTTTTAGCAACATAATGTGTTTCGTTATTAATTTCGGTTAAAGTGATAAAAATGGAGGCTATATTTATATTAAGTTTTTTTTTCTTTATATATCATAATAATTGTGAGTGTATACAGTAGATTTATATTGATTTTTCGAAAGCCGCGCAACGAATATTTCCTTACATATGAAATCATAACGCGAATATACATGCAAGCTGTTAATTTCATATTTTTCTTTATCAATATTAACTATTCTGTCGTTTTTTTTTTCGTTTTTTTTTCGAACATCATGTAAGCTGTCATAATCACTAAAAATAAAGCAATTTAGCACATGTCGTTTTAATCGGAAGCAAACCATCAGAGCCTTTTCATATTTTGCTTTGTGCTTGGTATTTATTTTCCTTAAATCTGCAGTTGAGAAATCAAATCGTCTGCTATGTATACTAATTCGCATTTTACCCCATCACTACTCTACATGTATTAGTAATAAAGTTACTTGACTAAATATGGGAGCACAGTAGTCATGATCGTATCGGCGCTGCCTTGTGATGGAATGGATAGTTCTAGAAGATGGTTCCAATCCCATCAGTCCTTTTGTTTGTCTACATTGTTAAGCTTAGCTTCAGAACGGCATTTTGGCTGTGAGATTATGAGACTGTAAATGCATTTATTGCAAAATAACCTATGTGTCGTCAGTACTTAGACGGTATCCGAAATCGTGGGTAGCGGTCGAGAAGTGCATATGTCTAAAAATACATCCTTAATATGACAGATAAGTTTCAATGGACAAGAAGTGCGATCTCCAAATACACCATTGTTTTTTAAACGATAGACCGATTGCTTGTTCTTGGTATATTAAAAACAGAAAAAAGCCGCGTTCGTGATCGTTTTATTTCCTATTCAAAATATTCCAGACGAGGGACATTATTCATTCAGAAAAAAGTGGGATCTGCTCTGACGGAAACCGAAAATTGGGATTTGCTTGTTGACTGTACAAGTCGAGATGGTCGGCAAATGTTAGATGCAGGTGTTCACCTATCTGATAAGCGCGCATTGATAACGAAGACGCACATACCGTTTCAAACACAGTACAAAATATTCTACCGAATCCGCTTCTGCTTTTACAATGGTGACGAAACAACAGATTCTATTATTTCTAAAATGCTTTCAAATTTATCTTGCCTTGTCTTCGACCGCTCGAGTGTAATGAAAAAAATCAAATACGCTTTTTAATGAAAGGAGAGAAAACATTTTTTAAAGAAAATATTCCCGCTTTCAGTGTACAAAGAAAATCGCGCAGTATTTCCGTTTTGCAGAAAAATCTGGTGACAATCATCCAAAACATTTCAGAAAGTTAATTATGTAACATGTTCATTGGTATTATGAAAATACAGATTTGGAGTTATTTGTACAAAAATGTTACAAATCCAGAGAAAAATATGTAAATAAGTAAATAACTTTTTTCTATAGAAGTTTAAAAAAAGGGAATGTCGTGTATATAATTTTCTTTATAAAAGTTAAAGCCTCTATTGAACTGTCTATAGCAGCTCATTTTTTCATTGTCATCTGACCGGCTTTTTAAAAGATATGTCTCTACATCTTTGTCGGAGCGCAAGCTCATTCTTGTTACCACTGATTTGTTCATTACATTTCCGTAAAAACTGTACAAGTTCAGATTTTTTTTAAAGGTATGAAGTCTTCAGGTGTTGCCTTGGAATCTAAGTCAATTAATTTCATATTTTTTCGCGCTTATTATTTATTCAATCAATATATTAAAAACCGGCCAGGAAAACTTTTGCAACCGGAAATGCTATATACCCACTGCCAAGGACGATAATTCAAATTACGAACGACAGCTCCATTTTACGCAAAGAGAGATCCCGATTTGCGATAACCAGAGTTATCGTTCTTGAAGCTAGTTATCTTTTCCTAACAGAGGGTATGTACACTTCCGATTACATAACTGTAAATGTCACAAAACGTTTAAAAAATTGAAAAAACTATGTATTCTTATTCAAATAAAATCCGATTTATTTGAATTATTTTATTTAGTTTTTTATATCGCCCGATATCGGTGGATTCTATGAGATCTGTATTTTTATTTCATATCCTGAATGACCGTAATAATTAATAAATTCAGTGTTTTATATTCAAAGATGTAGCATTTTCTCGAAAATTGGCTTTGCTGTTAAAATTACGGACGTTAATAGCGATGTATTCAAAATTCATTCCGATTTTCGCAGTGGAATCATTTGTTTTATTTTCTTTTACAGGGGATTATCTTAATCTTGAAATGTTCAAGATATTTTATCTGCTCGGAGTCTATTTAAAAGATGTCTATTTTTGCATGATATTTAGTTTTGTTTTCTTTTTCTCAAGAGATCAATGCAGATTCCCATAAAAATTCCCACAGGTTCCATTCAAGAAATTGAATATTTTACCTTTAGTTATATACATGGTTCATGACTATTCATTCTTTGGCTCCACTGCGGATTTTGTAATATAAAAGGAACATTTAGGATTTTTACCGGATTTGGCCATATCCAAACGTCAGAGACGTCGGCAAACCTCGGGTGAGTCCGCTTCGCTTCCTCAATACCTCGGCTGTAATACGGTATTTGATATGCGTCTACGCGTCACATTTCTTCGCCGGAAGACCGTATCACTTCAATCAAACATTGCGCACCGCGAATAAGTTCTAAAATGGCGACAATAGATGAGTGTATAAAGTTTGCTTTGATAAAATATTGGTCTTTGATGAAGGTACGGAATCAACCGACATTGCGACGAATGAAAGTATATTATTATTGGACGAATATTCGAAAGTGAAATTATTTTAATACCTCCTTCATTGAAGATTTCCGAAAGTAGTTCCAATGGGAACTATCGTAATACGGACGAGGTTTGATGAAGGTACGGAATCAGCCGAAGTTGCGACGAGTGCGTAGAGTTAGACAACCGGCATCCGCTCCTTCCAAAAGCTGGATGGGGAAAATGAAGATTTGACTGTGATCTTAAGAGAAAAAAATGGAAACTTTTGCAGATACAAGTGCTTTCAATGCTGGTGTAAAGGAGAAAAACACGAAAACAAACAAAATTACAATTGTTAAAAATCAAAAACTCGCAACACAAAACTTCCTTTTTAACATGCATATACATTTTCCCTTTGGTAACATATAAAGACTTTTCCATTCATGGAAAATATGCTTAAATATGATTTTATGAAATATAGGCATCATTTGCTTTATTATAGAGTTGCACCAATTTACATCAGGTACACATTATATACCACAAAAAAGAAAACAAAATTTACAAATTTGATCACTGTACCATAGCCGTGATCGTATAGTCACTGCTTCGCGACCTCTGCAGATTTACACTGATAGTGCGAATCCTATCGAAGCAGTTTTTACTTGTTTTGGGGGGTTTTGGGGTATTTTTTTGTGGTTTTGTTTTCGGTTTTTTATTTTTTTAGCAACATAATGTGTTTCGTTATTAATTTCGGTTAAAGTGATAAAAATGGAGGCTATATTTATATTAAGTTTTTTTTTTCTTTAAATATCATAATAATTGTGAGTGTATACAGTAGATTTATATTGATTTTTCGAAAGCCGCACAACGAATATTTCCTTACATATGAAATCATAACGCGAATATACATGCAAGCTGTTAATTTCATATTTTTCTTTATCAATATTAACTATTCTGTCGTTTTTTTTTTCGTTTTTTTTTCCAACATCATGTAAGCTGTCATAATCACTAAAAATAAAGCAATTTAGCACATGTCGTTTTAATCGGAAGCAAACCATCAGAGCCTTTTCATATTTTGCTTTGTGCTTGGTATTTATTTTCCTTAAATCTACAGTTGAGAAATCAAATCGTCTGCTATGTATACTAATTCGCATTTTACCTCATCACTACTCTACATGTATTAGTAATAAAGGTACTTGACTAAATGCGGGAGCACAGTAGTCATGATCGTATCGGCGCTGCCTTGTGATGGAATGGATAGTTCTAGAAGATGGTTCCAATCCCATCAGTCCTTTTGTTTGTCTACATTGTTAAGCTTAGCTTCAGAACGGCATTTGGCTGTAAGATTATGAGACTGTAAATGCATTTATTGCAAAATAACCTATGTGTCGTCAGTACTTAGACGGTATCCGAAATCATGGGTAGCGATCGAGAAGTGCATATGTCTAAAAATACATCCTTAATATGACAGATAAGTTTCAATGGACAAGAAGTGCGATCTCCAAATACACCATTGTTTTTTAAACGATAGACCGATTGCTTGTTCTTGGTATATTAAAAACAGAAAAAAGTCGCGTTCGTGATCGTTTTATTTCCTATTCAAAATATTCCAGACGAGGGACATTATTCATTCAGAAAAAAGTGGGATCTGCTCTGACGGAAACCGAAAATTGGGATTTGCTTGTTGACTGTACAAGTCGAGATGGTCGGCAAATGTTAGATGCAGGTGTTCACCTATCTGATAAGCGCACATTGCTAATGAAGACGCACATACCGTTTCAAACACAGTATAAAATATTCTACCGAATCCGCTTCTGCTTTTACAATGGTGAAGAAACAACAGATTCTATTATTTCTAAAATGCTTTCAAATTTATCTTGCCTTGTCTTCGACCGCTCGAGTGTAATGAAAAAAATCAAATACGCTTTTTAATGAAAGGAGAGAAAACATTTTTAAAAGAAAATATTCCCGCTTTCAGTGTACAAAGAAAATCGCGCAGTATTTCCGTTTTGCAGAAAAATCTGGTGACAATCATCCAAAACATTTCAGAAAGTTAATTATGTAATATGTTCATTGGTATTATGAAAATACAGATTTAGAGTTATTTGTACAAAAATGTTACAAATCCAGAGAAAAATATGTAAATAAGTAAATAACTTTTTTCTATAGAAGTTTAAAAAAAGGGAATGTCGTGTATATAATTTTCTTTATAAAAGTTAAAGCCTCTATTGAACTGTCTATAGCAGCTCATTTTTTCATTGTCATCTGACCGGCTTTTTAAAAGATGCGTCTCTACATCTTTGTCGCAGCGCAAGCTCATTCTTGTTACCACTGATTTGTTCATTACATTTCCGTAAAAACTGTACAAGTTCAGTCTTTTTTTTAATGTTAGGAAGTCTTCAAGTGTTGCCTTGGAATCTACGTCAATTAATTTCATATTTTTTCGCACTTAATATTTATTCAATCAATTTATTAAAAACAGCCAGGAAAACTTTTGCAACCGGAAATGCTATATACCCACTGCCAAGGACAATCATTCAAATTACGAACGATAACTCCATTTTCCGCAAAGAGGGAATAAAACAAAGGTTTAAATTTATTAACTGGCCATTAAATTTTCAAAGACTTAATGAACTGAATAGATGTAAATAAATATTCACAAGAATGTAAGTTAAGGTTGGCTGCTTTAATATATTTTTTCAAAACATTAACCGGACATAGTTTATTTCCTTTTTTTGCTATGACAACCTTGTTCCCCCTACGATAAATGTCAGTTTTACTTTTTGAAATGGTAATTTCAACATGAGTATCAGAAAATGAAATATCATTCATAGTTTGACAGTTCATTTTATCTAAAAAATCCAGAAAATCCCAGAATGCAAATAGTACAAACTCAATCCTGATAAATCGAAATAATTTGATCCGAAATGATCAACAATTGTATGTAACATTTCAACGGTTATTCAATATTGGCTGTTTCTTGTTGATTGGTTTAGAAAGAATACATTTACTTCCTTCATAGCACATTTTTACTAATTTATCCTCACACGGATTACACTTCAATGACACATCATGAAATCTTTTAATACTATAAAATGCCGAATCCAAAACCGATGTAGAAACGCACTGTACAACTAAAGAACTCAAATATAAACACATAACACTAGGTTTGGCCGGTGTTACATGAAAAATGAGTATATACTAGTTTTCCCCCCGGAAAGATCAGTATATACTCATCCCCCCCCCCCCCCCCGGAAAGATCAGTATATACTCATCTTTCCCCCCTGATTTTTAGGGGGGAAATCTGAGTTTATTCTGAAGCTTCCCCCTCATACTCAATTCTCTCCTTTGCACTGATAGACTATGCAACCAAATAAAATTTTGGTTTAGGGGGCGACCATTTGATTTTGAGGGGGAGGGGGGGGGGGGGGGGGCTTGGAAGATTTTTAAAATAAATATTTTGACCTGGAGTATGTTGATAATCAATATTTTGATCTCGAAGATGGAGAAAAAAAAATTTTATCCCTCAGATTTACTCCAATCCAGGATCGAAAATACCACAAAAATGAAAATAAATAATTTGATTTGGCCTATGTAAAAAATATATAATTTAATCCTGAAAATAAAATAAATATTTCGATTAAAAAAAATCTTCCAAGGCCCCCCCTCCCCCTCCCCCTCTCTAAATCAAATGGTCGTCCCCTTATATAAAAATACGTGTAATAAGTTTTGGGTATTTAGAACTCAGCTTAATTGTCCGTTTTTCTGTCTGTTTGTATTGCTGTCTATAACTACTCATTTAACTGCACAATAGTTTGGTGAAACTTTACGTTCACCCTCCATGACTCATCCCCAAACTTTTTTTAGTTCCAAATGTGTATATTTTGAGATTTTAAATGTTAACAAGCATTATATTGGGATGGAGCCAAACTGAGGCTTTTGAGGGATCCACTGCGTCCATTTGGATCGATTTTCATTTGATAGAATGGGCTCATTAAAAAGGTTCCGACACCAGACGAAATGGTCTATTTTCAGTCAATCAAGGGCCGTAACTCAAGAATAAGAAATCTGATCAACCCAAATTCTAACTTGATCTGTCTTTAATGGTCATTCGTAAATATTTGTGGTAAGTTTGAAAAAAACCTGAATCCGTTATCAAGTTGTTATCTGAAAACCTAAATAGGACTGACGGACGGACTAGTTAACGGACGAGTCAAAAGCATTATACCCCTTACAACTTCGTGATTGAGAGTGTATCATCAAAGTTAACCATTACAATCATTAAACAGAGAGTAGTCGTGTCTTTCATAAAGGGTACGAGCACTCCTACAGGACTGATAATACCGGTAATTAACAATGACCTATTTTAAACTGTTATCCAGGCGCGGATCCAGAATTTTTTCAAAGGGGGGTTCCAGGGGGGTTCTAAGACTAGAGGCTCCCAGGAGCCTGAATTGCTCACCTGGAAAACCTGAGCCACTACAATACATGTGTAATGTTTTTGTAGTTACAAATAGATAATGTCATGCCTATGAGCAATAGTTTTTTCTTTATCTATTATAGTTTTCGAGATAATGGCCAAGAACAGCAAAGTTGGACATTTCAGGGGCAATAACTCCTATAAGGGTTCGCCGTACAACTTCATCCAAATAAAGACTTTTGACGAGCTTGATTTGCGTATCATTTCAACAAGCAAAAGTTTCAGTGGTTCACAAGAAGAATATCAAAATGTAAAAAGTTAACGGACGGACGACGGACGGACGGACGGACGGACGGACGGACGGACGACGAACGCAATGTGATGGCAAAAGCTCACCCTGACCTGTCTAATTTTTGCCGATTTTCACGTGATTTTTCAAAAAATTCGTCGACAGCGAAGGTCAAAATTGCTTTGAAAACCTATGAATTACATTTTCGTCATCTCCTTGAGAACCACTGAACATAATTAACCAATTTAACTTTGAGGGTGTTCACTATGAGGTATTACACAAGTGTTGTTACTTTGGTGCAGATCGATAGGAGACTTTGAACATTCTGATTGATCGATTTTCAAGAACCACTGAAGGCATTGTCGCGGGAAATTTATTAAAGTAGTCGTCCTCCTCACTACCTTTCTCACCCTTCCTCTCAATTCTCCTCCTCACTGCCTCTCTCCCTCCTTCCTCGCCCTCATTCCTCTCCATCCTCCTCCTCACTACATCTCCATCCTCCTCCATACCTCTCTCCCTCCTTCCCATCCTCCTCCTCACTACCTCTCGTTCTCCTTCCTCTTCTCTACTTCTCTCCCTCCCTGCTCTCCTCCTCATCACTACCTCTCTCCCTCCTCTTCCTCACTGCCTCTCTCCCTCCTTCCTCTCAATCCTCCTCCTCACTACTTCTCCTCCCTAATTCCTCTCCATCCACTTCCTCACTGCCTCTCTACCTCCTTCCTCTCAATCCTCCTCACTACTTCTCATCCCTTATTCCTCTCCATCCCCTTCCTCACTACCTCTCTCCCTCCTTCCTCTCCATCCTCCTCCTCACTACCTCTCTCTCTCCTTCTTCTCCATCCTTCTCCTCACTAGCTCTCCCTCTTTCCTCTCAATCATCCTCACTACCACTCCTTCCTTCCTCTCAATCCTCCTCCTCTACTACTTCTCTCCCTGCTTCCTCTCCCTCATTCCTATCCATCCTCCTCACTACCTCTCTCCCTCCTTCCTCTCAGTCATTCTCCTCATTACCTCTCTCCCTCCTTCCTTTCAATCTTCCTCACCACCTCTCCATCCTTCATTCCTCTCAATCCGCCACCTCATTACCTCTCTTCTCTTTCCTGTAATATTATCATACACTTCATTACCTCTGTCTTTCTCCCGTCTCCATCCTCCTTATTAACTCTTCCGCACTGCCTCTTTCCCTCCTTCTTCTCCATCCTCTTTCTAATTACCTTCTCCGTATACTTTTCTCCTCCGTCCTCATCCTCATCCTCCTTATTACCTCCTCCTCACTACTTCTCTCCTCCTCGTTTACCTTTGTCACTTCGTCCTTTCTATCCTCTTCCTTCAAATCTCCTCTTCACTTCTTGCTTCACTACTTCCTCATCATTATCCTCCTCACTATCTCCATCCTTTTCCATATTGACTCCCTCCCTAATTCCCCCCCGTCATCCTCCTTAATTTATACCTCTATCTATCCTTCCTGTCAATCATTTTTTTACCATTCTCCCTCCGTCCCCTCTATCCTTCTCTTTATATTCCTTCCTTCCTGCCCTCTTCCTCATACCTGTCAGTTGTGCCTTCCAGCACTTAGCAAACTTGAGTTTTTCTCACTTGCACTAAGGAAGATCGCTTTATCACTCAAAAGTGTTTTTCCCATCCTTTCCTCCTACCTCCTTATCCGTTCTCACTCCATGTTCATGCTTGCCTTAGTTATTACTATCATCATTGTTGATATCCTCTTTCGTCCACATTTAACAATTATGTCTTCCACCATATACATGTATAGAAGTGTACACAAGAAAAACCCTATTAAAATAGGAGAGGGGGAAAAAACTAGTATGGGGAAAAATGAGTATGTATTAACACATACTTGGTTTTCCGGGGGGAAATTCAGTATATACGCATTTTTACGGGGGGAAAACTGTATGGGGAAAAATTAGTATGTAGCACCGGCATATAATTTAGAGAATCATCGGAACATCATTTACGAAATCTGCAGAAATAGTTGTCGTACTTTTTGTTGGTATTATCCGCTATGCTTGAGTGTACCAGATTAGGAATACTTCTAGCAAGCGATCCAAGTTTATTATGATCATAAATATGTTGAAGATCATGCCATGTTCCAGTGTTGTAAAGATTCTGAAATGAAAATTATTTGCAATAAATAAATGAGTTATAACCCATATTTTTTAAGATTATATATATATATACATATCTAGTTCATTCACCAAAATGACTCTAGCTTAACGACTACTCACCAAAGTGGTCACTTTTTTCTCTGGCCCACTCACCAAATGAAACCATGATATCACTCACCAAAGTGGTTACTTTTTCCTCTGACCCATTCACCGAATGAAACAATGATATCACTCACCAAAGTGGTTACTTTTTTCTCTGTACCTGGCCCATTCATCGAATGAAACCATGATATCACTCACCAAAGTGGTTAATTTTTTCTCTGACCCATTCACCGAATGAAACCATGATATCACTCACCAAAGTGGTTACTTTTTTCTCTGTACCTGGCCCATTCATCGAATGAAACCATGATATCACTCACCAAAGTGGTTATTTTTTTCTCTGGCCCATTCACCGAATGAAACCATGATATCACTCACCAAAGTGATTACTTTTTTCTCTGACCAATTCACCGAATGAAACCATGATATCACTCACCAAAGTGGTTACTTTTTTCTCTGTACCTGGCCCATTCACCGAATGAAACCATGATATCACTCACCAAAGTGGTTACTTTTTCTCTGTACCTGGCCCATTCACCGAATGAAACCATGATATCACTCACCAAAGTGATTATTTTTTTATCTGTACCTGGCCCATTCACCGAATGAAACCATGATATCACTCACCAAAGTGGTTACTTTTTTCTCTGTACCTGGCCCATTCACCGAATGAAACCATGATATCACTCACCAAAGTGGTTACTTTTTTCTCTGTACCTGGCCCATTCACCGAATGAAACCATGATATCACTCACCAAAATGGTTACTTTTTTCTCTGTACCTGGCCCATTGACGGAATGAAACCATGATACCACTCACCAAAGTGGTTACTTTTTTCTCTGTACCTGGCCCATTCACCGAATGAAACCATGATATCACTCACCAAAGTGGTTACTTTTTTCTCTGTACCTGGCCCATTCACCGAATGAAACCATGATATCACTCACCAAATTGGTTACTTTTTTCTCTGACCCATTCACTGAATGAAACCATGATATCACTCACCAATGTGGTTACTTTTTTCTCTGTACCTGGCCCATTCACCGAATGAAACCATGATATCACTCACCAAAGTGGTTATTTTTTTCTCTGTCCCATTCACCGAATGAAACCATGATATCACTCACCAAAATGGTTACTTTTTTCTCTGTACCTGGCCCATTCACCGAATGAAACCATGATATCACTCACCAAATTGGTTACTTTTTTCTCTGACCCATTCACTGAATGAAACCATGATATCACTCACCAATGTGGTTACTTTTTTCTCTGTACCTGGCCCATTCACCGAATGAAACCATGATATCACTCACCAAAGTGGTTATTTTTTTCTCTGGCCCATTCACCGAATGAAACCATGATATCACTCACCAAAATGGTTACTTTTTTCTCTGTACCTGGCCCATTGACCGAATGAAACCATGATACCACTCACCAAAGTGGTTACTTTTTTCTCTGTACCTGGCCCATTCACCGAATGAAACCATGATATCACTCACCAAAGTGGTTACTTTTTTCTCTGTACCTGGCCCATTCACCGAATGAAACCATGATATCACTCACCAAATTGGTTACTTTTTTCTCTGACCCATTCACTGAATGAAACCATGATATCACTCATCAATGTGGTTACTTTTTTCTCTGTACCTGGCCCATTCACCGAATGAAACCATGATATCACTCACCAAAGTGGTTACTTTTTTCTCTGTACCTGGCACCATTCACCGAATGAAACCATGATATCACTCACCAAATTGGTTACTTTTTTCTCTGACCCATTCACTGAATGAAACCATGATATCACTCACCAATGTGGTTACTTTTTTCTCTGTACCTGGCCCATTCACCGAATGAAACCATGATATCACTCACCAAAGTGGTTATTTTTTTCTCTGGCCCATTCACCGAATGAAACCATGATATCACTCACCAAAGTGGTTACTTTTTTCTCTGTACCTGGCCCATTCACCGAATGAAACCATGATATCACTCACCAAAGTGGTTACTTTTTCTCTGTACCTGGCCCATTCACCGAATGAAACCATGATATCACTCACCAAAGCGGTTACTTTTTTCTCTGTACCTGGCCCATTCACTGAATGAAACCATGACATCACTCACCAAAGTGGTTACTTTTTTCTCTGTACCTGGCCCATTCATCGAATGAAACCATGATATCACTCACCAAAGTGATTATTTTTTTATCTGTACCTGGCCAATTCACCGAATGAAACCATTATATCACTCACCAAAGTATTTCTCTGTACCTGGCCCATTCACCGAATGAAACCATGATATCACTCACCAAAGTGGTTACTTTTTTCTCTGTACCTGGCCCATTCACCGAATGAAACCATGATATCACTCACCAAAATGGTTACTTTTTTCTCTGTAACTGGCCCATTCACCGAATGAAACCATGATATCACTCACCAAAGTGATTATTTTTTTATCTGTACCTGGCCCATTCACCGTAAGAAACCATGATATCACTCACCAAAGTGATTACTTTTTTCTCTGTACCTGGCCCATTCACCGAATGAAACCATGATATCACTCACCAAAATGGTTACTTTTTTCTCTATACCTGGCCCATTCACCGAATGAAACCATGATATCATTCACCAAAGTGATTATTTTTTTATCTGTACCTGGCCCATTCACCGAAAGAAACCATGATATCACTCACCAAAGTGGTTACTTTTCCTCTGTACCTGGCCCATTCATCGAATGAAACCATGATATCACTCACCAAAGTGGTTACTTTTTTCTCTGTACCTGGCCCATTCACTGAATGAAACCATGATATCACTCACCAAAGTGGTTACTTTTTTCTCTGTACCTGGCCTACTCACCGAATGAAACCATGACATCACTCACCAAAGTGGTTACTTTTTTCTCTGTACCTGGCCCATTCATCGAATGAAACCATGATATCACTCACCAAAGTGATTATTTTTTTATCTGTACCTGGCCAATTCACCGAATGAAACAATTATATCACTCACCAAAGTGGTTACTTTTTTCTCTGTACCTGGCCCATTCACCGAATGAAACCATGATATCACTCACCAAAGTGGTTACTTTTTTTTCTGTACCTGGCCCATTCACCGAATGAAACCATGATATCACTCACCAAAGTGGTTACTTTTTTATCTGTACCTGGCCCATTCATCGAATGAAACCATGATATCACTCACCAAAGTGGTTATTTTTTTATCTGTACCTGGCCAATTCACCGAATGAAACCATGATATCACTCACCAAAGTGGTTACTTTTTTCTCTGTACCTGGCCCATTCACCGAATGAAACCATGATATCACTCACCAAAATGGTTACTTTTTTCTCTGTATCTGGCCCATTCACCGAATGAAACCATGATATCACTCACCAAAGTGATTATTTTTTTATCTGTACCTGGCCCATTCACCGGAAGAAACCATGATATCACTCACCAAAGTATTTCTCTGTACCTGGCCAATTCACCGAATGAAACCATGATATCACTCACCAAAATGGTTACTTTTTTCTCTATACCTGGCCCATTCACCAAATGAAACCATGATATCACTCACCAAAGTGATAATTTTTTTTATCTGTACCTGGCCCATTCACCGAAAGAAACCATGATATCACTCACCAAAGTGGTTACTTTTTTCTCTGTACCTGGCCCATTCACCGAATGAAACCATGATATCACTCACCAAAGTGGTTACTTTTTTCTCTGACCCATTCACCGAATGAAACCATGATATCACTCACCAAAATGGTTACTTTTTTCTCTGTAACTGGCCCATTCACCGAATGAAACCATGATATCACTCACCAAAGTGATTATTTTTTTATCTGTACCTGGCCCATTCACCGAAAGAAACCATGATATCACTCACCAAAGTGGTTACTTTTTTCTCTGTACCTGGCCCATTCACCGAATGAAACCATGATATCACTCACCAAAATGGTTACTTTTTTCTCTATACCTGGCCCATTCACAGAATGAAATCATGATATCACTCACCAAAGTGATTATTTTTTTATCTGTACCTGGCCCATTCACCGAATGAAACCATGATATCACTCACCAAAGTGGTTACTTTTTTCTCTGTACCTGGCCCATTCACCGAATGAAACCATGATACCACTCACCAAAGTGGTTACTTTTTTCCCTTTCCTGCCCATTCACCGAATGAAACCATGATATCACTCACCAAAGTGGTTACTTTTTTCTCTGTACCTGGCCCATTCACTGAATGAAACCATGATACCACTCACCAAAGTGGTTACTTTTTTCTCTGTACCTGGCCCATTCACCGAATGAAGCCATGATATCACTCACCAAGGTGTTACTTTTTTCTCTGTACCTGGCCCATTCACCGAAAGAAACCATGATATCACTCACCAAAGTGGTTACTTTTTTCTCTGTACCTGGCCCATTCACCGAATGAAACCATGATATCACTCACCAAAATGGTTACTTTTTTCTCTATACCTGGCCCATTCACCGAATGAAACCATGATATCACTCACCAAAGTGATTATTTTTTTATCTGTACCTGGCCCATTCACCGAAAGAAACCATGATATCACTCACCAAAGTGGTTACTTTTTTCTCTGACCCATTCACCGAATGAAACCATGATATCACTCACCAAAGTGGTTACTTTTTTCTCTGTACCTGGCCCATTCACTGAATGAAACCATGATACCACTCACCAAAGTGGTTACTTTTTTCCCTTTCCCTGCCCATTCACCGAATGAAACCATGATATCACTCACCAAAGTGGTTACTTTTTTCTCTGTGCCTGGCCCATTCACTGAATGAAACCATGATACCACTCACCAAAGTGGTTACTTTTTTCTCTGTACCTGGCCCATTCACCGAATGAAACCATGATATCACTCACCAAGGTGTTACTTTTTTCTCTGTACCTGGCCCATTCACCGAATGAAACCATGATATCACTCACCAAAGTGGTTACTTTTTTCTCTGTACCTGGTCCATTCACCGAATAAAACCATGATATCACTCACCAAAGTGGTTACTTTTTTCTCTGTACCTGGCCCATTCACCGAATGAAACCATGATATCACTCACCAAAGTGGTTCCTTTTTCCTCTGACCCATTCACCGAATGAAACCATGATATCACTCACCAAAGTGGTTACTTTTTTGTCTGTACCTGGCCCATTCACCGAATGAAACCATGATATCACTCACCAAATTGGTTACTTTTTTCTCTGACCCATTCACCGAATGAAACCATGATATCACTCACCAAAGTGGTTACTTTTTTCTCTGTACCTGGCCCATTCACCGAATGAAACCATGATATCACTCACCAAAGTGATTATTTTTTTATCTGTACCTGGCCCATTCACCGTAAGAAACCATGATATCACTCACCAAAGTGATTACTTTTTTCTCTGTACCTGGCCCATTCACCGAATGAAACCATGATATCACTCACCAAAATGGTTACTTTTTTCTCTATACCTGGCCCATTCACCGAATGAAACCATGATATCATTCACCAAAGTGATTATTTTTTTATCTGTACCTGGCTCATTCACCGAAAGAAACCATGATATCACTCACCAAAGTGGTTACTTTTTCTCTGTACCTGGCCCATTCATCGAATGAAACCATGATATCACTCACCAAAGAGGTTACTTTTTTCTCTGTACCTGGCCCATTCACTGAATGAAACCATGATATCACTCACCAAAGTGGTTACTTTTTTCTCTGTACCTGGCCTACTCACCGAATGAAACCATGACATCACTCACCAAAGTGGTTACTTTTTTCTCTGTACCTGGCCCATTCATCGAATGAAACCATGATATCACTCACCAAAGTGATTATTTTTTTATCTGTACCTGGCCAATTCACCGAATGAAACAATTATATCACTCACCAAAGTGGTGACTTTTTTCTCTGTACCTGGCCCATTCACCGAATGAAACCATGATATCACTCACCAAAGTGGTTACTTTTTTCTCTGTACCTGGCCCATTCACCGAATGAAACCATGACATCACTCACCAAAGTGGTTACTTTTTTATCTGTACCTGGCCCATTCATCGAATGAAACCATGATATCACTCACCAAAGTGATTATTTTTTTATCTGTACCTGGCCAATTCACCGAATGAAACCATGATATCACTCACCAAAGTGGTTACTTTTTTCTCTGTACCTGGCCCATTCACCGAATGAAACCATGATACCACTCACCAAAGTGGTTACTTTTTTCCCTTTCCCTGCCCATTCACCGAATGAAACCATGATATCACTCACCAAAGTGGTTACTTTTTTCTCTGTACCTGGCCTTAATCACGAATGAACTGTATCACTCAAATGGAAACATGATACCACTCACCAAAGTGATTACTTTTTTCTCTGTACCTGGTCCATTTCACCGAATGAAACCATTATATCACTCACCAAAGTGGTTACTTTTTTCTCTGTACCTGGCCCATTCACCGAATGAAACCATGATATCACTCAACAAAGTGGTTACTTTTTCCACTGACCCATTCACCGAATGAAACCATGATCTCACTCACCAAAGTGGTTACTTTTTTCTCTGTACCTGGCCCATTCACCGAATGAAACCATGATATCACTCACCAAATTGGTTACTTTTTTCTCTGACCCATTCACCGAATGAAACCATGATATCACTCACCAAAGTGATTATTTTTTTCTCTGTACCTGGCCCATTCACCGAATGAAACCATGATATCACTCACCAAAGTGATTATTTTTTTATCTGTACCTGGCCCATTCACCGTAAGAAACCATGATATCACTCACCAAAGTGATTACTTTTTTCTCTGTACCTGGCCCATTCACCGAATGAAACCATGATATCACTCACCAAAATGGTTACTTTTTTCTCTATGAAACCATGATATCACTCACCAAAGTGATTACTTTTTTCTCTGTACCTGGCCCATTCACCGAATGAAACCATGATATCACTCACCAAAATGGTTACTTTTTTCTCTATACCTGGCCCATTCACCGAATGAAACCATGATATCATTCACCAAAGTGATTATTTTTTTATCTGTACCTGGCCCATTCACCGAAAGAAACCATGATATCACTCACCAAAGTGGTTACTTTTTCTCTGTACCTGGCCCATTCATCGAATGAAACCATGATATCACTCACCAAAGCGGTTACTTTTTTCTCTGTACCTGGCCCATTCACCAAATGAAACCATGATATCACTCACCAAAGTGGTTACTTTTTTCTCTGTACCTGGCCTACTCACCGAATGAAACCATGACATCACTCACCAAAGTGGTTACTTTTTTCTCTGTATCTGGCCCATTCATCGAATGAAACCATGATATCACTCACCAAAGTGATTATTTTTTTATCTGTACCTGGCCCATTCATCGAATGAAACCATGACATCACTCACCAAAGTGGTTACTTTTTTCTCTGTACCTGGCCCATTCACCAAATGAAACCATGATATCACTCACCAAAGTGGTTACTTTTTTCTCTGTACCTGGCCAATTCACCGAATGAAACAATTATATCACTCACCAAAGTGGTTACTTTTTTCTCTGTACCTGGCCCATTCACCGAATGAAACCATGATATCACTCACCAAAGTGGTTACTTTTTTCTCTGTACCTGGCCCATTCATCGAATGAAACCATGACATCACTCACCAAAGTGGTTACTTTTTTATCTGTACCTGGCCCATTCATCGAATGAAACCATGATATCACTCACCAAAGTGATTATTTTTTTATCTGTACCTGGCCAATTCACCGAATGAAACCATGATATCACTCACCAAAGTGGTTACTTTTTTCTCTGTACCTGGCCCATTCACCGAATGAAACCATGATATCACTCACCAAAGTGATTATTTTTTTATCTGTACCTGGCCCATTCACCGGAAGAAACCATGATATCACTCACCAAAGTATTTCTCTGTACCTGGCCCATTCACCGAATGAAACCATGATATCACTCACCAAAATGGTTACTTTTTTCTCTATACCTGGCCCATTCACCAAATGAAACCATGATATCACTCACCAAAGTGATTATTTTTTTATCTGTACCTGGCCCATTCACCGAAAGAAACCATGATATCACTCACCAAAGTGGTTACTTTTTTCTCTGTACCTGGCCCATTCACCGAATGAAACCATGATATCACTCACCAAAGTGGTTACTTTTTTCTCTGACCCATTCACCGAATGAAACAATGATATCACTCACCAAAATGGTTACTTTTTTCTCTATACCTGGCCCATTCACCGAATGAAACCATGATACCACTCACCAAAGTGGTTACTTTTTTCCCTTTCCTTGCCCATTCACAGAATGAAACCATGATATCACTCACCAAAGTGGTTACTTTTTTCTCTGTACCTGGCCCATTCATCGAATGAAACCATGATATCACTCACCAAAGTGATTATTTTTTTATCTGTACCTGGCCAATTCACCGAATGAAACCATTATATCACTCACCAAAGTATTTCTCTGTACCTGGCCCATTCACCGAATGAAACCATGATATCACTCACCAAAGTGGTTACTTTTTTCTCTGTACCTGGCCCATTCACCGAATGAAACCATGATATCACTCACCAAAATGGTTACTTTTTTCTCTGTAACTGGCCCATTCACCGAATGAAACCATGATATCACTCACCAAAGTGATTATTTTTTTATCTGTACCTGGCCCATTCACCGTAAGAAACCATGATATCACTCACCAAAGTGAATACTTTTTTCTCTGTACCTGGCCCATTCACCGAATGAAACCATGATATCACTCACCAAAATGGTTACTTTTTTCTCTATACCTGGCCCATTCACCGAATGAAACCATGATATCATTCACCAAAGTGATTATTTTTTTATCTGTACCTGGCCCATTCACCGAAAGAAACCATGATATCACTCACCAAAGTGGTTACTTTTTCTCTGTACCTGGCCCATTCATCGAATGAAACCATGATATCACTCACCAAAGTGGTTACTTTTTTCTCTGTACCTGGCCCATTCACTGAATGAAACCATGATATCACTCACCAAAGTGGTTACTTTTTTCTCTGTACCTGGCCCATTCATCGAATGAAACCATGATATCACTCACCAAAGTGATTATTTTTTTATCTGTACCTGGCCAATTCACCGAATGAAACAATTATATCACTCACCAAAGTGGTTACTTTTTTCTCTGTACCTGGCCCATTCACCGAATGAAACCATGATATCACTCACCAAATTGGTTACTTTTTTCTCTGTACCTGGCCCATTCACCGAATGAAACCATGATATCACTCACCAAAATGGTTACTTTTTTCTCTGTATCTGGCCCATTCACCGAATGAAACCATGATATCACTCACCAAAGTGATTATTTTTTTATCTGTACCTGGCCCATTCACCGGAAGAAACCATGATATCACTCACCAAAGTATTTCTCTGTACCTGGCCCATTCACCGAATGAAACCATGATATCACTCACCAAAATGGTTACTTTTTTCTCTATACCTGGCCCATTCACCAAATGAAACCATGATATCACTCACCAAAGTGATTATTTTTTTATCTGTACCTGGCCCATTCACCGAAAGAAACCATGATATCACTCAGCAAAGTGGTTACTTTTTTCTCTGTAGCTGGCCCATTCACCGAATGAAACCATGATATCACTCACCAAAGTGGTTACTTTTTTCTCTGACCCATTCACCAAATGAAACCATGATATCACTCACCAAAGTGGTTACTTTTTTCTCTGTACCTGGCCAATTCACCGAATGAAACAATTATATCACTCACCAAAGTGGTTACTTTTTTCTCTGTACCTGGCCCATTCACCGAATGAAACCATGATATCACTCACCAAAGTGGTTACTTTTTTCTCTGTACCTGGCCCATTCATCGAATGAAACCATGACATCACTCACCAAAGTGGTTACTTTTTTATCTGTACCTGGCCCATTCATCGAATGAAACCATGATATCACTCACCAAAGTGATTATTTTTTTATCTGTACCTGGCCAATTCACCGAATGAAACCATGATATCACTCACCAAAGTGGTTACTTTTTTCTCTGTACCTGGCCCATTCACCGAATGAAACCATGATATCACTCACCAAAGTGATTATTTTTTTATCTGTACCTGGCCCATTCACCGGAAGAAACCATGATATCACTCACCAAAGTATTTCTCTGTACCTGGCCCATTCACCGAATGAAACCATGATATCACTCACCAAAATGGTTACTTTTTTCTCTATACCTGGCCCATTCACCAAATGAAACCATGATATCACTCACCAAAGTGATTATTTTTTTATCTGTACCTGGCCCATTCACCGAAAGAAACCATGATATCACTCACCAAAGTGGTTACTTTTTTCTCTGTACCTGGCCCATTCACCGAATGAAACCATGATATCACTCACCAAAGTGGTTACTTTTTTCTCTGACCCATTCACCGAATGAAACAATGATATCACTCACCAAAATGGTTACTTTTTTCTCTATACCTGGCCCATTCACCGAATGAAACCATGATACCACTCACCAAAGTGGTTACTTTTTTCCCTTTCCTTGCCCATTCACAGAATGAAACCATGATATCACTCACCAAAGTGGTTACTTTTTTCTCTGTACCTGGCCCATTCATCGAATGAAACCATGATATCACTCACCAAAGTGATTATTTTTTTATCTGTACCTGGCCAATTCACCGAATGAAACCATTATATCACTCACCAAAGTATTTCTCTGTACCTGGCCCATTCACCGAATGAAACCATGATATCACTCACCAAAGTGGTTACTTTTTTCTCTGTACCTGGCCCATTCACCGAATGAAACCATGATATCACTCACCAAAATGGTTACTTTTTTCTCTGTAACTGGCCCATTCACCGAATGAAACCATGATATCACTCACCAAAGTGATTATTTTTTTATCTGTACCTGGCCCATTCACCGTAAGAAACCATGATATCACTCACCAAAGTGAATACTTTTTTCTCTGTACCTGGCCCATTCACCGAATGAAACCATGATATCACTCACCAAAATGGTTACTTTTTTCTCTATACCTGGCCCATTCACCGAATGAAACCATGATATCATTCACCAAAGTGATTATTTTTTTATCTGTACCTGGCCCATTCACCGAAAGAAACCATGATATCACTCACCAAAGTGGTTACTTTTTCTCTGTACCTGGCCCATTCATCGAATGAAACCATGATATCACTCACCAAAGTGGTTACTTTTTTCTCTGTACCTGGCCCATTCACTGAATGAAACCATGATATCACTCACCAAAGTGGTTACTTTTTTCTCTGTACCTGGCCCATTCATCGAATGAAACCATGATATCACTCACCAAAGTGATTATTTTTTTATCTGTACCTGGCCAATTCACCGAATGAAACAATTATATCACTCACCAAAGTGGTTACTTTTTTCTCTGTACCTGGCCCATTCACCGAATGAAACCATGATATCACTCACCAAATTGGTTACTTTTTTCTCTGTACCTGGCCCATTCACCGAATGAAACCATGATATCACTCACCAAAATGGTTACTTTTTTCTCTGTATCTGGCCCATTCACCGAATGAAACCATGATATCACTCACCAAAGTGATTATTTTTTTATCTGTACCTGGCCCATTCACCGGAAGAAACCATGATATCACTCACCAAAGTATTTCTCTGTACCTGGCCCATTCACCGAATGAAACCATGATATCACTCACCAAAATGGTTACTTTTTTCTCTATACCTGGCCCATTCACCAAATGAAACCATGATATCACTCACCAAAGTGATTATTTTTTTATCTGTACCTGGCCCATTCACCGAAAGAAACCATGATATCACTCAGCAAAGTGGTTACTTTTTTCTCTGTAGCTGGCCCATTCACCGAATGAAACCATGATATCACTCACCAAAGTGGTTACTTTTTTCTCTGACCCATTCACCGAATGAAACCATGATATCACTCACCAAAATGGTTACTTTTTTCTCTGTAACTGGCCCATTCACCGAATGAAACCATGATATCACTCACCAAAGTGATTATTTTTTTATCTGTACCTGGCCCATTCACCGAAAGAAACCATTATATCACTCACCAAAGTGGTTACTTTTTTCTCTGTACCTGGCCCATTCACCGAATGAAACCATGATATCACTCACCAAAATGGTTACTTTTTTCTCTATTCCTGGCCCATTCACAGAATGAAATCATGATATCACTCACCAAAGTGATTATTTTTTTATCTGTACCTTGCCCATTCACCGAATGAAACCATGATATCACTCACCAAAGTGGTTACTTTTTTCCCTTTCCCTGCCCATTCACCGAATGAAACCATGATATCACTCACCAAGGTGTTACTTTTTTCTCTGTACCTGGCCCATTCACCGAAAGAAACCATGATATCACTCACCAAAGTGGTTACTTTTTTCTCTGTACCTGGCCCATTCACCGAATGAAACCATGATATCACTCACCAAAATGGTTACTTTTTTCTCTATACCTGGCCCATTCACCGAATGAAACCATGATATCACTCACCAAAGTGATTATTTTTTTATCTGTACCTGGCCCATTCACCGAAAGAAACCATGATATCACTCACCAAAGTGGTTACTTTTTTCTCTGACCCATTCACCGAATGAAACCATGATATCACTCACCAAAGTGGTTACTTTTTTCTCTGTACCTGGCCCATTCACCGAATGAAACCATGATACCACTCACCAAAGTGGTTACTTTTTTCCCTTTCCCTGCCCATTCACCGAATGAAACCATGATATCACTCACCAAAGTGGTTACTTTTTTCTCTGTACCTGGCCCATCCACTGAATGAAACCATGATACCACTCACCAAAGTGGTTACTTTTTTCTCTGTACCTGGCCCATTCACCGAATGAAACCATGATATCACTCACCAAGGTGTTACTTTTTTCTCTGTACCTGGCCCATTCACCGAATGAAACCATGATATCACTCACCAAATTGGTTACTTTTTTCTCTGACCCATTCACCGAATGAAACCATGATATCACTCACCAAAGTGGTTACTTTTTTCTCTGTACCTGGCCCATTCACCGAATGAAACCATGATATCACTCACCAAAGTGATTATTTTTTTATCTGTACCTGGCCCATTCACCGTAAGAAACCATGATATCACTCACCAAAGTGATTACTTTTTTCTCTGTACCTGGCCCATTCACCGAATGAAACCATGATATCACTCACCAAAATGGTTACTTTTTTCTCTATACCTGGCCCATTCACCGAATGAAACCATGATATCATTCACCAAAGTGATTATTTTTTTATCTGTACCTGGCCCATTCACCGAAAGAAACCATGATATCACTCACCAAAGTGGTTACTTTTTCTCTGTACCTGGCCCATTCACTGAATGAAACCATGATATCACTCACCAAAGTGGTTACTTTTTTCTCTGTACCTGGCCTACTCACCGAATGAAACCATGACATCACTCACCAAAGTGGTTACTTTTTTCTCTGTACCTGGCCCATTCATCGAATGAAACCATGATATCACTCACCAAAGTGATTATTTTTTTATCTGTACCTGGCCAATTCACCGAATGAAACAATTATATCACTCACCAAAGTGGTTACTTTTTTCTCTGTACCTGGCCCATTCACCGAATGAAACCATGATATCACTCACCAAAGTGGTTACTTTTTTCTCTGTACCTGGCCCATTCACCGAATGAAACCATGACATCACTCACCAAAGTGGTTACTTTTTTATCTGTACCTGGCCCATTCATCGAATGAAACCATGATATCACTCACCAAGGTGTTACTTTTTTCTCTGTACCTGGCCCATTCACCGAATGAAACCATGATATCACTCACCAAAGTGGTTACTTTTTTCTCTGTACCTGGCCCATTCACTGAATGAAACCATGATACCACTCACCAAAGTGGTTACTTTTTTCTCTGTACCTGGCCCATTCACCGAATGAAACCATGATATCACTCACCAAAGTGGTTACTTTTTTCTCTGTACCTGGCCCATTCACTGAATGAAACCATGATACCACTCACCAAAGTGGTTACTTTTTTCTCTGTACCTGGCCCATTCACCGAATGAAACCATGATATCACTCACCAAGGTGTTACTTTTTTCTCTGTACCTGGCCCATTCACCGAATGAAACCATGATATCACTCACCAAAGTGGTTACTTTTTTCTCTGTACCTGGTCCATTCACCGAATAAAACCATGATATCACTCACCAAAGTGGTTACTTTTTTCTCTGTACCTGGCCCATTCACCGAATGAAACCATGATATCACTCACCAAAGTGGTTACTTTTTCCTCTGACCCATTCACCGAATGAAACCATGATATCACTCACCAAAGTGGTTACTTTTTTCTCTGTACCTGGCCCATTCACCGAATGAAACCATGATATCACTCACCAAAGTGATTATTTTTTTATCTGTACCTGGCCCATTCACCGTAAGAAACCATGATATCACTCACCAAAGTGATTACTTTTTTCTCTGTACCTGGCCCATTCACCGAATGAAACCATGATATCACTCACCAAAATGGTTACTTTTTTCTCTATACCTGGCACATTCACCGAATGAAACCATGATATCACTCACCAAAGTGATTATTTTTTTATCTGTACCTGGCCCATTCACCGAAAGAAACCATGATATCACTCACCAAAGTGGTTACTTTTTCTCTGTACCTGGCCCATTCATCGAATGAAACCATGATATCACTCACCAAAGCGGTTACTTTTTTCTCTGTACCTGGCCTATTCACTGAATGAAACCATGATATCACTCACCAAAGTGGTTACTTTTTTCTCTGTACCTGGCCTACTAACCGAATGAAACCATGACATCACTCACCAAAGTGGTTACTTTTTTCTCTGTACCTGGCCCATTCATCGAATGAAACCATGATATCACTCACCAAAGTGATTATTTTTTTATCTGTACCTGGCCAATTCACCGAATGAAACAATTATATCACTCACCAAAGTGGTTACTTTTTTCTCTATACCTGGCCCATTCACCGAATGAAACCATGATATCACTCACCAAAGTGGTTACTTTTTTCTCTGTACCTGGCCCATTCACCGAATGAAACCATGACATCACTCACCAAAGTGGTTACTTTTTTATCTGTACCTGGCCCATTCATCGAATGAAACCATGATATCACTCACCAAAGTGACTATTTTTTTATCTGTACCTGGCCAATTCACCGAATGAAACCATGATATCACTCACCAAAGTGGTTACTTTTTTCTCTGTACCTGGCCCATTCACCGAATGAAACCATGATATCACTCACCAAAGTGATTATTTTTTTATCTGTACCTGGCCCATTCACCGGAAGAAACCATGATATCACTCACCAAAGTATTTCTCTGTACCTGGCCCATTCACCGAATGAAACCATGATATCACTCACCAAAATGGTTACTTTTTTCTCTATACCTGGCCCATTCACCAAATGAAACCATGATATCACTCACCAAAGTGATTATTTTTTTTATCTGTACCTGGCCCATTCACCGAAAGAAACCATGATATCACTCACCAAAGTGGTTACTTTTTTCTCTGTACCTGGCCCATTCATCGAATGAAACCATGATATCACTCACCAAAGTGGTTACTTTTTTCTCTGACCCATTCACCGAATGAAACCATGATATCACTCACCAAAATGGTTACTTTTTTCTCTGTAACTGGCCCATTCACCGAATGAAACCATGATATCACTCACCAAAGTGATTATTTTTTTATCTGTACCTGGCCCATTCACCGAAAGAAACCATGATATCACTCACCAAAGTGGTTACTTTTTTCTCTGTACCTGGCCCATTCACCGAATGAAACCATGATATCACTCACCAAAATGGTTACTTTTTTCTCTATACCTGGCCCATTCACAGAATGAAATCATGATATCACTCACCAAAGTGATTATTTTTTTATCTGTACCTGGCCCATTCACCGAATGAAACCATGATATCACTCACCAAAGTGGTTACTTTTTTCTCTGTACCTGGCCCATTCACCGAATGAAACCATGATATCACTCACCAAAGTGGTTACTTTTTTCCCTTTCCCTGCCCATTCACCGAATGAAACCATGATATCACTCACCAAAGTGGTTACTTTTTTCTCTGTACCTGGCCCATTCATCGAATGAAACCATGATATCACTCACCAAAGTGATTATTTTTTTATCTGTACCTGGCCAATTCACCGAATGAAACCATTATATCACTCACCAAAGTATTTCTCTGTACCTGGCCCATTCACCGAATGAAACCATGATATCACTCACCAAAGTGGTTACTTTTTTCTCTGTACCTGGCCCATTCACCGAATGAAACCATGATATCACTCACCAAAATGGTTACTTTTTTCTCTGTAACTGGCCCATTCACCGAATAAAACCATGATATCACTCACCAAAGTGATTATTTTTTTATCTGTACCTGGCCCATTCACCGAAAGAAACCATGATATCACTCACCAAAGTGATTACTTTTTTCTCTGTACCTGGCCCATTCACCGAATGAAACCATGATATCACTCACCAAAATGGTTACTTTTTTCTCTATACCTGGCCCATTCACCGAATGAAACCATGATATCATTTACCAAAGTGATTATTTTTTTATCTGTACCTGGCCCATTCACCGAAAGAAACCATGATATCACTCACCAAAGTGGTTACTTTTTCTCTGTACCTGGCCCATTCATCGAATGAAACCATGATATCACTCACCAAAGCGGTTACTTTTTTCTCTGTACCTGGCCCATTCACTGAATGAAACCATGATATCACTCACCAAAGTGGTTACTTTTTTCTCTGTACCTGGCCTACTCACCGAATGAAACCATGACATCACTCACCAAAGTGGTTACTTTTTTCTCTGTACCTGGCCCATTCATCGAATGAAACCATGATATCACTCACCAAAGTGATTATTTTTTTATCTGTACCTGGCCAATTCACCGAATGAAACAATTATATCACTCACCAAAGTGGTTACTTTTTTCTCTGTACCTGGCCCATTCACCGAATGAAACCATGATATCACTCACCAAAGTGGTTACTTTTTTCTCTGTACCTGGCCCATTCACCGAATGAAACCATGACATCACTCACCAAAGTGGTTACTTTTTTATCTGTACCTGGCCCATTCATCGAATGAAACCATGATATCACTCACCAAAGTGATTATTTTTTTATCTGTACCTGGCCAATTCACCGAATGAAACCATTATATCACTCACCAAAGTATTTCTCTGTACCTGGCCCATTCACCGAATGAAACCATGATATCACTCACCAAAGTGGTTACTTTTTTCTCTGTACCTGGCCCATTCACCGAATGAAACCATGATATCACTCACCAAAATGGTTACTTTTTTCTCTGTAACTGGCCCATTCACCGAATGAAACCATGATATCACTCACCAAAGTGATTATTTTTTTATCTGTACCTGGCCCATTCACCGTAAGAAACCATGATATCACTCACCAAAGTGAATACTTTTTTCTCTGTACCTGGCCCATTCACCGAATGAAACCATGATATCACTCACCAAAATGGTTACTTTTTTCTCTATACCTGGCCCATTCACCGAATGAAACCATGATATCATTCACCAAAGTGATTATTTTTTTATCTGTACCTGGCCCATTCACCGAAAGAAACCATGATATCACTCACCAAAGTGGTTACTTTTTCTCTGTACCTGGCCCATTCATCGAATGAAACCATGATATCACTCACCAAAGTGGTTACTTTTTTCTCTGTACCTGGCCCATTCACTGAATGAAACCATGATATCACTCACCAAAGTGGTTACTTTTTTCTCTGTACCTGGCCCATTCATCGAATGAAACCATGATATCACTCACCAAAGTGATTATTTTTTTATCTGTACCTGGCCAATTCACCGAATGAAACAATTATATCACTCACCAAAGTGGTTACTTTTTTCTCTGTACCTGGCCCATTCACCGAATGAAACCATGATATCACTCACCAAATTGGTTACTTTTTTCTCTGTACCTGGCCCATTCACCGAATGAAACCATGATATCACTCACCAAAATGGTTACTTTTTTCTCTGTATCTGGCCCATTCACCGAATGAAACCATGATATCACTCACCAAAGTGATTATTTTTTTATCTGTACCTGGCCCATTCACCGGAAGAAACCATGATATCACTCACCAAAGTATTTCTCTGTACCTGGCCCATTCACCGAATGAAACCATGATATCACTCACCAAAATGGTTACTTTTTTCTCTATACCTGGCCCATTCACCAAATGAAACCATGATATCACTCACCAAAGTGATTATTTTTTTATCTGTACCTGGCCCATTCACCGAAAGAAACCATGATATCACTCAGCAAAGTGGTTACTTTTTTCTCTGTAGCTGGCCCATTCACCGAATGAAACCATGATATCACTCACCAAAGTGGTTACTTTTTTCTCTGACCCATTCACCGAATGAAACCATGATATCACTCACCAAAATGGTTACTTTTTTCTCTGTAACTGGCCCATTCACCGAATGAAACCATGATATCACTCACCAAAGTGATTATTTTTTTATCTGTACCTGGCCCATTCACCGAAAGAAACCATGATATCACTCACCAAAGTGGTTACTTTTTTCTCTGTACCTGGCCCATTCACCGAATGAAACCATGATATCACTCACCAAAATGGTTACTTTTTTCTCTATTCCTGGCCCATTCACAGAATGAAATCATGATATCACTCACCAAAGTGATTATTTTTTTATCTGTACCTTGCCCATTCACCGAATGAAACCATGATATCACTCACCAAAGTGGTTACTTTTTTCCCTTTCCCTGCCCATTCACCGAATGAAACCATGATATCACTCACCAAGGTGTTACTTTTTTCTCTGTACCTGGCCCATTCACCGAAAGAAACCATGATATCACTCACCAAAGTGGTTACTTTTTTCTCTGTACCTGGCCCATTCACCGAATGAAACCATGATATCACTCACCAAAATGGTTACTTTTTTCTCTATACCTGGCCCATTCACCGAATGAAACCATGATATCACTCACCAAAGTGATTATTTTTTTATCTGTACCTGGCCCATTCACCGAAAGAAACCATGATATCACTCACCAAAGTGGTTACTTTTTTCTCTGACCCATTCACCGAATGAAACCATGATATCACTCACCAAAGTGGTTACTTTTTTCTCTGTACCTGGCCCATTCACCGAATGAAACCATGATACCACTCACCAAAGTGGTTACTTTTTTCCCTTTCCCTGCCCATTCACCGAATGAAACCATGATATCACTCACCAAAGTGGTTACTTTTTTCTCTGTACCTGGCCCATCCACTGAATGAAACCATGATACCACTCACCAAAGTGGTTACTTTTTTCTCTGTACCTGGCCCATTCACCGAATGAAACCATGATATCACTCACCAAGGTGTTACTTTTTTCTCTGTACCTGGCCCATTCACCGAATGAAACCATGATATCACTCACCAAATTGGTTACTTTTTTCTCTGACCCATTCACCGAATGAAACCATGATATCACTCACCAAAGTGGTTACTTTTTTCTCTGTACCTGGCCCATTCACCGAATGAAACCATGATATCACTCACCAAAGTGATTATTTTTTTATCTGTACCTGGCCCATTCACCGTAAGAAACCATGATATCACTCACCAAAGTGATTACTTTTTTCTCTGTACCTGGCCCATTCACCGAATGAAACCATGATATCACTCACCAAAATGGTTACTTTTTTCTCTATACCTGGCCCATTCACCGAATGAAACCATGATATCATTCACCAAAGTGATTATTTTTTTATCTGTACCTGGCCCATTCACCGAAAGAAACCATGATATCACTCACCAAAGTGGTTACTTTTTCTCTGTACCTGGCCCATTCACTGAATGAAACCATGATATCACTCACCAAAGTGGTTACTTTTTTCTCTGTACCTGGCCTACTCACCGAATGAAACCATGACATCACTCACCAAAGTGGTTACTTTTTTCTCTGTACCTGGCCCATTCATCGAATGAAACCATGATATCACTCACCAAAGTGATTATTTTTTTATCTGTACCTGGCCAATTCACCGAATGAAACAATTATATCACTCACCAAAGTGGTTACTTTTTTCTCTGTACCTGGCCCATTCACCGAATGAAACCATGATATCACTCACCAAAGTGGTTACTTTTTTCTCTGTACCTGGCCCATTCACCGAATGAAACCATGACATCACTCACCAAAGTGGTTACTTTTTTATCTGTACCTGGCCCATTCATCGAATGAAACCATGATATCACTCACCAAGGTGTTACTTTTTTCTCTGTACCTGGCCCATTCACCGAATGAAACCATGATATCACTCACCAAAGTGGTTACTTTTTTCTCTGTACCTGGCCCATTCACTGAATGAAACCATGATACCACTCACCAAAGTGGTTACTTTTTTCTCTGTACCTGGCCCATTCACCGAATGAAACCATGATATCACTCACCAAAGTGGTTACTTTTTTCTCTGTACCTGGCCCATTCACTGAATGAAACCATGATACCACTCACCAAAGTGGTTACTTTTTTCTCTGTACCTGGCCCATTCACCGAATGAAACCATGATATCACTCACCAAGGTGTTACTTTTTTCTCTGTACCTGGCCCATTCACCGAATGAAACCATGATATCACTCACCAAAGTGGTTACTTTTTTCTCTGTACCTGGTCCATTCACCGAATAAAACCATGATATCACTCACCAAAGTGGTTACTTTTTTCTCTGTACCTGGCCCATTCACCGAATGAAACCATGATATCACTCACCAAAGTGGTTACTTTTTCCTCTGACCCATTCACCGAATGAAACCATGATATCACTCACCAAAGTGGTTACTTTTTTCTCTGTACCTGGCCCATTCACCGAATGAAACCATGATATCACTCACCAAAGTGATTATTTTTTTATCTGTACCTGGCCCATTCACCGTAAGAAACCATGATATCACTCACCAAAGTGATTACTTTTTTCTCTGTACCTGGCCCATTCACCGAATGAAACCATGATATCACTCACCAAAATGGTTACTTTTTTCTCTATACCTGGCACATTCACCGAATGAAACCATGATATCACTCACCAAAGTGATTATTTTTTTATCTGTACCTGGCCCATTCACCGAAAGAAACCATGATATCACTCACCAAAGTGGTTACTTTTTCTCTGTACCTGGCCCATTCATCGAATGAAACCATGATATCACTCACCAAAGCGGTTACTTTTTTCTCTGTACCTGGCCTATTCACTGAATGAAACCATGATATCACTCACCAAAGTGGTTACTTTTTTCTCTGTACCTGGCCTACTAACCGAATGAAACCATGACATCACTCACCAAAGTGGTTACTTTTTTCTCTGTACCTGGCCCATTCATCGAATGAAACCATGATATCACTCACCAAAGTGATTATTTTTTTATCTGTACCTGGCCAATTCACCGAATGAAACAATTATATCACTCACCAAAGTGGTTACTTTTTTCTCTATACCTGGCCCATTCACCGAATGAAACCATGATATCACTCACCAAAGTGGTTACTTTTTTCTCTGTACCTGGCCCATTCACCGAATGAAACCATGACATCACTCACCAAAGTGGTTACTTTTTTATCTGTACCTGGCCCATTCATCGAATGAAACCATGATATCACTCACCAAAGTGACTATTTTTTTATCTGTACCTGGCCAATTCACCGAATGAAACCATGATATCACTCACCAAAGTGGTTACTTTTTTCTCTGTACCTGGCCCATTCACCGAATGAAACCATGATATCACTCACCAAAGTGATTATTTTTTTATCTGTACCTGGCCCATTCACCGGAAGAAACCATGATATCACTCACCAAAGTATTTCTCTGTACCTGGCCCATTCACCGAATGAAACCATGATATCACTCACCAAAATGGTTACTTTTTTCTCTATACCTGGCCCATTCACCAAATGAAACCATGATATCACTCACCAAAGTGATTATTTTTTTTATCTGTACCTGGCCCATTCACCGAAAGAAACCATGATATCACTCACCAAAGTGGTTACTTTTTTCTCTGTACCTGGCCCATTCATCGAATGAAACCATGATATCACTCACCAAAGTGGTTACTTTTTTCTCTGACCCATTCACTGAATGAAACCATGATATCACTCACCAAAATGGTTACTTTTTTCTCTGTAACTGGCCCATTCACCGAATGAAACCATGATATCACTCACCAAAGTGATTATTTTTTTATCTGTACCTGGCCCATTCACCGAAAGAAACCATGATATCACTCACCAAAGTGGTTACTTTTTTCTCTGTACCTGGCCCATTCACCGAATGAAACCATGATATCACTCACCAAAATGGTTACTTTTTTCTCTATACCTGGCCCATTCACAGAATGAAATCATGATATCACTCACCAAAGTGATTATTTTTTTATCTGTACCTGGCCCATTCACCGAATGAAACCATGATATCACTCACCAAAGTGGTTACTTTTTTCTCTGTACCTGGCCCATTCACCGAATGAAACCATGATATCACTCACCAAAGTGGTTACTTTTTTCCCTTTCCCTGCCCATTCACCGAATGAAACCATGATATCACTCACCAAAGTGGTTACTTTTTTCTCTGTACCTGGCCCATTCATCGAATGAAACCATGATATCACTCACCAAAGTGATTATTTTTTTATCTGTACCTGGCCAATTCACCGAATGAAACCATTATATCACTCACCAAAGTATTTCTCTGTACCTGGCCCATTCACCGAATGAAACCATGATATCACTCACCAAAGTGGTTACTTTTTTCTCTGTACCTGGCCCATTCACCGAATGAAACCATGATATCACTCACCAAAATGGTTACTTTTTTCTCTGTAACTGGCCCATTCACCGAATAAAACCATGATATCACTCACCAAAGTGATTATTTTTTTATCTGTACCTGGCCCATTCACCGAAAGAAACCATGATATCACTCACCAAAGTGATTACTTTTTTCTCTGTACCTGGCCCATTCACCGAATGAAACCATGATATCACTCACCAAAATGGTTACTTTTTTCTCTATACCTGGCCCATTCACCGAATGAAACCATGATATCATTCACCAAAGTGATTATTTTTTTATCTGTACCTGGCCCATTCACCGAAAGAAACCATGATATCACTCACCAAAGTGGTTACTTTTTCTCTGTACCTGGCCCATTCATCGAATGAAACCATGATATCACTCACCAAAGCGGTTACTTTTTTCTCTGTACCTGGCCCATTCACTGAATGAAACCATGATATCACTCACCAAAGTGGTTACTTTTTTCTCTGTACCTGGCCTACTCACCGAATGAAACCATGACATCACTCACCAAAGTGGTTACTTTTTTCTCTGTACCTGGCCCATTCATCGAATGAAACCATGATATCACTCACCAAAGTGATTATTTTTTTATCTGTACCTGGCCAATTCACCGAATGAAACAATTATATCACTCACCAAAGTGGTTACTTTTTTCTCTGTACCTGGCCCATTCACCGAATGAAACCATGATATCACTCACCAAAGTGGTTACTTTTTTCTCTGTACCTGGCCCATTCACCGAATGAAACCATGACATCACTCACCAAAGTGGTTACTTTTTTATCTGTACCTGGCCCATTCATCGAATGAAACCATGATATCACTCACCAAAGTGGTTATTTTTTTATCTGTATCTGGCCAATTCACCGAATGAAACCATGATATCACTCACCAAAGTGGTTACTTTTTTCTCTGTACCTGGCCCATTCACCGAATGAAACCATGATATCACTCACCAAAATGGTTACTTTTTCTCTGTATCTGGCCCATTCACCGAATGAAACCATGATATCACTCACCAAAGTGATTATTTTTTTATCTGTACCTGGCCCATTCACCGGAAGAAACCATGATATCACTCACCAAAGTATTTCTCTGTACCTGGCCCATTCACCGAATGAAACCATGATATCACTCACCAAAATGGTTACTTTTTTCTCTATACCTGGCCCATTCACCAAATGAAACCATGATATCACTCACCAAAGTGATTATTTTTTTATCTGTACCTGGCCCATTCACCGAAAGAAACCATGATATCACTCACCAAAGTGGTTACTTTTTTCTCTGTACCTGGCCCATTCACCGAATGAAACCATGATATCACTCACCAAAGTGGTTACTTTTTTCTCTGACCCATTCACCGAATGAAACCATGATATCACTCACCAAAATGGTTACTTTTTTCTCTGTAACTGGCCCATTCACCGAATGAAACCATGATATCACTCACCAAAGTGATTATTTTTTTATATGTACCTGGCCCATTCACCGAAAGAAACCATGATATCACTCACCAAAGTGGTTACTTTTTTCTCTGTACCTGGCCCATTCACCGAATGAAACCATGATATCACTCACCAAAATGGTTACTTTTTTCTCTATACCTGGCCCATTCACAGAATGAAATCATGATATCACTCACCAAAGTGATTATTTTTTTATCTGTACCTGGCCCATTCACCGAATGAAACCATGATATCACTCACCAAAGTGGTTACTTTTTTCTCTGTACCTGGCCCATTCACCGAATGAAACCATGATACCACTCACCAAAGTGGTTACTTTTTTCCCTTTCCCTGCCCATTCACCGAATGAAACCATGATATCACTCACCAAAGTGGTTACTTTTTTCTCTGTACCTGGCCCATTCACTGAATGAAACCATGATACCACTCACCAAAGTGGTTACTTTTTTCTCTGTACCTGGCCCATTCACCGAATGAAGCCATGATATCACTCACCAAGGTGTTACTTTTTTCTCTGTACCTGGCCCATTCACCGAAAGAAACCATGATATCACTCACCAAAGTGGTTACTTTTTTCTCTGTACCTGGCCCATTCACCGAATGAAACCATGATATCACTCACCAAAATGGTTACTTTTTTCTCTATACCTGGCCCATTCACCGAATGAAACCATGATATCACTCACCAAAGTGATTATTTTTTTATCTGTACCTGGCCCATTCACCGAAAGAAACCATGATATCACTCACCAAAGTGGTTACTTTTTTCTCTGACCCATTCACCGAATGAAACCATGATATCACTCACCAAAGTGGTTACTTTTTTCTCTGTACCTGGCCCATTCACCGAATGAAACCATGATACCACTCACCAAAGTGGTTACTTTTTTCCCTTTCCCTGCCCATTCACCGAATGAAACCATGATATCACTCACCAAAGTGGTTACTTTTTTCTCTGTACCTGGCCCATTCACTGAATGAAACCATGATACCACTCACCAAAGTGGTTACTTTTTTCTCTGTACCTGGCCCATTCACCGAATGAAACCATGATATCACTCACCAAGGTGTTACTTTTTTCTCTGTACCTGGCCCATTCACCGAATGAAACCATGATATCACTCACCAAAGTGGTTACTTTTTTCTCTGTACCTGGCCCATTCACTGAATGAAACCATGATACCACTCACCAAAGTGGTTATTTTTTTCTCTGTACCTGGCCCATTCACCGAATGAAGCCATGATATCACTCACCAAGGTGTTACTTTTTTCTCTGTACCTGGCCCATTCACCGAAAGAAACCATGATATCACTCACCAAAGTGGTTACTTTTTTCTCTGTACCTGGCCCATTCACCGAATGAAACCATGATATCACTCACCAAAGTGATTATTTTTTTATCTGTACCTGGCCCATTCACCGAAAGAAACCATGATATCACTCACCAAAGTGGTTACTTTTTTCTCTGACCCATTCACCGAATGAAACCATGATATCACTCACCAAAGTGGTTACTTTTTTCTCTGTACCTGGCCCATTTACCGAATGAAACCATGATACCACTCACCAAAGTGGTTACTTTTTTCCCTTTCCCTGCCCATTCACCGAATGAAACCATGATATCACTCACCAAAGTGGTTACTTTTTTCTCTATCCCTGGCCCATTCACTGAATGAAACCATGATACCACTCACCAAAGTGGTTACTTTTTTCTCTGTACCTGGCCCATTCACCGAATGAAACCATGATATCACTCACCAAGGTGTTACTTTTTTCTCTGTACCTGGCCCATTCACCGAATGAAACCATGATATCACTCACCAAAGTGGTTACTTTTTTCTCTGTACCTGGTCCATTCACCGAATAAAACCATGATATCACTCACCAAAGTGGTTACTTTTTTCTCTGTACCTGGCCCATTCACCGAATGAAACCATGATATCACTCACCAAAGTGGTTCCTTTTTCCTCTGACCCATTCACCGAATGAAACCATGATATCACTCACCAAAGTGGTTACTTTTTTGTCTGTACCTGGCCCATTCACCGAATGAAACCATGATATCACTCACCAAATTGGTTACTTTTTTCTCTGACCCATTCATCGAATGAAACCATGATATCACTCACCAAAGTGGTTACTTTTTTCTCTGTACCTGGCCCATTCACCGAATGAAACCATGATATCACTCACCAAAGTGATTATTTTTTTATCTGTACCTGGCCCATTCACCGTAAGAAACCATGATATCACTCACCAAAGTGATTACTTTTTTCTCTGTACCTGGCCCATTCACCGAATGAAACCATGATATCACTCACCAAAATGGTTACTTTTTTCTCTATACCTGGCCCATTCACCGAATGAAACCATGATATCATTCACCAAAGTGATTATTTTTTTATCTGTACCTGGCCCATTCACCGAAAGAAACCATGATATCACTCACCAAAGTGGTTACTTTTTCTCTGTACCTGGCCCATTCATCGAATGAAACCATGATATCACTCACCAAAGCGGTTACTTTTTTCTCTGTACCTGGCCCATTCACTGAATGAAACCATGATATCACTCACCAAAGTGGTTACTTTTTTCTCTGTACCTGGCCTACTCACCGAATGAAACCATGACATCACTCACCAAAGTGGTTACTTTTTTCTCTGTACCTGGCCCATTCATCGAATGAAACCATGATATCACTCACCAAAGTGATTATTTTTTTATCTGTACCTGGCCAATTCACCGAATGAAACAATTATATCACTCACCAAAGTGGTTACTTTTTTCTCTGTACCTGGCCCATTCACCGAATGAAACCATGATATCACTCACCAAAGTGGTTACTTTTTTCTCTGTACCTGGCCCATTCACCGAATGAAACCATGACATCACTCACCAAAGTGGTTACTTTTTTATCTGTACCTGGCCCATTCATCGAATGAAACCATGATATCACTCACCAAAGTGATTATTTTTTTATCTGTACCTGGCCAATTCACCGAATGAAACCATGATATCACTCACCAAAGTGGTTACTTTTTTCTCTGTACCTGGCCCATTCACTGAATGAAACCATGATACCACTCACCAAAGTGGTTACTTTTTTCCCTTTCCCTGCCCATTCACCGAATGAAACCATGATATCACTCACCAAAGTGGTTACTTTTTTCTCTGTACCTGGCCCATTCACTGAATGAAACCATGATACCACTCACCAAAGTGGTTACTTTTTTCTCTGTACCTGGCCCATTCACCGAATGAAACCATGATATCACTCACCAAGGTGTTACTTTTTTCTCTGTACCTGGCCCATTCACCGAATGAAACCATGATATCACTCACCAAAGTGGTTACTTTTTTCTCTGTACCTGGTCCATTCACCGAATAAAACCATGATATCACTCACCAAAGTGGTTACTTTTTTCTCTGTACCTGGCCCATTCACCGAATGAAACCATGATATCACTCACCAAAGTGGTTACTTTTTCCTCTGACCCATTCACCGAATGAAACCATGATATCACTCACCAAAGTGGTTACTTTTTTCTCTGTACCTGGCCCATTCACCGAATGAAACCATGTTATCACTCACCAAATTGGTTACTTTTTTCTCTGACCCATTCACCGAATGAAACCATGATATCACTCACCAAAGTGGTTACTTTTTTCTTTGTACCTGGCCCATTCACCGAATGAAACCATGATATCACTCACCAAAGTGATTATTTTTTTATCTGTACCTGGCCCATTCACCGTAAGAAACCATGATATCACTCACCAAACTGATTACTTTTTTCTCTGTACCTGGCCCATTCACCGAATGAAACCATGATATCACTCACCAAAATGGTTACTTTTTTCTCTATACCTGGCCCATTCACCGAATGAAACCATGATATCATTCACCAAAGTGATTATTTTTTTATCTGTACCTGGCCCATTCACCGAAAGAAACCATGATATCACTCACCAAAGTGGTTACTTTTTCTCTGTACCTGGCCCATTCATCGAATGAAACCATGATATCACTCACCAAAGCGGTTACTTTTTTCTCTGTACCTGGCCCATTCACTGAATGAAACCATGATATCACTCACCAAAGTGGTTACTTTTTTCTCTGTACCTGGCCTACTCACCGAATGAAACCATGACATCACTCACCAAAGTGGTTCCTTTTTTCTCTGTACCTGGCCCATTCATCGAATGAAACCATGATATCACTCACCAAAGTGATTATTTTTTTATCTGTACCTGGCCAATTCACCGAATGAAACAATTATATCACTCACCAAAGTGGTTACTTTTTTCTCTGTACCTGGCCCATTCACCGAAAGAAACCATGATATCACTCACCAAAGTGGTTACTTTTTTCTCTGTACCTGGCCCATTCACCGAATGAAACCATGATATCACTCACCAAAATGGTTACTTTTTTCTCTATACCTGGCCCATTCACAGAATGAAATCATGATATCACTCACCAAAGTGATTATTTTTTTATCTGTACCTGGCCCATTCACCGAATGAAACCATGATATCACTCACCAAAGTGGTTACTTTTTTCTCTGTACCTGGCCCATTCACCGAATGAAACCATGATACCACTCACCAAAGTGGTTACTTTTTTCCCTTTCCCTGCCCATTCACCGAATGAAACCATGATATCACTCACCAAAGTGGTTACTTTTTTCTCTGTACCTGGCCCATTCACTGAATGAAACCATGATACCACTCACCAAAGTGGTTACTTTTTTCTCTGTACCTGGCCCATTCACCGAATGAAGCCATGATATCACTCACCAAGGTGTTACTTTTTTCTCTGTGCCTGGCCCATTCACCGAAAGAAACCATGATATCACTCACCAAAGTGGTTACTTTTTTCTCTGTACCTGGCCCATTCACCGAATGAAACCATGATATCACTCACCAAAATGGTTACTTTTTTTTCTATACCTGGCCCATTCACCGAATGAAACCATGATATCACTCACCAAAGTGATTATTTTTTTATCTGTACCTGGCCCATTCACCGAAAGAAACCATGATATCACTCACCAAAGTGGTTACTTTTTTCTCTGACCCATTCACCGAATGAAACTATGATATCACTCACCAAAGTGATTACTTTTTTCTCTGTACCTGGCCCATTCACCGAATGAAACCATGATACCACTCACCAAAGTGGTTACTTTTTTCCCTTTCCCTGCCCATTCACCGAATGAAACCATGATATCACTCACCAAAGTGGTTACTTTTTTCTCTGTACCTGGCCCATTCACTGAATGAAACCATGATACCACTCACCAAAGTGGTTACTTTTTTCTCTGTACCTGGCCCATTCACCGAATGAAACCATGATATCACTCACCAAAGTGTTACTTTTTTCTCTGTACCTGGCCCATTCACCGAATGAAACCATGATATCACTCACCAAAGTGGTTACTTTTTTCTCTGTACCTGGTCCATTCACCGAATAAAACCATGATATCACTCACCAAAGTGGTTACTTTTTTCTCTGTACCTGGCCCATTCACCGAATGAAACCATGATATCACTCACCAAAGTGGTTACTTTTTCCTCTGACCCATTCACCGAATGAAACCATGATATCACTCACCAAAGTGATTATTTTTTTATCTGTACCTGGCCCATTCACCGAAAGAAACCATGATATCACTCACCAAAGTGGTTACTTTTTTCTCTGTACCTGGCCCATTCACCGAATGAAACCATGATATCACTCACCAATGTGGTTACTTTTTTCTCTGACCCATTCACCGAATGAAACCATGATATCACTTACCAAAGTTGTTACTTTTTTCTCTGTACCTGGCCCATTCACCGAATGAAACCATGATACCACTCACCAAAGTGGTTACTTTTTTCCCTTTCCCTGCCCATTCACCGAATGAAACCATGATACCACTCACCAAAGTGGTTACTTTTTTCTCTGTACCTGGCCCATTCACCGAATGAAACCATGATATCACTCACCAAAGTGGTTATTTTTTTCTCTGACCCATTTAACGAATGAAACCATGATATCACTCACCAAAGTGGTTACTTTTTTCTCTGACCCATTTAACGAATGAAACCATGATATCACTCACCAAAGTGGTTAATTTTTTCTCTGACCCATTCACCGAATGAAACCATGATATCACTCACCAAAGTGGTTACTTTTTTCTCTGTACCTGGCCCATTCACTGAATGAAACCATGATACCACTCACCAAAGTGGTTACTTTTTTCTCTGTACCTGGCCCATTCACCGAATGAAACCATGATATCACTCACCAAGGTGTTACTTTTTTCTCTGTACCTGGCCCATTCACCGAATGAAACCATGATATCACTCACCAAAATGGTTACTTTTTTCTCTATACCTGGCCCATTCACCGAATGAAACCATGATATCATTCACCAAAGTGATTATTTTTTTATCTGTACCTGGCCCATTCACCGAAAGAAACCATGATATCACTCACCAAAGTGGTTACTTTTTCTCTGTACCTGGCCCATTCATCGAATGAAACCATGATATCACTCACCAAAGCGGTTACTTTTTTCTCTGTACCTGGCCCATTCACTGAATGAAACCATGATATCACTCACCAAAGTGGTTACTTTTTTCTCTGTACCTGGCCTACTCACCGAATGAAACCATGACATCACTCACCAAAGTGGTTCCTTTTTTCTCTGTACCTGGCCCATTCATCGAATGAAACCATGATATCACTCACCAAAGTGATTATTTTTTTATCTGTACCTGGCCAATTCACCGAATGAAACAATTATATCACTCACCAAAGTGGTTACTTTTTTCTCTGTACCTGGCCCATTCACCGAAAGAAACCATGATATCACTCACCAAAGTGGTTACTTTTTTCTCTGTACCTGGCCCATTCACCGAATGAAACCATGATATCACTCACCAAAATGGTTACTTTTTTCTCTATACCTGGCCCATTCACAGAATGAAATCATGATATCACTCACCAAAGTGATTATTTTTTTATCTGTACCTGGCCCATTCACCGAATGAAACCATGATATCACTCACCAAAGTGGTTACTTTTTTCTCTGTACCTGGCCCATTCACCAAATGAAACCATGATACCACTCACCAAAGTGGTTACTTTTTTCCCTTTCCCTGCCCATTCACCGAATGAAACCATGATATCACTCACCAAAGTGGTTACTTTTTTCTCTGTACCTGGCCCATTCACTGAATGAAACCATGATACCACTCACCAAAGTGGTTACTTTTTTCTCTGTACCTGGCCCATTCACCGAATGAAGCCATGATATCACTCACCAAGGTGTTACTTTTTTCTCTGTGCCTGGCCCATTCACCGAAAGAAACCATGATATCACTCACCAAAGTGGTTACTTTTTTCTCTGTACCTGGCCCATTCACCGAATGAAACCATGATATCACTCACCAAAATGGTTACATTTTTTTCTATACCTGGCCCATTCACCGAATGAAACCATGATATCACTCACCAAAGTGATTATTTTTTTATCTGTACCTGGCCCATTCACCGAAAGAAACCATGATATCACTCACCAAAGTGGTTACTTTTTTCTCTGACCCATTCACCGAATGAAACTATGATATCACTCACCAAAGTGGTTACTTTTTTCTCTGTACCTGGCCCATTCACCGAATGAAACCATGATACCACTCACCAAAGTGGTTACTTTTTTCCCTTTCCCTGCCCATTCACCGAATGAAACCATGATATCACTCACCAAAGTGGTTACTTTTTTCTCTGTACCTGGCCCATTCACTGAATGAAACCATGATACCACTCACCAAAGTGGTTACTTTTTTCTCTGTACCTGGCCCATTCACCGAATGAAACCATGATATCACTCACCAAGGTGTTACTTTTTTCTCTGTACCTGGCCCATTCACCGAATGAAACCATGATATCACTCACCAAAGTGGTTACTTTTTTCTCTGTACCTGGTCCATTCACCGAATAAAACCATGATATCACTCACCAAAGTGGTTACTTTTTTCTCTGTACCTGGCCCATTCACCGAATGAAACCATGATATCACTCACCAAAGTGGTTACTTTTTCCTCTGACCCATTCACCGAATGAAACCATGATATCACTCACCAAAGTGATTATTTTTTTATCTGTACCTGGTCCATTCACCGAATAAAACCATGATATCACTCACCAAAGTGGTTACTTTTTTCTCTGTACCTGGCCCATTCACCGAATGAAACCATGATATCACTCACCAATGTGGTTACTTTTTTCTCTGACCCATTCACCGAATGAAACCATGATATCACTTACCAAAGTTGTTACTTTTTTCTCTGTACCTGGCCCATTCACCGAATGAAACCATGATACCACTCACCAAAGTGGTTACTTTTTTTCCTTTCCCTGCCCATTCACCGAATGAAACCATGATACCACTCACCAAAGTGGTTACTTTTTTCTCTGTACCTGGCCCATTCACCGAATGAAACCATGATATCACTCACCAAAGTGGTTACTTTTTTCTCTGACCCATTTAACGAATGAAACCATGATATCACTCACCAAAGTGGTTACTTTTTTCTCTGACCCATTTAACGAATGAAACCATGATATCACTCACCAAAGTGGTTAATTTTTTCTCTGACCCATTCACCGAATGAAACCATGATATCACTCACCAAAGTGGTTACTTTTTTCTCTGTACCTGGCCCATTCACTGAATGAAACCATGATACCACTCACCAAAGTGGTTACTTTTTTCTCTGTACCTGGCCCATTCACCGAATGAAACCATGATATCACTCACCAAGGTGTTACTTTTTTCTCTGTACCTGGCCCATTCACCGAATGAAACCATGATATCACTCACCAAAGTGGTTACTTTTTTCTCTGTACCTGGTCCATTCACCGAATAAAACCATGATATCACTAACCAAAGTGGTTACTTTTTTCTCTGTACCTGGCCCATTCACCGAATGAAACCATGATATCACTCACCAAAGTGGTTACTTTTTCCTCTGACCCATTCACCGAATGAAACCATGATATCACTCACCAAAGTGGTTACTTTTTTCTCTGTACCTGGCCCATTCACCGAATGAAACCATGATATCACTCACCAAATTGGTTACTTTTTTCTCTGACCCATTCACCGAATGAAACCATGATATCACTCACCAAAGTGGTTACTTTTTTCTCTGTACCTGGCCCATTCACCGAATGAAACCATGATATCACTCACCAAAGTGATTATTTTTTTATCTGTACCTGGCCCATTCACCGAAAGAAACCATGATATCACTCACCAAAGTGGTTACTTTTTTCTCTGTACCTGGCCCATTCACCGAATGAAACCATGATATCACTTACCAATGTGGTTACTTTTTTCTCTGACCCATTCACCGAATGAAACCATGATATCACTCACCAAAGTGGTTACTTTTTTCTCTGTACCTGGCCCATTCACCGAATGAAACCATGATATCACTCACCAAAGTGATTATTTTTTTCTCTGTACCTGGCCCATTCACCGAATGAAACCATGATACCACTCACCAAAGTGGTTACTTTTTTCCCTTTCCCTGCCCATTCACCGAATGAAACCATGATACCACTCACCAAAGTGGTTACTTTTTTCTCTGTACCTGGCCCATTCACCGAATGAAACCATGATATCACTCACCAAAGTGGTTACTTTTTTCTCTGACCCATTTAACGAATGAAACCATGATATCACTCACCAAAGTGGTTAATTTTTTCTCTGACCCATTCACCGAATGAAACCATGATACCACTCACCAAAGTGGTTACTTTTTCTCTGTACCTGGCCCATTCACCGAATGAAACCATGATATCACTCACCAAAGTGGTTACTTTTTCTCTGTACCTGGCCCATTCACCGAATGAAACCATGATATCACTGTTTAGACAGTGTGGTATTTTTGTTTTAGTTTTTCATTTTATTGATTTAATGTTATATATATTAAAAAATTTACTGGTATACATATGATATATGTTTTTTAATCAACCAATGTCATATCTCAGAAGTAATAGTGGTCAACGAAATATATTTTGCAATGAATTCAAGACCAGATAAACTCACGATAACAACAGTATATCTTATAAAAAAATATTGATTGTGTTGATTCCAAAGCAATCGATAAATGTATATACTGATTTTTACCGTCATGACAATGCAGTTTTCATACAATATATACATAAGTATATCACGCAGTTCATTCTATTTGTATTAAAATAGGAAAAATGAAATGGATTGAATGGGTTGAACATTTATCACGTGACAAAATATATTGCATAAGTTTGCAAACATTAAAGAAAAGTGCGCACATATTATTTCCAAGTTCCACAGGTAGGTTATTCTAATTTGACAATAAAGAAATCTTTTTAAAATAAAATACAATTTCATTTAAAATAATAGAATGAAATGCAACATAACCAGGAAAGTACATGTATTTGTGTGTTAGGAGTATCGATTTAACTTTTTTTCATTTTTCGACTGAATTTTGGAACTGTTCCGACAGTGTGGTAATTTGTTTTCATTGTAAGGCTGACAGTGAGTAAGCGATTGTTATTTAACACCAATTCAGGAATTTTTCAGCTATATCATGGCGAGCACAAGTTAATCTTCAATGAAATGATGATGAAGTCCGCTTTGTGCTAGACCAACACGCTGAGTTGGATTTTTATAGTGCTAGTTCACTGAAACAACAGTCCGCTGGTGGACATGTCGTTCCACTCGGGCACATTTTTCTGATTCCGAGCAAACCAGTCTTTGCTCTTTCTCCTTAATGCTGCGTGCTTAGCGGAGAAGCAACACATACCAATTTCATAGTCTTTGGATTGATCCTACCGGGGCTCGAACCCACGATCTACTGCACTCGAGGCGAGAACGCTTACCATTACACTTACATTATATATTACATTAAAACCTGTCTAAACCGAAACCCTTTGGGACTGAAGAGTTTGTTCAGTTTAGACAGGTGTTTTGGTTTGCACAGGTTCACATTACAAAAACATTCAGTAGATAGGACTGTGAAGTCTGTCTGGTTTAGGCAGGTTTTCGGTTTACTCAGGGTTCAGTATATAGGACTGTAAAGTCTGTCTGGTTTAGGCAGGTTTTCGGTTTACTCAGGGTTCAGTATATAGGACTGTAAAGTCTGTCTGGTGTAGGCAGGTTTTCGGTTTACTCAGGGTTCAGTATATAGAACTGTAAAGTCTGTCTGGTTTAGGCAGGTTTTCGGTTTACTCAGGGTTCAGTATATAGGACTGTAAAGTCTGTCTGGTTTAGGCAGGTTTTCGATTTACTCAGGGTTCAGTATATAGAACTGTAAAGTCTGTCTGGTTTAGGCAGGTTTTCGGTTTACTCAGGGTTCAGTATATAGGACTGTAAAGTCTGTCTGGCTTAGGCAGGTTTTCGGTTTACTCAGGGTTCAATATATAGGACTGTAAAGTCTGTCTGGTTTAGGCAGGTTTTCGGTTTACTCAGGGTTCAGTATATAGGACTGTAAAGTCTGTCTGGTTTAGGCAGGTTTTCGGTTTACTCAGGGTTCGGATTAGACAGGTTTCACTATATATTAAATAATATAAACAAGCTATTAATATAATTGACAACTACATTACTTGTAGAATGTTTATCAGGGTAGTACTGTTCATAGTAATTAGCAGTGTATCCTGTCATCCTAGAAACGTGGTAAAAACTCTTCGAGTATATAATGGTGGTAAATGGGGACATTGGAGCGTTGCACAGTTTTGTCCAAAGGGTCAATATGCTACTGGTTACAGACTGAAGGTACATAGAACAATGCAATATTGTGAAAATATTATTATCCGTGCGGTACTAATTTTCGTGGAATTCGTGGTTGATGAAAACCCCGAAAATTAAAATCCACGGAAATACAACATTTTCCTTTTTTTTGTTCTTTTTTGTTTGTTTGTTCCGTGCAATATTTGACACCAGGAATGCAAGAACCCACAAAACAATGTATTTTGAAGAAACGAAGAAAAAAATACGGCCACGAATTAATGTGCAATTGCAGAATACAAATGTATACTGTTACATATAAAAATTATTTTAATGTTTAATCAAAGCAGTTATTTTTGGGGTTTTCAATTAATTGTGATATTAGAACCCCGGGGGTATCACCCCCAGTAGTCAGTGTTTCGACTCTGACACGGTTTAACAGATAAATTTATTTTTGAATTTACAATTGCTAAATAATGTAATTAATTTAGACTAAGCTTCTCCTCCCTCGGGTCAGGCATATGTAACCTTGGTTAAATTTAGTTATCCTTCTTGGGCTCTTTGGCTGTTTGCTAGAATTTTTTTTAATATATTTGGCTTCAATCATTTGACTATGAGCGTACTCGATAAATATGAGCATTCCATTAAATATTGACTATTTTATAGTAACTTGTATAATTTTTTAATTCAATTAAACACATCTAAATTTTTATAATCCTGCTATCATCATCGAAATATCTGATGTTTTATTTGTAAAGGAGCGAGCCGTGCAGATCTAGTGGTCGTTTTGTGTTTTTGTTTTTTTTGTTTGTTTTTTTTTTTTTTTTTGTTGCTTTGTTGGAATTTTACATAGATATATATCTTTTTTAGTTGTATGTTTTCAAGTTGGAGACCAATTGTTGTTAAAGAGAGCAAATTTTCAGCTATATATTGCCGAGAACAAACTATAATTTTGCATAGATGATGATGCCCGCTTTGTACTTAATACACATGCTTAGTTGGATATTTATTGCTCACTGAAACAACTGTCTATAAATAGATAAATATATAAAGCAAACTATCTTTTCCGCTGCTCTTTGATGCTGCGTACTTCACGGAGAAGCAACAAATATCAATTTGATAGTCTTTGGATTGATCAGACCAGGGCTCGAACCCACGGTCTGCCGCTCTCGAGGCGAACACAGCAACGATTATACCATGTTTGATCTTTTTCGATAATGTGTTTATTTCTTTTGTTTTCATTTTATACAAGTATTTATTTTTCCTTTGAAAGATTGAGGGCAGACAAGGAAGGGGCGATGACACATCATTGAATGGTATCCAACTCTTATGTGGTACACACAAACATAGGAGCACTGGACACACAATAACTTCTAGAGCTGGTCCATGGGGACCATGGCATCGCAGTTTTACGATATGCCATTATCATAGATTCTTGACTTCCTTTAACATGCAAGTTGAGGCTCCTATCGTAAGTAAAACAAGTTGTTGAATTTAATCTTATAATGGACCCACATTTGAGGAAAGCACTTAGATGGCCACATCATTTCACTAAGAGGGGAGAGGTTTTTGCCAATATCACTAATTTAACACTGCCACTTTCTATTGAAGTGCCTGTACCACAAAGTGAGTGGTCATATATCTGTGTGTTAGAGGTACCGTGTTCAACACATCATTGTGTTCAGCTATTTACTGTGTCAAGCAAAATACTGTATCCCCATTTACTTTTAATATACACTTGTTTAACTTTCCCTTGTAGACATGCTGCGATCCCTCTGTGTTGTCCTTTATACGTAAAAGTATTATTTAACAATAAAGGTATGCTTGATCGCTGAAATGGGACAAAAATTTAAAACAATCATCGCTTCTCAAATATCATATGAGCAAGGCAAAACGGAATCAGGAATCGCATAGATGTTTATTTTTGACTTTTTCTTAGATAATTGTCACATATTAAGATGACTGAACCGTTTGCATAGGAACAAAGGAAATTAACTTTAATATCCATCTAATGAAAATAGTTTATTTTTCCTGGATAAATAATTTCAAGTCTTTATTGAATTAACAATATCAAGTGTTTACTGAATTAATAACATCAAGTGTTTACTGAATTAATAACATCAAGTGTTTACTGAATTAATAATATCAAGTGTTTACTGAATTAATAATATCAAGTGTTTACTGAATTAATAATATCAAGTGTTTACTGAATTAATAATATCAAGTGTTTACTGAATTAATAATATCAAGTGTTTACTGAATTAATAATATCAAGTGTTTACTGAATTAATAATATCAAGTGTCTACTGAATTAATAATATCAAGTGTTTACTGAATTAATAATATCAACTGTTTACTGAATTAATAATATCAAGTGTTTACTGAATTAATAATATCAAGTGTTTATTGAATTAATAATATCAACTGTTTACTGAATTAATAATATCAACTGTTTACTGAATTAATAATATCAAGTGTTTACTGAATTAATAATATCAACTGTTTACTGAATTAATAATATCAACTGTTTACTGAATTAATAATATCAACTGTTTACTGAATTAATGATATAGGGATATTGCACTAATATTGAGGACTATTGTCCCGAGCAGTGTGTCATATTGTACGAGTGCAATATGATATAATGCGAGGGACAATATTCCTCAATATTAGTGTAATAACCCTTTTATAATATAGTACCAAATATTTCAGTCTGTGACAATTACATTTAACCATATTTCTTTGCAACATATATTCAACATAATTCCGCCATATCGTTTATCTCTCGCCCGCTTGCGTGCAAATATAGTTTTACTCGGAACCTCTCTAGTGTGTACTAAACTTAAAGGGGAAAGAATGGAATGCAATATCGGTCAAGTAGCAATATTTTTAACTCATTCGGAATTGCTCTACTTTTTAGGTATATTTATAAAGAAAAATATCGGAAATTATTACATAAGGCTCTATCTTACTGTTTTTCTATTGGCCAGAAGCAATACACGTGACATTCCATTTTCTAACATATTGATTAGCAAAAAGCAATTTCTGTGCAATAAATAATCATATTGCACTCTCGTGCAAAATCAATGAATGAAATTACGTGGCATGAGAGTGCAATATGGTTTTTTATTGCACAGAAATTGCTTTTTGCTAATCAATATGTTAGAAATTTTCATAATATTTGAAAATCATAAAATTAAAAAAAAGAAAAAGTTCAATTTTTTTTAACAAATTTGAAAAATTATTTTTTTTTTAAAAAATTCTAAATTTTCATAAAATTTCAAAACTTTCAAAAATTTCATACTATTTCAAAAAAAATTCAAAATGATAAAATTTTCAAAAAGTTTCAAAAATTTCATAGTTTTCATAAAATTTCAAAATTAAGAAAAAATAGAGCCGTATGTAATAAAACAATTACTACACTTGAACTTGATCAATATGAGGTTTTATGGAGCAGAGTACAACAATATTGAACTCGGCATTCGCCTCGTTCAATATTGTTGTACTCTGCTCCATCAAACCTCATATTGATCTCGTTCAAGTGCAGTAATTGTATAATATTGCATTTTTATTTTACAAAGAAATCTACATGAAATATTTGATACTATATTATAATATCAAGTGTTTACTAGATTAATAATATCAAGTGTTTACTGAATTAATAATTATATAGCATGATAATAGTTACTTATATATAGGACATTATCGTGATTTATAGACTGCCCAAGGGAAAGTAGTATTGACTGAAACATTGATAATGCCTGAGCCGCAGTCGAGGGCATTATCAGTGTTGAAGTCAATACTACTGTTCCACGGGCAGTCTATCTATCACGATAATGTCATATACATAAGTAACTATTATTTTTATTTCATTGAAGGAAATAAGACTTTCTAAATAATTTTGCTCATTTTAGTAAATGTTGGCTTACATTGACAACTGTACGTCTCCGTTGCGTTTTAAAAAGGGACGCAACTCTAAAACCTCGAGCGGTCATTAACATGATAATGCCCGCGGTCATAATCATGTTAATGACTGGTACATTTCTTTAGCGCAGATCCATGCATGACACATGACCATGCTTACACCAATGAAAAAGTCGAATTTAGAACTGATATGAAATAATTATATAATAGTTACTGATATGGAGGGCAATATCAGGATATACAGACTGCCCAAGGATCGTGGTACGGACCAGTGGAAATGATATTGCTCGAGGCGGAGATAAGGGCAATATTATTTTCACTGGTCCGTACCATGACCCAAGAGCAGTCTGTCTATCCTGATATTGCACTCTATATCAGTAACTATTGTGTTTTTTGCATTGAAGACCAGAATCTGACACATACAATATAAATGCATAGACGTTTTTAATCAGGATCATTGAATGTTTCCCTAGGCGTTATCACCTTCGTTATTCCCTAATTTCAATTGACTACAGCAATTGTTTGAATGGTGTTCAACTTATAATGAGAAATAAAATGAGATTATAAGTAACATTGTAATTTATTAAAACGTAAACAAACAAATGTCCGTGTATAGACCAGTAGTACCAGTCTATACACGGTTTTTGGACCGGTCTATATCAGCATTCCAGTCTATATCGTGGAATAGTGAAGGTCAGGTGGAGAGTGTTCAGTCAATTAAATGTATGATTTTTATTCTGATATGCAATAATAGCTAGTGTTTACTGAATTAATGATATTAAGTGTTTATTTTTTTAAAGGGAAGAGGTGATGACACGGCTGCTAATTTTGTTAACTTCCGCTGTCGTCATTTCTATGGAACAAATGAAGTAGAGCTGCGACAGTATCCAGGACATGGAATTTGGGGACACTTTTGGGGTTGGAGCTCCACCTGTTATGCGGGATCTGCCATTTGTGGTTTAGAAACAAGGATTGAAGGACGACAAGGAAGAGGAGACGATACATCTCTAAATGATGTCATCTTTCACTGCTGCAATGATTAATGTCTTAAAATAAATAAAGCATTACCATACGTATACCAAGCAATTTCTTAAATGTGTAACCGTTCATTTTAACAAGTATCACTTAGTTCTGTTTGAAAGATGAACAATTACTGATTCACAAGAAGAGTTTGAAGATACCAAAAGAGTAATCAGAATCCGTATATTGAAAAAGAGGGACCTAGATTGTATGTACTCTAACAGATCTTTAGAGTTCTTGAGAATCCACATATGATTCACACCACCCCTCGAGTAGCTAGTGTCACAGTAACTCTGAAGCCCGGTTTTGACCTCCGATTGAATACATGGCATCAATCTAAATATAAGGTATATTACAATCTCGCACAATAACATGTATCTAACACAATAACGTCTATTACAATCTAACACAATAGTATATATTACAATCTGATAAAATAACATATATTACAATCTGATAAAATAACATATATTACATTCTAACTCAATAACAAACATTACAATATAAGTCAATAACAAATATTACAATCTAACCCAATAACAAATATTACAATCTAACTCAATAACAAATATTACAATCTACCTCAATAACAAATATTACAAACTAACTCAATAACAAATATTACAATCTAACTCAATAACAAATATTACAAACAAACTCAATAACATATATTACAATATAAGTCAATAACAAATATTACAATCTAACTCAATAACATATATTACAATCTAACTCAATAACAAATATCTTAAACTAACTCAATAACAAATATTACAATCTAACTCAATAACAAATATTACAAACTAACTCAATAACAAATATTACAATCTAACTCAATAACAAATATTACAAACTAACTCAATAACAAATATTACAATCTAACTCAATAACAAATATTACAAACTAACTCAATAACAAATATTACAATCTAACTAAATAACAAATATTACAAACTAACTCAATAACAAATATTACAACCTAACAAAATAACATATATTACAATCTAACTCAATAACAAATATTACAAACTAACTCAATAACAAATATTACAATCAACTCAATAACAAATATTACAATTTAACTCAATTACAAATATTACAATCTAACTCAATAACAAATATTAAAATCTAAATCAATAACAAATATTACAATCTAACAAAATAACATATATTACAATCTAACTCAATAACAAATATCACAATCTAACTCAATAACAAATATTACAAGCTAACTCAATAACAAATATTACAATCTAACTCAATACAAATATTACAATCTAACTCAATAACAAATATTACAAACTAACTCAATAACAAATATTACAATCTAACTCAATAACAAATATTGCAAACTAACTCAATAATAAATATTTCAATCTAACAAAATAACAAATATTACAAACTAACTCAATAACAAATATTACAATCTAACTCAATAAAATATATTACAATCTAGCTCAATAACAAATATTACAAACTAACTCAATAACAAATATTACAATCTAACTCAATAACAAATAGTACATTCTAACTCAATAACAAACATTACAATATAAGTCAATAACAAATATTACAATCTAACCCAATAACATATATTACAATCTAACTCAATAACAAATATTACAAACTAACTCAATAACAAATATCACAAACTAACTCAATAACAAATATTACAATCTAACGCAATAACAAATATTACAAACTAACTCAATAACAAATATTACAATCAACTCAATAACAAATATTACAATTTAACTCAATAACAAATATTACAATCTAAATCAATAACAAATATTACAATCTAAATCAATAACAAATATTACAATCTAAATCAATAACAAATATTACAATCTAACTCAATAACAAATATTACAAATTAACTCAATAACATATATTACAATATAAGTCAATAACAAATATTACAATCTAACTCAATAACAAATATTATAAACTAACTCAATAACAAATATTACAATCTAACTCAATAACAAATATTACAAACTAACTCAATAACAAATATTACAATCTAACAAAATAACATCTATTACAATCTAACTCAATAACAAATATTACAAACTAACTCAATAACAAATATTACAATCAACTCAATAACAAATATTACAATTTAACTCAATTACAAATATTACAATCTAACTCAATAACAAATATTAAAATCTAAATCAATAACAAATATTACAATCTAACAAAATAACATATATTACAATCTGACTCAATAACAAATATTGCAATCTAACTCAATAACACATATTACAAGCTAACTCAATAACAAATATTACAATCTAACTCAATAACAAATATTACAATCTAGCTCAATAACAAATATTACAAACTAACTCAATAACAAATATTACAATCTAATTCAATACTCAATAACATATATTACAATATAAGTCAATAACAAATATTACAATCTAACAAAATAACATATATTACAAACTAACTCAATAACAAATATTACAATCTAACGCAATTACAAATATTACAATCTAACAAAATAACATATATTACAATCTAACTCAATAACAAATATTACAAACTAACTCAAAAACAAATATTACAATCTAACAAAATAACATATATTACAAACTAACTCAATAACAAATATTACAATCTAACAAAATAACAAATATTACAAACTAACTCAATAACAAATATTACAATCTAACAAAATAACATATATTACAATCTAACTCAATAACAAAATTACAATCTAACTCAATAACAAATATTACAAGCTAACTCAATAACAAATATTACAATCTAACTCAATACAAATATTACAATCTAACTCAATAACAAAAATTACAATCTAACTCAATAACAAATATTACAAACTAACTCAATAACAAATCTTACAATCTAACAAAATAACAAATATTACAAACTAACTCAATAACAAATATTACAATCAAGCTCAATAACAAATATTACAAACTATCTCAATAACAAATATCACAATCTAACTCAACAAATATTACAAACTAACTCAATAACATATATTACAATATAAATCAATAACAAATATTACAATCTAACTCAATAACATATATTGCAATCTAACTAAATAACAAATATTACAAACTAACTCAATAACAAATATTACAATCTAACAAAATAACATATATTACAATCTAACAAAATAATGTATATTACATTCTAACAAAATAAAATGTATTACAATCTAACACAATAACATATATTACATTCTAGCACAATAACAAATATTACAATCTAACTCAATAACATATATTACAATATAAGTCAATAACAAATATTACAATCTAGCTCAATAACATATATTACAATCTAACTCAATAACAAATATTACAAACTAACTCAATAACAAATATTACAATCTAACTCAATAACAAATATTATAAACTAACTCAATAACAAATATTACAATCTAACTCAATAACAAATATTACAAACTAACTCAATAACAAATATTACAATCTAACAAAATAACATCTATTACAATCTAACTCAATAACAAATATTACAAACTAACTAAATAACAAATATTACAATCAACTCAATAACAAATATTACAATTTAACTCAATTACAAATATTACAATCTAACTCAATAACAAATATTAAAATCTAAATCAATAACAAATATTACAATCTAACAAAATAACATATATTACAATCTGACTCAATAACAAATATTGCAATCTAACTCAATAACACATATTACAAGCTAACTCAATAACAAATATTACAATCTAACTCAATAACAAATATTACAATCTAACTCTATAACAAATATTACAATCTAACTCAATAACAAATATTACAATCTACCTCAATAACAAATATTACAAACTAACTCAATAACAAATATTACAATCTAACTCAATAACAAATATTACAAACTAACTCAATAACATATATTACAATATAAGTCAATAACAAATATTACAATCTAACTCAATAACATATATTACAATCTAACTCAATAACAAATATTATAAACTAACTCAATAACAAATATTACAATCTAACTCAATAACAAATATTACAAACTAACTCAATAACAAATATTACAATCTAACTCAATAACAAATATTACAAACTAACTCAATAACAAATATTACAATCTAACTCAATAACAAATATTACAAACTAACTCAATAACAAATATTACAATCTAACTAAATAACAAATATTACAAACTAACTCAATAACAAATATTACAACCTAACAAAATAACATATATTACAATCTAACTCAATAACAAATATTACAAACTAACTCAATAACAAATATTACAATCAACTCAATAACAAATATTACAATTTAACTCAATTACAAATATTACAATCTAACTCAATAACAAATATTAAAATCTAAATCAATAACAAATATTACAATCTAACAAAATAACATATATTACAATCTAACTCAATAACAAATATCACAATCTAACTCAATAACAAATATTACAAGCTAACTCAATAACAAATATTACAATCTAACTCAATACAAATATTACAATCTAACTCAATAACAAATATTACAAACTAACTCAATAACAAATATTACAATCTAACTCAATAACAAATATTGCAAACTAACTCAATAATAAATATTTCAATCTAACAAAATAACAAATATTACAAACTAACTCAATAACAAATATTACAATCTAACTCAATAAAATATATTACAATCTAGCTCAATAACAAATATTACAAACTAACTCAATAACAAATATTACAATCTAACTCAATAACAAATAGTACATTCTAACTCAATAACAAACATTACAATATAAGTCAATAACAAATATTACAATCTAACCCAATAACATATATTACAATCTAACTCAATAACAAATATCACAAACTAACTCAATAACAAATATCACAAACTAACTCAATAACAAATATTACAATCTAACGCAATAACAAATATTACAAACTAACTCAATAACAAATATTACAATCAACTCAATAACAAATATTACAATTTAACTCAATAACAAATATTACAATCTAAATCAATAACAAATATTACAATCTAAATCAATAACAAATATTACAATCTAAATCAATAACAAATATTACAATCTAACTCAATAACAAATATTACAAATTAACTCAATAACATATATTACAATATAAGTCGATAACAAATATTACAATCTAACTCAATAACATATATTACAATCTAACTCAATAACAAATATTACAAACTAACTCAATAACAAATATTACAATCTAACTCAATAACAAATATTATAAACTAACTCAATAACAAATATTACAATCTAACTCAATAACAAATATTACAAACTAACTCAATAACAAATATTACAATCTAACAAAATAACATCTATTACAATCTAACTCAATAACAAATATTACAAACTAACTCAATAACAAATATTACAATCAACTCAATAACAAATATTACAATTTAACTCAATTACAAATATTACAATCTAACTCAATAACAAATATTAAAATCTAAATCAATAACAAATATTACAATCTAACAAAATAACATATATTACAATCTGACTCAATAACAAATATTGCAATCTAACTCAATAACACATATTACAAGCTAACTCAATAACAAATATTACAATCTAACTCAATAACAAATATTACAATCTAACTCTATAACAAATATTACAATCTAACTCAATAAAATATATTACAATCTAGCTCAATAACAAATATTACAAACTAACTCAATAACAAATATTACAATCTAATTCAATACTCAATAACATATATTACAATATAAGTCAATAACAAATATTACAATCTAACAAAATAACATATATTACAAACTAACTCAATAACAAATATTACAATCTAACGCAATTACAAATATTACAATCTAACAAAATAACATATATTACAATCTAACTCAATAACAAATATTACAAACTAACTCAAAAACAAATATTACAATCTAACAATATAACATATATTACAAACTAACTCAATAACAAATATTACAATCTAACAAAATAACAAATATTACAAACTAACTCAATAACAAATATTACAATCTAACAAAATAACATATATTACAATCTAACTCAATAACAAAATTACAATCTAACTCAATAACAAATATTACAAGCTAACTCAATAACAAATATTACAATCTAACTCAATACAAATATTACAATCTAACTCAATAACAAAAATTATAATCTAACTCAATAACAAATATTACAAACTAACTCAATAACAAATCTTACAATCTAACAAAATAACAAATATTACAAACTATCTCAATAACAAATATTACAATCTAACTCAACAAATATTACAAACTAACTCAATAACATATATTACAATATAAATCAATAACAAATATTACAATCTAACTCAATAACATATATTGCAATCTAACTAAATAACAAATATTACAAACTAACTCAATAACAAATATTACAATCTAACAAAATAACATATATTACAATCTAACAAAATAACGTATATTACATTCTAACAAAATAAAATGTATTACAATCTAACACAATAACATATATTACATTCTAGCACAATAACAAATATTACAATCTAACTCAATAACAAATATTACAAACTAACTCAATAACATATATTACAATATAAGTCAATAACAAATATTACAATCTAACTCAATAACATATATTACAATATAACTCAATAACAAATATTACAAACTAACTCAATAACAAATATTACAATCTAACTCAATAACAAATATTACAAGCTAACTCAATAACAAATATTACAATCTAACTCAATACAAATATTACAATCTAACTCAATAACAAAAATTACAATCTAACTCAATAACAAATATTACAATCTAACTCAATTACAAATATTACAAACTAACTCAATAACAAATTTTACAATCTAACAAAATAACATATATTACAATCTAACAAAATAACATATATTACAATCTAACTCTATTACAAATATTACAAACTAACTCAATAACAAATATTACAATCTAACAAAATAACATATATTACAATCTAACTCAATAACAAATATTACAAATTAACTCAATAACAAATATTACAATCAACTCAGTAACAAATATTACAATCTAAATCAATAACAAATATTACAATCTAACAAAATAATATATATTACAATCTAACTCAATAACAAATATTACAATCTAACTCAATAACAAATATTACAAGCTAATTCAATAACAAATATTACAATCTAACTCAATACAAATATTACAATCTAACTCAATAACAAATATTACAATATAGCTCAATAACAAATATTACAAACTAACTCAATAACAAATATTACAATCTAACAAAATAACAAATATTACAATCTAACAAAATAACAAATATTACAGACTAATTCAATAATAAATATTACTGCCACTCAGAAACCTTTTGCCAATCAGAATTCATAAATTTTATCGTAGACCACACCTCCTTTAATCTGGAATTTCGAGCTTGCAATGTAAAAACGGCAATTTTGCAAAGTCGGTTATATATTCTATGAATCATAGATATGGCTAGGCACTTCAACAACAAAAGAAAATTAATAAACACCAAAGGAGGCTTAAGAACAAAGTTGCAATGCAACTATGTAAGCACACATTTAAAATAGCTCAAGCTAAAACACATGTTATCAATCTCTCGCAAAGGCAACTATCAGATAATGAATATCTGTTGTTATCTAGAGGTTTGAAATTCATACCTACGCCTTTCTTTAAAGGGGCTAAGGCAGAAGTATTAAAAGACTTTGATGAATTAGCCAGAAAGATGAGATGCCGATATCTATATCACGACAACTCTAATGAAATTCATCCATTCAAATCAAAAACAGGATATACACCACCACCTGCATGTGGCGTTCTTGAAAATTACATATATTAAACAAGACATGAATTGTTCTCATTGCAAGTTCGAAAATTCAGAGATAATTTGAATGCTATGGAAAGAGTGAGCATTTCCTCTTTAAAGAAAGATAAAGATATATAGAATTTAACACCGGCAAAAGTCTAAGACAGGGAAATCTCCGACACCCGAGGGTAAGATTGAAATCTTACCCTCGGGTGTCGGAGATTTCCCTGTCTTGCACTTTTTGCCGGTGTTTGATTTTATTTCTCACTTTTATCAGTAGTTGTATATTGTTTGACAGCTATGTACTTTTAACAGACGATCATGTAAACAATGTGAGTTATTTCCCCTTCATGTCTATCAAAAAAGTAATTCCGTATTTTTGTGTATTGCGTGAAGGTTATTATGAAATAATATTGTTGATTGTTAGGATTTGCGTGTTTATAAAAGATTGAAAACTTATATAGAATCTACAGTGCTTTGTTTATTTTAAAAAGGAAAAGCATGGATAATTCGGAGGGCAGTTGACATAAACTGTACAGCATGGATTTGCCGGTAAAACGTACGTGATTGTTTTGTCTTGCACTATTGCAAGATAAGAAAATCTCACATCGCTAAAAATAGGAACTGGTCTGTCTCAAAAGTGAGAAATAATAATTAAAACATCTGACAAAGGTAACAACATAGTACTATTAGATAATCATAATTACTTATCTGAGGCGTATCGCTAACTAAATTCACAACATTATGTAAAATACATAAAAAACACTAACAACCAGGATGATTTACAGCACATGCTTACACAGTTCAAATTGAACTTAAAAGGAGAATGAAATAATGAGATGTATAAACGAGGCATTAACTAAGAATGTAACAGATCTTATTAATAAAAACAAAACAAAACAAAACAAAACAAAACAAGGAAATTCCTTTAGTTTTGTCAAGCAGATACAATCCATGCATAAGCAAACTGAAGCAGTGCATTATTAAACATTGACATACATTAAACCAGGATGAAGTTTGCAAAGAAATATTTACAGAAAATCCAATAATCGCATACAAAAGGCATAGAAATTTAGCAGATCTGCTAACATCAACAAAGCTTAAAAAATGACCAATATAGGATCAATCCCTGAAGATGACGGCCCTATATTGTTTGTCAATTATTAAACCCATTTTTAATTTTTAATTTAAATATAGCAAAAACCGCCGAAACACTAAATTAGTGTAGGATTGATGTAGGCAATAAGCTTGTAAATAGTTTCAGTAATACTAGGACTATGATAACATATATTATATATGAATAAAATACAATATATATTTTATTTATATTCCTAATGAGGTTTGCTCCTGTGAAATACTGATAGATGTTGGGATGCGTGGATGTTAGGTACCATTTTCTGGTAAAGTTAAAAAAAAATTACACTAAAAGGGGTCACAGTTGTCCTATTGGAAATATATTTACAACAATCCCCCCTCCCCTTCCCACAAAAAAGAAAACAAAAGAGATTGTGTATATTTCAGTATTATGGTATAGCAATATAATATTTCATGTCAAATGTAATAAAACGTTTGCTGAAGTATTACCATATACATGGTATTCTCGCTAGTGCAATATCGCTTCAAACCATGATGTCATCGTCAGGTTAAAATCGTGCTCTCTCAATAGTTTTAAAGTTCTGCTATGTAGTAAAAGGGTTATTGCACGAATGTTGATAAATATTGTTCCTCGGAGAGTATCAAATGCACTCGAAATCCCGTGCAAAATCACAAGCCGCTTCAAGAAGTTTTGCAGATATCTATATCTATATAATAGGAAGTTATTCAAACAATTATTTAAATAACAATTAATACTGCATAACATTTTTCTCTTCAAGAACGTTAATTATGTACAATATATATATTTGTAATATGAATGAATTCTTTTCCTTTGATCTTTTTATGGTTTATATACCAGAATGTAGGCAACAGCTAAGAACTATGAAATTATACACGGTGATACGAGATATTGCACACTTAAATCTGGGCTTTTATTTCCTTCAGAGAGCCGTGCAATAATCAACGACCTAGATGTGATAGTGCATGGGTTCATGTTACAAATCATATATACCACGATTTTCCGAGTTATACAATCTCACGCTTCTAGTTCGATTGTTAAATCGCTTAGCTCGGAAAATCGTGGAATAAATAATGCATATATATACACTTGAATGTTCTAGTATACCCAACTGTTATCAAATCTGCATTAACCACATCGGTCGTGTAATGGTTAGCGTGCTCGCCTCGAGTGTGGTAGATCGTGGGTTCGAGCCCCGGTCTGATCAAATCAAAGACTATAACATTGGTATTTGTTCGTTCTCCGCAAAGCACGCAGCATTAAGGAGTAAGAGCAACGACCGGCTGGCTCGGAATCAGAATAATGTGCCGGAATGGGGCGACATGTCGATCAGCGGACTATATAAAACTCAGTGTGTTAGAACAAAGCATACCTCATCATCCTCTCATTGAAAATTAACTAGTTCTCGTCATGATATAGCTGAAAAATTGCTGAATTGGTGTTAAAAAGCAATCACTCACTCACTCACTCACTCACTCACTCACTCAAATCTGCATTACTTTACTTTATGAAATATCTAAGCCTCGAATATTCGATTTGCTAAATTAATTGTTTGAGATATATACAGAACAAAACCTATGAAAAGATCACAGATTTGCTTGTTGTTTTTTTTTTGTTTTTTTTTTTTTTTTTGTAATTGTATGTATTTGTAAGTGCACAATTCACATTTTCTAAATTGGTTTGAAGATGAAAAGGCAAATAAATTGATATACTTTTCAGCTTCAGTTACATGTGTGATGAACTAAATATCATGTTATATTTTTGGATGATGTTCAAGGGATACAGAATTTCTGTTCTAATTTTTTTTATTCATGCGCTAGCAATGTATTATTAAGCATTATGAATATGAAAATAATAAGATTGATTGATTGTTGATTAACATCACGGGAACATTTATTCATGACAAGAACACGTTTTCAACCAATAAAGCATTAAGATTAAGAAGCGTTTGCAGATACCAAAGGGAGGTAATCAGAATCTGTAAATCGAAGAAGAACAGACAACACAATGGCCAAAATAAAAAGTACAAAAAGACAAGCAACAATCTGCTCCGGAAGAGTAAGCAGTTCCTGCTCTACTAGTGGCACACGTCGTGTTCATCTAGTTACGAACCCGGTGATAAGTCATGAATGAGGAAAAGGACCGGTGGCACTAGGATGGGGCCACGACCAGATGTTTTGATGGATAGGTTCGGGAAATTGTACCTCACTACGAGCCATCAACGATCAGATGTCTTCCGGATTTCGCTAAATAGGAGTCATTCACTTACCTCCCGTCTCAGGATCGAGGAGCTAGTTGTGAGTTTGATTCGTCCCGAACGACCATTGGGCGTCTTTTGAGAAGGGTGCAATCCCGGGGTTCCCTTTGGGGAAGGGATAAGTAAGAAGATAATTTACCAGAAACTGGTACCCAACATAACTACATTCAAATCTGCATTAAGGGGACAAAGAAAAAGTTGTCTATTACGACAGGTGACCTCTTAACAGAGGCTAAATTCATATGCAGTTTTTTTATAACAGGACAAGAAAAAGGTGACCGTTTGATACAGGTGTCTGCTTAATAGAGGTGACAACATGAGCAGGTTTGACTGTACATGATTTGCTTAAATAAATCATTTTTAAGATTCGTTCTTGTTAAAATATTTGGAATGAAAAGTTTACATTCCGCTGCAATAGAGTACCTGACATAACTTTTATAAATATTATGATTCCAATTTGTAATAAGACTCCTGTGAAATGGAATTGATTAGTAATCGTAAAATGAAAATGTTATAAAAGTATGTCAAGGGAAGAGGACACATCATTTCCCTTAAACGATTATATGTACACACCAGATCCTCAGTCTCTATTTGGCGTAACGAAGTGTATCAAAGTCTGATTCCAGGAGATTACAGGAAAGACCGGTTCAGATGCTAAAAAAAGACTGGATAAATAAATGAATGTAGGTGATTTGCAGTAGTCAATTGGTGTTTTATGCTTATTTTCCTTTCTGGGGAGAATCTGATTGATTGATTAATTGATTGTTGGTTACTTAGTGTCAAGCGACAAATATTTTATGCAGATTCAGGATATTATAAGAAGGGTTTGAAGAGGCCAAAGGGGCAATCAGAATCCGTATATCGAAAAAGAACGGACAACACAATGGCCAAAAGAAAAAGTACAAAAGGACAAACAACGATCTACAAAACATACATATAAAACTAAAGATCGAGTAACACGAACCCCACTAAAAACCGGGGGGATCTCATGTGCTCCGGAAGGGTAAGAACTACACCAAATTTGTCTTGAATTTAAAAAAAAAAAAAAAATTTAACATATTTGTAAAATCTTATATCTGTATCCAATCTTTAGTACAAGTTCAATTTAGAAATTATAAAAGAGTATTTCCCCTATATTTTAGAAATTCATTCGGAATTTCATCAATACCACCAGCCTTTCCTGGCCAGAGACTTTCAATGACGGATGTGATGTTTTCTCGGTGGATATTAAGAGATATGGGAGTATCTGAAGTTATAATCTTCTTTAATGTCTGATTTAATTTTGGATTTACCGTTGATACATTCATGTATGCATTGTACCAGATACCATTTCAAGCCAGTGGCAAGATGTATGTTGCACCAACTTCCTGCACCAACTTGAAACGATGTGATCAATTTAATTTCCAATTAGTGCGCATGCTGGAACGTGAAATGTTGTGCTAAACCACAGGAATGCTTTCAACAGTAAATAAATCTGAGCTGGAAAACCACAAGTTGGTCTGTATCTAAGGTATTTGTATATATAAAGTAACACAATCTGGTAATAAATTGCTAAGAAGGAAAAGGAAAAAGAAGTAAGGATATCATATTAGTTAATTATTAGTGGTGAACTAGTAAAAATGCCCATGACGTCATCTAATTGCATTCCTATAGGCTTATGTGTAACACTAAAAAGATTTTTTTTTTAAATTTAAGAAAAGAAAAATGTACCTACTATCGCTGATAATTTACTCGGAAAACACCGATGACAAGTACGAAAGAAAGTTTCAAGACAAAACAATAACTTCTTAAATACGACTTAATTAACAATAATTTATTTTACTATTTATGCGAGGGGCCGTCGTGGCAGTGATTGCATGGTAGTTGTATTTACAACTACCTATGCAATCAGTGCCCATCATCTCATTTAGTGAGCAAAGCGCGTTTCTGGGGTAAAACCATTATCAGATACCCTCCCAAATTGCGTACATTACTTCGGGGGGGGGTTATTTTAAAACATATTTTAACATATTATATCAACACAATTTAAGCAAATAGACACATTTAATACATAGATAAATGTGAATTACAATCCTTTTGATTCATAAATGTTCTAGACAATATAATCAACTTAGTTAAATATATATTTATTATAGCATTAGTTTAAGCTGTTAATTCAATTAAGAATTACCATAATACATAAACTAAATGCAAAATATTCAGAAATGATCCATTCATTTCTATAGAGGGGCCGTCGTGGCCGTGATTGTATGGTACTTGTATTTACAACTACCTTTGCTGTCAGTGTCTATTACCACTGATGTTGTGAGTTCGAAACTCGATTAGGGTGAGGTGTGCAACAGTATGTGATAAAGATTGTCAGTGACTTGCGACAGGTCGGTGGTTTTCTTCGGGTCCTCCGGTTTAATTCACCAATAACACTGACCGCCATTGCTGATGTCACATGATTAGTTGAAGACAAACATGAGATGAACATGACCTTCTAAGTCATTTTTTGCCTTATTTCTTTTTGATCATTGTATTGTCTGTCCCTTCTTCGATTTACGGCGTTTGATTATCCCTTTGGTATCTTGAAACTTTTCTGGTTAGTTATTAACCATTTTATTGGTTTTGGTGCTTATATGAAAACCACGTGGAATAAATGTTACAATACAGCCTTATTATGGCGAAGTTGGTGGAATTTTACTTCGAGATATGCGAATATTCTAGTTATCTGTGATAACTAATGTTAACATCTACTAAATTTATTCCGTGTTATTCTAGGAAACTACTTATCCCAGTTGGATATAATGGAGTTTAACTTATGTATTTTTTGTAGAAGCTGAAATATTTGAATCATTGAAGAGCTTGAAGTTTCCAAAGGGGTAATCGGAATCTGCACATCGCAGAAGAACAGACAATAAAATGCAAAAAGAAAAAGTACAAAAGGACAAACAACAATCTACAAAACATACACACAAAATCAAAGATCGGGCAACCCAACCCCCATTTAAAAATCGAATGGTCATTTGATTGTCGAACATACAGATTGTGTAATGGGGTGTTCAGAAATCCAAGATGGCCGCGGCTACCACTGTATTCTTTTCACAAAGCAAAATACAATGTACGGATAGACATTTGAAAAACACAAAAATCTGGTATGGCCATCGATATATATATATATATATATATATATATATATATATATATATATATATATATCTTTTGCATAATGAAGAAAGATACAAGGTCTTGAGAACCTATTTTTTTCTTGGTGATATTTGTGAGGGTCACATATGTAGAAAAGGGTGTAACAATGTGAAAATGCTAGGTATCTCGATGCTTACTACTACTTAAATATTGTCTGACCACAAACTAATATGAATTTATGAAAGTACAATAAATAGACAATATAAAACCAGACGATGGTTAGTATGCATGTCTCTTTAGTTTGTTTTTTTTTTCCTGTTTTAAGATTGCTCCCATTACTTTGCATTCCGCTTCGTGTTGTGCCATCTTTGCCTGTCATTGTGACTTACTATTGACTCCGGTTGTATTTGATTCATGGTGTCGCTCCGTTTTCTGTTTTATTTCCACTATATTCACCGGAACTGCAGGGAATAGCAATATGACATTTTTTTCTCCTGTGTTACGCGGCACGTTTGAGGCCATCCGATTTTTGTAGGACTGATAAAATTACCAGCGATTGTCCTCTGGGCGTGATATAAATTGGTGCCCCGTGTTGAGAAAATGCAATGCTTCTAATAAATGGGTAAATGATAACGCTGGGATGGGATTATATTCACCTACTCAGAGACCAGTTTCAATATCCTATCTTGTGTACTCTTGTTTTCGTTTTGGGCATAGATTCTTAACTAAAGTAAAACAACAAGAAAAAACTGAAAATGGTTTCTAACCGATTTTTTTAGGAAAGTAGACGGATTTGATTGATTGCAAGGGTAATAAAATACCTTAGTAAATCAATCACAATATTGTTTAAGCTACTTTTATTATTAAAGTGCGTGGTTGTTGTTTTGTGTTTAATTTTGGGAATTAACATAATGAGATAAAACTTATTTTCAATTCCTGAAGAACTATGTTTTCTTTGCAGAATTTCTCGTTCTTATCTAAGTCTTAATGTTTTCCAGATAAAACTTATTTTCAAATCCTGAAAAACTATCTTAATGTTTTCCAGATAAATCTTATTTTCAAATCCTGAAGAACTATGTTTTCTTTGTAGAAATGTTCGTTCTTATTTACGACTTAAAGTTTTCTAGAAAAGAATCGAGAAATCACATTCAAGAAAAAAAGAATTAAATCACACAATATTAATTACTATAAATTGATACTCTATAGGTGTAAAACATACATTATAAAAACTATGAAACATATTATTTATTGATTACATAAATTAAACATCGTACATATGAAGACGACAATTAATGATATAATGATTTATAAATATTTGAGACATTAAATATGAACATCACACGTAGCTAAACAGGTTTAATATTTATGTATGATCACGAATTCCACTCCCCAACTCAATTATGTATAACTTGATGTTTCCCCAACAAGAAAATTGCAAATAAATAAAAAATATAATTTTGCTACTCAAACAAGAGAGATATTTCTGCAATCTTTTTTCTTTTGATTTCGACAGATTTCTTGCTTTTCACATTATCTCGAACTATACATCCTAAAAATGTAATTAACCGCATCGGTGGTGTAATGGTTAGCGTGCTCGCCTCGAGTGCGGTAGATCGGGGGTTCGAGCCCCGGTCGGGTCAAGCCAATGACTATTAAATTGGTAGTTGTTGCTTCTCCGCTAAACAGGCAGCATTAACGAGAAAGAGCAAAGACTGGTGGGCTCGGAATCAGAATAATGTGTCCGAGTGGACCGAAATGTCTACCCGCGGACTGTTGTTTCAGTGAGCTAGCACCATCAAAATCCAACTCTGCGCGTTGGTCTAGAACAAAGCGGACCTCATCATCTCATTGAAAATTAACTTGTTCTCACCATGATATAGCTGAAAAATTGCTGAATTAGCGTTAAACAACAATCACTCACTCACTCCTAAAAATGTAATTTCATGACATTATCAGAACAAAACTAAAAAAATAAAAAACAAACCAGTATTCTATGAAGACTGGTTCAGAAAAGGTATTTGTTTTGTTAATGATATTATGTCAGAAGATGGAAAACTTCTCTCCATTGATCAATTAGAGGCAACATTTAACATTTCCAAAAATATTATGAAATTTAATAGTATAATTTCAGCTGTTAAACATGCTGGAAAACAAAATGTGTATAATAGTCATAAGTTACTTACTCCATTTATTCCTTCGTTTGTTAAGACCATTTTGAAGAGTAAAAGGGGAACTAAAGATATGTATGTGTTACTAGTAAGGAATAACATAGTGTCAAATGGTCAGAAAAGGTGGGAGGAAATTTTAGCCTTAGGTTTAGATGAAACGAAATGGAGAGAAGTATTCAAACTACCTTTTATAGTCACACAAAATACCAAACTACAATGGTTACAGTACAGAATTAACAAACGTATCCTAGGAACAAATAAATTTCTGTATAAAATTAAAGTAAAAGACAATGCCTTTTGTACTTTTTGTCAGGAAGATGAGGAAACTATAGAACATTTATTTTGGAACTGTGAGATTGTACAAGTTTTTATTGATGACATTGATTCTTGGTTATTGTCAAATGGTGTTAGTATTCCATTTACTATGCATTTTTTATTTTTTTTTGGTGATACTTCAAAATCGTCTCGAGGAGATGTTATCAACCTCATTTTATTACATATAAAGCAGTATATTTTTAACTGTAAATATTTTTAGAAAAAATTATCATTGCTCACAATGCAGAGGAAAATACAGTCACTATATAACATTGAGAAATCTATTGCTATTAAAAATAAAAAAAAATGATTTTTTTTCAACCAGATATGGAATGCTTTCACTCTACTGTTTAATTAGATATAAAGATTTATACAGATATTCATTCTGTAAATAACATGATAGAAAAGAAATAGCCTTTGGTTTTTATGAATGCAAAAATTACCTATTCATCAAAGCAAATTCAAGAACTTTTTCTTTCTCTTTAAAAATTAATTGTATGCCTTAAAAAACTCAATAAATTAAACTTTTTCCATTTTTTTCTTTTACTTCTACAACTACTTAAAACCCTATTTTTTGATTATCTGTATATTTGTTATTTTGGTTTATTATGATTGAAAAACTCATCTTTTTGTGGAATCACATTATTTGGTATTTTCTGTCATGTTATTCAAATAGAAATAGTATGCCATTCTGTATGTAAATTACTAACAAATACTAACATCTTTATATGCTATGTGCTTTACTAATGTTAACGAGGCCGGGATAAGGTACCGGTACTTTATGTATTCAACTAACAAATGTACAGATTTCAAAAAAAATATCACACGGAAAAAAAGAAAAAAAAAACATTTACAGTACATGTAGTTATTTTCATTGAACTTTGAACTAATGAGGGGAAATAACTCCTGTAAAACCGTATACTTTTATAATCAAAGTAGGAAATGTCCAAATGATCTCTGTTCCATAACCATGTATTGTTTTTTTGTTTTGTCTGTTTGTTTGTTTGTTTGTTTTGGTTTTTTTTTTTTGTTTTGTTTGGGGAGGGTGTCATCGTGGCATTGATCTTATGGAAATAACAATCCGTTCCGGGATCGTGATGAAGTGTATTTGATACAACCGAATGTGACAATGTCTGTCATTTACTGAAGTTCAATGAGTTTCTCCGGTGATTTAAACAAATTTCACCCATAACCATAATCGATTTCAGTATACATGTAGTGCTGCACATTTCATGTTCATTTTCAGCGTTTTTATTCTTATTTTTACATTGTTATTGATTTGTTGAAATCTGTTGCACTAGATTAATATTGGAAAATATTACACTGATGATCACATATCCAATTTAATAGTTAAATAGCGTGCTCGTGTCGAACCAAACGCTATCAAATTAATATTGGTATTTGCTGCTTCTCGGAAAAGCACGCGGCATTAAGTAGAAAGGGGAAAGACTAGTTGGCTCGGAATCAAGATAATATGTCCGAGTACACAAACTAATAATATTTTGTTTATTTTTTGATAATATACTATCATTAAAGCATAAAATGATGTACACATTGTTGTTTTCGCCTGTACTTTCATAAAAATTCACATTGAAAAAAAGGGAAGACGAAACCATTTTGCTCACATCAACCAATTTCTATAAAGTCTTAAGAAATCACAGACCTTTCAAACCGCACAGAATTATTCAAAATGGATCACCAGAGCAAAACTATTCAGCCTGTCTCGACAGACAGTCATTAATTACTTTCATAGTTTCAGAAATTATATTCAAATTGCATATCTTCTATAATTAAAGCTTTTAAGCTTTGCAGATGAATGATTCACAGACTTTCAAAAACAAATAACAACAATAAACAGTTATATCGGTGGAGGAAACCCGAGTACCCGGAGAAAACCATCGACCTGTCGCAAGTCACTGACAAAGTTTATCACACTTCGCTTGAGCAGAGTTCGAATTCATAACGTTAGTGGTGATAGGCACTGATTGTATAGGTAGTCATAAATCCAACTGTCATACGATCACGACCACGACGGTCCTTTGGTTGTGACAAACTAACCATTTTTTAAGGGCTTAATAAGTAAAATTCATAATATTTTTATATATATTTTTGCTTACTTAAAATATAATATGTAGGTGGTCCTTTGTGCGCATAATCTATGTCACTGTAGTTCTTTGTGCACAGAGAAGGTCCTTTGCGGTGTTTATAGAAACCCCTATAAAGGTCCAACTCAGCGTGTTGTCTAGCACAAAGCGGACAGCTTCTTCATATCATTGAATGTCACTTGTTCTTCCCATGATATAGCTGACAAATTGGTAATTTGGCGTTAAACAACTATCACTCACTTACATTTCGTTATATAGGACAGAGTAACGCGGGAAAATTTCAGATTGAGAAATTGATTTTCTATCAATATATTAGTAAGACAGAATATAGATGTAAATGAACATGAGAGACGTTTTAAGTTTTTACACTTATATATGTTTGATTGTTTGTTTATTTGATGGTGTTTAACGCCACTTTCAACAATATTTCAGTTATATTGTGGCGGTCAGTTTTATTGGTGGAGGAAACCGGAGGCCCTGTCGCAAGTCACTGACAAACTTTATCACATAATATTGTATACGTCGCCCTGATCGGGATTCGAACTCACAACATCAGTGGTGATATGATAGGCACTGATTGCATACGTAGATCCAACTACCATTCGACCACGGCCACGACGGCCCCTTAATACCTCCGAGAACGTACAAACATTCTATATCTATACAGTTAATGGGATACCAAATGCTTTCTTGAAATTAATATCTCCTTTATATCTCTGAAATATGTATGGCATGCATTTCAATTTTTTAAATAATTCTTATTTTTATGCCGGTTTTAAAAGACAATCTATCACAAGTTAAATGAGCAAAAGAAATTTAATGAGCCGTAATCTATTTAATTTTTTGAATTTAATTGACCGATCAAAATCGTTTTTTACACAAAACATTATATAATTAAGTGAATCGTACATGATAATACAAGAAATAAACAACATTTATGGAGAGTAAAGTATTTGCATTAAATGACTAACGACCATGCACCTGCTATTTTATTTTCATGCGCACTTTCAAATTCTTAATAAAGTGTTACATAATGTACTTTGTATATGTAATGAAGTGGCGCCTGAGACCAGTAATGGTGAAATAAACAGATGTTATGCAATCGAAAACATATCAGAAAAAATATAACATTGCCCCATATTTCTAATAGAGGGTAAAATGTATTACGCTAAAATTTGATTTTTGCATAATTTCAACGATGTTGCTTATTTAATTTGTCCAGCTAGCCTAATGAATAACAATGAGAATATTGATTAGAACTGTTAAATACAGAAGAAAATTCTCAGGTCTATTGCAATTTGCAATGTGCATAATATTTGTGATTCAAGAGAGTAATTTTGCCATTTCATGTCCAGTTTTATTAATTTGGAAGATCGAACAAAAAACAACTATTTTCTCATTGGACAAAAAACAAGAAATAAGTACCTGTCTTGAAAACAAAAATCTCAATATCGGCCATTATAAGGTTGTTTAACAGGTTAAATAAGATGCGAGGTTGTCAGTAAGATTGTTATTTAAAAGTGCAAGTATCTTACAAATATCGTCACAAGAATGTCCATAACAACAAATGCAGACAATCCATAAGAGACAGGAACTGCTTCCCTTGGCGAGCACCTGGATTCACTCCCGGGTGTTGGTTGGATCCGTGTTGCTAATCTTTTTAGTTTTCTGTGTTGTTTTTTTGGGTTGTTTTTTTTTCCTTGGGGTGGGGGGTGTTCGTCTTGTGTCTTGTATGCCCTATGTTGCCAGTGTCTCTGGATTGTCAATTCTTGATTGCCCCCTTGGGTTTCACCAACGTTTATTTAGTACACTGATGCTTTATTGAACAACTACAGACTTTGACATACATAAACGTCGCATTTGTATAATTTCAAAACCGAATTTCAATACTTTATGCTTTTATTATATCATCAACATGTCTTTCTTTAATTTTTTGTACCTACCGATATTACACAAAAAATATTAAAAAAAATAAACCGCACATTTAAACATTCTTTGCATATTACAACTGCTTGAACGTCTATTTAATCTTCTGATCTTAAACTATTACTTTCCAAAATTGTTAAAAAAAAATATGCAATTAGATATAATTAATGACAGATGTAGACATCCGGTATCAACTGGTTCAAACAAACCGCAAAGTGTTACTAAATATAGAAACATTAATCACGCACTATTATTTGGCAACACGTTTTAAACGTCCTTGTGTTGATTTTTAAAGTAGGTATGTTTGACTGTTACAGAACGTATTCAGTTTAATATATATATTTATTAGATATACAATGTGTTTATTGAAATTTACAGTTCTTAAATACTGTAAGAAGAGTTTGAAGATACCCGGCAAAGGGAGGTAATCAGAATCCGTATATCGAAGACGAAGAGACAACACAATGGCCAAAAGAAAAAGGACACAAGGACAAGAAGAGTTTGAAGATACCAAAGGGAGGTAATCAGAATCCGTATATCGAAGAAGATCAGACAACACAATGGCCAAAAGAAAAAGGACACAAGGACAAGAAGAGTTTGAAGATACCAAAGGGAGGTAATCAGAATCCGTATATCGAAGAAGAACAGACAACACAATGGCCAAAAGAAAAAGGACAAAAGGACAAGAAGAGTTTGAAGATACCAAAGGGAGGTAACCAGAATCCGTATATCGAAGAAGAACAGACAACACAATGGCCAAAAGAAAAAGGACAAAAGGACAAGAAGAGTTTGAAGATACCAAAGGGAGGTAACCAGAATCCGTATATCGAAGAAGAACAGACAACACAATGGCCAAAAGAAAAAGTAAAAAAGGACAAAAAACGATCTACAAAACATACACATACAACTAAAGACCGAGTAACACGAACTCCAATAAAAAAAGAGCTAGGATTTTCCTCCCTCAGGTATAGATGACCGTAGTCGATTTTGGCTATCCTGTTTATGTGCTTTCCTTTTCTTGCTCTTAAACATTTTGAAATTATATGGCTACTTTCGAATTTGAGCGTACTCTGTTGGCAACTATTACAGCAATACGTCTATAGTTTTCTGTGCATTGTTTAGTAGATCATGGTTTGTTGACTTTCCCTTGGACATTGTGTCTGACTAGAACCGGCTACCACTTAGACTTGATCTAGAAGTACCCGAAGTTGAATCTGTTTGTTTAGAAATTTTTGCAGATAATAGAAAATTGTTATTAGTGTGCTTATATAGACCGCCAAATGCAAGAGTGTCATCATGGGATTATATTGATAAGTTATTTGACAAATGTGTTGATTCAGGTATAAGTAATTGTGTTTTTCTTGGTGATATCAATGTTGACCTTATTACAATTGGCAATAACCACAAGTTTACACGTTCTTGTCAAAGATTAGGCCTAGAAAATGTGATACATGAACCTATTAGAATTATTAGTTCGTCCTCCACTCTAATTGATCCTATACTGGTCAATAATTATGATATTGTTAGAGATAGCTATGTACTTCCAAACTATTGTAATGACCATTGTCCTTCCATTATTGAGATTAATTGTTCTGTAACTAGAGAAAAGTCTTATTTAAACACAATATGGGATTATGATAATGCAAATTATATTGCCATTGACCAGCACTTGCAAAATACTGATTGGGATATGAAATTTGGAGATTCAGATAATGTTAATATCATAAATGAAGTTATTAACTTAGAGCTTAACTCTGCTATGAATACTTATATTCCAAAAAAGATTATACGTGTTCGACCACGGGATAAACCTTGGATAAGTAGTGAAATAAAGTGCATAAAAAGGCAAAATTTCGAAATCCAGCAAGTGACTGGGAAAGTTTTGGCAGAATACGCAATGAGATAATTGATATGATTAGAGAAGCCAAAAAACAATGTATGCACTCAGACAAAAGTTAAGCACCACCCTATATTTTTATCGACATATTATTTTACATCAATACTGTTAAAACAATAAAATAGATATCAACATTTTTCTTAGACTTCTTAAAAGACTACACCAAGGACTCTATATAAAATTACCAATCTACGAAGTATTTATCATCCTGAAAGACGTGACTATGACGTGGCAAAAATGGGGTTCAAAACAGGCGCTGGAAAAACGTAAAACCAGTTTGTCTTTGATAGAAGTTTTTAACATTGCATTAAAATGCAGTCTTCAGATTTTAAGAACTTTTAAATGCATCTATTGTGCGTATGTGTAAGGCTAAATGCATCTATTGTGCGTATGTGTAAGGCATAAAAATCAATAACGAGTATATCCACCGCGTTTATTGTGAAGTTCTGTAACACGCCTCGTCATGCTTCGCACAAGACGCCTAAGCCGTTCTTGTGGGAACTGGTGCCACTCCTGTAAGATAGCAGTTCTTAATTCGTCAATATTTTGACATTTTGGATTGCGTTGGTTAATGTTTCGGCTAATAAAATCCCATACATGCTCTATAGGGTTCATGTCTGGCGACATCGCAGGCCATGGAATTTTCTGAACAGCCTCTTGCTGTAAAACATGTTGTACAATTCGAGCTCTATGTGGCCTAGCGTTGTCGTCCATGAACATTGACCTGTCAACCAACGCATGATTGTCGAAATGGGGGACTACGCGTGGAGCGAGCACATTGTCACGGTATTTTTGCTTTTCAGATTACCATCAAGAACGTACAAGTCCAACTTACAGTCAAAGGAAAAGCAACCCCAGACAGTTACACCCCCACCCCCAAAAGCAGTTGTGCCCAAAATGTGGTTGTCCTGAAATGAAGTGTTTCGTTGGCGCCAAACTCTTGCACGACCGTTGGTAGGGCGTAACAAAAAACGACTTTCATCAGACCAGTGGACCCGTCTCCATGTGCGAATAGTCCACCCCAAATGATCATGTGATCAGTCAAATCGAGCATGGCGATGACGTAATGTCAACTGTGGACGTTTTATGGGTCGTCGCGCTCGCATTCCCTGATGGTGGAGGCGTCTGATTACAGTGCGTGTGCTAATGTGGCCTCCAAACGCTAAATTGCCACGAAGTGCACCAGCTGTACTGAACGGCCGTTGCCGCGCCCGTCTGGATTTGAGCTGGTCCTCTCTCGGCGTCGTTTTGCGAGGTCTACCTTCACGTGGACGGTCAGTAACATTCCCCGTTTGATGAAAACGCTGCATCAGTCGTACAATGATGAAATGGTTAACACTGAAGTGGTCTGCCACCCTTCTATGGCTAAAACCACCGCTATGCATGCCAACAGCTTGCCAGCTTTCTGGTATGGTTAATTTTCGCCGCATCATACCAAACCAATAGAAAATGAAACTTAAAACTCTACACACACAAAATCAGCTTTCGTTCGCAAACACAAATGTTGAAAAGTACACGTGGCACTTTACACACCCTGTCATATACACATAAATAAAAATCGATCAATAACCTGTTTCACAGGTAAGTAAGTATTATGTGTGTACAGGTAACGAAAACAGCAAACTGATTTGAAATAAGCTCATTATTAGAAAAGATATTATTGAAACAAGTCAGGTGGTGCTTAACTTTTGTCAGACTGTATATTATAGAATTTCAAAATTCACTGATTGACAAGTCTATTCCACCTGGTAAGTGGTGACGAATTGCAAAAAGTGTCTCAAAATTTAAAAGTACTAATACTACAAATACTCCTATTAAGGTAAATGGTGATATTTGTTTCCATCCTGTAGAAAAAGCCAATTCTATTAATAATTATTTTACATCAGTATCTAACATAGATTCTGAACCTGATCTTCCTGATGTACCCTCACTTGCACCTTGTGAGCTGTCTGGCATTGTCATTAATGAACAAGAGGTATGTGATCAGTTTCAAATTTTAAATATTTCTAAGCCGGCCGGTCCTGATAACCTTCCGCCTAAATTTTTGAAAGCTGTTTTCCAGTCATTAGTTAAACCACTGACTATTTTATTTAAAAAAAGCTTAAATTTTGGTGTGGTGCCTGGTGACTGGAAACTAGCCAATGTTTCCCCTATTTACAAAGGTAAAGGTGGTAGCGATAGTGTAGTAAATTATAGATCAATATCTCTTACTAATTGTTTTATTAAGATATTGGAAAAAATTATATTCAAACACCTTCACATCTACTTGTTAAGATATAATATACTATCGGATGATCAGTCTGGATTTAGACATAGAGATTCCACTATAAACCAGTTATTGGTAATTTATGATGTCATTATGAAAAATTTAGATATTGGCAAAGATGTTAGGTTTATTTTTTGTGACATATCAAAAGCATTTGATCGTGTCTGGCATCGTGGTCTATTGTACAAACTTAGAAAATATGGAATTAAGGGTAACTTATTGACCTGGTTTGGTAGTTATCTTTCTGACCGTAAGCAGCGAGTCTGCATGAATGAATACTACTCTACTTGGAATTCCATTAATGCTGGCGTTCCGCAAGGCTCCATATTGGTACCTCTTTTATTTTTATTATTTATTAATGATATTGTTGATGTCGTTTCCAATAGCATGAAACTATTTGCTGATGATACATCCCTTTATTGTATTGTTGATGATCAGAATGAAACCGCTGAATCCCTGAATTCTGATTTGAATAGCCTTAGTGCTTGGGCATCTGATTGGTGTGTTAATTTCAATGCCTCAAAAACTAAGTCTATGCTGTTTACTAGAAAACATGATGTAAATATTCCCCCTTTATATATGAATGGTGATGTCTTAGAAGATGTACTTAAACATAAACATCTTGGTATATATTTTTGTCCTAATGGTACATGGAAAGATCATATAAATGAAATTTATTAAAAAAAAAAAGCTTGCTCTCGTCTTAATATTTTGCGCATGATGAAACATAATCTTGATAGGAACTCACTAGAAAATCTTTATTTTGGTTTTATAAGACCTATACTAGAATACGAAGTGTAGTTTGGGATAATTGCACAAGAGAATAGTCTGATCTTATTGAATCAGTGCAATACGAATCAGCCAAAATTGTTACAGGTCTTCGAAAGGGTACCTCAAGGGTTAAGTTGTATGGCGAATTAGGGTGGGACTCCTTGCAAAACAGACGTAATAAGCAAAAACTTATTCTAATGTTCAAAGCTCTGCAAGGAGAGCTATCCAACTATATAACAAATAATATTACTTCTTATATTAATATTGAACCTAACTACATGGTTAGAAACCCCAGATTCTTCACTCCTCCCCAATGCCGCACCAAGTTATATAAGGATAGCTTTTTTCCAACTGTTCTGGATTTATGGAACAAACTAGATAATGATACTAGGAACATTCAGTCATTATCTTCATTCAAGATTAAACTTAATGAAGATGTTGATAAATCTCCTAGCTTCTACTCTATTGGTTCTCGCAGCTTAAATATTTGACATTGCCAACTTCGAAATGAAGCAAGCAGCTTAAATCACCACTTGTTTTATTCTCATCTGTCCGACAGCTCCCAGTGTGCCTGTGGGGATGCAATTGAAAATAATTTCCATTATTTTTATGTTTGTCCATTGCTCATAAGACACAGAATACAACTTTTTAATTCTCTAAGAAAGTTTCAAGATGTTTTAAATTTTGATATATTATTGAAAGGCTCAATAATCCTTACTGTAGAGGAGAATACTGAGATATTCGATGCTGTTCACCATTTCATTACTGGTAGTAGAAGATTCACATGATTCAATAAATTTTCCTTTTCTCTGTATTTGGTTATATAACATTGAAAAGTCTTCCCATATATAGCTCCAAATCTTTAAATTTTTCAGTTTAATTAATAGCTGTAAATCTTTCAATTATTCAGGTCTCCCTTCCCCCTCCCCCCTTTACCCAATGTGTACTTGCCTATCTCAATCACTATTTTGTTTAGATATTCCCCCCCCCCCTTATTTACTTATTTGTCTCTTCTTCCTCCATCTCTCCCAAATTCCCTTTATTCAATCATAAATATATATACTGAAAAAGAGTTAATTCATATTGATATGGTGGACTTCACTTAATTAGTGATTTTGATTTCATAATTTCAGTTTACATGTTGTATATATTGTGTGTTAAATGTGGGGGAAAAAAGGGGGAAGAAAACCTTTTTTATATGATTCTGCTATTAATATACATATTATATCATACTTATTAACAAAAAAAGAAAAGAAAGGGAAAAATCTGTTTTGTTTTGTTTGTATGATTCTGCTATTAATATACATGTGTTTATGCTTGGTAATTAAGATGAATTGCATTGTATACATGATGGGTAGATTGCTCTATAGATGTCTTATGTAAATTGTTTTCTAATTGTTCCATCTTGTTGTTGGAGAGGCTTTGTATAGGCATAGCCTGTTATCCAATCAATAAAATATTTGAAATGAAACCGGCTACCACAGCCCACAGTTATGAGTTACTCGTTTGAAACATTCAAGGCTGCTGTCTCCTCTATTAAATATTACTGAATAGAATCTGTAAATAGCATTATTACCCCTTTGGTATGATCAAACTTCCAATTATCATGTGCAATTTCCGACATAATCTTGAAGGTAGTCAGGTTAGGGCTGTCGTGGTCGTGATCGTATGGTAGTTGGATTTACAACTACCTATGCAATCGTTGCCTATCACCACTGATGTTGTGGGTTCGAATCCCGCTAAGGGCGATGTGTACAACATTATGTTACCAAGTTTGTCAGTGACTTACGGCAGGTCGGTGGTTTTTTCCGGGTCCTCCGGTTTCCTCCGCCAATAAAACAACCCGCCACGATATAACTGAAATATTGCTGAAAGTGGCGTTAAACACCATAAAGCCAACCAACCAAACAACCAGTATCTGGTAGAATTAGACGTAGAAATTATTTCGAATAGACACATTATCTCTTTTTTTTTGTGGAAATCTAAACATCTTGCTACATACTAATCCTAGTGACATCGTATTACCCACTGGCTGAGATGTTTGTATATTAGTTTATTTCTATGCATGTCATTTAAAATATTTTATGATGTTTAGCATCACTTTCAACATTTCAGTTTTGTTGGTGAGAGAATCCGGAGTACTCGGAGAAAACCACCGACCTGTCGCAAGTCACTGACAAACTTTATCACATAATATTGTATCGAAAAAGTATTAGAATATTAATAACATTTATCAATATACAGTAGAACCTGCCCATGCGTTCACCTCTATTAAGAGGTCACATTTTTCTTGTCGTGTCATAGAAAAATTCATATGAATTGAACCTCTCTTAAGAGGTCACCTGTCTTATCATGCCACTTTTTCTTTCTCCCAAGGGTGACCTCTTAGTACAGGTTTGTACAGTCAAACCTGTATTAAGAGGTCACTCTTGGGAGAAAGAAAAAGTGACCAAATACAGTAAAAATTTTGAATAATTGTAGCTTTTTTTTATAAATTATATATGGAATAATTCTGTCGCCTATCTGTATATTTGTTTTCCATGTTTCGTTTTATTGCATGTGTTGCTTATATTATGTAATAACAATTTTCGTCATGAACAAGCTAATAAATCGACGTGTATCAGATAAAATACTTTCACTACTCGTTGAGACTTCACATTCTTAGCTGACTTATTATTTTTCAATACTTGCAATTTAAAACTACATCACAATGTGTCATATTTAATAGTTTTAGTATTTGATATGCGACGTCAGATGATAATTGAATGCAGAATGCTGATGCTACATGGAATATATAACAGAACTGCACAAAGCTCTGCATGTTATTTGCAGGATGCATATAAAACATCTGGGTTTTCAATAAAAAGGTGAATAAACGTTCCAGGAATGAAACTTTGTGTGAAGGGAAATCATCAACACATTACATTTTCTTCCTGATCATGTCTCATTCCAAATTGAAATAGAAATTGCTTGCAAAAATCTATCTAAAAAAACAACATTTAAACCAGATATATTACGGATCTATCGATTGTAATATAATAGTAATTTCTTCCAAATTGCATCTTAGTGATTGTTGTTTAACGCCAACTCAGCAATTTTTTCAGCTATATCATGGCGAGAACAAGTTAATTTTCAACGAGATGATGATAATGAGGTCCGCTTTGTTCTAGACCAACACGCTTAGTTGGACTTTATGGTGCTAGCCATAGTGGTCAAAATAGATGTATACCCAATCATAGTGGTCAAAATAGATGAAAAGGCAATCATAGTGGTCAAAATAAATCAAAAGGCAATCATAGTGATCAAAATAGATGAAAAGGCAATCATAGTGGTCAAAATAGATGAATAGCCAATTACAGTGGTCAAAATAGATGTATACCCAATCATAGTGGGCAAAATAGATGAATGGGCAATCATAGTGGTCATCGTAGATGCATAGCCAATCATAGTTGTCAAAATAGATGTTTAGCCAATCATAGTGGTCAAAATAGATGCATAGCCAATCATAGTGGTCAAAATAGATGCATAGCCAATCATAGTGTTCAAAATAGATGCATAGCCAATCATAATGGTCAAAATAGATGCATAGCCCATCATAGTGGTCAAAATAGATGTACAGCAAATCATAGTGGTCAAAATAGATACTTAACTAATCATAGTGGTCAAAATAGATGCATAGCCAATCATAGTGGTCAAAATAGATGCATAGCCAATCATAGTGGTCAAAATAGCTATTCAACCAATAACAGTGGTCAAAATAGATGCATAGCCAATCATAGTGATCAAAATAGATGTATTGCCAATCATAGTGGTCAAAATAGATGCATAGCCAATCATAGTGGTCAAAATAGATGCATAGCAAATCATAGTGGTTAAAATAGATTCTTAACCAATCATTGTGGTCAAAATAGAAGCATAGCCAATCATAGTGGTCAAAATAGATGAATGGGCAATCATAGTGGTCATCGTAGATGCATAGCCAATCATAGTTGTCAAAATAGATGTTTAGCCAATCATAGTGGTCAAAATAGATGCATAGCCAATCATAGTGGTCAAAATAGATGCATAGCCAATCATAGTGTTCAAAATAGATGCATAGCCAATCATAATGGTCAAAATAGATGCATAGCCCATCATAGTGGTCAAAATAGATGTACAGCAAATCATAGTGGTCAAAATAGATACTTAACTAATCATAGTGGTCAAAATAGATGCATAGCCAATCATAGTGGTCAAAATAGATGCATAGCCAATCATAGTGGTCAAAATAGCTATTCAACCAATAACAGTGGTCAAAATAGATGCATAGCCAATCATAGTGATCAAAATAGATGTATTGCCAATCATAGTGGTCAAAATAGATGCATAGCCAATCATAGTGGTCAAAATAGATGCATAGCAAATCATAGTGGTTAAAATAGATTCTTAACCAATCATTGTGGTCAAAATAGAAGCATAGCCAATCATAGTGGTCAAAATAGAAACATAGACAATCATAGAATAGATACTTAACCAATCATAGTGGTCAATATAGATGTATAGGCAATCATAGTGGTCAAAATAGATGTATTGCCAATCATAGTGGTCAAAATAGATGCATAGCCAATCATAGTGGTCAAAATAGATGAATAGGCAATCATAGTGGTCAAAATAGATGAATAGGCAATTATAGTGGTAAAAATTTATGCATAGCCAATCAGTGGTCAAAATAGATGCATAGCCAATCATAGTGGTCAAAATAGATGTACAGGAAATCATAGTGGTCAAAATAGATGAATATGCAATCATAGTGGTCACAATAAATGAATAGCCAATCATAGTGGTAAAATTAGATGAACAGGCAATCATAGTGGTAAAAATAGATGAATAGGCAATTATAGTGGTAAAATTAGATGAACAGTCAATCATAGTGGTATAAATAGATGAACAGGCAATCATAGTGGTAAAAATAGATGAATATGCAATCATAGTGGTCACAATAGATGAATAGCCAATCATAGTGGTATAAATAGATGAACAGGCAATCATAGTGGTCAAAGTAGATGATGCATAAGCAATCATAGTGTTCAAAATAGATGCATAGCCAATCATATTGGTCAAAATAAATGCATAGCCAATCATAGTGGTCAAAATAGATGCATAGTCATAATTGTGGTCAAAATAGATGAATAGGCAATCATAGTGGTCAATATAGATGCATAGGCAATCATAGTGGTCAACATAGATGAATAAGCAATCATAGTGGTCAACATAGATGCATAGCCAATCATAGTGGTCAAAATAGGTGTTTGACCAATCATAGTGGTCAAAATATATGCATAGCCAATCATAGTGGTCAAAATAGATGAAAAGGCAATCATAGTGGTAAAAATAGATGAATAGGCAATCATAGTGGTCAAAATAGATGAATAGGCAATCATAGTGGTCAAAATATATGAATAGGCAAGCATAGTGGTCAAAATAGATGAATAGGCAATCATAGTGGTCAAAATAGATGAACAGGCAATCATAGTGGTAAAAATAGATGAAATGGCAATCATAGTGGTAAAAATAGATGAATAGGCTATCATAGTGGTCAAAATAGATGCATAGCCAATCATAGTGGTCAAAATAGATGCATAGCCAATCATAGTGGTCAAAATAGATGCATAGCAAATCATAGTGGTTAAAATAGATTCTTAACCAATCATTGTGGTCAAAATAGAAGCATAGCCAATCATAGTGGTCAAAATAGAAACATAGACAATCATAGAATAGATACTTAACCAATCATAGTGGTCAATATAGATGTATAGGCAATCATAGTGGTCAAAATAGATGTATTGCCAATCATAGTGGTCAAAATAGATGCATAGCCAATCATAGTGGTCAAAATAGATGAATAGGCAATCATAGTGGTCAAAATAGATGAATAGGCAATTATAGTGGTAAAAATTTATGCATAGCCAATCAGTGGTCAAAATAGATGCATAGCCAATCATAGTGGTCAAAATAGATGTACAGGAAATCATAGTGGTCAAAATAGATGAATATGCAATCATAGTGGTCACAATAAATGAATAGCCAATCATAGTGGTAAAATTAGATGAACAGGCAATCATAGTGGTAAAAATAGATGAATAGGCAATCATAGTGGTATAAATAGATGAATAGGCAATCATAGTGGTCAAAATAGATGAATAGGCAATTATAGTGGTAAAAATTTATGCATAGCCAATCAGTGGTCAAAATAGATGCATAGCCAATCATAGTGGTCAAAATAGATGTACAGGAAATCATAGTGGTCAAAATAGATGAATATGCAATCATAGTGGTCACAATAAATGAATAGCCAATCATAGTGGTAAAATTAGATGAACAGGCAATCATAGTGGTAAAAATAGATGAATAGGCAATCATAGTGGTAAAATTAGATGAACAGTCAATCATAGTGGTATAAATAGATGAACAGGCAATCATAGTGGTCAAAGTAGATGATGCATAAGCAATCATAGTGTTCAAAATAGATGCATAGCCAATCATATTGGTCAAAATAAATGCATAGCCAATCATAGTGGTCAAAATAGATGCATAGTCATAATTGTGGTCAAAATAGATGAATAGGCAATCATAGTGGTCAATATAGATGCATAGGCAATCATAGTGGTCAACATAGATGAATAAGCAATCATAGTGGTCAACATAGATGCATAGCCAATCATAGTGGTCAAAATAGGTGTTTGACCAATCATAGTGGTCAAAATATATGCATAGCCAATCATAGTGGTCAAAATAGATGAAAAGGCAATCATAGTGGTAAAAATAGATGAATAGGCAATCATAGTGGTCAAAATAGATGAATAGGCAATCATAGTGGTCAAAATATATGAATAGGCAAGCATAGTGGTCAAAATAGATGAATAGGCAATCATAGTGGTCAAAATAGATGAACAGGCAATCATAGTGGTAAAAATAGATGAAATGGCAATCATAGTGGTAAAAATAGATGAATAGGCTATCATAGTGGTCAAAATAGAAACATAGACAATCATAGAATAGATACTTAACCAATCATAGTGGTCAATATAGATGTATAGGCAATCATAGTGGTCAAAATAGATGTATTGCCAATCATAGTGGTCAAAATAGATGCATAGCCAATCATAGTGGTCAAAATAGATGAATAGGCAATCATAGTGGTCAAAATAGATGAATAGGCAATTATAGTGGTAAAAATTTATGCATAGCCAATCAGTGGTCAAAATAGATGCATAGCCAATCATAGTGGTCAAAATAGATGTACAGGAAATCATAGTGGTCAAAATAGATGAATATGCAATCATAGTGGTCACAATAGATGAATAGCCAATCATAGTGGTAAAATTAGATGAACAGGCAATCATAGTGGTAAAAATAGATGAATAGGCAATCATAGTGGTAAAATTAGATGAACAGTCAATCATAGTGGTATAAATAGATGAACAGGCAATCATAGTGGTCAAAGTAGATGATGCATAAGCAATCATAGTGTTCAAAATAGATGCATAGCCAATCATATTGGTCAAAATAAATGCATAGCCAATCATAGTGGTCAAAATAGATGCATAGTCATAATTGTGGTCAAAATAGATGAATAGGCAATCATAGTGGTCAATATAGATGCATAGGCAATCATAGTGTTCAACATAGATGAATAAGCAATCATAGTGGTCAACATAGATGCATAGCCAATCATAGTGGTCAAAATAGGTGTTTGACCAATCATAGTGGTCAAAATATATGCATAGCCAATCATAGTGGTCAAAATAGATGAAAAGGCAATCATAGTGGTAAAAATAGATGAATAGGCAATCATAGTGGTCAAAATAGATGAATAGGCAATCATAGTGGTCAAAATATATGAATAGGCAAGCATAGTGGTCAAAATAGATGAATAGGCAATCATAGTGGTCAAAATAGATGAACAGGCAATCATAGTGGTAAAAATAGATGAAATGGCAATCATCGTGGTAAAAATAGATGAATAGGCTATCATAGTGGTCAAAATAGATGCATAGCCAATCATAGTGGTCAAAATAGATGCATAGCCAATCATAGTGGTCAAAATAGATGCATAGCAAATCATAGTGGTTAAAATAGATTCTTAACCAATCATTGTGGTCAAAATAGAAGCATAGCCAATCATAGTGGTCAAAATAGAAACATAGACAATCATAGAATAGATACTTAACCAATCATAGTGGTCAATATAGATGTATAGGCAATCATAGTGGTCAAAATAGATGTATTGCCAATCATAGTGGTCAAAATAGATGCATAGCCAATCATAGTGGTCAAAATAGATGAATAGGCAATCATAGTGGTCAAAATAGATGAATAGGCAATTATAGTGGTAAAAATTTATGCATAGCCAATCAGTGGTCAAAATAGATGCATAGCCAATCATAGTGGTCAAAATAGATGTACAGGAAATCATAGTGGTCAAAATAGATGAATATGCAATCATAGTGGTCACAATAGATGAATAGCCAATCATAGTGGTAAAATTAGATGAACAGGCAATCATAGTGGTAAAAATAGATGAATAGGCAATCATAGTGGTAAAATTAGATGAACAGTCAATCATAGTGGTATAAATAGATGAACAGGCAATCATAGTGGTCAAAGTAGATGATGCATAAGCAATCATAGTGTTCAAAATAGATGCATAGCCAATCATATTGGTCAAAATAAATGCATAGCCAATCATAGTGGTCAAAATAGATGCATAGTCATAATTGTGGTCAAAATAGATGAATAGGCAATCATAGTGGTCAATATAGATGCATAGGCAATCATAGTGGTCAACATAGATGAATAAGCAATCATAGTGGTCAACATAGATGCATAGCCAATCATAGTGGTCAAAATAGGTGTTTGACCAATCATAGTGGTCAAAATATATGCATAGCCAATCATAGTGGTCAAAATAGATGAAAAGGCAATCATAGTGGTAAAAATAGATGAATAGGCAATCATAGTGGTCAAAATAGATGAATAGGCAATCATAGTGGTCAAAATATATGAATAGGCAAGCATAGTGGTCAAAATAGATGAATAGGCAATCATAGTGGTCAAAATAGATGAACAGGCAATCATAGTGGTAAAAATAGATGAAATGGCAATCATAGTGGTAAAAATAGATGAATAGGCTATCATAGTGGTCAAAATAGATGCATAGCCAATCATAGTGGTCAAAATAGATGCATAGCCAATCATAGTGGTCAAAATAGATGCATAGCAAATCATAGTGGTTAAAATAGATTCTTAACCAATCATTGTGGTCAAAATAGAAGCATAGCCAATCATAGTGGTCAAAATAGAAACATAGACAATCATAGAATAGATACTTAACCAATCATAGTGGTCAATATAGATGTATAGGCAATCATAGTGGTCAAAATAGATGTATTGCCAATCATAGTGGTCAAAATAGATGCATAGCCAATCATAGTGGTCAAAATAGATGAATAGGCAATCATAGTGGTCAAAATAGATGAATAGGCAATTATAGTGGTAAAAATTTATGCATAGCCAATCAGTGGTCAAAATAGATGCATAGCCAATCATAGTGGTAAAATTAGATGAACAGTCAATCATAGTGGTATAAATAGATGAACAGGCAATCATAGTGGTCAAAGTAGATGATGCATAAGCAATCATAGTGTTCAAAATAGATGCATAGCCAATCATATTGGTCAAAATAAATGCATAGCCAATCATAGTGGTCAAAATAGATGCATAGTCATAATTGTGGTCAAAATAGATGAATAGGCAATCATAGTGGTCAATATAGATGCATAGGCAATCATAGTGGTCAACATAGATGAATAAGCAATCATAGTGGTCAACATAGATGCATAGCCAATCATAGTGGTCAAAATAGGTGTTTGACCAATCATAGTGGTCAAAATAGATGAAAAGGCAATCATAGTGGTAAAAATAGATGAATAGGCAATCATAGTGGTCAAAATAGATGAATAGGCAATCATAGTGGTCAAAATATATGAATAGGCAAGCATAGTGGTCAAAATAGATGAATAGGCAATCATAGTGGTCAAAATAGATGAACAGGCAATCATAGTGGTAAAAATAGATGAAATGGCAATCATAGTGGTAAAAATAGATGAATAGGCTATCATAGTGGTCAAAATAGATGCATAGCCAATCATAGTGGTCAAAATAGATGAATAGGCAAGCATAGTGGTCAAAATAGATGAATAGGCAATCATAGTGGTCAAAATAGATGAACAGGCAATCATAGTGGTAAAAATAGATGAAATGGCAATCATAGTGGTAAAAATAGATGAATAGGCTATCATAGTGGTCAAAATAGAAACATAGACAATCATAGAATAGATACTTAACCAATCATAGTGGTCAATATAGATGTATAGGCAATCATAGTGGTCAAAATAGATGTATTGCCAATCATAGTGGTCAAAATAGATGCATAGCCAATCATAGTGGTCAAAATAGATGAATAGGCAATCATAGTGGTCAAAATAGATGAATAGGCAATTATAGTGGTAAAAATTTATGCATAGCCAATCAGTGGTCAAAATAGATGCATAGCCAATCATAGTGGTCAAAATAGATGTACAGGAAATCATAGTGGTCAAAATAGATGAATATGCAATCATAGTGGTCACAATAGATGAATAGCCAATCATAGTGGTAAAATTAGATGAACAGGCAATCATAGTGGTAAAAATAGATGAATAGGCAATCATAGTGGTAAAATTAGATGAACAGTCAATCATAGTGGTATAAATAGATGAACAGGCAATCATAGTGGTCAAAGTAGATGATGCATAAGCAATCATAGTGTTCAAAATAGATGCATAGCCAATCATATTGGTCAAAATAAATGCATAGCCAATCATAGTGGTCAAAATAGATGCATAGTCATAATTGTGGTCAAAATAGATGAATAGGCAATCATAGTGGTCAATATAGATGCATAGGCAATCATAGTGGTCAACATAGATGAATAAGCAATCATAGTGGTCAACATAGATGCATAGCCAATCATAGTGGTCAAAATAGGTGTTTGACCAATCATAGTGGTCAAAATATATGCATAGCCAATCATAGTGGTCAAAATAGATGAAAAGGCAATCATAGTGGTAAAAATAGATGAATAGGCAATCATAGTGGTCAAAATAGATGAATAGGCAATCATAGTGGTCAAAATATATGAATAGGCAAGCATAAAGGTCAAAATAGATGAATAGGCAATCATAGTGGTCAAAATAGATGAACAGGCAATCATAGTGGTAAAAATAGATGAAATGGCAATCATCGTGGTAAAAATAGATGAATAGGCTATCATAGTGGTCAAAATAGATGCATAGCCAATCATAGTGGTCAAAATAGATGCATAGCCAATCATAGTGGTCAAAATAGATGCATAGCAAATCATAGTGGTTAAAATAGATTCTTAACCAATCATTGTGGTCAAAATAGAAGCATAGCCAATCATAGTGGTCAAAATAGAAACATAGACAATCATAGAATAGATACTTAACCAATCATAGTGGTCAATATAGATGTATAGGCAATCATAGTGGTCAAAATAGATGTATTGCCAATCATAGTGGTCAAAATAGATGCATAGCCAATCATAGTGGTCAAAATAGATGAATAGGCAATCATAGTGGTCAAAATAGATGAATAGGCAATTATAGTGGTAAAAATTTATGCATAGCCAATCAGTGGTCAAAATAGATGCATAGCCAATCATAGTGGTCAAAATAGATGTACAGGAAATCATAGTGGTCAAAATAGATGAATATGCAATCATAGTGGTCACAATAGATGAATAGCCAATCATAGTGGTAAAATTAGATGAACAGGCAATCATAGTGGTAAAAATAGATGAATAGGCAATCATAGTGGTAAAAATAGATGAATAGGCAATCATAGTGGTAAAAATAGATGAATAGGCAATCATAGTGGTAAAATTAGATGAACAGTCAATCATAGTGGTATAAATAGATGAACAGGCAATCATAGTGGTCAAAGTAGATGATGCATAAGCAATCATAGTGTTCAAAATAGATGCATAGCCAATCATATTGGTCAAAATAAATGCATAGCCAATCATAGTGGTCAAAATAGATGCATAGTCATAATTGTGGTCAAAATAGATGAATAGGCAATCATAGTGGTCAATATAGATGCATAGGCAATCATAGTGGTCAACATAGATGAATAAGCAATCATAGTGGTCAACATAGATGCATAGCCAATCATAGTGGTCAAAATAGGTGTTTGACCAATCATAGTGGTCAAAATATATGCATAGCCAATCATAGTGGTCAAAATAGATGAAAAGGCAATCATAGTGGTAAAAATAGATGAATAGGCAATCATAGTGGTCAAAATAGATGAATAGGCAATCATAGTGGTCAAAATATATGAATAGGCAAGCATAGTGGTCAAAATAGATGAATAGGCTATCATAGTGGTCAAAATAGATGAACAGGCAATCATAGTGGTAAAAATAGATGAAATGGCAATCATAGTGGTAAAAATAGATGAATAGGCTATCATAGTGGTCAAAATAGATGCATAGCCAATCATAGTGGTCAAAATAGATGCATAGCCAATCATAGTGGTCAAAATAGATGCATAGCAAATCATAGTGGTTAAAATAGATTCTTAACCAATCATTGTGGTCAAAATAGAAGCATAGCCAATCATAGTGGTCAAAATAGAAACATAGACAATCATAGAATAGATACTTAACCAATCATAGTGGTCAATATAGATGTATAGGCAATCATAGTGGTCAAAATAGATGTATTGCCAATCATAGTGGTCAAAATAGATGCATAGCCAATCATAGTGGTCAAAATAGATGAATAGGCAATCATAGTGGTCAAAATAGATGAATAGGCAATTATAGTGGTAAAAATTTATGCATAACCAATCAGTGGTCAAAATAGATGCATAGCCAATCATAGTGGTAAAATTAGATGAACAGTCAATCATAGTGGTATAAATAGATGAACAGGCAATCATAGTGGTCAAAGTAGATGATGCATAAGCAATCATAGTGTTCAAAATAGATGCATAGCCAATCATATTGGTCAAAATAAATGCATAGCCAATCATAGTGGTCAAAATAGATGCATAGTCATAATTGTGGTCAAAATAGATGAATAGGCAATCATAGTGGTCAATATAGATGCATAGGCAATCATAGTGGTCAACATAGATGAATAAGCAATCATAGTGGTCAACATAGATGCATAGCCAATCATAGTGGTCAAAATAGGTGTTTGACCAATCATAGTGGTCAAAATAGATGAAAAGGCAATCATAGTGGTAAAAATAGATGAATAGGCAATCATAGTGGTCAAAATAGATGAATAGGCAATCATAGTGGTCAAAATATATGAATAGGCAAGCATAGTGGTCAAAATAGATGAATAGGCAATCATAGTGGTCAAAATAGATGAACAGGCAATCATAGTGGTAAAAATAGATGAAATGGCAATCATAGTGGTAAAAATAGATGAATAGGCTATCATAGTGGTCAAAATAGATGCATAGCCAATCATAGTGGTCAAAATAGATGCATAGCCAATCATAGTGGTCAAAATAGATGCATAGCAAATCATAGTGGTTAAAATAGATTCTTAACCAATCATTGTGGTCAAAATAGAAGCATAGCCAATCATAGTGGTCAAAATAGAAACATAGACAATCATAGAATAGATACTTAACCAATCATAGTGGTCAATATAGATGTATAGGCAATCATAGTGGTCAAAATAGATGTATTGCCAATCATAGTGGTCAAAATAGATGCATAGCCAATCATAGTGGTCAAAATAGATGAATAGGCAATCATAGTGGTCAAAATAGATGAATAGGCAATTATAGTGGTAAAAATTTATGCATAGCCAATCAGTGGTCAAAATAGATGCATAGCCAATCATAGTGGTCAAAATAGATGTACAGGAAATCATAGTGGTCAAAATAGATGAATATGCAATCATAGTGGTCACAATAGATGAATAGCCAATCATAGTGGTAAAATTAGATGAACAGGCAATCATAGTGGTAAAAATAGATGAATAGGCAATCATAGTGGTAAAAATAGATGAATAGGCAATCATAGTGGTAAAATTAGATGAACAGTCAATCATAGTGGTATAAATAGATGAACAGGCAATCATAGTGGTCAAAGTAGATGATGCATAAGCAATCATAGTGTTCAAAATAGATGCATAGCCAATCATATTGGTCAAAATAAATGCATAGCCAATCATAGTGGTCAAAATAGATGCATAGTCATAATTGTGGTCAAAATAGATGAATAGGCAATCATAGTGGTCAATATAGATGCATAGGCAATCATAGTGGTCAACATAGATGAATAAGCAATCATAGTGGTCAACATAGATGCATAGCCAATCATAGTGGTCAAAATAGGTGTTTGACCAATCATAGTGGTCAAAATATATGCATAGCCAATCATAGTGGTCAAAATAGATGAAAAGGCAATCATAGTGGTAAAAATAGATGAATAGGCAATCATAGTGGTCAAAATAGATGAATAGGCAATCATAGTGGTCAAAATATATGAAAAGGCAATCATAGTTGTCAAAATAGATGAATAGGCAATCATAGTGGTCAAAATAGATGAATAGGCAATCATAGTGGTCAAAATATATGAATAGGCAAGCATAGTGGTCAAAATAGATGAATAGGCAATCATAGTGGTCAAAATAGATGAACAGGCAATCATAGTGGTAAAAATAGATGAAATGGCAATCATAGTGGTCAAAAGAGATGATGCATAGGCAATCATAGTAGTCAAAATAGATGCATAGCCAACCATGTTGGTCAACATAAATGCATAACCAATCATGTTGGTCAAAATAAATGCATAGCCAATCATAGTGGTCAAAATAGACGTACAGAAAATCATAGTGGTCACAATAGATGAATAGGCAATCATAGTGGTAAAATTAGATGAACAGCCAATCATAGTGGTAAAAATAGATGAACAGGCAATCATAGTGGTAAACATAGATGAAATGGCAATCATAGTGGTCATAATAGATGATGCATAGGCAATCATAGTGGTCAAAATAGATGCATAGCCAATCATATTGGTCAAAATAAATGCATAGCCAATCATAGTGGTCAAAATAGATGCATAGTCATAATTGTGGTCAAAATAGATGAATAGGCAATCATAGTGGTCAAAATAGATGAATAGGCAATCATAGTGGTAAAATTAGATGAAATGGCAATCATAGTGGTAAAAATAGATGATGCATAGGCAATCATAGTGGTCAAAATAGATGCATAGCCAATCATATTGGTCAAATTAAATGCAAAGCCAATTATAGTGGTCAAAATATATGCATAGCCAATCATAGTGGTCAAAATAGATGAATAGGCAATCACACGTGTTCGCTTCAGACATGCTTCATTTTATTGTTATGATAAAATGACGAAAACATACCATACTGTCGGAAATAAACGTTAGAGAACACAGAAGGGGCAATCAAAAATTAACAATACAGAGAAACTGTCAACATAGGGCACACACGACCAAGAAAAATAAAACGAAACAAAACACAACACAATATGTGTTGGACACCACAATGCACAAATAACGTAAATAAGACACGAGCCCTCCTGTAAACCACAGGTACATGTGGTCATGACCAGCATTACCCCCCCTCCCCCTTTCTTTTTGTATTTCTTTTTTCATACACTTCTCAACATAATTTTGGTATCAAATAATCATAAATCTACTATTTCTTTGCAATTGGTAAAGAAATCAATATAGAGAGAAAGAAATAGTAGATTTATGATTATTTGATACCAAAATTATGTTGAGAAGTGCATGAAAAAACAATCGCAAAAAAAGGGGGGGGGGCAATGTTGGTCATGACCCCATGTACCTGTGCTACAAACAACTGGAGGTAATGATGAACCGAACATCATTTTTATCAGGAAATCGTAACTGACATCACAACACGGAACTCAGAACGTAAAGACACATAATAGGACAACAGAAAAAACAATTATAAAATCAAATATCAAACTCGTAGTAAGAGACAAAGTTGATAACCCTAAGTCATGACGTATGTTACTTTCCTGGCTTGGTACAGATACTTCTATTAAAGGTGGCGGGATTAAGCTAGTTTTGGGGGCCCAAACGTCCTTTCTTAGTGAAACGATGCAGTCATGTGTATAAAATGCCAATCCTCGCCTATAACCGGGAGAACAACGTTATTATAAAGAAAGCTTTAATCTTGAACATTATACATAATATATTTAAATTTTTACGTAGAGGTAGAATCTTTCATTTTTCAAACAAAATTCATAAAGGTAAAACATGCTACTCCGAGGAACAAGTGATCAGTATGCTGGAGTTCCTCATCGATAACATATTTGTCTCCTTTGGAGGGACACTGTTTCAGCAGGTCGTCGGCATACCAATGGGTACGAATTGTGCCCCTCTTCTAGCCGATTTATTGTTATACTCATATGAGTCGGAGTTTCTTCAAAAGCTTGTAAAAGATAAGAAGATTCATGAGGCTAGAGCCTTTAATTTCACATACAGGTATATTGATGACGTTTTATCTATCAATAATTCTAGATTTGCAGAATATCTTCTATTGATATATCCTCCAGAGCTGGAAGTTAAAGAGACCACCGATACAGCTTCGTCCGCATCATTTTTGGACTTATACCTCGAATTTGACGACAGTGGTCAACTCAGTACTAAAATTTATGATAAGCGGGACGACTTCAATTTTAAAATCATAAATTTTCCAAACATGTGCAGCAATATACCAGCTTCTTCTGCATACGGTGTTTACATCTCGCAATTGATTCGCTATGCAAGGGCCAGTAGCAATTATTCTGATTTCCTGAAACGTCATCTTCATCTGAGAAACAGGCTACTGGACCAGGGCTATAAAAAGATTCGCCTTATTCGATCTCTTAAAAAGTTTATATTCCGATACCAATATCTTGTCGAAATATATTCCGTCTCTGCAGAAAAAATTATAAGCGATGCCTTTTCATATAGTGAAAATGTATAAAGATAAAGAAGTCAAGAAAAATGTCAAAATTATTTTTTATCAATGTGTGACGTAAAAATATTTTTGACATTTACGACACTGAATATGGTACTGCTTTGACAACTATTTTACCTATTTTGTTCCTGTATTTAAATACTGTTATAGTGACAGCCGGAACCTTTGAACCATAATGAGAGCGGGAGGTTTGGCGCTTTAAAATCTGATTCAACCCACCATTTCTTTAGAAATGCCTTTACCAAGTCAGGGTCATTACGGTTTTCACAGTTTTCCGGTTGTTGACTGATTTTGTCTGTTTATATAATTATGAGTTTTGACTTTCCCTCTGTAAGATTGTTCGGAGTTCGGTAATTTTGTTATTACCTTTATTTATCAATATAAAAGCTGAAATCAACTATTTTAAAAGGAATCATTGCTACTCTGAAATAGAAACAATAATATGGGCAAGGTAATGCGGAATCGCATAGATGTTTGTTTTTTGACTTTTTCTTAGATAATTGTCACATATTAAGATGACTGAACCGTTTCCATAGCAACAAAGGAAATTAACTTTAATATCCATCTAATGAAAATAATTTATTTTTATTGCATTAATAATATCTTTTTAAAAGAGAAAAGGTGATGACACGGCGGCTAATTATGTTAACTTCCACTGTCGAAGTTTCAAGGGAGGAAATGAAGTAGAGCTGAGACAGTTCCCAGGGACTGGATTTTGGGGAGACTTTGAGGGTTGGAGCACCAGCTGTACTAGTGGATCTGCTATTTGTGGTTTAGAAACAAAGATTGAAGGACGACAAGGATGAGGTGACGATACATCTCTAAATGACGTCATGTTCCACTGCTGCGATGACTAATGTCTTAAAATAAATTACCATACGCATACTAACTAACTAAGTAACTCCTTCAATATGTAACCGTTCATTTTAATAAGCATCACATAGTTCTGTTTGAAATATGAACTGATTCAGAAATCAAGTCTCGTAATAGTTAAACGTCTATTTCCATAATCACTTTGACTGGTAGCACATCTATTTCGACGATCATGGATGCTTAAATATCTATTTGGTCCATTTGGATTGGTTACACATCTATTTCCACACTTATTTTTGATGGCTTACACATCTATTTCCACACTCATATTTGATTTGTTACACATCTATTTCCACACACGTTTGTGATTGGCTACACTATTTCCACACTCATTTTTGATTGGTTGCACATCGTTTCCAAGCACATTTTGTATTGGTTACATATGTGTTTCCACACGCATTTCTTGATTGGCTACATATGTATTTCAACACTCATTTTTGATTGGTTGCACATATATGTCCACACTCCTTTTTGATTGGTTAAACTATGATTGGTAATTTGCCATTTCATCTATTTTGACCACTATGATTGCCTATTAATCTATTTTGACCACAATTATGACTATTCATCTATTTTGACCACTACGATTGGCTATCATCTATTTTAACCACTACGATTGGCTATTCATCTATTTTGCCCACTATGATTGCCTATTCATCTATTTTGACCACTATGATTGCCTATGCATCATCTATTCTGACCACTATGATTGCCATTTCATCTATTTTTACCACTATGATTGCCTGTTCATCTATTTTTACCACTATGATTGCCTATTCATCTATTTTGACCACTATGATTGCCTATTCATCTATTTTGACCACTATGATTGCCATTTCATCTATTTTGACCACTATGCTTGGCAATGCATCTATTTTGACCACTATGATTGGTCAAACACCTATTTTGATCACTATGATTGGCTATGCATCTATTTTGACTACTATCATTGCCTATTCATCTATTTTGACAACCATGATTGGCTATGAATCTATTTTGACCACTATGATTGGCTTTGAATCTATTTTGACCACTATGCTTGGTAATACATCTATTTTTACACTATGATTGGCTATGCATCTATTTTTAACACTATGATTGCCTATTCATCTATTTTGACCACTATGATTTCCTATGCTTCTATGTTGACCTCTATGACTGGCTATGCATTTATTTTGAACAATATGATTGGCTATGCATCTATTTTGACCACTATGATTGCTTATGCATCATCTATTTTGACCACTATGATTGTCATTTCATCTATTTTGACCACTATGATTGCCTATTCATCTATTTTGGCCACTATGAATGGCTATTCATCTGTTTTGACCACTATGACTGTTTATGCATCTATGTTGACCACTATGATTGCCTATGCATCTATTGTAACCACTATGATGGGTTAAATATCTATTTTGACCACTATGATTGGCTATGCATCTATTTTTACCACTATGATTGGTTAAACATCTATTTTGACCACTATGATTAGCTATGCATCTACTTTGACCACTATGATTGCCTATTCATCTGTTTTGACCACTATGAATGGCTATGCATCTATGTTGACCACTATGATTGGCAATGCATCTATTTTGACTACTATGATTCCCTATGCATCTATTTTGACCACTATGATTGGCTATGCATCTATTTTGACCACTATGATTGGCGATGCATCTATTTTGACCACTATGATTGGCTATGCATCCATTTTTACCACTATGATTGCTATTTCATCTATTTTTACCACTGTGATTGCCTATTCATTTATTTTGACCATTATGATTGCCTTTTCATCTATTTTGACCACTATGATTGGCAATGCATCTATTTTGACCACTATGGTTGGTCAAGCACCTATTTTGACCACTATGATTGGCTATTCATCTATTTTGACCACTATGATTGTCATTTCATCTATTTTGACCACTATGCTTGCCTATTCATCTATTTTGGCCACTATGATTGGCTATTCATCTGTTTTGACCACTATGATTGTCATTTCATCTATTTTGACCACTATGCTTGCCTATTCATCTATTTTGGCCACTATGATTGGCTATGCATCTATTTTTACCTCTATGATTGTCATTTCATCTATTTTGACCACTATGCTTGCCTATTCATCTATTTTGGCCACTATGATTGGCTATTCATCTGTTTTGACCACTATGACTTTCTATGCATCTATTTTGACCACCATGATTGCCTATGCATCTATTTTTTCCACTATGATTGTCAATACATCTATTTTGACCACTATGATTGGCTATGCTTCTATTTTGACCACTATGATAGGCTATGCTTCTATTTTGATCACTATGACTGGTTAAGGATCTATTTTGACCACTATGATTTGTTATGCATCTATTTTGACCACTATGGCTGTCTATTCATCTATTTTGACCACTATGATTTGCTATGCTTCTATTTTGACCACTATGACTGGCTATGCATTTATTTTGACCAATATGATTGGCTATGCATCTATTTTGACCACTATGATTGCCTATGCATCATCTATTTTGACCACTATGATTGCCTATGCATCATCTATTTTGACCACTATTATTGTCATTTCATCTATTTTGATCACTATGATTGCCTATTTATCTATTTTGGCCACTATGATTGGCTATTCATCTAGTTTGACCACTATGATTGTCATTTCATCTGTTTTGACCACTATGATTGTCTATTCATCTATTTTGGCCATTATGATTGGCTATTAATCTATTTTTACCACTATGATTGGCTATGCATCTATTTTGACCACTGTGATTGCCTATGCATCTATTTTTACCACTGTGATTGGTTAAATATCTATTTTTACCACTATGATTGGTTATGCATCTATTTTGACCACTATGGCTGTCTATTCATCTATTTTGACCACTATGATTTGCTATGCTTCTATTTTGACCACTATGACTGGCTATGCATTTATTTTGACCAATATGATTGGCTATGCATCTATTTTGACCACTATGATTGCCTATGCATCATCTATTTTGACCACTATGATTGCCTATGCATCATCTATTTTGACCACTATTATTGTCATTTCATCTATTTTGATCACTATGATTGCCTATTTATCTATTTTGGCCACTATGATTGGCTATTCATCTAGTTTGACCACTATTATTGTCATTTCATCTGTTTTGACCACTATGATTGCCTATTCATCTATTTTGACCACTATGATTGGCTATTCATCTACTTTGACCACTATGATTGGCTATGCATCTATTTTGACCACTATGATTAGTTAAAGATCTCTTTTGACCACTACTATTGGTTAAATATCTCTTTTGACCACTATGATTTACTGTACATCTCTTTTGACCATTATGATTGGCTAAGCATCTATTTTGATGATGATGATTGGCTAAACATCTATTTTGATGATGATGATTGGCTAAGCATCTATTTTGACCACTATGATTGGCTAGCACCATAAAGTCCTACTAAGCATGTTGGTCTAGTACAAAGCGGACCTCATTATCATCATCTCGTTGAAAATTAAGTTGTTCTCGCCATGATATAGCTGAAAAAATTGCTGAGTTGGCGTTAAACAACAATCACTAAAATGCAATTTGGAAGAAATTACCATTATATTACAATCGATAGATCCGTAATAAATCTGGTTTAAATGTTGTTTTTTTAGATAGATTTTTGCAAGCAATTTCTATTTCAATTTGTTCAAGTATTGTTATAAATACTGTTATAGTGACAGCCGGAAACTTTGAGCGGTAATGAAAGGGGGAGGTTTGGCGCTTTAAAATCTGATTCAACCCATCATTTCTTTAGAAATGCCTGTACCAAGTCAGGGTCATTACGGTTTTCACAGTTTTCCGGTTGTTGACTGATTTTGTCTGTTTATATACTGATGAGTTTTGACTTTCCCTTTGTAAGATTGCTCGGAGTTCGGTAATTTTGTTATTACCCTTATTTGGAATGAGAGATGATCAGGAAGAAAATGCAATGTACTGGTTGATTTTCCTGCACACAAAGTTTCCTTTCTAGAAAGTTTATTCACCTTTTCATTCAAAACCCAGATATGTTATGCATCATGCCAATAACTTGCAGAGCTTTGTGCAGTTCTGTTATATATTCCATGTAGCATCAGCATTCTGCATTAAATTATCATCTGACGTCGCATATCAAATACTAAAACTATTAAATATGACACATTGTGATGTAGTTTTAAATTGTAAGTATTGAAAAATAATAAGTCAGCTAAGAATGTGAAGTCTCAACTAGTAGTCAAAGTGTTTTATCTGATACACGTCGATTTATTAGCTTGTTCATGACGAAAATTGTTATTACATAATATAAGCAACACATGCAATAAAACGAAACATGGAAAACGAATATACAGACAGGGGACAGAATTATTCCCTATATAATTTATAAAAAAAAATACAATTATTCAAAATTTTGACTGTATAAGGTCACTTTTTCTTTCTCCCAAGAGTGACCTCTTAATACAGGTTTGACTGTACAAACCTGTATTAAGAGGTCACCCTTGGGAAAAAGAAAAAGTGGCCTTATAAGAGAGGTGACCTCTTAAGAAAGGTTCAATTCATATGAATTTTTCTATGACAGGACAAGAAAAATGTGACCTTTTAATACAGGTGACTGCTTAATAGAGGTGACCGCATGGGCAGGTTCTACTGTATATTGATAAATGTTATCAATATTCTAATACTTTTTCGATACAATATTATGTGATAAAGTTTGTCAGTGACTTGCGACAGGTCGGTGGTTTTCTCCGAGTACTCCGGTTTCTCCCACCAATAAAACTGAAATGTTGAAAGTGATGCTAAACATCATAAAATATTTTAAATGACATGCATAAAAATAAACTATTATACAAGCATCTCAGCCAGTGGGTAATGCGATGTCACTAGGATTAGTCTGTAGCAAGATGTTTAGATTTCCATAAAAAAAAAGAGATAATGTGTCTATTCGAAATAATTTCCACGTCTAATTCTACCAGATACTGACCCCCTTCAAAAAGTTGAAAATTATGTCAGAAGTTGCACATGATAATTGGAAGTTTGATCATACCAAAGGGGTAATACTACTATTTACAGATTCTATTCATTCTATACAGATGCAACGTTGATGTATGTCAAAGTCTGTAGTTGTTCAATAAAGCATCAGTGTACTAAATAAACGTTGATGAAACCCAAGGGGGCAATCAAGAATTGACAATTCAGAGACACTGGCAACATAGGGCATACAAGACACAGGACGAATACCCCCCACCCCCAAGAAAAAAAACTAAAAAAAAACAACCCAAAAACACAACACAGAAGACTAAAAAGATTAGCAACACGGATCCAACCAACAACCGGGGGTGAATCCAGGTGCTCGGGAAGGGAAGCAGTTCCTGTCTCTTATGGATTGTCTGTATTTGTTGTTATGGACATTCTTGTGACGATATGTGTAAGATACTTGCACTTTTAAATAATAATCTTACTGACAACCTCGCATCTTATTTAACCTGTTAAACAACCTTAACATGGCCGACATTGAGACTTTTATTTTCAAGACAGGTACTTATTTCTTGGTTTTTTTTGTCCAATGCGATAAGAGTTTTTTTTTTGTTCGATCTTTCAAATTAATAAAACTGGACATGAAATGGCAAAATTTCTCTCTTAAATCACAAATATTATGCACATTGCAAATTGCAATAGACCTGAGAGTTTTCTTCTGTATTTAACAGTTCTAATCAATATTCTCATTGTTATTCATTAGGCTAGCTGGACAAATAAAATAAGCAACACCGTTGAAATTATGCAAAAATCAAATTTTAGCGTAATACATTTTACCCTCTATTAGAAATATGGGGCAATGTTATATTTTTTCTTTTATTTTTTCTGATATGTTTTCGATTGCATAACATGTGTTTATTTCACCATTACTGGTCTCAGGTGCCACTCCATTACATATACAAAGTACATTATTTAACACTTTATTAAGAATTTGAAAGCGCGCATGAAAATAAAATAGCAGGTGCACGGTCGTTAGTCCTTTAATGCAAATATTTTACTCTCCATCAATGTTGTTTATTTCTTGTATTATCATGTACGATTCACTTAATTATATAATGTTTTGTGTAAAGACCGATTTTGATCGGTCAATTAAATTCAAAAAATTAGATACATTACGATTCATTAAATTTCTTTTGCTCATTTAACTTGTGATATATTGTCAAGGGCGATAACTGCATTCTTTTAAAACCTGCATAAAAATAAGAATTATTTTAAAAATTGAAATGCATGCCATACATATTTTAGAGATATGAACGAGATATTAATCACAAGAAAGTATTTGGTCTCCCATTGACTGTATAGATATAGAATGTTTGTACGTTCTCGGAGGTATTAAAGGGCCGTCGTGGCCGTGGTCGTATGGTAGTTGGATCTACAACTACGTATGCAGTCAGTGCCTATCATATCACCACTGATGTTGTGAGTTCGAATCTCGATCAGGGCGATGCATACAATATTATATGATAAAGTTCGCCAGTGACTTGCGACAGGGCCTCCGGTTTCCTCCACCAATAAAACTGACCACCACGATATAACTGAAATATTGTTGAAAGTGGCATTACACACCATCAAATAAACAAGCAAACAAACATATATAAGTGTAAGCTTAAAATGTCTCTCATGTTCATTTACATCTATATTCTGTCTTACTAATATATTGATAGAAAATCAATATCTCAATCTGAACTTTTCCCGCGTTACTCTGTCCTATATAACGAAATGTGAGTGATTGTTGTTTAACGCCAAATTACCAATTTGTTAGCCCCCCTCCCAGAGGGTGTGCCGGGGGTAGAATAGGCACCAGGTTTCTCCGTCCTAGAGACACTAGTCCTCTAAAAGGGGCCAACCCCGCGGGAACCCCGGGGTATAGAAATGGGACCGAGAACTTCTTCGGCTTGAAGAGGCGTCCGTCGGTTGTGCGGGATGTATAAATTCACAACCAACCCGTCCTTCGGATGAGACGTAAATAAAACCGAGGTCCCGTGTTGAGAGATTGCCACCCTCTTCGCACGTTAAAGAACCCAGTGTAACAGCTCAATATGAGCATTGTGCTCATGATGAGTGGTCCATAGGAAACCCTACCCATAACTTTTCCTTGTTTCGAGTTCCGTGGCGTTTAATTTTTGTATCCGTCCCCTGTTTTCAACCTACATATTGATTTATTGTAAACATGTTCTCGTCCTAAATATAGCTGAAAAATTGCTCGCTGGACGTTTAACATCAATCAATCAACCAATTTGTCAGCTATATCATGAGAAGAACAAGTGACATTCAATGAGATGAAGATGCTGTCCGCTTTGTGCTAGACAACACGCTGAGTTGGATCTGTATAGGGGTCTCTATTAACACCACATAAAGAACTACAGTGACATACATTATGCGCACAAAGAACCTACATATTCAATTTTAAGGAAACAAAAATATATATAAAAAATACTATGAATTCTACTTATTAAACCCTTCAGAGGGCACATCCGATATATTCCACCATTGAATTTCTATGAAAGAACAGGCGAAAACAACAATTTGTACATCATTTTATGCTTTAATGAGATTATATTTTCAAAAAATAAACAAAATCTTATTAGTTTGTGTACTCGGACATATTATCTTGATTCCGAGCCAACTAGTATTTGCCCTTTCTCCTTAATGCCGCGTGCTTTTCCGAGAAGCAGCAAATACCAATTCGACACGAGCACGCTATTTAACTATTAAATTGAATATGTGATCATCAGTCAAATATTTCCAATATTAATTTAGTGCAACAGATTTCAACAAATCAATAACAATGTAAAAATCAGAATAAACACGCTGAAAATGAACATGAAATGTACAGCACTACATGTATACTGAAATAGATTATGGTTATGGGTGAAATTTGTTGAAATCACCGGAGAAACTCATTGAACTTCAGTAAATGACAGACTTTGTCACATTCGGTTGTATCAAGTACACTTCATCACGATCCCAGAACTGATTGTTATTTCCATAAGATCAATGCCACGATGACCACCCCCTACCCCAACAACAAAAGCAAAAACAAAAACAAAAAATAAACAAACAAACAATATATGGTTATGGAACAAAGATCATTAGGACATTACCTACTTTGATTATAAAATTATACGGTTTTACAGGAGTTATTTCCCTTTAGTGCAAAGTTCAATGAAAATAACTACATGTACTGTAAATGTATTAACTGTTATGGTAATGTCTTGAAATTACATTTTTAGGAGTGAGTGAGTGATTGCTGTTTAGCGCCAATTCAGCTATTGTTCAGCTATATCATGGCGAGAGCAAGTTAATTTTCAATGAGATGATGATGAGATCCGCTTTGTTCTAGACAAACGCGCAGAGTTGGATTTTTATGGTGCTAGCTCACTGAAACAACAGTCCGCGGGTAGACATTTCAGTCCACTCGGACACATTATTCTGATTTCGAGCCGCCCAGTCTTTGCTCTTTCTCGTTAACGCTGCCTGTTTAGCGGAGAAGCAACAAATACCAATTTAATAGTCATTGGTTTGACCCGACCGGGGGCTCGAACCCCCGATCTACCGCACTCGAGGCTAGCACGCTAACCATTACACCACCGATGCGGTTAATTACATTTTTAGGATGTATAATTCGAGATAATGTGAAAAGCAAGAAATCTGTCGAAATCAAAAGAAAAAAGATTGCAGAAATATCTCTCTTGTTTGAGCAGTAAAATTTTATTTTTTATTTATGTGCAATTTTCTTGTTGGGGAAGCATAAAGTTATACATAATTGAGTTGGGGAGTGGAATTCGTGATCATACATAAAGACTAAACCTGTTTAGCTACGTGTGATGTTCATATTTAATGTCTCAAATATTTTTAAATTATTATATCATTAATTATCGTCTTCATATGTACGATGTTTAATTTATGTAATCAATAAATAATATGTTTCATAGTTTTTATAATGTATGTTTTATAGCTGTAGAGTATCAATTTATAGTAATTAATATTGTGTGATTTAATTTTTTTTCTTCAATGTGTTTTCTCGATGCTTTTTCTAGAAAACTTTAAGACGTAAATAAGAACGAGCATTTCTGCAAAGAAAACATAGTTCTTCGGGATTTGAAAATAAGTTTTATCTGGAAACCATTAAGACTTAAATAAGAACGAACATTTCTGCAAAGAAAAGATAGTTCTTCAGGATTTGAAAATCAGTTTAACCTGGAAAACATTAAGACTTAAATAAGAACGAGCATTTCTGCACAAAAACATAGTTCTTGAGGATTTGAAAATAAGTTTTATCTCACTATGTTCAGTTAATTCCCCAAATAAAGCACAAAGCAAAATCCACAAACTTTAATAATAAAATTAGCTTAAGCAATATGGTGATTGATTTAATAAGGGTATTTTTAGCGAGATTCGTGTTACTCGATCTTTAGTTTTATGTGTATGTTTTGTAGATCGTTGTTTGTCCTTTTGTATTTTTTCTTTTGGTCATTGCGTTGTCTGTTCTTCTTCGATATACGGATTCTGATTACTCCTTTGGTATCTTCAAGCTCTTCTTAATCTTAATGCTTTATTGGTTGAAAAAATGTTCTTGTCATGAATAAATGTTCCCGTGATGTTAATCAACAATCAATCAATCTTATTAATTTCATATGCATAATGTTTAATTATACATTGCACGCGCATATAACATTGAAAAAAAAAGTAGAACAGAAATTCTGTATCCATTGAACATCATCCAAACATATAGCATGCTATTTAGTTCATAAAACATGTAAATCAAAACAATATTTACATTTTTGTACAAGTAAATTAATTTATTTGCCTTTTCATCTTCAAACCAATTTAGAAAATGTGAATTGTGCACTTCCAAATGTATATAATTAACAAAAACAAGGGAAAAAAAACCAAGCAATTCTGTATATATCTCATAGCAATTAATATAGAAAATCGAATATTCGAGGTAAAGAGGAAGCTATGGGTCGCTTAGATATTTCATAAAGTAAAATAATGCAGATTTGAGTGAGTGAGTGATTGCTGTTTAACGCCAATTCAGCAATTTTTCAGCTATATCATGACGAGAACTAGTTAATTTTCAATGATAGGATGATGAGGTCTGCTTTGTTCTATTCCAACACACTGAGTTAGATTTGCATAGTTCGCTGATCGACATGTCGCCCCATTCGGGAACATTAAACTGATTCCGAGCCAACCGGTCGTTGCTCTTACTCCTTAATGCTGCGTGCTTTGCGGAGAAGGAACAAATGCCAATGCTATAGTCTTTGATTTGATCCGACCGGGGCTCGAACCCACGATCTACCGCACTCGAGACGAGCATGCTAACCATTACACGACCGATGTGGTTAATGCAGATTTGATAACAGTTGGGTATACTAGAACATTCAAGTGTATATATATGTAATATTTATTCCACGATTTTCCGAGCTAACCGATTTAACAATCGAACTAGAAGCGTGAGATTGTATAACAGTTTTACTCGGAAAATCGTGATATATATGATTTGTAACATGAACCCATGCAATATCACATCTAGGTCGTTGATTATTGCACGGCTCTCTGAAGGAAATAAAAGCCCAGATTTAAGTATGCAATATCTCGTATCACCGTGTATAATTTCATAGTTCTTAGCTGTTGCTTACATTCTGGTATATAAACCATAAAAAGATCAAAGGAAAAGAATTCATTCATATTACAAATATATATATTGTATATAATTAACGTTCTTGAAGAGAAAGATGTTACGCAGTATTAATTGTTATTTAAATAATTGTTTGAATAACTTCCTATTATATAGATATAGATATCTGCAAAACTTCTTGCAACGGCTTGTGATTTTGCAAGGGATTTCGAGTGCATTTGATACTCTCCGAGGAATAATATTGATCAAAATTTGTGCAATAACCCTTTTACTGCATAGCAGAGCTTTAAAACTATTGAGAGAGCACGATTTTAACCTGACGATGACATCATGTTTTGAAGCGATATTGCACTAGCAAGAATACATGTATATGGTAATACTTCAGCAAACGTTTTATTACATTTGACATGAAATATTATATTGCTATACCATAATACTGAAATATACACAATCTCTTTTGTTTTCTTTTTTTGGGAGGGAAGGGGGGCTGAAATATACACAATCTCTTTTGTTTTCCTTTTTTGGGAGGGAAAGGGGGGCTGAAATATACACAATCTCTTTTGTTTTCCTTTTTTGGAAAGGAAAAGGGGCTGAAATATACACAATCTCTTTTGTTTTCCTTTTTTGGGAGGGAAAGGGGGGCTGAAATATACACAATCTCTTTTGTTTTCCTTTTTTGGGAGGGAAAGGAGGGCTGAAATATACACAATCTCTTTTGTTTTCCTTTTTTGGGAGGGAAAGGGGGGCTGAAATATACACAATCTCTGTGTTGTAAACATATTTCCAATAGAACAATTACTGTGACCCCTTCTGGTGTAAAATATTTTTTAACTTTACAAGAAAATGGCACCTAACATCCACGCATCCCAACATCTATCAGTATTTCACAGGAGCAAACCTCATTAGGAATATAAATAAAATATATACAGACTGTATTGTATTTTATTCATATATAATATATGTTATCATAGTCCTAGTATTACTGAAACTATTTACAAGCTTAATTATAGCCTACATCAATCCTACACTAATTTAGTGTTTCGGCGGTTTTTGTATATTTAAATAAAAAAAAAAAAATGGGTTTAATAATTGACAAACAATATAGTGCCGCCATCTTCAGGGATTGATCCTATATTGCTTATTTTTTAAGTTTTGTTGATGTTAGCAGATCTGCTAAATTCCTATGCCTTTTGTATGCGATTATTGGATTTTCTGTAAATATTTCTTTGCAAACTTCATCCTGGTTTAATGTATGCCAATGTTTAATAATGCACTGCTTCAGTTTGCTTATGCATGGATTGTATCTGCTTGACAAAACTAAAGGAATTTCCCTCTACATCGAAACAACTGTCATAATCGACATGTCTTTTCGGCTTTCATAAAGGGTGAGGTCATTAGATACATAAAAAACACTAACAACCAGGATGATTTACAGCACATGCTGACACAGTTCAAATTGAACTTAATCAAACGGGGTTACAAGGAGAATGAAATAATGGGATGTATAAACGAGGCATTAACTAAGAATAGTTTAGATCTTATTAATAAAAACAAAACAAAACGAAACAAAACAAGGAAATTCCTTTAGTTTTGTCAAGCAGATACAATCCATGTATAAGCAAACTGAAGCAGTGCATTATTAAACATTGGCATACATTAAACCAGGATGAACTACTTAAAAAATTAGCAATATAGGATCAATCCCTGAAGATGGCGGCACTATATGGTTTGTCAATTATTAAACCCATTTTTTATTTTTTATTTAAATATACAAAAACCGCCGAAACACTAAATTATATATGAATAAAATACAATATATATTTTATTTATATTCCTAATGAGGTTTGCTCCTGTGAAATACTGATAGATGTTGGCATGCGTGGATGTTAGGTGCCATTTTCTTGTAAAGAATATGCTATCTTGATCTAATATTGACATTTATTTCCTCTTTTTTCTCAAAAAATGTAGTCAATTGACGAAAATATAGTCTCCTTTTTATGTTAAACTGTAACATACGTAATTGTATTATATTGTAATATATGGTATTGTATTATATTATAATATTGTTGCAATAAGTTCGTTTTTTTCCAATAATAGCTATAAGTCAGTGTTTGGTCCGTATTTGCCCTCGAAAATCCGAATTCAACTTCCGGTATCTCTGCAGTGGTCTCAAAGATTCTATGTCAAAGTATAAGGAAATATGGTGCATAAAGATATGCATAAAATCGTATTTCAATATTGAAAATATTGGAATAAAGTTTAAATAACTTGAAACGGAATAATTAGCTCAAATGTATACGTCGTGTTGAATAGGAATTGCCATTCAGATGTCAACGTCTTGGGTAGATTTTACAAACACTTTTTAACGTCATTGTACAGATCGGCATTGTTTGATATCTTTTTGAAACCAGACTCGAAACAAACATATTTTCAAATTGAACAAAGGCAACTCTCTTAAGGATTAAATTTCGAAATTTGTCAGTTCAAAGATCTTTTCTGCAATATAAAAGTCAATGTTTGAAAAATGTCAATGTAAAATATGTGATAAATAGATTATGACATGAAATTTTCCATATCGTCCCTGGTATCAGCCCTCCACCTTCGCTGTCGGGTTTGATAAAGCAGTCTCGGAATGATACCGGGACCGATATGGAAAATGTTATGTAATAATCTCTTATTATTTTGTTAGATTGTAATATATGTTATTTTGTTAGATTGTTAGATTGTAATATACGCTATTTTGTTAGATATATATTGGAGTATAAGATTGTAATATACGTTATTGAGTTAGATTGTAATATATGTTATTGTGTTAGATTGTAATATATGTTATTGAGTTAGATTGTAGCATATGCTATTGAGTTATATTGTAATATACGTTATTGTGTTAGATTATACTATACATTATTTTGTTAGATTGGAATATACGTTACTGTGTTAGATTGTATTATATGTTATTGTGATAGATTGTAATATATGTTATTGAGTTAGATTGTAATATATGTTATTGTGTTAGATTGTAATATACGTTATTGAGTTAGATTGTAATATATTTTATTGAGTTAGATTGTAATATGCGTTATTGTGTTAGATTGTAATATTTGTTATTGAGTTAGATTGTAATATACGTTATTGTGTTAGATTGTAATATTTGTTATTTTGCTAGATTGTAATATACGCTATTGTGCTAGATTGAAATATATGTTATTGTGTTAGATTGTAACATACGTTATGTATCTAGATTGTTATAGACGTTATTGTCTTAGATATTGATTATTTTGTTAGACTGTAATATATGTTATTTTGTTAGATTGTAATATATGTTATTTTGTTAGATTGTAATATATGTTATTTTGTTAGATTGTAATATATTTTATTTTGTTAGATTGTAATATATGTTATTTTGTTAGATTGTAATATATTTTATTTTGTTAGATTGTAATATATGTTATTTGGTTAGATTGTAATATATTTTATTGAGTTAGATTGTAATATATGTTATTTTGTTAGATTGTAATATATGTTATTTTGTTAGATTGTAATATATGTTATTTTGTTAGATTGTAATATATGTTATTTTGTTAGATTGTAATATATTTTATTGAGTTAGATTGTAATATATGTTATTTTGTTAGATTGTAATATATGTTATTTTGTTAGATTGTAATATATGTTATTTTGTTAGATTGTAATATATTTTCTTTTGTTAGATTGTAATATATGTTATTTTGTTAGATTGTAATATATGTTATTTTGTTAGATTGTAATATATGTTATTTTGTTAGATTGTAATATATTTTATTGAGTTAGATTGTAATATATGTTATTTTGTTAGATTGTAATATATGTTATTTTGTTAGATTGTAATATATGTTATTTTGTTAGATTGTAATATATTTTATTTTGTTAGATTGTAATATATTTTATTTTGTTAGATTGTAATATATGTTATTTTGTTAGATTGTAATATATTTTATTGAGTTAGATTGTAATATTTTTTATTGAGCTAGATTGTAATATATGTTATTTTGTTAGATTGTAATATATTTTATTGCGTTAGATTGTAATATATTTTATTGAGTTAGATTGTAATATTTTTTATTGAGTTAGATTGTAATATTTTTTATTGAGCTAGATTGTAATATATGTAATTTTTTTAGATTGTAATATATGTTATTGTGCTAGACTGTAATATACTTTATTGTGTTAGATTGTAATATACGTAATTGTGTTAGTTTGTAATATACGTTCTTTAGCTCGATTGTTATAGACATTATTGCGTTAGATTGTAATATATTTTATTGAGTTAGATTGTAATATTTGTTATTGAGTTAGATTGTAATATATGTTATTGAGTTAGATTGTAATATATGTTATTGTGCTAAATTGTAATATATGTTGTTGTGTTATATTGTAATATAAATTATTGTGTTAGATTGTAATATATGTTATTGTGTTAGATTGTAATATATGTTAATGTGTTAGATTGTAATATACGTTATTGTGTTAGATTGTAATATTTGTTATTGAGTTAGATTGAAATATATGTTATTTTGTTAGATTGTAATATATGTTATTGCGCTAGATTGTAATATATGGTATTGTGCTAAATTGTAATATATGTTGTTGTGTTAGATTGTAATATAAATTATTGTGTTAGATTGTAATATATGTTATTGTGTTAGATTGTAATATATGTTAATGTGTTAGATTGTAATATACGTTATTGTGTTAGATTGTAATATTTATTATTGAGTTAGATTGAAATATATGTTATTGTGCTAGATTGTAATATATGTTATTGAGTTAGATTGTAATATTTGTTATTGGGTTAGATTGTAATATATTTTATTGAGTTATATTGTAATATATGTTATTGATTTGATTGTAATATTTGTATTGAGTTAGATTGTGATATTTTTTATTGAGTTAGATTGTAATATTTGTATTGAGTTAAATTGTAATATTTGTTATTGAGTTAGATTGTAATATTTGTTATTGAGTTAGATTGTAATATTTGTTATTGAGTTAGATTGTAATATTTGTATTGAGTTAGATTGTAATATTTGTATTGAGTTAGATTGTAATTTACGTTATTGTGTTAGATTGTAATATTTGTTATTGAGTTAGATTGTAATATTTGTATTGAGTTAGATTGTAATATTTGTTATTGAGTTAGATTGTAATCTTTGTATTGAGTTAGATTGTAATATTTGTTATTGAGTTAGATTGTAATATATGTTATTGAGTTAGATTGTAATATATGTTATTGTGCTAAATTGTAATATATGTTGTTGTGTTATATTGTAATATAAATTATTGTGTTAGATTGTAATATATGTTATTGTGTTAGATTGTAATATATGTTAATGTGTTAGATTGTAATATACGTTATTGTGTTAGATTGTAATATTTGTTATTGAGTTAGATTGAAATATATGTTATTTTGTTAGATTGTAATATATGTTATTGCGCTAGATTGTAATATATGTTATTGTGCTAAATTGTAATATATGTTGTTGTGTTAGATTGTAATATAAATTATTGTGTTAGATTGTAATATATGTTATTGTGTTAGATTGTAATATATGTTAATGTGTTAGATTGTAATATACGTTATTGTGTTAGATTGTAATATTTATTATTGAGTTAGATTGAAATATATGTTATTGTGCTAGATTGTAATATATGTTATTGAGTTAGATTGTAATATTTGTTATTGGGTTAGATTGTAATATATTTTATTGAGTTATATTGTAATATATGTTATTGATTTGATTGTAATATTTGTATTGAGTTAGATTGTAATATTTTTTATTGAGTTAGATTGTAATATTTGTATTGAGTGAAATTGTAATATTTGTTATTGAGTTAGATTGTAATATTTGTTATTGAGTTAGATTGTAATATTTGTTATTGAGTTAGATTGTAATATTTGTATTGAGTTAGATTGTAATATTTGTATTGAGTTAGATTGTAATATACGTTATTGTGTTAGATTGTAATATTTGTTATTGAGTTAGATTGTAATATTTGTATTGAGTTAGATTGTAATATTTGTTATTGAGTTAGATTGTAATATATGTTATTGAGTTAGATTGTAATCTTTGTATTGAGTTAGATTGTAATATTTGTTATTGAGTTAGATTGTAATATATGTTATTGAGTTAGATTGTAATATATGTTATTGTGCTAAATTGTAATATATGTTGTTGCGTTATATTGTAATATAAATTATTGTGTTAGATTGTAATATATGTTATTGTGTTAGATTGTAATATATGTTAATGTGTTAGATTGTAATATACGTTATTGTGTTAGATTGTAATATTTGTTATTGAGTTAGATTGAAATATATGTTATTTTGTTAGATTGTAATATATGTTATTGCGCTAGATTGTAATATATGTTATTGTGCTAAATTGTAATATATGTTGTTGTGTTAGATTGTAATATAAATTATTGTGTTAGATTGTAATATATGTTATTGTGTTAGATTGTAATATATGTTAATGTGTTAGATTGTAATATACGTTATTGTGTTAGATTGTAATATTTATTATTGGGTTAGATTGTAATATATTTTATTGAGTTATATTGTAATATATGTTATTGATTTGATTGTAATATTTGTATTGAGTTAGATTGTAATATTTTTTATTGAGTTAGATTGTAATATTTGTATTGAGTTAAATTGTAATATTTGTTATTGAGTTAGATTGTAATATTTGTTATTGAGTTAGATTGTAATATTTGTTATGGAGTTAGATTGTAATATTTGTTATTGAGTTAGATTGTAATATTTGTATTGAGTTAGATTGTAATATTTGTATTGAGTTAGATTGTAATATACGTTATTGTGTTAGATTGTAATATTTGTTATTGAGTTAGATTGTAATATTTGTATTGAGTTAGATTGTAATATTTGTTATTGAGTTAGATTGTAATATATGTTATTGAGTTAGATTGTAATCTTTGTATTGAGTTAGATTGTAATATTTGTTATTGAGTTAGATTGTAATATTTGTTATTGGGTTAGATTGTAATATATGTTATTGTGCTAGATTGTAATATATGTTATTGTGTTAGATTGTAATATGTGTAATTTTTTTAGATTGTAATAGACGTTATTTTGTTAGATTGTAATATATGTTATTGTGCTAGATTGTAATATATGTTATTGAGTTAGATTGTAATATTTGTTATTGGGTTAGATTATAATGTTCGTTATTGAGTTAGATTGTAATATTTGTTATTGATAGATTGTAATATTTGCATTGAGTTACATTGTAATATTTGTTATTGAGTTAGATTGTAATATTTGTTATTGAGTTAGATTGTAATATTTGCTATTGAGTTAAATTGTAATATTTGTTATTGAGTTAAGATTATAATATGTGTTATTTTGTTAGATTGTAATATATGTTATTGTGCTAGATTGTAATATATGTTATTGTGTTAGATTGTAATATATGTTATTTTGTTAGATTGTAATATACGCTATTGTGCTAGATTGTAATATATGTTATTGAGTTAGATTGTAATATATGTTATTGAGTTAGATTGTAATATTTGTTATTGAGTTAGATTGTAATATTTGTTATTGAGTTAGATTGTAATATTTTTTATTGAGTTAGATTGTAATATTTGTTATTGAGTTAGATTGTAATATTTGTTATTGAGTTAGATTGTAGTATTTGTTATTGAGTTAGATTGTAATATTTGTATTGAGTTAGATTGTAATATTTGTTTTTGAGTTAGATTGTAATATTTGTTATTGAGTTAGATTGTAATATTTGTTATTGAGTTAGATTATAATATTTGTTATTGGGTTAGATTGTAATATTTGTTATTGAATTAGAGTGTAATATATCTTATTGAGTTAGATTGTAATATATGTTATTGATAGATTGTAATATTTGCATTGAGTTACATTGTAATATTTGTTATTGAGTTAGATTGTAATATTTGTTATTGAGTTATAGTGTAATGTTTGTTATTGAGTTAGATTGTAATATATGTTATTTTATCAGACTGTAATATATGTTATTATATCAGATTGTAATATATATTATTGTGTTAGATTGTAATAGACGTTATTGTGTTAGATATATGTTATTGTGCTAGATTGTAATGTACGTTATTTTTAGATTGGTGCCTGACAATGGGCAAAACGTAAAAAAGAGGACTTAGATACTCTTTCCGAAAGGGGTGTGAGATCGTTTATACAGATTAGAATTGAAAGGATCGTTTGGTCTATGAAAACTCGTTCTACATCAATCTTTAAAAACCCAGATGTTGCTAAACACCTGTCTCTCCGTCATCACAAACATATTATTGTCTCCGCCGACAAGGCCCCTAACAATATTGTTTTCGTGTGTAAATCACACTACATAGACTGCTTGATAAAAGAATTATGTATTGGCAATTCACTTGGCAACCCTACATATACCCCGATGACTCTTACCAAAGAGGAAATCCTGGACAATCATAGGTCTGTTTTATGTTGGAATTCAATCAAAGATGAAGAACTAGATCTACCATCACTCTACTGGATTCCTAAGTTACACAAGTGTCCTTTCAAACAGCGATATATTGCTGGGTCTGCCAAATGCCCCACGAAACCTCTTTCCAAATTATTAACATGTATTCTATCGGCGGTCAAAACCGGGCTTCAGAGTTACTGTGACACTAGCTACTCGAGGGTGGCGTGAATCAGATGTGGATTCTGAAGAACTCTAAAGATCAGTTAGAGTACATACAATATAGGGCCCTCTCCTCCTGCAATAGAGTTAAAACATTTGACTTCTCTACCCTCTACACAACTATTCCTCACTCTAAGGACACATTAAGGGAGTTGGTCCATATGTGTTTTATCAAAAAGAATGGCTAACGTAGATACAAATACATTGTGCAAGGAAGGGACATATCTTATTTTGTAAAAAAAAAGCACTCCGATACTACAAAAAAGTTCCCTGAAATTGATATCATCAATATGCTCGAGTTTTTGATTGACAACATATTTGTTATCTTTAGGGGACGTGTTTTTCAACAGACAGTCGGCATGCCTATGGGTACAAGCTGTGCTCCTCTTCTCGCCAACTTGTTCCTTTATTCGTATGAAGCAGACTTCATACAGGGATTTCTCAAGAAAAACGAATATAGAAACTAGCCCGATCCTTTAATTTCACGTTCCGCTATGCAGATTATGTCCTTTCACTAAATAATTCTAGGCTTGATGATTTCGTTGATCGCATCTATCCCATTGAGCTTGAAATAAAGGATACCACAGCTACAGATATGTCTCCTTCATAACTTGACCTACATCTTGAAATTGAGAGTGAGGGGTGGTTAAGAACGAAACTTTACGACAAAAAGGTGATTTCAATTATTTCATTGTGGACTTTCCATTCATATGTAGCAACATTCCAGCAGTACCTGCATATGGAGTATATATCTTTCAGTTCATACGATATTCTAGAGCTTGTGGTTCCTATCAGGAATTCCTTGATAGAGGATTGCTGCTAACAAGGAAGCTACTGAACCAATAGTTCTTCTTAGTTAGGTTGAAGTCATCACTTCGAAAATTTTACAGTCGCCACCATGACTTGGTTGACCGTTATGGAATATCTGTGTCACAAATGACCACGGATATGTTCCACTTGTCGTAAGCACTTCCCTGTCCTTTCCTCAGTCATGACTTATTACCGGGTCTATGACTAGAATAACACGACAGGTGTCACTAGTGGAGCAGGAACTGCTTACCCTTCCGGAGCACCTTATTTCACCCTCGGGTTTTAGTGGGGTTCGTGTTACTCGATCTTTAGTTTTATATGCTTTGTAGATCGTTGTTTGTCTATTTGTACTTTTTATTTTGGCTTTTGTGTTGCCTGTTCTTTTTCGATATACGGATTCTGATTACCCCTTTGGTATCTTCAAACTCTTCTTCTGAATCAGTTCATCTTTCATACAGAACTATGTGATGCTTGTTAAAATGAACGGTTACATATTCAAGGAGTTGCTTGGTAATGCTTTATTTATTTTAAGACATTAATCATCGCAGCAGTGAAACTTGACATCATTTAGAGCTGTATCGTCACTTTTTCCTTGTTTTCCTTCAATCCTTGTTTCTAAACCACATATGGCAGATCCCTCATAACAGGTGGAGCTCCAACCCCCAAAGTCTCCCCAAAATCCATGTCCTGGAGACTGTCTCAGCTCTACTTCATTTCCTCCATAGAATTGACGACAGCGGAAGTTAACATAATTGGCAGCCGTGTCATCACCTTTTCCCTTTAAAAAAATAAACACTTAATATTATTAATTCAGTAAACACTTGATGTTATTAATTCAGTAAACACTTGATGTTATTAATTCAGTAAACACTTGATGTTATTAATCCAGTAAATACTTGATTTTATAATATAGTATAAAATATTTCATGCAGATTTCTTTGTGAAATAAAAATGCAATATTTTCCGATATTATTTTTTACTTAAAAAGTAGAGCAATTCCGAATGAATTAAAATATTGCACCTTCAGCGATATTGTATTCCATTCTTTCTCCTTTAAACTTAGTACGCACTAGAGGGGTTCCGAGTAAAACTGTATTTGCACGCAAACGGACGAGTAATAAACAATATGGCGGAATTATGTTGAATACATGTTGCAAAGAAATATGGTTAAATGTAATTGTCACAGACTGAAATATTTGGTACTATATTATGAAAAGGTTATTGCAGTATATCATATTGCACTCGCAAGCTCGTACAATATGACATACTGCTCTGGACAATATTCCTCAATATTAGTGCAATAACCCTATATCATTAATTCAGTAAATACTTGATATTAATAATTCAGTAAACATTTGATATTATTAATTCAGTAAGCACTTGATATTATTAATTCAGTAAATACTTGATATTAATAATTCAGTAAACATTTGATATTATTAATTCAGTAAACACTTGATATTATTAATTCAGTAAACACTTGATATTATTAATTCAGTATCCACTTGATATTATTAATTCAGTAAACACTTGATATTATTAATTCAGTAAACACTTGATATTATTAATTCAGTAAACACTTGATATTATTAATTCAGTAAACACTTGATACTATAAATTCAGTAAACACTTGATATTATTAATTCAGTAAACACTTGATACTATAAATTCAGTAAACACTTGATGTTATTAATTCAGTAAACAGTTGATATTATTAATTCAGTAAACAGTTGATATTATTAATTCAGTAAGCACTTGATATTATTAATTCAGTAAGCACTTGATATTATTAATTCAGTAAACACTTGATATTATCAATTCAGTAAACACTTGATATTATCAATTCAGTAAACACTTGATATTATTAATTCAGTAAGCACTTGATATTATTAATTCAGTAAGCACTTGATATTATTAATTCAGTAAACACTTGATATTATCAATTCAGTAAACACTTGATATTATCAATTCAGTAAACACTTGATATTATTAATTCAGTAAACACTTGATATTATTAATTCAGTAAACACTTGATATTATCAATTCAGTAAACACTTGATATTATCAATTCAGTAAACACTTGATATTATTAATTCAGTAAACACTTGATATTATCAATTCAGTAAATACCTATACAATATTATTATGTTGTCCATGTTATATGCCGAAATATGTCCCAAGGTTAGAAGGCATAATGCACGACCCGAAGAGTGCATTATGCCTTCTAACCTTGGGACATATTTTTACAATGATATTGTGCTGTCCCTGTTATATGACGAAATATATCCCAAGGTTAGAAGGCATAATGCACGACCGAAGGGGAGTGCATTATGCCTTCTAACCTTGGGACATATTTCGGCATATAACATGGACAACTCAATAGTATTGTTATTATTACTCTGAATGTCTTTGGTGATTTAAAAAAAAAAGGAAATTTGTCTAAAATGTATTGATAGTATAAAGATTGGCAAATAATATTCATTTAAATTCAAGAAATATTTAATTTCAACAATAACAATGAACTGTCAAATATTTAATTCCCAAACATGGAACAGGCCATTGTTTTGACAGACGACAGCATCAACGTTAAAGAAAAACGTATAATACATTGTAAATTGTACATTGTTAAAAGCGCTCAGGTGATCCCGTTTAGACACCACCTATTTAAATGACGTAACATTGCTCTAAGCTCCACCCATCAGCATAGTAATGACTCCAACAATAGCACTATGAGAGTGCATAGTACAACGGCGCTATTTCTACTTTGTAAAATTATGTTTCGATAATATCATGTCAATTATAATGAAAGTTTCTTACATGAAGAGTAATAATTCGGCATATAACATGGGCAACACAATATTATTGTTATTATTACTCTGAATGTCTGGTGATTTAAAAAAATGAAATTTGTCTAATATGTATTGATAGTATAAAGATTGGCAAATGATATTCATTTAAATTCAAAAAATATTTAATTTCAACAATAACAATGAACTGTCAAATATATCCAAACCTGGAACTGGCCATTGTTTTGACAAACGACAGCATCAACGCTAAAGGAAAACGTATGATACATTGTAAATTGTACACTGTTAAACGCGCTCAGGTGATCCCGTTTAGACCCCGCCTATTTAAATGACGCAACATTGTTCTAAGTTTCGCCCATCAGCATAGTAATGACTCCAACAATAGTACTATGCGAGTGCATAGTACAACGATGCTATTTATTCTTTGTAAATTTATGTTTCGATAATATCATGTCAATTATAATGAAAGTTTCTTACATGAAGAGTAATAATTTATATTATTAATCTAGTAAACACTTGATATGATTAATTCAGTAAACAGTTGATATTATTAATTCAGTAAACACTTGATATTATTAATTCAGTAAACACTTGATATTATTAACTTAGTAAACACTTGATATTATTAATTCAGTAAACACTTGATATTATTAATTCAGTAAACACTTGATATTATTAACTTAGTAAACACTTGCTATCATTAATTCAGTAAACACTTGATATTATTAATTCAGTAAACACTTGCTATTATTAATTCAGTAAACACTTGATATTATTAATTCGGTAAACACTTGCTATTATTAATTCAGTAAACACTTGATATTATTAATTCAGTAAACACTTGATATTATTAATTCAGTAAACACTTGCTATTATTAATTCAGTAAACACTTGATATTATTAATTCAGTAAACACTTGATATTATTAATTCAGTAAACACTTGATATTATTAACTTAGTAAACACTTGATATTATTAATTCAGTAAACACTTGCTATCATTAATTCAGTAAACACTTGATGTTATTAATTCAGTAAACACTTGCTATTATTAATTCAGTAAACACTTGATATTATTAATTCAGTAAACACTTGCTATTATTAATTCAGTAAACACTTGATGTTATCAATGCAGTAAACATTTGATATCATTAATTCAGTAAACACTTGATGTTATTAATTCACTAAACCTTGACATTATTAATTCAGTAAACACTTGATATCATTGATTCAGTAAACACTTGATATTATTAATTCAGTAAACCTTGATATGATTAATTCAGTAAACACTTGATATTATTAATTCAGTAAACACTTGATATTATTAATTCAGTAAACACTTGATATTATTAATTCAGTAAACACTTGATATTATTAATTCAGTAAACACTTGATATTATTAATTCAGTAAACACTTGATATTATTACTTCAGTAAACCTTGATATGATTAATTCAGTAAACACTTGATATTATTAATTCAGTAAACACTTGATATTATTAATTCAGTAAACACTTGATATCATTGATTCAGTAAACACTTGATATTATTAATTCAGTAAACCTTGATATGATTAATTCAGTAAACACTTGATATTATTAATTCAGTAAACACTTGATATTATTAATTCAGTAAACACTTGATATTATTAATTCAGTAAACACTTGATATTATTAATTCAGTAAACACTTGATATTATTAATTCAGTAAACACTTGATATTATTAATTCAGTAAACACTTGACATCATTGATTCAGTAAACACTTGATATTATTAATTCAGTAAACCTTGATATGATTAATTCAGTAAACACTTGATATTATTAATTCAGTAGACACTTGATATGATTAATGCAATAAACACTTAACACTATTTATCCAGGAAAAAGAAATTATTTTCATTAGATGAATATTAAAGTTAGTTTCTTTTGTTCCTATGGAAACGGCTCATTCGTCTAAATATGTAATAATTATCTAAGAAAAAGGCAAAAATAAACATCTATGCGATTCCTGATTCCTTTTTGCCTTGCCTATATGATATCTGAGAAGCAATGATTGTTTTAAATTGTTGTCACATGTTTATTGTTAAATAATACTTTTACGTATAAAGGGCCCGGGTAGCTCAATGAGTTAGGTAGTTGGGTTACTTAACAACTCATACAAGCCTATCACCAATACGACGTGGGTTCGAGCCCGGCTTTGTAAATTACAAAAAAGGTACACTCGACTCGCAGCCGCAAGTTATAAAGTTTACCAGTTGCTTGCCCATGGTCGGTGATTCTCTCCGGGTACTCCAGCTTCTTCCACCACTAAAACTGGTCGCCATGATATAGCTGAAATATTGCTGAAAGTGGCGTTAAGCACAATAAATCAAATCAAATCGTATAAAGGACAACACAGTGGGACCGCAGCATGTCGACAAGGGAAAGTTGAACACGTGTATATTAAAAGTAAATGGGGACACAGTATTTTGCTTGACACAGTAAATAGCTGAACACAATAATATGTTGAACACGGTACCTCTAACACACAAATATATGACCACTCACTTTGTGGTACAGGCACTTCAATAGAAAGTGACAGTGCTAAATTAGTTGTATTGGCAAAAGCCCCTCCCTTCTAAGTGAAATGATGTGGCCATCTAAATGTTTTCCTCATATGTGGCCCATTATAAGATTAAATTCAACAACTTGTTTTACTTACGATAGGAGTCTCAACTTGCAAGTTGAAGGAAGTCAAGAATCCATGTTGGTAGCATTTCGTAAACTTGGGATACCATGGTCCCCATGGACTAGCTCTAGAAGTTACTGTGTTTCCAGTGTTCCTATTTGTTTCTGTACCACATACGATTTGGATACCATTCAATGATGTATCATCTCCACTTCCTTGGTTGCCCTCAATCTTTCAAAGAAAAGATCAATACTTATGTAATATAAGTATATTCCAGTCAATCTACGAGAAAAATAGCCGAACCGGGAACAAATTGCAAAAGAATTTCTAAGTGGTGTTTTAGCAACTTTACTGCATCCCCTTTGACAGAAAAAAAAGTCACCATGGATATATTGAGGATTAAGTATATTTTTTAGTCTTTATAATTTGGTACATTTTTACCCTTTAAAGGGAGATAAGTTCTTTAGTTCTGTAGTGCAAATTTGCATATTAAAATATTGACATCTATTTTTAATCATATCTTCAGAAACAAATATGGTTTTGTTTTAAATATCATATTTAGAATAAAATTACAATATGATGATACATATGATAACGTGCAGTTACCATGGCAACAAGGAAAACTCATAAGCAACGGTAATGCATTTTCACACTTAAAATTGAACTTGTTGTTCTGACAGCATCGTCGATATGGTATTACACGAACAATTAAGATAAAAAGTTGTATTTAATTTGACAAAATTATTCTGAAATCCCGTGAAATCAATAAGCAATGTAGGGGCATATGAACCAGGACGGGGGGGACGGAGGGAGGGGTGTACATGGGTGGCAGTTTGAATTGTTCGGCATAGTTCAGAATAAGTGGAATTTTTGGCATGTAATTAATAAAAACACAGTCAACTGAGGTGCTTTTGTGTAGTTTCGATTCCAAAAGACCCTTTTGTGTTTGTAAGTTTCAGTCTCCGGTCAACTTCTGCAGCTTGCCCCTTCACATAATTGTCCACTTTTTAAGCCCCCTCCAGTATTTCAGCTATATTCAGTAGGAGAACCAGTTCAAAAATTATACAGGGGACGTCACGACCATGATCGTAGGGTAGATGGTAACCTGGTGACTTCGAATCGCGCTCAGGACAAGGTGTACTCGATACTACATTATGTGATAAAGTTTGTCGATGACTTGCAATGGGTCGGTGATTTTTTTCCGGGTACTCCGGTTTCCTTCACCACTAAAACTGACCGTCACGATTTAACTGAAATTTTGCTGAAAGTGGCCCTATAACCCCCTCAATGATATATGAAAACAATAAAGAAATGATGGAATGGATAGGTCAACAGGGTCAACGACTTTTGAATGCCACCGAAAAAGGTATATAGAATTTGACATGGACGAAAAAATTAGTCTTTTGTTGAGAATTTTTCGAAATCTACAAAAGATATCTTTAAATAGTGTGCAGTGGTCGTGTCACTCTCCACGTTATTCACTATGGTCCACGATCAGAAACAAATGTATGTTTATATTGCTAGTAAAGTTAATTATATTATATTGAAGTAACTTTATTTTTTGTATGCAAAATATTCACAAGTTGCGAATAATAGTAAGCATCATTAAATTGTAAAGATATATGGAAAGCGTGTGACCCTATGGTGGATCTTTGCATGTCATTTTGGAACATTCTACATAAATGTGGAATTAAAAGACGCAACAATCTATGTTTACGCACCATATATGTCGCATTTAAGTAGTCTAAGAACTGTCAGGGCCACGAGATACTTTATTTCTTCTCTAGCTTTAATACCTGATGTAGAGGTGAGTGAGAGATTGCTGTTTAATGCTAACTCAGCAATTTTTCAGCCATATCATGGAGAGAACAAGTTAATTTTCAATGAAATGATGATGAGGTCCACTTTGTACTAGACCAACACGCTGAGTTGGATTTTTATTGGATAGACATGTCACCCTACTCTAACACATTATCCTGATTCCGAGCCAACCAGTCTTTGCTTTTTCTCCTTAATACTGCGTGCTTAAAGGTTTGACTCGATCGGGGCTCGAATCCACGATCTACAGCTTCCGAGGCGAGCATGCTAACCATTACACCACGTGCACTGATGCGGTTAGTTAAACATACTTGGGATACAAATGTGTCGTAAGACCATCATAGGACATGATTTAGTCCCAAGATATCTTCGTAAAACTGGCCCCTGTTGCCATCTGAATTTGACATGACAACAAATTCCAAAAATACCTAAATGAAACGCCACTAATTTTTTTTTCAAACAAAACCGAATAGTACCTGACAAGAAATTTATCGTGTTTGGTGGTAAGTGGTGTGAAGCGAGCGATTCGTTGTTCTGATTGGATAATATTTTAAAGAAACTGTTTAATAGTTTCATTTTCATTTCGACAGAGAGCTATATGTATGCAAAGCAAATTAAGAACATACAACTAAAAAATTATCAAACTAATTTTGAGATTTTCAGCCGGTCACGACATTTGTATGATTTTCCAATTTTAAGAAGTCGACTTTATTGGCTGAAATATAAAACTACAAGTAAGACCCAAACTCGGCTTTCACCAAAATTTTTTTTTTTTGCTGAAAGATTTTATGATTCGCAGAACATGATGGAACAAGAATAAGAATAAAATTATATTTAGTATTGACAATCACGACGCCTGACAAAGCTTACTAATTGGTTACATAAATTATTGCATTAATTTGAACATCATAGCAAATAAACAGTAGGTTCTGGTGCAAACAGAAACGATAGTAAATGTAAGAAGAACAACGCTCTAATGATGCACGGACAGTTATTAAATTTTCTTCCTTAAAATCATGCGGAGCACAAATTATTCTGCATTATCTAAATCAAAACTAAAAAAAAATATCAGATGATCTGACCTTCCTTGTCTCCTAATATAACTTTCTTTGTATAGAAATATTTAAGGTAAAAAAAATCATGAGTTTTAATAGAAGAGTTGATGTATTGGGCATACATTTATGCACATAACGTTTAAACATATCGCAACGTTATATTTCTGTCCATGACGGGCTGCCGTAATTTTAAGAAAAAATTGAAAGTGATGTCACTTTTTAAAAAAAACGATATTTGCGATTGCTTAATCTGTATTTTGTTTATATTTATTGAAAATATGTGCTATGGTTGCATATATTTAAAGTTTTAGAGCAACTGAATGTTTATTTCTTGATAGAATCATGATTAATGAGCGTGTTATCAAAATATGTCGGTCCGGAAAATATCGTAGATGCTTTCCGTTCGGTAAAACGGGAAAGGTCGTACATTTCTGGTGCATTTATTATATCATATTTCGACTGTAATGTATTTATTTTTCTTTATATTGATGCATACTTTATATTTCATGAATAATTTTCAAGAACAATCTGTTTAATTCTATTCATTGTCTGCAATACGCAAGACCATTCCGTACTTTATAATATCGTACGGCCGACAATAGTTTTCACGACCAAATCATAAATTTTTCGAGATTAAATTGATGCATTTCCCCTTATTATTTTTGTGGCGACTTTTTATATTTCCATAAACATGTGTATATAAAGATAATAGGCTACTTATATTTTCTTTTGCAATTTGTTCCGGATTTTTCGTAAATTGACTGGACTAGTAATAAAATGAAAACAAAAGAAATAAACACATTATCGAAAAAATAAATAAAAAATGGTGTAATCATTGGCGTGTTCGCCTCGAGGGCGGTAGGTCGTGGGTTCGAGCCCCGGTAGGATCAAACCAAAGACTATAAAATTGATATTTGTTGCTTCTCCGCGAAGTACGTAGCATCAAAGAGCAAAAGGAAAAACTAGTTGGCTCGCAACCAAGATGTGTCCTAGCAAAGCGACTAGCTCAGCACGGCTCGTTCGCTTACAAATAAAGCATCAGATATTTCAGCAGGATTATACAAAATTATCAAGTACGTTCATAGTCAAAAGATTGAAAGTGCCAAATAAATAAAAAAATTTGCGAGAAACAAAGATCCCAAGAAGGAGATCTAAATTTATTCAAGGTTACACATGCCTGAGGGAGATATTTAGCTTAAATTAATTACATTATTTAGCAACTGTAAATTTCAAAAATAAATATATCTAGTAAACCGTGTCAGTGTCGAAACGCTGACTACTGGGGTGATACCCCCGGGGTTCTAATATCACAATTAATTGAGAACCAAAAAAATAGCTGCTTTGATTAAACATTAAAATAATTTTTATATGTAACAATATACATTTGTATACTGCGGATGCACATTAATTCGTGGCCGCATTTTTTCCACGTTTCTTCAAAATACATGTGGGTTCTTGGATTCCTGGTGTCAAACATTGCACGGAACAAACGAATGTAAATGTAATATTTCCGTGGATTTTAATTTTCGAGGTTTTCATCAACCACGAATTCCACGAAGATTAGTACCGCACGAATAATAATATTTTCACAATATTGCATTGTTCTATTATATACCTTCATTCTGTAACCAGTAGCATATTGACCATGTGGACAAAATTGTGCAACGTTCCAATCTCCCCATTTACCACCATTTAATACTCGAAGAGTTTGTACCACGATTCTAGGATGACAGGATACACTGCCTATTATTAGTAACAATATTGTCTTGATAAACATCCTACAATGTAGTTGTCAATTATATTAATAGCTTGTTTACATTATTCAAATTATATGTCCCTTATAAGAGAGGTAACCTCTAAAGAGGTTAAATTCATATGAAAATCTCTGGGACAGGACAAGAAAAGGCGGCCCTTAAATATGCAGGAGTCACCAAGGACAGGTGCAAAGTAGAACTTGTATTGCTTTATTATATATAGTAGTCACTTGCTTAATTTTATATGATCAAAACATTTAAACCATATTAAGGAAATAATAATAATAATATATATAAGAATAAGATATATATACGTCTGAAAATTAAACCAAACAGTGTTAGAATTAGATTTTAGAGCTGTCAAATATTTGTTCTTCCCTCGACGGGATTTGAACCCACACCATTGATACACTGCAGCACCATTCGCTTAGCCTTACGTCCAGCGCCCTAGACCACTCGACCACATCCACTCCCTATATAAGATTAAGCATTAAAAGGGAAAAAAATTACCACACTGTCGGAACAGTTCCAAAATTCAGTCGAAAAATTAAAAAAAGAAGTAAAATCGATACCCCTAACACACAAATACATGACCGCTCACTTTCCTCGTTATGTAATATTTCATTTTATTATTTTAAATGAAATTTTATATTTTTTCAATTGCCACTATTGTCAAATTACAATAACCTACCTGTGGAACTTGGTGATAAAGTATGAGCACTTTTCTTCAATGTTTGCAGATATATGTTGTCAGGTGATAAATGTTCAACCCATTCAACTCATTTCATTGGTTGGAGTATGACATGTCTTTTTTCCCTATTTTATTACAAATAGAATGAACTGCGTGATAAATACGATATACATTCTCAGATTTTCCAATAACTATAGCAAATTACCAAGAAACTCTTTAAAATATAAATGAACATTTATTCGATTGCTTTTGAACCAACACAATCAATGTTTTGTGAGAAGATGTAATGTTGTTATCATGAGTTTATCTGGTCTTGAATTCATTGGAAAATATGGCGTTTACCACTATTACTTCTGAGAAATGACATGGTTGATTAAAAAGCATATGTCATAGGTATATCAGTTAATTATCTAATATGTCTAACATTTAATAAATAAAATGAAAAACAAAACAAAAAATACCACACTGTCTAAACAGTTCTAAAATCAAATCGAAAAAATGCTGGCACGTCGATAAAAAGTGGCAGGAAACGAGTCGATTGGTCGTGTTCGAGTCTGCTGGTATAGAAATATTGCATTTCATAACGGGAAAGTGATGGGCACAACAACGTTCTGTGCCGGCGGAGTAACTGTCTGGTGGTTTTTTTCTTTTAATTGTAAGTTAGACTTACATATCTTAAAATGTGATTTCAATGGCGTTGCATACCGCGACAACATGCTTAACGCACACCCTGAACCCTATTTTGATAATCATCCATTGGCTGACAGATCTATCTTTATGGACGATAACGCTAGACCACACAGAGCTCGCATTGGAAGAGAATTCAGGCAGCAAGAGACGATTGACACATTTCAGTGAAGTCGACTTAGTGTGATGTTTGAACAAAGTCAGTGTAGTTGGTATGGCTTATCCGTCATTAAAGATAGCTATCATGGCTTCAACCAGTGTTGTGTCAGAGGTAATAGTGGTTGACGGTTGATGTAAGAGAAACAGAATCATTTGCGTGACCATTGAATTTGGGCTAGAAATCCGACAATTCTGGTGTAAACCATCATTTGCTCCCAGAATCAATCACAATTTATGAATAAATATAAATATAAAATAAGACAAACAAACAAATAAAATACTAAGAACTATCCTCTATTCTTCCCTAAAAGCACCAGAGCACCACCCACGAAGTTGGCAATAAACCTTTTAAAAAAACAAAAAAGACCACACTGTCGTAACAGTCCCAATATATAAACAAGGAAGTAAATCCTATATTCAGCAAACAAGAAATCTTTATTGTATTAATATTATATATAGACATTTGCATGTAATTCACCAATTCAGAAGCTCAACTTCCGTCCATTGTTTTGTAAGATAGCCTTGCTTAAATAGAAATGTAAACGTTAAACCAATATGATAAACGGAGTAGATGTTTAACCAACCATGGTGGTCGAAATGGAGGTTTAACTAATTATGATGGTCGAAATAGAAAAATAACCAATCACATTGTTCGAAATAGAGACTTAACTAATCATAATTATCGAAATACAAAAAAAATGTAGAAGAATAACCATTCATAATGTTCGAGATATATGTTTTAACAACACAAATTATTATGGAAATAGATGCTTAGCCAATGATTGGTGATGTTCGAAATAGATGTAATGCCATTCATAGTGGTAAAAATAGATGCATAAACCCAGGTTTTAGTTGGGTTCGTATTCGTCGATCTTTAGTTTTATGTGTAGTGTTTGGTTTTTTTTCTTTAGCCCGTTGTGTTGTTTGTTACGGTTTCTGGGTACTCCCTATGTTTATGATAATGATATGTGTGACGAACAATTAAATAAAGGTGTGCAACTGAATGCATTTCGATCTCACACAAATAACTGATGTACGAGATTTTGTGAAATATTGCATGCCACAATACGTAGCTGGACATTGAAATCTTTGTGCTTTTGAAATCCAATGCAAAGACGAAAGATCAAATGGTTCTCATCGGCACTTCCATCAACTTAATTGGTATAGAATCGTGAATGAGAAATGATTATAAATAAAAACTTCAAAATCAAACTTAGTGCGCACGATGTGTTTCTGGAATAACCTTCATCAGGTTAGCTCAAGGTCAAACTATTTTAAAGCCATTGGGAATAATCTGGAGGCCTTTATTTTCTATGTCAGGCACATTAAATAGGAATAGAGTTGTTTTACTAAATAGTATCTTTTCATTCTTTTAATATCGCTTGTAACTGTCTGTGTTGTGTTGTAATTCTAATTCATTGGTGAAAGACAAGGGATTCCGAATAATGTCTTCCTTTAATATTGTATTAAATGAGTCTGTTAGGGTGCCAGGAGAATAATTTATCCCTGGTTTTTCTATCACGATTTTTTTTAACAATTTTATCTTAGACGTATAAATAAAAGCCTTTACAGTGTCTTGTGCGCTGCCACCACACGGTGCAAATCCATTTTTACAGTCATTTTGGCAATATGCTTCTAAATTTACTTTTGAATAAGAAAATAATCAATAGCTATTCAATAAAACCGAATACACGCACTCGGTGCGAAAAGTTCGTGAAGCATACGGAAAGTCCTTCGGTCGTGTTTCTAAGTTTCAGTTTTGCCTGCAGAGTGACTCATATCGTTTTGATTCGTTTATTTGTTAACCATTACCGTTTAAGCCTTTTTTTTTTTAAATATTATTTTACCATAATTTGCATAGCGCCCTATCTAAAGAATTACCCTAAGGTACTTTACATAGATACAAAAAAAAAAATACAAAAAAAAAACAAAAAAAACAAAAACAAAAAATCCCCACACACAACAAATACTATATAAAAGTAATAAAACAGAAAAATGTAACCACTATCCATATAATATTTGTATCTACATTTCAATGATAAAAACAAAATAACATAAATGGTTAATCTGGAATGCAGTTGATGATAGCAGAAATGGGAAAAGGGGGATGGTGTGCGCGCAGAAATAGGCCGAAAAGGAGTTTGAGACAGAAAAAAAGAGGTGGTGGAGTTGAGAAAAATGTATTTTCCCTCGAACTAGACCGCATTAAAATTTTGGGACGCATTTGTTTTTCTTTATGAGATCTATGTTGGTGGCAGGGGAGGGATAACGACCCGCTAATGTAAATAAAATGACACATAAATTTACAAGTTATACGTCTATGATTTGATTTTTGATTTTTGGTGTTTTAGCGCAACTTTCAGCAATATTTCAGCTATATCATGGCGACCAGTTTTAGTGGTGGAAGAGGCAGGAGTACCCCGAGAGAACCACCAACCATGGGCAAGCAACAGATAAACTTTATCACTTGCGGATGCTAGTCGAGTGCACCTTTTTTGTAATTTACAAAGCCGGACACGAACCTACGCTGTATTGGTGATAGGCTTGTATGAGTTGTTAGATAATCCAACTACCTAACTCATTGAGCCACCCGGATCCTTACCAGAATTATGAGATCTATGTTGGTGGCAGGGGAGGGATAACGACCCGATAATATACATAAAATGACACATAAATGTACAACTTATACGTGTATGTAGTACGGGCCCATAACAATTAGTTCACTGAAATACCTGTACTAAGCCAGGAAAGTGAGCGGTCATGTATTTACGTGTTAGGGGGTACCAATTTTTGACTCTTTCCATGATTTTTCTATTGGAGTTTGGAGCTGTGGTTTTTGTTTATTTTTTAAAATTTATTATCAAGAAATTATAGTTACTTGATTCGTAAGGCATCTGTTGACTTGGGAATATTTGGTTGAACATCGAACCAAACTTGTAACTAAGTATGTTTCCCTCGACGTCGAATATTATAATGTTTGGCTATTTTTAGATTAATGTTTAAATTTAAATAATACGTTTTCGAATTTTTGAGCACCACGTAATACTAGGTACTAGAACATTTCTCTGCACTATGAATGATTGAAGAGGGATTAGGCCTGAATAGGACAAGCAATAGTGCTCGGGAGGAATGTGGTAAATCCTGTTTAATTCCATTATGGTTGGAAAACTGCATTGCTCATTATAACAACTGGGCGATGTAAATTAATCCCTATTTGTCTGGTCTACTACAGTCAATACAATAACAGAAGAGATATCGGTCAGAAACTGGCAACAAGTTGTTTCACATTAGATACTGCTCTAATGGTTCTTTCACGTGCAGGTATTATGACATTTATTTGCTTTATTTCTTTTTTCCTACATTTGTTTTTTTATTGTTGGTGTGTTTTTGAGCTTAATATCTGGCTTATCAAATAAATTGCATTGTGGCCGGACTTTGTGGTGCCCCCTTGTCCCTTGATGCCCTAAGCATGTGCTTATTTTGTCCAGACGACACGAATATAAAACAATATTTAACAAATCTAAATACCGGTCCTGCGATACGATCAATATATACATGATTTATAGGTTTATACCTTTTACTTTATAATATATCGTCACAATTAATTTATCGATGCACTCTACATGTCAATATAATGGACAAAAATATAACACTGTCAGAACAGTTGTAATAAGAATATCGTAAAAACAGAGGGGGTCGTCCTGGTCGTTGGATTTATAACTACATGTGCAATCAGTGCCTATCACCACTAAAGTTGTGAGTTCGAATCCCGCCCATGGCAAGGTGTTGTAACCAATACAACATTATGTCATAAAGTTCGTCAGTGACTTGCTGCAGAGTGGTGGTTTTCTCCGGGTACTCCGGTTTCTTCACAAATAAAACTAACCGCCACGACATAACTGACATATTGTTAAAAGTTGCGTTAAACACCACAGGCTCACCACCCCTTTGCAAAGGGGACGAATCGAAATATCATCTTTAACAACGATAGAAACTGAATACCTGTGTAAATGTAAATCCGGATACCATACGATTGCGGCCTTGACCGTCCTACTTTATAAATAACAATATGAATAAAGAGATAAGGTAAATTTTGTTCTAATTTGTATTTAAAAGAAAGACTAATAATATGTCAGACATGCATATAAAGAGGCATTATATATTTTGAAACAATATTACTACAGTTCACATGAGCAAAAAAAATAAAATATTGATACATGGTCAAATTTATTTATTGATGGATTGAAGGTAGAAAAGAGGAGAGTTCCAACAAATCCACTTTGTCCTCTACCGTCGCTTAATATCTGCCCTCTTTGTGGCACGTTTTCAATATAAACCTCATCACCTTTCAGTAATGTTATGATAACAGTCTTGGACGAAGATGATTGGAAACCCTGGTGTAAACTCTCACCACTGTCCGTGTGCATAGCCATTACCCCGTATCTATTGACCATCAGCATTGTGAAAACAGACGTACCAAAATTACTCCGGATATTCCACGAAAACAGGTAGATTCCTTCAACTGGCGACGTAAATTTTCCAGTTAATGGGTTGTAAGCGTTGCCAACGTTACTGGTGAGGTTACTGAATTTTAGTCTGACCCCTTGATTGGTAATATTAAATTCCCTTGGCAATGTTGCACCGAATGACACACTGGGAGTAGCAAACCCTTTAATCAATAAAATAATAACACATATTTAACATCATATATTTTAAAGAAAAACCAGAAAACATCAAACCTATGATAAATTCACGTTAATACTCCAGGGTCAAGCTAATTGTATCCACAAAGTATCCCCAGGACCCTTACCAATATAGCTTAGTAGGCTTACAGCACTTGATGGAAAATTCAACTCTCAATACAAAGAGCACATTGAGCAGCACATAATGAGCAAGTTTGTCAGGAGTGAACGTTGGAAAGCAACCTTTTTGGTTGTCTCAATTATTCTCCCTTCACGTGTGCCAACTAAAACATTGATGCGTATGCCAAAATGCAAGTAAACCATAATTTAGAGTAGTTCTTAATAACACTGACCACAACGATATAACTCAAAATATTGTTGACAGTGGCGTTAAACATCAGAACCATCATAACCTAAATCGAAACAGCTTGTAAGGAGTGGTCGTTTGTGTCCCGAGTCAAGGCAAAATCTTCCATTAATATCCATTATAGATGTTTTTCGGGTGACAATCTATACGTCCATCCTAGTGACACCTTTGTGTTTTTTTATAAATATAACTGAAATGCTTCTCACATTACGTTATGAAAAGATGAACTAGCCAGTCCTTGTTCACCTAATTGTTTATACTTTGGTATCAAACCGTATGTAGGACAAAGGTAGAATAGCAATTAGAAGAAAGAAGAATAAACACAATGATAATTCGCAAAGACAAAACAAGAAAACATAAAACCAAGAATGAAAGGTTATAACAAAGAATTGAACAACAGAAAAAAAATCTGGGAGCGACATAAGATGTTTCGAATGGATCAAATCCACTGGTCCGTGCTCAACGCCTGTCGTGCATACTATCGACGCGAATATATTTTGAGCACAAATTTGTGGGATATAGTAATTAATTGTTGCTAAGTGTGAAACTGTTCAGGTAGATCATGGTATTTGCAATGTAAAATACCAACGTAAACACGTTTGTTGAACTTTTATTTTGCTTGCTCACTTACTGAAACAACAGTCCACAGATTAACTTGTCGTTCCATTCGGGGATATTACACTAATACCGACCCAACCAGTCATTGTACTGACTCTTTAATGTAGCACGGTTAGCAGAGAAGCAGGAAATGCCAATTTTATATTCTTTGGTTTAACCCGAACGGCCATCTTAACCCATGATCGACACATTCGAGGCCAGCATACTATTACACCACCAAAGGATAGAATTTATTACCACTAGAGGAATAAATACTTGAAATCTTACTATGTGTTTGAATTAGTGTCCTCAATTCCTTTCCTTCATTTCGAAGCTCCTTTATTTCCTTTTTGCAATCTTGTTGTAATACATATTCTGCAGAAATCGCAAAACAACCATCAATAAATACAAGCACACAACAGAACATGTTGACCAAATAATAATGCAACTATGGTAAATGTCATATCTGTCCTCGATTTTACTGACTGTTGTCAAAATAGTAAAAGTAACCTAGTTTACAGTGATTTCCAAACTATCAAGATGTCAATATAAAAAATAACTCGCACCATATTGTAAAGTTGATTTCATTGCAAATTCATTCTTAATCTTTCTAAATTGGATTGTTCATAGAGACAAATGACATATATAGGGCTAACCTAAAATAAAATGCCATGCTATCTTGACTTTGTGATGATGTTTATGTTTTAATAAACATTAGAGAAAACAGAAGGCAACCCGGAAAGGACAATCTAGAGACACAAGTGTTGAACAAATGTGCTCGCGCAGGGAAACATATCATGTTTCTTATAAGACACCGACCGTGTTACTTATATAGTGAAGTCTAGTAAAAGTCTTGTGGGTGACAGAGGAAAGAAAAATATATGTAAAAGGGACAAATTAGGCCAGGTAATCTTGACTGTGTGATGATAAGTATGTTATAGATTATTATTAAATGTATATTTAGGACAAAAGCAACAATAAATCATGAATGTAAAATGGCGACCGGTGCACGTGTATAGATCAGAACAGTACTGGAATATATAATGGATACGTGAAGAAATGTTGCCTTGCAACGGGCCATCAACTCCTAAAATGTTGCTCATTGAGAGTTTAAGAAAGTAAGTGGCCCTTTACATGCAAGATGCGTGGCACTCCATAAAAGAGAGATTCATTTACGTTTCGCTCTCAGGGCGAGTAGTGTATTTGATTCGTTTAGCCCACCAAACAGACAACCCATTCCGAAGGGCTGTAACCCCGCTGTCCTATTTCTATAACCCGGAATAAACTAAAATGTTAATTGTTGAAAACACTATCACATGCAAACCCAAAATGGAATAAATTGTGATAATTCTATGATATAAATTATTGGTAATATCGGAGACGAGATTTGATGTTCGTGTCGTATATCAGTAGCACGATGTGTGTCACTAGTGGAGCAGGAGCTAAGTTCGTCTTTAGTTTTTAGTGGGATTCGTGTTGTTCAATCTTAGTTTTCTGTGGAGTGTTATATCGACCACTGTTTGTCTTTTTTCTTTTGGCCATTATATTGTCTATCCTTCTTCGATTTACGGCTTTTGATTACCTCTTTGGTGTATTCAAACTTTTCTTGTCTGATGTAGACAGGCCTTGACTCAGCTCAAGCTTATTAAAATTAGAAATACTTTTCGATCATTTATATCATAACTGTCCACTAACATCTAAGCCATTCATTGAAGGGCCCTGGTGGCTCAGTGAGTTAGGTAGTTGGATTACCTAGCAACTCATACAAACCTATCACCAATACGACGTGTGTTCGCGCCCGGCTTTGTAAATAACAAAAAGGCTGCGCTCGATTCGCAGCAGCAAGTGATAAAGTTTACTAGTTGCTTGGTCATGGTCGGTGGTTCTCTCCGGCTTCTTCCACCACTAAAAACTGGTCGCTATGATATAGCTGAAATATTGCTGAAAGTGGCGTTAAGCACAATAAATCAAATCAAATTGATTTACGACTTCTGATTACCACTTTTTTGTATTCATACTTTTCGTGTCGGATGTGAACCGGTCTTGACTCATCGTAAACTAATAAAAGTTAGTTGTACTGTTCGCTGATTTATAATCTAAGGGTTCAGTAACATCTAGGACATTCAGGTCATGTGGTAACATTTTATATATATTCAGAAGCTCTTGACACTTGCTATGTACAGCTGGTAACAAATATTGAAAATAGAGACAGACAAATCGTCTAATGTAGATACATACGTTTTAGCTATAAATAGACGATTCATTAGTTTAAAAAAAAACCTGCTTATTTGTTTTTTTCAACAGTTCAATGTTTCTTCACAATATGAAACTCCAGGAATAACAATCATTTCGTTGGTTATTCACTACTAATTAGTACTGAGCCTATGTGAAGTACAACTTTGATGTTTGATCCTTTGAACAGTAGATGGATACTTAGTACGCACTTAACGCTGTACGTTTTCCCACTGTTAAGCCACTGTCAATATAGTTGATGATTGGCTTCCTATCATCCCCCCCCCCCCCCCCGACCCACCTTACGGCATTCCATTACCTTTACCCCAAGGTATTACATTCCCTCAACCATGAGGTATTTTTGTATGTATTAAGATTTTGTGGTGAATCCCATGGTTAGAGTATTTCGTTTGCAATTGTTGATGAAATTATACACTAACAATGGAAGAATATTACAAAAGTATTTTAACAATGACATATTACATGTCCTTCCCCCGTGGGAACCCCTGAGTATAGAAATATAGCATATTTTGACCGCTTCTAGGGTGTCCATTTGTTGTGTGAGAAAAATCAAATACACAATATGTCCGTAGTACGATGCGCAAAGGAATGCCTCATGTACAGAGAATGTAACATTTCTTGGGAGTTAAATGACAACCTGCAGCGGTTCTTAATGAACAAGTTTGTTCGGAGTTGTCATTGGTGGTCTATTTTAAAGCCAAAATTCCACGACCTTGTGGCAATCTGTTACCTGTGCCTACCACTTTAAATTATTAAAAAGATGGATTGTCCATTTTTGATTGCCCTTTCAGTATTTTCTCACTGTAAAAACTGGGTGTTTAATAAATAAACATATAAATGCAACAGATTATAAACACCTAAACGTGTTTACTTCTTTAACACCTAATAAACATGTTTAATTTATAAACACTTAAACATGTTTATTGATTTTAATACTTGTTAAGCATTCAGCGTTCGAACTTCTAACATTTTTTAAACATGTTTATTTTTCTAACACTTGTTAAACATTCAGTGTTTAAAATCTGAAAATTTTTAAACATGTGTAATTTTTACACCATGTTTTAAATTCAAACACTTATTAAACATCAAATATTGAAGTTTTAAACACATAAACATGTTTATTCTTTGCAACAGATTATAAACTCTTAAACATGTTTAAATGTCTATAAATTAAAAACATTAACATGTTTATTACATAGAAATTAAATCGTAAGTGTTTAAAATAAAAAATAAAATTGAATTATTCAGGAAAGAAACGAGATATCGTGGGGAAAAAATATGCTACAACAGACAAGAAAAGTCCATATAGCTACAGGTATAGTAAGCCAAAGCTCATTAATGGATTCTCTGAACACACAGAAAGTTTCATAGAAATCAGTCGACTGGAACAAAAGTCATTGCACGGAAACCAATGTGTCTATGGACGGACGACAACAGACTCATAATATAATATGACAGCAAAAAAATGTTGCGATCGCATAAAAAAATATACCAACCACAGGGAATTAATTGTGCTATGCAAAGTAAAACCTCAGCACGCTTGAACTGGAAGTATCCATGCAAATTGCTGTCTGTTAAGGGGACTCACGAGAATGGAAAAAATCAGATTATAACAGTATTTTTGCATGAATAGTTGAAATTGTTGTTCCAAATTGTAGATTTTGGTAAGACCTTTAATATAATTATTCAAAAAATCAGATTGTATAGGAATTTCCAATTGTAATTAAAATGGCAGGAAAAAAGTTAAAACTGTCATTCAAAGTCACTGCATTGTAAACATCTTCACAGTCATTTTTAAAACATCAGTGTCGATTAAAATGTTAGTTTTGTGACAATGCTGTTTATTTTCTTTATAAGATAAAAGAAATTAAAATTTGATATATCAGCTGCGGACAATGGCTGTCGTTTTTAAAGTGGAAAACTCCTATGGAATTGTTTTTTCTTGTTTTCATGAAAGGTAAACCTTTTTCAAAAATATTTTTGAAAATCCATGCAGTTACGTCTTTTTACAAACTTTCATTTGCGGCAAAAATCGGATAAATATTCATAAAAATAAGTTCAAACTTCATTTTTTTCCATTCTCAGGAGTCCCTTTTACACACAGTAATTTGAAAAATGTGTGTGGTGTTCGAGTTGAGTGGACTCTGTTGAATTGACAAGTCAGTTGGGAAACAGCAAACCATTTGTATGCGTAGCTCAAACAAGTGTGTGTATATATATATATATATATATATATATAATATATATATATATATATATATATATATGGGTACACACACCCATGGTCAAGATATTCCCGATATAAAATACAATGTGAAAGATGTCTTTCCTACTGACACTTTAATTGATTTATTTGCATCCAAAACAATTATCACTGCATAAAACACAATAAAATTCACAAAAGTTTTCGATAATCAGTCTTTTTATAAGATCTTATCAATTTTCTGTTATTAACTTCATCATATATCCAAGACAACACACCTAAGTTAAAGGTTAATGAGTCAGTCCCCTTTTAAAGCACTCATCTCTAAACACAGAATGACAATAAATCAACAACCTGAAGTATTTGCAAGTGTGTTCTCAATTTCCGCTGCATAATTCTTAAGCTGTTTGTCATCCTCTTTTACATCATGCCATTTCTCTCCAGGCATCAGTAACATACATATCTTGTCTTTGTATTCTTTTAGTACGTCATCGTCTTTCACTTCAGATCCACACTCCTCCAATGCTACACTTACATCCTTTAATTGGTCTTCATTCAATTGAAGATCACACTTTTTTACTCCTAAAATTTGTAGATTTCTGAAAATAATTATATAGATTCGTGTCAAATTACTATTATTTCAAATTTACTCCTGGCGAAAAAGCCTGAACCTTGTGAAAAATAGGACCTTCTATGTGTCGCCTCTTCTCATTATCGCCTAACAAAACAAAATAGGAAGTGCACATCTTCAGTAAAAGAAATGAATTCCTAAAAGTTTCATTGAAATCCAGTCAACCATTTAAGAGGAGTTTCACATAAGACAAATGCGGGACGACACAAGATGACGGACAACGTCATCCCTATGTGTCAACCCTCCTCTGGAGGTGAAACAACCCCACCCAGCCGATCAAAAACTCAAATGTCTTGCAGAAATGCCTTAGAGAAGAAGATTTTAAATTCGGTCAATTAAAAACTATAGTATTGCCCCTGGTGGCCATGCTTTTTCAAATCTGTCAATCAGAAACTAGTATGGCCACTAGGGCCATGGCCTGCAAACTTTGGGTCAAATGGGACCCAAAAAAAGCAGTCTACTTGAATTAGTACTTAGTTGGAATGTCATACATCAGTATTAAAATTTTTCAGATATGTAATGTTTTGTGGAAACAACACTTTTGTTTGTTAAATGGACCTATCTAATGTTCAACAGCCTTTCTTATAATCCGAAGAGCTGTCTATACAAAACTATTAGATTACAGCAAGAGATAGCTCGCTCATATGTAGAAGTGTCAAAATATTAATGCAAGTACTGTTTGTTTTATTGTCTTCATTACCTTTCTGAATAACCTCAGGTTTTCCACTTCAAGCATTTCTAGGAGGTATAGAGAAAAGGTGCCCCCTTCTTTGCATAATAAAATGTTCTGCTCTTCACTAGTGCCCTGCCCCTTTCATTTCCTAGCTGGAGCACTGAAATGTGTTAACTTTTCCCTCCAAATTCATTTTCTTTGATTCCACATTAACCCATAAACAACTAGAGGCTCAGTGGACTGAGCCTGTGTCGCTCACCTTTCATTCTGCTTTGAGGAAACTTAATACAGAACTTCCCATAGTTGCTTCCCACCAAGTTTTGGTCATTTGGATAAACAGCTACAAAGAAGAAGATATTTAGAAATCGACCAATCAGAAACAAGAATGGCCTGTGGCGGCCATGTTTATTGACGGATCGGAACAAAATGAGCAATCTTTATAAATGACCTTCCAATGATGCTTCCTACCAAGTTTCGATTCATTTGGCAAAGCGGTTTCAGAGAAGAAGATTTTTTAGAAATCAACCAATCAGAAACAAGAATTGCCTTTGGTGGCCATGTTTGTCAACGAATCGGAACTAAATTAGCAATCTTTATAAAGGACTTTCCAAAGATGCTTCCTACTAAGTTTCGACTGATTTGGCCAAGCGGTTTCAGAGGAGACGATTTTTTAGATATCAATCAATCAGAAACAAGAATTTCCTGTGGCGGCCATGTTTGACAACGGATCGGGACGAAATGAGCAATCTTTATAGAAGCTCATTAGTTGAAACTCGAGATTCGTTTCAGAGAGCAGCAGTCGCTTTGAAAAAAAATCTAATTTTGAATAATGATGGTGTATTCGCATAAGTAAAGTGTCCGCTTTGTTTTATAGCTCACTCACAATATGGATTGCCAAGAAAACAAATTATCGGCTGCAAAGCGAATTAAAAGAAACAAGCTAAGAAAAGCAGAGAAATTACGCAATCTAAAGAATGAATGGTATAACAGAAATAAGGAGAGACTAAAAAATAAAAAGAATATTGCTAAAGAAAGTAATGTTGATGGTAAGTGGTACACGTGTTGTTGTTTTTTTTTGTTTTTTTTTTTCTTAATTTTATTTTTATTTTTGACATATCAAAATAAGCCATACAAAATTAAATGTGAACAAAAGCGGAATTCAATATTAACATTGCACATCAAGAATAAAGTGTGTGTTTATGTGAGTGGGTTTTTTTATGCGTGTGCGTGTGTGTTGTGTATGTGTGGCGCGCGTGATTGTGTGCGTGCGTGCATATATGTGCGTGGTTGATGAAGACTGATAATCGTTCACCGTATGAAGATTTTTATTTTACTGTTTTGTTGGATCGTTGTCTCATGGATATTTATTCTACATCTCAGTATTTTCTGTTTTCCCGTATGCAACTTTTGAAGTAAATCGTAATGAACATATTTAATTGCCACTCATTCTCTTGATGCTTTGGTCGACTTAGTTGTAAACTGGTTACTTTGTTCACGTCATTTTATTGAGAGTATAAAAATTGTAAAACGAAATGTGCACCTTGCGGATCTGATTTAAAAAAAAAAATACCGGATTAAAAAGAGATAAAAGATTACAAGATTTTGTTTCAGGACACAAGGAAAAGTCAAAGGAAGCAATAAAAAAAACAAAAACAAAGAAAAAGAAAACAGCTAATGAAAAAACAAAATTTGATGGAAATTGAATGGAAAAGAGAATTAAAATCAAATAGACGTTGGCGCTTAAATAAAAGAAAAAATGACGCACATGAGCAGGTCGTTTCCGAAATTCCTCGATTTGAAAATAGAATGAATGAAATCAGAGCTTTAGAAAAGATGATGGAGTCGCTTCCGGCAACACCATCACGAAGAGCTGCCACGATTGCAGCTTATATAAAGAATGATAAATCACCAACTGTACAAACTTTGCAGAAATCTAAACTGATTCCATCTCCAGCAGACGAAATTGAACTTTCGCTGTCAAAAAATGTATTGAAGGATATCAAGAACACTATAGATAACACTAAAAACAGGCTGTCAGACGAAGCTAGAGCAACAATGGCACTTTTAACCGCATCAGTTAGTGGTGAATCCATAAAACAATCGCGATCTAGAGTTTCCGTGAAAAGATTAGCTAGATCAACACCAGTCAGAACACAAATTTTGCATTCAAATAAAAGTTGTTTCGAGTACACTAAGCGTAAAACTAGGAGTGATGCTCTTAGCGACGACTCTAAGAAACGCATCTACGACTTCTGGTGTCTCCCCGAAATTTCCCATAATAAGAACGATGTAAAGAGAGTCCGTGTCGGAACAAAACAATATAGGAGTCATGCTGTCCAAATATTAGAAAAATCACAATCTGAAGTTTATACAGAAGTCATTGCATCTCGATGTTCAAATATCACAGCGCAGTTTTGAAAAATGTAAACCTTTCTTCATACGCGCTGCAAAGCCTAAAGATAGAATTACGTGTTGTTGTAGGTACCACCTTGAAATTAAATATGTTTTTAAATCATGCATGGAATTTCGCAGGAAACTTAGCAAAAATGGACCACAAGGGGAGTCTGTTTTTAAAATATATGACAACGTATATATGTGTCATGAAACCTTATGCCCAAAAGACCAGCAGAGTTATTATAAAAAAGATTGTCTTGAACGACATTGTGATAAATGTGGGGTAAACCTTTGCAATTTTTCTGCTCTTGAAAAGGACATGAGCTCTGGAGCCGAATTCGTTCACTGGTCTTGTTTTGAATATGTTGACATAAAAAGTAAAAATGGCCAAAAGCGAAAATTAATGTTAGTAAAACATACAACTGTCGAAATCATGGTAGATTATCTCATGAAGTTATTAGAGAAATTTCAGAAACCGTAAATCTAAGATACTAACGAGGCATTCAGAAGCCGTAAATCTAAGATACTAACGGGGCATTCAGAAGCCGTAAATCTAAGATACTAACGGGGCATTCAGAAGCCGTAAATCTAAGATACTAACGGGACATTCAGAAGCCGTAAATCTAAGATATTAACGGGGCATTCAGAAGCCGTAAATCTAAGATACTAACGGGGCATTCAGAAGCCGTAAAACTAAGATACTAACGGGGCATTCAGATGCCGTAAATCTAAGATACTAACGGGGCATTCAGAAGCCGTAAATCTAAGATACTAACGGGGCATTCAGAAGCCGTAAATCTAAGATACCAATGGGGCATTCAGAAACCGTAAATCTAAGATACCAACGGGGCATTCAGAAGCCGTAAATTTAAGATACTAACGGGGCATTCAGAAGCCGTAAATCTAAGATACTAACGGGGCATTCAGAAACCGTAAATCTAAGATACCAACGGGGCATTCAGAAGCCGTAAATTTAAGATACTAACGGGGCATTCAGAAGCCGTAAATCTAAGATACTAACGGGGCATTCAGAAGCCGTAAATCTAAGATACTAACGGGGCATTCAGAAGCCGTAAATCTAAGATACTAACGGGGCATTCAGAAGCCGTAAATCTAAGATACTAACGGGGCATTCAGAAGCCGTAAATCTAAGATACTAACGAGGCATTCAGAAGCCGTAAATCTAAGATACTAACGGGGCATTCAGAAGCCGTAAATCTAAGATACTAACGGGGCATTCAGAAGCCGTAAATCTAAGATACTAACGGGGCATTCAGAAGCCGTAAATCTAAGATACTAACGGGGCATTCGGAAGCCGTAAATCTAAGATACTAACGGGGCATTCAGAAGCCGTAAATCTAAGATACTAACGGGTCATTCAGAAGCCGTAAATCCAAGATACTAACGGGGCATTCAGAAGCCGTAGATCTAAGATACTAACGGGGCATTCAGAAGCCGTAAATCTAAGATACTAACGGGGCATTCAGAAGCCTTAAATCAGACAACACAATGGCCAAAAAAAGGACAAAAAAACAAACGACGCTCTACAAAACATACACATAAAACTAAGGATCAAGTAACACGAACCCCACTAAAAACCGGGGTTGAACTCAGGCACTCCGGAAGGGTAAGCAGTTCCTGCTACACTAGTGACACCCGTCGTGTTAATCTAGTTACAAACCCGGTGATAAGTCATGAATGAAGAAAGGACCGGGAAGTGTTTACGACAAGTACGCTCAGTCAAAAAATTGAGAAGCCAAATAAATTAAAATTTTTGCGAGCAACAAAACCATAGGGCATAAGCAGAAAATCTAAAATCACCTAAGGGTAGCTATGTCTGAGGGAAATTGACCTTAGCTTATATTAATTCAATTATTTAGAAACTGTAAATATCTAAAATAAATATATCTGATAAACCGTGTCAGTCTCGAAATACTGACTACTGGGGGTGATACCCCGGGGTTCTAATATAACAATTAATTGAGAACCAAAAACATAGCTGCTTTAATCAAACATTAAAATCATTTTAATATATCATAATATAGGCTTGGTTTGGTTTGTGGTGTTTAACGCCACTTTCAACAATTTTTCAGTTATATCGTTGCGATCAGTTTTATTGGTGGAGGAAACAGGAGTACCCGGAGAAAACCACCGACTTGTCGCAAGTCAATGACAAATTTTATCACATACTGTTGTATCGAGTACACCTCGCAATGAACGTGGTTCGAATTCACAACTTTAGTGATAATAGGCACTGATTGCACAGATACTTGTAAATCCAACTACCATACGATTTCGACCACGACGGCCTCTATCACAATATACATTTGTATACTGTGAATTCGTGGCCACCAATTATCGTTGTTTCTTCAAAATGCATTGCTTTGTGGGTTCTTGAATTCCTGGTGTCAACCCTTGAACGAAACAAAGAATTGTAAATGTTGTATTTCCGTGGTTTTAAATTTCGTGATTTTAATCAACCACTAAGTCCACGAAAATTAGTACCTCACGAATACTAATACTTTCACAATATTGCATTGTTCTAGTATATACCTTCATTCTGTAACCAGTAGCATATTGACCCTTTGGACAAAACTGTGCCGTGTTCCAATCTCCCCATTTACCACCATTATATACCCGGAGAGATTTTACCACGTTTCTAGTTTCCGCATGACAGTATGCACTGCTTATTACCAGAAACAATACTGCACTGATAAACATCCTATAAGTAATATAGTAGTCAAATAGAAACAATATTGCCCTGATAAACATCTTATAAGTAACATAGTTGTCAAATAGAAACAATACTGCACTGATAAACATCCTATAAGTAACATAGTTGTCAATTATATTAATAGCTTGTTTACATTACTTTCGTCTCACCGAGAGACTTTTTCAATGTCTAATGTCGAACCAATATGGCGACTTCACAAGTTCAAGAAAGTTTTACCACACTGTCGGAATAGTTCCAAAATTCATTCGAAAAAAAAATTAGGGCCCGGGTGGCTCAATGAGTTAGGTCGTTGGATTACTTAACTCATGCAAGCCTATCACCAATACGGCGTGGGTTCGCGCCCGGCTTTGTAAATTACAAAAAAGTGTGCACTCGACTCGCAGTCGCAAGTGATAAAGCTTACCAGTTGCTTGCCCATGGTCGGTGGTTCTCTCCGGGTACTCCGGCTTCTTCCATCACTTAAACTGGTCGCCATGATATAGCTGAAAAATTGCTGAAAGTAGCTATAAACACAAAAAATCAATCAATCATTCGAAAGATCGAGAGAAAACAGGTAAAAATCGTTTCCCCTAACAGACATATACATGACCGTTCACTTATTTCGTTATGTAGTATTTCATTTTATTATTTAAAAGCAAATTGGTTTTTTTGGTTTTTTTTTTTCATTATTGGCTAATTACAATTACCTACCTGTGGAATTTGGAATTCGGTGATAATGTGCTAGCGCTTTCCTTCAATGTTTGCAAAGCTTTTAAAAGGGTGTCCGCCATGATATAGCTGAAAAATTGATGAATTGGCGTGAAACAACCCTCACTCACTATAATGATGTCACGTGATAAATGGTCAAGCTTTTTAATCCATTTCATTGGTTGGAATATAACATGTCTTTTATCTTATTTTATTACAAATAGAATGAACTGTTGAACTGCGTGATAAATACTACATAATTGCTCATCACTCACTCAGTTATATATTGTATGACCACTGAATATGATGGCAATTTATAACATAAAATCAGTACATATGTCCGCTCCGATTTCCACCTAAAAATGATGTTCGGTTTGTCTTTACCTCTAGTTGTTTGTAGGAGGACTCATGTCTTATCTACTCTATTTGTGTTTGTTTGTGTATATTGGAACCCAACACATATTGTGTTGTGGTTTGTTGTTGTTGTTGTTGTTGTTTAAATTCGTCTTGTTGTTCGTGTACCCAATGTTGCCAGTTTCTCTGGATTGTCCATTCTTGATGCCCCACCCCTAGGTTTTCTCTAACGTTTATATAACAGAATAAATTCTCATATTTTCCAATGACTATAACAAATATCCAAGAAACTTTTTAAAATATAAATGAACATTTATCGATTGCTCTGGAACCAACACAATCAATGTTTTGTGAGAAGATGTACTGTTGTTATCATGAGTCTATCTGGTCTTGAATTCATTGCATCAATATTTTATTTTGGAATCTCTCATCATTTCACTCAATGGGGCGCATAAAACTAGCATAATCCCGGCACATTCAAAAATGAAGCGCCTGTACCAATCCAAGAAAGTGAACGGTCATGTATTTGTGTGTTAGGAGTGAGCGTCATGTATTTGTGTGTTACGGGTGACCGGTTATGTATTTGTGTGCTAGGGGTGACCGGTCATTTATTTGTGTGTTAGGGGTGACTGGTCATGTATTTGTGTGTTAGGGGTATCGATGCTGGTCATGTATTTGTGTGTTAGGGGTGACAGGTCATGTATTTGTGTGTTAGGGGTGACCGGTCATGTATTTGTGTGTTACGGGTGACCGGTCATGTATTTGTGTGTTAGGGGTGACCGGTCATGTATTTGTGTGTTAGGGGTGACTGGTCATGTATTTGTGTGTTAGGGGTATCGATGTTGGTCATGTATTTGTGTGTTAGGGGTGACCAGTCATGTATTTGTGTGTTAGGGGTGACCGGTCATGTATTTGTGTGTTAGGGGTGACTGGTCATGTATTTGTGTGTTAGGGGTGACTGGTCATGTATTTGTGTGTTAGGGGTGACCGGTCATGTATTTGTGTGTTAGGGGTGACCGGTCAGGTATTTGTGTGTTAGGGGTGACCGGTCATGTATTCGTGTGTAAGGGGTGACCGGTCATGTATTTGTGTGTTAGGGGTGACCGGTCATGTATTTGTGCGTTAGGGGTGACTGGTCATGTATTCGTGTGTAAGGGGTGACTGGTCATGTATTTGTGTGTTAGGGGTGACCGGTCATGTATTTGTGTGTTAGGGGTGACCGGTCATGTATTTGTGTGTTAGGGGTGACCGGTCATGTATTTGTGCGTTAGGGGTGACAGGTCATGTATTCGTGTGTAAGGGGTGACTGGTCATGTATTTGTGTGTTAGGGGTGACTGGTCATGTATTTGTGTGTAAGGGGTGACTGGTCATGTATTTGTGTGCTATGGGTGACCGTCATGTATTTGTCTGTTAGGGGTGACCGGTCATGTATTTGTGTGTTAGGGGTGACAGGTCATGTATTTGTGTGTTAGGGGTGACCGGTCATGTATTTGTGTGTTAGGGGTTACAGGTCATGTATTTGTGTTTTAGGGGTGACCGGTCATGTATTTGTATGTTAGGGGTGACAGGTCATGTATTTGTATGTTTGGGGTGACCGGTCATGTATTTGTATGTTAGGGGTGACCGGTCATGTATTTGTATGTTAGGGGTGACAGGTCATGTATTTGTATGTTAGGGGTGACAGGTCATGTATTTGTATGTTAGGGGTGACAGGTCATGTATTTGTATGTTAGGGGTGACCAGTCATGTATTTGTGTGTTAGGGGTGACAGGTCATGTATTTGTATGTTAGGGGTGACAGGTCATGTATTTGTATGTTAGGGGTGACATGTCATGTATTTGTATGTTAGGGGTGACAGGTCATGTATTTGTATGTTAGGGGTGACAGGTCATGTATTTGTATGTTAGGGGTGACCGGTCATGTATTTGTGTGTTATGTGTGACAAGTCATGTATTTGTATGTTAGGGGTGACAGGTCATGTATTTGTATGTTAGGGGTGACCGGCCACGTATTTGTGTGTTAGTGGTGACAAGTCATGTATTTGTATGTTAGGGGTGACAGGTCATGTATTTGTATGCTAGGGGTGACCGGTCATGTATTTGTGTGCTAGGGGTGACATGTCATGTATGTGTATGTTAGGGGTGACAGGTCATGTATTTGTATGTTAGGGGTGACAGGTCATGTATTTGTGTGTTAGGGGTGACAGGTCATGTATTTGTGTGTTAGGGGTGACAGGTCATGTATTTGTATGTTAGGGGTGACAGGTCATGTATTTGTGTGTTAGGGGTGACAGGTCAACAAAACAAAACAAAGTTTAAACAGAGATGGTCAACAATTCCACCAATATCAACAAAACAAAACAAAGTTTAAACAGAGATGGTCAACAATTCCACCAATATCAACAAAACGAACAATCACTTCCCACTAGCCCACACACAAAGGCCACGATAGATGGCGTTGGAAGTCCAGGTCCTGGCCTGAGACAGGCCCAAAAATGTGGCCGGGTTAAACTGGTTAATGGGGTCCCAACCCTCCCTTCTTGATAGCTTGATCCCCAACATTTACGAGTAAAAAGTATTTCTGAGCCAAAATATTTTCCAATAAACTTCACATAAAAACATGATTTGATGAAAAATTATTGTCAAGTCTATAGTTTTTGATAAATATCATAGATGTTGCTGACAATTACTGGAGTTTATCCTGACTTTTTGTCGACGATACTTGATTATAATATTTTTCACCAAACAAAAATTTAAATTAAATTGCAACCAAATTCTGATTTAATATAATTTATCATCAGTCATAAATGTGATTAGTATATTTAAAAAAAATGATTGTGTACTGTTCTTGACACCGCTACTATATAACTGTTAAAAGTGGCGCTAAGCACCATCAATCAAACATGTTCTTGACAGAAAAGCATTGAATACATATCGTATTGTTTTTATTAATTAAAATGTTCAGTCTGGTGAAAAACATGAACATTTAGATATTACTGTTTCAGCAAATTGTAAATGGAGTTTTTCATATTAAAAATGTAATTAAAAGTAGATTTTCTAAGTGAAAGCCACAACATATCTGTTTGGGCGTTTGAGACGTGGATTTTCTTAAGTTATTCAATAGAAAAAAAACTGCATTTAATTTTTAAGAAGTTATCATTTCGATTTGTTGTCCCTTTTTTGCCACCTATGGCCGTGTTTTTTTTTCTCGGAAACTATGAAAACGAGGTCAAATCTGTTTGGGAAAATCATGCAGGAAATTTCATTGCGAATCTACAGAGATAAAAAAAACATATCCAGCAACAAACTTCCAAAACTTCTGAATATAATCAATTCACAGAAAAAACAAAAATTTTAATTAAATTGCAACCAAATTCTGATTTAATATAATTTATCATCAGTCATAAATGTGATTAGTATATTTTAAAAAAATGATTTTGTACTGTTCTTGACACCGCTACTATATAACTGTTAAAAGTGGCGTTAATAAGGCCACGATAGATGGCGTTGGATGAAAAATACAAATTATATTTACCTCTCAAAAAAATCGAATATTCTAAAATTAGACCCCTTATTTTCAGTATCCCATCTCTTCTCAAAATACTGCATTAAAATTGAAAGATTTTTTTTTAATGTTCGATTTTCGCACGAATTTTATTCTCTTTCGGTCAGGTGAACTAAAAACAAAATAGGATCATTATTATCGGTTACAGAAATTTCACGTTTCATTCTCAATATTAGCCACCTAATTATTTTTTTTAATTAAAGATCAAAATTATATCAAAAAGGATGTTCGGTTGGTCGTTACCTCCAGTTGTTTGTAGGAGGGTCCATGTCTTATTAACGTTATTTGTGCTTGTTTGTGCATAGTGGTGTCCAACACTTGTTGTGTTGTGTTTTTGTTTGTTTTTCTTCGTCTTGTGTACCCTTCGTTGCAAGTTTCTCTGGATTGTCCTTTTTTGATTGCCCATTCGATATTCTCTAACATTTATATAATAATTACCTTTAGATTTTCACATTTAATGAGTATTATAAAACAAAATGATACCATGGGATGTTTGCAGTGAATGATATATTTTGCTAAATTGTCTCTTCGATATTCTCTAACATTTATATAATCATTAGCTTTAGATATACACATTTAATGAGTATTATAAAACAAAATGATACCATGGGATGTTTGCAGTGAATGATATATTTTGCTAAATTTTCTCTTCGGTTTTCTCTAACATTTATTTACATATTTTATTATTTCTTCCGGCAGCAAAGTAGTCAGGATCTCAGTATTAGATCAAAAATATAATGTTCAAATATACGTACAGACGGTCAGTATTCAATTATTTGATACCATTCATCAATTTTAACATGTGTTACATGGGTTTTACAGTAGTTGTAAATCCAACTATCATACGATCACGGCAACAACTGCCCCTGATTAAAAATATAATGTTCAAATATACATACAGACGGTCAGTACCTAATTATTTGATAGCATTCATCAATCTAAACATGTGTTACACGGGTCTACTATAATGTATGATTATTACTACAATTAAGGTCTAGTTGTAATTTTAAATAATGCATCAAACCTTATACCCTTGAACGACATCAGAATGATACGAGGGCGTTTCAGAATCGCCTGTTTTATTGATGCTCAGGTTATAAAGGGAACGACCATTTTACTTTTAATTAGGGGAGAGTCTGTGTTTTATACTGAAAAAATGAGTCGTCAAATCTTATAGACAAATATATATTGACATGAAAAGCTGCAAATGTAAATTGTCTGACCCTGCAGATTTCAGCGAAAATTTGTTTTTAAGATTTGAGGAAAATTACTGTTGAAAACGTTAATAATGCTTTTTGTCGTTGTGTGAAAAAAAACAGGCTCAGGACATACAAATAATCACCCTGCCCCTTCCTGAAAGTTAAGTAATCGGTCCCTAACTTGTTTACTTTGTGTTAATGACATATTCAAAACGTGGAAGAAATATACGATGTCCATAGCATTCTTCCGTTATGATTTTGTTGTCAGTCTTTATAATCTGGAGCAGTATAAAGATACCAAAGGGTAATCAGAAGGCGATTATTGAAGAACAGACAATACAATGCCAAAGTGAAAAATGACAAAAAACAGATCTACAAAACACTACACAGAAAACAAGAGTTAGCAACATGAACCCCACTAAAAACTGGAGTTGAACTCAGGTGCTTCGGAAGGGTAAGCAGTTCCTGCCCCACTAGTGGCCGTGCGTGCAAAGGATTGAGTTCGGTGAAAATATGCTTTAGTTTTAACACTTCAAAGATATGTACTTATACCAAGAACAGGAAATTATTCTAGCACACTACAATACTACAAACCATGTGTTTACATTTTCTTTATATAGTTTTATATTTAGAAAATTACTTTGCATGAATAATAATGGTTGAAAAACTAACTGTATTCAAGTAGTGAGTGAGGGATTGTTGTTTAACGCCAATTCAGCAATTGTTCAGCTATATCATGGCGAGAGCAAGTTAATTTTCAATGAGATGATGATGAGGTCCGCTTTGTTCTAGACCAACACGCTGGGTTGGATTTTTATAGTGCTATCTCACTGAAACAACAGTCCGCGAGTAGACATGTCGCTCCACTCGTACACATTATTCTGATTCCGAGCCAACCAGTCTTTGTTCTTTCTCCTTAGTGCTTCGTGCTTATCGGGAAAACAACAAATACCAATTTTATATTCTTTGGTTTTACTCAACCGGGGATCGAACCCACGATTTACCGCACTCGAGGTGTGCTATTCAAGGACAAAACAGACGATTTAGATAACTACACGTGTGGACAAAGTAATAAAACAGGCCTAATTTATAATTTAGTCAAAATGTTGTATAGAATTTGTATACCTTTGTTTAATTGACATCATCAGAACAATTTCTTTCTGGTTTATTCTCAACATATTTGTTGTAGCTCTTACCATTTCCAAAATATGATGGACTAAAACCGGCCAATGTCCCAAAACAATCTTAATTTTTATTTTAAGTTCAATTTTAAAGTTTTTCGCTGGACAAATATCATTGTCGGGAAACCTGGTAAATGATTAAACCCTGTTGACTTATCGTACCATGCATGCTGTCACGTGGTATCCCTTTATTGTTCTGTTACATCTAACTGTACGTCTTCTCATGCTGTCACATGGTATCCCTTTATTGTTCTGTTACATCTAACTGTACGTCTTCTCATGCTGTCACGTGGTATCACTTTATTGTTCTGTTACATCTAACTGTACGTCTCCTCATGCTGTCACGTGGTACCCCTTTATTGTTCTGTTACATCTAGCTGTACGTCTTCTCATGCTGTCACGTGGTATCCCTTTATTGTCCTGTTACATCTAACTGTACGTCTTCTCATGCTGTCACGTGGTATCCCTTTATTGTTCTGTTACATCTAACTGTACGTCTTCTCATGCTGTCACGTGGTATCCCTTTATTGTTCTGTTACATCTAACTGTACGTCTTCTCATGCTGTCACGTGGTATCACTTTATTGTTCTGTTACATCTAACTGTACGTCTTCTCATGCTGTCACGTGGTATCCCTTTATTGTTCTGTTACATCTAACTGTACGTCTTCTCATGCTGTCACGTGGTATCCCTTTATTGTTCTGTTACATCTAACTGTACGTCTTCTCATGCTGTCACGTGGTATCACTTTATTGTTCTGTTACATCTAACTGTACGTCTTCTCATGCTGTCACGTGGTATCCCTTTATTGTTCTGTTACATCTAACTGTACGTCTTCTCATGCTGTCACGTGGTATCCCTTTATTGTTCTGTTACATCTAACTGTACGTCTTCTCTTATTTTAGTTCTATATTGTAAAAATAAAACATGATCATTAATTGTTAAGTTTGAACAAATTGTAAGCTGTGATCTAAATATTCATCACATATTGTTTCACCTACGGTATTAAATCAAAGATCAAAATTTCTTTTGAAAGTGGCGTTAAATACCATAGCAATATCCATATATTTGATTATTATGCTTTCTGTAAATTCCTTCTGTAATAAAAGTGCATAAGATATTTTGGCATATATCACAAAGAATTGCATAGCGTTGATATACTATGCAAAAATAGTACATCTAATATGCCAGTTTCACGCGGGGAAGGTTGGGTTTTCAGCTGTCTGTCAAGCTATATATAGCTAGTCCACGTGCAAGGGGGCGGATCCAATCTGTCAAATCTATCATAGTCGTTTAAACGTTTTTTAATATTGTTATTGTTGTTAATTAAATTTCAAACTTCATAAATCTTTATATTTTTAAATCCTTAAATGAAACAAAGAATATTTTCACACTTTCAAGACTATCTGATCCAATACATTAGTCACCAATATCAGGACCTCCTTTATTGTAATAGTTCTCAATATATTTTGTCTACATATAGAAGTCAGCAAAATAATAATAATAATGTTGTGTTAGCAATGACTATGCCAATATAGTGGTCAGGGTTGAAGTGTCGTGCACTATGTCTTCAATCCTGACCACTATATTGGCATAGTCATTGCTAGCACAACATTATTATATAAATATAGGCATCTATGGAGTATTGTACTGACAAAGACAACAAGACGCCATGGGTGGTTCGCTTTCAATGTGTTATGCAATATGCATGTACTTTTTCTGGCATCACTATAATCGTTCATGATTACATATTATGAGTTCCAACGACAAACAAATGTTCTGTGAGTGTGTCTGTGTAAACAAACATATAATGAACGTATCATTAGCATTGACACTTGCGGGATCCGAATCTCATGTTTGTGTCCAAAAATAGATTTCAACCTTGAAAATATATTGTGTACACGCAGATAATTAGTATTAAATGATTTGACAGCTTTCAACAACCTAAACACGTGCTTACAATAATTAAAACGTAGATATCAAATTTAGTGCACACGACGCGTTTCTGGAATAACCTTCATCAGTATCTCAACTCATAGTGAAAAGATTGGACAGCGAAATAATTATAAAGTCTTTGGAAGTAAATAAACCAGTGTCTAATTAAGATAGCCACCACGGCTAATGTTACCTGTGCTTGTGACAAATTGACCTTAGGTTTAATAAATTACATTATTTAGGAACTGTAATTTCAAACATAAATATATCTAATTAAATTCTCCGCGTGGGTAAGCATCTGATAGCAACACATGTGGTCGGCCATTACCTCGAACAATCATCCTTACCACAAAACAAGGGTGTCATAGTACATTTTGTAATTATCAATTATTAATTTTGATAAAAACAATAGAAAACGATGTTGTTGTGGGTGCATGTAGTCCAGACACGTGATATCCGAAACGTTTGGTATACCTTGCTATAGCAGGGAAATCTTATCAGTAAATAATAGAAGCGTCTATTAAGTGTGCACGACGTGTGTCTCGATCGACTTCATCATGTACGCATCTACGCAAAAGATTGAAAATCAAATGTTTCCAAAATCTTTAGAAACAAGTAAACCAAAGGCCCTAAGCATGTTAGCCAAAAATAGGCTACGGTTACCTGAGTTTTGGGGAGATTGACCACAGTTTTAATCAATTCCAACATTTAGACACTCTATAATTAATTCATAAACCATGCCATTGTCGCACAACTGACTACTGAGTGGATGATACTCTCGACGAATAATAGTCTACCAGAAATGGAATTGACCCAGTGATAGCAATATAACGTAGGTATAACGTATAATTTAGTGCGCATGACACGTTTCTGAAATAACCTTCATCAGCTACGCTCTAATCAGGGCGAGGTGCACAACATTATGAGATCAAGTTTGTCGATGACTTGCGACAGGTCGGTGGTTTTCTCCGGGTCCTCCGGTTTCCTTCACCAATAAAAGTGACCGTCATGATGTAACTGAAACATTGTTGTAAGTGGCGTTAAACACCACCAAACAAACAAACAAACAATCAAAAGATTGGAACGCCAAATAATTGAAATGACTTTGGGAGGAAGTAAACCAAAGCGATTAATTGTGTTTTAATTGCAAATATTTTCAATAATACATTAAAATGAATGTCCTTGAGCAATATGGGCGTTTTGGGATGGCTAGATTTATCGACACTTAGCTCACTATGTTGTTTACCTTGTGGTAATGACTTGTTTAAAACGTCAAAAATATATGATGTTCATACAATTCTTCATTGATGATTTTGTTGTCAGTCTTAAAATATATTAAGCAACAATAAAGGTGAAAGACCTTGTAGGATGATTGCACCATTGCTTTAAAAACAAACACTGTCCGACCTTGACAGTAACAACAAATTAATTAAGTACAAAAATAGAACACTCAAATAAGTATAAGCAAAGTAGCCAAGTTAATGTGACCTCTGTATTAGATCAGTAAACATAAGGTAAAAAAAACTCGTTATTATAGCATCCGTGTATTCATTTTATGTGTGAGTGATTGTTGTTAAACGTTTAGTGAGAACTTTTAGCCATATTGTGGCGAGAACAATTTGATTTTCTATGAGATAGTGATGTTCTCTTTGTACTAGATCAACAGCTTTAATTGGACTTATAGCGCTAGTTTGTTTGCGTATATTGATGTCCAACACATAGCGTGTTGTGTTTTTGTTCCCTGTCAACCACACGAAGGACCTAACTTTTTAGTGTGTGGGTACAACACCAGCTACACACGGGCGTTGCTTAGTTGTGTTGGATATGACATGTCTTGTGTACCCAATGTTGCCAGTTTCTCTGGATTGTCCATTTTTTCATTGCTCCTTCGGCATTCTCTTACCTTTATTCACTGAAACATTATTCCACAAGTAGATATGTTGTTCCACTCGAACATATACTGATTCACAGCTAACCAGTGTTTGTTTATATTCCTTACTTATGTGTGCTTAGCGGATAAACAGTAAAAATGTTTGCCTTTGGTTTGACTGGATCCAGGACCACGCATGGTATAGAGCAATCGATATGAGCATATTGACTAGCCCATTTTATAAGGAAGGGAAAGCAGAACATTTACTACTAATGATCGGTGAAATCCGTGACCACGGGTTGGAGTTCTGAAGCCTTAACATCTTAGGCGGGTTTCGGGCCAACCTTGTGTCAGTGGTGTCATGCCTGTGATCAATCTTGTAATAGCTGATTAGTTGGGAATATATTACCAATATATATACATTTTGAGGGAAATAATATAATTTATTTGCATTTCAGAACAGGTGGAAAAGTGAGCACCGAATGCAAATACATTTTCTTTTTAGTGACAATATACTGTATGTTTTGTTTATTCTGCAATATCAAATAGTTCAAAGCAAATGACAGAAAGCGCAGAAATAATAGTCGTTTCAAGGTTTTCAATGGTGTCCTCTGTCACGTCCGCACTACACTGTTGCTATTTATTACTATGTGTTCTACACGAATCATGTACCAGTAGACTGTTATTTGTATATTGGAAAACTAAAACAAACATATATTAGTATACATTTATTGTACAGCAATTGCATGTTTGTTTGTCTTTTGGTGGTGTTTAACGCCACTTTAAACAATATTTCAGTTATATCGTGGTGGTCAGTTTTATTGGTGAAGTAAACCGGAGGACACGGAGAAAACCGCCTACCTGTCGCAAGTCACTGACAAACTGTATCACATAATGTTGCACACTTTGCCCTGATCACAGCAATTGCCATTATTGCAGGATAAAGAGGAATATATGATACCGTCAACATATATACATTCAGAAATAAATAAATCTTATTTAAGACACTCTGTCATGAGTCTCTTTCACTGATTATAATAAAAGTGTGTGCTTTTCCTGGGTGATTAAAACATCTAATGAAAATTATATTTTAAATACGTTTTCCAAAGCGAGATTTCCACAGTTGGTGGGATATTTTATTTATTGTTTCTATTAAGTCAAAAGGTATTTTGAAAACTGTTTTGTTCCGAAAAAAAATAATAATCACAAATTTTTTTTATCAGGAAAGTTCAATCGGTGCCTGTATTGCCTTTCTGTGTTAATTGTTTCTACTGATTCCAACTTGTTTTCATGTCACATTTTTGTTTCTAGAAATAGCTATGAAAGAAAGTTTCAGTCAAGAAAATTGTGTCAGTCTATTCTTATAGACTATATGTGTTTGGTGGAGAAAATTTGAATTGCTTGATATCATGGTAAATGCATTCCAAATTTTATATTGGTTTGAAAAATTGGAAAGTGTGCCTCGTCATATTTCATATGAATTAAGCCCATAATCTTTATTCTTGGTGTTTGATATGTCGTACTTGCGCACTTCTGCAGTTTTCAATATTTCATACATAAAATATTTTAGTGTACGAAAACAACAGGGCTGGAAGTTCCAACAACGTCTTTTATAAACATTGCCAATATTTGTTTTAATTAATCTCCAATAATGCTATATGCACATTGTATGAATAATAAAAGTTCAAAAGGTCAAACAACAAGGTATTGCAAATGCATATGATACTATTGCACTTGCGTTCATATCCTGTCATAACCATTTCCACATGAAAAATTAACACACAGTCCAGCCATAAGTACAATTTGCCGCCAGTTTGTTTGCATACTGCAAACTATGATATGTTAACCAGTGGCCATTGGCAGCAGCGTGCTTAGCGGAAAAACAGCAAATACCAATTTGATAGTCGCACTGGAGCCGAGCACGCTAATCATTACACCACCGATGCGCTTGTACTTTTTGGTTTAATTAGAGTTGCCTCTTATGCGCATCACTATGGATTTTTTCTACAAGTAATTTTTTTTTTAATTTAATATAATGTTGTACTTGGTGTCCACCCTTTAATATATCTGATGATACATGTAACATACGTTCCATTGTTTGGTTGGTTTGTGTAATTAGTATATAAACGTTAGAGAACACCGATTGGGTAATCAGAAAAGCACAATCCAGAGAAACTGGCAACATAGGGCACATAAGACGAAGATATCCAACGCAAAAGCGAACGCTAATGTGTAGCTGGTGTTGTACAGAGACGCTTAAATGTTACGTCCTGTGTGTGGCTGACAGGGAACTGAGTCAATACTTGCTTATTGTATTAATGATGTTCATATAAATTAATTCAGGTGTGGTATGCACTATATAGGTACAACAAAAATGAAGAGATTGTATCTGTTAACTTTATAAACAGTACTTTCGGAATTCGGTGAATGTATACATTCCTATGTTGGCGAGATGTGTCGATAGAAATGAAGGAATGGCTTATTTTATCATCTGAATATTTTGCATCTACAGTGTACTTTTAGTAATTTTATTATGGTAATTTTTAATTGAATTAACATAGCTTAAACTAATGCTAAAATAAACATTATATTTAATTAAGCTGATTATATTGTCTAGAACATTTATGAATCAAAATGACTGTTATTTACACTTGCATGTATTTATATAATGTGTCTAATTGTGTAAATTGTTTTGGTAGACGTGAAAATATGTTTTTATATTAACACCCCAAAGAAATGTACGCATTATTGGATCCAGAAAATTACTCTAATTCACTGTATGAAGACGAGTTTGAAGATACCAAAGGGAGGTAATCAGAATCCGTATATCGAAGAAGAACAGACAACACAAAGGCCAAAAGAAAAAGTACAAAAGGACAAACCACGATCTACAAAGTATACACATAACACTAAAGATCGAGTAATACGAACCCCTCTAAAAACCGGGGGTGAACTCAGAATTAGTGTTTCAAAACAGGCAGCAAAACAATGTAAACCAAACAAGTCAATAATGGATCGATAAATCTAAAATGACAATGTTGAAAATAACAGCTAAAATGTAATTTATCGCCTCGTTGGTATCTTTAATCTTTGGTTGTCTCGCCTCGTTGGTATCTTTAAACTTTGGTTGTCTCGCCTCGTTGGTATCTTTAATCTTTGGTTGTCTCGCCTCGTTGGTATCTTTAAACTTTGGTTGTCTCGCCTCGTTGGTATCTTTAAACTTTGGTTGTCTCGCCTCGTTGGTATCTTTAAACTTTGGTTGTCTCGCCTCGTTGGTATCTTTAAACTTTGGTTGTCTCGCCTCGTTGGTATCTTTAAACTTTGGTTGTCTCGCCTCGTTGGTATCTTTAAATTTGGTTGTCTCGCCTCGTTGGTATCTTTAAACTTTGGTTGTCTCGCCTCGTTGGTATCTTTAAACTTTGGTTGTTTCGCCTCGTTGGTATCTTTAAACTTTGGTTGTCTCGCCTCGTTGGTATCTTTAAACTTTGGTTGTCTCGCCTCGTTGGTATCTTTAAACTTTGGTTGTCTCGCCTCGTTGGTATCTTTAAACTTTGGTTGTCTCGCCTCGTTGGTATCTTTAAACTTTGGTTGTCTCGCCTCGTTTGTATCTTTAAACTTTGGTTTTCTCGCCTCGTTGGTATCTTTAAACTTTGGTTGTCTCGCCTCGTTGGTATCTTTAAACTTTGGTTGTCTCGCCTCGTTGGTATCTTTAAACTTTGGTTGTCTCGCCTCGTTGGTATCTTTAAACTTTGGTTGTCTCGCCTCGTTGGTATCTTTAAACTTTGGTTGTCTCGCCTCGTTGGTATCTTTAAACTTTGGTTGTCTCGCCTCGTTGGTATCTTTAAACTTTGGTTGTCTCGCCTCGTTGGTATCTTTAAACTTTGGTTGTCTCGCCTCGTTGGTATCTTTAAACTTTGGTTGTCTCGCCTCGTTGGTATCTTTAAACTTTGGTTGTCTCCAAAGACTTTTAAATTGTTTGTCTTTCCAATATTTTGATTATGAACGCACCTGATGAAGGTTATTCCAGAAACGAGTCATGTTGCTCACTAAGTTAGATATCTCCTTTTTCATTTAGTTCTGAAATTAAACTAAATCTCTCCCCCCAAAAAATATGCAAATATGCCAATAAGATCTGTAGTTATGAACTGGTTTGTGGTGGGAATCTGTAGGGGGAGGGGGTTTTTGTGGTTGGAATCTGTAGGGAGGGGGTGATGTCACTGTTTTATATTTTTATGTAAAACATTACCATACTCTTTAATAAACGTTTGATAAAACCGAAGTGGCAAGCAAGAATGAACAATCCAGAGACACGGGCAACATTCGACACACAAAACACAAAACGAAGACAAATAAAACAAAACACAATACAACACAGAAAATTTCCTCGATGCTTACCCTTCAGGAGCACCTGAGTTCACCCCTGGCTTTTAATGGGGTTCGTGTTACTCGGTCTTTAGTTTTATATGTATGTTTTGTAGATCGTTGTTTGTCCTTTTGTACTTTGTCCTTGGCCATTGTGTTGTCTGTTCTTCTTCGATATACGAATTCTGATTACTCTTTTGGTATCTCCAAACTCTTCTTAAAGGATGAGGGACACGGACCCCACCATAAACCGGGGATGAACCCAGGTGATCGCTTGTATTATATATAATTAATTATAAAATACTAGTACATGAAGTTCATGATTGTCTTTGATGATAAACGAACCACGTGTTTATTTTTTCGTTGCTTCATCCTGTAATTAGAAAATTTCATGGCATGAATAATAATGGTTGACAATTAACGTTAATCAAGAGCAAAACAGACGATTTAGATAACTACACGTTTGGACGAAATAATTAAATAAGCCCAAGTCATAATTTAGTTAGCATGTTGTATAGAGAATAATTATGTATTGATGTTTGTTGCCAGAATAACATTAGTTAATGATACCAATATTTGGCTGGCTTAAATTCAAACGTTAAGTTATCTTAAAAGGCTTTTTTTATATTTGTTCAGAGAATATGGTGCAGTATATTAATACTATTACCTTTCATGTTTTACTGGAACACTGAATCGCAATCGTTGCACTAAAAATAAAGATATCTAACTTAGTGCACACGACCCATTTCTGAGATAGCCTTCATCCGGGTAGCTTAGAGTCGAAAGATCGGAAAGCCAAATAATTCAAAATGCTTTTGAAGCAAAAAAAACAATTTGGGTCTACACAGGATAGCCACAATTTACCAAACTTGCATTACTGGTAAAGCAAATTTAGCTCATATTTTTTTTATTTTTTTTTTTTTTTTATGCATCTTGCTGCTTCTAATTTTTATAGTACTACTAGAACTTTGCCTTAATTAAATTGTGGAATGAATGGTATCTCTGTGCTTGGTAGAACTAAAATACAACCATTATAACTGTATTTCTTACTAAATGTGATTTTTTTATTTATTTATTTTTTTGTTATATACTATACGTTACCTATATCGGCTTTGTTTTTGTACATTTTATGCTCTAAGAAAAGTGTAAAGATACCAAATGGGTAGTTAGCAGCTGTAAATCTAAGAAGGACACACAATACAAAAGTGGACTAGAAGACAAAGAATGATCTACAAAACATTACACAAAAATCTAAAGACCGAGCAACATGAAACCCACTAAAACCGGGGGTGAACTCAGGTGCCCCGGAAGGGTAAGCAGTTCCTTCTCCACATGTAGCACCCGTCGTGCCTAAGATATGTTTGTTACTAAATGGTTTTTGTTAGTAAGCTATTCTACTGCAATTGTTTTGAGCTTATATTATGTGAGATATCTTTGTTATTTAACATTTTTGGCTTGAAAGCAATTCTAATGGAACTATTTTGTGGAATATATGCTTTATTATATCTTTATTATTTAATGGATATTATGGTGTTTAACGTCACTTTCAACAATATTTCAGTTATATCGTGGCGGTCAGTTTTATTGATGGGTGAAACCGGAGTACCCGGGGAAAACCACTGTCCTGGCGCAAGTCACTGACAAACTTTATCACACAATGTTATTATTTAATATTTTTTGCTGTACAAAACAATGCACGACTGAAACAGTTATGACAAACGAGATAAATATAACTGACATACATATGGGGTTTTCAGACCCTGTTCCAACTAGCAGGACCTTCTCAGCAGGAAATTATATATGTCCAGTAAATCTTTAGTGTGTGGAAACCAACTACATACACTGAAATGATCTCTCAGATCGTTTCCTGGTACTAATCGAGGATTTTATTCGCCGATCTCATTCATTTTAAAGCAAGACTAGATGTGGTTTTGTTATTATTTCCAACAATTTTATTGTGTAAATGTGTGTCTAACGCCACTTCATACAGTACTTCAGTAATATCGTGGTGGCCAACTGTTTTATTGGTAGGGGAAACCGGGATACCAGAAGAAACCCTCTGCCACTGTCCTGCCTTAATTATTTGGCTTTCCAATCTTTCGATTTTGTGCGTACATGATGAAGGTTATTCTACGGTTTCATTAAGACATTGACAAACGTTATTCTTATCAGATGATGTGTGTGTCGATCAACAGTAAGATGAAGGGTGCCACTAATGGAACAGGAACTGCTTATTCTTCGAAAGTTATACGGTCGCCACCATGACTTGGTTAACCGTTACAGAATATCTGTATCACAAATGACCACGGATATGTTCCACTTGTCATAAGCAATTCCCTGTCCTCATTCATGAATTATCACCGGGTTTGTAGAGTAACACGACGAGTGTCACTAATGGAGTGGGGACTGTTTATCTTCCGTAACACCTGGACTGTTTATCTTCGGTAACACCTGAATTCACCACCGGTTTTTAATGGGGTTCGTGTTGCTCGATCTTTAGTTTTAGGGTATGTTTTGTAGAACGTTGTTTGTTTGTTTTTTCTTTTTTTTTTTTTTTTTTTTTGTCTTTTTCTTTAGAACATTGTGGGTCTGTCCTTTGATTTACGGATTCTGGTTATCCCTTTGGTATCTTCAAACTCCTCTTCAATAAAAAAAATATGGTATTTGCTCGTGGTATTCTTATATTTATTATCTGTTTTGTATTCTAAGTACAATATTTTAGACATTGGTTGTCGTACCTGTATTCAAGATTTTTTGCATTTAAAATGGGATTCATAAAAATATTACTTTAATACCAGACATAGCGTGTTAATTTTTCGTCGGAGACTGTTATCGAGTTCATAAGACTTCAATATACTTCAGCAAAGGGGTTTTCTAAGAACATGTATTAGAGTTTGGCATTTTACACAAATAAATGCACTAAGTGTATACACATTTTTGTACACTTGTGGTTAAATAATAATTAGTGATATCTTCTCACATGCACGCATAATTATTGAGTGGTCTTTGAAATGCATATTTAGAAAATGTAACTGCACTTTTACGTTTGCTTTTTTAAGAAAATACAAAGAGCTCTGCTTTTATAACTCAATTATATTGATCAAGACCTCCAACGAGATACGTTTCACCAAGTACAGTCATGTGTTGATCGATATAAGCATTCTTCAATAATGCATAAAATGGATTGAAATATTGTGGTGTGTCAGTTATTGGTGTGGTTTTTTGTCTTTGTTAAGAGACGAACCAGAGAAACACATTCTCAATTAGTGGATGGCACAACATATATCTTCAATTGATCATATTCTTATATTAACAGATATGGGACAATAACATCCCCCTTCAGTGTTTTCTTTTGGCCATTGTATTGTCTGTCCTTCGTTGATTTACGGCTTCTTTGCCCCTTTGGTATCATAAAACTGTTCTTGTTATATACTAGCCAATGGGGCAGATCTAAAGATTATCGATGGCACCAGGTCATCACATTTGTAATTAACGCTTTCAATGCTACTCAACTCATAGCAGCTTGAAGATCAAAATCAAAATGTTCAAATCTACCACAAATTCCAGCATAAACTAACAGATGGAGCTAAATGTTTGCTACATCTTGCTAATTTTTTTTCTTGGTCAATTGTGTTGGCAAATATAGAATTATCACATGCCTTTCATGACTTATCACCGGGTTTGAAACTAGATTAACGTGACGGGTGCCATTAGTGGAGCAGGAACTGCTTACCCTTCAGGAGCACCTGAGTTCATCACCGGTTGTCAGTGGGGTTCGTGTTACTCGATCTTTAGATTTATGTGTCTGTTTTGTAGATCGTTGTTTGTCCTTTTGTACTTTTTCTTTTGGCCTTTGTGTTGTCTGTTCTTCTTCGATATACGGATTCTGATTACCTCCCTTTGATATCTTCAAACTCGTCTTCATACAGTGAATTAGAGTAATTTTCTGGATCCAATAATGCGTACATTTCTTTGGGGTGTTAATATAAAAACATATTTTCACGTCTACCAAAACAATTTACACAATTAGACACATTATATAAATACATGCAAGTGTAAATAACAGTTATTTTGATTCATAAATGTTCTAGACAATATAATCAGCTTAATTAAATATATGTTTATTTTAGCATTAGTTTAAGCTATGTTAATTCAATTAAAAATTACCATAATAAAATTACTAAAAGTACACTGTAGATGCAAAATATTCAGATGATAAAATAAGCCATTCCTTCATTTCTATCGACACATTTCGCCAACATAGGAATGTATACATTCACCGAATTCCGAAAGTACTGTTTATAAGGTTAACAGATACAATCTCTTCATTTTTGCCATTGTGTTGTCGGTTCTTCTTCGATATATGGATTCGGATTACCTCCCTTTGGTATCTTCAAATTCTTCTTACCATCGATTTCCTTACACTGACGTATCTGGTTTACATTTAAAACTTTGGGAAGAATCCTTTTTTACATTAGTTAACAATATAGATGAAATGGCGGATTTCTTTACAAATAAATACATAGAAATGGCAAAAGAATGCATTCCAACCAAAGTAGTCAATATTCGTAGAACAGATAAACCATGGTTTAATTCTGAAATTGGGCATCATATTAGAATTCGCGATCGTTTACATAGAAAATTAAAATCTTTTCCCACTGTACATAACCGAAATATATACAAAATACGAAGGAATAAAGTAAATAATATGATAATTCATGCTAAAGAACAGTTTTATCTAAATGCCAATGGCTTGTTAGATGAAAATTCTAATAACCCCAAAAAGCGTTTTGGTCACTTGTAAAACTAGAGGCTCAGTGGGCCTCTGAGCCTGTGTCGCTCACATTTCATTCTGCTTTGAGGAAACTTAATACAGAACCTTCCATAGGTGCTTCCCACCAAATTTCTGTTCATTTTGGCATTGCAGTTTCAGAGAAGAAGATTTTTAGAAATTGACCAATCTAAAACAAGAATTGCCTGTGGCAACCATGTTTGTAAATGGATCAAAACGAAATGAGCAATCTCTATAGAGGACCTTCCATAGATGCTTCTTATCAAGTTTCATATCATTTGGCCAAGTGGCTTCAGAAGAAAATCTGTTTTAGAAATCGACCAATAAGAAACAAGAATTGCCTATGATAGCCATGTTTGTTAACGGATGCTTTCTACCATGTTTCACAGTAGAAGATTTTTAGAAATTGACCAATCAGAAACAATAATTGCCTGTGGCGGCCATGTTTGTTAATGATCGGGACAAAATGAGCAATCCTTATAGAGAACCTTCCATAGATGCTTCCTACCAAGTTTCTGTTCATTTGGCAAAGCGGTTTCACAGAAGAGGATTTTTTAGAAATCGACTAATTAGAAACAAGAATTGCCTGTGGCAGCCATATTTGTTAATGGATCGGGACGAAATGAGCAATCTTTATAGAGGACCTCCCATAGATGCATCCTACCAAGTGTCGGTTCATTTGTCAAAGCGGTTTCAGAGGAGAAGATTTTTTAGAAATCATTCAATCAGAAACAAGAATTGTCTATGGTGGCCATATTTGTTAACGTATCGGGACGAAATGAGCAATCACAACAGAGGACTTTCCATAGATGCTTCCTACCAAGTTTTGGCCAAACGGTTTCAGAGGAGAAGAATCTAATTTGTTCAATAGTTTTCTATGTTTTACTGATTTTTTTCACTAATTTTCAAGTTTGAGAAGCGGCAACGGCCATGTTTGATGGCAGTCGGGGTCATCATTCATGGTCTGAAAGAGAATTATATATGCATTGTTCCTTTATAGTTTGGTAGCAACATTGGCTCTTTACAATATTTAAAGACTTTAAAAAAAAAATCTATTTTTTGTAACGATAGCAGCCATTTTTCATAAGCGACCAGGGTTAGCAACCATAAGTCTGAAAGGGGATCATATATGCATCATTTACATAAAGTTTGGTAGCAACGGATTTTTACCGGATTTTAAAATATGTTTTTGACAATAATTTTCTATTTTTTGTAACAGTGACGGCCACGTTGGATGACAGCCGGAGGTCTTCAATCAAAATTTTGAAAGAAGACCACATATGCATTCTTTCCATATGGTTTGATTGCATTTGATTCTTTACATGATTTTAAAATAATTTTTCAATGATTTTTTTCACTAATTTTCTATTTACAGTAACGATGGTGGCCATGTTTGATGGGGGATGGGATCCTCAACCATAATTCTGAAAGAATACTGCATATATGTATCAAATTTAAATGCAATATACTCTACAGGATTTTTCTGGATTTTTTTTAATTTATTTTTTTGCTGATTTTCCCCCTATGTTCTATTTATAGACATGGCGGCCATGATGGTTGGTCAGCAGGGTCATCGGACATAACTTTTAAAGGGAACCCCCTAAGGATAATTCAGGCCAAGTTTGGTTTAAATTGGCCCAGTGGTTTCAGAGAAGAAGATTTTTGAGAAAGCTTACAGACGGACGTGTGTAGGTAGATCTTGACAGGCTGAACATGTTTGCAGTTTAAACTTAACATCTATCTCTTATAGTTTTTGAAATAAAGGACGAAAAGTATTAAAATTTTGAAAATTTGTTGAAAAAAGGGCAATAACTCCAAAATGGGTAATGGGATTTACTTCAAAATTGCAGGGTAGGTAGAACTTAACATGCTGCATATTTTTGCAATTTAAATTTAACATCTATCTCTTATAGTTTTTGAAATATAAGACGAAAAATATTAAAAAAAATTAAATGTGATGAAAAAAGGGCAATAACTCAAAGATGGGTAGTCAGATTTACTTCAAAATTGCAGGGTAGGTAGATCTTCCTGTGCTGATCATTTTTATCCCATGTCAGATTTCTGTTTTTATTGACGGTTTTTGAGTTATTACCCAAAAACTGCAATTTATGTTCTATTTATAGACATGGCGGCCATGATGGTTGGTTGGCAGGGTCATCGGACATAATTTTTAAAGGGAACCCCCTAAGTATGATTCAGGTCAAGTTTGGTTTAAATTGGCCCAGTGGTTTCAGAGGAGAAGATTTTTGAAAAAGTTTACAGACGGACGACGGACGCCAAGTGATGACAATAGCTCACACCGGTGAGCTAAAAAGTAATGGGTAATTGTCTTTCCACTGTAATACCTCCTTTAATAAACCCCCTTACCAACGGTATAGTTAATGAATCAGACAAAGCGAATGTATTAAATAATCATTTTCGCTCTATATCTTCAACAGCAAATAATATAGATCCACCAAACTTACCTCGACGAACACCGTTTTCTTTAGATGTTGATGACATAAATGATGACGATGTGAAAGATATACTAAAATCACTTAAAATTGGTAAAGCATCAGGCGGAGATTTCATTAGTCACCAAATGCTAAAAAATACTGCAGACACTGTGTACTTACCCTTGAAATATATTTTTAATTATTTACTTAGAGTTTCAAAGTATCCATCATGTTGGAAAATTGCGAATATTTAATATCACTTTTCAAAAAGGGAGACAAATCTATTGCAGTAAATTATAGACCAATAGCTCTTTTAAGCTGTGTAGGGAAAGTATTTGAGCGAATTGTGTTTAAATATATTTACAATTATATGCTTGAACATAAATTATTATATAAGTTTCAATCTGGATTTGTGTCTGGTCATGCTACATCCCATCAATTAATTGAATTATATCATAAAATTTGCATAGCTTTAGAAAATGGTCAAATTACGGTTGCGGTCTTTTGTGATATTTCCAAAAGCATTCGACCGTCTTTGGCATAAAGGTTTAATAGAACAATTAACATCATATGGCATAAACGGAAAATTATTACAATGGCTCAAAGATTATATCTCAGAAAGGAAACAACAAGTTTTATTAAACAATTCAATTTCCACACTTGGAACATTGAAAGCAGGCGTTCCGCAGGGGTCAGTTCTGGATTCATTACTATTTTCTTTTTATAAATGATATTGCAGATGATATTCAAAGTCTTGTTATATTATTTGCTGATGACAGCTCTTTAATGTTCTCATCTACTAATCCATTAGAAGTTGAAGACAGGTTAAAACTTGGATCGTCATGTTTTAGATAATTGGGCAAAGCAGTGGCTAGTAGACTTTAATCCCCAAAAAACAGAATATATGGTTATTTCATTTCGGCAAAACATAAATCCAATAAATCTAAAATTTTATTCTGAAAACTTAAATCAGGTAGACAATCATAAACATTTAGGAGTCACCATATCTAGTAATAGCAAGTGGGCAGAACATATAAATAATATATGCCAAAAAGCGACTAAACAAATATTTGTCCTTAGAAAATTAAAATTCATATCAAACAGGAATAATTTAAATAAAATATATGTAACTTATATTTTGCCATTACTAGAGTATGCATGTGAGTTATGGGATGGGTGTTGTTCAAGGGATGCAGATAAGTTGGAACAGCTTCAATTTGAAGCCGCTAGGATAATTACCGGTTTGCCAAAATTTGCAAGCAAGGAATCTTTATACTTTGAAACCGGTTGTGAGACTTTAAGTTGTAGACGGAGGCGTCGAAAACTTACTTTATTTCATAAAATACATAACAATATAGCTCCTGAATATTTACAGGACTGTCTAAATGAATATTTAGTAGTTAACAATTATAATCTGAGAAATTCTTTACAATATAGGGTACCAAGATGTCGTTTAGAAACATTTTCCAAATCGTTTTTCCGTTCATGGAATTCATTGGATCAGAATTTTAAATCTATACAAACTACTTCAAAGTTTAAACAAACTTTAACGGCGAATTTATTTAAGGTTTCTAATTACTATTTGTTAGGAAGTAGGAAATGTAATATAATACATACTAGATTAAGACATCAGTGTAGTTCACTGGGAGCAGATTTACTTAGAGCAAATATAATTAATTACCTCAGCTGCGCCTGCGGATGTCCTTTGGAAGATGCTATTCATTATTTATTAGAATGTCCCCTTTATACGAATGCAAGAATGCAATTATTTATGAGTATTACACGTATACAGTTATCTCAATTGAAAACTTATTATTTGACTCTGATAATTTAACTGATGAAAACAATTTAATAGTGTTTAGAAATGTCCAAAAATATATACACCATTATAATAGATTTGAAATTATACTCTGTACTCAGGATGCTATCATTTATTTGCACTCAATCCCCTTATTCCCCCCCCCCCCCCCCCCCTTGTTTCCCATTACTTCTGTTTATCAAATATATTCATGTATACATTTATTATATTATGCAACTTGTTGTCATTTTCTTATTTATGTATAAAACATTATTGTTTCCAATCTAATTGTACATGTATAAGACAATAAAATATGTTTAAATTAAAACATTTAAAACAGAGTTGTGTTTTATCGGAAAGTTTACAAGAAAACCTAGATTTTGATAATTTAAATATACACTTAAACGACAGTATTACTCGTGACGAGATTTTAACATGTATTAAGAAATTGAAAAATGATAAGGCGTCTGGGGACGATATGATAAGAAATGAATTCATAAAATCAACTCCAGATATGTTTTTAGCATTATACGTCGATCTATTTAATCTTATTTTTAATTCTGGTAAAATTCCAAATACTTGACTCGCAGGCAATATTGTACCTTTTAATAAAAACAAAGGGGCAAAAAATGATCCTAAAAACTTTCGACCTATTACCATTTTGAGTTGTTTTGGAAAATTATTTACATCGGTGTTAAGTAATAGATTAAATACTTTTTCAGACGAATTTCTCCTCTTAAATGAAAACCAGACAGGTTTTAGGGAAAAATATTCAACTCTAGATAACACTTTTGTTATATATGGCCTTTTTGAGCTACTAAAATTAAAGAAAAGGAAACTTTTCTGTGCATTTATAGACTTCGAAAAGGCTTTCGATACTGTGTGGCGTGATGGTTTGTGGTACAAGTTACTTATGTGTAATATAAAGGGTAAAATGTACAATGCAATTTTAAACCTGTATAATAATATAAAATCAAGAATTGTTTATAACGATTCTGTTTCAAATGTTTTCCCATGTTTAAACGGTGTTAGACAAGGCGTAAATTTATCTCCATTTCTGTTCGCATTATATCTTAATGATTTGGATACTTTTTTGACTAGTAAAAATGCGCAAGGGGTTAAAAGCATTTCCGAAGACTTCGAAAACGATTTACAAATTTATGTGAAATTATTTACCATTCTTTATGCCGACGATACAGTACTTTTGGCAGAGTCTGCTGAAGAATTGCAGTCGGAGTTAAATTATTTTTATAAATATTGTGAGAAATGGAACTTAAAAGTAAACACAAACAAATCCAAAGTCATGGTTTTTTCAAAGGGGAGGTTACCTATAAATTTAAATTTTAACATGAATAATATGGAATTAGAAATAGTAAGTGAATTCATATGTTTCAAAGAACAGGATCTTTCAAGAAAAATAAAGTTAATCTTGCAGAGAAAGCATCTAAAGCTATGTATGACATTTTAAACAAGGGAAGAGTACATAATTTATCTGTAAGTTGTCATTTGGATTTGTTTGATAAAATAATTATACGTATGTTAACCTATGGATCAGAGATATGAGGTTACGAAAATATTGACATATTAGAAAAAGTACATGTAAAATTTTGTAAGCCGTTGCTTAATTTAAAAACTTCAACACCAAATTTTATGTTATATGGCGAACTTGGTAGATACCCTCTGAATATAACAGTTAAGTTGAAAATTTTGTCATTCTGGTCGAAATTAATTGACGGAAAGCAATCAAAACTATCATCTCTGATCTATAGATTATTGTATTTGAAAACTCATGGAAATAATACTTTTTCATGGATTAATTTTGTTAAATCAATACTTGATGACTGTGGTTATTCAAACGTTTGGCATACTCAAAATTGTATAAGCCATAAATGGCTAATTGAAAGCATTAAACTGAGATTAACCGACCAGTTCAAACAAAATTTGCATTCTACTTTGCAAATATCTCCAAAAGCATTGAGCTATAGATTATTCAAGTCGGATTTTAGATTTGAAAAATATTTAGACGTCTTAAATGACAAAAATAGATTTACTTTTTGTAGATTTAGAACATCTAATCATAGATTACCTATTGAAGTAGGGCGCTGGACAAATGTAGAAAGACACAATAGACTGTGTCAGCTATGTCAATCTCGCGAGATGGTGACGAATTTCATTATGTATTACAGTGTCCAAATTTTGTAACTGATAGAAAAAATCTAATTCCAAAATACTTTTTCAACAGACCAAACACATTAAAATTGTCATCATTATTTAACAAAAAGAAACCTGAAACTGTTCGCAAATTATGTAAGCTAATTGATATAATAAATAAGAAAACTAGTTCTCCTTGAAAAAAATCAATCACACCTCTGTTAGTATTTGTATCATTTGTATGTAACGTTTAAACATTTTTTTTTTCATAATTGGAATTCAATGTACACCCATAATCTTGATAATTGATGTAATGATATGTATTTACTTTGTATTGATTTGAACACTCTCACTCTGTAACCTTTGTAACATTGGTTTAGAGAATAAAGTTATTATTATTCGTAATGTTAATTTTGGTGAACAAACGGATGGTTTGGATATCTAGAATGCTTACATTGATAGAAGTCATAAACAACAAGTGGTCTTTGAGTGGTATGTGCTAAAAGTATGCACATCAGTAGAGATAAGACTATTTACACATTCTAAAGCATATTTTACCATCGAATTCCTTACATCGACGTATCTGTGTCTTTGAGTGATATATACTAAATATATGTAGCCATATTATCAAGTTACTTCATGAACATTTTTTTTCCATCGTTTAACACTAATTGAATTAGTGGACGCTAAATTTCTACTGCATTGCAGAGATAATTATGTCATTGGATGTTTGGATAGGCCAAAGAAAACAAATACATAAATCGTTTGTTTTTTATGAATTGCAGTTCAAAATTCTCATTCTCTGGATTTTGGAAGTGTTGCGACATTGTGGTATATTTTTTTTTTATCATTTTACTGATGACCTCTTGGTAAAATGAAGACGAATTAACAGAAGAAGAAAAAATATTTAAAAAGAAATTCAACAAAAGATAAAAAGAACGAACAATGAACAAAAAAATACTAAAAGAAGGATTACAAAACAATCATCAGAAAATTCTTTTATTTAAAAAATGGAGTGCACTTTGTACTTTGTAGTTGTTTTATTATTTTATTTTTAACAATAATATTTTACTAGAAATGAATGGAATATAGTATAATAAGAAAAAAATAGTTTTAGTGGTGGAAGAAGCCGGAGTACACGGAGAGAACCACCGACCATGGGCAAGCAACTGGTAAACTTTTATCACTTGCACCCTTTTTGTAATTTACAAAGCCAGGTGCGAACCCACGCCGTATTGGTGATAGGCTTGTAGGAGTTGTTAGGTAACCCAACTACCTAACTCATTGAGCCACCCGGGTCCTGGCGTTCATTGATGTTGTTTGTGTATTCCATTGTGAAATACTGCCACAATATATATTATTTTAATATCTCTTAAGATCTCTGATTTCTCAATTCCTTGTCACGAAAAAGGACAAAAGAACAAACGACGATCTACAAAACATACACATAAAACTAAAGATCGAGTAACACGCGAAATGCATCGGTGGTGTAATTGTTAGGCATGTGTACCTCGAGTGTGGTATATTGTGGGTTTTAGCCTCGGTCGGGCTAAAGTAAAAATTATGGAATTGGTATTTGCTACTTCTCCGAGTGCGACATCGTCTTTCTGTAAATGATTGTTCCAGTTAGCTAGCACAATGAAAATTCGACTAAGCGTTAGAAGTATATCGGGATGGACAAAACCACATTTGCGGGGGAGCAACCGGAAGTGACGTCACCTGAAATAACGTCACCGGAAGTGATCGCGTGCGTATGCGCAACCGGAAGTTGCGCAATATCCGCCCTAGTGGGGCCTTTTGACAGGAAGTGACGTCATCAAACGTTACCCGTAGTGACCGAAGGTTACGTGACCCGAAGAGGGTTCCCTTGGATGTGCGCATGCGCAACCGGAAGTTGCGCAATATTCACCCTATTGAGGTCTTTTGACCGGAAGTGACGTTATGAAACGTCACCCGTAGTGACTGAAGGTCTCGTGACCCCGAAGGGCGGTTCCCTTGTGTGCGCGCATGCGCAACCGGAAATTGCGCAATATCCGCCCTAGTGAGGGTCTTTTCACCGGAAGTGACGTCATCACTCATAGGGCTTCCCCTGGAAGTTGGGGTGTTCTCTAGGACGTCCGCGTCTATCATTGTCTAGCCCTGGTTATCTACCCCTTTTATTTTCATATAATATTTCAATAATGGTTTTCACCTACGGTGTTTTCGGATATGTTGTGTAGTACTCCAAGGGTGGTATTTCTACTTTATTAAGAGTCAAATGAATGAAATGTGTGATATTTTCATAATGTGTTTCGTTTTGTTTTTGCTTGTATCGTGTTTTGGGTGGAATTACAACGCTATGGCTGCTGCTGCTGCTGCTGCTGCTGCTGCTGGAGGAGGAGGGAGAGGGGCAGGAGGAGGAGGTTTCCTTGGGTGTAATTATGACTAACACAGAAATCAAATTTCATATGTTTTTGTTCACTTTACATTAAGTTCAAGTTCTGTTTCTCAGTCTCTTTCATTTAATCTTCTCCAGTCACTTTATCGTCCATTGTCCTCAGTTCTGGCTCTCTGTCTTCAAATAAAGGTATGGTCTTTTTCAGTTCTTTCCATTCGTAAAGACTCAGTGTTACTCCTATCTTCGTAGGATGCAATGTCCATTCTCCATTAGGCACGAAGTGCTTCCTGATGTGAATTGTCAGTTGAGGGGCTTTGATGATGACGTAGACGTCTTCTCCCAGATGATATCTCCAGTCCACGGGTTCTCCGATGTAGTTAAGTTTTTGCTTTTAGGTATATATCCTGAATACTGTAAAGCCATGATATTTTGTTAGTGGATAGGATAGATCTTGAATAAACCAGGAGGATTCACCAGTAACTAGGTCACCATGACCTACATTTCACACTCTAGCGACTTGGTTAAGTTTATGCGTTTGAGTCAATGGATAGTTCTTGGTAGTATAACATGGTTCAGTATTAATGTAATGGAAATAGTAGACGCTGATATTAATGTCATTTTAGCAACAATAAACAAAACAAAAACATTTTTCAGAGATCAAACATCTTGGTCTCTAAAAACGGATCACGCAAGTGTTGGTATAAACGTGATAAAGTTCTAGGCCTAAAGATCTTATTTTGATTCTCTACAGAATGACAGAAATCTTACCCCTTTATCAGCTGATTATGCTTCTGGACATTATCATTATTAATTTAAACTAAATTTTACACCTCACGGTATCATTAATTTGTCTTTAACCAACAATATGTACCATTGCCTTTTTTGTGAATTTCCGCTGAAATGAGTATCAATTTAGCGATAAACGTGCGTGTATTATTCCATTCATGAAAAGTACAACAGTCCTTGAAAACGCAAATTGAACACATAAACATCCATAATTTCCATTAAAAATGTTTACAATATATTTACCTTTTAATACTGCAAGAAAATTAGCATTGTTATTATTAAAGTGAGTATAAATTAACTACCGGTAACTGTTCACATGCCCTACAGCAAAGCAAAGATATTACACGTACATGTGTATCTATGAATAAAATAATTACTGCCCTTTTTTAGAAACAGTATTTCGAAAATTTTAGTTGAGGATTTTTTAAAGACATTTTTGTCAAAAGTTGAAATATGAACAAATTCTATAATGACAAGCTAAAAATATTAAACTAATTTTTGTTGTAATTCGCCTTTTAAATAACAGTTTCTTTGATAAAATGATTTACTACGTTTACCTCTTCTATGCAAATATTTTTAATTTTATAATATACAATATTAAATTGTTTCAATTGAAAATCCAGTTCTCCCTTACAAATGTTATGATAATGGGTCTAACATTGAGCCCAGTAACACCAATATTATGTTTAAACTATAAAAAAAAGTAACACCAATAAGTTTAAAATAAAAAATAAAAAAAGTAACACAAATAAGTATATTACTAAATAGTGATAAAGGGAGAAGATGGGGAAAAAGGGGAGTGCTAAGGAGGAATAAGGGTGGGAAAAGGGGAGGGTTAATGATGGGAAAAGGGAAGGAATAAGGTTGGATAAAAGGGGGAGGGCTAAGAGCAGGAAATGAGATAGGAAAGGGTTAGGATTAAGGCTGGGGAAAAGAGGGGAGGGTCACACAGACCTTCGTGAAATCAAATAATTTACTTTTAAATGACGTTTTTTATTTAGTTATTTTTTATTTAGTAAATCATTGTTAGGGCTTTGAAACAATTTTCTGCTCCTGTTCCAAAAAATAACAAAAGTCGAATATTAAAATTTCGTATGCAATAGAAAGCTAATATTAAAGGCATACAGGCAAAGAGGGGAGGATCACACAGACACACCTTCGTGAAATCAAATAATTTACTTTTAAATGAAGCTTTTTATTTACTGTTATTTTTTATTTAGTAAATCATTGATGGGGCTTTGAAACAATTATCTGCTCCTGTTCCGAAAAATAACAAAAGTCGAATATCAAACTTTCGTATGCAATAGAAAGCTAATATTAAAGGCATACAGGCTGTTAGAATTGATTTTTGTTGTATATTAAAAGTTGCAAATATTCGATGTTTTATACTAATTGCAGTTATATAATCAAGTCAACTCAAGTGTTGTCAATAATATGCAATACAATTTGTTTACAATGTTCCCTTTATCGGGTCACTTTGCAGAGTTTGGGTTTGTTTTTATTGATTTCATCACGTATTTCCGATTTTAAGTGTCATTCTTACTAAATACCATTATATAATATTAACTGATTACCACGGGATCCAATTTCATAGATATATTTCTTAATAAAGGTAATAACAAAATTACCGAACTCCGAACAATCTTACAAAGGGAAAGTCAAAACTCATAATTATATAAACAGACAAAATCAGTCAACAACCGGAAAACTGTGAAAACCGTAATGACCCTGACTTGGTACAGGCATTTCTAAAGAAATAGTGGGTTGAATCAGATTTTAAGGCGCCAAACCTCCCGCTCTCATTACGGTTCAAAGGTTCCGGCTGTCACTGTAACAGTATTTAAATACAGGAACAAAATAGGTAAAATAGTTGTCAAAGCAGTACCATATTCGGTGACGTAAATGTCAAAAATATTTTTACGTCACACATTGACAAAAAAATTCTTGACATTTTTGACTTCTTTATCTTTATACATTTTCACTATATGAAAATGCATCGCTTATAATTTTTTCTGCAGAGACGGAATATATTTCGACAAGATATTGGTATCGGAATATAAATTTTTTAAGAGATCGAATAAGGCGAATCTTTTTATAGCCCTGGTCCAGTAGCCTGTTTCTCAGATGAAGATGTTTTTATTGATTTCATGACGTATTTCCGATTTTAAGTGTCATTCTTACTAAATACCATTATATAATATTAACTGATTACCACGGGATCCAATTTCATATTAATTCTAACGAATTATATTAATTCTAACGAATTTACATGCAGCATGCTTCCTGATTATTCATAGCAGTTATCAGTATTCGGCGAACTTCGGAAAAGCAGCCGACTTATAATTATGTTGTGTTAATGGCGATTATACCAACAGACATTCGAATTCTTTTCACTAATTACGACATAATAACATATTTGTTAACCCTGGCTTCTTGTTCAGAACATTTTATTAGTATAAAACATCGAATATTGGCAACTTTTAATATAAACAAACAAAATTCAATTCTGACAACCTGTATGCCTTTAATATAACAACAACATTTGCCAAGCATTTCTTGGTTTTCCAATCTTTTAGGTATGAGTATACATGATAAAGGTTATTCCAGAAGGGCACCGAGCGTACTAATTTAGATAGCTATGCTTTTATTTAAGAAATTAAATGTCTTGTAACATATACCTTGCACCAGTGCCGTCTTAACGCATGGGCACCCTGGGCAGTTGACCGGGACCCCACGAGTATATGGACCCCATTCTATTTTAGAATGTTATATACAGCATGTTTTTTATTGTTTAAACACTGATCTTGTTGGAAGTACCAATACAATAAATATACTGTTCAAAAAAAGAAACGCATAACCCACTTTTATTTTTCAAAATGCAAATTCTTCGATTTACCAGGTAAAATTAAATGACCAATTTAATCATTGATTTTTTAAAGGTAAGTTTTAAATTTTAATTTCCTGTTAATTAGATTTGGCTCTCTTGCCACATGTGCACAGCCCCCTGAAAAATGAATATCCCATGTATTGCACCGAAAATTCGGTAACTTATTCACGGGCATTTCGTGGTTAATTCAACTGTTAAACTAAAGCGTATAAAAGTACCAAATTTGAAGCTTGACTAGTATTTTTATTACTAAGTTGATATGCTGCCATGCCAAGGTTAGACTATGCCACTCGAAATATCGCTATCGGTCGTCTCCAAGCCGGAGAGTCCCAAAATGAGATAGCACGAACTCTCAATGTTAACCAGAGCACCATTTCCAGGCTATGGAACAGATTCCAACAAACTGCTTCAACGAATGACCGCCAAAGGAGTGGAAGACCTCACATAACTACTCCTGGGCAAGATCGCTACATCCGGGTCTTTTATCTACGGAATCGAACCGTTGACGCATCAACCACTGCAGTCGGAATACCTGGATTGCGAAGAATCAGCTCACAAACAGTCCACAACCGGCTTCGACAGCATGGCATTAGACCCAGAAGGCCGTATTTCGGAGTGGTATTGACGCCGTTACGCAGAAGTGAAAGAGTCCGTTGGTGCAACAGATTAAGGGGTTGGACATTCCGAAACTGGCGAAGAATTTGGTTCAGCGACGAGTCTCGTTTTCTGCTGCAGAAACGTGATGGCAGAATACGTGTATATAGGCGCTGGAATGAACGTTTCTCTTCCTCCTGTGTTCAGGAAGTGGATAGTTTCGGTGGAGGTAGTGTCATGATGTGGGCGGCTATCTCAAATGACCGCAAAACAAACCTAGTGCATGTCCCGGGTAATTTAACGGCTGTGAGATACAGAGACGAAATTCTCCAACCTCACCTCATGCACGTAATTGACCGACAGGGGGGGTTACTCTAACAGGACAACGCTAGGCCACACACAGCGCGTGTAACAATGGACTACCTTGAGCAGAACAACATCAATGTGCTTCCATGGCCTTCCAAATCGCCGGACTTGAATCCCATTGAACACCTATGGGAACATCTGGATAAACGTGTGGGCCAGCGACAACCTCCACCTCAGACCCTCGATCAACTCCGCCAAATGTTGCAACAGGAATGGCGAACAATACCAAGAAACAATGTGAGAAATTTGATTGAGTCTATGCCGAGGAGGTGCAGAGCAGTGTTGGCTGCGAGTGGTGGTCATACACGGTACTAACTTTAACGTGACCGGAAGTGTGCTGTACTATGATAAACTGATTTTTTTTTACTTATCCTCTGAAGTATGGACTGTTCATTTTTCAATAATAAACATTCTGAGTCGATGTCTAAAAGTGTAACTGAAAAATTTTGATTTAAAATACATGTATTAAAATACCTAAAATCCCCTTTATGCGTTTCTTTTTTTGCAGAGTGTATATATTTAATTTGATCAACATATACATTTTTATTCCTGCGAGTGGTTGTGTAGATAGTGACCCTCGAGCACTACTTTGCCCGGGGGGCTTGCACCCTGCACGTGGTCATAAAACATTATTTGTCTACCGCGTCTCACATAATTATCACTAAGCCAATTTGCTTTTATAATTGTAAGAATTTTCTAATATTACCCCTTTTTTAGAAATATATCTAGCATTGTGTCTATTACAATATAATAATATTACCGTAACATGATTTAAATAGTTTGTTAATGAATAAATTGAAACATGCATCAGTTATGTCACTTTTAACGCTATCGCCTAGATTGCGAAAAATCATTGGTTCTATTCCAGGTCGAGACGATCCAAAAACTATAATATGGTGGAGTAAGCGAAATGTTGTTTGACTGGGAGTCAGAGCAATTGTCAGAGTGAATCTACGTATTTATCACAGTGAGAAGAAATCTTGCCAATTATATACTGAGTTTCGGAGCACCTGACTAGGCCACAGCTAGATTTTTAGTCGGATTCTTGTCGCTCAATCACTGGTTTTCTGTTGCCATTGTATTGTCTGTCCTTCTTCGATTTCCGGCTTCTGATCACCCCTCTGGTATCTTCACAATCAGTTTATTTCATGCAGTGTAAAACAGTTGTAGTCTTCCAAATTTTTTAATATATTTCACTGTACAGGATTTGAAATCTTATTGTTAATAGGTCACCCAGTGTATAACCCCCCCTTTATATATATAGCGAACGGTGCTGCAGTGTATTAATGGTGTGGGTTCAAATCCCGTCGAGGGAAGAACAAAAATTTGACAGCTCTAAAATCTAATTCTAACACTGTTTGGTTTAATTTTCAGACGTATATATATATATATATCTATCTATATATATATATATCTATCTATATAAATATATATATATATATATATATATATATATATATATATATGCAACTTGCAATCTAGAGATAAAAAAAATGGCCACAAGCTTTTGGTAGGGGGTTGGGTTATGATAATTAACGCCACTGTCAACAATATTTTAGCTATATCGTGACGGTCAGGTTTATTGGTGGAATAAACCGGAGTACGCGGAGAGAAAACCACCGATCTATCGCAAGTCACTGATAAGCTTTATCTACACCTCTCCATGAGCGATATTCGAGCACAGAACTTTAATGGTGATGGGTGCTGATTGCACAGGTAGTTGTAAATCAAACTTCCATACGATCACGACCATGACGGTTCGTAGGTCTTTATAAAATTTGATTATTATAAAGATAAAAGTTGTTTATGCACCTTGTCCGAATACACCTGTAGATGTAAATCTATGACCATCCTTACATGTGTTTTTTTTTTGTTTCTCTGGATAAATTTGCTTTTCATTTTAACGGGTTTTGTTATTAAGAGTCCGAAATAATTGACATGTTTAAATCAACTATTAAAAATGTTTAACTTTCCTCAAGTAACTGGCAAAAACTTCCAAATGATAATAATAATTTTAATTTTATTTAATTATTATACTCCCATTATGATAATAAACATTATGATATTATTATCTAACTGATGTGTTCATCCCTAAAGATTATAGTCTGATATGAAGACTTAATATTATGATATTATGTGTTATCTCTATGTTTATATATGTTTGTGAATGTATTGGATTACGCAACATTGTGATTATGAAGTACATGTGTTTAACTATGCTTTATCCAATAAATGATTTGAATTGAATTGAATTGAATTGAATTTTCAAGAATATAGAACTTAAAATGAGAACCATGACTTGGTTAACCGTTACGGAACATCTGTGTCACAACTAACCACGAATATGTTCCACTTGTCGTAAGCACTTTCCAGTCCTTTCCTCATTTATGACTTATCGCCGGGTTTGTACCTAGAGTAATACGACGGGTGTCACTAGTGGGGCAGGAACTACTACCTTTCCGAGAACACATGAGTTCACCGTCGGTTTTCAGTGAGGTTTGTGTTACTCGATCTTTAGCTTTATGTTTTGTAGATCGTTGTTTGACCTTTGTCCTTTTTCTTTTGGTCGTTGTGCTATCTGTCCTTTTTAGATTTACGGATTCTGATAACCCCTTTGGTATCTTTAAACTCTTCTTGAATTATCTATTTTCAGAATATAGAACTGAATCAGCAATCGATGGCAACAATCTAAAGAGAGATAACTCTTAAATTTTTGAAGAAACAATGAATGTCAGATGTTATTACATACTTAGTTCAAATAAAGCTATTTTTGTATGACCAATATGACCGGAAGTAAACTGTCCATATTTTCACACCCCGGGAAAATAACCGGTTATTGGATTACTACAAGATCATTTCCATATCGAGGCCCATATGTATCGAGGCCCATATGGGCCTCGACTTCGTCTCAGGCCAATATGGGTGTCTCTTTTCTAGATGTCGGAAGTATGTAATAAATAGTTTAATACATGGGCATTTCCATATTGGCCTGGTTATCATCCCGAGACCCCCATATTAGGGCTGGGGGTCTCGGGATGATAACCAGGCCAATATGGAAATGTCCATGTATTAATCTGTATTTAATCTTTAATCGAATATTCAAACGTCAATCATAATTTAACTTAGATTTATGGTATAAATTATTGAATGTCTTGTAGGGATCCGTGAATCTCTGAGGGCCCCATAGCTTAAGCCATAGACTTTATTTAGATTTTTTTCAGGATTTGTTTGGTATTTTCAACTGAAATCCTCAATTTTAAGAGAAGTCTCAGTGTGTCCTCGGGCCCTAAAGCAGTCAAAATTCCTCTTGGAGGCCCTGAGTTTGATAAAAACAAGGGATAAAATCGCGTAGTATTTAGACTACCTCTGACTTCAGGGCGAGTTTTGTATTTTATTAATCCCGTAAAAACAACAAATACAATGTTAGCAGGGGTCGTAACCCATTTCGGAAAAAATTGTTCTATTTATAATCCCCGGGGTTTGCGTGTCGTGTTGTCCAACGTGACTTGACTAGCATTCAATTCTTAATTAAATTACGATGGTACATCTTTATTGCGACTGATACAAATTAACTCATTAAAACGGAAAGGGGGAAGCAAATATAGACAAAAATATGATCTTAGGAAATAATAAGTCACGGGAACATGTTTTACGTTATATTTATTTTTTCAGACACGTAGGCTAAGATTATCATTGCATTTAACATAAAACCATCTTGCAAGTTACATAAACGTTGAATCTATGATGAAAATTTCAGAGATGTTTCTAAAAATCGTCTTAGCAATGGGGTTCATTTTGTCGGTTGTAACTGGTCAAAGCACTAGAAGGCTTTTGCTAGATCTCCGAGAGGATATAAAATCTTTGGAAAACACACTTTTAGAAGGTATGTAAAATAGTAATGAAAAAAAATACGGAAAATAGCACTAAAATATTTAGAACGTTTAGGTTTTCCAAACTTTCAGCATTGTCACTACAGCAGACAGGTTAACTACAGTAAAATATAAATTGCTTGAATGAGACGCAAAGGATCATGGGAAACAGATTAGTACTACGATGAAAATATTAATTATCGAGATTCGCATCAGTGTACATGTAGGCCCCATATCTATTCGTTCGTTGTTTTGGTTAAATTACTAGTTGTATCGATTGATCTGTCATGATAGATTACATGTATATATCCTTCAATGCCTAAATAAATATACAATAATAGTACAGTGTCTTAAAATATAAAGTATATACATTTTTGTATGTATATGAGGCTTAAAAACTGGTATAATGGCGAGGTTCAACGTGCCTTTTCCCCATTTTTGCACCGAATACTCATAAACTTATATTTTAAAACACTGCATTAATATTGTGTTTATCCTGCAGAAAAATCACATTAATATATTGACTTTGTATTTTGAATTAAATAATAGAATTATATAATTATCCCTTGATTGCCCCTTTTGATTTTCTGTCAACATGAATGCATTGGATTTGCCACTAGGTTTCCAAAGTCCAACAGGTAACATGTGACAGGGGTACCAGAAAAAATAATTATATTTCGGTCAGTGACAGTATATATCAAAAATTTATCAAACAATGCAATTTGCCTGCTCAAATAGGACAAGTGCAGGATAAAAAATATTTTATTCAAGCATTCTGCAACTTGCAGAGATCTAAGTCAAAAACTGGTATTTGCCGTCCTTAATTTCTAGAGAGATTATTGAGAGAACAAACTAATAAGTTTAATCCTGACACTTCTAGATTCTTACATTTGCGTTTGTTATTACCATGCTCAATGTTTGTATATTTGAACCGGTAAAAACTTGGCATACGGAAAGAAATGTGATTCTTACAACGTTCAATGTTTGTATATTTGAACAGGTAAAAACTTAGCATACGGAAAGAAATGTGGTTCTTACCATGCTCAATGTTTGTATATTTGAACAGGTCAAACCTTGGGATACGGAAAGAAATGTGGTTCTTATCATGCTCAATGTTTGTGTATATTTGAACAGGTAAAAACTTAGCATACGGAAAGAAATGTGGTTCTTACCATGCTCAATGTTTGTATATTTGAACAGGTCAAACCTTGGGATACGGAAAGAAATGTGGTTCTTATCATGCTCAATGTTTGTATATTTGAACAGGTAAAAACTTGGCATACGGAAAGAAATGTGGTTCTTACCATGCTCAATGTTTGTATATTTGAACAGGTCAAAACTTAAGATACGGAAAGAAATGTGGTTCTTACCATGCTCAATGTTTGTGTATATTTGAACAGGTAAAAACTTAAGATACGGAAAGAAATGTGGTTCTTACCATGCTCAATATTTGTATATTTGAACAGGTAAAAACTTAAGATACGGAAAGAAATGTGGTCCTGGAAAGCCCAATATTTGTATATTTGAACAGGTAAAAGCTTGGCATACGGAAAGAAATGTGGTTTTTACAACGCTCAATGTTTGTATATTTGAACAGGTAAAAACTTGGCATACGGAAAGAAATGTGGTACTGGCTCTTGGTATGGCTCTGTCCCACCAGAATCTGCTGTAGATGGATATCTTACAACCTACCAACGAACGGCTCCAGAAGATAAGCCATATTGGTGGGTTGACCTGGGAAGATCTTACTACGTAACGAGAATTGATATATATAATGCAGATATCACACCTAGAAGATATGGTAATTAGTATAAAGAATAGGCTTAACACAGAATTTTATATAACAACACTATTGAGGACATTGTATAACACGACGGGTGCCACACGGAGAGAAGGGATTACCTACACTTCCGGAGCACCTGAGTTCATCCCAGGTTTTTATTGGTGTTCGTGTTTCTCGATTTTTAGGTGAATTGAGGGGAGAGGTAAATGTTCGTTTTCTTGATATTGGTGGAATTATTTACCTTTGTTGTTGATAAGTTCAGTAAAACTTTGGAAATGGATGAGTAATAAATATTTCAGGACATTTGATTGAATGAATTTGTTTGAAAGTGTGCCCAATACATTCCTCTCATCAGGCCACATAGTCTTTCTTATTGGTATTGTCTTACAAGATAGCGTTTGCTCATTCAGCAATATCATATGTTGAGATTGTGAATTGCGTTGGTGGTTTATGCGACCATATAAAGCCAGTCCATGTTCTATTTGGTTATATCAGGGATCGCTAAGGTAACGGAAATGTGCGAATTACCTCTTCTTGCGTTTTCTGACACTGTGAGATTCGAGGGCCTTCGATGAAAAACTTAATTGTGATAGGCACCACTTGTAGAGGTTAATCCTTGTTACTATGGAAACAACACATCGTTAGTTCTAAATTAACATAGATACACCTTAAACAATTATTGTAGGTAATTTCTGCATTTTTGTATGTTGGCAATCCTTTTCATTACCAAAATAAAACAATAAAAGTACTCATAGAAAACTTTAACAAGCTGATTCAATGAAGCAAGAAGGAGCCGTCGTGGTCGTGATAGTATGGTAGTTGGATTTACAACTACCTGTGCAACCAGTGCCTATCACCACTAAAGTTGTGAGCTCGAACCCCGTTCATGGCGAGGTGTACTCGATACAACATTGTGTGATAAAGTTTGTCAGTGACTTGCGACAGGTCTGTGGTTTTCTCTGGGTACTCCGGTTTCCTCCACCAATTAAACTGACTGCCACGATATAACTGAAATATTGTTGAACGTGGCGTTAAACACCATAAACTATACTAACTACCTATATCATTAATATTGTATAGTGTAAGACAAGTGAAATTCAATTCGTGTTGAAATTATTTTTAGCACCCCCCCCCCCCCCCCCCCTCCTTTTCATTAAATTATTGTATCAACTATATTTTGCTTTTGATCGTTTGGTTTTACAGGTTATCGCCTTCACGACCTTGACGTGACCGTTGGTCCAGATCTCCAGCATATGTCTCTGTGTAGACGCTTCACTGGTCCAGGAACTGATGGTCAGCATATAGTATTAAAGTGCCCTTTGAACTTAAAGGGTCAATATGTCAAGCTTCAAATTACTAAAGGCCATGCCAATGTTTTGCATGTAGCAGAAGTCCAGGTTTATGGGCACAAGTGATATATTGTAATTTCTCATTTTCTACAATAAACTTTTTTATTCTATTATATTTTATGCAAATTTGTATGGAAATCCTGCATTTTCATTGGTTGACGAGAATGTGACATTTTAGTCTGCCACCCTCAGGAGCGGGTGACAATTTGTTTGTCTGTCACCTTATCATGGGCTAAAATATCCCTTCTTGTAAACCAATGAAAATGCAGGATTTCCATGTAAATTTACATAAATTATAATACTCCAATCTAACACAAGGATGTTTTTGTTTTTGTTTCTTAAATATTTCACTATATGCTGCAGGCAGATGGGTATTTTTACTATCCATTTTCTATTATGACACGCTAATAGTTTACTGTATCAAAATATAATTTTAAAACAATTAAAAAGGGTAACAGATTGTTTGGCACAGACAAAATGACAGAAGGGAACATTTAATATAATAAAAATGAATCATATATATTTGAGGGTGAAAGGGATATTGTAACCTCTTGAAATACATTGTAAGCCTGCACTTTGCCTCGGTTGACAATGATTTCTCGGGGTTACAATATAGTCCGTCACCCTCTCAAATACATATATATGTTATTTATATTATGTGTATACCTCTATCTATTAATATCTTCAATCGATTGATTGATTGATTGATTGACATCATTCAAATGCAGGGGCCCCCCCTAAAATTGGAAAAAATAAGATTTTTTGGCGTAAAATCGTGATTTTTCACACGAGATACGCCAAAAAATTTCGCGCCTCCCTCCGCTCGGCGCTATTTTTTTAAGTGTCACAGAATCAGATAGGTTCCATTTTTCCTATTTACGCTTCCTTTTTCATCTTTCATGACTTGTCATCGGATTTTTAACAAGAGTAACACAATGGGTGACACTAATGTAGCAGGAACTGCTTACCCTTCCGCGGCATCTGGGTTCATCCCCGGGTTTTTAGTGGGGTTCGCCTTGCTAAATTCATAGTTTTCAGTGTAATGTTGTTGTTTTTTCTTTTTGTCCTTTTTCTTTTTACTTATGTATTTTCCTTTCTTCGATTTACGGTTTCAAGTTACACCTTTAGCATCATCACATGGTGCCGTCGTGGCCGTGATCGTATGGTAGTTGGATTTATAACTACCTATGCAATCAGTGCCTATCACCACTGATGTTGTGAGTTCGAATCTCGATCAGGGCGAGGTGTACAACATTATGTGATAAAGTTTGTTAGTTACTTGCGACAGGTCGGTGGTTTTCTCCACCAATAAAACTGACCATCACGGTATAACTGAAATATTGTTGAAAGTGGCGTTAAACACCATTAAACACTCCTCCCTCCTAGATACTCTTTACTTCAAGGTCACTTTGTTTTCTGCTTTCTTTCCACATGAAAAAAAACTTGCATATGACAGTAGTCGATTATATACAATGTACTTCATGTTAAAGAACTATGTCCCTGCACTCAGAAACATTATCCTGACTTAGCATAGAACCAACAAGTCTTTGTTTTTGCTCCTTATTGCTGCCTGCTTATCAGAGAAAGAACAAATACTACGTTCAGTCAGGTTTGACCTGATCTGGGATCAGACTCTCCATCTGATGAGCTCAAGACTATCAAGCTAACCATTACACACCAAAAAAATCAGGGGCTGTCATAGTCATGATCTGTGGTAGGTGCCCATCACCACTAAAGTTGTGAGTTCGAATCCCGCGTATGGTGAGGTGTACATGATACATTTTGTGATAGTTTGTCAGTGACTTGCGGAAGGTCAGTGATTTTCTCCAGGTTCTCAAGTTTCCTCCATCAATAAAACTGACTGCCACCATATAACTGAAATATTGTTGAAAGTGGCATTAAAACACCCTAACCCACACCAAAACATCATTTGAATCCACACATCAAGATACATTGTAGTATAAGAATATTTATTCACCAGCAGTGTAGTCAGTATGTATGTTGCTCATCTAAGGCATTTCAGGTCTACATAATAGATTGGTTTGGTGTTTAATGCCACTTTCAACAATATTTCATTTATATTGCGCGATCAGTTTTATTGGTGGAGGAAATTGAGTACCTGGAGAAAACCACTGGCCTGACGCAAGTCACTGACAAACTTTATCACATAATGTTGTACACCTCGCCCTAAGCGGGATTCGAACTCACGACATCAGTGGTGATAGGCACCGATTGCATAGGTAGCTGTAAATCTAACTACCATACGATCATGACCACGACGGTCCCATTCCACAATAGATTTGCTTTGTTTTTTTGATGGTGTTTTTCGCCACTTTCAACAATATTTCAGTTATAAACCAGAGGACGCGGAGAAAATCACCGACCAGTCGCAAGTCACTGACAAACTTTATCACATAATGTTGTACACCTCGTCCTGATCGAGATTCGAATTCGCAACATCAGTGCTGATAGGCACAGATTGCACAGGTAGTTGAAAATCCAACTACCATACGATCATGACCATGACAGCCTCTCTACACAATAGAAACAAGAAGACAAATCATTTGATATTTTATTGATAGTAGAAATATAACAAAATCAATAAGATAAATCGTGTTGAGGAAGAATTTGTATGCTACAGGTCATAAATGAGGACGTGAAATCTGAAATTATATATAAAAAAATTAATATAGTCAACAAAAAACTTTGGAAATATATAACTAAAAGGCATATTGTCTACCACAATTTTTTCATACCCAAAATTATTGTCGTTTTCCGTACTGACCTTCATAAAATGAAGATTAAACATCGAATTACTGGCGAATACGCTACGAAACGTTGTTTTTTTTTTCAATTTAAAAAAGCTGACCATCGTTACTGGAAGCTAATTAATTATGCACTGACCTGAGCGAGGCCAAATCTATTTTTATCTATGTTTATGCCAGTAGCCCGGATGATGCAGCATGTCGTGTTTGCTTACCTCGCTAATACGGCCGTTTTATGCTACTCATTGACAATAATTTGCTGTTGCCAGGTGCAAAATTACATATATTGAATAATATCTACCGAAAATCTTTGCCACTTCAGCCTGAGTTTGGACGGTAGCACTTCCTTCAGTTCGTTCCAACGGTCCAACTGATCCCCTACATATATCCTGCATTTGTTCCATTTGGAAGATACTGCACTTCTATTCCTCTTTCTCTCTGAATCCATCAAAATCCGCTTTCTTCCAGCGTTAACACTTTCTCCTTTTCCCAAGAATCACATGTTATTTATTGTTTCTAAACATTGCGCATGCTCAAGACGGGTTCACATAGAAGGTCATATGAATAGAGTCGGGGTTAAATTGAATTCCTGTCATCATGGACAATAATTCCCATAACGATAGTTTTCGGTCTTTTTTGTCAAAAAAAAAGAACACAAATCGTATCTTTTGCAGGATAACTGTTTAATGACGGCTTAAACAAATCATTTACGACAATAATTTTGGGTATGAACAAATTACGATTATGGTAGACAATATGCCTTTAATACAAATGTAAAACATAAAAAAATACTGTTTCTTGACTTTATATTCTTAATTAAGAATTTTCTAGTCAGTTTGCCGAGCAAGTTGTCCTGTTTCCATGTAATAGATTTGTACAATTGACATTTTTAATATAATTTTGAAATTAAAATAGCAATATTTTACAAAGTAATTAAATTCTGTGACAAAAAAGGAAGAAGAAAATAATGATTTTTTTTAAATTTGAACAGTGAAAATACCCATAATTTGACAATAGCTGGACAATATAAGTAATAACCTATCTACACTAAACACCTGTAGGCCAATTTTTATGTTGGAATTCAAATATTGGGAACATATTTGGAGTTTAGTTTGGTTTATCCTAAATTCAATTACTATAAATATCTGAGAATTTGATCCCAATACACATTTATTGACATGCAAATTTATATAGGAAATGTAAATTTGACTAAAACAAATTTTGGTTACTTTGGTAACTAGCATAAATTTTCAAAATATAAATCATTAATAAACCATTTTTTACTTTTTAATTTTATGCTATAGGTAAATAAATGCAATAATTTTTTGCAAAAAATCTCCAAGGATTTTATTAGCCTTTGTGGCATTACGATTAACAGGACTTAATTCATTTTTGCCCAAAAGTCACAAGACAAAAAGCTAAATTTCCAAGTAAAATTTATTCCTTTCGGTAACAAACATTAAATGCAATTACCAAGATATAGATTTGAACTTATTTTCGCAAATTTTTGCTCAGTTTGCGAAAAACCTAATTACACTATACAGTGAATCATGTCTTAACAAAAACCCTTAATATTCATTTCTAAATTGAACATCGACATCCTGGGAAATCTTAACCTGCATAATCCAACCAGTTGTTTATTCAACAAAAAAATGCTAGTCCTAATGGTGTCTGATTGATTTAGACAGGTTCACTGTATTTTCTAATTATAACCTATATGGTACTACTAAACATGTTCACATTTGTGAAAACAGGTACAAAATGTACTTGTTTCCATAGCAACACTTTTTTTCCTGGGTAAAAATTAACATAATTACATCACAAAATTAATAGCAATTACAGTATAGATATAGATCTGTATATTTTTGTTTGAATACAAACACTGCAAAATATAACACAACTACAACAGAAGTTAAATCTAACGAGAGCATGACGACACAACGATGGAAAAAAAAAAATGTGTAAAGTGTTTGAAAAAAATGTTAAAAAACCATTACAGAACATTTACTTCCAACAGAATAAAAACGTAAAAATCAAATTTAGTGCAAACGACGTGTTTCTGGAATAACCTTCATTGGGTGCACTTAAAATCGAAAGATTGGAAAGCCAAATAATTTAAAGTTTAGGGAGCAATAAAACCAAAGGACCTAAACAGGATCGCCAAAATCGGCTAAGGTCACCTATGTGTGAGAGAGGAGAACATTAGTTTTTATTAACAATTACATTATTTAGGAACTGTAAATTTCAGTAATAAATATACCTAATAAACCATGTCAGTACCGTAGCACTGACTACTGAGCGGATGATACCCTCCAGAACATTTACTTCCGACAGAAAATATACTCCTAATTTGAAATAATTAAAATGATACAATTTAATTTTCAAATATAAACTAACAAAAAAATGAGAAAAAAAAATCACTTTTATTTGGTTAAATAACACAAAAATAGAGACAAAAGATCAAATCACTTTTATTTGGTTAAATAACAAACAAAAATAGAGACAAAAGATCTTCTAAAACTAATGGTCCTGAGGTCGACAGTAAGGTAATAATGACCCACATGTACTGAAATATAAGAATTTGTAGAAACCTATGTAACAGGACGGATAGATGATAATTTGATGTAAACCTCAAATTTGTGAGTTACACCATTTTAATTGACGTAACATACACAGATGTTATGTATTTAGAATTACAACAAGTTTGAAGGTCGAAACAAACATTATCGCTAGTATCACAGAGAGTGTGACAGGACGAGCTGTGATATTAGTGATAATGTACACGTGTATGTCGAGACCTGCAAAACAGACGTCATTGTTTTTATCAGTATTAAATGCCTTGATATGATGATACACTGACCAATATTTACCAGTATCAAAGTCATTAAGTTGATACTGACAATATCAGTCTGTGAGGTCAAACTGAAAAACGTCCAAATTACCAATAATTATAATTATTTATCCCTTCACCACTACAAATGAGATAGCTAAAAAAATCAATAAAATATATTGATAATTAAATTTTATTCATTGTTGACATACATTTTTTACCTTTGGCACTTCATTTGTTAAAAACAAAAACACACACAAACATTTATCAAAAATTGTATTTTTCAGAGTTAAAATTTTTACTTGTTGGACACATATTATAGGTCTTTTTTGGTAAAAATTTTGTTTATTCAATTATTTATTTTGCCAGAGATTGTAGGTTTTGTTTTATTCCATCATAAACAATGATGCCGATTGTAAAAATTTTGTTTATTAAATTATTTATTTTATCCACATTCAAATACTTGTTACGCCAAACAAACAAAAAAACATAAAAAATAGATTCCTTTGTTTTAGTTGTATTTGATATTTAAACAATAACAAAAGAAACTGAACTTTTCAGATATTTCGAAAGGGGGAAAATAGATTGGTTCAAGCATAGAATTGAAATATTCTATTCACATAATTTCTTTGGGCCTTACCTCACTTTGAAATTGTTAATCAAAACATACATCTTAAACGTGTGATTAATTGTGAATATCAATAATGCCATCTTAAAAAAAAACAAAAAAACAAACGACTGACATTTTTTTTAAGTGATCAAGATTTTTTTCTAAAGCTTTCGTCAGTTCAAATCCCGTGGAAAAGAACACATACATTGAACTATCAAGATTTTTTCTAAAGCTTTCGTCAGTTCAAATCCTGTGGAAAAGAACGCATAAATTGTATGTCAGCTAGTCTGTGGAGTATTATACCAACATGAACACAGTGGTTAATAAATATTGAAAAAAAAACTAAAAGATTATGTACAATATTGGTAGGGAAAGAGTTCCTTATGGCACCCCCACCCAAAAATAGTATAATTACCCGAATAGAGAAGATTCTGAAAACCCTAACCTTAACCCTAAATCCTAACCCATGATCAAATTAATATGCTTATTATTAAATATACAAATTCCATAGATTTTTTAAGGTGGGGGCACCATAAGGAACTCTTACCCTTGGTAGTACCGATATGAAAGTTACAATATATCGGTTTGCAAAATTTTCCGGTTGTATAAAAATTATATCTTTAACCTCGTATCTTAGTAGTACCGATATTAAAGTTACAAAAATTCGACCACAAATTTTTACGTTTGTATAAAAATTATACCTATACCTTCATATCTTAGTACATGTAGTACCGATACGAAAGTTACAACATATCGATCGCAAAATTTTACGATCGTATAAAAATTATACTTTTAACCTCGTATTTTAGTAGTAATGATATGAAAGTTACAATAATTCAACCGTAAAAAAAAAAATTCTGGTCGTATAAAAATTAGACCTTTGCCTTCATAATATAATGGGTAAAATGACAACATCCTTACAAAATATAATGAATACCATTTTAGCACATCCATACAAATAATTTAATGTGTTTGTGAATTGTATGATGTACAGAAAAAATATATCTAGCAATTTAAAAAAAATATATAAGAATACATGAAGAAAAAAATTAAATAAAAAAGTATCATTTTGTTTTGTAATTGTTCTAAATATGTAGAAAAATAATTTTAATGATAGCACCAAACTGTTATTATATCTTTGTAAAAAGGTCAATTAATTCGGTCTGGGTTTTTTCTTATCTTTTTTTCAGTACACATTCATCCTTTTCAAATACATGTACAGTCAAACCTTCCTAAGAGGTCACCTCTATTAAGCAGACACCTGTATTAAAAGGTCACCTTTTCCCTGTCAGAGGTCACCTGTCTGAAAGGTGACCCCTTAGTACAGGTTTGACTGTATATAACTGGGGTACATAAATAATTGTTAAGGTCTATTATAAACACATTCATTTGAATGTAAATATTTTTGATACAGTGATTGATGAAATATGAAACATGAATGTGATACACTCATAGTATTCCACAGCAGCCAGACACTGGGAAAATTGCCAGTTTAATTCCATTTTTCTGACGGCTACTTTGTTTTCAAAAATGAAAATGTCAAAGTGAAAGTAAAATATGGCTTTGTTTTGCATACTGGTTTATCTTTTGCACTCTAAATTGTTCAAATTGGGAATCAACATAAGGGGGCAAGAATTTTGGGAACTTTGCATGATTTTTGCATATTTTTCATTGGGAAAAAGGGTACTTTTACCAGACACTGAGGAAGGCTAGACAAATTTCTGCCCTTCTACTTTAGGATTAACTCCTCCTACTTGAAAATGAGTGGAATGCCCTGTATACTGTAAAAGAATTGTTCATTTAATACATTTCCACCAAATATGAAAAACTCTATAAAAAGAATCGTCGTTGGAAACGTTAAATTCTGAACCTGATAAAATGATAAATGCTTGTTTGAAACAATCTGTTTTGTAGTTGCTGAGTGCGCACGACACATTTCTAGAATAACCTTTATCAAGTACCCTCAAAGTCGAAAAGTTGGAAAACCATATAATTTTAAAAGTTTTGGGAGCAATAAAACCAAAGGGCATAAACAGGATATCCAAAATCGGCCAAGGTCATCTATGCCGGCTAAGGTCATCTATGCCCGAGGGTGGAAAACCTTAGTTTTAATAATAATTGCATTATTTAGGAACTGTAAATTTCAATAATAAATATAGCTAATAAACCACGTCAGTGCCGAAACACTGACAACTGGGTGGATGAGACCCTTGTATTACATTAAGTGACAGAGATTCTTTGACACCGGCAGCGAAATATACATAAACATCAAAATAAATAACAGGTTTAAATTTAAAAAAAAAAAAAATACCCAAGAAAAAACAATAACCCTGAGCAAAAATATTAAAGAACTGTAGTCAGAACAGTAATATATGAAACTGTCAGAAAAGATATTAAATTCTGCAGATTTTTTCATCATTATTTCATAGATGCCTAAGATGGACCCATTACATATATTTGCCACATTTTAGACCATTAAATACATGTACATTCTGTAATTTATCATCTTGGGGACTAGTAAATAAAATCACCGGTCATGTTATAATAATTAAAAATTCATAAATATGACTTGTTTATCAACGTTGTTTTGTTCATCAGTTACTACAAGAATATAGTGGATTATCTTATATTATCTTGTGCGATATCAATGCTAATATTGGGTGATTTACCTGACATTAATTACTGCAGGTTTTTGGTGATTTACCTAACATTAATTACTGTATGTTTTTGGTAGATTACATAATATAATTACTGCAGGCTATCAATGATTTACCTAACATTAATTACTGTAATATTTGGTGATTTACCAAACATTAATTACTGTAATATTTGGTGATTTACCAAACATTAATTACTGTAATATTTTGGTGATTTACCAAACATTAATTACTGTAATATTTTGGTGATTTACCAAACATTAATTACTGTAATATTTTGGTGATTTACCAAACATTAATTACTGTAATATTTTGGTGATTTACCAAACATTAATTACTGTAATATTTTGGTGATTTACCAAACATTAATTACTGTAATATTTTGGTGATTTACCAAACATTAATTACTGTAATATTTTGGTGATTTACCTAACATTTATTATTGCAAGTTTTTGGTGGATTACCTAAAATAATTACTGCACGATATCAATGCTAATATTTGGTGATTTACCTAACATTAATTACTGCATGTTTTTGGGGGATTAACTCAAGGTTAATACAGAATACATTACATAATATAATTACTGCACAATGTCAATGCACATATTTGGTCGATTACTTAATATAATTACTGTATATCAAAGTAAATATTGGGTCATTTACCTAGAATAATTACTGTATATCAAAGTAAATATTGGGTCATTTACCTAGAATAATTACTGTATGAATTGCAGGGATGATTCTGGTTAGTAACACAAATAACTGAAAATCAATGAAAATAGCTGAAACCATCTACACCCCTTTTCAAAAAGGGCATGTTTAACCCGTTCACACTGTGTCCTGCAATTTTTGGAATTTCTTTTTCACAGAATTAGAGGCTCAGTGGGCTGAGCCTGTGTCGCTCACCTTTCATTCTACTTTGAGGAAACTTAATACAGAACCTTCCATACATATAGATGTTTCCTACCAAGTTTCGGTTCGTTTGGCTAGGCAGTTTCAGAGGAAATTTTTTTTCAGATATCGACCAATCAGAAACAAGAATTGCCTGTGGTGGCCATGTTTGTTAACCGATCGGGACGAAATGAGCAATCTTCATAGAAGATCTCCCATTGATGCTTCCTACCAAGTTTTGGTTTATTTGGCCAAGCGGTTTCAGGAGATTTTTAAAAATTGGCCAATCAAAAACAAGAATTGCCTGTGGTGGCCATGTTTGGTATTGGATCATAACAAAATGTGCGCTCTTTAGAGAGGATCTTTCATGGATGCTTCCTACTAAGTTTCAGTTCATTTGGCTGATGGGTTTCATAGGAGAAGATTAAAAAGCGAAAAGTTAACAGATGACAGACGCCAAGTGATGCCAAAAGCCCACATTGGCTTTGGCAAGGTGAGCTAAAAAGAATATTAAAATGTGAATACCTACATGTAATGTATAGTATAAACATGTTACACTATATCAGCATTAGTTAATTTCTAAGGGAGATAATGGCAAGAGTTATCTTTCTTTTAACAGTATAATGGCAAGAGTTATCTCTCTTTTATAACAGTTTACTACAATGGAGAAGATCGGGATGAAATGAGCAATCTTTATAAAGAACCTTCCATAGATGCTTCCTACCAAGTTTCGGTTCACTTGGCCAAGCGGTTTCGGAGGAGAAAAGTTTAAAAAATCGGACAATCAGAAACATGAATTACCTGTGGCAGCCATGTTTGTTCATAGATCGGGACAAAATGGGCAATCTTTAGAGAGGACCTTCCATAGATGTTTCCTGCCAAGTTTCAGTTCATTTAGCAGAGAGGTTTCAGAGGAGAAGATTAAAATGTGAAAAGTTCAAGGACGACAGACGACGGACGCCAAGTGATGGCAAAAGCTCACATTGCCTTTGGCAAGGTGAGCTAATAAAGATAGCTGAATCAGTTAAATAACTGAAAAAAATCATCCCTGTAAATGATATCAATGTAAATATTTGGTCGTTTACTTAAAATTACCGTATGAATTGCCTAAATCAACAACACTGAAAATGAAATCTACATTTTCTCTTATAATTTAACATAAATATTTATAGAATAAAATTGTTCAGCTATAGAGCAACTGACAGACTTTATGGTGGAGATACAGATAAAATAATGAACTGATAGATGAAAACACCAGCCTTTGGGTAGGTAGGTGTCTGGAAAGAGTGACACTTGAGTTTTATCATGCCATAAACTCACTTCAGTGGTGTAAGGTCAGAGGTTAGAAGTCAACTGCCTTAAACACTCGACCACCCAGTTCCCTGAAACAAGTAGGAAAGTTAAATCGATTGTAATATTTATATTTTTGATAATTACAGTCTGTATTTTAGAACCAGAATAGAAAAGTTACGGAAACATCACTTATTCGGTTCCCTGAAAAGAGGCTAGTTTTACAAAATTCATGTACAACAGTTTTTCACAAGCTCCGTCATAATTGCATTCATAACTAAAAAAAAATCTTAAATATTTGATAATAAAATGATAAACAAAAAATACCACACTGCCGGAACAGTTCCAAAATCAAATAGAAAAATCGTAGAAAGAGGCAATATTGATACCTCTAGCACACAAATATATAATTAATTCCAGATCAGTAGGTCCCTTATTCTGTTATGCTGTCACTGACAATTTACAAACCACCTTAATGCTGACTCATTAATCAAAAAAAATATTTTAACACGGACCTTCTAAATATAGTAAAAAGAAATGAAAACAACAACAATATATGGAAAACAAACAAATTATTAACAAAACATTGAAAAACACCCAAAAAAATAATAATACTATATTGAAAAACACACAAAAATAATGAAACATTGATAAACGCACAAAATTAAAGAAACATTGATAAACACACAAAAATAAAGAAACATTGATAAACACACAAAAATAAAGAAACATTGATAAAATAATAATGAAACACTAATAAACGCAAAATAGTAATGAACACATTTTCAGTCTCAACTATCTAAAGACGTGTCGCTTTTAGTACGATCCATCTCTTCTTTTAATGATAGGTTAAACATGGAATATTTAGCATTTCCCGTGACTTCTGTGTCAATTTCTAGAAAGTCTGGTAGTTCTAGAAGACCTCCTTCCCTGGTCGTATAAGTCTCTAATAAAATTAAACCTTTGCACCTGTAATAAAAATAAACATGCGATTGATTGAATATGAGAGGCTGTCGTGGTCGTGACCACATGGTAGTTGGATTTACAACTACCTGTGTAATCAGTGCCTATCACCACTAAAGTTGTGAGCCGTGAGATTGTTTGAATATGAGGGGCTGTCGTGGTCGTGACCACATGGTAGTTGGATTTACAACTACCTGTGTAATCAGTGCCTATCACCACTAAAGTTGTGAGCCGTGAGATTGTTTGAATATGAGGGGCCGTCGTGAACGCATGGTAGACTGATTTACAACTACCTTTGTAATCAGTGCCTATCACCACTAAAGTTGTGAGTTCGAACCCCGATCATGGCGAGGTTTACTTGATACAACATTATGTGATAAAATTTGTCAGTGACTTGCGACAGGTCGTTGGTTTTCTCCAGTTTCCTCCAACAATAAAACATTAAACACCATAAACCACATTGAATAATATGTCATTCAGATTCAGGACGAGAACAAGTTCTAAGCAATTGTAGAGAAATGAGGGAGGAATGTGACAACTTAGTCAACGACTGCAGACTGTTACCAGATAAGTATGGAAAGTTGGGTAGTAACGAATAAATTACTCTTTAAAGTGGTTACAATGTAGCTACTCTACAAAATGGGGTCTTAAACATGTAAGGAATGTGGCACCTCCAAATGTGTCACTCACTATGGTTCATGAACAGGCTTTCTATCTTTCTATAACCCAACAACCTCCCATAGATAGGGCATGCTAGACAGCTCTGTGTGTAGCATTAAGGGAAGTATCACCAAAATCCAGTGAAAAAATGAACATAAATAGAAGAATTAAGTAATGAAACGTAGATATCTACACTAGTGAGGACGACATGTTAATGGAATAGCCTTCATTAGGTTCTCGCTCATAATAAAAAGATTAGAAAGCCAAATAACTTAAGTCTTTGGGAGCAAGTAAAACAAAGGGACTAAACAGGATAGTCAAAATCCTGTTTTTTTGTTTATTTGGTATTTTCCGATATTTAGATTTGATTTTTGGTGTTGAACGCCACTTTCAGCAATATTTCAGCTATATAATGGCGACCAGTTTTAGTGGTGGAAGAAGCAGGAGTACCAGGAGAGAACAACCGACCATGGACAACCAACTGGTAAACTTTATCACTTGCGGCTGCGAGTCGAGTGCACCCTTTTTTGGAATTTACAAAGCCGGGTGCAAGCCCACGCCGTATTGGTGATAGGCTTGTATGAGTTGTTAGGTATATCCAACTATCTAACTCATTGAGCCACCTGGGCCCCCGATATTTAGATAATGAGAATAAGTTACTTTTGGATGAAATGATTATAATGTCTGTTTTGACCTAGACTATCACGTTCAGATGGATTTTTTTTTAATAGAGCGATTTTTTGTTTATAAGTGAAACAATAGTCCAAAGGTTTCTACATATTATTTAACACATGAATTTTGTATTAAAGCAAAAGTAAATTCCCATATTGCACCAATACTATACAACTATTTCCCCTAAGTTCAGATATCAAAGCCAATTGTTCATGTCTGTAGTAGGCATAGAGTTACAAACCATCTCAGTTTTCCTATCTCGCTTTTCTTAAATACCGAACCTAATCATTGGTGTAATGGTTAGCATGCTCGCCTCAAGTGCGGTAGATCGTGGATTCGAGCCCTGATCGGGTCAAACCAAAGACTATAAAATTGGTATTTGTTGCTTCTCCGCTAAGCACGCAGCATTAAGGTGAAAGAGCAAAGACTGTTTGGCTCGGAATCAGGATAATGTGTCAGAGTGGAGCGACGTGTCTATCCGCGGTCTGTTGACTCTCATTGTCTCGAACTCGGTTGATTCGAATTTCTGGTCGAGTCAAATTTTTATTGAAGTCCCGAGATATATATAATTTTACTCCTGTTGAGTCGAATTCGAATGAGTCGAAATTTCGGTTGTCTCGAATAAAAGTTTTGGTCCCGAGATGTAGAAAGCCATATTATTTACATTCGTTAAGTCGAATTTACCTGTCAAAACATGTGTATTACCTTGGGATTAAAATCGGATCACAGGTGAAACATCCAGTCATTGACTGACATTTTTACCTTAGGCTATTTCACATGTTTATTTCACAATCTGTCAAATTAATTAGTGATAATATTTGAATTGGCTTGGTATTATGACACAGGTTAGATGTGTACAATCAAAAATTATCGATTCATAATAAGTGCGCTTGGGTCGGCATACATCAATGATTATGAAAAGTACACAAAGGAAGCGTTTTATCTATTGAATAATAAAAACACACAATTTATTGTAAGTAAACAGTATTGCACAAAGAAAAATACATCATGATGGGTGAAGTTTAATGACAATGCAACAGCTGAAAAACATAAACAAAACAGATAAACATATTCATACACACAAAAAAAGATATCTAGAAGTTATCAGTCGTTCCACAAGATTCAAAGAATTTAACAGAGAGAAAAAAACAGCAACAAAAACATCGAATATGTTTAAAATCGTTCCGAGAATAGGAACATGCGATGCTGTTTTAGCTCTTCAAAATTTCGCTAGAGTTGTCTCCCTTTCGTCGTTAAACAACCTACACTTCCAGTATTTTCGTAGCTCCTCTTGAGTCGAACTATGGTTGACTCAAATTTTGTCCATGGTCCCATCGAATTCGAAATAATGAGAGTCAACTGTAACTTGCTCTCGCCATGATATAGCTAAAAAATTGCTGAATTGGCCTTAAACAACAATCACTCACTCACTCTTAAATACTGTTACTATAGGACTTACCCATTAGGACAAGGTTCTTCGTATTGGTCTAGATGAAAGTAATGATTGTTCCAAAGAAAACAAGTTCTCTTCTTATAAATAGTATAATGTCTGTCATCTCTTTGAGCTAACAAAATCTAAAATGAAAAAAGAAGCCCAATAAACAGTTAATTAATTACAGTCACAATCTTCACGCTAACCCACATGTCCGAAGCCCAGGACAAGTAAAACTGGATTCGAACAAGTGAAAATTATAAAAGAATTTGTTTTAATAAATACCGTAGAATATTTTTCTAAATTTGGCTTTCGGGCAAGTAGGTGAAAAAAATTAAGTCAAAGACTGCAGTCATACTTGGTTCTCTTGAAATTCAGACAAGTTGTTTCCTCTGATAGCTGAAAGTAAACATTTGGTATGTATGTGGTAGCTTTAAGACTCTTACATCAAACAACTCAATTAAACTGCTATTTGGAAATTTGGAAGTACAATCTATAGTTTCTTCCACGTTGACACTAGGTTTGACTGACTTACATTTTTTTTCGTAAAATTTGTAATAAAAATTGAAGTAGCAAAAACCCCGACAATGGTTATAAAATACAACTTTTTTTTTTATTATGAAATACAATTTATTCATGGGGAGTAATTTTTCATGGTTTTTGTGACTCTATCAAACTACTATACAAATTCTGCAAAGTAAAGTTTTTATTTCCACTCACAGAAACAGAACTTATATTAAACAAAACAATTTAGATTTTTAAACTGATTTAATGAGATGGTATTTTTTTCATTAATAAATTTCTTTACATTTGTTTTTTTCTCTCTCTTTTAATTCAGGATCACAAATTTAAGATTCCACGAATATGTCTTTTTACAAGCAATGCTTGAAACTTTGGATCCATAAATTTAATTTCTTCAAATTTATATTTAACTAGCTATAAAAATAAGATCACAACACTGCAAAATAAAGCTAGCTGCTCTCTTTAATAGCTAAAACAAAGATCAAGTTGCAGTTTTATTTAGTCTAATTTCAATATTTTACCCCATAATCTCTGCTGTTGATGGCCATTCTCAGCTCAACACTCTGTTCATTAATCTCTGGTCTACGGATGGTATGTGTATATGTCCACTGACCTAAAAAATAAATATTGTACAAGTATTTTGAATTTACATCTAAATAGTTTGTCAGTGGCATGTCTTTTGTTTTCTCCAGCTCCACCAATAAAACTGACTGCCACTATATGACTCAAAAATGTTGTTGAAAGTGGTGTTAAACACTATCACTCTAACTATACATCTAAATATACAATAAGTGCCTATCAAGATTAAATGAGTGGGTAAAACTTCATGTGATAGTTTGTCAGAGACTCACTCCGATTCCTCCACTGACAAAACTGACAGCAACAATATAACTGAAAAACTGTCGAAAGTGGTGTTAAATGCCAATAACTTTATACTTCCGTCTGTGTTAAGAACATAACTACACCGACAACGCTATACACTGTAGTCTTTGTTTATAACATAATTAATATATAGGTCTCTTACCATTTTGTCCCCTCCTACGTATTCTGGCTTGCATTTTACGACTTGGTGTGACGAGATAATCATGGTTAACAATAAAGTTCTGATGAGCAGGAAATTGCTGCAAAAAAAATAGTTTTTTATTTTAGTTACATGTATCACATATCAAAGTTAGCTTGTTTTGTTTTGGTTTTTTTTTATGCAGTTTCATGATACTGTGTACAATACATTGAAACTGCTGCAAAAAAAAAGTTTTTTATTTTAGTTACATGTATCATATATCAAAGTTAGCCTGTTTTGTTTTTTGTTTTTTTTTATGCAGTTTCATGATACTTGTGTACAATACATTGAAACTGCTGCAAAAAAAAAAAGTTTTTATTTTATTTCACGTTAACCGCATGTATCGCATATCAAAATTAGCCCATTTTTGTGTGTGTGTATGTTTTTAATGCAATTTCATGATATTTGTGTCCAATACATTATCTACTTCATAATTTATACATTAGTACATAGTTCACTTAAAATGAAATTTTAGGGAGACATGAATTCTTTTCATAATAACCAAACTACAATATAACCAGACCTGGTATATATATATACTCAAGAAGGTTGATAGGGAAATATAATCAATTTTTCATTATAACCAATTTCATGATAGGTGAGTTGACTGGACTATAATATTGCTTTGTTCATCAATCAATTAAATTTTAAAATATTTGGTTTTTTCCCCCTTCGTTTTCTTATTTTTTTTTTGATGTGGTATATCTGCTATAATAATGACAGTATTTGTACAACAACTTGATCCACCAATTGGTTTTCATATTTGGAAGACTTTATTAATGTCCATTTAGAATTCTAACTTCATCAAAACAATAATATCCTTTTTGGAATTCCATCATAATGGATAGAAAGTTAGAATTTCTATCCATTATGACGGAATTCCAAAAATGATATTATTGTATTGATGAAGTTAAGCTGAACAGGTAAATAGGAATAGATGGAGTTATGTCACTGATAAGTGAAAAATGGCAGCCTGCATGTTTAGCACGAAATTTAAAATCAATAAGATATAAATGTGCTTTAACATCAGCCCTTGTAAAATTTTTCATTAAAAAAGTCATATTTTCATTTTTTTATTAGTTCTAAATTCTGTAAAACCCCAAATCATCAGTTGGTTTCGTTCTCCTTTAAACCTTCATTCCAATATCGTCCTGAACATAGCTGAAAAATTGCTCGCTGGATGTTAAACACCAATCAATCATTCCAAATATATATATTTTGTAATCTTTACATCAGTTGAAACTGAATATAATAAGAATTTATCATACCTCCCAGTCTAAGATGCATTTCACTAAGAACTTCCTCTTCTTACTGTTTGTGCTGAGTCTATCACCAGTATCTATACCCAATCTATTACAAACAGCCTTAAAATATAAATATCAAGATTACATTTACAACAATTTTTATCAGGATTAACTGTACAATGTAGAAATTCACATGTCTATCATCAGTATCTATGCCCAATCTATTACAAACAGCCTTAAAATATATATCAAAATTAGTATTTTGAGTGTTTAGTGACATCAACAACAGTAACTATCGAGTGAGTGAGTGATTGTTGTTTAATGCCAACTCAGCAATTTTTTCCATCTATATCATGGCGAAAACAAGTTAATTCTCAATGAGATGATGATGAGGTCTGCTTTGTACTAGACCAACATGCCTAGTTGGATTTTTATAATGCTAGATAAACAAGTTGCCCCAATTGGACACATTATCCTGATTCCGAGCCGATCAGTCTTTGCTCTTTCTTCTTAATGCTGCGTGCTTTAAAAAGCGGAGAAGCAACAAATACTAATTCTATAGTCTTTGGTTTGACCCGATCAGGACTCGAACCCACGATCTACCACACTTGAGGCAAGTGAACTAACCATTACACCACTGATGTGGTTCATTGTTTATTAATGATGGTTATTGTATGACATGATTCTTTATTAACTGGATTTAGAATATTCAACAGACAATTACACCTTATCTAATCAAAAACGTAGATATCAAATTTACTGTGCATGACATATTTCAGGAATAACCTAATCAGGTATGATCAAAGCCAAATATTTGAAAGCCAAATAATTTAAAAGTCTATAGGAACAAGAAATCCAAATGGACTAAACAGGAGAGACAAAATCATGATGTAACTTTTCCTTTGAAAATAAAAGAAAGTAGACCGCCTAAAACAAGATGTTGCATCATCACACAGAGGTGGTAAAAAAATAGCATGACACTGCATGGGATGTTCTCGCCAGGACTATTTTTTTTCATGATGTCATAGTATTAGAATGCGTGAAAAGATGTCTCAATGTAAGCAACATAAACAAATCGACTCATTTCCTCATTTGATAGATTAATGTTTCACAAATTCAGTCATATTTTTATTTACAAGGACCTAGTTTTAATTTTTATATTGGGAACTGTACTGTCCAGAACATAAAACATTTAATCTATAATCTCTAACAATGAACAGCAACAAAGAATGTGACGTCATGCCCCTGTAGTAGCTCTCGAAGTATTGTAATAAATTTGTTAATATTAATTCTGACAGCCTTTGTTTAAAATTTGCTTTGATTGAAATGTTAGATAATTTTATTATGTACATTGTGCTTGATACAAGACTTTGTATCAGGTCTCGTCTGTTACAACTGAAAAATAAAATTACCAGAACTATGTCTAAACAATGTATTGGTGTGGTAGAAACTTTGTGAAACATGGCACGAAATGGGATCTCTGAAACAATAGGAATCATCAAATCATGCTTTACATGTATTTACTTACAGAAATCATTCTCATCACTTTGTCTTCAAACCCTGTCTGATTGTCAATAACATCAAAATATGGATGGCCGACCCATGCCTGTCAAATAAAATATATAATCATAACATTGAAAGAAGAATTAAGTGTGTAATAATATTTGACAGTTATTACTGTACAGATGGTAAAATCTGTGGGAATTATGATTCACTAATATGAAGGTCAAGGCTGTTCGCTAGATTTTAATTTCACAATTGTGTTCAAGTCAAAAAATCAACATTTAAAATGAAGGTATTTTCATGAAGTTATTGTCCTAGCGAAGATGGCAAAAATAAAACCTTCACAAAAATATCGCTTTGTAAATTACAACTAGAGACTCCCAGGAGCCTGTATATACCTGGGTATAATAACAACATCAGTCAATAAAACTTGATAACTTCGGTAAAAAAATTTAACAAATGTAGCCTTCGTCATTGCAGACCCCTTCCACAAAAAAAATTTGGCAGGGGTTCCCCCTTTAATGTAAGTTATCAAAATTGCTGTAAAAAAAAACATATATGTCAATGATTCTCAAAATTTAGCTTTTCCTACTTCAAATGGGGTAATGGGATTTACTTCAAAATTGCAGGGTAGGTATATCTCGACATGGTGCACATTTTTGCAATTTAAACTTAACATCTATCTCTTATAATTTTTGAAATATAACACGAAAAGTATTAAAATTAAAAAAAAAATTGATCGACCCATTTTTGGAAGAGAACCATCCAATGACTATTTCATCAAAATTTTGTTCTTATTGAGCAAATGGTTTCAGACCAGAAGATTTTTATGGGAATTTCCAATAGGGTCCTATGTTAAATTAAGTTCGGCTGTGGCGGCCATCTTGGTCGGTGTTCTGAAATGCCGGACACAATTTTGGAAGAGGACCACCCAAGAAGATTTTTTTTTAATTTCATCCCCCCTTTTTTCTAATTTGCATAATCGGTCAAAATGGGTAATGGGATTTACTTCAAAATTGCAGGGTAGGTAGATCTTGACATGCTGCACATTTTTGCAATATAAACTTAACATCTATCTCTAAATAGTTTTTGAAATATAAGACGAAAAGTACAAAATGTATTAAAATAAAAAATAAAAATTGATAAAAAAAAGGGCAATAACTCCAAGATGGGTAATCAAATTTACTTCAAAACTGCAGGGTAGGTAGATCTTGATATGCTGAACATGTTTGCAGTTTCAACTTACCATCTGTCTCTTATAGTTTTTGAAATAAAGGACGAAAAGTATTAAAAGTTTGAAAATTTTATGAAAAAAGGGAAATAACTCCACAATGGGTAATGGGATTTACTTCAAAATTGCAGGGTGGGTAGATCTTGATATGCCACACATTTTTGTAATTTAAAGTTAACCTTTATCTCTTATAGTTTTTGAAATATAAGACGAAAGTATTAAAATTTTACAAATTTGATGAAAAAAGGGCAATAACTCCAAGATGGGTAATCAGATTTACTTCAAAATTGCAGGGTAGGTAGATCTTGATGTGCTGATCATTTTTACCCCATGTCAGATTTTTGATATTATTAACGGTTTTTGAGTTATTACCCAAAACTTGCAATTTTACCATATGTTCTATTTTTAGTAACAGTGGCCATGTTGGTTGGTGCACGGCATCACCGGACACAATTTTGAAACTAGACACCCTAGTGATGATTCAGACCAAGTTTGGTTTCCATTGGTCTAGTACTTTCAGAGGAGAAGATTTTTGAAAAAGTTTACGACGTACGACGACGATGGACGCCAAGTGATGGCAATAGCTCCCATGACCCTTTGGGTCAGGTGAGCTAAAAAAGGGTGCACTCGACTCGCAGCCGCAAGTGATAAAGCTTATCAGTTGCTTGCCCATGGTCGGTGGTTATCTCCGGCTTCTTCCACCACTAAAACTGATCGTCATGATATAGCTGAAATATTGATGAAAGTGGTGTTAAATATCAAAAACCAACCAACCCGACCAACCTATATAAAATGTAGAAGCTGTTGTGCATACAAAATAAAATTTGAAGTCTGTAAACAACAGCCATCCAAATATTTAATTAAGACCAAATACTGTACATGTCTGATATCAGTATTCTTTTTAGATTTCTCAATCTTCTAAGACTATGACATATGACAGGCTTGGGCTCATAAAACCTATTTCCATTGAAGTGTCTGCACCAAGCCAGGAAAATGAGCAGTCATGTATTTGTGCGTTAGGGGTATCGATTTTGCCTCTTTCTAATATTTTTCAATTGGATTTTGGTTCAGACAGTGTGATATTTTTTGTTTTTCATTGATTACTTACCCCCGCGGTTATTTTGTCAAGATCTACAGCCTGTGATATACTCTCATGTCTGGTCTGATGTCCTGCTACTGTATATCAACTTACCCCAGCTGTTATTTTGTCAAGATCTACAGCCTGTGATATACTCTCATGTCTGGTCTGATGTCCTGCTACTGTATATCAACTTACCCCAGCTGTTATTCTGTCAAGATCTACAGCCTGTGATATACTCTCATGTCTGGTCTGATGTCCTGCTACTGTATATCAACTTACCCCAGCTGTTATTCTGTCAAGATCTACAGCCTGTGATATACTCTCATGTCTAGTCTGATGTCCTGCTACTGTATATCAACTTACCCCAGCTGTTATTTTGTCAAGATCTACAGCCTGTGATATACTCTCATGTCTGGTCTGATGTCCTAATACTGTATATCAACTTACCCCAGCTGTTATTTTGTCAAGATCTACAGCCTGTGATATACTCTCATGTCTGGTCTGATGTCCTGCTACTGTATATCAACTTACCCCAGCTGTTATTCTGTCAAGATCTACAGCCTGTGATATACTCTCATGTCTGGTCTGATGTCCTGCTACTGTATATCAACTTTCCCCAGCTGTTATTCTGTCAAGATCTACAGCCTGTGATATACTCTCATGTCTGGTCTGATGTCCTGCTACTGTATATCAACTTACCCCAGCTGTTATTCTGTCAAGATCTACAGCCTGTGATATACTCTCATGTCTGGTCTGATGTCCTGCTACTGTATATCAACTTACCCCAGCTGTTATTCTGTCAAGATCTACAGCCTGTGATATACTCTCATGTCTGGTCTGATGTCCTGCTACTGTATATCAACTTACCCCAACTGTTATTCTGTCAAGATCTACAGCCTGTGATATACTCTCATGTCTGGTCTGATGTCCTAATATTGTATATCAACTTACCCCAGCTGTTATTTTGTCAAAATCTACAGCCTGTGATATACTCTCATGTCTGGTCTGATGTCCTGCTACTGTATATCAACTTACCCCAGCTGTTATTCTGTCAAGATCTACAGCCTGTGATATACTCTCATGTCTGGTCTGATGTCCTGCTATTGTATATCAACTTACCCCATCTGTTATTCTGTCAAGGTCTACAGCCTGTGATATACTCTCATGTCTGGTCTGATGTCCTAATACTGTATATCAACTTACCCCAGCTGTTATTCTGTCAAGATCTACAGCCTGTGATATACTCTCATGTCTGGTCTGATGTCCTGCTACTGTATATCAACTTACCCCAGCTGTTATTCTGTCAAGATCTACAGCCTGTGATATACTCTCATGTCTGGTCTGATGTCCTGCTACTGTATATCAACTTACCCCAGCTGTTATTCTGTCAAGATCTACAGCCTGTGATATACTCTCATGTCTGGTCTGATGTCCTGCTACTGTATATCAACTTACCCCAGCTGTTATTCTTTCAAGATCTACAGCCTGTGATATACTCTCATGTCTGGTCTGATGTCCTGCTACTGTATATCAACTTACCCCAGCTGTTATTCTGTCAAGATCTACAGCCTGTGATATACTCTCATGTCTGGTCTGATGTCCTGCTACTGTATATCAACTTACCCCAGCTGTTATTCTGTCAAGATCTACAGCCTGTGATATACTCTCATGTCTGGTCTGATGTCCTGCTACTGTATATCAACTTACCCCAGCTGTTATTCTTTCAAGATCTACAGCCTGTGATATACTCTCATGTCTGGTCTGATGTCCTGCTACTGTATATCAACTTACCCCAGCTGTTATTCTGTCAAGATCTACAGCCTGTGATATACTCTCATGTCTGGTCTGATGTCCTGCTACTGTATATCAACTTACCCCAGCTGTTATTCTGTCAAGATCTACAGCCTGTGATATACTCTCATGTCTGGTCTGATGTCCTGCTACTGTATATCAACTTACCCCAGCTGTTATTCTGTCAAGATCTACAGCCTGTGATATACTCTCATGTCTGGTCTGATGTCCTGCTACTGTATATCAACTTACCCCAGCTGTTATTCTGTCAAGATCTACAGCCTGTGATATACTCTCATGTCTGGTCTGATGTCCTGCTACTGTATATCAACTTACCCCAGCTGTTATTCTGTCAAGATCTACAACCTGTGATATACTCTCATGTCTGGTCTGATGTCCTGCTACTGTATATCAACTTACCCCAGCTGTTATTCTGTCAAGATCTACAACCTGTGATATACTCTCATGTCTGGTCTGATGTCCTGCTACTGTATATCAACTTACCCCAGCTGTTATTCTGTCAAGATCTACAGCCTGTGATATACTCTCATGTCTGGTCTGATGTCCTGCTACTGTATATCAACTTACCCCAGCTGTTATTCTGTCAAGATCTACAGCCTGTGATATACTCTCATGTCTGGTCTGATGTCCTGTTACTGTATAAAATACTTCAGCACCTCTAGCTGCTGATACCATGTGTATCACCTGGTTGTAACGATTATCTCTCAAGTGTACTTCATTCCATCCATTGTCGGCTTTCATTTTCTCCCAATCACCTCTAGCCAAATCTAAAATGTTGAAATATTGCATATATTTGTTTGTTTGATTGATGGTGCTTAACGCCACGAAAACAACCGACCTGTCGCAAGTCACTGACGAGCTTTATCACTGAAATATTGCATATAAACCAATAGTTTCATGACAGTCAATTTTATTTGGTGTAAAACTAATGCGTAGTCAAATCTTGTAGTATAAAAGTCAAAGGGACTGATAATGTTATTTTTGAACTATCCTGGATAAATCAAGCTGAAAGCTACTATAATCAGACCATCTTTTTTACTTAGAGCTAGCCACAGAAAAGAATGAATAATTAAAACCTAGGTTTATATGGCGGTCATGGTGAAGTAATGGTCAACATCCTAGCCTCAACTGAGTAAAGACTGGATGTCACAGTCAGGAAAAAGTGCCCGAGTGTTGAGACTGTGTCAGTGAGTTGGCACTATACAAATACAGCCCAAAGTGTTGCCTGTTGGTCTAGTACAAATAAGCCATCATCAACTTATAAAAAAAATTATTTGTTCTTGCCATGATACACGAACAATTGCCTACTTGCCATGAAACAAAATTCACTCACTAACTCATAGCAGCATATTAAACATCATCCTTATGCAAACAGGTGTAAAACTCACAATCTTAGCAGTAATATTTCAATGATGGCATAGACAAATTGGGTTAGTCAAGGAACGTTAGCCTTTCTTGACCAATACAAATCATAATAATCAAAGTTTTGATATAGAGTCAAACATGTGTATAAAGGCCACTCAAAGGAATCTGAAAATTTGGCCTTTATGAGCAGTTGCCCTTTATATACAGGTTAAAATTATATGCACTATTCAATAATGCAAAAAATGAGACTGCTTTTTATAGACAGTGAGTTGTTATATATATGCATTTAAGGCAGGCTTGATTGTAATTGTTTGTGTGTATACCAACTCATTTCTGCCTCAACCTCCCTTTCCCATTTCTCTGCACCTACCATAAAAAAAGGCATAATCCTGTCACATTCTTATTCCCTGCCCTTTCTTGTATCCCCTCTCCCAACTCCATCGCCTCTTTTTCTGCCTCAAACTCCTTTTCAGACTATTTTTGCACTCACACCCCCCATTCACCTTTTCCATTTTTTCTTCTTCCTCCGTCTGCTATCAACTGCATTCAAGATTATCATTTCATGTTGTTTCGTTTTTATCATTGAAATGTAGATATATGCATAGTGGTTACTTGTTTATGCTACTTTTATCTAGTATTTTGCTACTTTTATCTAGTATTTTGTTACTTTTATCTAGTATTTTGTTACTTTTATCTAGTATTTTGTTACTTTTATCTAGTATTTTGCTACTTTTATCTAGTATTTTGTTACTTTTATCTAGTATTTTGTTACTTTTATCTAGTATTTTGTTACTTTTATCTAGTATTTTGCTACTTTTATCTAGTATTTTGTTACTTTTATCTAGTATTTTGTTACTTTTATCTAGTATTTTGTTACTTTTATCTAGTATTTTGTTACTTTTATCTAGTATTTTGTTACTTTTATCTAGTATTTTGCTACTTTTATCTAGTATTTTGTTACTTTTATCTAGTATTTTGCTACTTTTATCTAGTATTTTGTTACTTTTATCTAGTATTTTGTTACTTTTATCTAGTATTTTGCTACTTTTATCTAGTATTTTGTTACTTTTATCTAGTATTTTGTTACTTTTATCTAGTATTTTGCTACTTTTATCTAGTATTTTGTTACTTTTATCTAGTATTTTGCTACTTTTATCTAGTATTTTGTTACTTTTATCTAGTATTTTGTTACTTTTATCTAGTATTTTGCTACTTTTATCTAGTATTTTGTTACTTTTATCTAGTATTTTGTTACTTTTATCTAGTATTTTGTTACTTTTATCTAGTATTTTGCTACTTTTATCTAGTATTTTGCTACTTTTATCTAGTATTTTGCTACTTTTATCTAGTATTTTGTTACTTTTATCTAGTATTTTGCTACTTTTATCTAGTATTTTGTTGGGTTTTTATCTAGATAAAGCACCTTAGGGTTTTTTATTTTAAGATAGGGTGTTATACAAATTCTGGTATAATTATTATTATCAGTTCTTACATGCAGAAGCATCCATTATTCCTCTATCACATATCACTAAGCAGTTCTGTTGACAGGAATCAGCAAGTTCAAAATATGTGTCTTCTATCTGCTTCATAGTACGAATCAGATTCTCTTGAAATGTGTAAGCTGTAATAAAAAAAAAATTAAAAAATCATCACTATTTCACCAGTCATAAACATTTCAATTTTGTTGTTTGTCTTTATTTTGACATCAAAATATTTATAATTGCAAATGATATTTTTGCTAAGGAGATCTACTAAATTGAATCATGTATGCATATATCCTAATAAATTCCAGTGGTTTACCAAATATATAAAAAAATATTCACAAGCTAATCTTAATTACTGTATTTGTACTTATTTTGACAGGGAGCCGTCATGGTGTGATCGTATGGTAGTTGAATTTTAAAACTACCTATGCAATCGGTGCCTATCACCACTAACGTGAGTTCGAATCCCGCTCAGACGAGGTGTATTCGATACAACATTATGTGATAAAGTTTGTCAGTAACTTGCGACATGCCGGAGATTTTCTCCGGGTACTACGGTTTCTTCCACCAATAAAACTGACCGCCACGATATAACTGAAATATTGTTGAAAGTGGCGTTAAAACACCATAACACTAACACTTATCTTCACAAAATTGGTAATACATTCAATCTCACGTGTTTTTAAGATTGCGATAATTTGAAATTGACTATTGGCCTCGTGGTTTCAGAGGAGAACATTTTTATCTGCAACAAAATAAGCACATTTTGCATAATCTGCAAAATCGAAAATTGTACAGAAAAACCAAGTTTGGTTACTGTTTTCACAAAAGATTTTTACATTTTTTTATATGCAATTTTGTCATCAACTGGAAATTACAAATTCAACAGAAATATTAAACAAGTCATTATCCATGTATTTTCAGTATTAATTCCAGCCAACTCTGAATTAAAATCTAATTTCTATTACTTAATATACATTATACACTTTCAATTCAACAGGTCCAGATTCAGCTTAGATTAATAGTGTGGTCAAATCTGATGATTTTTTATAACGAATATTTGTATAATGTGTAAAATTGAAAAATTTAACATTTCACAATATTGAAAGTGACTTTGAATTCTCACACTGCTGCCATTTCTAAGACCCCGACGAAGTAAACTTTGGTACCTCTCAACAATTATCATTATGTATATTCTATATGTAACTATGTTCATTAGAGCTAACTAAGTTGTCTCTGTACAATTGAAGATACAGCCTGCAATTTTTTTTTAGTGTACATGAGGGGGTATTCACAGCTAAGTCAATGGTCTTTGATTTATGACTACCTATGCAATCAGTGCCTATCACCACTAACGTTGTGAGTTCGAATCCCACTCAGGAGAGGTGTACTCGATACACCATTATATGATAAAGTTTGTAGGTGATTTGTGACAGGTCAGTGGTTTTCTCCACCAATAAAACTGACCACCACGATATAAATGAAATAATGTTAACAGTGGCCTTAAACACCATACCCCCTTCAATGGTCTTTGACACGACTTTTATTAACTTCTCACCTTCTGTTTGGGTCAGATTTGTAAACTTTATACCACCACTGAAAACAGAAAAATAAATGTATTACAAAACTTATTAATTTGTTTACTTAATGGCAATTGCAATAAACAATTGAACCTGTCTAAACTGAACCTTGAATAAACCAGAACCCTGTGTAAACCTAACCTTGAATAAACTGGTAACCTGTCTTACATTAACCTTGAATAAACTGGTAACCTGTCTTACATTAACCTTGAATAAACTGGTAACCTGTCTTACATTAACCTTGAATAAACTGGTAACCTGTCTTACCATAACCTTTAATAAACAGAAAAATTGTCTAAATAGAATATCCAACTTAATTCTAATGTATGATATCTCGCAAATTAACCCGTCTAGCAAATCAAGACAAAAATCTTGGTTCTAAGGTTATCCAGTTTAGACAGATTTTACTGTATATAGTTTAGTTTCTACATATTTATTGGTCATAAACAATATAAAAGGATCAGGCACAAATTATACACTTTAGGTTGCCGTCTCCATATACTGTATATTAATGCTATTTAGTTTTTTAAACAATATAAGGTTTACTTCCGATTCCATTCATCCTTGTATTATTCAAGTTCTGTAAGAGTTACATCCCTTTAACAATGGTATTTCTATGTAGTTTTGCATATTATTTTTTTTCACTCTTATCTCAACCTAAATTGCCTGACATGACAGTAACACGACAGGTGCCACTAGTGGAGCATATACTTCTTACCCTGGGTTCATCTCAGGTTTTTTGTGAGGTTTATGTTGCTCAATCTTTAGTTTTCTGTGTAGTGTTTGTAGAACGTTGTTTGTCTTTCTGTCCTTTTACTCTCAGCCATTGTGTCGTCTGTCTTTCTTTGATTAACAACTGCTGATAACCCATTCGGTATCTTCAAACTGTTTTTAGGAATTTTCATATATTGCTTAGGCTATCTCATATTAAATAGCATATTTATTTTCCTGAGCAGCAAAAATATTTTCTTTCCATAAAAAATGCAAATTTATATAATTTCCCTACTAAAATTATATCAAAATACCTACCAAAGAAAGACAACTCTTACAAATAATAGTTAAGGCAGATACTATTTTTAAATTCTGTAAATACATGTAGGTTGGTTTATGGTGCTTAACGCCACTTTCAACAATATTTCAGTTATATCGTAACAGTAAGCTTAATTGGTGGAGGAAACGGGAGTTCCAGGAGAAAACCACCAAAATGTCGCAAGTCACTGACAAACTTTATCACATAATGCTGTATTGAGTACACTCGTCCATGAGCAAGATTCGAACTCACAACTTTAGTGGTGATAGGCACTAATTGCACATGCAGTTGTAAATCCAACTACATGTACCATACTATCACGACCACAACGGTCCTTTTCTGCAAATAGCGAATCTTGTTTGCAAGATCAAATCTACAGGCCATACATATTTTGTTATCAGTTGTTCTATTAGTAGGTATATTATCAAATTCAATTATTTCTACTCTTAAAATACAAATTTATAAAAATTCAGTGATTTGAATTTCATGTCTAAATTACCTGGCCATTATAGTAAACAAATTGAATGAACATTCTTCACTATGTACATATGCTTGGAAAGGTATTCTTAGCATATGAAAGATTGGCACAATATATCAGCTTTTCCCATCACTTAGAATGAAGATATGTTCACAGCCCTTACAATAAGCACCGGTATTCCGGCTCAAGACCAGTAAAACTTTGCTCGGATCAATAAATTTTTCAGTTTTTATTTTAGAAGTATATAAACATAAATTTAAGAATTTGATTTGGACCAGTAAATCAAAATTTTCATTTCGAGGACTGCATTCATAGCTAAAAAAAATTATAAAAAATCAGAAATATATTCATTGATTTCCTATAATAATTTAAATTACCTCATTAAAACTAAAGCTGTCTCTGGTGCTCTGTAGACCTGGAAAAGATTTAGATACCATTACATAATCTAATTACTTATTATTCATTGGTAGCAAAATTACCCTGAACATATTTCTATTTAAAACCAGAGATTCACATTTTCTTCTGATGACTCAATTCTGCAAAGATTTTTTTGAATTACATGTATTCCCTAAGGTATAAATATAACATACATATAACTGTATCTCAAATTCTAAGTCCCTCATTAGACATGGTCCCCACAGAATTTGTATTATTGAATAATAAAACCTGAATCTACATACTGGATGATTCTGATTAGAAAATAAAATAACTGAAATCAATGAAAAATAGTTGAAACCATCTACACCCCGCTTTCAAAATGGTCATTTTTTACCTGTTCCGATCGTGTCCTGCAACTTCCGGACAACAATTTTCAGAGGAAAATAGCTTAAATCAGTTAAATAACTGAAGAAAATCATCCCTGTACATAAAACATGTACAATGTATGGCATTTTATTTCCAGTACAACATTATATGAGTTTGTCAGTGACTTGCGACAGGTCGTTGGTTTTCTCTGGGTACTCTGGTTTCTTCCACCAATTAAAACTAACCACCACGATATAACTGAAATATTGTTGAAAATGGCGTTAAACACCATCAAACAAACAAACATTTCCAATACTGCTGGTAATGTTAAACTTTGGATCACCAGGGTTGAAAACCCTTGTGACCTAAATTCATTAAGCTTTCAAAAACATTTTCATTTCAAAACAGTGCCCCACAACATGATAATATTTCTGTACCTTTTTTTTTCTTCCACTTCAAAACAAAATTAGGTGACAGTGGTCATAATAATGACATAATTTAAAACAAAAATCTACAGTATGATTCCACTTAAATTATGTCACATAATACAAGTGTATTACCTAAAATAACCCTCGTCATAACAAAAAACAGCTGAGCATTGTTGTCAAGTTAAAATAGTTCCCTCATACATTTATGCAATGGTTGTTGAAAAATTAAAAAAAATAAGTCAAAACTATGCTCTAAATAAAACATAAAAAGGAAGACCTATAAAAAATAATGTTTAAAGTTAGAAAAGGAGTAATTGAAATTAAAAGATAATAGACTCAGGAGTGTTAGTGCCATTTCCATTAATGGGAAAATGAGACTGCCCTTTATAGACTGATTTGGTTTGACTACTGATAAAGTTGACGTTAAAAACCAATCAATCAATATTTTTAATAGAAATTATGATACAATCTGTATATTTCGTGGACACAAACATGTTTTAAAATTGTTAGTGGTTATAATATTATAACCACTAACCATATCCTTCCTCAATCAATCAGAAACAAGAATTTCCTATGGCAGCCATGTTTGTTAACGGATCGGGACAAAAGTAGCAATCTTTATAGAGGACCTTCCATAGGTGCTTCCTACCAAGTTATTGTTCATTTAGCTAAGCAGTTTCAAAGGAGAAGATATTTAGAAATCGACCCATCTGAAACAAGAATTGCCTGTGGCGGCCATGTTTGTTAATGCATCGGGACGAAATTAGCAATCTTTATAACGGACCTTCCATATATGCTCCCTACCAGGTTTCGCTTCATTTGCCCAAGCGATTTCTGAGGAGAAGATTTCTTAGAAATCTACCAATCAGAAACAAGAATTGCCTGTGGCAGCCATGTTTGTTAACAGATCAGACGAAATGAGCACTAATTATAGAGGACCTTCCATAGATGCTGCCTACCAAGTTTTGATACATTTGGCAAAGCGGTTTCAGAGGAGAAGATTTTTTTAAATCGGCCAATCAGAAACAAGAATTGCCAGTGGCGGCCATGTTTCTCAATGGATTGGGACAAAATGTGCAATCTTTAAAAAGGACCTTCCATAGATGCTTCCTACCAAGTTTCAGTTCATTTGGCTGAGGGATTTCAGAGGAGACGATTAAAATGTGAAAAGTTAACAGACGACGGACGCCAATTGATGGCAAAAGCTCACATTGCCTTTAGCAAGGTGAGCTAATACTGAGCCTGTGTCGCTCACCTTTCATTCTGCTTTGAGGAAACTTAATACAGAACCTTCCATATATGTAGATGCTTCCTACCAAGTTTCGGTTCATTTGGCTAGGCAGTTTCAGAGGAGAAGATTTTTTAGATATCGATCAATCAGAAACAAGAATTGCCTGTGGTGGCCATGCTTGTTAACCGATTGGGACGAAATGAGCAATCTTCATAGAGGACATTCCATAGATGCTTTGGTTAATTTGGCCAAGCGGTTTCAGAGGAGATTTAAAAAAATTGGCCAATCAGAAAAAAGAATTGCCTGTGGTGGCCATGTTTGGTAATGGATCATAACAAAATGTGCACTCTTTAGAGAGGACCTTCCATAAATGCTTCCTACTAAGTTTCAGTTCATTTGGCTGATGGGTTTCAGAGAAAAATAAAATGTGAAAAGCTAACAGATGACAGACAACAAACGACAGATGCCAAGTGATGCCAAAAGCCCACATTGCCTTGCCTTTGGCAAGGTGAGCTAAAAAGAATATTAAAATGTGAATACCTACATGTAATGTATAGTATAAACATGTCACACTATATCAGCATTAGTTAATTTCTAAGGGAGATCAGAGCTCCAGATAATTTTCAAGTCCAAAGGGTAATTACCCCCTACTTTTGAAAATGATGCGTATTTGCATATTTCCTTTGCACTGTTGTACTCTCTACTTCAGAAAAGATTGCTTACATGTACACTTTTAAAATTATGTTGGACACAAGTGTTATTCAATAAACACAGGATGCAAGTGAAATGTATATCTCTGTTTAATTTGACACGATTGTGTGATGTTTATTAATAAAATGTTGTAAATATTTTGTTTTTTGCTCGTCAACTTCGGCAGTTTTCACAGCCATGTTGATAATGTCATCAATGATTCCTTTAACTATACTGTCACTAGACACAGATGAAACTGTCAGGAACTTTTAAAAAAGTATATAATTTTCCGTAGCGCGCTTATTCATGTTCTTGCTCATTTTCAACGAACAACGTGTTCCCAAATTCACTTTCGTTTTAGTTCTTAACTAAACCACATTTATTTGTAATATTGACCGCGATTGGATGATTTATCCTAAACATCCAATCAGATCTCTTTTGACATCGATGCTTAGAAAGGCAAACATTCAGTACCCCTCGGATGTATACACTTTCTCTTTCGAAAAGTATAAAGAGAAGTAATTACGGGGAATTTCTCAAAGTCAAAAATGTATTGTTTATGTACACGATGTATTATCGTCAACAGCGTACAAGTACGCTCCGAATTTGGAAAGTTTACTTACACAGCAATATGTGCGCGTAAATGTACACTCTGATCTGATAATACATGCGTTTTTACTCGTTTTCATTGCGTAAAAAACGCAAATATGCAGCTTATCTGGAGTTCTGGAGATAAGAGTTATCTTTCTTTTAACAGTTTAATGGCAAGAGTTATCTCTCTTTTAACAGTTTACTACAATGGAGAAGTTTTTTAGAAATGAACCAATCAGAAACAAGAATTGCCTGTGGCAGCCATGTTTGTTAACGGATCGGGATGAAATTAGTAATCTGTATAGAGGACCTTCCATATATGCTTCCTAGCAAGTTTTGGTTCATTTGGCCTAGCGGTTTCGGAGGAGAAGGTCTTTTTATATTAGCCAATCAGAAACAAGAATTGCCTGTGGCGGCCATGTTTGTTAATAGATCGGGACAAAATGAGCAATCTTTAGAGAGGACCTTCCATAGATGCTTCCTACCAAGTTTCAGTTCATTTGGCTGAGAGGTTTCAGAGGAGAAGATCAAAATGTGAAAAGTTAACGGACGACGGACGCCAAGTGATGGCAAAAGCTCACATAGCCTTTGGCAAGGTGAGCTAAAAAACAAGGAGTGGCAATATCCTATGACAAATTATTGTGGGGGACAATAATATAATGGTCTATGTTACCTTCCATCCTAAACTTTCAAAGAATGTACTTAGTCTGGCCTGACCAGTTGTCTTCCCACCACATGGACCTGGAATAGAAAATCAATCAAGATCTAAAGGAAATTAATTTCTTTACTGATCAGTTATTACAGGGACTGTTAATTATTATTTTTCATCAAGTAAGATTAATTATATGTCACCTAGTTTTAGGTATCAATTAATTATTATTATCATTGTAATTATAAAATAATATACATTTGTAACTACCCCACTTATCTGGTATATTTATATCTATTCAATAGTTCAGATGAAAATGATTATTTAAAGGGGCTGGGCACAGCATGATAGGGCCATAGCAAGTTGACAAGGGTGTCCTCATGTACCAGCTCTACAGTAATCAAGTAAGTTCAACTTGAAAACCATAACTGACAAGAGAAAATCCACTAAAATACTTACTGGAGAAGACCTTGTCATAATCAAATAAAAAATAAAACTGCATCAAAATTAGATGGAAAAAAATGTGAATACTTTCTAAACATGCAGACTTTGCACACCTTTATTCCCTTTTCATACACAAAATAGCTCATTTCCTTTGATGAGTCATAAATAACACATTAAGTGTGAATACCTTCTAAATATGCAAAATTTCAGAATTTTAAGCCCTTTTCCATTAAAAAAAATCGTTTTCTTTAATGACTGATAAATAACACATTAAGATCATAAAATGGGCCTTTTGCAACAAAAAAATACATTAAAATTGGAACAAAGCTATAAACATTCAAATTTTGGAAATTAGCACTTTTTAACACATTTCTGTCAAGTTTATATATCAAAAACCATTAGAGGAAAACTGTCGAAATACTACATAATAAAATTATTTCAAAGAGAAAAAAACCATCAAAAATAGATGAAAAAAAAAAATCTGTATACCTTCCAAATACTGGTTACCAACATTCAGAAATGTGCATACCAGTGGTATACAAATTTCTGAATGTTGGTCCATTTCACTCCTCCTTTTGTTAATAAATTACGGTAGCTTAATTTTGTTAATTGCTCACAGTAGGCCCCGCCCCTGGTCCCAACAAAGTTTTCAGTAAATATATCAAGAATAACAAGAAGAACATTAAATATATGAAAAGAGTTTGATGAACAATAAAAAAAATTACGCTAGCGAAATTAAACTGGCTAGAACATGTAAAATAGGATCATACAGTATTACTCCCTTTTATTATAAATTACTCTTTAAAATATAAAAAATACTGACTTTGTTGTACAGTATGCCGAGATATCACCACAATTTCTTAATATAGAAGTACGATGTATATTTTGTATATAATCAAATTATATTTTTTCAATTTGGAATTCCTAAAGAAAAATTGTATTAGATCCAGTTTTGGCTACACTTACAGCAACCAAAAATATTTTATGAATGGCCTACAGCTAAATGCAGGAAAACAACTTTCACAGGTTCTGTCAATACATCACAAGTCACAAGTACAGTCTGTTTTATTTATGTACAGGTAGTTATATAATTACCTGGTACCTTAATTTAAAAACTATTGCATTGTAAACATTATTTTTGCTATCTCAGCATATTACATGTCCATATACATGTATGTCATTAATAAACATATAGAATGTAAATATATTTGTCCTCCGACATCTAAAGCAATATTTTTGCTATTTTAACCTACATGAACATGAAACATTTTATTTCAAAATATTTTGTTCAAAACAAGAAATCTGGTGTTCAGAGGAAATATTAGAAAACTGGCCAGCAGCTATACAGGCCTTTACAATAACTTTTTTTCAAACTTGTCCCTTTGGGCAAGTAACTTTCTAGATTGACATGTCCGAATTAAAACATCACTTGTCCAAAAATTTTGACCCGAAGATCCAAAAAATGAAAGAGTTTGTTATTTGGTAGAAACAAGACATCTAGGCTTTTCATGAAATTCTTGAAAATGTTCTAAAAGTACTCCGAACTTTGGTTTTTTCATAAATATGAATCAAAAGACTATAAAATGATTTGTACCCTGGTATTTTAAAAAAAATTTGAAAGCATCTATAGATCCAGTGACCACCCAGGACTGAGGTATTCCGGAATTTACTCATTAAGCAATTTGTTATATATGTTATTAATAAAGATCAGTTATTTCATATTAATAAAGATATATACTGAACATCAACAATTAGTTTTTATTAGATAGGCTTTCCTAATCTGGCAAAACATGACTTTCTGCAGTTTCGGTGTTGATTCATCTATGTTCCCCTCCTCATCATGTGGTACTGCATGCCTGACACCTGGGAACTCGTCTGCCCAATTTTCCTGGAAGTTTCTCTCCCTCTTTGTTTCATATTGTTTTTTCTTTTCTTTCTTTTCATCGTCATGATCGTCAGTCTTTTTTTTCTTAGACATCGTAAATCCAAACTTCGTAAGATCCATGTTTGTATATGTCTCGATGTCTATTGTAAATGTATAGCGAGAAGGTTCCGTTTCTCCAAGCGGTTTCTTGATCAGGAATCAGATTTGTACTGGTCCCGTCACAGTCAACTTATGTCTACCATACGTAGTATCGAGGAAATATAACCAGTAATACAAACATGTACCTAATTTGCATATATGTTATCGGTAATGAAAAAAACATATTTTGGAACTATTTAATATGAAATTAAGTAAAACTATTGACCAAACTCGCATTTGCAAGAAAAATTTACGATGACCCTTTAGGGTATTTCTGTATGGGCTAATTTTTTTTACTTGTCCCAGTGGACAAGTGACCAACAAATTTCACTTGTCCAACGGACATTTCCACTTATCCCGGACAATCGGACAAACGTTATTGTCGAGGTCTGCTATATCAGAGTATGAATTTCATAAATATCAAATTTGTAAAAATTACAGATATATTATTTATCAAATAAGTATAATTATGTAGAAAAATGCAGGATTTCCATTTTTTTTTTATAAAATTAATATTTCCATTTTTTTTTATGTAAATCGACATATAAAATATGAATGCTTAAAATGTTATTGAACACTTTACTGGTCAAGGACCAATAATTATCGCCAACTTGCACGTTACTCGCGAGCGCACATGAATTTTCGGGCCATTTTTTGCAGACGACAATAATAAATGGTGACATAGCAAACAGCAAAATTCTACATTTGTATCTTGGCTAATTCAAAAGAAATCAGGTAAAACCCCATTAGAAACCATACCTCTTTATATAAACCTATTATTAACAGATAAATATAGCAGATTGGTGTTCTAATGATTGCAAAATACTGGTGACACCTTCAATTTTCGTGGTAAGGCCATTTCTTTTAACTTCACTATTGATTTATATATATTTTCCCACATCTAACAAGATAGCGATAATTGGTACTCTTCCCTCCATGGTAAGTCGATTGGTAACATTCAAAATTATGAGGCACTTGAAGGGGTGTATTAGACTACATAAAAATAATCTGACAAAAACAAGAAAAAAATGGCGATAATTGGTCCTCGACCAGTACAGCCTGAGATAGAGAAGTTATTAAAAAAAATTGTTATGGCCATAGACTTAAATCACAGGCACTAGACATTCAATGAATAAAATGTAGGGTCAATATGAAAAAAATAGTGTCATTGTTATATAATAAAGAGAAGGCTTTTAATGCATTTTTCGGCAAAAATGTAAACAAATCGGTTTATTTTTTCGTGTGCGGTTTTCGCTTGACCTTTGCGGTATTTATGGATGGAGACCTACCTAATAGTTTCTACGCCGTATAATTTATTGGAGAGCAGACGATCATACTTCACTAAACCATACTTTTGTGACGACCCCAGAAATATTCGACTTCCATTGTGTAGCGACCATGACATTGCAGGTCCGCACAGAATAATTAGCATAATTAATAAAAGAAAACTAGATATAAAAAAATTTTACGACCGATTACTGGACAATTGAAATATAAGCAGGGGTGGCGCACCCCCCCTTAAAATTTGAAAAAATATGATTTTTTGGCATAAAATCGTGATTTTTCCAAACAAAATACCCAAAAATGTTCGCGCTTCCCTCCACTCGACGCAATTTGAAATCCTGGATCCGCCCCGGAAAAGGTATACATTTTATTTAGTTGGTAAGCTTCTGACATTTTTTTGTGATGTCCAATCTGTCGTAAAAAAAATTATATCTAGTTTTCTTTTATTAATTACGCTAATTAGGTAGGTCTCCATCCATAAATAATGCAAAGGTCAAGGGAAAACCGTACACGAAAAAATAAATCGATTTGTTTACATTTTTGCCGAAAAATGCATTGGAAGCCTTCTCTTTATTATATAACAATGACACTATTTTTTCCATATTGACCACAGGCACTTGTTTCTGGTAATTTTGTTTTTACCTAGATACTATATATACTACAAGGTACGTAACCGTTCATTTGTAAAAAATCTAGGTCATCGCGATTTTCGCGTTTTTTCAACTCGACGGACGTAAGCATGGAGGAATGGCCTACATCATCTGAAACTACGATAATTTATCTACAAAATGATGTATAAAACACCGACCTTTGCTGAACCTCAACAATGCAACAGACCTTTTTCCACGGGTCAGTTATCAGCTTCCATCATCCAGTTGGTCACCTGGCAAGTTCTACCCCGCAGTGAATGAAAAGTTCAAGGTCGAACTCAGGTAAAGCATTTGATTGGTCGAAGTTTCTCATTACATTTAGCAAGCTGGAATTCTGAAGTTTATTTTTATAATTTTTCATCAAAATGGAGAAGATGCAAAAAGAAACATGTGATGCTGTATTAATTTTCCCACCTATAAGACTTTCAGTCCTGTTGATATACTTCAGGGAAAAATCCCGAGGTTGTATAGAAAGTTCACAAATTTTTGAATTCTAAAAATAGCCACAGATTTGCATTCAAACTACACTTTTATTCTAAGAAATTAAAACACTTTCATTAATTTTTTTTATTGGAATGCAATATATATAATTTTCTAACATCTCAGTATTTTTTATAGCATTTTTATTACAACTTATCTTATTTTTTCTTTCATTGCGGCGTAGAACTTGCCAGGTGACCAACTGGATGATGAAAGCTGATAACTGACCTGTGGAAAAAGGTCTGTTGCATTGTTGAGGTTCAGCAAAGGTAGGTGTTTTATACATCATTTTGTAGATAAATTATCGTAGTTTCAGATGATGTAGGCCATTCCTCCATGCTGGCGTCCGTCGAGTTGAAAAAACGCGAAAATCGCGATGACCTAGATTTTTTACAAATGAACGGTTACGTACCTTGTAGTATATATAGTATCTAGGTAAAAAAAAATTACCAGAAACAAGTGCCTGCGATATTGACCCTACATTTTATTCATTGAACGTCTAATGCCTGTGCTTAAATTTATTTATTGTTCACCAAATCATAATTGATTATGCAAACTAGCCTGTCTGGAGATTAGCACACAACTAATTAACTTGCAGGACAGTCTTACCGCTTTAAAACTAATAATAGAAATAAAAAAGAAAGAAGGATACAATTAATGTCAATTTCCTCTTCATTGAAATAAAATTTCAATGTAATCAAAAGCTAAAAATATAATTTAATACAATAATGCTTGGCAGTTTGCCAGTACAATTTAAATCACATTGATCTGTGTTGCAAACAAATTATTTTTTGGATCTCACTGTCAAGAATACTGAAAATGAGAAATCAAACGTTTTGCGAAGGATGTAAAAATTGTAACCACGTGTGCGTGCATCCTATATCCTCAGTACCTAACGAAATCGTCATGTTTCGTGTTTGTATGTAAGATTTTGGGGGTTTTACATTACCTCCTGTTAAGACAACTTTGTAGACTTTGTTTTTGTTTTTCCCGATGTCTTGAGACATTATTACAGCCTCATTAAAACCTTTTGTCAGCTGCAATTGGAATTGACACACATTTGTGAGTAGACGACAGTAGCGAAACATCAACAAGTACTTGGTTATTACAAATTACGAATTCTGATAAAATTCCGAAACGAATTTCTTTACTAAAACTCAAAGCGAGCATTTTTTTAAATGGCAAATACATTTCGACTATATATGATAAAAGGTTACACGTTAGTTGTATGCTTTGTGCATATTTGCTCCGCCAAATATATTAATAGGGCTTTTACTTTTCGTTGACTTGTCATGCGATCATAAATACAGTTTTTCTCTAATATTTTCACTAAGTAATATTTAAAGTGTAAATAATAAAAATAAACATATATTGTCAACGTTTTTATACATTTTTGTAAATGAAGTTGATTTTATGTAAGTTTGTGATATGCTCAAATCTCATTAAATTGAACTCTCAGCAAGTACATTACGGTATTCATAACGTGTACCACCAGTGGAGCATGAACTGCTTACCAGGGCCGTAACTACCATTGAGACAGACGAGGCAACACGGCAGTTGCCTCGTCTGATTTTCTGAAGAAAAAAGGGGAAAAAAGAAAAGAGAGAGAGAGAGGAAGATGAAGAACTGAAAGCCAACTTCAATTAGGTTTAGTCATTAACCACGACAGAACATTTTTCACCTGAAGCCAGGATTGTTATTTAGTTTGTTATCGATATTTTTCCGAGGGGGGGGTGATATTTTTTCCAGAATTTGGTTCCGTTAATTTAGACCCCGCTGGATCCTTCCTTGGTTTCTCTATTTTCGATGTGCTCAGATTTAGTGGGTCTCTAAGTAAGACTTTCCATAGAGTTTAGTATAAGATCTTTTATTTGCCTGAATAAACAATATATAATAGACCTTCATACATGCACTACTGCTAGATGCTTATGAAATAATTTCATAGGCTCGTGAACATTAAAGTTGTCATTTTCCAGTTACTTTCAAGTGTCATTTGATGACGAAATGACGTATCATACAAAGTTCAACTAAAATGACTTGTCATACCCAAATGATCTTCCACAAGAGGTTGACAGATGGGTGGCAAAATGTATTCGCGGAAACTTACAGTTTGTCAACACACTTACCGACTCAATTTCTTATACTGACGCTGACTTATGTCTAAATGTTCATGTAATTTTAAAGCTACATTGTACTTCCTGCATGCACGTGAGGTATTTCTCGGCTCTTCGGCGCCTCAAGACTTGGTGTAGAGCAACAATGAAGCTGCTCTAAAAGGATGGGATTCGAGTGGCAATAGGAAAATCCATCTTGCATTAATCGACTATGTACCGTCTCTATTTACGATAGTTACTGGCCGTAAAGCGTCTCAATAATATAGAAATCAAAAAAATAAAATAAAAAATGCGTTATTTTGAGCCGTTAAGTCACAATTTTCGGCCTGAATAGGCGGCCCCCATGTCCTGCCTCCCCTGTTTTAAATCCCTAGTTACGGCCCTGCTTACCCTTCCGGACAATCTGAGTTCGTCGCCGGTTTTTAGTAAGGTTCGTGTTGATCGATTTTTAGTTTTCTGTATATTTTGTAGATCATTGTTTGTCCATTTTTTTCTTTTCTTTTGACCACTGTATTGTTTGTCCTTAGATTTACTGATTCTGATTATCACTTTGGTATCTTCAAACTTTTCTGTTTGGTTCAGTGCAGTTTGATCAGGTCCATTTGTTACGTGCATATTACGTTACAACAATGTATTTCAGAATACGTTATATGCAAATCTTTGTTCAACGTAGCTTAGAACGTTTTTGTTACGTTTGGATATGTTCTTGATGTTAACCTAGATACCCGAATATATTTTTTATGTTTTGATAACTTATTCAGTTTACGTTACATGCTAATCCAACGCCGTGACAACGTTGTTTAGAATGATTTTGTTATGTACGGATATAGTTTTGATGTGAGGCTAACTTAGAAACCAAAGCGTATTTTTAACGTTTTAGTAACATATACTTCAGTTTACTTTTTATATACATGGTGACCCAATAAAAATGCCACCCATAAACTCATTAATAAAACTTTTAATAATCATGCTATCACTTTGATTTTTCGTGTTTGCGAAGAAGAATCAGTGCAGAAAAGGTTAGAATAGTGTATTTTTAAGATACCCTGGAAAGATCGAGAAAAAACTTTTTCCATGGAATCCTACTTTGAGACAAAATCCTTCATTGCAGTGCAACCCATTTCGCAGACAATTTCAATGTTGTCGTTATCCAGACAAAAGACACATTGTTAGGTGGGTAAGGGGTAAGTATGGAACGCCGTAGCTGTCTTATGTTGAATGTTTGTGATATGTAAAGCCGTAACTTGTGTTGTTATGTTTTACTATTGTAATGTAAAGTCACAGGTTCATGATGTTATGTTGACTTTTCATGATGTAAAGTCGTGTCATCATGATGTTATGTTCACCTTTTATAATGTTGTGTCGCAGTGCCATGATGTTATGCATATCAACCTTTGTGTCAAGTAGTGAGGTCGTAACGTTATGCTTAGTTATCATAATGTCATGTGGTGGTTTTATAATGTTATGTTGACCCATTGTGGTGTTAAGTTACTATAACACAATGATATGTTGTTCTCTCATTGTCTAAAGACACTGTCTGTAACGTTACGGTTTCTTAACACAGGTAAAGTAGTAATTCCATAGCGTTTGGATTATATAACATGATGTCAGGAGGTGATGTCATGATGTATTGTTGCTCTGTCGTAATAGCAAGTCGCGGTGTCATGATGTTATGTCGCTCTAACGTAATGGCAAGTCGCTGTGTCATGATGTTATGTTGCTCTAACGTAATGGCAAGTCGCTGTGTCCTAATGTTATGATGCTCTAACGTAATGGCAAGTCGCTGTGTCATGATGTTATGTCGCTCTAACGTAATGGCAAGTCGCTGTGTCATAATGTTATGTTGCTCTAACATAATGGCAAGTCGCTGTGTCATGATGTTATGTCGCTCTAACGTAATGTAGCAAGTCGCTGTATCATGATGTTATGTTGCTCTAACGTAATGGCAAGTCGCTGTGTCATGATGTTATGTTGCTCTAACGTAATGACAAGTCGTTGTGTCATGATGTTATGTCAATCTATGTTAATGGCAAGTCGTTGTGCCATGATGTAACGTTTATCCATCGTGATGGGAGGTCGCCGAATTTTGATTTTATGTTGAGTTATTATAATGACAAGTCGCCCAGTCATGCTGTAATGTCGATCTAAAATATCGTTTATTCCAAATATCATGATGTTACGTTTACCTATGGGGATGTAATGTCATTTTTATACAATATTATGTTGTTTATTCGGGATATGTCGTTAGGATTGTTTCATTCTATTATTCCTAATATCTTGTCATGTTTTTGCTGCAATATTGGCATTGTTGTTTTTTTTCTTTTCAAAATGGCGGCATCACATAGTACTATGTTTGATATTCTTGTGAAAGTTGGCTTAGGAGAACATTATGGCGTTTTTCTAGAACAAAAAATAACCCCAAATATAGTGTGCTGTTTGGCTGCTATTGAAATGCAGCAGTTAGGCATCGCAGCAAAAAAGGACATGGTAAAACTACGCAGCGAATGTGCAAATTATGGAATAAGAAAACCACAAATGAGTCAAAGTGAGTGTGGCCCTCCTAAATTTATGATCCCAAAAGATGCTTTAGAAAATTTAATAGACGAAGGTTTTGCCATTTCCAAAATCGCAAAGTTACTATCAGTCTCTGAAAGTACTATATTTCGTCGAATGCGACAATACAGTATCTCCAAGAACATCTTTTCAACTTGCAACGACGACGAGCTTGATGCCAGCGTGGGTCCTCTGATAAAAGACTATCCGTTTTGTGGAGAGAACATTCTAGGCCAGATGCTTAGGAAAACTGGAATTAAGATACAAAGATGGCGATTACGAGAGAGTATGCATCGTCTTGACGTGTCTGGGATAAATGAAAGAAAAAAGGGACGATTACAGCGACGGTTTTATAACGTTCAAGGTGTCAACCATTTATGGCATGTCGACACTAATCACAAGTTAATTCGGTGGCGTCTCGTAATAGTTGGTGGCATTGACGGCTTTAGTCGCATGATAATGTATCTCAATTGTACAGACAACAACAAAGCTCAGACTATATTTAAGTGTTTCCTTACTGGTGTTTAAAGACTACGGTCTTACTATAAGAGTACGGTCAGATAAAGGGAAAGAAAACGTTGCCATTGCAGATTTTATGTTACGTGAGAGAGGAGCAGGTCGTGGTAGCATGATAACGAGCAAGAGTGTTCATAATCAAAGGATTGAGAGACTTTGGAGAGACGTATATACAGAGGTTCTGAATTTTTATTACAAACTCTTTTATTACATGGAGGATAATGGCATTCTTGATCATCTAAATGATCGTCATCTCGCCGCACTTCATTATACATTTATAGGTAAAATAAATGAAAAGCTAAATTTTTGGAAGGAGGCATAGAATACGAACGGCAAAGTCGTCCCCTATTGCACTTTGGGTGTCTGATCAGTACGAGCATATTGTTGGCATGGAAATGACAAAATTAGAAGAATATGGTGTTGTTGGCTTTGGCGAAGATACTGATACTGGTGTCGTGTCAAAAATGATAGACCAATCATTGATTCACTATTTTCAAATATAATTGACGAGAGGTGTCAACAAGAACTTAGACAAACCATACCCTCTTCTTGGAATTCTTCAAATTTTGGAATTGACATATTTGTAGAAGTTTTGCGTGTGATAGAAAGGAATATTCCCAATAACAACTTTTAATTAAAAATCTGCATACACAACTTGCTTTTTTTGTTAACAAATTAATTGTAATCAATGGCATACATGTAGTTTACTATAGAATGTCAGAAGTCATTAACATTTATTTTAAGCTGCATTTTAGATAACACTGTCAGGTGTATTATACCAAAGCCTGGATTTGTGATTCATAATGTCATTTTCTACATTTTCCTTGTCGTACTCAACAACATTTTTCTCAAAATATGCACAAATTCAACATCCATTAAATTTCGATTAATATATGCATAAGCTCCCATATACATACAACAATTAAGTTATTATAGCATATTCATATATTATCATTTCATCATTAGGTAAAATATATTTGAATAAAACATGGAAAGGTAGTAATGACATTTTTACTGAAAAATTCAGGTTTTGGCGAGTTGCGGAGAAATTAGGAGGATGTGGGGGCATAATGTAATCTGCAATGATCAGAATGGAGAATTTAAAATGAGTGAGACAGACATGGATAATCTTTGGTGTCAAAATATTTCACACCATTAATTTTTCTGTGCTAAGTGATGCTTCAATTTCGTGCTGAGGCCCGGGTGGCTCAATGAGTTAGGTCGTTGGATCTAACGGCTCATACAATCCCATCACCAACACGGCGTGGGTTCGCGCCCAGCTTTGTAAATTACAAAAAAGGGTGCACTCGACTCGCAGCCGCCAGTGATAAAGTTTACCAGTTACTTGCCCAGGGTCGGTGGTTCTCTCCGGCTTCCTCCACCAACAAAACTGATTGTCATGATATAGCTGAAATACTGCTGAAAGTGGCATTAAAACACCAAACATCAATCAATCAATCAAAATCAATTTCATGTTTATTTGATCTATTTTCAACACCATAATGATACATTTTGTACTCAGAAAAAATAACGTCTGCTTATTCGTATGATATAACATGAAAACAGTGTCATACAGTAACCAGTTTATTGGAAAATAAAGTTGTAATCTGAGCAAGTAAAGTTTTGCACAAAGTTATTTATTCCACATTTAATAGATCAATGGTCAAGGTCATAATAATAACGTAATTTTCATATGTATAATTAAATCTTCACCTTTCACACTTGTGTTTCCAATATTATAAAAATTCATGATTCTAGACCATAAGGGTTGGACTCGGCAAGTTAATGTTTAAATACATTTGAAAACTCCACAGTTCAAGGTCACAGAAGACTTATCTTAACATGTATCAATGAATCTGTCTTCATACATGTTGTACCATACTGAACACATGCTCTGAGGTTGTGCTATGAAAGTTTAGCAGAGGTAATATGCACTGTACAAGCCATAAACAACTCATGAATGGAATATCAAAACAATCAGGATAGCATTCTCACAATAGTGAGTGGAAATAAACTACACATGAACCTTTACCGCACCCATTGACATGAAATATCACAATAATCCCAGAAAGGGTTGTTTAGATATTGGGCAGGCAATGTTTCCTCTACAAACTGACATGAGCAAGCTAACAGCAGGATATCCTCTGCTCCCTTTACAGTCTTGTATTTGAAATGTTAGTCAGTTATGTCCTTTTACAAGTATTGGACAGTAGTTAAATTGTATTTTTCTTCATGCATATATACATATGGTGTGCAACCTTTATCTAAAATTATATTTAAGTTGATTGAGCCATGAGACACTTAGAAGTTGTGCTTACATACTCTACTGACAAATTTGTGGATAAAAACATGTATATAAACAATATTGTAGATACAAACATTTCATAACTGGACAAAACTAATGATAACACCTTTATTTTCAACATAGCCTCAGGAACAAGCGGCTCCCAAAAATCTGAATGGCTCACCTCGTCACAACTTGTTCTATGTACAAATAAGAAAAAAATAAAACTGATAAATGGGTCCATCAATGCTTGATAATTCCAAGTATGATAATTATTTGTAGATCTTGACTTGCTGATTATTTTTGTATTTACAATTTATCTCTATCTACTATAGGATTTTTGTTACTGGGCAAAGAAACTAGAGGCTCAGTGGGCTGAGCCTGTGTCACTCACCTTTCATTCTGCTTTGAGGAAACTTAATACAGTCTTCCATGGGTGCTTCCCACCAAGTTTCGGTTCATTTAATTTGGCCAAGCAGTTTAAGAGAAGATTTTTAGAAATACACCAATCAGAAACAAGAATTGCCTGTGGCGGCCATGTTTGTTAACGGATTGGGACAACATGAGCAATCGTTATAGCGGACCTTCCATAGATGCTTCCTACCAAGTTTCGGTTCATTTGGCCAAGTGGTTTCAGAGGAGAAGATTTTTTTAAATCGGCCAATCAGATACAAGAATTGTCTGTGGTGGCCATGTTTGTTAATGAATCGGGACAAAATGAGTAATCTCTATAAAGGATCTTCCATAGATGCTTCCTACCAAGTTTCAGTTCATTTGGCAGAGGGGTTTCAGAGGAGAAGATTAAAATGTGAAAAGTTAACGGACGACGGACGCCAAGTGATGACAAAAGCTCACATTGCCTTTGGCAAGATGAGCTAAAAAGTGTCAAACTTGAAATATTGTGTTTGACATCATTGGAAACAATTTTGAAAATAGACATCCTATTAATGAGTCAGATCGTTAATTTCCAATGGTAGGGCCCGGGTGGCTCAATGAGTTAGGTAGTTGGATTACCTAACAACTCATACAAGCCTATCACCAATACGGCGTGGGTTCGCGCCTGGCTTTGTAAATTACAAAAAGGGTGTACTCGACTCGCAGCCGCAAGTGATAAAGTTTACCAGTTGCCCGCCATATTTCTGAATTGGGACAAGATGGTTTAGGGGAAGGGAACGCATATATAGTATACTCTGTAACATTACATTAATGAAATAAGACATTACAACGTTTCGACAAGACGTGACGATATGGCATGTTGACCATACGATTTGAACAAATAAATCACTATAGAAAACAGACACGACATTTAATGAAACAGACATAACATCATTTGTTCACAACTTATAATTATATTTACTTAACACCACACCATGTCATGACGACTTGACGTCGTGGAATTTCAACAGAATGTCGCAACATCTTTACTGTATACCGTCACAGATCAACATTACAAAATACTGTACCAACAAATCACCATGTTATGTCATCATAAGATCACAAAAATACAGCTTGATGAAATGACCAGTAAACACAACGATATGAATTAATAACCTTACATCCCCTTAGGTAAACGTAACATCATAATATTTGGAATAAACGTTATTTCAGATTGACATTACATCATGACTGAGCGACTTGCCATTATAATAACTCAACATAAAATCAAAACTCGGCGACCTGCCATTACGATAGATGATGACACAACGACTTGCCATTACGTTAGAGCGACATAACATCATGACACAGCGACTTGCCATTACGTTAGAGCGACATAACATTATGACACAGCGACTTGCCATTACGTTAGTGTGACATAACATCATGACACGGCGACTTGATATTACGACAGAGCAACAATACATCATGACACAGCGACTTGCCATTACGTTAGAGCGACAATACATCATGACACCGCGACTTGCCATTACGTTAGAGCAACATAACATCATGACACAGCGACTTGCTATTACGTTAGAGCAACATAACATCATGACACAGCGACTTGCCATTACGTTAGAGCGACATAACATCATGACACCGCGACTTGCTATTACGACAGAGCAACAATACATCATGACATCACCTCCTGACATCATGTTATATAATCCAAACGCTATGGAATTACTACTTTACCTGTGATAAGAAACCGGAACGTTACAGACAGTGTCTTTAGACAATGAGAGAACAACATATCATTGTGTTATAGTAACTTAACACCACAATGGGTCAACATAACATTATGAAACCACAACATGACATTATTATAACTAAGCATACCGTTACGACCTCACTACTTGACACAAAGGTTGATATGCATAACATCATGGCACTGCGACACAACATTATAAAAGGTCAACATAACATCATGATGACACGACTTTACATCATGAAAAGTCAACATAACATCATGAACCTGTGACTTTACATTACAATAGTAAAACATAACAACACAAGTTACGGCTTTACATATCACAAACATTCAACATAAGACAGCTACGGCGTTCCATACAGAAGAGACAATCACTCATGCTGGTCGTCAGAGGAGTGCAAGGTCATCGGTGAATATTGATGCCATCAGAGACTCAGCTGGTCACAGTTCAAGGAGGATTTGGTCTCAAAGTAGGTTTCTTATTATCTCTAATGAAACGTCAAATTTCCACCATCAATAACTGTTACTATGATATGGATGTGGTCTCTCCTGAAATTGTCGTGCCCAGTCAGTGTCCTGTGTGTTTTTACGTTCTGAATTCCGTGTTGTGATGTCCGTTACGATTTTCACATAAAAACGATGTACGGTTCGTCTTTACCTCCAGTTGTTTGTAGGAGAGCTCATGTCTTATTTACGTTACTAGTATTTGTGTTTGTTTGTGTATAGTGGTATCCAACACATATTGTGTTGTGTTTTTGTTTTGTTTTTCTTCGTCTTGTGTCCCTATGTTGCAGGTTTCTCTGGATTGTTTTTGTTTTGTTTTTCTTCGTCTTGTGTCCCTATGTTGCAGGTTTCTCTGGATTGTTTTTGTTTTGTTTTTCTTCGTCTTATGTCCCTATGTTGCAGGTTTCTCTGGATTGTTTTTGTTTTGTTTTTCTTCGTCTTGTGTCCCTATGTTGCAGGTTTCTCTGGATTGTCCATCTTTTATTTCCCCTTCGGTATTCTTTAAAGTTTATTTTAAGGGGCATTATATCGTAAATTGTTGTTGCCCATAAAAACTATCAAATATGATTGATGCCTTAATAAAACGTGTTTCTGTAACTTATAAATGTTATGAAATGTACGCGCATCGGGGAAAAAAGATGCAACTGTTTGTGTTTTAAAATCGATCAAGAAATGAACGCCATCTTATTAATTATCGGCATTGTTTACGGAGTTTGTCGAATCGTCATTAAATGAGGTCTTAAATCAGTACAACAATGCACTTATTTCTTATTTTCTGTGAATCTGCTTTTAGTCGGCGTTTATATAGTTTTATATGACATATGTGGGGAAATGGAAGCGTGCGAATACTTTTTCCAATGTCTGTATTTTCTTGTAAGTAATGACTCATCAGCGCAAACTCCGAAAGACGAAGTCGGATTTAAAGTGATGACAATAGTTCACCTGACCTGAACAAAGTGATGACAATAGTTCACCTGACCTGAACAAAGTGATGACAATAGTTCACCTGACCTGAATGTAGCTTGATTTCGCCATGATATAGCTGAAAATTCGTTCATTTGGCGTTAAACATTAATCACTCACTCAAGAAATTGAATTATTTTTCATTATATAGGTCATCCAAGATGTCCACATGTGCATCCTACTTGGATAACAATTTTGAAATCAAATCATACTTACTCATGTTATTGTGTTATCAATTCGAAATTTTTAAAGTTTACAGACGATGTACACAAAGTGATAGCAATGGGAGAGTAACCAATGTTATTGTGTTTAGAGGGTAGGATAAGAAAATAACAACTGCACAATAATTCGTTTCTGAAGTCAGAAATTTTATTTTTTAACATAGGTAAAATGTATTACAAAACAAAAAGCACAACAAAAAATATGTCATGATTTTACAAATAAAAAAAAAATTGTTTTAAAATGCACATCCATAATTAGACTAGAAATAAACAGCACCATGGTAAACTCAACAATGAATTGTCATGTTTTCCATTCGACAGCTCACAATGTTAAATCATCATAAAAAAAAACATTATAAATGATTGTAAACTGTAAACTACTGTTCTATGTTTTAAGTTTACTTGACATAGAAAGTGCACTGGCGTTTGTGGCACGGAATTACCCCCTCCCCTCTTTTTTAACTTTCTGTTTACATACATTGTATTTATTTTCAATATTTTTTTTTATATCATTTTTTCATTAATTTAACTCGTTCCGTGTCCATATTCATGCAATCTTATGTTAACAACAACGTACGTGTGTCCACCCTATATGTACTCTTATTATCCAGTGGAAAAAAAGATGAAATAATAAAAAAAAAATTATTTAAAATACATTAAATGTATGTACACGGAAAATTAAAGGGGGGGGGGATAATTCTGTGCCACGAGCATCGGTGAGAAAGTATGCTATTTAATGGACATTTCGACCTTATCAACTGCAAGTGAACTGCAAAATGGAAAGCATACTTAAAAATTAAATAAAAATAATTGCACAACTTTTTAGTTAGCACCAATGTTGGAATGCAGTTAAAACTTGTACAAATGATAATGAGATTCAGTAATAAGCATATCGTATTCTAATATGAAAAAAGGAAATAAATAATATTTTAAATAAATTTCAGTATTGTCCAATGTAAAGTAATGATAATCTAATTAGAGGGTTAGGGTTATGGTGTTTAACGCCACTTTCAACAATATTTCAGTTATATTGTGGCGGTCAGTTTTATTGGTGGAGGAAGCCACCGACCTGTCGAAAGTCACTGACAAACTTAATCACAAAATGTTGTATCGAGTACACCTCACCATGAACAGGTTTCGAACTCACAACGTTAGTGGTGATAGGCACTGATTGCACAATTAATAAATCCAACTACCATACGATCATGACCACGACGACCTCCTCTAGTTAGAGTTTACTAATGGCCAATGTAATGTATTAATGACCTAATTACATTGTCCAATTATAAATGTATTTCACTATTGTCTAATATTGTAAGCAATTTGTTGACAAAGACTTCTTGTTGTTTATGAGAATCTGGTTTCACAGCCCCATCCTGACAGTACACTGGTAACAGTTTTGTACAACATTTCCCGTCCCTCGTTTCTCTTGTTTCGTGGTGGGTCGCTACGATTGCCTTCTCTTTCTTGTACACTAAATATTTATTAAAATAATGGTTTTTATTTTTACCATATGGTTTTGCATCACACTTTTTTATTGTTCTAAGTTTGTAATATGTAATATGATTGTATTTACGTGGTACATATTGTGAATACAATGTGTCAAGAGAAACATCTTCTTTCGTATCATTATCTTCTTGACGTTCTGATAGAATATCCAAGTCTAATTTTGCTATCTCTGGTCTGATTATTGACTGAATATTGCTTGAACATGCACTCGGCGACCTTACTGATATGTCAAAGCTACTGGAGGGTTTCTCTGTTGATTCATCATCCAGTAAGCAAGATAAATCTAGCCTTGGTATGATGATTGGTTCATTGACAGCTACAGCCGAGTTAGATGTACATGACATACCATTCGTTGTTTCATGGTGGGTCTTTTCAACTGACTTGATATTATTTAAACGTTCACTCATCGACCATATCTGTATGTCCCAGCTACTGGAGGGTTTCTCTGTTGATTCATCATCCAGTAAGCAAGATAAATCTAACCTTGGTATGATGATTGGTTTGTTGATTGACTTGATATTCGTTGAACTCGGCGACCTTACTGATATGTCAAAGCTCCTGGAGGGTTTCTCTGTTGATTCATCATCCAGTAAGCAAGATAAATCTAGCCTTGGCATGATGATTGGTTGTTGCAAATATTCACCATTGACAACTACAGCCGAGTTACATATACCACTCTTTGATTCAGTGATGGACAAGTTTGATGAATGAACCCTTGATTTTGTTTCATCATTATTTTCCGTGACACTGTAAACTCTCTGTTGGTGTGTGAGCTGAAATTAAATTGTATTCTTTGTAAACAGTTATACTCAGTAGCATTCGTTTGACGTCTCATTGTTCTCACTTTCATAGTAAATAATTAATCAAGTGTGTTTTTGAAAGATTTATTTGAGCATGGATCCACAGTTCTGAGGATTATAAGATAATACAGAAAACTATCATAAACAGTGAAAAATATTTTGTTTAAACCCCGTAGATATCTAATTTAGTGTGCACGACACGTTTCTGCAATAACCTACATCAGATACACTCATAACGAAATAATTTTAAAAGACTTTGGGAGAAAATCAAGTTGCTGACTTGACAGTTGACACAAATTTATAGTACATGAAAGTTAATGACTTGACATACGTTTAGAATACATACATGTTGACGACTTGAATACATGAAAGTTGCAGATACAAGTTTAGAATACATACAGGTTGACGACTTGAATACATGAAAGTTGTAGATACAAGTCTATAATACATACAGGTTGACGACTTGAATACATGAAAGCTGTAGATACAAGTTTATAATACATACAGGTTGACGACTTGAATACATGAAAGTTGTAGATACAAGTTTATAATACATACATGTTGACGACTTGAATAATTGAAAGTTGTAGACACACGTTTATAATACATACAGGTTGACGACTTGAATACATGAAAGTTGTAGATACAAGTTTATAATATATACAGGTTGATGACTTGAATACATGAAAGTTGCAGATACAAGTTTAGAATACATACAGGTTGATGACTTGAATACATGAAAGTTGCAGATACAAGTTTATAATACATACAGGTTGATGACTTGAATACATGAAAGTTGTAGATACAAGTTTATAATATATACAGGTTGATGACTTGAATACATGAAAGTTGCAGATACAAGTTTAGAATACATACAGGTTGACGACTTGAATACATGAAAGTTGTAGATACAAGTTTATAATACATACAGGTTGATGACTTGAATACATGAAAGTTGTAGATACAAGTTTTTAATATATACAGGTTGATGACTTGAATACATGAAAGTTGCAGATACAAGTTTAGAATACATACAGGTTGACGACTTGAATACATGAAAGTTGCAGATACAAGTTTAGAATACATACAGGTTGACGACTTGAATACATGAAAGTTGTAGATACAAGTCTATAATACATACAGGTTGACGACTTGAATACATGAAAGCTGTAGATACAAGTTTATAATACATACAAGTTGACGACTTGAATACATGAAAGTTGTAGATACAAGTTTATAATACATACATGTTGACGACTTGAATAATTGAAAGTTGTAGACACACGTTTATAATACATACAGGTTGACGACTTGAATACATGAAAGTTGTAGATACAAGTTTATAATATATACAGGTTGATGACTTGAATACATGAAAGTTGCAGATACAAGTTTAGAATACATACAGGTTGACGACTTGAATACAAGAAAGTTGTAGATACAAGTTTATAATACATACAGGTTGATGACTTGAATACATGAAAGTTGTAGATACAAGTTTTTAATATATACAGGTTGATGACTTGAATACATGAAAGTTGCAGATACAAGTTTAGAATACATACAGGTTGACGACTTGAATACATGAAAGTTGCAGATACAAGTTTAGAATACATACAGGTTGACGACTTGAATACATGAAAGTTGCAGATACAAGTTTAGAATACATACAGGTTGACGACTTGAATACATGAAAGTTGTAGATACAAGTCTATAATACATACAGGTTGACGACTTGAATACATGAAAGCTGTAGATACAAGTTTATAATACATACAAGTTGACGACTTGAATACATGAAAGTTGTAGATACAAGTTTATAATACATACATGTTGACGACTTGAATAATTGAAAGTTGTAGACACACGTTTATAATACATACAGGTTGACGACTTGAATACATGAAAGTTGTAGATACAAGTTTATAATATATACAGGTTGATGACTTGAATACATGAAAGTTGCAGATACAAGTTTAGAATACATACAGGTTGACGACTTGAATACATGAAAGTTGTAGATACAAGTTTATAATATATACAGGTTGATGACTTGAATACATGAAAGTTGCAGATACAAGTTTAGAATACATACAGGTTGATGACTTGAATACATAAAAGTTGCAGATACAAGTTTAGAATACATACAAGTTGAAGACTTAACACAAGTTAAGAATGCAAACAATTTGCTGAGTTGACACAAGTTTGGGATACATACAAGTTGCTGAATTGACATAAGTTTGGGATACATACATGTACTGTAGCTGCCTTGACACAAGTTTACTTACCCGAGATATATCTTCTCTTCCTATAGCACATCTTGATTCTATTCTATAGATTAGTTCCTTTAACTGATCTAATTCTAAAGAAAAATAACAAAATTGTTACAATAATGGATTTTGTCTAAGTTACGTTCGGCCGTTTTGTCATTTTATTTCTCGAATTGTCTTTGATTTAAGAGGAAAATCCCAAAAAGTATTTAATAAAACAAAATGTATTTCAATTTGGAGAAAAATGAAGGAGGATGATTGTACAGTGAAACCTGTCTAAACTGAACCGAATAAATCGAAAACCTGCCTAAATCAGACAGATTTCACAGTCTCATCTATTAAATGTCTATGTAATTTGAACCTTTGTAAACCAAACACCTGTCTAAACTGAACAAATTATTCAGTCCCAACTGAAAGGGGTTCGGTTTAGACAGGTTTTACTGTATCACATTTTTGCTTTTTTACCAATTGATAAAGTTGTAGACAAAATAAATTTCTAAATGATAGTGGCACAACCGTAAGTTTAATAATTATTTCTATTAATATACAAAGTACATATTGATTTAACTTTTAGGATACACACATAGGATATCTAGAATATTTGCTTCATTTTTTGTTGTGGTGTACAAAACACATTGTTATTGACCCTCTTTGGAAATACATTTTTTTGTACTCTTGTTTCGGTTATTTCTGTAATAAATAATATATTTACATTAACCCGTGTTTCACCTATGCATGTTCTACCAAACACATGTTTATCAAGTTAACCATCTTTGAATGAAATTTGAAGACACTCGGGATAACACCATTGTTTCACATATTTACTCCTTTTAGATTCAGAGGATAATTATTGGTACTTGCATTGATCAGCATAATATTTCAAACACACTCACGACCAAGAACAACGCGATTTACAAAACTGAAGATTTCTCTGATTTACGGCGGATATCATACGTGGGACAGGAACTGCCTACCCTTCCGGAGCTCCCGAGTTTACTCCCGGGTTGTGTTTTGCTTCATGGATGGGCCTGTAATCTGAGAACAAAACATTACGCTCACGACTACATAACAATGGGCCTATAACCTAAAAAGGACCGCCACGATATAACTGAAATATTGTTGTAAGTGGCGTTAAATACCATAACTATCTCTAACCTAAAAAGAATAGATTGACATTTGTTGCTTCTCTGCTAATTACGCAGCTTTAAGGAGTAACAGCAAATACTGATTGGAATCAGGATAAGGCCTATGTTGCTTAACGCCACTTTCAACAATATTTCAGTTATATCGTGGCGGTCAGTTTTACTGGTGGATGAAACCGGAGTACCTAGAGAAAACCATCGACCTGTCGCAAGTCACAGACAAACTTTATCACATAAAGTTATATCGAGTACACCTCGTCATGAGCGGGATTCGAACTCACAACTTTAGTGGTGATAGGCACTGATTGCACAGGTAGTTGTGAATCCAACTACCATATAATTATGTACGATCACGACGACGACGGACCCCGGAATCAGGATAATGTGTCCGAGTGGAGCAACATGACTGTTTTTTTTTCTCTCAATGAGATAGCACTATAAAATTCCAACAAAGCGTGTTGGTCTAGTATAAATAGGACATCATCGCATTGAAATCCAATTTGTTCTCGCCATGATAGCTGAAAAGATGCTCATTTGACCTTAAGCAACAATCACTCACTCACTATATATATATATATATATATATATGATCTGAGAACAAAAACAGTATACTCACGATAGCGAGACAATGGACCTGTGATCCTCTGGATTTCTTCCAAATACTCTGAATATTGAACATCGGCGTGGATATCTGAAACCCATTATAAATAAATTATAATTTAGAAAAAATTGCAGTTAGCTATTCACGAGAGTATCACAATTATTTATTTGCACTATATTTTTCATCCCTCGACATTAACAAAGCGGAGAATGAAGTCACCACGTATGTGTGTTTGTCTCAAATTGTCTGTCCGTCTCGTACTCATTCCGATCAATAATTAAGAATCGCTGCATTCGAGTATTGATGGAACTGTCCAGAGTTGTTGTCTTTTTTAAAATGTGGATTGAAAATAATTGTAATATATTTGTTTTGTTGGAGTTCATGTGTTCTTAATGTTATTTATATTTATTTACGAATATTTGATTCCAATACGATTTCCATATCAGATGATGATCCGATCTTGTCGTTTAACAATAACACGCCGGGTGTTACTAGTGGAGCAGGAATTGCTTACACCTCTTTTTCTAAATTCGATGGAGTTACCTCGCTTTTTACCTTCGTAATATGCGCTTGATTGTTTTAACTGATATTACTACTGAAATGCAATTTTATTATGAACCAAACAAGTAGTGACATAGTTTAAATCTGAACCGAGTTTTGGTTTGGTTATCAGTTTGAGCTTTGTCTCTTAAAATTCAACAATTGACACAAAACTTGTGAAAGATACGATACGTGGTAATATTCTCCGTTACAATCCTATAATATTTGAAAAACGGTATCAGTGGGAATGGGATGTCCACACGTGTTGGTGCTGAAGAATTTTTTTTTCTATTTTCCTCCAATTCAGCCGATGTTAATCTTATGGACACCCGAACTCGTATCCCGTAGATATTGATACCTTCGTTGGTGCAAATCTAAATCAACGATATAGTAACATGTCTATTGCATTGGCGGTATTGCTGGTTTGTGTGTCTTTTTTCTTTTAAAGATCTTACTAATTCCCCTCCCAATCTAACATCTTACTGGCACTTCCCCATAAAGGTACAATTCTGAAGCTTCCTATCTCGGGAATGATTTCTGCCAAGTTTGGTTTTATTTGGTTGAGCAGTTTAGCAGGAGAAGATTCCAGTATTGTGGAAGTTTATACAACAACGGACGACACACAAATGGACACCAGACGATAGTTCATATATACTTAAACGTATATTTGGGAAGGAACACAAAATCAACCAATGATTTTTTTTAACACACGTGCAAGATTTATGTGTTCTTAAAATTATGTTTTATAGAGTTTAAGTTTTATTTTAATGGTCATTATACAGTACTCAGTTTGTTTCTGAGAATTTAAAATATATCCTGGTGTTACCGAAAAAGACAATAGAAATAAATGTTAGTGTATGTCTGAAAATAATTTCTATAAACTGTTTTATAACCGTAGTAAAAAAACCAATGATGTTAGCTTTTGTCTTTAAAAAATAGTATTATAAAACATTGAATTTCCTGGTGTGAAGAAAAAATAATTAGGGAGCCTAAATCATGAAAATAAATATATACTAGTTTACATTTATCTCCAATGGTAAAATAACGCTATTTATGGCCAAGACCTCTAAAGAAAGTAGAATCCCTTACAAAGCATTCTAATGAAACAGTTGTGCATTACTGTAAATAAAAGAATGCATAAGACTGGAGCAAGCGGACGAACGACTGTACTTACCCATTGCTGGACTTAAAATGATAACGTTTGGCTTCTTTAAATGTAACGTCACAATCACGTTAACAACCGCTAGGGTCTTAAACGCGGGAAAAGGGAGATAAACAGTGACAAACGTAATGGATATTTAGATACAAAGAGATTCAGACACAACTTCACTTCTTCCAACTTATGAAGTCTTCTCCTATGTATACAATTATTATTACATTATGTTGAGAATACACAAGATAAGAAGTAAAATACAATTTTAGCATATAACGCCCTGAGACACAACTGAAAGCCTGAAACTAATCAAAGAATAAATTTAAATTAGTAAAACATGTCAGTATTTGGATGGTGTACGGTTAATACATTTAAAGTATTAGAAAACGTTTAGACCTTTTTCATAAATCGAAAAACTGAATAAAAATAAAGCAATTATCTGATGTGAGTAATGAAGTACATTGTGTTGATCTGATGTGAGTAATGAAGTACATTGTGTTGATCAGTTATCTGATGTGAGTAATGAAGTACATTGTGTTGATCAGTTATCTGATGTGAGTAATGAAGTACATTGTGTTGATCAGTTATCTGATGTGAGTAATGAAGTACATTGTGGTGATCAGTTATCTGATGTGAGTAATGAAGTACATTGTGTTGATCAATTATCTGATGTGAGTAATGAAGTACATTGTGTTGATCAGTTATCTGATGTGAGTAATGAAGTACATTGTGTTGATCAGTTATCTGATGTGAGTAATGAAGTACATTGTGTTGATCAGTTATCTGATGTGAGTAATGAAGTACATTGTGTTGATCAGTTGAGACAAATTCAGATAAATACTGAGAAACAGATCGGTTAAAATTTCAGAATACTTGGTAGTTGGTATACAGACAAAAATAAAATGAAGTGGTTCGCATCTTCTCGAGGCACATTGCAGCTACACGCTGGGTTAGATGTTTCTGTACTTGTCTTAGTGGTGTTCGTGTTTTTTATGTTGTCAGCTTATTTTTCTTCATGTTTTTAGTTCCGTGTTGTGATGTAAACTACGATTTCAGCTGGAAAAAACAATGTTCGATTCGTTTTCACTCCGATTTGTATAGAATGGATTCGTGTTTTATTTATGTTTGTTTGTATTTATTTACTTATACTGGTGTTCGACGCGATTTCCATATCTGAGATAGCGTTCGTGTATTTTAACAGTAACACAAGGGTTGCACGTTTGGAGCAGGAACCGCTAATCCGTCCGGAGCACCTATACCGGTCATAGTTAGGTTCGATAACTCTGTAATTACTTATATCTTGTTTTGGATATAAAAATCAATATGAATATGGAATAATTCCATTTGTTTTTGTTTGTTTGGTTTTTTTTTTGCGTGTTTTTTTTAAAGAAATTATTCAGATGTATATTTTTTGGGGTATTTTTGTGTGGTTTTTTTTGGGGATGTTTATAATAATCGGTAATGCTGTGCCAAACTTGCATCTGAAAGCAAACCCAAGAGCTAAGAAATTATTCAGATGAATATTTTAAGTTTAACGTTGGTTTATAGGAATACAAACGTAGATATATCAGGTACGCTCAAAGCCACAATATTTGCAATCCAAATGATTTAATTCTTTGGGAGCAAAAAACCAAAGTGCCTAAACAGGATAGCCGAAATCAGCTATGGTCACATATAAAGCGTTGTCTTTCTTGTTGAAATATTGTAAACAAATGAATTTGATATAAATCAGTGAGAACAAAATTGTTCACACAAGAGATTTACACTCATTTCACAATAAAAATGAATGTTCATCAATTTTACTGTCGTCGGTGCGTGTCGTTATTACGCACGATTCAATATGTCATTTCAATGTTATATTTTCAACATACAAATGTATATCTGTTCCATTGATCTGGAAGAATGTTGGTACAATCGTTCTTATTAGACTGAAACTTTCGGTCTTTACTACAAAATCTTGTTCTTTTTTTTTCTTCGTTTTTTCAGTCATTTTCTTTTTCTTTCGGAAATCTAAATTTATTCACAAGTGTCGTAGTTTCATTTACAAGTTAACATAATATCTAACGTTACAACAAGGGATTATTGTGTAGAATTTCTGGCAAAATAAGGGGTCATTGTTATGGTGTTTAACGTCACTTTCAAGAATATTTCAGTTATATTGTGGTGGTCAGTTTTATTTGTGGAGGAAACAGGGGTAACCAGAGAAAACCATATCGATCTTTATCACATGAAGTTGTATCGAGTACACCTCGCCATGAGCCGGATTCAAACTCACAACTTTAGTGGTGATAGGCCCTGATTGCACAGGTAGTTGTAAATCCAACTACCATACGATCACCGCCATAACGACAAAATGAGAATTAGGTGTGGTTTATGGTGTTTAACGCCACTTTCAAGAATATTTCAGTTATAACGTGGCGGTCAGTTTTATTGGTGGAGGAAACCGCGGAATACCCGGAGAAACCACCGACCTGCCGCAAATCACTGACAAACTTTTATCTCATAAAATTGTACACCTCGCCATGAGCGGGATCCGATTAACTCACAACTTTAGTGGTGATAGGCACTGATTGTAAATCTAACTACCATACGATCATGACCACGACAACAAAATGAGAATTCAAGGTAAACATTAATGTCTGTAGTGTACATGATGTTTAAATATTCAGAAAGGCAACATAATGAAGGGTTATGATTATGGTTTTGGTGTTTAACGCCACTTTCAACAATATTTCTGTTATAGTTATATAGTGGTGGTCAGTTTTATTGGTGAAGGAAACAGGAATGCCCGGAGAAAACCACCCGCCTGAGTACAACTCGACTGAGCGGGATTCGAACTCACAGCTTGTGATGATAGGAACTGATTGCATAGGTAGTTGTAAATCAAACTACAATACGATCACGACGGCCCCGCGATTTAATTAAAATTTGATGTTTGTTTTATCTTTCTTTATACATGTTTTTCTACTGAACAATTAGAGCATACAAAATAATTTAAAAAAATTACAAAAACATCTAATTTTGATTAGATTGATAGAAAGGTATACAATTAATTTACTGGAAAGAACACTAACTGAATAATGACAGTCAAAAAGAAAGGAAAACTGCAAACTTATGTTAAATTCAAAATGTATCGTTTACAAAAATTGACAGCGATTTTGTAAATATTACTCATCGTTCATGCTATTTCATTCTAGAATGTCCTTTAAAAAACAAATTTATTTGCTCATAGAGACAAAAAGGATTAGACACAAGTTTTACCAACTTATATAGTCTTCTCCTTTGAATTACAGTAACAATTATAACAAATATATGGAACAGAGCATGCACATTAATGTATGCATACCAGTAACAATTATACATGCAAAAGAAAACAGAAAATGTCCTTTATATGAAAATGAAAGAAAAGTTATTATTGATATTTGGTTTTAAAAAAAACCTTTCTGGATAGAGATAGCAAATAGTTACTCTCACGTGAAAGTGAAAACAAAGACATTTGCACAAGTGCAGTGCTGTGAACCTTATTTGTTTTGAAACAGGGTCTATATGTATTCGTATACATACTAAAGGGACCTTGCCTTTCAGAGATTCCTTGACATATTTTTTATCAATCAATCAATCAATCAATCAATCAATCAATCAATCAATCCATCCATCCATCCATCCATCGATCAATCAATCAATCAATAAATCAATCAATCAATCAATCAATCAATCAAGTTGGTTTAATGTCTTATGAACTTGTTTTTGCTTGCAATTTATATATAAATATGGTAAATAAATAATTCAAAATCTTCAACTTGTTGAAGGCGATCAGTTTTTGGTCGACGTGATTAGTAAATATCAACATGATCAACCTCACCATAATTGTTGGTTCGTTTTGTAAGTTTAATTTTGTAATTTTATTAACAAAAATATCGCACCTGCAAAATAAATTAATATTTTATAATATTACCCAATTTTTCCTTCTAATTAATTACAACAATATTTTCTTTGAAAAATCTTAGTTGTAAAGATGATATTATAAGAAGTTTCGTTATTTCATTTTCAATTTGTCCAATCAAATGCCTGTAAAATCTGAAGTGCTGATGACCTGTTGAGAAGAAAAACAAAATATTTAGAGGCAAAAATCATTGATAAAGACTTGATTAATGATCTCTGGGTCTAATCATTAAACCACTGATATCCATTTTGATGGCTAGTGGAAGAGCAGAACGAAGACATGACGGCGACACAGTTGAAGTAACCAATTCACTTTTATATTTCTGTACTTTGTCATTTTCGAAGCACACCTACAATGCATTGTCATTGTCATTGAGTCATTGTTTTAATGTGCTTCAATTTTGACTGGTTCAGTCCAAATGACAAGTGTTTCCAGGCTATGTTTATCATTTTAAGTCAGAATGCATTGGCTATAAATCAATTTACAGTCTGGCATGAGCTCTACAGACGCCACAATTGCACTGTCGATGTTATTTTTTTTTAGCATGGAGCATTACTGGCACTAATCTCGTTGAGATTAGGATTCCGAAGAGATTTTCTGTCTGTATCTTCATCCTAATCTCGTTGCAAGCCCTATCAAGGGTATTCTGAAATTTAAAATTAGTAGCTCCCATCATGCAATGTGTTGCTGTCATCATTCAATTAGCATCGCAAGATCACGTTTATTAATCTCGTTGAGATTAGGATTCCGAAGGAATTTTCTGTCTGTTCTTCATCCTAATCTCGTTTCAAGCCCTATCAAGGGTATTCTGGAAATTTTTAATTTGACCACCCGGTGCATTCCAATGGATATTTTGGCATGGACGGATTGTGTCAGATCAAGTACAGGTAAGATTTCATAAATAGACATATTTTCTAGTTCAAATCTGCAAAAATATTGATATTTCCTTACCTTTTACAGCGTATATCCGACAAAATAATCCAAAATCCACTTTAAGCTGAACTCATGAACTACACCACGTGATCAAAATCGTCACGAATTTTGCTACAGCATGTTTCTAAATGAAAGGTCGATGTCAATTATTTATTGTGTATATGCAAACATATCTTTTATGGGCTGTTGATTGGTTTTAATAAAATATTTATAACAAAATTACAAAATTTCAAGCCGTGTATATGGGATTTTTAAATTATAATATATTATTTGACATCGACATCTCGAACTACGAAACAGACTGTACCAAAATACGTCTCGATTTTTGATCACGTGGTGTAGTTCTAGAGTTCAGTAAAATGGCGGTCAGCTTAAAGTAGATTTTGGATTATTTTGTCGGATATACGCTGTAAAAAGTAAGGAAATATCAATATTTTTGCAGATTTGAACTAGAAAATATGTCTATTTATGAAATCTTACCTGTACTTGATCTGACACAATCCGTCCATGCCAAAATATCCATCGGAATGCACCAGGTGGTCAAATTAAAAATTTCCAGAATACCCTTGACAGGGCTTGAAACGAGATTAGGATGAAGAACAGACAGAAAATTTCTTCGGAATCCTAATCTCAACGAGATTACACGTTTATAGGCTCGAAAGTGAAAGTCAAATGGCGAAATGATAGGGTCTAAGGGAAAATCGTGCTGTAATGGAGTGTAACACCACTTTCTGAGGGTAAGATGGTTATGAATGAATAGAAAAAGGATTGGTGAAGCGATTTATATAAGAGTTTCGGATAGAAAATAAAATCTGATAGCCACGAAACGTGGAAATGTGCCTACCCAGAGTTGGAATGGCAAATCCGCTGTTTTCCTTATGGAGAGCGCTCTGACGTCCCATGGCTCCAGCAAGTCGAACAAAAAGCCGTCGGACGGCAGAGGAATCTCGGACTAGGACGGATTGTGTCAGATCAAGTGCAGGTAAGATTTCATATATAGACATATTTTCTAGTTGAATCTGCAAAAATATTGACATTTCCTTACCTTTTACAGCGTATATCCGATAAAATAATCGACATCTTGAATCTAGAAACAGGCTGTAACAAAATCTGTGACGTTTTTGATCACATGGTGTAGTTCATGAGTTCACTAAAATGGCGGTCAGTTCGAAGTGGATTTTGGATTATTTTGTCGGAAATACGCTGTAAAAGGTAAGGAAATATCAATATTTTTGCAGATTTGAACTAGAAAATATGTCTATTTATGAAATCTTACCTGCACTTGATCGGAATGCACCGGGGGGTCAAATTTTAAATTTCCAGAATACTCTTGATAGGGCTTGAAACGAGATTAGGATGAAGATACAGACAGAAAATTTCTTCGGAATCCTAATCTCAATGAGATTATACTGACACTACTGGTCAGCGAGTAGTTCTCGCCAACTCTCTCATTTAGCGTGAGCGCTCGCAAATTTTCGTCCGATTTTTTCACCATCATTAAAGGACGCCGTACCAATCCTTTGTATAAATTTTTATCGAATTTCATTGTCAAATATCGTTACAATCGGGTAAAAACCCTACTACACCCCACATTCTGTCATTACATCAACAGGGGGTAACGTGTGACAGTGTCGGTACTCTTTAAATAGAAAAACACATGGTATGATCATCGGAGAATCTAGTGACACCATATTTCCAATTTATCTCTTCAAATCTTTATAATTAATTTCTAAAAAGTGTCACACTTTGCCTTATTGCTCATCCCTACAATCCAAAATACTCACAATTGCAGAAAGAAAAAAAAATTCCGTGTGAATGCAAATGGCTGCCTGCGCATGCACTGTTTTATGTCATCAATTACTTTGACCTCTAATTCATACATGGATCCTTTATTATCACATTGGGCATAAAAAAATGGACAAAGTATTTAAACTACAATGTAATTCTAGAAAAACTGAAATTATTACTTTTAATCACGAAAATGAAAATTATCAGGTAAACCAGTTGAAAAGGATGTATTTTATGGAACGGGGTGAGCGGCGTGAGGGAGGACATGACAGCCATTGAAACACAGATGAATATTTATCAGAATTTTCTACAAACTAACACAAAAGCCGGTAAACCTTTTAAGAAAGGGCTTTAATTTTCTAAAATGTCGTTTTTCTTTCCTTATAATACTTTAGCTTCACAAAAGACAACATTTCCGAAATTTGGCGAGAATTGCTTCTGTTTCGACCATTTTCTGCTAAAAAATACAACATCATAATAACGGATCCCCGATCAGCATACGTTCTCTATTATGAAAATTTATTTTGTGTGTAAATCGTCAAGGGTTATACAAACTAATAATGGGGTATAGTAAAGGTTTCTCATCTAATTCTTAAAAATATTGGATAAAAAGGGTAAAAAATTACGAGAACTACTCTTTGCAACATTATGTAATGAAGTTTTGTCAGTGACTTGCGGCAGGCCGATGGTTTTCTCCGGTTTCCTCCACCAATAAAACTGACCGCCACGATATAAATGAAATATTGTTGAAAGTGGCGTTAAACACCATAACCCCTGGATTGTAGACTAGTATACTACACGATCCACTTTTGTCATGCTGATGATGAAGATGTATCTCCATCTTTAATCCACTGTGATTGTGATGTCTGCACCAAGTATCTACATACAAATTCAATTAAAAGTTAAAAAAAAACATTGTTGCATATTTATATGTTGCTTTATCTAGACTTGCCAAAAAGTATATATTTTAATTAGAATTGGGTTTTTTTTTCAGAGTTTGTCTGAGGTGTTCAGATGTTTCATCTGTATGGAAAAGTTGAGAGATGCCAGGCTTTGTCCTCATTGTTCTAAGTTGTGTTGTTTTAGTTGTATAAGAGTAAGTATGGTAGAAGATTTGTATTTCCTGTTCAGTGTTGACCTTGGATTATGTTAATCTGTAAAGTCAGAGGTTAAAAGGTTCACTTCAGGTGGTATAAGACTTTCAGTAAGAAGTCATCGACCATAACTTCCCAGTCACCCGTGTACATAGATTTTGAATAACGAAGAAATTAATTTGATTGTCGAGAAAGACATTTTTTTTAAATAAAAAATTTAAATGATGATAGTCGACAGTCGAACTGATCACAACATGCATACAATCATTGATGATTTCTTCTATGATAACCATAAAAAACTCTTAAAACACAAGGTAATGGAAACAGCTCACCGTCTGGAGACATGCATATAAATTGTTAAATGTTTTGAAAGTGCATCTATGGATGAATGTTGTGAGAAAGATGAGTGTTAACAATATTAAATCTCACTGCATTTTAATCATTTCAATCAATTCAGAAATATGATTTATAACTATGGGTATGATACAGTTCCGATATATGATTAATAGCAATGATACAGTCCAAAAAATATATTGATTGATTGGTGTTTAATGCCAACTTTAGCAATATTTCAGCTATATCGTGACAAGAACACATTTTATTATTAACTTATTAAACTTGGACACCTGCAAGATCCTTAGAAATAACCAAAAAAATATAATTTTTACCAATGTTCATATCTAATGATAAAAAAAACTTTCAATTAAAATGTTCTCTATATTTATTATTAAATGTTGAAAACCTAACTTTGTAGAGGTGGTTAACAGAACAGAGATCACAATGTCCACACTGCAGGTAATACATACAGTCATCGACTTTAGCAGTGGTCCTGTGGCCCACGGCCAGTGAAAATTGACTCGGACCAGTGACTTTTGCCCAAATTTTTCAATAGAATCTATATAAATATTCTAATTTTGAAGTTTTCGGGCCAGTACATTCGAAAGTCTAATTTCGAAGACTGTACATACATGTAACATTGATTGTGTAATTGTACCAAGTCGTTTGTTATATCCAGTCTTTGCCTTTATTTTGTTCACCTACTTGCCCAAAAGCCAAATTTAGAAAAAAATTATATTTATTCAAACAAAGTCTTCCATAATTTACAATTGTCCGAATTCCGTTTTACTTGTCCCTGGCTTCGGGCAAGTGGGTTAGCACAAAGACTATACCTGGTACATGTATAAACCATATTATTCTGTAGTCAGTTCATTTATTGCCTATATAAAGGTTAACGTATAAACCATAGAGGCACACTTCTTTCCCTGTTTCTAAAAGTTCATATAAATATATTCTATATTTACCGACAATGTACATATATTGTTTATGCATAACTAAATCTAGTTGTAATGTGACAGTGAAATAAAATTATGCAAACCAGATAAGACGTGAAACAGTTAGAAAATCAGTTAATATGTTTTCTCTTGCAGAGAAAAATAAAAACTTATGGTAACCTCTTAATTGTAATACTAGGGTTTCTTTCAAAACAGGACTCTTGATAAAGTTCATCATGTTATTTGTGTTCACAAGGATCCTGTATTGTGACCTTCATGAAAAAGTTTACCAGACTTCACACCTTGTATCACTACTTCATGTATTGCTCATATTTTATACCTTATTTTGCCATAGCATAATTTGTGAGCGAGTGATTATTCTTTAGCACCATGTGAGCTATGTTTCAGATATATCATTGCTAGAACAAGTTACATTTCAATGAGATGATGATGATGTTCGCTTTATTCTAGACCAACATGCTTAGTTGGGTTTTTATAATGTTAGTTAACTGAAACAGCTGTCCGTGGATTGACATGTCGTTCCACTCTAAGACATTATCCCGATTCCGAACCAAGCGGTCTTTGCTCTTACTCCTTTATACTGCATTCTTAGCGGAGAAGCAACAAATATTAATTTTATAGTCTTTGGTTGGACCTGGACTTGTACCCATGATCTAACGCAATCAAGACTAGCAAGCTACATGGTTCATAATTGTATAAGTATACATGAAAGTAAGCTTGAAATAGTTATTGTACTTAGCCAATCGTTTTGCAATATTTTTTAAAATAATTTACCTATAGAAGATATTGGTATTTTTTTTTATGTATTACAGGTACCAGTAGTATTAAATGAGAACTAAGTAAACTCAAAGTTGAATATATACATGTAAAAGTAATCATGCCTTATTTTTATCAGGGCATCCTTACACATACATGAATTAGTGAATTGTCGATGGGCAGAAGAAGTAACAAACCAGTTAGATTCTTTAAAAGAATGTACACCATCATCATCTAAAAAGGAAGAACCTGACAAAGACAAGTAAGAATATGTTAACAAAATGTTCTCTTTTTTTTTAGGGGGGAGGGAGGGGCATTTTAACATTTTGTATAGATGATATTTGTTCGAATATTGCACCTTTTTTATTTGTTATGCCATCTGTATAAAAACTGATTTGTTGTAACCCAGACTTAAAAGATTTAAAAGAGGGAAGGTAGATAGGACTATGGTAATTTGTTTTTTAGGAAGGGACAGCAACATTTTACCATTTACCAAATATTTGTATTAATGAGATTTGTTTGAATATTGCAATAATTTTGATTTGCTAAGACACCAGTTTAAAAAGTTGATTTGTTGTAATTCAGACTTAAAAGAAGGAAGGTAGATACAAAGTAAAATCTCCCCTACCAAGTTGTGTTAATTTCATGGTATTTCCTAAGTACCCTGCGATTATCCTATTTTCTATCTTGTAAGATAATTGTGTCTCTTGTTTTGTCCACACAAGAGCCTGTTTGATGACCTGATAGGCCATCCCGTGCATTTTTCCATGCGATAGTCTGAGTATTTTCCCCGATATATCTCTCTACGCAATTGCTTTCAGTGTGGTTTCCGCTGATACAAGAGAGACAGAGTGTAATTTTATTGCCAGACTAGAACATTGGAAAATTATTGTAGACTTGCCCCTTTTGTCCAGTTGTATATTAGTGCTGTGTTCTATAATTCGTAAATTAAACCTGTGGTCCTGTCCATACTAAATTGGCTTGATAATATCCTGTCGGTATATGGTATAATTTTATCTGGTTCTGTGGCATTAACCCAACTTTTCTGAGACTTTGGTTTTAAGTCTCAGGCTAATTTCCTAGATTTGTGTGTCAAATCTAGAGTAGTTTCCGGTGTACTTTAACATCGGTGGTGGCAGCAAATTACCCGGTAGTGGTACAGATACTACAGTTAACCGCCTAGCCCGTTACAATATATCATCACAAAATGACCCTTTCTATACCAAACAGAGGTTTTAATAAAAATCCATCTTTGATTTATATATCTATACAGAGAAGGTATTTAACTTCACAAGATTTCTTATAGGGTCAACTTGGGAAATCCAATCTATATTTTAACTATAAAAGTCAATAACATTTAATTTAATAATTTAATGAAATATAATTTTTTTCACATTTAATCATGATGGATGCACATGTACAAGTGTCTTTGTATGTGTGTGTTCATTTAAAATAACCTTTTGTTGTCTCTTTTCAGATGTGATGAACACCATGGAGAAAAGTTAAGTGTATATTGCTGGACTTGTAAACAGTGTATATGTCATCAGTGTGCTCTTTGGGGAGGAACTGTAAGTTTATATCTACAATTCATTGTTCTTTGTATTGGTTTTTAGTTTACCTAGACTATGCCATATGACATATTTTCATCACTATGCCCCCCCCTTCATCATCTTGTCTATTAGCTTTTCACATTTCAGTATTTTTATCACAAACCATTGAACCAATTGAAATCAAATTTGGAGACATGTTACATTGGTGGTCATTTTACATGTTTTCTGTTTTATTTGGAAATTCATGATGGTTGCTTGGTCAATTATAACTTCTGATTGGATGAAATTTCAAAAGTCATCTTCTAAAACCTTTTGTGTGATGAAATTGTTTCATGGTAAGAATTTTCCTCAGAAGAATCTTCTTAAAAAATTGTATGCTTTTGGTGGTGATCTGCCATTGATTTAGATAATGTCCCGATGTATGAAATCTCTGTTAATTTAACGTGTATAAACCAATCTCCTCTCTACTCTGAACACAAAAACTAGGCCCAAGGAGGTTCGGAATTTAACATGTATAAACCAATCTCCTCTACTCTGAACACAAAAACTAGGCCCAAGGAGGTTCGGAATTTAACATGTATAAACCAATCTCCTCTCTACTCTGAACACAAAAACTAGGCCCAAGGAGGTTCGGAATTTAACATGTATAAACCAATCTCCTCTCTACTCTGAACACAAAAACTAGGCCCAAGGAGGTTCGGAATTTAACATGTATAAACCAATCTCCTCTCTACTCTGAACACAAAAACTAGGCCCAAGGAGGTTCGGAATTTAACATGTATAAACCAATCTCCTCTCTACTCTGAACACAAAAACTAGGCCCAAGGAGGTTCGGAATTTAACATGTATAAACCAATCTCCTCTCTACTCTGAACACAAAAACTTGGGCCAAGGAGGTTCGGAATTTAACATGTATAAACCAATCTCCTCTCTACTCTGAACACAAAAACTAGGCCCAAGGAGGTTCGGAATTTAACATGTATAAACCAATCTCCTCTCTACTCTGAACACAAAAACTAGGCCCATTATTTTTATTATTACATAATGGTTTTATTTAAGCAATTTTATTGGCTATCATGCTGTCACCTGACATTCCGTAAAATTTGATATTGTTTGATTAAAACTCGTATTGACTCACTTTCACTTTCCATTGCATTATGTATGACGTCATAATGAAGTGATTAATTTCATATTGACTTGGTTTCACTTTCACTTTTCATTTTAATGTAATAAAACAATTAGTCTTTTGTATCGATCAATACGAGTTTTTATGGACCTTAAAAACGATATTCACCTCAGCCTAGACTATAATTGTATATTATCTATATCTTTACAGCATTCTGGTCATACTTTTAAACCATTAGACAATGTTTATGATGAACATGTAAAGAAAATAACAGATGAATTAAACCAACTAAAGAGACGACATGTAGAACTGATTAGTCTAGTCCAAGATGTGGTTTGTATTTTAATTAACAAAGTCTACACTTTGTAATATCCCCAGGTGGGTCTTGCATTCATTTTTCACCTCTCCATTTTACTACCAAAAAGAGGAAAAAAATAATGAAATTTAGCTGACTGACCTTGTCTTCCTTGCCATACAGTGACAATTAGTTTTGAAGAAAATGTTTAAGCAATGATGGCCAACAGCTCCACCAATATCAGCAAAATGAATAACTAAGACCATGATATATGTGGATAGAAATCAAAATCCTGGCTTGATACAGGTACACAAATGTGGTTGGGGTAAACTGGTTAATGGGATCCCCCCCCCCCCCATTCTTGATAATTGGATGTCCGAAATGGCAATACAGATATAATTTTTTTTAAATCTGCACAGATTCGCTTCCACTTAAAAGTGCCATATTTATAATTCATTCACATACCTGCCATATAAAGGCAGATCAGATATGAATTTCAATAGTGAAAATGAGAAGACAACAGTATAGTATGTTTTTTCTGTTAACAAGATGTAAAAAAGGCTTGCTTCATTGACATGTATAAACTTATCAAAAGTAATAGTAAAAATAACTAAAAATATCTTTTTAAATATTAAAATTGTGTATTAAAATGCCATTTGCTTGGTATAAAAATTGGCACTCCAAAAAAATTGCAGATATGAATCTATGTAATTCAGCAGTTGACAGGTTTGACATCTATACACTTACTCAACATACTTGATTTATGTACAAGTTTTTCCACTGATATACCATATTGTAAAGACACTAAGGGCCATCGTGACCGTGATCATATGGTAGTTGGATTTACAACTACCTATGCAATCGGTGCCTATCACCACTGATGTTGTGAGTTTGAATCTTGATCAGGGCAAGGTGTACAACATTATATGATAAAGTATGTCATTGACTTGCGACAGGTTGGTGGTTTTCTCCAGGTCCTCCGAATTCCTCCACCAATAAAACTGACTGCCACGATATAACTGAAATATTGTTGAAAGTGGCATTAAATACCATCAAACAAACAAACAAAACAAATATGAGATGTATGCATACTTTATAGATATGATATGCAGAACATCAGTTTTAGATGAAATTTAAAACAATTAAGGTACTCTAAGACTAGAATTTTGAATTAAGAGTCTTACAGTTCTATACATAATAATAAATTTATTTATTTAATTTTAGGAGAGAAACATTGAAAGTGTAAAAACAGCAAAAGATGAAAGAGTACGAGAGATACGGAATGCTGTAGAACTAATGATAGCTAGATTAGAATCTCAACTTAAATCTAAACTACTTACATTAATGGGTAAATATATTATATTTATACATGTATATTTATTTGTACAGAGAAATGACCAACACTTTATCTCATTAGCTTAAATACCAATCAATAATCCAGTCAAAACGATGAGCATCGGTCCTCCGGCCCAAGACCAGTAAAACTTTGTTCGGACCAGTAAATTTTTCAGTTGTTATTTAGATATATGCATATAAAATAATTCTAGAATTTGATTCGAACCAGTAAATTCAAATTTTCATTTCAAGAACTGAGATTCATTATCCTTAAAGATTACAGGTGATATGTACTCAGCCATTTAATGATAAAATAAAATATCTTAATCAATTTGAATAAAATGCTTTGTCTTGTCCTGAATTGTGGCATTCTAAACAAGGTGAATTTTGAGTCATAATGGTAGTTTATGCTTTATCTATCATTGATTTAGATTTTCTATGGTAACTGGTGCAGCTAAATTAGTTAGATTTCTGATTGTGTTACTGGTATGTTGTTTTTTTATGTGTTACACCCAGATAGAACCATTATATATAGAAATAAAAGACAATCTTCTCCAGCTTGTCCTACATGGGTGTCCCCAATATTTACAGGTTGTATCAAAAACAGAAGTTTTATGAGGCCAAAAAAAAAAATGTGTTTACGGTCACCCGACCGACCCAAATTTTTGCTAGCGACCCTATCAATTTTTACACAGAATTCGGATAACCATTTTTGTTGTTTAATCAGCAGCAATGTTTTATTTATTCAACCGATAACTTTTTGTCGAAATTGAGAGCAAAGAAGGTAGAAAAACTGCGTAACTCGTCATAAACAGAAAACAGCTTCAAAACAAATGACGGCTTACCGGAAATTCCGAAAATGAAATACCGGAATCGTATTCAGGAACCGGGAACGACTTTTTCCGGTTTTGCAGATAAAAAAAATTGAGACCGACCGACCCTAGATTTTTTTGACATGTGACAGTAAACACATATATATTTTTTGGGCCTGACAGTAAGTCCTGATTCTGATTAAGGATAACAAGTTTTCCATATGTTGCTTTTAAATTTGATAATATAGTGAGATGTAATTCTTGTAAATGTATTAATTATGCAGAAAATATTTGTTATAGGTCAAAGAGGTCATCTAACACAAGAAACAGAACTATTAGAGTCATTGATACAGAAAGTCAACCAAAAATTAACAACTTGTGGTAAAAATGAACTTATCAACATTAGTTCTGAACTCCTTGAGATGTTTAAAGAAGTCCAAAGAAAACCAATGGCTTCTTTTGTAACTGCTGCTGTGCCAGCAGATTTTACAAGGTAATTTTTCATTTTCATTTTAAACATACAAGACAAAAAATAGTATTTAATGCAAGAAAATCAAAATGTTATTTATTGCTATTTACTGGGTTGATAATTTTACTGCTGGGCTATTAAGGTAGTCATCAAGAGTATCATCTGCCCTGTAGTCAGTGTTTCAGCATTGTCATGGACTATTAGATATACTTATTATTGAAATTTACAGTTCCTAAATAATGTAATTGATTAAAACTAAGGTCTATTTCCCTCAGTCACAGGAAACCTTGGCATATTTTGGCTACCCTGTTTAGGTTTTTTGGCCTACTTGCTCCGTAAGTCTTTTAAATTATTTGGCTTTCCAATCTTTACTTTACTTTAAACATATTTTATTATCAATTGATTGATTGATTGATTGATTGATTGGTGTTTAACGTCCAGCGAGCAATTTTTCAGCTATATTCAGGACGATATTTTATTATCAAGCAATTATACAGACAATGGATCAGACACAAGTTAAAAATGACATGAGGTCCCCTCCGTTACATATAAATCATTAAGAAGACAATCTTTTGACTATGAGTGTGACTAATAAAGGCTATCATCTTGTGTCTGCTTTACTTCATGATCACTACTCCTACTATATTAGTATAAGAGAGAAAATTGTGATTATATTTTCTCTTCCCTAGATACATATTCCTGCTGATCTGTAATTGGTGTTTAATGCCACTTTCAACATTATTTCAGTTACATGAATATCATGGCTTTCACTTTACCCTTTCTGCCCTTCTTTTCATGAGAAAATAAATTTAGCCTTAAGGAGCTTCTATTATTTCCAAATTTCTACAAATACAATAAAACAGCCATACATTTTTAAGACAGATAGAAGTGTGATTGAATTCATTATTATATTTTGTGTATAGCAAAAACATGTGAAATATTTTTTTCTTCAGTGAAATCGTGCCACCATATGACACCAGTACATTTGTAATGAAGAACTTCAGTGTGTTACAACAAAGAGCTGACCCTGTCTACAGTCAACCATTAAATGTATCTGGTTTGAGTTGGAGACTTAAAGTCTATCCTGTAAGAATTTAGTACTCGTTAGATTAATATGGAGGGTTTATATCCATGAAAAATGTCTTCTTATTAAAAGTGGTTTCGTTCTATTATCAGATTATGGTGGCACCATACACTTCAGGTAAAATTTGATCTGCTCGTTTAATTTTCTTATTTTTTTGGCAGTATGTTTGAATATATCCACTGTAATAAATATCAAAATTTTAGCAAATTCCAACCAACGGACTCAGAGCTATGAATTCACTAGCCACATAGCAGCTTTTCTCTGTGGTTTTGATCACAGAGATGCTTGAAATCTGCATACAAACATCATAAGATCAAAACGTTCAACTGATTTTAAAGAGTTACCCCCCTATAGTGTATGGTACCACCTTAAATACTCAAATGAAAACATCAGAAATTGTTACAACATTAATAGCTTATAAATTTGTGTATCAATGATACATCATCATCTTCCTATGAAATTATGAAAGAAACAGAGGCAATATTGATACCGCTAACACACATGTACAAGACAGCTCATTGTCCTGGCTTGATAGTAATAAATTGTAAAGCAAAAAATACCACACTGGCAAAATGGATTCAAAATCTAATAGTAATATCGTAGAAACAGACAAAATCTATTTGGCAATATGACATTTTGAAATAAATTTCTATTTATGTAACTATTACAGACATTATTTTTTCCGCTTCAAAGCAGAATTCCTCTTTTCATCGGACCTGATTCCGATTTTCCATTCTTATTTTTCTGTTTTTTAATGTCCTAGATCCCGTTTTGAGAAACACGTCCGATTCTATCTGTTTCCATGATTTAGATGTGATGATTGTCGTAAGAAGAGATCTGATTTATTTATGGATTGTCATCGTCCAATGTATAACCGCTTTATTTAGAAGCTCGTCTGTCAATAGGATTACAACATGTAGTCGCTTTGCGAGTCTGATTTTATCCATTCAAATTAATTTTCAACTTTTTTTTTATTCATCAAATTCTTGTCAGCCATTATAACAATAGTTAGATTATTTGTGATATTTATTTACAGGATGGTAATGGTGTAGTTAGAGGTAACTACCTCTCTGTTTTCCTGGAATTATCAGCTGGTCTGTCAGAAACTTCTAAGTAAGTTATTAGGACCTTTCTGAATGTCATGCCATCAACATGCATGGTTGACCTGAAATCATCAAGACATTGACTCAATTTTTATCACGGGGCCCGGGTGGCTCATTGAGTTAGGTAGTTGGATTACCTAATAACTCATACAAACCTATCACCAATACGGCGTAGGTTCGCGCCCGGCTTTGTAAATTACAAAAAAGGGTGCACTCGACTCGCAGCCACAAGTGATAAAGTTTACCAGTTACTTGCCCATGGTCGGTGGTTCTCTCCGGGTACTCCGGCTTCTTCCACCACTAAAACTGGTCGCCATGATATAGCTGAAATATTGCTGAAAGTGGCGTTAAACACAATAAATGAAATCAAATTTATCACATCAGTTCTGGCTTTACCTTACCTTATGGAATTTCTACTTTGAAACATTGATATTGTCACAGCTCAGTTATATGACAAAATATACATCTTTCTTGGTCTGCAAAGCTCAACATTGAAGTTCAAGGTGAAAACCAGTTGCAACGTGTGTGTATACTTACCACCACAAATTGGATTATGAAGCCTCTGTGTAAATGTTGTAGCCGCAGATCTGCTTATGGAATCGGTAGCTATTACCGTTGAAATTATTAGTTTATTTCATGCCCCTGGTGAGGTGTACTCGATACAACTATATGTGGTAAAGTTTGTTGGTGACTAGTGGTAAATCAGTGGTTTTCTCCAAGTACTCAAGTTTCCTCCAGCTATAAAACTGACCACCATGCTATATTTAAAATATAATGGCATTGGTGATGTAATTGTTAGAGTGCAGTGGATAGTAGGTTCGTTCCCCGGTCGGGTCAAACCAAAGACTATAAAATTGGTATTTGCTGCTTCTCCGCTAAGAATGCTGCATAAAAGAGTAAGAGCAAAGACCGCTTGGTTCGGAATGAGGACAATATGTCAAGAGTGGAACGACATGTCTACTTGTGACTGTTACTTCAGTGAGGTAGAACTATAAAAATCCAGTTAAGCATGTTGGTTTAGTACAAAGAGGACATCATCATCATCTCGTCGAAATGTAAATTGCTCATTTGGCATTAAACAACAATCACTCACTCAATATACATGTAATTGAAACATATCTGAAAATGACATTAAACATCCATATCCCAAACCCAGCCTAACTTTGACCCACTTTGAACTCTCATTTTAGATATGAGTACAGGGTAGAGATGGTTCATCAAGCTAGTCGTGACTCCAGTAAGAACATAGTACGAGAATTTGCTTCAGATTTTGAGGTTGGAGAATGTTGGGGATACAACAGATTCTTCCGTTTAGACTTGCTTGCCAGTGAGGGATACTTAGATACAGAAACAGATACTTTAATACTTAGATTCCAAGTCAGACCACCAACATTCTATCAGAAGTGTAGAGATCAACATTGGTAGGTAGTTAATACTTAAGATTCCAAGTCAGACCACCAACATTCTATCAGAAGTGTAGAGATCAACATTGGTAGGTAGTTAATACTTAAGATTCCAAGTCAGACCACCAACATTCTATCAGAAGTGTAGAGATCAACATTGGTAGGTAGTTAATACTTAAGATTCCAAGTCAGACCACCAACATTCTATCAGAAGTGTAGAGATCAACATTGGTAGGTAGTTAATACTTAAGATTCCAAGTCAGACCACCAACATTCTATCAGAAGTGTAGAGATCAACATTGGTAGGTAGTTAATACTTAGATTCCAAGTCAGACCACCAACATTCTATCAGAAGTGTAGAGATCAACATTGGTAGGTAGTTAATACTTAAGATTCCAAGTCAGACCACCAACATTCTATCAGAAGTGTAGAGATCAACATTGGTAGGTAGTTAATACTTAAGATTCCAAGTCAGACCACCAACATTCTATCAGAAGTGTAGAGATCAACATTGGTAGGTAGTTAATACTTAAGATTCCAAGTCAGACCACCAACATTCTATCAGAAGTGTAGAGATCAACATTGGTAGGTAGTTAATACTTAAGATTCCAAGTCAGACCACCAACATTCTATCAGAAGTGTAGAGATCAACATTGGTAGGTAGTTAATACTTAAGATTCCAAGTCAGACCACCAACATTCTATCAGAAGTGTAGAGATCAACATTGGTAGGTAGTTAATACTTAAGATTCCAAGTCAGACCACCAACATTCTATCAGAAGTGTAGAGATCAACATTGGTAGGTAGTTAATACTTAAGATTCCAAGTCAGACCACCAACATTCTATCAGAAGTGTAGGGATCAACATTGGTAGGTAGTTAATACTTAGATTCCAAGTCAGACCACCAACATTCTATCAGAAGTGTAGAGATCAACATTGGTAGGTAGTTAATACTTAAGATTCCAAGTCAGACCACCAACATTCTATCAGAAGTTTAGAGATCAACATTGGTAGGTAGTTAATACTTAAGATTCCAAGTCAGACCACCAACATTCTATCAGAAGTGTAGAGATCAACATTGGTAGGTAGTTAATACTTAGATTCCAAGTCAGACCACCAACATTCTATCAGAAGTGTAGAGATCAACATTGGTAGGTAGTTAATACTTAGATTCCAAGTCAGACCACAGGCCTTCATAACCAAACTCAGAATAAACCAGAATTATTGAAATCTTTTTTTTTTAAATTTAAATTGTCTTTTCTGTATGGAATGTTTGGCAATGTTTGATTTTTAATGCCTTTCACATTTTCACTCAACAATGTGGAAAACAAAGACTGATTAGCTAGGAGTCAGGGGCAATTAAGGACTGTTCAGACAGCAGAAGTCAGACTATTGTGTTTGAAGGGGGGGGGGGGGGGGGGGTGTTAACAAGGCTTTATCAAGCAAAAGTGGTAATAATGTATCCAGAGTAAAATAGCTAAGATTTTAGATCTATCTGAATAATGTCTTGAGTGAAATGACATACTTGATCGAAATATAATAAAAATTCTGTACATAATTTTTATCTTAGCCGAACCCTGAGTAAACTGAAATCCTGTATAAACTGAACTTTAAATAAAGTTCTATTGTAGGAAATCTTTGTTAATTTAACCTGTATAAAACGAACACCTGCCTATTCCAAACACAAAAGTTAGTCCCAAGGAAGATTGACATAGACAGGTTTCACAGTATTTACAGCTGTAGAATATGACACTTTCTGGCTAATATGCCAATGCACATTCATATAGTGTTTCATGGCTGTCTATAATATCGTGCAGAGAAAAATATTTTTACCGTTTAAGATGTGTCCAGCTGTATGACACGGATAATTATTGTGTCAAATTATGCAAAGGAAAATATTTTTACTGTTTAAAATGTGTCAAGCTGTAGGATAAGGATGTTTATTGTGTCAGATTATGCAAAGAAATGCCCCCCCCCCCCCCCCACCCCCACACATTTTAAGATATGTCAAGCTGTAGAATATGAATATTTATTGTGTAAAACTTTGTCTTTCAGGTACATAAATCAGTTAGAATTCTATCAAAGCCAGTACATGACACAGTTAAATGATATGAAAGAGGTTTGTGTTATAATTATACATACAGTCAGACCTGTATTAAGAGGTCACCTTTAGGACAAAGAAAAAGTGGTCTTTTAAGACAGGTGATCTCTTAAAAGAGGTTCAAAAGTCGTATGAAATTTACTATGACAGGATAAGAAAAAAGGTGACCTTTTAATACAGGTGACTGCTAAATAGAGGTGACCATGTGTGCAGGTTTGACTGTAATACCATAGCTGCTGTTTATCTTTATATAGAAATCTAGATGTAATAATAAAGTGACTGGACCTATGGGGGGTTTGTTGGTGTTTATCATGGCTTTCAGTAATATGAAGGTATATCGTGACTTCTAGACTTATTGGTGTGTGAATACTTAGACTGTTATAACAATCTGATTGGTGATACCCTGGCCTTGGGTATTTGTCTGAAAAACTTGAGACGAGTCTCAGCTCAGTGGGATTAACCACTGGACGACCCAGGCTTCTAATGTGAATGGATATCAACCAGATATTTAGAAAACATCAGAACTGTCTTATTGAAAGATATATTTTATTTAAATTGTTTGCATTTTCAAGCAATATCTTAAAACAGAGAAAGTTGAAGGTTTTTTTATACCCCCGTTCTCCGAAGGTGGAGGGGGGTATACTGTTTTACCTCTGTCCGTCCTTCCGTCCGTCCAAGATATTTTTCGTCACATTTTTCTCAGTAACTGTTGATGGCAGAAATCTGATATTTGGTCACAAGCATCATATAGGTATACCATATTGTGGGTAGCGTTTTTGGACCCGTCAGATTCCTACTTCCTGTTTGCCGACTTTGTTGGTTTCTATACACATTGAACATATATGCACATTTTTCGTCACATTTTTCTCAGCTACTATTGATGGCAGAGATCTAATATTTGGTCACAAGCTTCATATAGGTACCCCATATTGTGGGAAGCGTTTTTTGACCCGTCTGATTCCTACTTCCTGTTTGCCGATGAGCGGGGGTATCATAGGTGAGCATTAGTTCACAGTTCATCTTGTTTAATTTTTTTTTATCCAGAATGTGTATTTTACTGAACAATGCTATATTCCTAATAGAATTTTTGGGGAATTTAATGAAATGTCTGAATATAGAATGTTTTTCTTAGTAATTTTGCAGGTAAGTTTTAATTTTACAGGAAAAATCAAATAATACCAGTTACCTTGTTTTTTGCAGAGATTATTACTTATTGAAATGTCAAGATCAATAGGAGGTGCCAAAAGGGGAACCTCAGCTGAATCTCCTCTCCCTCTTATTGATCCCCATGGTGGAGATAGTCCATCTACACAACACCCCATACTGCACCCCAAACCTTTACATCCTGGCTCTGGATCAGAGATTGAAATAGAACATTCAGACAACGACAACGGAGAAGTCACATCAGATAACGACACGACAGATTCTAATGAGGTACTTATAGGGATTTTGAATATTCTGGTTCAAATCAAATTCTTGAATTTATTATATATACATGTTTAAGTAAAAACTGAAAAATGTACTGGTCCAAACAAAGTTTTACTGGTCTTGGGACGGTGGACCTGTTCTCACCGTGAGGACTGTGATTATAGTATTAAACGCTTCTTTTCAGGAGTTCATGCATGTGTAAACGGTGCACGATGCACTCACAAACTGAATAAACGCCTGAGTGTAAACGGTGCCGATGCACTCACAAACTGAATCGGGCGTTTATGTCAAGTTTGTGAGTGCATCAGCACCGTTTACACATGCATGAACTCCTGAAAAGAACCGTTTAATACTTATAATTCTTAAATTCAATATTGTAGATAAAAATGTATTATTCTTGCATATCCCTGGTCTAAAAATCGCACAAATTAAAATTCTGCGAAATGTTGTTGACGACTTTGGAACATTAACAGCATGACGTCATATGAAGACTTCCAGTTTAAAACATGAAGATCAGGCGTCATTTGGCTTCGTGTACGCTTCAATTTTAATAAGATTTAACTAAAATAAGTTTACAAGGTAGGCATTTTAATTATTTTTGTATATTGTTTGTAAATATGACATGTAGAATTTCACGTTTTCAAGATGTTGGATCCTCGTAGTTACGACTTGCAGATTGAAAAGTTCATCGAGTTATGAATGAATAAAAAAAAACAGGTGACAGTGTCCTTGTCCAATCAAAAGACACGAAAACGATATGCTTTAATTCTATAAGAATTATAACATCATAAGGTAATAGGATAGATCATGGACTTAATTTTTTTTATTTTGAATATTTATATCTTATACATGTATACAATTGTAGCAATTTGTAGATTGTAGTGTATTAACCTTTTGACATGTATTCAAAAGTAATCCTCAATGTTATATATTTCTTCATTATAATTTGTTGAAATTAAATGGATTATTTGACATTGTAGGGTTTAAGTGAAGGCGACATTGATGATTTAGAGGATAACAGAATGTTATTAGAAGATCATCTACTTGTTTCAGCAGAGAATAACGATGAAAATGATATAGATGAAGAAACAATGTACGTTAAAACTACCTGTAGATTAGTGATTCTGATACAGTAAATTCACAAATTAATGTGATGTTGTTATTAATGCAAATAAAAGTGACACGACGAAGATAGCATATTTAAACTTCACATATATAAATAGAGGACCTGGATTTCCAGATTCCAACGTCATATGCCGTGGTTCCCCTTTTTTTGTATTCAGCGAGTTATGATGAGATGTGATTGTTCATTTTGTTGATGTTGGTGCAATTACTGTTTCACTTTTTTATTTTTTCATAATTTGTGCATTTAAATGGTAAATAAAAAGATAAGTTTTATCAATTTAATTTGGGTTTGTCCTTGATGTTTTATTTCTAGTCATAGACTAAGTTCAGTTTTTGAAAGACAAAATAACAGACCAAGATATACATGTACATCCCGACTACCAACACTATTTTAATAATAAAAAAAACTTGCATTTCAAGTTTGAAATTTGTTAATGACATATTTTACCCATTCGAAAGGTTTAAAGTGCCTCGAAACACCAAACTGTTAATTATTTTTATATGGAAAAGCCCCAAAAGTTGATATTAAAGGGACATAACAATGCGAATGAAGAAATGTCATACATTTATTATGATATATCAAATACGAAAATGCATTGATATGTGGAAATTTTAGTTCAATTAATAAATTATTTTTATTTGTTTAATTAGGTCATTAGATAATGACGTAGAGAACAGTTTGAGGTGGGAGGAAAATGACCTTGACAGACTTGGAGCTCACGGCAGTAGTCATAAATCTGTATCTAATATTACTGGTGCAGAAACCAAGTAAGTGTGTGTAGAACTTTCCAACTGAGTGGGACAGTCATGGTCGTGGTCATATCGTAAAATGGATTTATAACTACCAATGCAATCAGTGCCTATCGCCACTAACGTTGTGAGTTTGAATCCCACTCAGACGAGGTGTACTCAATGCAACATTATGTGATAAAGTTTGTTAGTGACTTGTGGTAGATCAGTGGTTTTCTCCCGGTATTCCGGTTTCCTCCACCAATAAAACTGACAACCACGATATAGCTGAAATATTGTTGAAAGTGGCCTTAATCACCTTAAACCTAATCCAAGCCTCAATGTTGGAATATATTTAGAATTTAAACCTGTCATTTCTGAAGGTGTTATTGAAAAATTTAAACAAGAGTTCTTTTAATACATGTGAACTATAAATTCTGAAAATTATATTTTTCAGGACTGAAGATGATGAAGCATTAATTAGACAACTGTTGAAGGAGAAAGCTTCAGACACCAGACCTTGGTCAGCTGCATTTGGAGGTATAGTATTGTATAGAAAAGTTCATTTAAAAAAAAATAACTGTATTAAGCATTGTGATACAAGGGTTAACACAGCTTTTGGTAATTGCAGTGTTTTTAAACTATTATCTTAAGCTTGTTTTTTTTAACAAGTTATCTAGAGACATTTGATTTTGGTTATATTGAAGGGACCAGAAACAGTGTGGGTGTCTGGGTAACACTAACAGTAAATTATGCTCTGGTGTAAAATAGGTCCAGATGGAATAAAGGGATGAGTAAAATAACTCCATGAACCATATATAAATATCTCATGAATTATTTTGACAAGGAAAATTATTCCAAGGACCTTTTTAAACTAGGAAAATTTGTAACATTGGCCCTATTTTACTAGAAATTTTGGTCCATCCGGACTTATATTTACCTGGACCAATTTTCTCCCTTACATCTTTAATTCAAATAAAAAGGAGTTGAATTACTTGTCTAAAACAAGCAAGTGATGAAAATTTGCAAACTTCTTGGTAAATTAATTTGTTATCCTTATTTGCTTCGGACATGTGAAAAATCAGATATTCCCACAACTTAACTGTGTGTTCATGTCTATTCAAAGTTACAAATAAACATCGGAGAAAATCGAAGGGGCAATCAAGAATGGACAATCCAAAGACGCAGGCAAACAAAGCATAGATATCTAACAGTGGGCACAAGACAACGAAGACAAAAAACAAAAAAAACTGAATGCAGAAATCTACAAAGATGAGCAACACGAACCCACCAAAAAATGTGGGGGTGAACACAGGTGCTCATGAAGGGTAAGCAGTTCCTGTTTCTTATAAGACAAGCGCCGTGTTACTCATTATGAACTATTTGACAAATTTTGTTTCATGCTTTTTATTCCAGATGGAACTGGTGACAGATTTGGACTGAGTCCTGACTGGTTTGAGAAAGTACAAGCTGCTCTACACAAGAAAAAAGAAGATAAAGCCAAAAGTTCTAAGAAAAAAAGTAGTTTGTCAACAGATAATGTTTTAGAACACATTCATGCTAGATTTTCAGAACTAGCAGCTTCTACATTGGCCGCTGCTAATGCTGCCGTTACAAATGAAATAGAGGCTAAAGCCATTGTAAAAAGTGAGAAAAAAGGTAGGATTTTAATGGTAATGATTTTTTGATGGGTGTCCAAACATATTATTCCAGACTGCACATTTGAAATAATCATGATGTAGGGTAATGATATGATCAACTTGAACATTTTTTAGACATATTTGATGGGGTAATAGTTAAGGTGCTTTGAGTGTGGTCTAATGTGGGTTAGAGCCTGCTCGGGTCATACTAAAGACTATAAAATTGGCGTCTGCTGCTTTTCTGCTAAGCTCACAGCATTAAGGAGTAAGACTGGTTGGCTCAGAACCAGATAATTTGTCTTGAGTGAAGTGGCATGTCTATCCATGGACTGTTTTTCTCCTATTTTCAAGATAGAACAAGATGCTTTTGAGGTGATGATGATGATATCTGTTTTGTATTAGACCAGCAGACTGAGTCAGATTTTACAGTGACTGAAACAACAGTCCACAAGTAGATATTTCTCTCCACTCGTTTATATGGTCTCTAAGCAAACCAGTTTTACCTTTTACTCCTTTTACACATGCAACTTAGTAAAAAAAAAAAAAAAAAACAGTTTTATGCATATTGTTTATTATTTAACATCATCTTTGATAATATTTCAGCCATGTCTTGACAATTAAAAAAAAAAGAAGAAAGGATAGGAAAGTGAAACCTGTAATAACTTACAATCTAAGATCGAGGAATTAATTTATTTTTACAGTAGATAAAAAGTTTAAAATGCCAATGCCAGTGCCAGAATCTTCCCCTAGTCTACAAAGTGACAGATCTGAGCTAATCAGAGTAACTAAAGACATTAAGCAAAAAGACAGCCAACCTATCAAAGGTTCAGCTCACGATGACAGGCTACCAGTTGTCAAGAGGATAACGGCAGCAATGAACAGATTAAGTCAGGACACGACAGCTAAAAAAGAGGAGAAAAAAGTACCTGTTAAAATGGCTGTCACCAAAGGTATGATAGCTATTACAAAATAACAATCTGTGCAGTGATACATACTGAAAAGTTTGATCTTGAATCAAATTAGTGGTATTTATTTTGAAGGTAGTGAAATATTTTTATGCCCCTGTCTCTATGTGTGGGGGTGTTTGATTTTACCCATGTCTGTACATCTGTCTGTATATATTATACCCCTGTCTCTATGTGTGGGGGTGTTTGATTTTACCCATGTCTGTACATCTGTCTGTATATATTATGTCCCTGTCTCTATGTGTGGGGGTGTTTGATTTTACCCATGTCTGTACATCTGTCTGTATATATTATACCCCTGTCTCTATGTGTGGGGGTGTTTGATTTTACCCATGTCTGTACATCAGTCTGTATATATTATGCCCCTGTCTCTATGTGTGGGGGTGTTTGATTTTACCCATGTCTGTACATCTGTCTGTATATATTATGCCCTTGTCTCTATGTGTGGGGGTGTTTGATTTTACCCATGTCTGTACATCTGTCTGTATATATTATGCCCCTGTCTCTATGTGTGGGGGTGTTTGATTTTACCCATGTCTGTACATCTGTCTGTATATATTATACCCCTGTCTCTATGCGTGGGGGTGTTTGGTTTTACCCATGTCTGTACATCTGTCTGTATATATTATGCCCCTGTCTCTGTGTGGGGGTGTTTGATTTTACCCATGTCTGTACATCTGTCTGTATATATTATGCCCCTGTCTCTATGTGTGGGGGTGTTTGATTTTACCCATGTCTGTACATCAGTCTGTATATATTATGCCCCTGTCTCTATGTGTGGGGGTGTTTGATTTTACCCATGTCTGTACATCAGTCTGTATATATTATGCCCCTGTCTCTATGTGTGGGGGTGTTTGATTTTACCCATGTCTGTACATCTGTCTGTATATATTATGCCCCTGTCTCTATGTGTGGGGGTGTTTGATTTTACCCATGTCTGTACATCTGTCTGTATATATTATGCCCCTGTCTCTATGTGTGGGGGTGTTTGATTTTACCCATGTCTGTACATCTGTCTGTATATATTATGCCCCTGTCTCTATGTGTGGGAGTGTTTGATTTTACCCATGTCTGTACATCTGTCTGTATATATTATACCCCTGTCTCTATGCGTGGGGGTGTTTGATTTTACCCATGTCTGTACATCTGTCTGTATATATTATACCCCTGTCTCTATGCGTGGGGGTGTTTGGTTTTACCCATGTCTGTACATCTGTCTGTATATATTATGCCCCTGTCTCTATGTGTGGGGGTGTTTGATTTTACCCATGTCTGTACATCTGTCTGTATATATTATGCCTCTGTCTCTATGTGTGGGGGTGTTTGATTTTACCCATGTCTGTACATCTGTCTGTATATATTATGCCCCTGTCTCTATGTGTGGGGATGTTTGATTTTACCCATGTCTGTACATCTGTCTGTATATATTATGCCCCTGTCTCTATGTGTGGGGGTGTTTGATTTTACCCATGTCTGTACATCTGTGTATATATTATGCCCCTGTCTCTATGTGTGGGGTGTTTGATTTTACCCATGTCTGTACATCTGTCTGTATATATTATGCCCCTGTCTCTATGTGTCATGCATTTGGTTTCTGCTCAACAACTTGAGTTCCCCTTTATCAAATCATTTGAAACTTATACACAAGGTCAGGGACCATTACAGATTTCGTACTTCACTACTTTTCTTCCATTTTTTAGGTTATGCCCCTGTTTACTTTAGCTGAACACTGAGCATCCTTTTCCGACACTTTCTTCCATTTTTTTCAAAATGAAGTTGCATAACAGAAATATGCTGATTTTTCATTTTTGGCGTTTTAACGCCACTTTCAACAATATTTCAGCTATATCATGGCGACCAGTTTTAATGGTGGAAGAAGCCGGAGAGAACCACCGATCATGGGCAAGCAACTGGTAAGCTTTATCACTTGCGGCTGCGAGTCGAGTGCACCTTTTTTTGTAATTTACAAAGCCGGGTGGGAACCCACGCCATATTGGTGATAGGCTTTTATGAGTTGTTAGGTAATCCAACTACCTAACTCATTGAGCCACCAGAAATATACAAGTCTGAATTTCAGCATAAAGTTTTGTACACATAAAATACTTTTCATTAGAAAAAAACCCACTTTGAGTTAAAAGAAAAATAAATGCATGTAGTTGTGCACTATTTAGATTTTACTAGTAAATTTGCAGTGTAATTTGTAATGAACGTAATTTTTTCTGATAGATGAGAATGCAGTAGTAGAAAAATTAGTGGATGTTTCATTATCCAGTACAATAGAAGAAGGACTTTTGTCTGACACGTCGTTTGATGCCACACAAGATATGGCGCAACCTCAACCATTCCATAGCTCTGTGTCTTTAACTGTTGTCAAAACTAGGTTAGTAACATCAAAACTGGGTTAGTATTGTCAAAACTAGGTTATTAATGTTAAAACTAGGTTAGTAATATTAAAACTAGGTTAGTAATGTTAAAACTAGGTTAGTAATATTAAAACTAGGTTAGTAATGTTAAAACTAGGTTAGTATTGTAAAAACTAGGTTAGTAATGTTAAAACTAGGTTAGCATTGTTAAAACTAGGTTAGTATTGTCAAAACTAGGTTAGTAATGTTAAAACTAGGTTAGTAATTTAAAAACTAGGTTAGTATTGTTAAAACTAGGTTAGTATTGTCAAAACTAGATTAGTAATATCAAAACTGGGTTAGTATTGTCAAAATTAGGTTAGTACTATCAAAACTAGGTTAGTAATGTCAAAAATATTTTAGTACTTTCAAAGCTAGGTTAGTATTGTCAAATTAGGTTAGTACTTTCAAAACTAGGTTAGTATTGTCAAAACTAGGTTAGTAATGTCAAAATTAGGTTAGTAATGTCAATACTAGGTTAGTACTTTCAAAACTAGGTTAGTATTGTCAAAACCTGGTTAGTAATGTCAAAACTAGGTTAGTATTGTCAAAGCTAGGTTAGTAGTTACAAAAACTAGGTTAGTATTGTCTAAGCTTAAATAAGGGTCCTGTCTATGAACTAATATCAAAATTAGGTAGGATGATCAATCCATTTTGACCAGGAGCCGTCGAGGTCGTGATCGTATGGTAGTTGGATTTATAACTAACTGTGCAATCAGTGCCTATCACCACTAAAGTTGTGAGTTTGAACCCTGCTCAGGTGATGTGTACTCAATACAACATTATGTGATAAAGTTTGTCAGTGACTTGCGACAAGTGGGTGGTTTTATCTGGATCCTCTGGTTTCCTCCACCAATAAAACTGACAGCCACGATATAACTGAAATATTGTTGAAAGTGGTGTTAAACACCATAAACCAAATAAAACCAAACCATTACCATCAAAGCTACATGTAGGTAAGTAATATCAAAACATCAACCATTCTATGGGTTTGTACTCATGCGCCAAAATTGTCCAATGAGAACACTGTAATTGTTGGATACATTATGATTGGCCGTATTTGAAATTTGAGTACAAAAATCAAATTTGAAAGTTTTAATGACTGTAAACCCTGATAAAAAGTAATTACCAGGCTTTCAAAGGGACATAACTATCCTAATTATTATTTCACATATAATAATACTAGTAATCTATTTCTATAATTACAGTCAAACCTCTGAAGATCACAATGGAAATAAGAAGAAAAAAGATTCCACTGACAAGTCTTCTTCTAGTGGAAATAAAGATTTGGGTAAGACTCCACTGGTGAAAAAATACTTGAGTGGAATCAAAAGTTAAGGTGTAGGACTCGAATAAAGTTAAGCCACAGGATTGGAATGGAACTGAAGTTATACTTTGTGACTTGAATGGAAATAAAGTTTAAGCATAGGATTTGAGTGGAAGTAAGGTGATGCTTTGGGACTTGAGTGGAAGTAAAGTTATGCTTTGGGACTTGAGTGGAAGTTAAGTTATGCTTTGTGACTTTAGTGGAAGTAAAGTTATGCTTTGGGACTTGAGTGGAAGTAAAGGTATGCTTTGGGACTTGAATGGAAGTAAAGTTATGCTTTGTGACTTGAGTGGAAGTAAAGTTATGCTTTGGGACTTGAGTGAAAGTAAAGTTATGCTTTGTGACTTGAGTGGAAGTAAAGTTATGTTTTGTGGCTTGAGTGGAAGTAAAGTTATGTGTTGGGACTTGAGTGGAAGTAAAGTTATGTGTTGGGACTTGGGTGGAAGTAAAGTTATGCTTTAGGACTTGAGTGGAAGTAAAGTTATGCTTTGGGACTTGAGTGGAAGTAAAGTTATGCTTTGTGACTTGAGTGGAAGTAAAGTTATGTTTTGTGGCTTGAGTGGAAGTAAAGTTATGTGTTGGGACTTGAGTGGAAGTAAAGTTATGTTTTGGGACTTGAGTGGAAGTAAAGCTATGCATTGGGACTTGAATGGAAGTAAAGTTATGCTTTGGGACTTGAGTGGAAGTAAAGTTATGCTTTGGGACTTGAGTGGAAGTAAAGGTATGCTTTGGGACTTGAGTGGAAGTAAAGTTATGCTTTGTGGCTTGAGTGGAAGTAAAATTATGCTTTGGGACTTGAGTGGAAGTAAAGTTATGTTTTGGGACTTGAGTGGAAGTAAAATTATGCTTTGTGACTTGAGTGGAAATAAAAGTTGATTTAAAACTTCAGTGGAAATAAAAGTTAAGATATAGGATTGAATGGAATTGAATATTATGGCATACAACTTTAATATTCAAATAAAAAGTTAAGTTTTAGGACTTGAGTTGAAATAAATGTTTTGTAAAACTCGACATTGTAAGATATTTTGTGACCTGCAAAGAAGAGACAGCTGAAAATCTGTTTATTAGGATAAATTTGTAAAAAAAATTGTCTGGGCAACAATTGCCAATTTCTTGTCTGACTTTGTATCAGCTTGTGGTGATGGTAGGTGTTATGGTGGGTTTTGTGTCCACTAAAATATTTTGAACGCTTGATTTCTCAATATTTCAGCTCCAGTACTTTGGTGAGATATTATTGATTGATTGATTGATTGATTGATTAATAGTTTAATAGTTGTTTAACGTCACTATCCCAAATATTGCTGAAAAATGCTCACTCGACATTAAGCATGAATCAATCGATGCTTAATTTATTGACACCTATCCAGTAAATCCATTGATACCATATGTTAAGCGTACTCACCTCAAATGTTGTGGATATAATCAAGCCAAAGACTATGAAATTGGTATTTGTTGCTTCGCTTCTAAGACTGATTGGAGTGGAGTCAGGATAATGTGTCCGAGTGGAATGACATGTCTACCTGCAGACTTGTTTCAGTGAGCTAGCACTATAAAGATCAAATTTAGGGTGTTGGTCAGCTTGGTCTAGTACAAAGCAGACCTCATCATTATCTCATTGAAATGTAATATGTTCTCACCATAATATATATAGTATATCTAATCATAGATTTTGAATATCAAAATAAGACCACGAGTGACCGAAGTACGCATAAGGATTAAGCGAGTGGGCAGACTTGTTCCACCCACGAGTTTAATCATTAATGCGTATTCGATCACGAGTGGTCTTATTTTGATATTCAAAATGTATGATTTAGTTATGCTGTTTATTATATAGACTTTAAAAATTTCTTATATATTATTTTTTATTTGTATATTTCATTCCACGCGTATGAATCTACGAGCAATGATACTAAGGGGTACAGCTGGAAGGATCTGCCATCTTGAAAATGTGAAATCCTACATGTCATATTTACAACAATGCACAAAAATAATAAATGCTTACCTTGAAAATTGTTTTAGTTAAATTTGATCAAAATTGAAGCGTACACGAAGCAAAATAACGTCTAATATTTATATTATGTTTCAAACTGGAAGTATTCATATGACATCAGTGACGTCATGTTGGTTATGTGCCAAAGTCGTCAATAACATTTCACAGATTTTTTTCAGTTTACAATCGTATGTGTATTCACCGTAACACAACAAGGGACGTAACCACCACACTTATAGTTGTGTAAAAGTAGTTCCGGCGGGAAAAAACTGATATCTCACATGTGAGATACCAGAATTTATTTCACAGATAAATCCCCATAATTCACACTTTTTTACTACAGGTTTACCATGGTCATACAGTTTTCTATCAAAAACACCCAATTCAGAAAAAGACAAGAAAGATCTCCCTCCATCAAATTCATCTTCATCATCGACATCATCGTCATCGACTGTTGTAAATACAGACAGTAAACCAGACTCAGTAGAGGAGAACGGTACCAATAATCCACAAGCAGAAGATAGTAATAATAGTGATTCAAAGTAAGTACTAGAAAGTTAGTCAAACTTGCCCATGTGGTCACCTCTATTAAGTGAGATTTGAACTCATAACTTAAGTGGTGAAAGGCACTGATTGCACAGGTAGTTGTAAATCCAACTACCATATGATCACAACCATGACGGCCCTTGCCTTTAAATGAAATAACATATATTGTCCTTATTGAAAATTGAGCTTACCACTAGCCTGGCATTAACCATATAATAAAGTTTGTTTTGGTTTGGTTTATGGTGTTTAACATCACTTTAAACAATATTTCAGTTATATCGTGGCAGTGAGTTGTATTGGTGGATGAAACCGTAGTGCCCGGAAGCAACTACCGTACTGTCGCAAGTCACTGACAAACTTTATAACATAATGTTGTATCGTGTACACCTCGCCTGAACGGGGTTCGAACTCACAACTTTTGTGGTGTAAGGTACTGATTGCACAGGTAGTTGTAAATCAAACTACCATACAATCACGACCACGATGGCCCCTGATTGATAGATAGAGAAATGTGTTGTACATCAATACACAGCCATTATGGTGTTATATCAAAGTCTTTATTACACAAAAATAATACTCATTAATTATTTATGTCCCTATACATTCTATTTTTAGACCAGACAGTGGAGATGACTCTGGTACAGTGTGAAAGAAGATCGGTGTACATGAAATAAACATGATGCAAATATGAGAAGAAATACACTTATTTTTAGAGTGTATAACATCATAGAAATTAGAAGTACCAGAACAAACAAATATGTATAGAAATGTTTTATATATAAATGAAATGAATAGTCAAAACTATTTTTTGTCATAAAAGTAAATAATTTAAAATCAGTGTATCATTCAAAAAGCAACTGTAGAAACAACATATATCGTTAAGTCAGCCAAACCTGATTCAGATCATTCGTCAAAAGAGAAGATCGGTTAAGAAATATTTTATTGTATAGAGTATCCATTCTATTACACAGGAAGATTGTTATTAATTCATTGCATGGTTCAAAAATGCTAGGTTACATCCACTTAAATATTAAACTGGTACCTAATAGAAATATACTGGTACCTAATAGAAATGACCTGGTACCAAATAGAAATAAACTGGTACCTTATAGAAATGACCTGGTACCAAATAGAAATAAACTGGTACCTTATAGAAATGACCTGGTACCAAATAGAAATAAACTGATAACCAATGGAATGACATGGTACCTAATAGAAATAAACTGGTACCAAATAGAAAATGATTCAATACTATGAGTATTCATTTCTCCATGCCTTAACTTTTGTTTATTAACAAGACTATCAAAGGTTGAATTAGCCATAACTTATTCAAGGGAGATAATAACTTACAAAAGGGAGATAACTTACAATATTTAAAAGTAACTTCCAATCTTAGTCTGTGATTTATAGTACAGTCGTTGCCAAATGTTTTAGTTAAAATTAGAGTATTATTTTCAGTAATTCAGGGTTTATTTTGTTAGCATTAAGATTAATGTTTTATATAGGATATGGATATAAGGTACAAATGGCCTATTTGATTGAAATGTTTTAATTATGATCATCAAACATGTTCGACCTATTGTTCATATTATTGTGTATATGGTTTATGATATTTGTTCATTTATACTGTATCTGATCTTGCAGGTTAGTTTTGTGGAGTGCAATTTGTGTGTATGTTGGTAGTTCATTAATAAATACCAAAATTAAAGCCATCAAAATCATGCCATAATTAATAAATTGATTGTTTGCCCAAACATGACCAATCAGAAAAAAAGTGATCACTCAATTTTTTTTTTTTTTTAATTTTTTTTTAAACATTTTTCTTTAATTGCTGGAAATTTCCAAGTTCCATAGTGATAATGTATCTTATTTTAAGAAAAAGAAAAGAATTTCACCGCCTACTACCCATGTGGAGCACCCATGGGTCAGGTTTGGGCAAACATTAACATTTTGTCAAGGTTGGTCAGGGGAAAATAAAAACAATTGATAATGTAACAGAAACATGATGGTATCATGAAAATATGACACGTCAAATGGTTTTTTTTATTTTTGGAAATTTTTTGACAATTGTACTCTTGCCAAAATAACCTGCAATAAAGGAAGTCATAAGATACAGTGATAAAGATGTATACTACACATGGTATATTTAAACCTTATTGAATGCAATTAAAATCACTTTTCGCACATGCTCCCCCCTCCCTTTGCTAACATGTCAGGTGTGGGAAATCTGAAGAAACTCCATAATGGGTATCATGCAGGTGACCCTATGTTGCCATTCTATGACAATGGCGGTTAGGTGTCAATGAAAGCTTTATAATTTACAACTGTTCAGTATGAGCAATCTGATTGGTCGATAAAGGTCATAACCTGTATTTATCATATCATTGAATATTTATGACAAAGGTTAACTCGCATGTGACCCATAATGGGGTTTAATCAGATCTCCCACGTCACCACATATCAGTAAAGGAAAGGGGTGGAAGTAAGGTTTTAGGTGTTAACGCCACTTTCAACAATATTTCAGTTATATCCTGGCAGTCAGTTTTATTGTTGGAGGAAATTGTACATGTCATTGTCAAACTTTATCACATAATGTTGTATCGAGTACACCTCGCCTGAGTGGGATTCGAACTCACAATGTTAGTGGTGATAGGCACTGATTGCATAGGTAATTGTAAATCCAACAACCATACGATCACGACGGCCCACGGGAGGAAGTAAGAGATGTGATTTTAATTAGATGTGTTTTGAATATATAGCATATTACTTGTAAAGTGAAGATGGTCAAAATGTATCTTGTCTTGTATTAGAAGATAGGAATGAATGGTACTGGTACATGTATCTGTTAATATCATATACTCTCAGCCTTTTGGCTGTTTTAGCATTCCAATTCATTAAATATGGAAATGTTTTGCTTTCAATGTTGGTAGCATATCTACAATTCTAATCATTTTTACTTGTATACAGGGCCCGGATTATGATCTTTTTGGGGCCCTTAGGCTAATGAAATTATGGAGCCTCCTCAGACGGAGCTATCCTACTAAATGAATTGTTCAGCAATGGAAAATATTGAAATGATATACAAATTTTTCAGAATAAATTTATATTTGAAAATCTTTTAGCAGGGTCCCCAAGCTTGAGGGATCCAGGCTGCAGCCTATGCTAGCCTATAGGATAATCCAACCCTGCTTGTATATCAATATGGATTGTGCTTCCTATTAGAAAATTAATTCTATACTCATTTTCTCAATAGTTGGTTGATTAAGATAATTATGTGTTTCTATATTTTCAAATTTACATTTAAAAGTTAACCTTTGACCTGAAATGTTGAATATCTAAATACTATGTTGTTCATTATGTTATACTGGAACGAAAACAAAAACTTTTATTTGGCGATACACTTAACATGGAATGACATTTCATTTATTGTTGACCATCCAATCAAACGCAAGACAGTTAACATATTGACCAATCGGACAACAGCTCTTGACATGTGTTTTAAGTTTTAATACCCCACTAACTGATAGGCTCGTCATGAATTGATCGGTTGAAAATATTAATTCTGACATGACCGCCATACAGGATATCGTTAGATGTTAGTGTATCACCAAATTTTTTTTTTAATTTAAAAAAAAAACAACAAACATCTAATTTTAATTAGGTCAACTATTTTTATATTTACCACTGTGTGGTGATTTCTATATGTATACATGTTAAGAGTGAGTGCTATGTGATGGAAAATATCAAACTTTGTGTACACATTTTTATATCCCCGCTCGACGAGAGTCCGGGGTATATAGGGATCCTCATGTCCGTCCGTCACACATTTGGTTTCCGGATAATAATCAAACTTTCACACATTGCTGTGTACCATACAATACAGGTTAAGTTTGATTACGGTGTATTTCACATTTACCGTTCCTGAGTTATGGCCCTTTTTCTCTTAGAAAATAGGGACTTTTTAGGTCTCCGGATGATATTTAAAGTATGGCTCAACCAAATCTTTTCAAACTTTAACACAATGCTGTGGACCATTAAAAACAGGTTAATTTCGATTACGGTGTATTTCACATTTACCGTTCCTGAGTTATGGCCCTTTTTCTCTTAGAAAATAGGGACTTTCTAGGTCTCCGGATGATATTTAAAGTATGGCTCAACCAAATCTTTTCAAACTTTAACACAATGCTGTGGACCATTAAATACAGGTTAATTTCGATTACGGTGTATTTCACATTTACCGTTCCTGAGTTATGGCCCTTTTTCTCTTAGAAAATAGGGACTTTTTAGGTTTCCGAATGATAAAAGTACCACTCAACCAAATCTTTTCAAACTTTAACACAATGCTGTATACCATAAAATGCAGGTTAAGTTTGATTATGGTGTATTTCACATTTACCGTTCATAAGTTATGGCCCTTTTTCTCTTAGAAAATAGTGACTTTCTAGGTTTCCGGATGATATTTAAGGTACGACTCAACCAAATCTTTTCAAACTTTAACAATTTGCAATGTACCATAAATTACAGATTGAGTTCGATTATGGTGAAATTGACATTTACCGTTCATGAATTATGGCCATTTTTCTCTTAGAAGATAGGGACTTTAAAGGTTTCTGGATGAAAATTTGGAATGCGGGGGTATCTGTGATCACAAGATCATCTTCCTCTAGTTGTGATAGTGATGCAATGTTTTGTGTGAAATTATCTTTGTACAATGTGCGAAGATTTAGTAGGATATTTTACTTGATAGTGGAATAGAAAATAATTGGTTGTAGAGTTAAAGCTTGATAAAAGTGACAACAAATGCTTTACAATAAAGCTCCAGTTTCTCCTCTGATATAACATTTTTTTTGCTTTAAAAAAAGTTATTTAGACTAAAGGTCTTGCTTGTTGGCATTATTTCTAAAAACTTTTAATGGAAAGAATTTCTTTTTTAATATAAAAAGTATAAACCTGTATCTGAACAAAAAAATGATAGATTAAGTCTTTTTCGTTGATTATCAAAATATCCTACTAAATCTTCGCACATTGTGTTTGTGGTTGTGTGTAGTTTATTTTTGTCAGTATCAGTGCTATAATATATGTTTAAAACATTCAGTCCATTTATTGTGATATTTTCTTTTCAAAATAAAATGTGATATTATATTTGATTGTTATTGTTTCATTTGAGTTCAAGTGTGATTTATTGATTGAAAAGTGTCAAGTGTCAGTCAACTGCATCAGCATGCTCACCTGGAGTGCAGTAGATCGTGGGTTTGAGCCTCGTTCAGGTCAAACCGAAGATTATAAAATTGGTATTTGCTGCTTCTCTGCTAAGCACACAGCAAAGACTGGTTGACTCTGAATCAGAATAATGTGTTGGAGTGGAGCGGCATATCTTATCGCAGACTGTTGTTTCAGTGAGCTAGCACTATAAAAATCCAAGTAAGCATGTTGCACTAGTACAAAGCGGACATCATCATCATCTCATAAAAAAGTAACTTGGTCTCTCAATGAGATAGCGGGAGATTAATTACTTGCTTTAATTGTCTTAGCTGCTTTATAAATCAAAATGAGCTCAAATTTTTAACAACTGCAACTTGGTTTTCTGTTGAATTTTTCTTCCAGTCGATTTAAGCTGATGATGCATGTTTTGATCAAATATAACATTTAAATCTCCTCTGAACTAATTTAAACCAAATTTAGGGGGGTGATGGGTCGCCTTTCAAAATTGTATATGACAACCCGCCCTCCATTCAAGATGACAGCTGTTACTGAAATAGAAATTTCTGTCTATTGTTGTTTTATTGTAAGTCAAAATGATCTATGTGGAGCGTTTATTTTCAACCAATCTTGATGGTTTTTTCCCTTTATGTTCTTTAAAACAATTTTTTTAAAATTTTTGTATGCTTCCAGATTTTTTATGTCTTATTGTTTCCAAGATATTAAGGGCCAAAATGGAGCCAACACCCAAAATTTATAATTTTTTATTTCATGTCCGGTTTTGCTAGTTTTAGCTCACCTGAGCCAAAGGGGTCTTGTCATCACCTGGTACATGTCACCTGGCTTCATTGTCATTGTCTGTAAACGTTACATTTTAATCTTCTTCTCTGAAACGACTGGGCCAATTGGAAACAAATTTCGTAGGAATCTTTATTGGATCATCCTCTAAAAATGTTTGTTGATTGGAAGTATACAAAAGAAGCAAGAGGCCCAAAGGTGCAAAAAATGTTGCTGTCTGTTTTAAATGTTCTCTGATACCACTGGGTCAATTAGAACCAAACTTGAAAGGAATATTCATTGGATTGTACTCTGTAAATTGTTGTGTATTTTTTTTTATTGGTAGTACACAAAAGAAACAAGAGCCCAAAGGTGCCAAAAAGTGTGTTGTCTGTTTTTCATCTTCTCTAGAACCACTGGGAACCAAACTTGGTAGGAATGTTCATTGAATGGTCCTCTAATTTGTTTTGTTTGTTGAATGAAAGTACACAAGAAACAAGAGGCCCAATGGTGTCAAAAAGGGTTACACTCTGACCTAGTTTTAGTAGTAGTGAGAAATATAATCAAACACCGTTTAGAGGTACAATATCAGGAAATCTCGGCCACCCTCTCGTAAGATTTCAATCATCAATAGGCTAAGATTTCCAGATCTGTTACATTTACCATTGTAAGATTCTATTAATCTCTTTGTTTGCAGAGTGGTCGTGGTCGTAATGGTATGGTATTTGGATTTACAACTATCTATGCAATCAGTGCCTATCACCACTACAGTTGTGAGTTCGAATCCTGCTCATGGCGAGGTGTACTCAATACAACATTATGTGATAAAGTTTGTTAGTGACTTGCGATAGGTCAGTGATTTTCTGCAGATACTCCAGTTTCCTCCACCAATAAAACTGACCGCCACGATATAACTGAAATATTGTTGAAAGTGGCATTAAACACCATGACCCTAACCGCCTTCATTTGTTTGTCAAGCTGTGCTGGTGACACACAAAAATAATAAGTACCCACACAGACAGGGTTTTCTTGTTGGTGAGATTCACCTCACCGCTGGTGACACACAAAAATAATAAGTACCTACACAGACAGGGTTTTCTTTTTGGTGAGATTCACCTCACAGCTGGTGACACACAAAAATAATAAGTACCCACACAGACAGGGTTTTCTTGTTGGTGAGATTCACCTCACAGCTGGTGACACACAAAAATAATAAGTACCTACACAGACAGGGTTTTCTTGTTGGTGAGATTCACCTCACCACTGGTGACACACACAAATAATAAGTACCTACACAGACAGGGTTTTCTTGTTGGTGAGATTCACCTCGCCGCTGGTGACACACAAAAATAATAAGTACCTACACAGACAGGGTTTTCTTGTTGGTGAGATTCACCTCACAGCTGGTGACACACAAAAATAATAAGTACCTACACAGACAGGGTTTTCTTGTCGGTGAGATTCACCTCACCGCTGGTGACACACAAAAATAATAAGTACCTACACAGACAGGGTTTTCTTGTCGGTGAGATTCACCTCACCGCTGGTGACACACAAAAATAATAAGTACCTACACAGACAGGGTTTTCTTGTTGGCGAGATTCACCTCACCGCTGGTGACACACAAAAATAATAAGTACCTACACAGACAGGGTTTTCTTGTTGTTGAGATTCACCTCACCGCTGGTGACAAACAAAAATAATAAGTACCCACACAGACAGGCTTTTCTTGTTGGTGAGATTCACCTCACCGCTGGTGACAAACAAAAATAATAAGTACCCACACAGACAGGCTTTTCTTGTTGGTGAGATTCACCTCACCGCTGGTGATAAACAAAAATAATAAGTACCTACACACAGGGTTTTCTTGTTGGTGAGATTCACCTCACCGCTGGTGACAAACAAAAATAATAAGTACCTACACAGACAGGGTTTTCTTGTTGGTGAGATTCACCTTACCGCTGGTGACAAACAAAAATAATAAGTACCCACACAGACAGGGTTTTCTTGTTGGTGAGATTCACCTCACCGCTGGTGACAAACAAAAATAATAAGTACCTACACAGACAGGGTTTTCTTGTTGGTTACATTTACCTCACCAACAGACAGACAGACTGAATAAAAAGTAAAAAATGAATGTTTGTGATTATTTTATTCCTGATATAAGAGAAAACTTGGATAATTTAGAGTATTATATAATAAATGCAACAACAATATTTTACAGATCATAAAGTGATCTTAATAACTTATGTATAATATTAACGCTGGTTACCTAATTTATACCCTTGTGCATCCCAGTGACAAAATTCCATTCCAATATAAAGTCAGATATGTACATAGTTAACTTTTATCAATTGAACCAGGAAATGAATACAATGTAATCATTTGTCAAAAAGAGTGTCAGTCACCAACAATAGTAGTGATTAGGAAAACAACAGATTAAACAATGATGGTCAACAATTCCTTTTCTTTTGGAGTATTTGGTTGATTGATTGATTGATTGATTGATGTTTAATACAAACTTTAGCAGTATTTCAGCTATATCGTGGCATTGGAATATTTGGAGAAATGTATTTCTCTGTTTAAAATTGCTAAAACTCTGAAAATAACCAGCTTTGTTACTGAGTTGCACATTAGTATGTTTACATCTAAAACATTACAAACAATTAAATACTAAACATTTGCTGTAAAAAAAACAACTACAAATGATTTTGAGGGGGGAGGATATTATCAACACAAACCGAGAAACTCTTTGATCAATGTTGGTAACCCATTGGCGAATCACTCTCAGATACTCTACACTCATTACATGTGGGTCGACTGAATTATTCATGAGTCAATATAAAACATTTTGATTAGTCCCAACCCACTGTTTTACAGCCAATCAAATCACAAGTTTTTTTAAATAAAGGATTTCCTTGTAAATTAAATTGATTTAATTATAAGGAGATGAACAGATCGCAATCACACATGGATTATCGACGATGAATGCTATATTGACTTGTAAGATCGTATCTTTCTTAATTTGCTCAACCCTTCTATAGGAAAATGTGAGTGAGTGTATGTTGTTATGGAAACTACTAAATATAGACCAGTTATGGAACAAACCCAAAATGATAATTTTCATATAAACTGACCCACAGGCGAGAGTGGAGAGTATCGGATTGTGATCAACCATGGCTTACCAAAGATGCTCTTTAATATTCATAGATTAAATTTGTATTAGCACATACCGGTATTCACAACTTACAAAATCCTAAAGAAAATATTTTTAATTAAAACAGAAAAATTAATGATACATGTTGCAAGATTTCAACATGTTATGACAATAATTTGATTAAGAGGAGACATTTTTCCAACATTCAGATAAACATGGCTTATTACTGGTATTCAATGGAAATTTACAAAAAGAAAAATGATGGTTTTAATCTACATTTGTATGTTAATTTATACAAAATAAACAATATTAGTAAAAATAATATGTTTTATGAAATATTTCCTTTTCTAATAATGTACAAAATGCAATACCAGACAATATGGTAATTCTTTTTTAACATGAGAGGATAAACACAATATATTAACACTGTTGGTAAATATCAAATTTATTTGCACTCCATGAGAAACAGCCCAAAAAGGCTCACGTTTCTACCTGTTTCTTAAGCTCTAACAAATCATTTTTTTTATATTTTACGACAATGTATATATATATATATATATATATATATGTATGTAAGAAAAATGCATGGACAATTGAAAATTCTAAATTTTATGTAAACATACCTCTGTACTTTTATTTTTTACTAAAATATATATGAAAATAAAAAGAGCTAAAAATACACATCTACAAGTGGTGGTTATATTAAAATTAGTGTATCATATTTATACATAACAAAACAAGTACCGGTAGGTACTCCATTCAAGTGATATGGTTTTTAAAAAAATACAGCCAAACATACCCATGTGGTCACCTCTATTAAGCAGTCACCTGTATTAAAAGGTCACTTTTTTCTTGCCCCATCATAAAAAATTTCATATGAATTGAACCTCCTTTTAGAGGTCACCTGTCTTATCAAACCACCTTTTCTTTGTCACAAAGGTGACCTCTTAATATAGGTTTGACTGTATATAGGAATTTTGTCATAAACATAAACTTAAAAAAAAAAATATATATATATTTAGACTAACAGATACTAAACTGACAATTGTTATTACCTCTCACTAGAATACCCTGTAACCTATCTTATAGTCCATATTTTGAATTATTTTTTTTGGAGATCTCATTGCAAGAAAATTGGATGGGAAATGAAGTACAGTGGACAAATTTAACATAAACTTAAATAAGCTTACTTTATAAATTCTGGCCTTGAGGTTTAAAACTTTTTAAAAGTTTTATACTTGTACTCAACCAATCAGAAAAAAGTATCTAGTATATATACAAGGTTCTGATTGGATAAGCTTTGTACAAGTACAACCAATCGGAACACTGTATCCAGTATATACAAGGCTCTGATTGGATGATTTAGGAGTAGGAGCTTTGTACTTGTAGTCCAAAAACAACCAATTAAAAAAAACAATGTATCAAGTATATACAAGGCTCTGATTGGATAATTTTGGAGCAGGAGAATAAAATTTGTACTCTATAAAGTTTTATGACAGTAAGGACTGACCTTTTTTTCATCTAGGTTTAAACTTAAATTAAAAATGATATTTCTCACTCTAGATTTTAATTTCCACACATTTAATTTAAAACTTAGACCATACCCCTTTAAAACCATTGCATTGTACAAATATATAAACAAACAAATTATAAATACATTTTTAACATAAAATAAAACAAGATATATCTTTATTTAAGATTGTAATTCTTCCAGAAAACAATTTATTTGCATTAAAAACAATAAACAAAAGCAAAACAAATGTCTGTGAAATTGACATATCTATATACCTGATAATGAACATGATAATTTGGTTAACCTATGACCTATGACAAGTCAATATGTTTTCTTTCCAAAGTTATAAAAAGAAAAATGTACCTGAGAAAAAGATCTATATATAAAAATAGTGGACAACTGGACTGAGAAAGATGTCTCGCCTGCCCACTGAATGCACTGTGAAGAATAACACAAATTGTATTATTGCATGTTTACATGTTAAAATGAGGTTAAGGTCAGATAATATTTTGTTCCAAGTATAGTAACTGATCAACATGTAAAAAATCTAACAAAATAACAAGGTCAAGGTCACATGAGTAGTTGTCTGACATGAACACTCCATAATAATCAAATTGATGGAATATAGCTGATTCATTATATATAGTTACTAGGAAACAGAACTAATCGTGAAAAAATGGCACAAAAATAACAAAGTTAATGGGTAAAAAAATAAGGTCAAGGTCAGGTTATATGTGATTGGTCGACACACATACAAGTATTACTACAGGATAAATATATAGTCCAGTATCTATAATATGATGATTGCAGAGAAAGAAACATATTTATGTACCCTAATCACAAAAGTTTACATTACAGTAATGTAATATCTATGTCTTGCCTTCTACAATTTTGTACAAAAAATATCCTTAACATCCCATATACCATAAAAAATAATGCCAATCTTCATCAAAAAATAAAATTAGGGTGTGCATGTACATTTGTACTAACTATAGTATGAACATATTGTAGTCAAATATGATTGAACAATTGATCTTTCTGCATAACATGATAACATTGAACTAGTAGTACATGTAGTACTGGAACAGTAGAATCTGGTAACATAAAACACACACAAAAATGGAACCAGTATAAGTACTGGAACAGTAGAATCTGGTAACATAAAACACACAAAAAAATGGAACCAGTATAAGTACTGGAACAGTAGAATCTGGTAACATAAAACACACACAAAAATGGAACCAGTATAAGTACTGGAACAATAGAATCTGGTAACATAAAACACACACAAAAATGGAACCAGTATAAGTACTGGAACAGTAGAATCTGGTAACAAAAAACACACACAAAAATGGAACCAGTATAAGTACTGGAACAGTAGAATCTGGTAACATAAAACACACACAAAAATGGAACCAGTATAAGTACTTTAACAGTAGAATCTGGTAACATAAAACACACAAAAAAATGGAACCAGTATAAGTACTGGAACAGCAGAAACATCAAATACAAATGGTACCAGCATAAAGTTATTTAAGACTAGTATGTGTCCCACCTAACCCAGAAAGTGATCTTTAGTAAAAATAATAAAAAGTATTAGAAATTGTAGCATATCTTGAAAATTCTGAAATTTTAACTGAAATGAAGTTAGTCATAAGTAATATATGAGAAAAAATATCTAATATATATTTTTTTAATATTTTGATTATAATACATGAATTACATTTACAGTTTATTTTGCATTGAAAGATTTGTTGTGTTACATGTTGGTCGTGAGAAGGTTTTTTTTTTTTTAATATTTGCCATTTTTTCAGCAATTTTAGTTTCTATGATGGTACACATAAAAAAATAAGATATGTATTACAGCGTCACATGAAAGATTATCAAACTAAAATAAAGCAGATTGCACATACATGTAATCTAATGTTTTCTTTAAAAAAAATGACCATGAACTGCAATAGAGGTTAAAAAATGACTATAAACTGCAAGAGGTTAAACAATTACCATGAACTGCAATAGAGGTTAAAAAATGACTATGAACTGCAAGAGGTTAAAAAATGACCATGAACTGCAGATGAGGTTAAAAAATGACCATGAACTACAATAGAGGTTATTAATTACAGAAATAGAAAAATAAATATAATTGTACATGTTTATAAAAGAATGATGGTCAAAGATTTGGCATGGCTATTTATAATGTGTGAAACTTCTTTAAATGCAGACATTGTTATCTCCCTTTATATTTAAGATTTGAATTTATTTTTTGTCATTTCCACGTCAGATACAATATAAATCTTACCCTTGGGTGTCTCAGATTTTACAATCTTGTACCTCTCCCAGTGTTAAAGCCTGTTTACATGATCAAAGTTTACACCAAAAATTGATCAACGTTTTTGGACGGAAAATTTGCTCAAAGTTCAGGGGCGGATCCAGAGACTCTGTTGATGGGGGTGGCGCTCATTTGTGGAGCAATATTTTCAATAATTGATGGAACCAACTGTAGTCCCAAAGTGGTTCTGGCATGCAGGTCTGTAAATCTTGTTTTCATTTCATTTAGCGTACAGTAGAGAAAAGGTACAGTTATTGACTTCCTAAAGTAGTCTTCCGGACTCTCTGCTTCAACATTATCTCTCATTATTTGTCTCCCGCATATTCTAGGTTTTTTAACCTCTATGTCTAGCGGTTCACATATTTTAGCACTCCTCTCAAAACTCTGGTGGTTGAATTGTTCAACATTTGCTCTACAGTCTAGTGAGCTCTGAATTAAATTTATGTTTTTAAGGCGCTGCCTATGTCAAGTGATCTCTCTTGTAGTGATCGTGTAGAGGACCTTTGTAAGTTGCAATACTTGTGTCCGATTCAAATGTTATATAGTTAACAATAAAATAAGTTTAATCTAAATCTAGTGATTTGCTGAGCCCTTTCTTAAAAGCCAGGCACATTTGAACAATAACAATGGTTACGACAAAATCAAAGTTGCAAATGGAATTCAACAACATCAGCTTCTTCTGGTCTGGTGTATGTGTGTTTTGGCAGTTTTCTAAAGTGCTCAAGGGTTTGAGCAATAGCAGGGAAAAAAATCTAATTTAAGTCTATTTTATTTCTAATTATAATAATTATAATTAATTTTAAATATTTTATATGTATTTATATTTTCATTTAGTTTAAAATATGCTGTATTCATATATTTTTTTGTCATACAGCAACATTTGCTTTTAATTTTTTTTTAAAAATAAATGATATTTAAAAAAGAATTTCCTTGAAAGAGCCTCAATTTACAGGTGTTGGTGGTTATACCTATATGAAATTATGACACTAGACATGTTTATATAACGGTTTAGACTATACCTGATTAATTGGTATTTTGACAATACATTCATAAAACTTCAAATAAACTTGAAAATTTGATTTAGCATAATTACTTATAATTACCTCTTTGAAGATTAATTCAGTACAAAGAAATTAATTTGTATTTTCTTTTACTTTCATCACACAGATCGAAACCATTCGATTAAAAGCCATATCATGGGGGGGGGGGGGGGGGGGGGGGGGGGGGGGGGGCTGAAGCCCCCAAAGCCCCCCCTTGAATCCTTGAATCCGCCACTGAAGTTATCCCATTTACACAAAGTTTGATCAAAGTTTTATCCCAAGTTACCTTTCAGCGTTAAATTCAAAAACAAACGAAATGGATGAATTAGATCTTGATTCCGAAAAGATGTTTTGATTGGTCAATTTCCATCAAAGTCTGTTGAAGTTTTTAGAAAAATAGGATAGGTTTCTATTCCATCAAAGTCCATCAAAGCATATCATGAATGGGGGTCATAATAACTCTTAACTAGCAAAGATGAGGTACTGCAGCCTTGATTAAATATTTTGTGAAAGTGGCAGTCTATTTCAAGCTTAAAGAAGTTTCACTTGCAGATAAATGCCATATTTTTCTGCCTATGGGTTAATACTAGTACCCTTTTTTACAAAAAAAAAGTAGCTTTCCCTATTAAAAATACAATGTAAATTGACAATTTTTTCTGATAGTCTAACAAAGAGTGTACTGTATCAAAAATACACATGACTTGTGTGTTCACAAACTAAATTGTGTGAGACCTGCTATCAGTGGTAGATTTGGTTTTTCAGTATGATATATTTGGCAACAAAACCTTTCCCATTACTAAAACTTCTTATGGCACTTTATTTAATGTTGGCACAAAAGACATTAATAAGTAACTTAGTGAATTTTTTAATTTTTATTAAACATAGGGATGGAATCTTCTTCAAATGCAACTTATAAGAAAGAATAGCTTGGTTTGGTTTATGGTGTTTAATGCCACTTTCAACAATATTTCAGCTATATCATCAGTTTTATTGGTGGAGGAAGCCCGGAGAAAACCACGACCTTGTGGCAAGTCACTGACAAACTTCATCACATAATATTGTATAGAGTACACCTTGCCATTAGCGGGATTCAAACTCACAACGTTAATGGTGATAGGCACTGATTGCATAGGTAATTATAAAGCCAACTACAGAATCTTCTTCAAATGCAGCATAAGAAAGATTGAAGTCTATCGAACTGTTCAGTACATATTTGAAATAAGTTAACTATAGATGAAAGATGATCAAACTTGATCCCTACATTAGTGATAAATTGGGGTTAGCTTTCCTAACAATAGGTAAGACAAAATTTGAAGCAAATGTGGGGTTTTTTAAGCTGGGAGTTATTTTCATAGTTTCAATCTTTTTTTGAGTGGTTATAATTTTTTCTTCATTTATCTTAACATTTATGTTGCCTCGGTTATGGTATCTGTGAAAAAGAATTTCAACTATAACATAGAAAAGGTCTAAAGCTAAAAAAAAAAATGGGTTTTTCTTGGTATGTTTGTCAATTAAAAATGAAAATGGTTATCTATAAAAATATGAAAAATATCAAAGAATATAAATATGACACTAAAATCCAACTGAAAAGTTTTTAACAATTAACAAATTCTGTTCTCCTTAATACACTTCTTGAAATATAAGATAAGGAATTCCACCTGTATTTAAAGCTGTGTCACAAAAACAGTGCTGAACATTTCAATCTGCACCTCAGCTTGGTCGATCATGGTTAATTCTGTTCTCCTTAATACACTTCTTGAAATATAAGGAATTCAACTTGTATTTAAAGCTGTGCTACAAATAAAATGCTGAACATTTCAATCTTTGCCTCAGTTTGGTCGATCGTGATGTAGTCTCTGATTAAGTAACGGTGATGGTGGAACATCCATCAAATTTCCACTGACTGTTCTTCCGGGTTTTCTAGGTTTCCAAGTGGATGGAAATTTACTGTTGGAATGTGAAGTTGACTGTGTTCCATTAAGTTTTATCTTAGGAAGTTGTGGATGATTCGAGTCCAATTTTGATAACTGTGACAAAGTATGGCTGACATCAATAGACTGAGCCAATGGCAACACACCATTTTCTAAATAACGGGAGTCATGCGTTACTCTTGTTGATCTATGTTTATCTATCCCTGATAAATCTGGCAAGGATTTGCGTACAGATATTGGTGTTTCACTCAAGTTTCCATGGGAATGTATTGAAAATCTTGGTGTTGAATTTGAGGATGTTTTAGAATAAGTTAGTTTGTAATTATTTACACTTGGTTTAGTGCTTCCAGTAAAATTCCAGACAATGGGAGATAACTCTCTATGCCGTCTGCTACGCTTGGTATCATGATCTGATTCTTGATGACTAGAGTCTTTGCTTTTACGTCTATGATGTTTTCTTCTAGGAGAAAACATAGATTTATTATAAAATGGTTCAGAATGTTTGTTGGAATTCGACAGATATCCTGAGTTTAATGAATTTTCAGATTCTGCAATATTTTCTTTGATGTCCTCATTTTTGCTTATGTCAAACTTCGAGTTATTTTTGTCGTGTTTTTCAATATCAACCGAGAAATCTCGTAAATCGGCAACAGATACATTATCATAGTGTCGTCGAAAACCAGAAATTGTACTGTGCTGATTTTCAAGTTTGATGGGTGAAGAAAATAGATGTTGCCTCTGTCTCTCTTGAGTACTCTCTATAATAAATATTGGTTCATTCCTTGTCAACAATGGTTTCCTTGGTGACAGAGTGGTACCATCTACAACACTACCATTTACACTTGTTCCTTTATAATCCAAATACTGGTAATGATTTCCGTTGCTAGATATAAAAACCGTCTGATCATCATCTTCAAAAATATTGTTTTCTTGGTTTTCTTTATTTCTTACATTTCCTGAGGTATTATTATCTGATTGGCTAGTTGAGTTAGAGTCATTATTACCTGCATTTTGCTGATCAGAGTTATTTCCCTTGTCACCAAGATCGGAACCGGCTGAGTCACTTTTCCCCTGAGATTCAGACACACCAAAATTAAATAACTGAGGTATTTCAGGCGGACTAATATCATGCTTGAAAAAAACAACTGTCACTGTAATATTATCGCTAGACCCTAAATCTCTCGCTGTGATGACAAGATGCTTCGCTGTACTTCTTAAATCTCCGTTGACACTTTGAACATGATCATAAACTTCTTTAACGGCCATATCGAAATCCATGACATCCCATAATCCATCACAAGCCAAGATAAGGTAATCTTCTGTTCCGTCCAATTCAATGGTGGTTGTATCAGCATCACTGCTTATGAATTTCTTCTGTGAAATATCACCTGAAATGAGATACATAAATTAATGCAGTAATTATTGAATTTCTTATTAGCTACAGTAATGAGTTGGTTGGTTTATGGTGTTTAACACCCCTTTGAACAATATTTCAGTTATATCATGGCAGTCAGTTTTATTGGTGGAGGAAACCGGAGTACCCAGAGAAAACCATCGATCTGTCGCAAGTCACTGACAAACTTTATCGCATAATGTTATATCAAGTACACCTCACCATGAACGGGGTTCGAACTCACGTTAGTGGTGATAGGCATTGATTGCATAGGTAGTTGTAAATCCAGTTACTATACGATCATAACCACGACAGTCCCCTTTTAAATTGTATATACAGTTAAACCTGCCCATGCAGTCACCTCTATTAAGCAACCACCTGTATTAAAAGGTCACCCTTTTCGTCTCCTATCATAGAACATTTCATATGAATTGAACCTCTTTTAAGAGGTCACTTGTCTTATGAGGCCACTTTTCTTTGTCCCAAAAGTGACCTCTTAATACAGGTTTGACTGTAATTAGAAACAATATTCCATATTTAAACAATGGTCTCAATAATTTTTAACCATTTAGAGCTGCTACATCAAATCTTTAGGACATGCACAATGTGATGACATTTTATGCATTCCGTTATAGTTTTAACATAGTTTTGAAAATGAATAAAAATAGCAATAAAGGGCTCAACTGTAGCATGTCAACAAGGGAAAGTTGAGCTAATGTATATCAAAAGCAAGTGTGGACACTCTATTTTCCTTGACACAATGTGTTGGACACAGTAATATGGTAGAGACAGTAATTTCTTAGACCCACTTTGAGACTTTGTCTCTTTTTTGTTGTTGGTCCCTTTTAGTCCCCTTTCATGATTGAACAATATAGGCAGGCAATTTATGAAGAATATAATTGAAAATAATTGATCATACAAAAAAAACACATCACACATGTCAAAATTAGATGTAAAAATGGTTCGGGTAAAAATGGTATGGAGATCTTCCACCAGATACCAGGTAATTAATGTGTATATTCACGAAGACAAAAATTAGCCTATTATCACCCTCATAAGTGTGTATAAACCAATCATAGCCTATTATCACCCTCATAAGTGTGTATAAACCAATCCATAACAGGGCTTTCAATATTTGTCAATTGTACCAGTACTTCACTAATTACAGGCACTAATTTCATGAATATCTTATACATTCTTTGAAATTAAGAGGTACCAAATACCAATTTAAGTGGGTAAAAGCACCTGGTACCACCCCTTACTGAAAGGCCTGCCATAAAGAAAAAAAACTTCACACTGGGAAACAAACAAATCTCAGTCACTCAAAACACTCACAAATAAAAATTTATGCTTAGAAAGTTAAAAAAAATAAAAGTCATTGATATTCATGCATTAAAAACAGCAAAATTTCATTACTCAAATATTCCTCCCACTCAAAAACGTCAATTTACAATTTTTTAGCATTTAATTAAAAACCCAAGCATTATCGTCAAAATTATTCAAGCATGCCTATAAAATATACATATATTATATATATATATTGATATACATGTAAATACATATTTTAGGATTGATAAGATTCATTCCAAAAAAATACATGTGCAGTCCTCGAAATGAAAATTTGAATTTACTGGTCTGAATCAAATTCTTGAATTTATTTATTTTTATATAGTTCTAAATAAAAACTGAAAAATGTATTGGTCCGAACAAAGTTTTACTGGTCTTGGGCCGGAGGACAGGTGTTCATTGTGAGGACTGCATGTGATCACCACTTACAAAAGCCATCCAATGTAAAACAGGCATACAAGAAAGCTACAAGTGTGCCCTCAACCTAAATGCTGTATACCTATAGATTTTGACACTGCTAAGATGCCATTTACTCGCCAGATTCCTGACATGTTTAAAACGTAACCTCCCAGATTTTTAATTCTCATTCTTTCATCCTGTAAGAAATGCAGTAAGGTAATATTATGCAACAGTAGTAAGAGGTTTTTTTAGCAGAGAAGTATACATGTTTTTTTTAACAAAAAAAACTTGTCAGGAGGAATTAACTGTTTTAACCAATTATTCATAAATTTTAATTAATATCAGCTAACTTGGTAAGGGGAGATAAGTCACCAATGTTGCCTATTCTTTCAGGAAAATAAAAAAATTTGCTTGTTCTCATGAGAAAAGATAGAAAGCTATCTCACATCACAAAGTAGGTAAGTGAGAAAATGACAAAAATCTCCCTGAAGTCATAATGAACAAAAGGAGACTACAGTAGAACCTGTCTAATACGACACACCAAGGGACCAGGTAAATGTGTCGGATTGTACAGGATGTTAGAACCTGTCTAATACGACACACCAAGGGACCAGGTAAATGTGTCGGATTGTACAGGATGTCAGAACCTGTCTAACACGACACACCAAGGGACCAGGGAAATGTGTCAGATTGTACAGGATGTCAGAACCTGTCTAATCTGACACACCAAGGGACCAGGTAAATGTGTCGGATTGTACAGGATGTCAGAACCTGTCTAACACGACACACCAAGGGACCAGGGAAATGTATCAGATTGTACAGGATGTCAGAACCTGTTTAATCCGACACACCAAGGGACCAAGTAAATGTGTCGGATTGTACAGGATGTCAGAACCTGTCTAATCTGACACATCAAGGGACCAGGTAAATGTGTCGGATAGTACAGGATGTCAGAATCTGTCTAATCCGACACACCAAGGGACCAGGTAAATGTGTTGGATTGTACAGGATGTCGGAACCTGTCTAATAGAACACACCAAGGAACCAGGTAAATGTGTCGGATTGTACAGGATGTCAGAACCTGTCTAATCCCACACACCAAGGGACCAGGTAAATGTTTCGGATTGTACAGGATGTCTGAACCTGTCTAATCTGACACACCAAGGAACCAGGTAAATGTGTCGGTTTGTACAGGATGTTAGAACCTGTCTAATACGACACACCAAGGAACCAGGTAAATGTGTCGGATTGTACAGGAAGTCAGAACCTGTCTAATACGACACACCAAGGACCAGGTAAATGTGTCGGATTGTACAGGATGTCGGAACCTGTCTAATACGACTACCAAGGGACCAGGTAAATGTGTCGGATTGTACAGGATGTCGGAACCTGTCCAATACTACACACCAAGGGACCAGGTAAATGTGTCAGATTGTACAGGATGTCAGAACCTGTCTAATATGACACACCAAGAGACCAAATAAATGTGTCGGATTGTACAGGATGTCGGAATACTCAGGTTATATTTTTAGCTAACAGTAATACTTTGGGACTATAAATTTTTGTCGGATGTCACAAGATGTCAGAAAACTCAGGTGTCTGATTGCACAAGTTCCACTGTAGTGTATTTTGTTATACCCCTTCCTAACATGAAGGAAGAAAACTATTAGGACTTTATGTAAAAAAAAAAGGGTTTTCTCCCCTCCCTAACATGATGAAGGGAGATAACTGTTAGGATTTTTTGGAAATTTTGTTATTGTATCACTTACTTAGCTTGGAAAAGGGGAGATAACTGACTATTTTTACTGAGGTTGACTGTATTAGTGACATTCAGTTCACCATCTTTTAATTCTCCATGACAAGTTTTCTGTTAAGACATGTTTATGGAATTTTGATAGTAAAGGTCTTCAGATAATAAGCACAAAACCATGGAAACATATTCTTTAAATTTTGTTGTTGTTAAATGAAAATATACCTTTGATGCACTTCATGTTACATACTACAAAAAAAATGTATAAGAAACTACATACATGTACATGCATCAAATTTGAAATATGGATGAAATATTTTTTTTACGTTTCATTTATCTGCTTGTCACATAGGATTCTGATATATTAAATTTTGTTCCGAAGACCTTTTCTATTTGACACAGCTTATTTTGTTAGCCGTGTTCTGTCATAAATAACTAAGCAATGTCCCACTGGACATTTATTATAATTTACCTAGCGCCCTGGATACAGATAAATTTCCATTAACACGCCATGTACCCATAAATAGTATGCATCCTCCTAATGCTTCAATACGGGCTTGTTCATCCTAAAATACATTGTCAAAATTGTTTAAAAGCTATACAATCAAACCTCTATTAAGCAGTCACTTGTATTAAAAGGTATCATTTTTCTTGCCGATTTCATATGGATTGAACCTCTTTTAAGAGGCCACTTGTCTTATAAAGCCACTTTTTCTTTGTCCCAAAGGTGACCTCTTAATACAGGTTTGACTGTACCTATGTATACATAGTAAAAAGAAAACAAATCTCAACAGTTACAAATGGTTCTGTTATAAAATCATGTATTACCTCCCTTGTATCAAGCATCCATTTTCATCATCTTAGCAAACATGTACATGTAGATGTATATACACAAAGGAAAGAATCTTTCGATGCTTAAATGAATTATCCCTACTATAAGTCACGCTTAATTTTAATTGTAATAAGAATGGCATGACCATACAGGTCTGAGGGTAGAGTCAGAAATTGACATGGAATGCAAAAGTAGCATGCCTTTCAAGTAATAACCAAATTCAGTATGTTCAAGACTGTTTTTATTGTCCATTATCTACAACATCTTATTCACCTTATACAGCTCACATTTCTTACCTCCCTTTCTGGTTTGTGTGGATTCAGGACTGTTTTTATTGTCCATTCTCTACAACATCTTATTCACCTTATACAGCTCACATTTCTTACCTCCCTTTCTGGTTTGTGTGGATTCAGGACTTTTTTTATTGTCCATTATCTACAACATCTTATTAATCTTATACAGCTCACATTTCTTACCTCCCTTTCTAGTTTGTGTGGATTCAGGAATGTTTTTACTGTCCATTCTCTACAACATCTTATTCACCTTATACAGCTCACATTTCTTACCTCCCTTTCTAGTTTGTGTGGATTCAGGACTGTTTTTATTGTCCATTATCTACAACATCTTATTCACATTATACAGCTCACATTTCTTACCTCCCTTTCTAGTTTGTGTGTATTCAGGACTGTTTTTATTGTCCATTATTTACAACATCTTATCCACCTTATACAGCTCACATATCTTACCTCCCTTTCTAGTTTGTGTGGATTCAGGACTGTTTTTAATGTCCATTCTCTACAACATCTTATTCACATTATACAGCTCACATTTCTTACCTCCCTTTCTAGTTTGTGTGGATTCAGGACTGTTTTCATTGTCCATTATTTACAACATCTTATCCACCTTATACAGCTCACATTTCTTACCTCCCTTTCTGGTTTGTGTGGATTCAGGACTGTTTTTATTGTCCATTCTCTACAACATCTTATCCACATTATACAGCTCACATATCTTACCTCCCTTTCTAATTTGTGTGGATTCAGGACTGTTTTTATTGTCCATTATTTACAACATCTTATCCACCTTATACAGCTCACATTTCTTACCTCCCTTTCTAGTTTGTGTGGATTCAGGACTGTTTTTACTGTCCATTCTCTACAACATCTTATTCACCTTATACAGCTCACATTTCTTACCTCCCTTTCTAGATTGTGTGGATTCAGGACTGTTTTTATTGTCCATTATTTACAACATCTTATCCACCTTATACAGCTCACATATCTTACCTCCCTTTCTAGTTTGTGTGGATTCAGGAATGTTTTTATTGTCCATTCTCTACAACATCTTATCCACCTTATACAGCTCACATGTCTTACCTCCCTTTCTGATTTGTGTGGATTCAGCACTGTTTTTATTGTCCATTCTCTACAACATCTTATCCATCTTATACAGCTCACATATCTTACCTCCCTTTCTAGTTTGCATGGATTCAGGACTGTTTTTATTGTACATTCTCTACAACATCTTATCCACCTTATACAGCTCACATATCTTACCTCCCTTTCTAGTTTGTGTGGATTCAGGACTGTTTTTATTGTCCATTATCTACAACATCTTATCCACCTTATACAGCTCACATTTCTTACCTCCCTTTCTGATTTGTGTGGATTCAGGACTGTTTTTATTGTCCATTCTCTACAACATCTTATCCACCTTATACAGCTCACATTTCTTACCTCCCTTTCTGGTTTGTGTGGATTCATGACTTCTATTGATCGTCCATTCTTGACCAGGAGAACCTGGGAGTCTCCTAACCATGATATATGTAGCTTGTTTTTCTCTATAAAAGCTAACACTCCTGTAGACCCACTCTTCAATCTCTGGAAATATATATAACATCTCATATTTAATAATTTTGTAAACCTAAATGTTCTCTTTAAATTTAAGATGCAAATATATGCAAAATAGCTGATGTTAAATCATCGCAGGGGTGTCGTGGTCGCGATTGTATGGTAGTTTGATTTACGACTACCTGTGCAATCAGTGCCTATTATCACTAAAGTTGTGAGTTTGAACATCTTCATGGTGAGGTGTACTGGATACAACATTGTAATAAAGTTTGTCAGTGACTTGTGACAGGTCGGTGGTTTTCTCCAGGTACACCAGTTTCCTCCACCAATAAAACTGACCGTCATGATATAACTGATATATTGTTGAAAGTGATGTTAAACACCATCAAACAAACTTAATTCATCACATAATTACAATATCTTTTGAAATGCTGGTATTTCAAAACTTATATCTATTTTAATCAAGAAAGGATTCTTTTTTTGTGATATCAGAAGGCCATAAAAGGAGATCTGAGGATATTTAGGACCAAAAATTGTCCATCCCCACCATGTTTTTTTGCCTTGATCATGATGATATGAGGGGAAAAAACATCATTTGTACTAAGTTGTGTTTTGCAAAATCCCTACAAATAAGGAATATCTGAGAGGACCCCTCATATCAATCAACAACTCATTTGGAATTTAAATTTCAAAAGAGAAGATTTGTAAAAGCAAGATCTGCCCATTGTGGCAATGTTTTTAACTGTGGAAATCAAGACAGAGCTTGGTTCAACTTGGCCCAGTAGTTTCTGAGAAAATGATTGAAAAGTGAAAAGGTTTACAGACAATTAAAAGACAGACGTGAGATGCCAAGTGATGATACTGATCGTAATAGACAAGTGAGCTAAAAAGTAATTATTTGAGGTTTACAGACAATGGAAGACAGACATGAGATACCAAGTGATCGTAATAAGACAAATGAGCTAAAAAGTAATTATTTGATTCTGTTAAAAAAAATTGTACTATCATTTAGGTCAGGGAAGTAGATAAGTTATTTTACATCAGCTTGAAAAGCGATTTCCTTTTTTGACTTTATTACCTATTGAAAGAATTTCCTGAATGTAAGTGCAAATGTGTCATTTCCTAAAATAAAAACTCTAACACTAATTAAAATTACTTGTGAACCACAATAGACAGAAAGCAATGGAGGACCTACACAGAGGACAGACAGCAGTGTCATGTCAGATGTGTGAAAAATCTAGCCAAATCAAATGGAAATGCATAAACTGTGATTATCTGCTTTGTACAAACTGCTACCAGCTTCATCGGAAAGTCAAATCACTGGACGAACACCAAATCGTAGATATAAAAGACATTGCATCACACGGAAAGGAATCTGTTATTAAACGTAACTTTAAGAACATTGAATGCACAAATCATTTAGGACAATTATGCTGTCTTTTCTGTCAAGAGTGTGACCAAGTTACATGTCCAGTCTGTGTTTCGACAGATCACAACCAGCATAAAATGATACAAATTAGTGAGGGATACAAAATTGTCTCAAAGAAAATAAATTTGTTGCAGAATAGCCTGGAAAAAGAAATCAAGAACTTGGAAGCAGATATATCCAGTCTTGATTCTATACATGTGGCAGAAAATTCAAAATATCATACAGAAATGCAGAAAATTCAAAGTCACGACAAAGCTTTGAAAGATGTAGTCGATGCATATACAAAACAACTTGTAGATGACCTTGATCACAGATGGAATAAATTGAACAGATTTATTCAGGAAGAAAGAACTGAGGAAAGAAAAAATGAAGAACTTTTACAGTCAAGGAACGAAAGTATGAATAAAGCAATTGAGTCTAACAATGCTAGTGAAGTTTTCAAAACTGTGGAGCAGGAAAAACTGTCAAAGAAACAAGAAACGAAGTCTGTAAAATTAACATATGAAACACTTCCGAATTTCGTGCCGGGAAAGATAACTCAGTCTATTATTAAATCTATGCTTGGATCATTTCACGATTCTATTAACTTTGATATTAAATTAAATGACAATTTCAGAACTGACTTTCCATCTATTAGTAATTTGAAATGTTGTCCTCTAAGTGATTCTATGTGGATAAATTGTTACACTGAAGAAATCCTCGTGAATATGAAAATAGGTGACAATGGTTCATTGAAAACATTACATACTATTAAATTTAGTGTTGGTAATATAGCAATATCTAGACAGGGAGATTTGCTAATCTCTGCAGAGGCATCTCAACTTCTAGTTATCCCATATAAAGAGAAATCCATGAAAAGATCACAGTTTAGTGTGTCTCCTTTAGTTACAACCTTTGCTCTTCATGTAGCCTTTGATAAAGTCATAGTAGGAGCTAAAGAGAAAGGACCAATATATCCTGTCCAAGGCCCAAGACAAGTCATCGTAATGGACCAAAGTGGTAGACATGAAAAAGTGTACGAATTTAACAACAGGAAGAAACCCTTATTTACCAACCCTAGAAGAATTACCACTGATAGTAACAATAATCTTTACGTCTTGGATAGGACATGTGGCGGATGGAGTGGAAGGGTCATGATCATAACGGGAAAAGGTGAGACTGTTTACACGGGTCACCCGGCTGTAAACAAGACAGATCATCCATTTACACCTGGCGATTTAGAGGTGACAAAGTCTGACAATATAATCGTGACAGACACACAAAATCATACATTACATATCCTCGATTCTGACGGAAAATGTCTCCAATATATAAATACTAAAGACATAGGAATTAAATGGCCATGGTCTCTCTCAATTGACAAAGAAGGAGTGCTTTTCATTGGATGTAACAAAACACAAGGTATAATCCGACTGGCATCAATGGCTACAGGCATAGCAAGTGGTGCCAAAATATATGCCGTTAAACTCTCGTGACTATTAAAAAAATGTGCTTCAGGTAACTTCCAGGTATATGAAAAAAATTGCTGTAAAAAAATAAATTATATCAGGGATGTTGATTGGATGATTTTCTACATAAAATACCTGGTTTATTTGTTATGTCTTGTGTATCGATTAGCAGACGGCTTTCCTTGTAATTTAACATTGTACAGTAATTAAATAATAGGCTCGCATAAGTCTGCATCACTCATCTTGAGTAAAATGTGAAACTGTTAATGATACTGGATATCAAGTGATACTACGTGCTCACTTTGCATTTTGCCAGTAGAACTAAGATGTTGAATTGCTCCATAAAAAACCCAAATACAGTCAAACCTGTATTAAGAGGTCACCCTTGAGATCAAGAGAAAGTGACCCCATAAAACAGGTGGCCCCTTAAAAGAGGTTCAATTTGCATAAAATGTTCTATGACAGGACATGAAAAAGGTGACCTTTTAATACAAGTGACTGCTTAATAGAGGTGACCGTATGGGCAGGTTTGACTGTAATTGTATTGAAGTCAATCACAGATTTTTCAGTTGTAAATAGCTTTAAATGGTAAAACTAAGGTACAGTTGTTAATGCTCAAGTAGCAACAGTAAAATCATTGATTGACATGATCAAATATGAATGGATCTCTTCATTACCAGTATTTATTTACTGTTGTTTAATTCTAAATACATGTAGTACTAATGAATGTATGTATAGCAGTTACCTATAAAATATATATTCAAGATGATGCATTTTGTTTTTGTATAAGTGAGTAAATTAAGATTTAAGTGCACTGAAAAAAGAAACTTAATACCGTCCTTCATCTGACTGTCACCATGAGGTGTCAGATGGTAAATATATCTGGATTGTGGTAAAATAAAACTTGTTTCGTGAATTTCAAATGATTGGCTTAAAGGGAACTGAAGTAATTGAACAGAAACATGAGAACCTCCAGAATGAACAACATAATAGGGGCATGTCTTTTATGGTCCCAGACCTTGTGTATTAATTTCAAATGATTTTTTAAAATGGAATTTAAGCTATTGATCATAAACCACATGTTGAACATACTTACACATGGATAGACATAGTTGAAACTTAATATGAAAATGATATACTTCCATGTATACTGGTAATTATATAATCATCAAAAACAAGGGATGGTATTACCATACTTGGCTTTGTATATTATGCATTTATTGACCAATATTTAGCCCTTTCCTTATAGTGGGTGAGTGAGTAATTATTGTTTAAGGCCAAGTGAGCAATTTTTCAGCTATATCATGGGGAGAACATGTTACATTTCGATGAGAAGATGATGTCCGCTTTGTAATAGATCAATAAGCTTAGTTGTATTTTTATAGTGCTAGTTCACTGAAACATCAGTCCATGGGTAGATATTTCGCTTGTTTCTAACACATCATCCTCATTCCAAGCCAACCATTTTTTGATGTCACTCCAAAAAGCTGCATGCTTATTAGTGGAGAAGCAACAAATAACAATCTGAGTCTTTGGTCTGACTCAGGGCTCGAACACACAATCTACCACATACAAAGTGAGCACACTAATAATAATTATTCCACTTACGATACTGATCCACATTCCTTATATAAATTACTTAAAGTATAATACGCACCCAAGAGTGTAAAATAATATTCTGAACCAAAGGTCTTACAGTATACGTGTATATAAATGTGTGTATAATATACTGCTAAATATGGTACCTCTCTTGTGGCTTTGATAATAAAATTCTCATCAGTTGACTTAAAAGCAGCCTTGAGAGCACCTGGTGGATCACGTGGGAATGAATCGCTCTTCACAAAATGATATGGTACATGAGCAGCTGCATAGCTTGCAGCCTCCATTCCAGCGTGACCATCAAATACAGCATAGAAAGACTTCTGGTCATTATTCTGCAAAGGGAAAAAATCCATTAGAAATGATATCATTATAAGTGGTTTTGTTTGGTTTATGGTGTTTAATGCCACTTTCAACAATATTTCAGTTATATCGTGGCGGTAAGTTTTATTGGTTTAGGAAACCGGAGTACACCGACCTGCCGCAAGTCACGGACAAACTTTATCACCTAATGTTGTAGCTAGTACACCTAGAACTCACAACTTTAGTGGTGATAGGCACTGATTGCACAGGTAGTTGTAATTACAACTACCATACGATCATGACCACCATTATAAGTAGACTGGAATGCACCATCAAATACAGAAAATATCTGCTATTCTTTGTTCTGCGGAAAATAATACAAGCAAATTTGTTTTCTGATATGAAATTTTCTTCAATAACAGATTTCTGTCGCCACATGACTGTCAGAATTATGGTCTTTTCAATTTGACTAAAGTCTCAGTCGATAATAAAAATTTTATGTTTATTATTGAATACTGATGCAGAGAACTTTTTTTCCTCATCAATAAGAAAGCAGGATAAGCCTTGGTTTCTAGGTGTCTAAGATAGGGGTGTAACGATACACTTTTTTCCACAAGCGATACGTATCGCGATATTTGATATGTATTACGATACGTTTTATAGGAATCTGTAACTATTCCTTGAAGTCCATGCTGGTCGACATGCCATGTTTTTTTTTATATGAGGTCGCTTACGTACTAGCGGAAATTATAAATATTTGATATTTGATTAATTAATTTTAAAAGCGTAAATTAATCGATTCACTTTTCTCAAAATATTAATTAAATGATCACCAAAAGAAGAAAACGAAAGTTCAACACTACTTTTTTTTCTAAAAAAATTAGCATTATATTGTTTGCATCGTAAGCGGCCTCCACGTATCGTGAACCGAATCGTCCCCAAAACAATCGTGATATGGTGAATCGTTTCCTCCTTAGTCTAAGATCACTTTACAATATTTCATTTTTATCATGGCATTATCAGTTATCTACGTGTCTACCGGTGGTCATTGAGATTGTACCACCCTGAAGCACTTCTGTATAGCCTGAAGCGAAGCCGAAGGTTGTACAGTGGTGCTGAAGGGTGGTACAATCTCAATGCCCACGGGTAGACACGTAGATAACGATTTTATCCCCGGTTTGAAAAAAAAAACTGATTTTTTATGGGTTTTCATGTTCTTTTTGTAACGTAATCGTAACGTTTTTGTACTTGCAGACTAAAATGCCATAGCTCAGGTGAAAATTTGGGTGCATTTTGACAAAGTATAGGGAGATACCTTACCTTTGGTGTCACCCTACAGTTAACTAATTTTTAACGTTTTTCAGTCTTGTTTTGTTGTAATTTAATTTCTTGCATTTGGCGTGTATTGTCACAGTATTCATGACGTCACCAGTATTGGCAGTAATAGGGTCGAGAATTCTATTGATAAAAAATATGTGTCATACATATTTTGGGTGGTATTATATTACGATAAAACAAATGAATTGATGTGAAAAAATAATGAGGAAACCTTCAGTAAGTCGGAGACAAGTATATCTCACCACACACATTCAAACCTCGGTGTTTGATCCAATTATTATATCATAGAATCGTGGCCCCTTCTGTCATCCATTATAAGAAAATAAAAACAATTTGAGATTTTTTTTTAAGCTGTCATCATTTTATTCTGTATATAATATACAGTGGAACCTGTCTAATGCGACACACCAAGGGACCAGGGAAATGTGTCAGATTGTACAGGATGTCAGAACCTGTCTAATGCGACACACCAAGGGACCACGGAAATGTATCGGATTGTACAGGATGTCGAAATACTCAGGTTTTATTTTAGTTAACAGAAATACTTTGGGACCATTAATTTTTGTCGGATGTCACAGGACAATGGAATGGAGTTGAGACAATGGAATGTGATATTCCTCCTATGAATGTGCTCCTTAGTAGGAGGAATATACACAAATATAAGTGCTCCTTAGTAGGAAGAATATATACAGATATAAAACAATAAATTATATCTATAAGTTTGGTATGTACTTACTTTCAATTCAAACAATGTATTCATATCTGGTAATGAGACGTGCCGATCCTCCATCTTACGTCGTGTGTTCTTGATCTCATGTGAACACGAATACAATATATGATGAGGTGGAGACAACTCTGGTAAATCATCTTTCCACTTTTTACAAACTTCATGAACAAAATCTATCACCACGTGACATACTTTGTGAGCATCTAAAACTGTATGAAAAAAAAGAATTTGAATTTTACATAAAATTATGATCTATGATCATAAGCGTCTTATATTTCAAACTTAAAACACACAAATTCTATACCAGTATATAATTAAATTACAAAGCCAAATCTTGAAAAATCTATTTTAGGTCTTGCTTATTATGATATAACCTGAGCAATTAACTCTTAATCAATCTAAACTGTCATAATTAAGCTTTGCTTAGGTTTTATGGTGTTCAACGCCATTTTCAACAACATTTCAGTTATATCATGGCGGTCAGTTTTATCGGTGGAGGAAATCAGAGTACCCGGAGAGAACCACCGACCTATCACAAGTCACTGAAACACTTTATCACATAATGTTGTATCAATACACCTCGCCATGAACTTGGTTCGAACTGACAACTTTAGTAGTGATAGGCACTGATTGCACAGGTAGTTGTATATCCAACTACCATACGATTCTTTGGTAATGCACTGACATAGCTAACAACATCCGTTTGCAGTAATGTAAGCCAATATTTCATTCATCTTTGACCATCCAATTATATGTCAGTTTAACAAATTAACCATTCAGTAAACAACTCCTGATATGTACTTGATTTTGATACCTAAAGATTTAGTAAAAAATATGACCCCCCATACAGGATATAGTAGGATGTTGGTTTATGGTGCTTAACACCACTTTCAACAATATACCATATGATCATGACTACGACGACCCCCATATAATTATGATAATTTTAATTAGATTGTAATTAAACAAACCAATATCTTTTTCTTCAGCAATAATATCAGATCCCTTTTCTTCATCTTCCTCTTTATTTTCTTCATCAGTTTCTGTTTTCGTGTCCTGTACTTCAGAGATATCTATATTACGTACAGAATGATAAACTGCTCTAGAAATGGCTGCTGTCAACGTGTGTGGACAATTACTGAAAAGTAAGAAAGGATTCGTTATTTTAGTAAAGATCTTTAAACTGTCCACTTCAGAATGCTAGTAAAGGTATACGTACATAAATAAATGTTAGAGAAAACAGAGGAGGCAATCAAAAATAGATAATTCAGAGACACTGGCAACATTGGGCACAAGACATAGAACGGAGACAAACAAAACAAATAAACGTTAGAGAAAACAGAAGAGGCAATCAAAAATGGATAATCCAGAGATACTGGCAACATTGGGCACAAGACATAGAACGGAGACAAAAAAAAACAACTAAACGTTAGAGAAAACCGAAGAGGCAATCAAAAATGGATAATCCAGAGACACTGGCAACATTGGGCACAAGACATAGAACGGAGACAAACAAAACAAATAAACGTTAGAGAAAACCGAACAGGCAATCAAAAATGGATAATCCAGAGACACTGGCAACATTGGGCACAAGACATAGAACGGAGACAAAAAAAACAAATAAACGTTAGAGAAAACCGAAGAGGCAATCAAAAATGGATAATCCAGAGACACTGGCAACATTGGGCACAAGACATAGAACGGAGACAAACAAAACAAATAAACGTTAGAGAAAACCGAAGAGGCAATCAAAAATGGATAATCCAGAGACACTGGCAACATTGGGCACAAGACATAGAACGGAGACAAACAAAACAAATAAACGTTAGAGAAAACCGAAGAGGCAATCAAAAATGGATAATCCAGAGACACTGGCAACATTGGGCACAAGACATAGAACGGAGACAAACAAAACAAATAAACGTTAGAGAAAACAGAAGAGGCAATCAAAAATGGATAATCCAGAGACACTGGCAACATTGGGCACAAGACATAGAACGGAGACAAACAAAACAAATAAACGTTAGAGAAAACCGAAGAGGCAATCAAAAATGGATAATCCAGAGATACTGGCAACATTGGGCACAAGACATAGAACGGAGACAAACAAAACAAATAAACGTTAGAGAAAACCGTAGAGGCAATCAAAAATGGATAATCCAGAGATACTGGCAACATTGGGCACAAGACATAGAACGGAGACAAACAAAACAAATAAACGTTAGAGAAAACCGAAGAGGCAATCAAAAATGGATAATCCAGAGACACTGGCAACATTGGGCACAAGACATAGAACGGAGACAAACAAAACAAATAAACGTTAGAGAAAACCGAAGAGGCAATCAAAAATGGATAATCCAGAGATACTGGCAACATTGGGCACAAGATATAGAACGGAGACAAACAAAACAAATAAACGTTAGAGAAAACAGAAGAGACAATAAAAAATGGATAATCCAGAAATACTGGCAACATTGGGCACAAGACATAGAACGGAGACAAACAAAACAAATAAACGTTAGAGAAAACCGAAGAGGCAATCAAAAACGGATAATCCAGAGACACTGGCAACATTGGGCACAAGACATAGAACGGAGACAAACAAAACAAATAAACGTTGGAGAAAACCGAAGAGGCGATCAAAAATGGATAATCCAGAGACACTGGCAACATTGGGCACAAGACATAGAACGGAGAAAAAAAAACCAAACACAACATAGAAAACTAAAAAGATGAGCAACACGGACGACATAAAAAAAAAACCGGGGTGAATCTAGGTGCTCATGAATATTAAACAGTTTCTGTTTCTTATAAGACACCCACTGTGCTACTCAGTCAAGTCTGATAATAGTCTTACCCATAATAAAGGAAAATCAATATAAAAAGGAAAAATCGGTTTTGTATTGTAACAGTCAACTAGTTTGTTATGATGACCGTAGAACTTTTGAATCGATTTTTGTCAACTAGTGCCCTTTTCTAACGATACATTTTGCAACCCATACAACAAATGTATCTAAATCAAAAAAGAATTTGTTTCGCCACTTCCTCAATCTCATATTAAAACTGAAAAAAATTTATTAAATGCTCATGCATTCAGTTATTTAAACAAATTTATTCAAATGAAATTCAATTTCTTTTTCTTGAAGTTTAAAATTAGTTTTCAATATCATTTTTTTTATATATTTTCCATGATGTCAATATATTCAACTTTAAATCCTTTATGTAAACCCATGATAAAATACATGTAGACTACAACAGGAACATATATAGGTATGGATCATCTTACTATAAAAATCCACTGATATAAATCTTATATATAATAATATACGATCAGGAAGAGCCAAAAAAGTATGGTATATAAATACTGCAGGTATTTATCTTTCTAATGTTCTTGTTAAATAGACCCTGAGATATTTTTTGTTTAAATTGACAATGTATTTCTTATATAATTATGACATCATTTGTCCCAAAACAGGAACAACTTAAAAAAATTTAATGTGCATATATATAAAATTCTGAGACCCTAGATGAGATTGTATATTAATTTTAGAGTAGTTTGACAGCCTTGTCCTGTAATAAGTAATATTATATCATTACCCATTAGTTGTGAATTTGAATCCCGTTCATGGCAAGATATACTCGATACAACATTATGTGATAAAGTTTGTCAGTGACATGTGACAGGTCAGTGGTTTTTTCAGGGTACTACTGGTTTCCTCCACCAATAAAACTGACTGCCACGATATAACTGAAATATTGTTCCTTATACACGTATTACATTTCTATAATACATTTCTCTGAAGTCACTCTATTGTTCGAACAGTGGATTATTTTTAAGAATCTAGTTTATTCGTTTGTTCTTGAATATATGAACTTTAACCTTTTACTGTTTTAGGCTTAAAAACGTGTTATACATATTGTGGGACTTTCGGTTATGGAACCACTGCTGGGCTTTTTAAAGTCTACTTTGACTTTCAAAACTTCCATCTAACCACTCGGCTACGGTGACCACACTACTAAGCTGTATTATTAGTATATATGACTCTTGATAGTAAGCGTTGTTAAAAAAAATATCAACATTTGTTTAAAGAAGCAATTGATCAATATATACAAGACACGAGACAAGTATTTGAGGTCCGGCATAATTTATGTTCAGAACTGACGAGTATGTGAACTTTTAAAATGTATTCTTGCAATACAAAAACAACTAACGAACCGACCGCAAATAATAACAAATCAGACAGACCACAGGTGAACATTTGGGACAATTGAAAGACCTTGAAATATCTAAATATAAACGAGAATCGAAAGCATGGATGCCGATAAAATTTTGTTGTTTATTTTTTGTTAATTGTGGCTTATTTAGCTTTCTGAACATTAAAAAGGTAAAAATATAAAATGAAAACACTGTTGCAGATAGAAATGTATTATGTAAGAGAATACACTCCAACTTGTAGATTCTTAAAAATAATCAACTCGATCCTTATCATGAAAATTGATTAGATTTTAAATAGTTAAGTAGCTTTTTAGGGGTAGGTAATCTTCGGTTTTATGGAAAAGTATCTGAAAATGATACATCGAGAAAAATGGGAGGGGGGGTTTGGAATCTTTTGATCTGAAATTGTCATACAAGTATTTCTCATCATTCCAAATTGTTAAATAGAGGATGTCATGAATGATTTATTCAACATAGGTGGTATCAGTTTGCAAAAAAGCACTAATATATTATTATAATTCTCATTTTGTATGTGTAAAAATGAACGAATCCACATCTATACATTCTCATAAATTTTTACAAATAAGTAAGTTTTATACTTTTTTTACAGTGAAATATTATATCTACATTCCCATAATTTTACAAATAAGTAAGTTTTAAATTTTTTTTTACAGTGAAATATTATATCTACATTCCCATAATTTTACAAATACGTAAGTTTTACACTTTTTTTTAACAGTATATAGTGAAATATTATATCTACATTCCCATAAATTTTACAAATGCGTAAGTTTTTCACTTTTTTTACAGTGAAATATTATATCTACATTCCCATAATTTTACAAATACGTAAGTTTTATACTTTTTTTACAGTGAACTATTATATCTACATTCCATAATTTTACAAATACGTTAATTTTACACTTTTTTACAGTATATAGTGAAATATTATATCTACATTCCCATAAATTTTACAAATACGTAAATTTTACTTTTTTTTTTTTACAGTGAAAGATTATTACACATCACAATATAAACATTATGATGATCTCTCTATTATTATGATACAGTAAGATTAATCTTTAGTTGGTGTCACCTTCAGACGGACAAAACTGTACTGTATACTTTAAATTCTTTTCCACAATAATAGGCTAGGGATAAACATAAAAAACGGTCATCAGAAGTTCAGAATTATCCAGTTTAACTTTATAGTATTGAATAGCCTTTCTTACTGATCGTAATAGCATAATTAATCCCGATTTTCAAATTCAAGTATCAAAAATTATTTCAGTAGTGATCATACAGAGCAATGACTTACAAATGTGTGTAGCGCATGAGCGATTTATATAACATTTTTGGTAATATTTTTGGTTTATATTGTTTATCATATATAGTATTTCACAATGCTTGCGACTTAAATATATTACTTTTTCAACAAACAAACTATTTTGTAATTTGCATATCTTGCAAAGATTTTGCAATTTTGACAACATTGAAAAATATTTATATAGCAAGATTTTTCTATCACTAAGAATTCCACCACCATGTAATAAACAGTTTTTTTTTTGGGGGGGGGGGGGGGGTTCAGAATAGAATTTGCATAAACTGAATAATTATTTGGACTAACATATATCTCAGATGTTCTGATTGCACTGAGCCTGACCATAGAGGTACCTGAGTTTATTAAAAGTTTAATTTAGACGTTTTCTTCGTCTCTTGAACCAGGAAGACTACAGGTACATTACAATATTCTGCACATACATGTATGAACTTGGGGAATAGAGGGAAGGGACTTACATAATTAGAGTCTTTTATTTATTTATTGAAATTCAAAAGACAATATAATTCTTAACTCTGTTAGTAAATTTACAAAAGATAATATGTAAAAAAAATCTCCTCAGTCATTGGGATTGATATATTTTGTAATGGAAATATTACCACCCAATCATATATTTGAAAGCTGGAAAAGTTGATTCATTCCAGTGTCACGTCTGTTATACAGGCAGTATCTTTTTGTTAAAATATAAACATTATGAATATTTATTGTTTATTATTATTATAAGTTTGTTTATTTTATGTATTATGTCTTTCTTTGTCAATCAGCAACTCTTTTCCACCTTGTACATTGTAATTACTCATTTTGTACCTTGTGGGCCCTAGATTAGAAATAAATACATTCAAATTTTTTTTGTGTGCAAATCTAACCTTATGCACTGTGACCTTGATTAGAAAAAAAGATGTAAAAATTTTTTCCACAAATTTAACCCTATGCACTGCCCTTGATAAGAAATAAGATTATTTTTTGTTGCAAATTTAACCCTGTGTACTTTCAGCTTGAAGATACATATTATATAAGCCAGTGTAATTAAGAAGAAAAAAATTCATTTCTGAAGTCAAATGATGAGAAAGGCAAAAATCAAACCTATCATATATTCTGTTCACCATGAGTTACAGTTAATGAAGTATTACAGAAATTGTTCCTGTTTTAAATGTCAGACAGAAAAAGTAATTATACATCTGGAAATGTTAATTACAAGATCAGAGTACATGCCATCATGTTACCAACTGTACATGCTATACATCTGCAATTGTTAATGCATTACAAGATCAGAGTACATGCCATCATGTTACCTACTGTACATGTTCAGGAACCTTATGCCTTTCAGCATGTGGGAGTTTTTCTCTACTGTCAGAAAAATTAGGCATATTGTTTTGTGCTTAATGTGTTTGAAAGTGATGTGATTTCTTTAAGAAAATTTACAACAAAGCAGAAATGTACATTTTTGCTATGTTTTCCATGCCAGAATGTACAGAATGTTAATTCACTTTTAGTTAGAACATATACCACAAAGGATATGTAGTCTAATTCTATGAAAAAGAATACAATCATAGGAACTTACATGTACTGGTACAAGTGATTAAAAAAAAACATGTTCTCAGTGAAAACTTTGGTGAATGCAGCCATTTCAGGGCTCAAAACTGACCGGAGTATTTAAGTTGATAAATCAGTGATACTGGTGATTTTAATGTTAATCTAAATAAAAATCACTTTATTATGTTGTATTTGTAAGTGATTTTATTTAAAGGGATATTAAAGCTCATTTTGGTAATTTTTTGTATCTCATGAAAACTTGCAACTGGTTCAATAAACGATATTTATGAAACATTAACCTGGTTTTTTTCAATGAAACTTTCTAAAAGTGACATAATTCGTTCATAATTCTGTCATACATTTTGTATCTTGCAGTTTTTCCATTAATTGAATTTTTGCTTCCTGAACAAAAATCCATTTCGACCGTAATATTTTAAGTAATATTAGGGATTATATGGGCATGCAAAGTATTTTTAGATTTTTTTTACAATTAAATTGAAAAGAAACAACCTTCGTTTTTAAAATGAATTAAGGTCACCCGTCTTAAAAGGCTGTGTTTTGTTTGTCCCAAAGGTGACCTCTTAATACAGGTGTGACTGTGTACCAATATTTAGTTGTTTCATAGTCTGTAAATTGTTATTACTTAAGTTAAGGAATATGTTCAATTTTTGAACAGGTTATACGCTATAACCTGGATTAGGGTATTTTATGCTTAATAAACAGCATAAACTGTACCAAAACAGGTTATACATAACCTGTTCAAAAATTGAACATATTCCTTCATATGGACATGACATCTAATGATTCCAGCTAGCTTGTTCGAATTAAAAATATAAACATTCATACATCAAGGAAATGACAGTCATATAATACTGAACATGCTCAAAATCAGAACAGAACAAAATAAAACAATTAATCTTTTATCAAAACCACCCATTAATTGTTCCTGTAAAATTTTGATTCAAATTATAGTCCAGTGGTTTATATAATTTAACAAAGATTGAAATGTAAAAAAATAACAGACACCATGTAAGGCCAAGAAAAAAAAGTACCAATGTGTTTCTGCTAAAATTATTGAGTTAGTGATTGTTGTTTAGCACCAACTCAGCAATTTTTCAGCCATATCATGGCGAGAACAAGTTAATTTTCAATAAGATGATGAGGTCCGTTGTGTACTAGACCAACACGCTTAATTGGATTTTTATAGTGCTAGCTCACTGAAAAAACAGTCTGTCGGTAATCAAGTCGCTCCACTCAGACACATTATCCCGATTCCGAGCCAACCAGTCTTTGCTCTTTCTCCTGAATGCTGCATGCTTAGTGGAGAAGCTACAAATACTAATTTAATAGTGTTTGGTTTGACCTGATCGGGGCTTGGACCCACGATCTACCGCATCTGAGGCGGGCTCGCTAACCATTACACCACCAATGCGGCTAAAATCAAGTACAATGTAGGTATAGAAAGGAACATGAAGGCAAATCTTTTTAATAATCTTTTAAATTTTTACCACAGGTTATGCATATAATACAGAACAATGGTCTTGTTTTTAACATTTGTCCTAAAAATGGCAACAAGAACCATAGACTGTAACGTAGGCACTAACAATTAGGGTCATTAGGTTAGCGAAAAAGAGTGATTGATTGATTGGTGTTTAACGACAACTTTAGCAGTATTTTAGCTGTATCGTGGCAGTGAAAAAGAGTGACAGAGCTGGTTATACATTGTACTTGTATAGACACAACACAATATTGATCATTTTAATAAATTACAAGCACAATGGACAATGCATGATTACATTTTGTATCTGAAAGCTAAGTTTTTTAATGTTACGTAGTATGAACAGAAAAGCCTTTAATATCATTTTCAAATATTTTTAATATTAGTCCTTGAACTAATAAATTTAATATACATATACAAATGTATATATGTAAGTGTCATTTTCATTAAAAATAAATCCAAGGTTCAAGTGTTTATGTCAATAGTACTTTATTATAAGTCTATAGTAGATTGAGAATTTCATAATTTTTTTTTGGAAATAATATTTCTGAAGTATTAGATAAAAAGTTATATCCTGTGTCTCGGAAGGAAATTGCGAGATAAAGATCACTTCATCCAGCTAAGAGGGTTAAACATGTTTCATAATAAATCTATTTATCATTAAATAAACATTTTTCATCTTTGAGGAAAAAAAGATGCTGGCACATAAAAATAAGTTACTAACCAACATCAATATTGAAATAACACTTGTATCTGAGAAAATTTACAAGTCACTTAATTACTGACCTTACATTTTTTTGCTTAGCATTTTTACTTGCCCTTCAAGTTCCAGACCCTCCATTAAAAAAAAAAAACATAATTTTTTTTTTGAAGTGGATGAATAAGATTTTGTTTTTTTCATATATCTTTACCTTATGCAACAAAAAAATGCCTAAAATACATGGAGTTAAATCTTTCATATATCTTTGACTAAAAGCTTTAATGCACAAAAATTGCTAAAAATATTTTAATTCCTGATAAAAAAATTTGTCATGGCACAAGCAGACTGCTTGAAGCAGTGTCGTTGGATATGTCAGGTTATATATAATATACAGCAATTCAAATTCAACTTCTCCCCAAAAAAAACTATGGATGCAACCCCCACCCCCCCATTTCCACTACTCTAATTGCCATGTTATTGCTCTTCTAGTTGAAATATTGGGAACATTGTGATCTGAAGCAGTCATTTAACCATCTAATTATTTGAAAGAATAAATAAAACATTAAATGAGTTAAGTCAGATTGAGAAAATATTATATCAACACTCCTAAAAAAAATAACCTGGCACAGCAATATTAAAACCATAAAGTACAGCTGAACCCTGTTACATGTATATCACACTGAACTTGTATTGTCTTTATATTATTTTGCCCGGATTATTCTGTTAATTCAAACTAATTTAGTAACTCTTTCCACTTTTAACAAAAGGAGGTTACTTAGAAAGTAGGTTCTCTTGAATATAGTATTCATGAGGTATTATATATATCCATCAGAAATTAGAAATCTTATCAGGGGGCAAGTAATTTATTCAATGGAGCAATAGAGAATAAAGTGATTTATTCAGGGTTAGAGATATAGTGTATAACGCCACTTTCAACAATATTTCAGTTATACCGTGGCGATTAGTTTTATTGGTGGAGGAAAACGGAGTTCCGAGTACCCGGAGAAAACCACAGACCTGGTGCAAGTCAGATTTCATTCAGTTATTTCTGTAATTTTATCTAAACTATTAAAACAACATATCTAACAAGGTAAAATAAATTTTAAACACCAAAATGACAAAGCTGCCATTCGACGGACATGCATGAGATATGTTTTCTTAAATTCATGACTCAAATATAATGAGCAGACAATCAAATTTGTAACCCAAGTACATGTACCAATTATTTTTCAGAACCCTGAAATTCCTGTAGGTCTATCTATCTGCTAACTGAGTTTACTCTCATAAAATAAAGTATTATTATTATTATTATGTAGAAAGGAAAGATTTATGTTGGGTTTTTTAGGACTACAGTACTTGTACTTGTACATGTAAGTTATTGCATGTATTCTCCTTATACAGATTAATGTACATAGATACATGTACTTGCATCTGTATATAATTTGTCAGAATGTCATCAAAATTGACACCTACATGTACAGTACCTCAAGTTTCTGTCATTAAATGGTCAAACTACAGTACTTATAATTATATACTGTACATGTACTATTAGAAATTACTGAATCAATATTCTTGTTTGTTGTGGTTGAATGGGTTATACAATTAGGATTTGTACTGAAGTACAATGTAATAAATTGATTGATGGATTAGTGTTTAATGCCAACTTTAGCAATATTTCAGCTATATCGTGGCATGACCAAATTCAATGTAAATTTAGACACCTAGAAGACTGTATTAGAAATAAAACATACTTGTCTATAAAACAAATGGGTTATATATACAATGTAATAAAATTGGTCATTTAATGTTAAACAATAGGTATGTACATACATACATTGTATGATTGACATAAACTGACAAAGGATGGTCTTTTATCATGGATCAATATTTTGGGCTTTAATGGTTAGAGGTCTAGACCCAATTGGTTTTATAGGACCAAAAAGTAATTAATATTCATTAAATGCATAAAAATTGTAGAAAGCTTTGTTATTCGTAGAAGCATAATATTATAAGTTGCTATGTAACACTTAATCAGACAGGATGCGATGGGTGCCAGATGGCCAGGCAAATGATGGCCAACAAATTCCATCAGATTCTAGCCAAATTTGTAGGGTAGCTACCGGTATATATAATATAAAGAATATAATATCAACAATGGGGTCAATAACATTATAGTTGAAGTTGAACTGTTCAATTAAAGGAACTTCTACTGCCATCTCTCAATTATTTTTTTGGACTGGACTGGAGATACTGTTGATTTCATCAAACATATTAATACAAAAGCTATGCAGAGATGTTTTTGTTAAGACCATTTACATATATTATTTTTTGGAAGTAGGCAAAAAAAAAATAACATATATAACATGTGTTTCTGGTTTCTGCTTATGCTAATTAACAAAATTATAGAGTGAGTTGGCAGGGGTATCTTTTAATTTATCTTAATATTTTTTGGGTACCTGTAAAATGCGAAATGAAACATACCGAAACGGAACGAAATGAAATGTAAAGAAATTTAACAAAACAAAACAAAACGAAACGAAATTTACCAAAACAAAACAGAACGAAATGAAACGTAACGAAATTTACCAAAACGAAACGAAACGTAACGAAATTTACCGAAACGAAACGAAATGTACACAAAAACTGGAAGGGAATGCAATTTAGCGAAACGTATATACTGAAATGGAACTAAAAAGAATTGAATATGCCTGTTTCCAAGCCCGATCTGGATGATCATTGGTCATATAAATGGTTGTTCTTTTTGTAGATGTTCATGTGATTGTCGGTGAACACTGCTTGACTTTTTTTTCTTTTCAATTTCAATACAAAAAGACGTGAATAATCATGCCGAGGGCTTACTGCAAAAAGGTGCTATGTGTATGTATTTAATATAATTTTCTATATAGGCCCTATACATAGCCCCTTTATGCACTGAACCCTCGATATACATGTACAAACTCCTTGTTGGAAACTTATACTAGTATAGCTTTTTGAGACATTGTATTGTTCAGGAATAGCCTAGAATAAACCTGCCATTTACCTCATTGCCGGTCGACGAGTACTCTAGGACATTTTGGCTGCCACAGCAAAATAAGATGTACAACGATTCTTTAACGTGCATGGAACTCGGCATTCTCAAAACGCAGGACTAGGACGTCATTTTACGATGGACGCCCATGAAGGAGGTGTCGAACCCCGCAGGCCTGGGAAGCCGGATTGTGTTTCTACCCTGACATCCCTCAGAGTTCGCATGAATGAAGGGTTGTACCCCGCAAGCCTGACTGAATGGTCGGGATAATATTTCTACCACCGCCCGGGCATCCCCTGCGGCTTACGAAAATGTATAATGTACTATTTAAAACTAGATGAATATATATCGATTGTGTGCCATCGAAACTGCGAATTTCATACTCCCAATAGTCCATTTGTGCCACCAACAGTTATTAGAGGTAAATACATTGCTGTTATGTGAATGTATAGCGCAATAATATTGATATTGCATGGAAGTTATACCAAATCTCTTGAACTGTGAAATGATAATCTAATTATTAAATTAGATTTTTTAATTGGGACAGACATTTGCTCCTCGATAGGCCCATTTTGGAAACCCCTCAGTGTATGTCAGAGATAAACATGGTATAGTTTTGTTTTGTTTCCTTCCGTTACGTTTTGTTTCATTTCGCGTTTTACAGGTACCCATATTTTTTTGATTATTTAACGTTTAAAGATTTTTTCGAGCCCTGTACAAACCGAAAAAAAAAAGACAATATCAGGTCTGCGTATGATGAAACACTGCTATTCATGCTATTTCTGGTAAAACCTTGAAAACAGAGCTCTGTAATCAATACAAACACACAAATACAAAATGAAACGAAAAAAGAAAGACAGAAAGAAATGAAAACTAAAATAAATAAATAAGATGTAAAAAGATATTATTCATGCTCTGAAATACAGATATGATAACCATTGACCTAATGAAGTGATTTTGAACAATAAAAATAACTGATAGGTGTCAACAACTAATTTGAAGCCATGCAGAACAAACAATATATACATATTTTACTAATTTATTACTGTATTGTTCAAAGAAATTTTACACATTTAATCAGGTGTCAAACAATGAAAGTGAACAAAGACATTTTACACATTTAATCAGGTGTCAAACAATGAAAGTGAACAAAGACATTTTACACATTTAATCAGGTGTCAAACAATGAAAGTGAAGCCATACATAATATTAAACAGGTCAAGAAAGCATGTTAATTCACAGGGGCTTGTTACGATTTTTTTCCTTCATTTTTTTTCACTCTACTCTAAAAAACCACAAGGGAGGAACCTCAAATGCCAAATTGCCATACAACACTTTTTCAAAATAGTTTTGTATTGGTGTCTTGACCTGATTCGCCATAATATTGGTACCCATTTGAAGCATAATATAATCCCATATATAATTCAGTGAGAGATAAATTCTTTACACTGTTTAATAGGAAATTTAATGAAACTACAGAGGTGACAATCAACCGTCTCCTCAATCCTAGTTCAGTTCAAGATTTAAATAACATTTGCTTATATTTAAAAGAATCCTACTCACTCAGAGATTCAACTTTTAAAAATATTTAACTTTCCTCAAGTAACTGAACAAATTTCAAATGATAATAATAATTTTAATCTTATTTAATTATTATACTCCCAAAATGATAATAAACATTATGATATTATTATCTGACTGATGTGTTCATCCCTAAAGATTATAGTCTTATATGAAGACTTAATATTATGATATTATGCGTTATCTCTATGTTTATATATGTTTGTGATTGTATTGGATTACGCAACATTGTGATTACATGTATTTAGCTATGCTTTATCCAATAAATGATTTGAATTTGAAATAATAAATATATTTTTGATATTCCTATTCCTTTTTGTCATAATCTTTACCTATCTACAACTTTAAAGCAATTTTTAACAGAATTTGCAGCACGCTACAACCTCCTCCATCAATGTTTACATGTCAATACCGGGCCGAATTCCTACATGCGATTTGATGGGTCGGTTATTTTTAGGTAATGTGTTAACCCCAGTTAACTATCATGAGTTAAAGGTAAGAGTCACATATGGGGCGAAAGTCTGAAATTATTTTTTCCTTTCATATACCCCGGTAGTTAATACATGCATAAATGATTGTTTATTATAGATAGATTTTGATCTGATGAAAGTAATAAATACAATACATATCGTTTAAAATCCTGTTCTTATGCAAAACACTTGATATCTACAACCATTACCTAAAAATAACCGATGACAAGAATATTCAGCGAACGTCACATTTTCTATTTTTCAGTCATTGAAACGGATATAGTCACTTCCGGTCCATTGTAAATTGATTTAGAAACTAAAAAAAAAGGTGTCTTAAAAATCAAATGCCAGTAATTTGGGGGTATGGGTCATACTAAAAAGCGCCCGCGAACAGCCCAGGTACTGGAAATAATGTTCGTCGTACTGGAATATTGTTTAAATCAAATTTTTGTCGAAATTATATATGGGTATATAATTGTTTTAATTGCAGGATATCTTAACAGTTTAACTTTTGATAAAATATAAATAATTTGTTTTCACGGACTACGACAGATATGCCCGTGCCTTGTGCAGGATGTCTTAGTAGTTTTAATACGGGTTGCTTTCTGTAAATATTTTGGGAAAATTTACCTTAAATTAAATTAAATTTAAAATAATAACAGATTTTATATATAAAAAACGAAAATATAAAGGGGGGCTTTAAAAACGATTGGTTGTTTAGTGATTACATTTGTAAATATTTTCATTTAAAATCCTTTTGGGAAGGGGGGGCCCACCCCACCCTCACATTGATCATGGCCTTGACGTGGCGTGAGGGCTCTTCCATTATAAAATAATGGAAGCCAACTATGAACAGTAAATGGGGTTTTTGTTTAAAATGTATTATTTTTTTCATGCATTTGCATGCATGCGTGTAATGTCATAACCGAGGCACGTGTCGGTAATTAATTTGCTAATTACCCAATACACATACAGATTTTATACAAAGCTAAAAACAACAAAGAAAAAGACAATAAAATATAGCAAGTTATACATGTATATAATAGAATTGAAATAAACCTAATATTTACACCAAACTAGGGAATACTCCCAGGTGCTTTTTAGTACATAACTTGAACATTTACACTCACGGTAAGACCTCACTTAACATCATATTCCATTATAATTTCAACAAAAATTTGATTTAAATAATATTCCAATACAACGTGCGTTATTTCCAGTACCCAGGCTGCGATAGGATCACAAATATGCGAAAAATATTGAGGCGAAGTGGGGAAGGGGTAAAAGGCAGATGTTTACCTTGTAAGGAAGAGGAGTGGGCATATATTTTTTTAATGAAACAAGTGCCTGTGTTTTGAACAATAAAAATAACTGATAGGTGTCAACAACTAATTTGAAGCCATGCAGAACAAACAATACATACAGGTACATACTAATTTATTACTGTATTGTTCAAAGAAATTTTACACATTTAATCAGGTGCCAAACAATGAAAGTGAACAAAGACATTTTACACATTTAATCAGGTGTCAAACAATGAAAGTGAAGACTGAAGCCATACATAATATTAAACAGGTCAAGAAAGCATGTTAATAATGAGGAAGACAAAAATAAAGTACCCATGAACAAGCCTTACAACATCCAAAATACGAATATTTGCAATGTTATTTTCCATATATGAGGGTGAAACGACCCGGAGCGAAAGGGAATCGGGGCGAAACGACCCGGATTCCTTTTAACTGGTGTCAATTTATCTAAACGAGATCTACTACAGTCTACACTGACTACAGTTGTCAGTAGTATTCTTATGACAGTTATAACTTATGTTATGTCATGAATGAATAGTTTGTCGAAATGGATCGTGTTATAATAAAATTCACTTTTAATATATTTAAAGCACTTCTGTCATTACATCTATTAAGTCGTGAAGCAAAATTTGATTTTCATCATGCTGGGAGTTACCGGCTGATGTTTATCGTGTATACATACTATTTCGACAGGTAACGAATGCTCCACTCCAAACTTTCTGCTTCTAGTTCATCTGAGGTTAATTGCTTACTGACGAGTCGGAATGGAAGATCATCAATTTCTTCGTTTTCAACAATAACATTTGAACAAAAATCCAACAAAAATTTCTTAAAAGAGTCGTTGTCATTCGCGTACGAGCTTTCCATCATGCATTTGAATGGTTCGTTGTTTACGCTATGGATGGTTTCCTGTGTTGACAAGTACTTTTGTGCACACAATTTGCATACGTCACAAAAAGCGGGAAGATTTGACTAAAACAAGGAAACAAGGATTTACTCATTACCTAACAAATATTGATCTTCTTATTATTATGTAAGCCGATTTATATTTGATATATTTACTTTATTAACCTACATACCGCATATTAATCCAATTACACCCATTGACACCATATTTATTAGCTATTGTTGCACAGAATATTTGTCATCTCCTTATATTCACTTTCAGATGCACCAGCCACCAGTCGTCCAGTGCAGCGCCACCACCATGGCTCTACTTTATGCCACAGTTCCTTGAAATTGTGTAAGTATTGATACAATTTCAAGGAACTGTTATTTGTTATTCATGTCAAAATTGTGATGAGAACCACAGGTACGTGTGGACAGGAGTCTGGACACATTTTGCTGCCCCTCCCCCTTTTTTGCAGAATTCAGATTGTTTTTTGACAGATCGAAAATATATCATTTTCATCTTATTTAGCTTCTTTCTATGCATATTTGAATGACTTATATACAATAAATACTGCCATCATATGCACACCTCCTCATCAGTGTAAAAATAATTCAATAATGAATAGTTATAAAATAGATAAAATACTTTAATAGTCACATATGCATGTTGAATATCCTTCACCAGCAAGAATATCTTGATAGCAAGCAAATGCTCATTACTGGTTTAAAAAATATCGTGATTAAATAAAGAATGCAATGATTTTAATACAATGTTGACATCAACAGAAACTTCCCTTTTCCTAGTTCTGTATTTGAGCACAAATTATGACAAAACTCATACTGAAAAGTTTTAGAACTTGCGACAGTTCGATGGTTTTCTCTGGGTACCATACTCGGGTTTCCTCCACCAATAAAACTGGCCGCCATGATATAACTGAAATATTGTTGAAAGTGACATTAAACACCATAAACTAAACCAAACCATATAAAAACCAGTAGAATAATTATAGCAACTAAATAAATGTTTTCTAATTAAATGGAGCCTATTCAATTTCAGTTAGTACATGTTGTAATTTTGTTTACAAGATTTTTCCATTACTTTTCAGAGATCAAGCAATGCAGTCTCAAAGAACTCTTAGTACATTTCCTATTGCTCCGGTACATAAGACAAAGTTATGTTCAGCAGGATTCCTCACTGTAGAAGATTTAAAAGATATTAAACCGTCATCACTGTCGAAAGGTTGGTCGAAAAATGTCATAACTTTTTTTTTTATTCTAAACTACTACTAGACATTAAAACATTAAGATGTCTACATTGCACTTTGTGAACTCAATCAGCTGAAGTAAATAGACAGATAATAAAACCCTGTAAATGTGTATTGTTAATTCCCCTGAAAATAATTTGTGGAGATGATAGTAAACATTGTGTTGGAGGCGAACAGGCCAAATACAGATACAGAATGCAGTTGTAGTTCCAAAAATGACTAGCATAGATATGAGCATGTACGTTGAACCTGTCGTAGCCGAACCCTGAATAAACCAGAATCCTGTATAAACAGAACATTAAATCTAATGTCCCAATGTAGGAAATCTTTGTGATTTAACTAAACCGAACACAAAAGTTGGCCCAAAGGAGGTTCGGTTTAGACAGGTATCACTGTAAATAGATAATTAATCTTGTCATCTAAGTAATGTAATTTCACAATGTTAAAGTTTTATTGTGTTTTCTCATTGTTTTATAGAAACTGGCATAGGTTTGAAAGAATGTTTAGAGATAATAAAGTTAGTAAACGAAGATACTACGAAGAAATCAGCTGTAAAGTCAGCCTACGACATCTTACAACAAGAACAGACACTCCCTCCGATAATCACATTCTCACAGCAGATAGATGCTGTGTTAGGAGGGGGTGTACCACTCTGTAAAATCACAGAATTTTGTGGTGCTCCAGGAATAGGAAAGACACAATTATGGTAGAATACATTTAGTATGTTTTATGGAACATTTTTTGTCTTGTTGCCCTTTTTCTTTTGGCTATTATATTGTCTGTTCTTACTCGATTTACAGCTTCTGATTACCCCTTTAGTATCTTCAGACTATTTTTACATAATAGATGTATTGATTTTCTTTTTTACACATAAATGGATGACTTAGAAAAATAAATAACCGCGTAAACAACGGTCAAAGTAAGTAGATGTGTGCAATGTCAAGCTTTGTGTTCCCCAAAAAAAGTCAGGTATGACACAAGGACTGTGTAAATACAGTAAAACATAACTGATGACTGATGACTGTTTTTAATGTTTATTTTTACAAAATGTAATTGATTTTTGAACTATTGCCATCACTTGGCGTTCGTCGTCTGTTGTCTGTCGTCTGTAAACTTTTCACATTTCAAGCTTCTTCTCCGAAACCACTTGGCCGATTGGAACCGAACTTAGCAGGAATGTTCCTTGGATGGTCCTCTACAAAGTTACTGTTTTTCGTTCCAGTTGGATATTCAATATGGCTGCCAGGGCCAATAATATGCTCTGATTGGCTGAAATTTCAAAGATCTTCTTCTCTGAAACTAATGAACTGACTGAACCCAAACTGTAAAGGAATGATCATTGGAATGTCCTTTACCAAGTTACTGTTTTTTATGCCAATCGAAAATCCAAGGTGGCCGCCATCGCAGGACATAGATTAACATTGGACCCTATGGGAAAATGTTCAAATGCCTTCTTCTAAGAAACTACAAATATGATTAAAGCCAAACTGTACATGAATGTTCATTGGATGGTCCTCTACAATCTTAAGGTTTTTTGTTCCGATATGAAATTCAAAATGGCGGCTACGGCAGGACTTAGTTTAACATTGGACCCTATGGGAAAAATGTTTCAAAATGCTTCTTCTCTGAAACCACTTGGACAGTTGAAACCAAACTGCCCAGGAATGATCATTGGAAGGTCCTCTACAAAGTTTCTGTTTTTTATGCCGATCGGAAATCCAAGATGGCCACCACTGCAGGACATAGATTAACATTGGACCCTATGGGAAAATATTCAAATGCCTTCTTCTCAAAAACTACAAATATGATTAAAGCCAAACTGTACATGAATGTTCATTGGATGGTCCTCTACAATCTTAAGGTTTTTTGTTCCGATATGAAATTCAAAATGGCGGCTACGGCAGGACTTAGTTTAACATTGGACCCTATGGGAAAAATGTTTCAAAATGCTTCTTCTCTGAAACCACTTGGACAGTTGAAACCAAACTGCCCAGGAATGATCATTGGAAGGTCCTCTACAAAGTTTCTGTTTTTTATGCCGATCGGAAATCCAAGATGGCCACCACCGCAGGACATAGATTAACATTGGACCCTATGGGAAAATATTCAAATGCCTTCTTCTCAGAAACTACAAATATGATTAAAGCCAAACTGTACATGAATGTTCATTAGATGGTCCTCTACAAACTTTACGTTTTTTGTTCCGGTATGAAATTCAAAATGGCGGCTACGGCAGGACTTAGTTTAACATTGGACCCTATGGGAAAAATGTTTCAAAATGCTTCTTCTCTGAAACCACTTGGACAGTTGAAACCAAACTGCCCAGGAATGATCATTGGAAGGTCCTCTACAAAATTTTTGTTTTTTATGCCGATCGGAAATCCAAGATGGCCACCACCGCAGGACATAGATTAACATTGGACCCTATGGGAAAATATTCAAATGCCTTCTTCTCAGAAACTACAAATATGATTAAAGCCAAACTGTACATGAATGTTCATTAGATGGTCCTCTACAAACTTTACGTTTTTTGTTCCGGTATGAAATTCAAAATGGCGGCTACGGCAGGACTTAGTTTAACATTGGACCCTATGGGAAAAATGTTTCAAAATGCTTCTTCTCTGAAACCACTTGGACAGTTGAAACCAAACTGCCCAGGAATGATCATTGGAAGGTCCTCTACAAAGTTTCTGTTTTTTATGCCGATCGAAAATCCAAGGTGGCCGCCATCGCAGGACATAGATTAACATTGGACCCTATGGGAAAATGTTCAAATGCCTTCTTCTCAGAAACTACAAATATGATTAAAGCCAAACTGTACATGAATGTTCATTGGATGGTCCTCTACAATCTTAAGGTTTTTTGTTCCGATATGAAATTCAAAATGGCGGCTACGGCAGGACTTAGTTTAACATTGGACCCTATGGGAAAAATGTTTCAAAATGCTTCTTCTCTGAAACCACTTGGACAGTTGAAACCAAACTGCCCAGGAATGATCATTGGAAGGTCCTCTACAAAGTTTCTGTTTTTTATGCCGATCGAAAATCCAAGGTGGCCGCCATCGCAGGACATAGATTAACATTGGACCCTATGGGAAAATGTTCAAATGCCTTCTTCTCAGAAACTACAAATATGATTAAAGCCAAACTGTACATGAATGTTCATTGGATGGTCCTCTACAATCTTAAGGTTTTTTGTTCCGATATGAAATTCAAAATGGCGGCTACGGCAGGACTTAGTTTAACATTGGACCCTATGGGAAAAATGTTTCAAAATGCTTCTTCTCTGAAACCACTTGGACAGTTGAAACCAAACTGCCCAGGAATGATCATTGGAAGGTCCTCTACAAAGTTTCTGTTTTTTATGCCGATCGGAAATCCAAGATGGCCACCACCGCAGGACATAGATTAACATTGGACCCTATGGGAAAATATTCAAATGCCTTCTTCTCAGAAACTACAAATATGATTAAAGCCAAACTGTACATGAATGTTCATTAGATGGTCCTCTACAAACTTTACGTTTTTTGTTCCGGTATGAAATTCAAAATGGCGGCTACGGCAGGACTTAGTTTAACATTGGACCCTATGGGAAAAATGTTTCAAAATGCTTCTTCTCTGAAACCACTTGGACAGTTGAAACCAAACTGCCCAGGAATGATCATTGGAAGGTCCTCTACAAAGTTTCTGTTTTTTATGCCGATCGGAAATCCAAGATGGCCACCACTGCAGGACATAGATTAACATTGGACCCTATGGGAAAATATTCAAATGCCTTCTTCTCAGAAACTACAAATATGATTAAAGCCAAACTGTACATGAATGTTCATTAGATGGTCCTCTACAAACTCTACGTTTTTTGTTCCGGTATGAAATTCAAAATGGCAGCTACGGCAGGACTTAGTTTAACATTGGACCCTATGGGAAAAATATTTCAAAACGCTTCTTCTCTGAAACCACTTGGATAATTGAAACCAAACTGCCCAGGAATGATCATTGGAAGGTCCTCTACAAGGTGTGTGTTTTTTATGCCGATCGGAAATCCAAGATGGCCACCACCGCAGGACATAGATTAACATTGGACCCTATGGGAAAATGTTCAAATGCCTTCTTCTCAGAAACTACAAATATGATTAAAGCCAAACTGTACATGAATGTTCATTGGATGGTCCTCTACAAACTGTACGTTTTTTGTTCTGATATGAAATTCAAAATGGTGGCTACGGCAGGACTTAGTTTAACATTGGACCCTATGGGAAAAATGTTTCAAAATGCTTCTTCTCTGAAACCACTTGGACAGTTGAAACCAAACTGCCCAGGAATGATCATTGGAAGGTCCTCTGTTTTTTATGCCGATCGGAAATCCAAGATGGCTGCCACCACAGGTCATAGTATTAACACAGAACCATATGAGAAAAATACAGAAATATATTCTTCTCTGAAGCTATTGCACTGATTGAACCTAAACTGTGCATCAATCATTGGAAGGTCCTTTACAAACTTTGTGTTTTTTATGTTGATCGTAATTCCAAGATGACTACCACTGCAGGACATAGTTTTTACATAGGACCAATTGGTTTTTTTTATTACCAGGTGAACGATACAGGCTCTTGAGAGCCTCTGGTTATAAATTTCAACATAATAATAATGATAATATATATTACTGCCATTTTTTCAGCTACAAAAAAACAGTTGACGCAAACATTTCAGAAATTTCCCCTCACCGAATTCTTGCCCATGTATAAAATTCAGGTCTTTTATGCTAATTAGATAAAACATTTTATATTCACATGATGTTTCGACGCATCATTTGAATTCTGTAGCATCGTTATGCTGATCTGGTTTTTTTTAATACAGTAAGTAATCCCCCTCTTATATGGCCATTCCACCGAAAGCCACCATCTTATTAGGCCATATTTCAGATGCTCTGAGATAGTTAAATACTTCTAAATTATCCCCTCAAGTGTAGATCGTGAACTTGAACCCCAGTTGGGTCATACCAAAGACTATAAAAATGTTATTGGCTCCTTTTCTGCTAAGCATGCAGCATTAAGGAGTACAGACTGGTTGGCTCGGAATCAGGATAATATGTCCAACTGGATATTTTCATTCATTTCAATCAGTTAGGGGTATCCATTTTGCCTCTGTTTCTACGATTTTTTTATTGGATTTTGGAACTGTTCCAACGGTGTGGTATTTTTTGTTTTCCATTCATTCATTCGTTCGTTCGTTCGTTCATTCATTCATTCATTCCCATTCATTCATTCATTTCAGTATGCAGCTAGCAGTTGATGTACAAATACCTGAATGTTTTGGAGGTTTAGATGGGGAGGTTGTGTACATTGATACAGAAGGAAGTTTTATTGTAGAAAGACTTGTTGATATCACCACGGCAACCATACAACATTGTCAACAAATGTCACAAATGGAAGCTGATGAAGGTAGTATTCTATCTAGAAATATGTTATTCAATCTTTAGTTTTATGTGTATGTTTTGTAGATCGTTGTTTGTTCTTTTGTACTTTTTCTTTTGGCCATTGTGTTATCTTTTCTTCTTCGATATACAGATTCTTACTAAATCTTTGGTATCTTCAAACTCTTCTTCTTAAACTTACCAAATGGATATCTTAGCTGAATGTCAATGTAAAAATATAACATTTTAAGAATGGACACACCTTTGCAATGTCTGATACAGCTGTATGCCAACTATCAATTCAATCTGATTAAAATCACTTCCCTCTGTCTTGTTCCTCTTTACAAATATGTCATGGTGTGCAGTCCTCACGTTAACCACCAGTCCTTCGACCCAAGACCAGTAAAACTTTGTTCTGACCAGTACATTTTTCAGTTTTTATTTAGAACTATATAACAAATATTTCAAATTTTCATGTCGAGGACTGGGTGTGGGAGATCTGAAGAAACTATATTACAGGTCACATGCATGTGACTCTATGTCATGAATTTTTAATATGCTAAATACAGGTTATGACTTTTCTTGACCTATCAGATTGCTTGTAGGAAACAAAGCAGTTTAATTTTAATTAAAATACTTTCATTGCCATGTAAGCACCATTTTCATTGGACAGTAAGATCATGACATAAGGTCACTCACACGTATTCTGATTTCTTCAGATCTCACATGATGATTTTATTTCAGACACAGAATCAGAAATGTCAGGGTTTACAATGGAGAAAGTCTTATCTAGGATTCACTACTATAGATGTCATGATTATGTAGAACTATTAGCCACTGTTTATCTACTACCTGACTTTATCAAGAACCATCCTAAGGTTAACCATTTTTTTGTATTTTAAGTTTTTTTTTCAGTTTGTAATTAAACAGATATTCCAAGGAGTTGTTTATGAAAAGAATGTTTATTTTTATTTCTACCAATATCAGCAAAATGAAAATCTGCCTCTTATCTCAAACCATTGAACAAAAGAAAACCCACAATATATTGTGTTGTAAATGCAGGTCCTGGCTTAGAACAGGCACAAAAATGTGCATTTATGTAGTTGGCAAATTTCCAGGAATTATGATCTAATTTATTAAAGATGAATACCAGTTTACATGAAGTATCCTTTAAAAAATGACCAATTTGAGTGTCTCTCTTAATTTGTATTAGTGGAAGAAAAAGAAAGAATAAATTGGGAATACAAATATTTCAACATGTCAAAAAGAAATAAATCAGAAAAAGTGGCAATTGTGAAGTGAAATTAATTAGAAAGGAACCAATTTGTTGAGATATCTTATGCTGAAAATTAATCGTATAATTATACAGTCAAACCTGTATTAAGGAGTCACATTTGGAACAAAGAAAAAGTGGCGGTTTCCTCTTAAACAAGCTTCAATTCATATAAAATTTTCTATGACAGGACAAATAAGAGTGGCCTTTACATACATTGTACATGTGACTGCTTAATAGAGGTGAGCGCATGGGCAGGTTTGACTGTATTTGCAAAGCTACTTAATATAATTATTTGTTTTGCCAAAATGAATATTTTGTTTTTTTGAAGATTTCCAATATTTTTACTAATATTGAATTGGTTTTTTTTTTTGCAGTGACTAATTTTTATGATTTCCGTTGTGTCACGAAAGTGGTGACATATTTATCACATATAAAAATTAGTAATTTTACATTATAAATTTGTATTTAAATAATTTGCCTTTGCATATCTATATGATTAGGCATGATTTTAATGCATTTCATAGTGAAATGATATAATGCCTTGCTGACGTATCCTATGGTTATTATTGACAGGTTAAGCTGGTTGTAGTAGACAGTATAGCATTTCACTTTAGACATGATTTTGATGACTTTTCCCTGAGAACAAGACTACTGACATCCATGGCACAGAGTTTTCTCAAATTAGCTACAGAATATAAACTTGCAGTAAGTTTGTTATGGTTGTGTAGGTAATTGTTGTTTAATGCCACTTTCAACAATATTTCAGTGGTTTAATGGCGTTTAGTATTGGGGGGAAAAAAACGGACCTGTCTCAAATCACTGATAAGTTTTATGATATAAAGTTTTATCAAGTTATCAATGACAGAATCCACTGGTAGACAAATGGCGATAAGCACTATTTCCGTAGTGTTAAGAGTTATGGTGTTTAGTGCCACTTTCAACAATATTTCAGTTATATCGTAGCTGTCTGTTTTATTGGTGGAGGAAAACGGAGAAATTCACTGACATGCCGCAAGTCACTGTCAAACTTTATCACTAAAAGTTACATCGAGTACACCTCGGCATGAGCAGAATTTGAATTCATAACATTAGTGGTGATAGTCACTGATTGCACAGGTAGTTGTAAATCCAACTACCATACGATCACGACCACAACATTCCCTGTTTACATAGGTAGATGTAAATCCAGTTACTATTTGATCTCTGTCACTGTGACCTTAAATTTGTTATGATTTAAAATGCAGTTTTTTTTTATAAAATACATCACTTGTGTAAGGAGGGAGATTTTTTTTATATTTTCAGTTGTAAACATTTTTTATTTTACTTACATTTTGCATATTTGTTTTATTTTGCTTTATTCTTATGTTGGTAAAATTATTCATATTGGTTTTAATTCTCAAGTATTTTTGTTGACAGCAAGATAACCCACAGTAATTTTGAGGCAGGGGATCATTTTAAGGTTATCAGGTGTCCTATGTAATTTACTATCCTATCACAAATGGAATGCAGATTCTCTAACAACACAGTACTTTTAACATTATAATAGTGTCTTTGATATTTACAGATAAGCATTACAAATAGGTGGTATGAACTATATTTTGATGAAAGTGATATTTAATGAAAAATTATATATTAGTTAATGAAAAAACTTGGGTATAATTAAGAATTACAAAAATGTATAAGTTAATAAATTCTTGTAACGTAGAATTTCAGTTTTTAAACGACTTTTTCTCGATACTTTTAAAAAAGACTGAATATTCAAACCATAAAGATATTCAGCAGAGATAGTTGTATTTTATGATCTATGTGAATACGAAACTATCTAGGCTTTTTGGAGACCCTTGGTTAACCTGTTTAAACCAAACCTTGAATAAACTGGATTCTTGTATAAATTGAACTTTAAATAGGGAACCAATGTTTTTTTTTTATCTGCGTCTACTTTTCTGTAAAAAAAAAACAAATATAAACCAAACAACTGTCTATTCTGGACACAATAGTTTAGACAGGCTTCACTGAAATTGAGTTTAACATTACCAATATTTTAGATTGATAATTTGACATTTTACAGGTAGTACTGACCAATCAGATGACAACGAAGGTAAGACATGGTGAAAATTCACAATTGGTTCCTGCTTTAGGAGAAAGTTGGGGACATGCCAGTACAGTTAGAATGATATTATACTGGGAAGGACAACAGAGATATGCCTGGCTGTATAAATCACCGTCCAAGAAAGAAGCCACAGTTCCGTATCAAGTCACGGTAAAATGATATTTTAATCATTTGTATGGTGTTTTTTTTTAACCTGTCATGTCAAATAGTAAGTGAGTTACGGCAGGTCGGGGGTTTTCTTCGGGTACTCATGTCTCCTCCACCAATAAAACTGACCTCTGCGATATAACTGAAATATTGTTGAAAGTGGTGTTAAACACCATAAAACCCAACCCCAACCCACTCAAATAGGCATGTCCTGATTATTTTACTCCACTAACACTTAATTTATGTTTATAGAACTAAAACTGGAAATTAAGATAGTTGACTGTCTAAGTACTAATTATAATAAATATTAAATTTTAAAGTTTTTCTCCTACTTTTTGCATGTTTTGTGAATGTTGTTATTTGATCACCAATCCTTTGTCCATAATACTTTCAGAACCCTAAAATATTGCAACATTTGAACTTGTTTTTCTTATGCATTGTTTTTTTCACCTATGCTAAAATTCTGACGAAAAATGTTTCATATTTCTTTTACAGATGGGAGGGATAAGAGACATTATTGACAGTCCAGAACATACAGGGAACAGTGACACAGAGCAACCTACTAAACGACAGAGAGTTACCTGAACATATTGGCAGTAGAATAAATTCAGTTGAAAGTTAAATTGACAGAATGTCTAGCGTAACAGTACTATCTGTATGGTGTCTGTTCCAGAATTACAGGACATAAAACAGAGATATACTAGAAATGTGAATTAAAATATTATGCGATTAGAATTCCCGATAATAGAAAATGGTGACTCGGGAATGACGGCAGCTATTTATATTACAATTTCATTTGAGCCATTTTCAGGAACTATATCTATCATCTATGATACATGTACGTTTCAAGATGGAATTATCCTGAGAATTAGATAGGTGCAAAAATTAATTGTTCTATTTGAATCATTGTTTAAGTTCAGAAACATGATTATGATTAAGATTTATCTGATACCCACACAGACAAAGCTAGTAGTGCAAGGACTCAATGAAATTGTCTGTTAAATTTTGTTATATAGATTGTTATTAAATTGTTATTAAATACTTTTAAGCATCTATAGTAAATATATGGTTATTTCTAGGAGTTCGAACCTCACTCAGGCAAGGTGTACTCATTATAATATTATACGATAAAGTTTGTCTGTGACTTGTTGCAGGTCGGTGGCTTTCTCGGGGTCCTCCAGTTTCCTTCACCAATAAAACTGACAGCCACGATATAACTGAAATATTGTTGAAAGTGGCGTTAAACACCCCTCACCCCCCCTATTGCTAGGTATAAATATAATACATCTATAGAAAATTATTTTTAACAATTGACTCAAAGTACCCTATGAGATTTTGTAAATACTATGTGTTCATCTTTGTCATTATCTGTTTACCAGTTCAGTCTTCTGCTCAGATCCACATGAAGAAATAAAATCAATTTTGACTGATTTTTTTTCCAAAAATATTTCATCTTGGAAACTGAATTGTAGGTCGAATGGTTACTTTGTAGATATGTTCATATCAATACTCTCTTCAACGTTTATTCCCAGTTAGGTCAAAACAAAGACTTTAAAACTGGTATTTGTTGTTGCTCCTCTAAGCATGCAGCATTAAACAGAAAGACTGGTGGCTCGCAATTAAGATAATGGGTCCAAGTTGTATGCCATGTTTAGCCGCAGACTATTGTTTCAGTGGGCGAGCAATATAAAAATTCAAATAAGCATCTATTACAAAGCAGACATCGTCATCACATCGATGTTACTTGTTCTTTCCTTAATATAGCCGAAAAATGCTCACTGGGAGTTGAAGAACAATCACTCAACACCTTTTTTAAATTGGAAATCAACAAGGGCTGCCCTATGATGTCAGTTGAGTAATGATACATTCAATGACCAAATTTACAATCTGAAGAATTATAAGACACTTTGCCTTCTATGTATATTAATATATATACATGTTAATGACTTCATCATTAAAATTCTTGATATTGCATGAAATACATACTTTTATATTTCAGATAGAAAATATCTTATGTTTCATCAAACATGGAATCAACCCCAAGGGAACCATGGGGTATTAAAATAAGTTCTACTTTCTCTGATTCACAGTATTACTCCTCCGAAAAGGAGCTTCCACTGGTTATGCAGGTACAAGGTACAAGGTATTGGTGAGAGCCTTGTGCCTGGAGAATGTCTGCACTTGTACATCAAAGAAAAGACAACTCTAGTTCAGGATTATTGTTTTTAATACCACTTTCAACAATATTTCAAATATATCGTGGTTGTTATTTTTATTGATGGAGGAAAGCAGAGTACCCGGAGAAAACCACTGACTGCCGCAAGTCACTAAAAAACTTAAATAAATATCATATAATGTTGTATCAAGTATACCTCGCCATGAGCAAGTTTCGAACTCACAACTTTAGTGGTGATAAGGCACTGATTGTGTAGGTAGTTGTAAATCAAACTACCATACGATGACGAACACGATGGCTCCTAAAGACTTGTGGCAGGTCTTAATGAACAATAGCTTGTTAGTAGTAGTTGGGGTGATCTACCCTATCCATTCTCTCTTTTCATTGTAGCAATCCTAAGGTCTGTTGCAAGGCTAATCCCAGTGGCACCTATTTAGATATTTGATTCTTTGTTTGTAAACTTTTTGTTATAAATATAACTAAAATACTGTTCACTGTTAAGCAGCAATCTTTCAATCAATCAATCATCAGTACATTCACTCATTGCTGTTTTTTCATATTAATTTTCTTTTGGTATTTATCTAAATATTATAATTTAGGGCATCTAAATATATGTCAACACCTTCAAACAGATATCATTTGCCGTCATTACAAATTAAATTACATTGAATAGTGTAAGAAACCATCAACATATTGTCATAAGTCTACTAACAGTAACACAAAATTTCAGTTTGATTAATGGTTAGGGTTATGGTGTTTAACACCACTTGCAACAATATTTCAGTTATATTGCAACGGTCAGTTTTATTGGTGAAGGAAAACGGAGAACCCTGAGAAAACAACCGATTAAAGATTAGTTATAACAGACAGATATGAAGATAACAAAGATATATTGTCTGAAAATATTCCACAAATCCCTCTTGGAAACAAAGACGAAATTAAAAGCCATCATTTCTTTTTAATTGTTTTTAATATACTAGACATTTTTCAATATTACATTATTTACAATTTTTAAAATGTTCAATAATAGTTCAAAGTTCAACAAGTATATAGAAGAATGTGATTGTTCAATACTGTTATTTCTTTTTCCCCTTTGGTGACCCTCGACCTTTGCCTGACTTCATTCCTTCCGTTACTTCTAATTTTTTGTTCAGGGTATCTTCGGTACTTTTAATTTGTTCCTCGACAGATGTTTTCATTTTCTTTATCTCTTCTGATAAGTACGTCTGTATCATGGTACGTAATTCTTTCCTTGCCTGTGACTCTTCTGTGAAGTGAAAATTAAAAGAGACATAATAGAAAAAGCAAAACAATTAGTGAATATATTGATAAATGTTATAAAGGGGAGATAATTCTCATAAAGTTAAAAAGAAAATGGCATATGAGAAATTAATAATTCCCAAATGATTAATTTTCCAACTGTATCATGACAAAATAAAACATATGACATATACTTTATATGTTGTACTAGTTTAAACTGGATTTTTACAGAAAACAGTCACTCACACAGGACTTTATTCTAACTCCTAAGTCTGGCCATTCCTTGCTTTATTTCTATCAATTTTATCACTACCTCGGTTCAAAGAGTAATATCTAGTACTCCAGGTGATTATAATAAATATTTAACTAATGAGATATCTTTTAATCGGGAGCAGGACAATAGCCCCCCGGACAATTGCCCCCCTAGGACAATAGCCCCCCCTAGGATAATTGCCCCCCACAATTTTTTTTCAGTTTTATATTTAGTTTCTGATTACCCCTTTCTGACTCTATGAACTCCATTGCACTACTATACTTTCACTTCAAAATACACTCCTATTTAAGCCAGTTCTAAGCTTGTACTTAGCTTGCAATAATTTTTTCTCAAAATTCTTTTTAATTATTAACCTTTGTACTTAACTTTGATCATTGTTTAATCAAATTCCTTTTTATAATTTTTCTTTGAAGACCAATTTTGTAAGATAATTAAATTTAATTGGGAAATCATTAAACTCTATCTAAAAATAAAATATCTATAAATAATAAGAGAAAGTTATTTTTATCATAGCTTGTCCAAGCTGTATAATGATTAATATCACAGGGGCTTGAATCGCTTTCATAGAGGTCACACGGCCTATATACCATATATATATAGCTTGAATCGCTTTCATAGAGGTCATGCGGCCTATATACCATATATACTAACGTTAGTATATATATATGTTATATAGGCTGTGTGACCTCTATGAAAGCGATTCAAGCCCCTGTGATTAACATACAAAGATGAAAATCCAACTTAAAAGTAATTTGAATAATTTAATTTGAGTTTATGCATATCTATTTCTCATTTAAAAAATAAATAAGAATGAAATAAAAAAATTGGGGGATGGGGGGCAATTGACCGGGGGGCTATTGTCCTAGGGGGGCAATTGTCCGGGGGGCTATTGTCCTAGACCCCTTTTAATCTTTGATACAGAAAAACAAAAATCATATGGAAATCATGAAAGTAGATGTCTTTATTTAAGGAACATTTATTTTCTTTTGTATTTCACAGTTGTTGATTATAATCTGGTTCAAATGAATTGGGGTAGATGTTTTCTCCAAAAATATGAAGACAGATATCAAAACCTGCTACGTTCAAGCCTCATTTGAATTCTAGGTATTTAAATTTCTTCATCTCCTGTTATCAAAATGCCAGCTATTGAGAGTTTTTTTTTATCTGTGTAAACAAAAAATGGAAAACAATACCAGTAGTTCCAAAATTGCCATTGAATGATTTGAAGGTCTGTCAAACATATGACTAGAATTAATCATTCTAAATTTAAAGAGTTGGGTTATGGTGTTTAACACCACTTTCAATAATATTTCAGTTATATTGGTGGGGGAAACCGCAGAAAACCTTCGACCTGTCGCAAGTCACTGACAAACTTTATCACATAATGTTGTATCGAGTATACCCGGTTGGAGTGGGATTCGAACTCACAACTTTAGTGCTAATAGGTACTGATTGCATAGGTAGTTGTAAATATAACTATCATATGATCATGACGGCCCCTCAATTTAAGTAAAGGGAGATAACCTATAAAGATTTCAGTTAGATTATTACCTAGTTCAGGTGTTTTTTGTTGATCAGTGGATGGTGCCCCTTCCCCTGGTTCACCTGTCTGTTCAGGGGCAACCTCAACGTCTTGTGGAGCAGTTTCATCAGCTGAAAGTACATATCAAATTGTAATTTTATAAACAATTAATTCTGAAAAGCTACTTTAATTTATGTACAGTGGTTTATAAGGACCTGTCTGTAGTCTTGAGTGTGCATTAATTGAAATTCATATCTCAACAAAGAGAAGAAAAATGATTGTACATTATATTAAATTATGATGCAGATCTCTAGGTTTTATAACCTTCCGCTACCCATCTTTTATTCATGGGTTGTAAGAGGTATATTGTTGGCACTGAAAAAGTGATGTACATAACATCAAATGACTATGAAACCTGTATAAGCTGGACATCTTTGGGACCAATCTTTTTGTCTAGAATAGACAGGTAATTACAGGTTAAATTTACAAAGATTTTAGATCTTGGTACTAAAGTGTGTGTTCTTATTGTAGTAGATTCCACTTTAATCAGGGTTCGAATTAGACGGGTTTCACTGTATGGTAAATATCTTAAGGTTTTTCTGAGAATTATCCACTATCCATCATAATTTGTAATCATGTTCAACTTGTTGCTCATTTACATATGAAAAAAAAGTTTTTACAAATAAAATTTCTTCCAAATGCTATAATTTGCACTAGCAATATGTTCAGCTTAGAAACACAACTAGAATCTGCCAAATGAATTTGATTGATTCATAGAAATTTGAAAAGGAGGTTAGGGTAAGGGTTATGGTGTTTAATGCCACGTTCAACAATATTTCAGTTATATCATGGCGGGCTGTTTAATTGGTGGAGGAAACAGGAGTACCCGGAAAAAACCACAGACCTGTCGCAAGTCACTGAAATTGGACAATAATTCTGAAGTAAAACTATACAAGTATTTTTGGTGTCAACACTCTGAGAAGTCACCCTGTGTAACTTTAAGCCAATAAAAAAAAGTTTTTAAACGAGTCTGAAAATATTTCAAAAGAGCATCAGATTTACAATTGAATACATGAAATTGAACAATTTGAAGAAAACCACTTATAACATATTATATTTGATTACTAAAGATCTAATAAAAAGAGCTTGACCTTTATGATGCCACTCAGATGCCATAAAATCAATACCTGGGACATGCCTGTTATAGCAGACAACACCAAAAAATAATTACCGGATATGATGAGGTCTAGTTTTGATAAAATTATATCCATAAATAAGATATACTGGGTACCTTACTTAATACAGTAGAAGTTTGGTGGCTCGAACTCGAATGGACTGTCAAAATGTGTTTGAGTTATCGGAAGTCAGAGCCACCGAAGTTCCGTTATTTCAGAGAGAAAAAAATCTGGATCTGGCCCGGGATAGTTTTATTATGCTATGATAAACTGTTCTATTATCTATCTAAAAAGCTATCAGTTTGAATAATCAATGATTTTACTTGACAGGATAATGGAAAGCAAATTTTGTAAGCATAATGGGGTATAAAAATCATATTGCAAACCAACTCAGTTGTGGAATCAAAAAATCTCAGGTTCAGAGTTCTAATATTATTGCACCAATTTTCTCACTTATCCAATGTATACATGCAGCAGAGATGAAATGCAATAGTTTCCCTTTGATCCTTTTTGACCTAAGGGAAATTATTTTACTTTCACCCATAACGAATTTGAAAAAAAGGGAGATAACTTATTAATGTTTCTTGTTTTTAAATTAAAGATTTTTTTTATGTGCACTTCCCCCATTTTCATGAAATATTCTATGTCAAAAAGGGTAATAATTCCTTCAATCAAAATGCTGTTAACAATATCAAAATTATCCATATGGTAATAAACAAACATGCAAAGTTTTAAGGAATTCCCTTTTAAACGTAGGAGGAGTTGTTGCACATGAAAACTTTTGTGACAGATGGATGGACAGAGAGACAGATGGACAGAAGAAAAACAATATATCTCCCATAGAGGGAGAGACATAATATTAACCAGTTGAAATCTTGCTTACAGTTTTCAAAGATAATTTTTTAAATGCTTTCTTTAAAGAAAGAAGTTTGAAAGGTTAATTCAAGATATAGATATTTATTTTAAATATACATGGACTTTTTACAGGAGTTATAAATAAAAATAAAGCACACACAGAATATATATTTATATACTTTTGCTACAAGCAAAAAATATCATTTTCAATGTTAAATTTCTAAACTATGATTTCATTTTTTCTAAAATATCTAGCAGAGAAAATATGACTAGTATTTTATCAATACCTGTACCAATGTCCACATAGAGAATAGTATCATCTTCATCTTCAGCTAAAATGATCAATATGTCCTACAACTGATGTCTGTTTTCAATGTTTTGATTTGGTTTATGGTGTTTAACACCACTTTCAACCATATTTCAGTTATATCAGGTGGTCAGTTTTATTGGTGAGGGGAACCAGAGTACTCAGAGAAAACCACCGAACTGTTGCAAGTCACTGACAAACTTTATCACATAATGTTGTACACCTCGCCTTGCACAACATCAGTGGTGAAAGGCACCGATTGCATAGGTAGTTGTACATCCAACTAACATACGATCACAGCCATTACAGCTCACATATTTAATTTGCTTGGGATCATCAAGAAAGAATTTTTCAAAAGGATTACGGTATTTCAACATTTTGGTATTAACCGACTTTAACATTGATATGACATGATATTATTTAAAGAAAGTCTAAACATAGATTGTCAACAAATGACGTTGGAAATCCAGGTCATGGCTTGGGACAGAAACAAAAAGGTGGTGGGATTAAACCGGTTAATGGGATCCCAACCCCCTCACCCCCTTCTTGATAATTGGTTCTCCCAAAGCAATACTTATATAAACAAACAATAAATAACCTGCACCAAATTAAAGTTAACTTGATTTCTATAAAACTTTTAATATTAAAAATCGGGTTTATTTTATCATTTTTCTCTCATACATTAAGATACCTATAAATACAAATATTTCAATAAGAACTTTAAAAAATTCCCATTACCAATTTCCATATCAAATATTTTGTTTTTCAAAAAATATATTCAACATGGGGTAAGGGAGATAATGGTAATTATTCTGTAATTTAAGAGAAAATGGAAACCATTTTTTTTTCTTTTTTTATAGAAATAAAGCAAACTATACACATAAAAACTAGACAATATGACCTACCTTCTGATGGTGGTGGTGTAACTGGTACCCCGACATATGCTAAAGACAAGTCTAACCTAACCTGTAAGAATACAGTAGAAAAAATTAATTTGAATAACAATAGGGTATACATGGCTATGCTTTAGCATATACTGCTATGCTTTAGCATACACAGCTACGTTTTAGCATACAAGGCTACATTTTAGCATACACGGCTACATTTTAGCATACACAGCTACATTTTAGCATACACGGCTATGTTTTAGCATACACGGCTACATTTTAGCATACACAGCTATGTTTTAGCATACATAGCTACATTTTAGCATACACAGCTACATTTTAGCATACAGCATCATGAGCATGGCTACATATTAGCATACATGGCTACATTTTAGCATACACGGCTATGTCTTAGCATACACAGCTACATTTTAGCATACACGGTTACATTTTAGCATACACAGCTACATTTTAGCATACATGGCTACATTTTAGCATACATGGCTACATTTTAGCATACACGGCTACGTTTTAAAATATATTTTTATCTACATTTATAATCCAGAGAACAATACTTAATTTTCTTAATTTTATATCTAGAAATTTTATTAATTTTGTGCAAAATATATATGTTCCCATAATTCAACCGTTTCTAAAAGAATCTTTGAAGACGATTAATCTTCACTTCACCCATTGAGTACCAATTTTCTAAAAATAAATATTTATTAAGCATAAACTGCCCTAAACCAGGTTATATCGTATAACCTGTTCAAAAATTTCAAATATTCCTTAAATACATCCAATCATTATGTTTAAATAATCACTAATGAATACATGGATAACAAGATGAACTGTGAGCTAATGCTCACATATGATACCCCCGCTCTTAGGCAAACAGGAAGTAGGAATCTGATGGGTCAAAAAACGCTACCCACGATATGGGGTACCTATATGAAGCTTGTGACCAAATATCAGATTTCTGCCATCAATAGTTGCTGAGAAAAATGCGACTAAAAATGGGCATATACAAAATGTATGTTCAATGTGTATAAAAACCAACTAAGTCAGCAAGCAGGAAGTAGGAATCTGACGGGTCCAAAAACGCTTCCCACAATATGGCATACCAATATGAAGCTTGTGACCAAATATCAGATTCCTGTCATCAATAGTTGCTTAGAAAAATGTGCATATACAAATGTATGTTAAATATGTATAAAAATCAACAAAATCGGCAAACAGGAAGTAGGAATCTGATGGGTCCAAAAACGCTTCCCACGATATGGGGTACCTATATGAAGCTTGTGACCAAATATCAGATTTCTGCCATCAATAGTTGCTGAGAAAAATGTGACGAAAAATGTGCATATATGTTCAATGTGTATAAAAATCAACAAAGTCGGCAAACAGGAAGTAGGAATCTGATGGGTTCAAAAACGCTTCCCACGATATGGGGTACCTATATGAAGCTTGTGACCAAATATCAGATATTTGCCATCAATAGTTGCTGAGAAAAATGTGACGAAAAATGTGCATATATGTTCAATGTGTATAAAAACCAACTAAGTCGGCAAACAGGAAGTAGGAATCTGACGGGTTCAAAAACGCTACCCACAATATGGTATACCTATATGACGCTTGTGACCAAATATCAGATTTCCGCCAACAACAGTTACTGAGAAAAATGTGCCGAAAAATATCTTGGACGGACGGAAGGACGAACAGAGGTAAAACAGTATACCCCCCTCCCCCTTCGGGGAGCGGAGGTATAAATATGCTACCTGCATTTGGGAGTCACTTTTAACAATATTTCGGTTATATCGTGGCAGTCAGTTTTATTGGTGGAGGAAACCAGAGTACCTGCAGAAAACCATTGACCTGCCGCAAGTCACTGACAAACTTTATCACATAATGTTGTATCAAGTACACCTCGTCTGAACATGATTCGAACTCACAACGTCAGTGGTGATAGGCACTGATTGCACAGGTAGTTGTAAATCCAACTACCATATGGTCACGACTACGACAGCCCCTGATTTTTTGGGTAAAATATATTAAACTTACCAAAGGTGTAAATGCATATTTGTACATTTTAAAATGTCTGAAGTATGTGTTGACTGTGTATTCTGTAATCTTTCTCACTTCATCTGCATTGAACAACTCAATACTGTGTGGAGGTCTCTACAAAATAATCTATTTAGAATATATGTAATGGTTTAGGTTTATGGTGTTTAACGCCACGTTCAAAAATATTTCAGCTATATTGTGGCGGTCACTGACAAACTTTATCACATAATGTTGTATCGAGTACACCTCGCCATGAACGGGGTTCGAACTCACAACTTTAGTGGTGATGGGCACTGATTGCACAAGTAGTTGTAAATAAATAAAATGATAAAGGGAGACAATCACATTATATAAAATTGGATTGCAAGAGCTTAATGCCACTTTCAACAATATAACAGTTTTATCAGGGCATATTAGTTTTATTGGTGGAGAAAATTGGCATATTTACAAAAAAAAACACTTACAAAACTTTTTCACAAAAGGTTGTATTGATTGCACATCCCCAGACTTGTATTGAACTCGTACATATTATATTATTATACTTAAGTGGCAATGGTAACCCTTTGTAGCTTACACAACTGAACCACAGTGTAACTCAAACTCTGGATAACATAAAATTACTTTCCTATTGTGGTCAGTTTTACTGGTAGAGAAATTAGTTATCATTCAGGTTCAATAATGTGATGGATACAGTAATTAACTGTTATGTCCCTCCCCCCTTCCAGGGGAGACATTGTTTTCATCCTGTCTTTCCATCACAAAAGTTTGTATGCACTACTAATCCTACATTTTTATGAGAAAACATGTTTGTTTATCACCATATGAAAATATGCACAAGGTTATAGCAGCTTAATTAATTTAAACGTATTTTATTCAGAAAAGTACTGAGTATATAGCAGCTGAAATACTGCTAAAGTTGGAGTTAAACATAAATAAATCAATAAACAGCAGTTTATTTTATTTTATTTTATTCAGACTATTTTAGAAGGATCAGAGTCATTGTCCTTTTACATTCAAATTATTTAATCAAAAAGTTTGATGGTTTGTTACTTAACATTCCCATAATCAATTCATCAATTTGTTTGCTTTCAATCGGTAAAATGCAAAGGATATTTTTATACACTCTGCGACTCTTAAATAACTAATTGTTATATTACACATAACTTACATTAACAGCATGACACAACACTAACTCTCTAAAATAATTAAAAGTCTGATCGACATTTCCAAATGGCGTCTCTGAAAAACAAAACAATTTTTACTTACATGTGGAAAACAATTGCACGACCTCATCATTTCACTAAGAATGGAGGATTGAGCCCATAAAATAAGTTTAACCCTGCCACTTTTTATTGAAGTGCCTGTACCAAGCCAAGAGAGTGAGAGTAGGCAGTGTGTTAGGGTTATCAATTATCTCTCTGTTTTTACGATTTTACAATTAGATTCTAGAATCTAGACAGTGCGACATTTTTTGTTTTTTTATCTTATTTATATAGTCAGCATTAATACTAAAAGGAGAATTTAAAAAAAAGCAGTGTTAGTATGGGAGATAATTCTGAATCAGTTGTTTGTTTTATTGTGGAAATAAATACTCATTTATTATATTGAAAAATCCAATTACTTGATTTTTTGGTTTTATGGCGTTTAATGCCACTTTCAACAATATTTCAGTCATATCATGGCGGTCAGTTTTATTGGTGAAGGAACCCCTAGGACCTAGAGAAAACCACTGACCTGTCGCAAGTCACTGACTCAATTACTTGACCTTTGCTTGAGAGAGATTAGTGTTTAGATTAATGTTTGTACATGTATTGGGGGTATTAAATATTTTCAATTTAAAAATCTTTTATTCAGTTACCTTCTAGAATCAGTCCATTTTCTGGATTATTTTTTTAAGTCTAGCATTAAATTTGAGGAAGATTTACCTGACACCATTCCCTGACAATCAACTGATACACGCTTGAGTCAATTTTGCTCATCTTAATAGGTTTGTCATAATTCAATGAAAACTGGTTTTTGAGTGATAGTAAAAAATACTAACATTAAACCCTATGGCAACATAATAGCTGATCGGTCACATTATTGAAGTATTTGAAACCTCAAGTAAATATGAAAATGGTCTGTCATTATTATAAAAGAATGATTTCATGAATTTATCTACTATCTTTTTAAAACCATATTGAAAATTTGTTTTTACAGAGCACTCACTGCACTGGGGTCACTTCTTGTATGAACATAGATGTGCTGCTGAAATGGATCTACTTTTTCAGCTTTCAAATATATCATTGGCTCATAAATTTCCCACTTCAATGTATCAGTGGGTGGAGATTTTTAAACTGTGTTACAATAGATCATATTTCTACAAGCCATGTGGCTTCTCTATTGCCAAAACAAAGTCTTCTATAATTTATCTATGTGTATTTATTCACCAATAACTGAATATTATATGAATGGGTATGGTTTCTGTACTTTGAATATATTAATGGGTATGAAATTCATGCCAAGGGAATATTTGAATGGGGAGTGTTTTTCAAACTCCAGTAGCACCACTGTACTCAACTGTAGCTTATTTCTTTGGTCACAGCAATGACAATACATACCTATACAAACTTCATGAGTCTTCTTGACTATAGAGAACATGGTCGATATTTTCTCTCTAGAGAAGTTATTGTCCCTGGCAAACTGAATTGTGTAGAAATAAAGATCCATAATGATGCCATTTTTTATGTTTGTTCTGAAGTCATCTAGGTGGAATATGTCTGCTAAAACTCTACAGAAAAAAATGAAGATTATTCATGTATGAATCTTAGGAATTAATTTTCATGGTTCCTACAACAAAGAAATTAATAGGTCAGTGTGATTGCCTCAAGAGCGATAGATTGTGTGCTTGAGCACCGATCGGGTCAAACCAAAAGCCATTAAATTGGAATTTGTTATTTCTCCGCTAATGAAGCAGCATTAAGGAAAAAGAGAAAATACTGGTTGGTTTGGAATCAGCATAATGTGTCCGAGTGCAGTGACATGTCTATCCACAGACTGTTGTTTCAGTGAGCTAGCACTATAAAAATCAACTAAATATGTTGGTCTAGTACAACGCGGACATCGTTATCATCTCATTGAAAGGTAACATGTTTTATCCATGATATAACTGAAAAATTGTCCAAGTGGCATTAAACAACAATCACACACTCATTCTTATTACTAAATCCTTCATTTTGATTTACATTAAAATAAGCAACTAGTATTTCTAAAAGAATTATATTTACAAGACTTGCAATCAATATGAAGGAAAATCCAATTTCACATGTATGAATCAAATCTAAATAAAAGAACAACATATATTGCTGTTCTTCATCATACAACCACAATTAATAAGGTTTTCAAGATGACTTTTCACAAGTAGCTGCAGAACTGTATCTGTTAATGCTTTTTTAACCGGTCTTTTTTTCCTATGGTAAAAAAAAGAAGCCTGATCAGGGCTATGGTTATACAGCTAGAAGTTATAGCAAAATAAGTGGCATTTTGCAATTGCTTGGAAAATTGTATATCGGTGTGTAGTACTTACTGTCTAACATGGTCAGAGTTCAGAGATTCGTTGATACGGTCTACATCATCCACATTTAAATCTGCCCTGTAAAATGATGAAAAATATATATTTTAAGCATCACATATCATAAACTCATAAAATTGATATTCAAATGAAAAGCATATCGCTACATATGTCATGATTTTTAAATGTATATGCATTATTGCGTCCAACTACAGAAGTTATTCTCAAATACAGTCAAACCTATATATAAAGGGCATTTAAGTGAACCTGAAAATGTTCAAATTTAGTAGTGATAGGCACTTTTTCTACTTCTACTCTATATATCTAAGAGACTGAAGTAGAAGAAGTGCACTGATTGCATAGGTAGATGTGAATCCAACTACCAAAGGATCGCGACCATGACAACTCTTTATCTCAATTAATGATCTGCATATGCTGGCAAAAATTGGCAAGGTGTTATTTAAGATTATAACAAAACAGTATAGCCTTTAACCCAACTATAACGTTATTGCTGTAGTGTCCTAGGCTTAAAGTTACCATAAAACAGCATTTTCATCTGTGCTGAATATCAAAAATGCCATTATCAGTTGATATGTAATGAAAAAATGCTTTAGTGTACAAATTGTTCTCTGCCCTTTTCAAATTATAATTGAATTTGAACCACTGATAAAAACTCACACCAGAAAATGTGTTGCTTCTACATCAAGGTCACACTCAAAGGTTAAGTTCATCCAAGCACAAAATATATACCATATAGATAGGAATTTTTACTTACCAAACACAAACCTTTGCTCTGTGATCTCTTGGCTGTAAAAATATACAATTGATTAGAAATAGATTGTTTCAACCATAATTACTACATCAAAGCAAAAATTATTTATAGATGGTATTACATCAGTATAAAGTTTATAATTAGTCTTGCTCACTGGAGGAAAATTTGCACCTAAGGTAACAAAAACAGTTTTATAAATATTTAAAACTAAAGCCTTTCTTTTGAGATCTAATTGTCTAATTATTAAAAACAGGTTCGACTGAGAAGCAAGCGATAAATAGTTAACATTCTTTGAAGTATTCAGAAGTATTATTACATTTTTGACAAATCGATTCTATATTTGAATTGGAAATGTACTCTGGAACCAAACATATGACGTACTGACTTTACTATGATGTCATGCCATTGCTATTGACATTTACACTGTGAAGATATCTTATACATTTCGTGGATTTTAAGTTTATACTTGTTTTAAACAAATCAAGTCATCAGCACAATCTACACAATTTATTTTTAATACAAATATACTATAGTTTATGATTCAGTTTTATTGAGATTTTGCCTAAAAATCGGAAGTCTTATAACATTATGAAAAGCTTTATTATAAATGGCAATGCATTTTTTACACGAATAATAGAAATTTTGGAAACAAAAAAAATAGTTACATGTTCATTTCAGTGTTCATACAGTACATCATGCATTGTATTTCTGTCTAAACGAGTCTTATGACGGTATGATTAGTATGATTGCCCTATATATCGATCGCGTCTCAGGTCTCGATCGCGTCTCAGGTCGCACCTGATCTTAATAGTAACTTTGCATACACCATTTCTACTTAAGAGTTGATCTGTTGAGATTTGGCTCTCATGGCTATATTTTGCTTCGATTCCTCCTCCAATCAAAGCAAAACATGGCTCAACCGAGATTAAAGAGTTATTAGATGGATCAGGATAATATTGGAATTGTATATCTCGTTTGTGTATTGTTAATCCTGTTTATAAAATGGTTCTACGATCGCATGTTCATGTGTTACCAGCACTAGGTCAGCATGCCATCATCGTGGTCATGGAATGGGATCAGGATTCAGGAATCGGGTGCAAGAAAAAAACAATTCACAAGAACTGTTCAATTTATCATTTCTGAGTTCTCGAAACTGATGGAAATGAATCAATATTATACTATTTGCTTAACCTGTATCAATTTAGGAATTTCGGGAGCTTGTAATTCCTGCAATTCGGGTATCATCTTGAATATCTAGGATCACAGCCAGTCGGAAGTGCAGTTGCTATGAGAATATAAACTTCCGGTGAACTATAGTTTATGTTCCGTATTCGGTGACGGCTCGATGAGAACTTTTTTCCTAAGATGATCGTAGTAAAAATAAAAAAAAACAATGCAAATTCACCGTATTTGTTTAATCATTATCGTAGCCGAATATGCTTGTTCTGTATGGCAACCATTTACCAAAGAAGACATAAGAACAGGTACAACGTAGGACTGGCTGCTATAGTATGTTATTATACTTTATGCAAATTTCTTACATTATCCATTCATTTCATTGGGCAAGCGGCATTTGTTAATTTTCACTAACCTTCATAAGCCCCGCCCATCCCTACCAACATGTGATAATATTAGTAACGGGTGTTAATGCCTAAAATTAACACCCGCTGAGTCCGAAGTTTGCCGATCCGGAAAAATTAACACCCGAGGTTTACCGATTTTCAAAATTCTAAAATAAAAAAAGTAATTTTTTGTTTTAAAGTTCAAAATTTTCTAAAAATTTCAAAATTTCAAAAATTTCAACAAACTTCTAAATTTTCATAAGATTTCAAAATTTTCAAAAAATTTCAAAATGATAAAATTTACAAAAATTTCCAAATTTTAAGACATGTATCTAAATAATATTATCGCTATTTTGTTTATTTTCCCTTTGATGTTTAAAACCGATATATTTCATATCATGTGGGCGCATGATATGATTCCAATTATCGCTAATCGCTAAGCGTTGTTAAGGACGCACGTAGTATTATCTTGTTTTCTAATATGACGTTATAATGACGTCACATTACCAAATTCTTGATAATTAAGTGATTAACGATATAAAATATTAATTGTGTTTAAAAAAATGTCAGTATCTCAACAAAGATTATTTAATTATGAATACAAAATAGCGATAAAATAATTAAAGATGCTTTTTAAAACTCGAGGACGTTTCTCAGTCATCTCTCATCTCAGGACTTCGCCCTTCGATGAGAGATGACTGAGAAAAGTAATCTCGTTTTAAAAAACATCGTTAATCACTTAATATTGAAAAATGATAAAACAATTATAGCCTACCTTGAAAATTATTTATGCAATAGTCAGAATATAGAAGTAAACATGTGATAATATTTATCAAAATATACAATTAACATTTTACATTAATTGTTATAAACATTATGTTATTATCTTGTTAAATTTGTTGCTATTTGATGTTTTGTTGTTGTTAATGTAAGTAAACTATCTTAATTTATGACTTTTTATCTTTTTAACAATTGTCCTTCTAATAACATAATGCACACTTGAATCATTAGGCATTCAGTATAATAAAAAAAACATACTGCCCTCGGATGAAGGTGTTATGGTGATTAGTTGTACACACTCTGTGAACAAAATTATCACCCTCGACTTCTTCTCGGGTGATAATCCCCCCCCCCCCCCCCCCCCCCCCCCCCCCCCCCATGTGTTAATCTACCTTAACACCTTCATCCAAGGGCAGTATGTTTATATTACTAACCGCTACCATACCATAACACCTCTAGCGTTAGTAACATGACAGAACATCTGAATTGGCGAACCCTAGCAGATCGAAGAACAGATGCACGCCTGGTCATGCTATTTAAGATCACTCATGAACTAGTAGCTATACCAAAAATAGACATGATACTCATACCACCAGTTAGATTCTCCCGAAACATGCATTCTCTCTCATATATAACATCCACACGCATACAACTCAAGCAATCATTCGTTCCGCGAACAATACGAAATTGGAACAGTCTCCCCCTGAACACTGTGAAGAGTGACTCTGTTGAGTCATTCAAATCAGCTGTTTCACTCATAAACCATTAGTCATCATAAATTATTGTACATAGTTTTATTTTAAAATATAAAAATACAAAAATTTTTTTTTTTTCTTTTTCTAATATTTGTTAATATAACGCTTGATGCGCAGTACCACTCAGTAGTAATTAGCAGAATCTTCAATTAGTTGAAGGCCACCTCTTATGAAGTAGAAGTATGAACCTGAATGTAGGCTCTTTGGTTTATATGCCCCCAAGTACTTTAAAATTGTTTGACTTTCAGCGTACCCGATGAAAGTGATTCTAGAAACGCGTCGTACTCACTAAGTTTAATACCTATGTTTTTATTACAAGACATGTATATGTATACATGACCTGAAAACCATCAGCACAGTCAAGTACTTAGAACCTTATGACGACTGACCATTTTAAATATTAGAACCGAGGGCCCGGGTGGCTCAGTGAGTTAGGTAGTTGGATTACCTAACAACTCAGACATACAAGCATATCATCAATACGGTGTGGGTTCGCGCCCAGCTTTGTAAATTACAAAAAAGGGTGCACTCAAATCGCTGTCACAAGTGATAAAGTTTACCAGTTGCTTGCCCATGGTCGGTGGTTCTCTCCAGGCAGTGCTGGATTATCCCTTAGGCAAAATAAGCATGTGCTTAAGGCATCAAGGGGCAAATGGGGCACCACAAATATCTGACCACAAGGCAATTTATTTTATCAACCAGATATTAAGCTAAAAAACACACCAAAAATTAAAAAAAAATGTAGGAAAAATGAAATAAAACACTAATAAATGCTATCAAGGGGTCGTGTTAGTTTTTACATCATGCCAATGGAAGGTGCAGGAGCGTTAAGGTTGGCATGTGCTTAGGGCATAACTTGGCTTTAATCCGGCCCTGTCTCCAGGTACTCCGGCTTCTTCCACCACTATCAAAAACTGGTCGCCATGATATAGCTGAAATATTGCTGAAAGTGGTAAAACACCAAAAATCAAATCAATCTGAATGTAGGGTGTATTAAAATGCTAACTAATTACATGGGAAACGTGGACGTCTAAGAAAGCACCCTCATATTATTATTTCTTAATTAATATTTCGTCATTTTTTTTAATTAAATTGTGTTGGAACAGAAGTTGACAAGCAACACTATTAACAAAAACACGGTAAACTAAAAGAATTAGCAAAGATAGGTAGAACAATTTTGTCAGTGAAGGAGGAAAGAAAACAAAATCTACTTAGATCGGACATGTGCAAAAGTTCGGTAGTAACGAGTTCCATTCTTAATGAAATATCATCGTTTGGAAACACATAGAAAGCTTTACCTTCATAACCTAACTCTGAAGATAGAATAGTTATATAATTATATTGTTAAGGTTTGTGACTACAGTACACTATCTGCTGAAAGGCTTAAATATTATATTAATGGTACATCTAACGGCGTTCTCTCGGTCACTCTCCCATTAATTGCTACATTTCTACCCGCATAACGTACGAACTCCCCTTATGGAGGGATTGTACTCACAGTGGAGAAACTGTCATTATGTGAATCTCGTGGCATTTCTTCCGGGGTGACGATGTAGCTACTCCGACTACTTGTTTTATAATTAAATTAGGAAATGCTTAAAGATGTGGACGATGGTCAAAAGTTTTCTCCGAGTACTCCAGTTTCGACCCCACTAATAAAACTGACCACCACAATATAACTGAATTATTGTTGAAATGGACTTGGAAGTGGCGTGAAATAACTATAACACAACCAAATTATAATTTGTTGACCATTACTTTTCAGGCAAATAAACTTATAGCAAATATTAAGATTGAGTACCGGTAATACTCCGAATGTAAAAGTTAGAAGTCAAAGTTCTAACAATTGAGCTATTTATCTCCGCTAACGAAGTGTGGTTATGCTATCATAGGTTATTATATCCTATAACCTTAGATAAGACATAGCACCCTGTATACAGACTTAAACCAATTAATGATGTAATGTATATACATTTGTATGTATCTGCAAAATGATAATATATGTTTTCTCCAATCTAATTAAAATTATATACATGTACATCGCTAATCAGGACCGGATTAAAGCCAATTTATGCCCTAAGCACATGCCAGCCTTAGTGCTCCCGCACCTTCCACTGGCATAATGTAAAACTAACACGACTCAAGACTCAACATAATGGTCAAATGTCTAACATAAAATTTCATTTTTCCTACATTTTTTTTAAATTTTTGGTGTGTTTTTGAGCCTAATATCTGGCTGATAAAATTAATTGCCTTGTGGCCGGATTTTGTGTATGCCCCTTGATGCCCTAAGCACGTGCTTATTTTGCCTAAGGGTTAATCCAGCACTGCATCGCTTGCTCCTCGGTCCTTACTGATATGTCGACTCGCAGCGTGGGAGTATAGAGTACCTCCCACGCAGCGACATGTCAGTAAAGGGAACACGTGAGAGATCTGATTTTAATCATATGCAATCCATTTATATTTTATGTTCGCATCGGTGGTGGTATAGTTAGCGTGCTCGATTCGAGTGCGGATGATTGTGTGATTATTGAGCAAATTTTCAGTTATCATGACGAGAAAAAATTATATTTTGATGAGATGATGCTGGTGTCCACTTTGTACTAGACCAACACGCTGAGTTGGAGAAGCAAACAATAACAATTGTATAGGGTTTTGTTTGATCCGACCCTGGCTCGAACCCACAATCGCATTTCAATGGTTGCCTCTCTGCTAAACACCCAGCATTAAGGACTATGAGTAAAGACACATTGATTCGGTATTAGGATAATGTGTCAGAGTTCAGCGACATGTACCCCGCGGACTGTTGTCTAAGTGACTGCTAGCACTATACAAATCTAAGTAAGCGTGTTGGTCGAGTATCGTGTAAGCGGATATCACCATCATCTCATCGATTGTAACTTGTTCCCGCCATGTTATATTTGAAAATTACTCATTTTGGCATTAACATGGGAGTAACGTTACATTACTCACAACATTAACTGACAACAATTACACACTCATTCGTGTTTTACAAGATCATATTGCCAGCAATACGTAAAAATTGTATAAACTGATTTTATTAAATAAAGCTTATTGTATTGTCAGTGCGGCGTATTTAGATAAAGATAGGCCCTAGGCTATTCCACTTGTGAGGCCCCTCCCAATTCCCCACCTTCACAACTGGAGGAAGATGGAAGTGTGTTTAATCAGTTTCAATAAAGGCGAAGATGATGATGGGTGTTTAAAATTCTGCAATATTCTGAAATGGAGTGCAACTGTGTAAGGAAGATTACTGAATGGTTGTTTAGAAAGTTCAGTACGTTATAACAGCATAAATGTGAAAGTCGAATATCAGTGTTAAAAATATGATACACCTTGGCCGGAGCCCCCCTAAATTTTGAGGCCCTATGCTTCAGCCTGTCGAGCATAAGAAATAAGAACAAAAATGTTCAGCAAGATCAATAATATCTGTCAAAACTTTCATGTCCTCAATCCAGAATAGAAATTATGTTGGCTTCTTAATAATGAAAATGAGGAAATTCTAGCCGGTATTTGTAATTTGATAAAACAAAGCATAATATAATTAAATAATTGCTCTTTTACACTGTGCACGGGCTGGCATGTTTAGAAAGGAGAAATATAATATAAATTGATAATATTTCTAAATAAATAGAATAAATTTAAAGAAAAACACATATTTCTGGGTTTGATCTGAATTTCTTCTTGCAATTCATTTTAACATGCCTTTGCACTGTCGCTTGGTGCACTCTGTAATTGAGCAATAACATGATGACATATTTCCTCCAACTAGTTCTCCTGCTCTAAACACGAGGTGACACATCCGAATGAATAATAATAATAATATATAATAATCAATTAACTAATCCTTTTTTTTTAATTTATATAGTATATTATAAGTATTTAATATAATTATTTACTATATAATTGTGAGAAAATGCAATTAATAGACGGGGTGTGTCAGAAGCACCGTCCCTTGACGTTTTTAGCAGGTTTACTGCTTGTTAAGGAATATGCAACATATGTAAAGTTTCACACTGGATGTGAGATATAGGGGACAAACCAGAACATGATCCACTAAATAATAATAATTATATTTACATTTTTAGATATATAAAAAACCCAAACTATGTCCTTTTTCTTTTGTATGTATGTCTCATTTATCAATCATGAATATTTGTATTGTTAATGATGCCTCATGTGGGCCCTATGATTAGGCAATAAAATGTATTCTATTCTATTCTATAGGTAAATCCGTCAGTGTGATTGTATTGTATTATTACCCGATGATATATGTATTTGTTACTGAATAAAGTTGATATAATTATCTTTTTATCAATATAAGAACATGAATACTTCTGATTACATGTGAATTAAATATGTATAAATTTGAAAATTTCCATCAAATTATAATCTTTTTGTAATCTCTTTTGCTGAATAAAAAAACTAATCTCCCCCCTCCCCTCTCCGGAAATAAAATTGTCGATCCCATCAATCATAACTGCTCGTTCATTTCCGCTACCTACAGATCTAACCATGTTGTTTGATGGGCAAGCGGGAATGGCCGAATTGCTCCGATTGCCATTAAACCGGCCAATATTTAACGCATGCGTTGAGGAATAAAGAAAAGGATCCCTGAAAAGAGGTACAATAAGGATATATGTATAAATTCTATGTCTATTTCTGCATAAACCTTGGCCATAAATAAAAAATTAAATATAAAAAGACTACAAAAAACATCGAGTTATTGATTTGAACATTAATAACTTTAAAATGTACTAAAATAAATGAAAAGTAACAACATAAATTATGTCACGTGGTTTTATGAAAGACACGCGGTTCAACCCACGTGACTCAGGCACACACAAGAAGATCAGACAATGGCGGATGCAAGTCGTAAGAATCACTTACATCTTTTAGATACACATTAGTTCTATAAGGGTCTATTATGCAAAACACAAATGCAGAGAGGAAGTATAGAATCAACTGAAATGTATTGCACGTTTTTAAATAATCGCAAATCCCTTTTTCGTCCAACACTGGCAACAGACATGTGTCCCTACCGGTATAAACATGAATGAAATGTCGTATGAACGTGTACTGTCTATGAATGTAGACCATGTAAATCAAATTAAAAGAAAATCTTTACTTCTAGTAACATTTTGTAAATTGGCGAAGGAATACAGAAATTTCAAGGGATGCAATAATGGTCTCGTCTTCCCCTTTTTACAATAAAATGTCGACAATTTTGAAACATTCCATGGAATTTCCAAACCTCTACAGTTTTAATGCTGCCATTACCACCTTCTTCAAACTTATCAATCCAAAGGTGTTCCAAATGATATTAAAGAAATAAAATTACAATATTTGGCTGTAGTGGCCATAGGTCGATCTCAGATCAAGTAACAAAGCAACAATCGCCCATGAAAATTGGTGATCAATAAATAATTAGTTGTATCTTTTTCAGAATATAATTACCCAGCTGGTGGAGGAGCACCTAGGTATGTATTTAATATTTAGTTTGATTTGAAAAGCTCTGTAGAGCTTGTGTTTTTTATGTATGTTGTGATATGTATTGACTCTAAATAAAACTTTATTTATTATTTATATTTATTTATTTGTTTTGAAAATGTTTAACATGAACATAACCACACATGGAAAAAAAAACTTAAAAAACAATTCGTCTAACATCAGAAACTCTTATTTCTCTGGTTATCACATCTTCACTAGCCAAGGGTTACGATCTGCTCTACTCATCTTCACCCTTGGCATCGTTAATCGGATTTTCGTAATTCCCTGGCACTGACACCTGCTGGATTTTGACAGTTATGCCCCTTGTAATGATGTCATTTTCAGCCAATCGATGCGAGGCTTTCATTTCCTTTCGTTTGAATGCCCTGAAAATTGACTCGAGATTATAATATGGCTGATATTCAAGCGAAGATTTGACAGGGCTCATACTGTTATTCAATGGTAAGCTAGTGCTTTTATTTCAAACTTGCAACATTATTTTATATGTAAACGCATTTTTATTTTGTTGACATTTTTCCTACAGAACGTGTGCTTTTTGTAAAGCGCGCTCTTATTGGTTGCAGCTACCACTAGATGCATTACATATAAACCGTCACCTTGTGACCTCGAAAATCTGTCTAGCGATGCCAAGGGTGAAGATGAGTAGAGTGGATCGTAACCCTTGGCTAGCGAAGATGTGGTTATCATGACTATTAAGCAGAACATAAAACATCATACTATTGTGGTGATATGGAAAAAAGGCAATCCAGCATGTATAAAGGGAGTTTGAATGGCACCAGTATCAGGTTTACCAAAAACTATTCATCTTGGAGAAACATCTATGATGGAAGAGTATAAAAACTTACATTTCCAAATATTAAATGTAATTATTTGTCCATTTCTTTGGATTTTTTTTCTGATTTTCTTTTTCTTAGCTTTTACTAATAAATCCAGCAGTATTTGTTTCTGTTTTCGGTTCCTTTTTCAATGTTCTTTGATAATAATAAAATAGAATTATCCTAGATAATACAAAGATGACAATGTAAGTTGAATTAAAAGAAACTGTGCAAAACTACAATGACATGAATATCCATCATACAGCATTTCATGGAAAACTTGTTCAGTTCATGCTAAATAAACCTTTCTTTTTTTCTTCAGCTATAACTATGGTAACTATGGTGCAACAACAGCCGATTCCACAGCTTCTTACCAACAGTATGGGCAACAACCACAGCCACAACAGGTTAATATAGTAGATTAATATTAGTGACCTCTAAAAAGAGGTTCAATTCATATGAAATCTATGACAGGACAAGAACAATGTGTCCTTTTAATACAGGTGACCTCATGGGCAGGTTTGACTATATATAATGATAACATTAAAAGGGGGTATCGGAAGATAATTTATAGAGACATCTGAAAGGACAATCTAGAGACACTAGCAATATTGGGTATACCAGTCTTTCCGAAGTACCGTCGGAAATGGCCGATAAAAATCGTCTAGGTCCGATAATGTTTACCGGAAGTCCGACGACCGATTTGGTAATTATCTACAGCTGTATTTCTCATCTCGTCATCTGGGTGTTTTTACGTAGTTCATCATCAGATCATTGATGGTATTGTTCACTATTGAAGCCTAGATCGTGATATTTGGCTAAAGATATGAGGGTGCTAACCCAGGTAAAAGAAAGTGAGAATTAGTTGAGATTGACGATGAAAAAAAGAAACAAAAATTGAAAGAATATGAAACAAAAAGAACGAGAGTGTTTTGTGACAGTTGGTCAAAAGACCGAAAGTGGCTGAAATTTCGGTCAGATAAATTGTCTTCTGGTCAGGTAAACTTTGCAGGTTTACAGGATCAAATGTCCTGTAAAAAATAAAAGACCTTGGGAAAGACTGGTAGACAAGACACAGGAAGAAGACAAATACAAATAAAAAATACAACACGACTGAAAACTAAAAAGATGAGCAACGTGGACCCAACAAAAATCGGGGTGGCGAAACCAGGTGCTTGCAATGTGCAAGCAGTTCCTGTTTATTATAAGACAACCGCCATGTTTCTCGTATATATAGTCCAGTCTGGTAATGCATGGATGTTTGGCTAATAACTTTCCACAATATAATACAATTGAGTTTATTTTCTTTTGATTGTATGTGTGGTGGGTCTTGCAAAAGGTGCCCTCATTCTACTACACCCCTACATTTTCATCTTGGAAACTGTCAAATGTACATTTGTATACCAGAATATGTTAAATAAGACTGTATCTTTATGGCTTTTGTTAAATACTAAATGATTATTTTAGCAGTCTGGTTACGAACAAACTGAATTTTATGGCTTTGCAGGGGTCGATTTAAGGGGGGGAAATACTGGCCAGTAAAAAAAATTGAACAACTGGCCCGAGAAATATCGGTTCACTAGTTCATAATAATAGATTTTTCATATTAAATGAAGTCACGATTAGCGTTATTGTGTATCGACCATTTTTAGTTCACCTGGACCAAAGGTCCAGGTGAACTATTGCCATCACTTGGCGTCCGTCGTCTGTAAACTTTTCACATTTCAAGCTTCTTCTCCGAAACCACTTGGCCGATTGGAACCGAACTTAGCAGGAATGTTCCTTGGATGGTCCTCTACAAAGGTACTGTTTTTCGTTCCAGTCGGATATTCAATATGGCTGCCAGGGCCAATAATATGCTCTGATTGGCTGAAATTTCAAAGATCCTCTTCTCTGAAACTAATGAACTGACTGAACCCAAACTGTAAATGAATGATCATTGGAATGTCCTTTACCAAGTTACTGTTTTTTATGCCGATCGGAAATCCAAGATGGCCGCCATCGCAGGACATAGATTAACATTGGACCCTATGGGAAAAATGTTTCAAAATGCTTCTTCTCTGAAACCACTTGGACAGTTGAAACCAAACTGCCCAGGAATGATCATTGGAAGGTCCTCTACAAATTTTCTGTTTTTTATGCCGATCGGAAATCCAAGATGGCCGCCACCGCAGGACATAGATTAACATTTGACCCTATGGGAAAATATTCAAATGCCTTCTTCTCAGAAACTTCAAATATGATTAAAGCCAAACTGTACATGAATGTTCATTAGATGGTCCTCTACAAACTGTACGTTTTTTGTTCCGGTATGAAATTCAAAATGGCGGCTACGGCAGGACTTAGTTTAACATTGGACCCTATGGGGAAAATGTTTCAAAACGCTTCTTCTCTGAAACCACTTGGATAATTGAAACCAAACTGCCCAGGAATGATCATTGGAAGGTCCTCTACAAGGTGTGTGTTTTTTATGCGGATCGGAAATCCAAGATGGCCACCACCGCAGGACATAGATTAACATTGGACCCTATGGGAAAATGTTCAAATGCCTTCTTCTCAGAAACTACAAATATGATTAAAGCCAAACTGTACATGAATGTTCATTGGATGGTCCTCTACAAACTCTACGTTTTTTGTTCCGATATGAAATTCAAAATGGTGGCTACGGCAGGACTTAGTTTAACATTGGACCCTATGGGGAAAATGTTTCAAAACGCTTCTCTGACACCACTAGGACGGTTGAAACCAAACTGCCCAGGAATGATCATTGGAAGGTCCTCTACAAATTTTATGTTTTTTATGCCGATCGGAAATCCAAGATGGCCACCACCGCAATGCATAGATTAACATTGGACCCTATGGGAAAATGTTCAAATGCCTTCTTCTCAGAAACTACAAATATTATTAAAGCCAAACTGTACATGAATGTTCATTGGATGGTCCTCTACAAACTTTACGTTTTTTGTTCCGATAAGAAATTCAAAATGGCGGCTACGGCAGGACTTAGTTTAACATTGGACCCTATGGGAAAAATGTTTCAAAACGCTTCTTCTCTGAAACCACTTGGACAGTTGAAACCAAACTGCTCAGGAATGATCATTGGAAGGTCCTCTGTTTTTTATGCCGATCGGAAATCCAAGATGGCTGCCACCACAGGTCATAGTATTAACATAGAACCATATGGGGAAAATACAGAAATATATTCTTCTCTGAAGCTATTGCACTGATTGAACCTAAACTGTGCATCAATCATTGGAAGGTCCTTTACAAACTTTGTGTTTGTTATGTTGATCGTAATTCCAAGATGACTACCACTGCAGGACATAGTTTTTACATAGGACCAATTGTTTTTTTTTATTACCAGGTGAACGATACAGGTTCTTGAGAGCCTCTGGTTTTTTACAGGGAAGTTGTTCACGTGATGATTTATTATTGTTGTTTTGGTTTGTTTGGGTTTATTTCTTATTTATATTAAATATTTAAAATTACTTACTGTAGAAAATACCGTTTTAATCTTTCAGTTTTATAAATAAATAATCTTGATTTTGAAAATTATTGAATTATGAAGTACTGGTTCCCAGCATATATTTCTGTCAATATTCGTTTTACGTGCAGTAACAGATCAAGGTAAGCACATGCTGATTGTGTGATTAGGCTATTTATAGCTTTCGGCGAGTGATTGAAGTTGAATTTTAACGTTTTGTCAGGAAATTTCATTAGTCCTTGTTATCAGTCGATATTGAATGACACGGAAGTACGAAAAATCTACCGGTTGGAAGAAACGAAAATTGTTGGTCCAGCGGGCCAATCGTTGTTATGTTTGACTGGCCCGACCGTAAATATACTGGCCACAGGCCAGCGGATTCGTCGAACCCTGCTTTGTTTTTTAACCAATTTGTTTGTTTTAGCAGGCTGCTTACCAACAACCAACAGGTTATGCTGGATATGATGCCAGTGCCTATACTCAGCCAGCACAACCAACAGCAACCCCAGCTGCAGGGTACGGCCAGACGGCATCATATGGACAGACCACTGGTATATAAACTTGCTTTTTTATATCTTTCGCTTTTAATTCTTGCATATAGCTAGTTCATTACTTTAATATTGATTTTCATGAATGGAGTTAGTCTATTACTCACAAGATTTGTTTTTTTATTTTCCCATTGCGAACTGTTTGAAGTCTGGTTATGTAATCCACTTCTATATATAAAAAAAATAAAAAATTAGCAAATTTAACACGGAGTTTCATGTATGATTTAAATGATGTAGGGTTATTCATTTGGGGACTAATAGGGAATCTCATGTGAAGTTGAGGGTTGTAAGTTGATGAAGTAGAAAACTTATATATCATAGGCTTTATAATTTGGTTGGGAGTTTTTAACTCGCTAAAATGTGCAGCCTCCTGAAAAATACCCCTTGCATAATTAGATAGTTTTTTTTGTTGTTGGCAAAACTAGGCAGCTCTCAAAGTTCTTTGAATAGTCCTAACTAATTTCTTGTTTATTGTTTTGATTATTAGAGGCCCACAGTCTGTGCTAAAAATTCCCAACACTTAATTTTAATTTTGGGTTAGTACGATTTCACTCTGAAATAATGCTGAAATGTAAAGGAAAAAAATATTGGTATAATGAGATTTTAAAAAGGAAAAAGGGCTGATATGAACAGTATTTGAAATTAAGTGCATAAACATTTTAGGCACAAACTGTAAGGCACAGTTTAGCATAGAGTATGGGTACATACAATAGGTAGGCAACATAAACAGAAGGTATTTATTAATGTTTTAGCACAAGCAGGACAGGCTGGTGTTCAGGCTTACGGTGGAGCCAGTTATGGTGTACAACAGTATGGACAGACAGGTAATGTAAGGTGCTTTGTCCAAGATGGTGGAAGACGGCATATTTTTTTTCTTCTTATTATTTATATGTTGTATTATTACCTATCTATGTATAAGTGTTGTACAAGAGTCGACATTAAAATTCCAACCAAAATGTTAGCTACTACAAAACAGGATATTTGTATGTTATTGTGTCATGTTTTTGTCAAATGTTTACTAATAAATTCATTACTAACCCTTAACTATATGTAAAAATTTATGAGAACAGCCGTTGTTGCAATATCCATCAATGAAGTATTGTTTAAATTGAATCTTTTTTACTAACCCAGTTTAAACTTAATATAAAAGTTAAGAAATTTGTTTTAACAAACATGTATTGGGTCATGATCAATAAATGTGGAAGTCTGCATCTGATATAAATGAAATAATTCAATCAAATCCTTTCTTGTGTTGTAGACACTAAAAGACCTTCATTATCATATTTTGAAAAGATGCTTCACTAAAAGATTTAAAAAATATTCTTCAGAATGTAAATCAATTGAATCCAAAAAAAAAGTTCAATTTGGCAATTTCTGCTTGTGACAACACATTTCCACATTTTTTTTAGAATGACCGTATATATATATTGATCTCCCAATACATTTAATCTGATCTATCAAGGTTAGGTGGCCTTTTTCAAATGTTTTTAGAACATTATGCTCTCAAGTCAAATGATCACATGATTTCATTGAATTTGATCTGCCTCTTGTTTTAATTATAGATTTGTTATAATGTCGAACCCTGTATGTGTGTCTAAATTTAGGGCAGGTTGCAGGAAACAGATCAATCAAGGCTAAATAAGTACAAATAGTTCCTTGTCCATTACATGATTACAATGACATTTCAGATCAATCTGGTTATGGTGTGACACAGCAACAAGACGGGGCTTCCCAGTATGGACAACAAGGTACAGTTATATATAAACGTAACCATTTTAGAATTTGTATGTTTGATGTAACGTGAATGTAACAATTTTAGAAGCAAGTAAATAAATATTTTATTTTCAAATATCTTTAAAAATTTGACTTCCGTGCAAAAAATAACAACTTGCTGTAATTATAAGAAACCAAAACCTGAATAATTTAGATCTAATTTGCAGATAAGGATTTTTAAAAGCGACATTTCACCAACAACTTTACGAATGATTGAACAAGGAATTGTTAAATATTCGCTAGTAATACTAGGGGAGGTAGATCTTGTACAATTAAGAAAATAAAGATTTTTATGGAGTAAAAGAGTAGAAATTTACATTTCTTTTTTTGCTGATCAATGGCTATCACGAATAAAGCGAAAATTAGGTACCCGCGGAAAAAACACATTCGATATTTAGTGAAATAAATTGATAAAAGTTAAAACTCGACATGCAACAATTTTGTAGGTTACCAGTCTACGACGTCCTCCTATGGTTCATCTGGAGGTTACGGTGGAGGTGGTCAGACTGGTAGTTATGATGGACAGTCTAGTGGCTACGGAGGGCAGTCAGGAGGTTATGGCAGTGGTGGTGGTGGTGGAGGGGGCAGCGGAGGAGGCAGCTCGGATTATGGATCACAAGGAGGATCATACGGAGGTGGAGGAGGGGGAAGTGGAGGTGGTAGTTATGGAGGTTCAGGAGGATCGTATGGTGGTGGTGGAGGAGGAGGTGGTTATGGTGGAGGAAGAGGTATGTTCTTAGAATTGAACAAAAAAGTTACATGTGGCATTTTATCTAGTAAATGCTGAAATTCATCTTGGCTTCAAGGGAAGGTGGGGTTTGTACCCTTACATTACAAGTGACCTGGACTCGTATGGGGACATGCATTGTCTCTTAGACATGAAGCTTGTTCAAAACATTTTAGTGCCTGTTGCTCCAAAAATTAGGGAAAACTCTGATCAATAATTAATAACATGTTACCTCAACTATATTATTTTTATGTTATTTAAAGATGATATAATAATAAAAAATTAAATCGAAATTTATGTATGACCAACAAATTTAAGTAGCCTGGTACTAATGAGTTTTATTGCATCATATCACTTCTAGAATCAGAAATTTCATGCTGGTAGGGTGGAACCTCTAAAAATGGTTTAAGCAGATATCTAATTCACATATTTGTTTATTCTTTTCAAATTCATCTTCATTGTGTGAGAACTATGTTTAAGTGGAACAGCTCAAATTGTGAAATGTGGAGCAGAAGTAGTATAGGTAGGATGAATCAACCTGGTTATTCAGAAGTGGTCGTTTTCAGTTGAATCTTCGGGGCTTCTGTATTTTATATAGAGTACAGTTTTATTGGTGGAGAAATGCATCATCAATGTTGAGTCACTGATAATTTTTGTTTCAGGAGGAGGAGGAGGAGGAAGAGGTGGTGGAAGCAGAGACGGAGGTTATAGCGGAGGAGGAGGCGGGTAGGTGTCCTTATATATAGACACAGGGTTAATAAAGGAGTTTACAATTTTTTTGGGGGGATAAACAGATGTAGATAATTGGGTAAAATCTATTGGTATCAATTTAAAATGAGCTTATTTTTAAGGAGTTTTCTAATCTCGACAGTATAATGGTACTATAATGCCTGAAAATTATTGAGTGGTATACATGTTGAAAAATGTATGGTGTTAAAACTGCACAAGGTAGTTCTATGCAGGAAAAAAAAACAAGATCTATATTGCAAAATATTCTGAGTATCTTATCAGGATATCAAGATAGATATATTGTCGTCCAAAATCTAGGGAAATATCGATGGTTTTACATAAAAGTGGTTATAAATACTTATATAGATATATATGTGTAAAGGTTTTATTAGTATAGCACATGTGTGCTTCAAGGTATTCTAATTGGTTAAAGAAATGCAAGAATTGAATTTAAAGTTACATTTTGCACACAAAATATGTTGTATATGATATAATTCTGCCATTCTTCCTAAGATCTTTTCAGCAGGTATTGCCAATGATAGAAGGTTTAAAACGACAGTGTACTTTGTTGCAAAATGCATAGAAATGTAGTATGGGTTATAAAATTAGACAATGAAGGACTCACTGGTGCTAACAGAAGTGTTTGATCAAGGTGTAGGTGTTCATACATAGATCATTGTGGTTTTGTTTTTACCCTTGTTATACATCCTGTTTTGTGAAAAACAGTGTAATGCATAATCAAAGAGAGGGTTATTTATGGAATGTAAATAAAAACAAACCTTGTTGCTGGTATGATACAGACCAATCATTTTTTTAAATGTTATATTTTTATTTTTCAAGTAAAGATTTTTGTTTATCTGAGAAATTAAATGTCTTCTAAAATGATTATTTTCCCAACATTTTAGTTATTTAAAAGTGTATTGCTGATTTAGACAAAAAGACCTGATTTTTATGTTTGCTAGATATCATGCAGTTAAGAAAGATTATTAGTTACAATGAACTAATATTACATCCAGGTTTTATTTGGAAGAATAAAGAAGTACATATACTTCATATGTGTATGGTGTAGAAATGTGAACACAAAAGCAATTTTTTTTTTGTTGTATAGGAGTATTGAAATAAAAAGGTTTACTTGGTTTCCCCCAGTGAGTCCTGTAATCCCCACGGTAAAAAAAAGAAAAATATACTGGTCAACATTAAACAAAGTGGCTCTGGTAATAATGAATATAAAATAAAGGAGTGTGTTGAAATAAATAGAGTGTAAAAAATACGAGGTAGTATCAGAAAGGCATTGATGCCAAGATTAGACAATTTTTTTCTTATTGACGTCCAACCATTAGTAACCATTTAAAATGTAAACAAGAGGTGTATTTTAAAACATGGATACATCATCCAATGGTAAAATGAACTAACAACAGGTTATGTCCCTCTGTAAAAACTGGTATCGTACATTTAGTGCAGATGCAATTTCATGTTATCAGCAACCTTGTTTTCCACAGATAACGTATAAAAAAAAGAAGAAGAAAAAACAAAAAATGTATATAAATAGAATTCTGGAAAGAGTTACAGAAAACCAGAAAAAAGCAGACAAAGCTTAAATCATTAAAAAATATAGAAAGCTGAATTTTCTCAACAATTGCATTCTAAACATTTTTAGTCCACAAATTGTCTTATAAAGTAGGATATGTGTATCAGCATTAATTTTTTACCTGAATAGAGATGTTTACCCAGCACACGAAGCATATTGCCATTAGTATGTAGTACAAAACAAATATTTTTAGATCTGATGTCTGTGTGTTGACAATAAATGAAGTGTGTTCAGTAATTGAGAGGAAGTATTATATTCTTTTTCGATGGTAGATGGTAGATGGTAGATATATGGCCACAAACTGGATATGGTGTTGGCTTAAATATTCTTATCTAAAAATATTCATTTTAAGAAGAAACATACAAAACGACTTGAACTTGGCTTTGACCAACAAGACAGCAAAGTCAATCTTCAAAAGGCGACTTCGTCCCCTGAATCACCCTCAAATATGAGCCCTGGTCTTGTACAACTTGTAAATCTATAGTGTCTTACAAAGTAGATTGGAATTCATTGTTTTCTAGGGTGAAAATACAACAAATATTGAGAACATCATAAGATAAAATATCAATGATCCTGGTTTTTGTGAACAGAGAGTGTAAAACTTACCCTAAAAGTGTAGAACTACCAATTATTAATAAAAATGAGTATTGACAAAAATGGTTGAAAATTACCAGTATATAATTAAGTAAAGAGTAAAAAAAAGTGTGTAATTCAGGTTTTCATGATAATACCAGAGCCACTTAACATGGGTTAGAAATTACACATTAAAAAAGAGTCGAGGTCAAACATATGATCTGTGTACATGGGTTGATATGTACACAAATGGTTGCCATATTTGGTAATGTCAAAGGTCAAATAAAATGAGAGGTTGGGAGTGTTTTGCAACAGTCTACATGTGTAATAAGTTTTGTTATTCACCAAAACCAAAGAAGACCCGAGATCATCAACAATCTGCAGATCTAGTATCGACGGTCCACAATTTTAAACTGTTGTGGACGTGCTTGATACTGACCCCTACAATATAATTTCAGTGGTAGTCGAGGAGGGTACAGCAGAGGTTTTGGTGGTGGTAAGTTCAAAGGTCACACATTTGTAATGACCATTTATTCAGTATTTTATCACAGTGTTGCCCATAACAACAGCAACTTTTGAAAAGAAATGGATGTTGCATTTAAGAATTGCTCCATCTGTTTTCTTGACTAACATAGTTCTTTCTTTTTTGTCCTTAGTGGTCAAGGGAATGAATATCTTGGTGATTAAACTTTTTGTCATAAAATTATTAATTGTGGGAAAAATATTCATATTTTCACTTGTTAATTTAATTTAATCTGTTTCATATTGATTGATATACATGTATAAGACATTAAAGAGTTAATGACTTCCAAAATATATTTTGCAATTATATATTTTTTGATACCTTTTTTATTTACAAAAGTTTATTCACTAGGATTTTCTTTTTTTAAATGTTGTTTTTTGTAAGTGTTCAGTCATTTTGAAGGCGTCAAGTGATTGTTTTCAAACATTGACTTGATACCCCTCAAGTTAAGAACCACTAATTTATTAAGGTCCTGAGCTTTCGGCCATAAAATTTTCTAGTGCATCTTTTGTAATCGTATTCAGGGGGGAAAAACACCAATCAGAATACTCTGTCAAGTATATATAGTGTTTTGATTGGATGGTTAGGAGTATGATTATAAAAAGTGTACTGAACTTTTATGACTAAAGCGTGAAGTTAAATAAGTTAGTCAAATTACAGATTTTCTGGCTAGCTTGCATGTTGTACAATCAATTTATATGTATCGTGAGGAAGCCATTTGTATTTCATGCTTCCTACATTTGGTTTAAGATTATTAATTAGGTTGTTGAGTGATCTAAATGACAAGGGGTTGTACAATAGATAACCTAACGAAATGTGACGGTATTGTTTTATACCTTCTATTGACAAATAACGAATGAAATATGGCGAATGGTATGGGAACTTGTAGGATACAAGTGAAATTTAGTGCAAGGGATTTATCTTATGATTTATTATTGGAATACATGTATACCGTGGAAAAATGAAGGTGACTAGAAATCAGTTTAGATGTAAAGTTTCCAAAATGGTGGACTCCAAAGGAATTGTCGACTAGTTCAGAATTCAATATTCAACATCGACTCAAATTGAATGTGATGAACTGCAGGACAAGAAGTGAACTGAATGTGATGAAGAGCAGAGCAAAATGATTAAACTGAATGTGTTGAATAGCTGGACAAAATGATTGAACTAAATGACAAAATGGTTGAAACTGATTGTTGAATGCAGCACATATCAAAAATGTTTTATTCTATTGGGAATGTGTGAATGAATGGATGCATAAAGTCATCGTGCAAATTTAAGAAAGTTTTTAAAAAATGAAAGGGGAGAATGTATCGTAAGGAAAATATTTTAAGTTCTTTAAACACAGTAGGATGAATTATGGGAAATGCTACTGTGCAGAAGTAATGTCTAAAATGAGAAATAAGTCGTAATCGAAGCATATTTTCTCAAACACAATCTATTTAGTGGTTGGATATAACAAATGAAAGTGTTAAAAAAAAAAATGATGTTCACAAATGGCATAATGTCTCGCCCATGTCAAGTGTGAACTAACGTTCAATAGTAATAGGAAACTTACAAATGGGTATTTATTTGAAGATGAGTGTCGTGAAACAATATTTTTCATATACGTACAAAGGTATTTAAAAAACATCTTGGTGGAGTAGAATTACAAAAATAATTCACCAAGCCAAGGATTCTGGTGAAAACTAGAATGAAAGAGTGTTTAGAATATGTCATTACAGTTGTCTTTAGGTACATAATATGTTGATTACCAACATGTAACAATATAGGAATCAACATTGAAAGTCTTCGCTATAAAATAATATTTGAATTATATGGTATAGAAAAAATACGTAATAGAAAAGTGTATGAAAAAATAGTGTATATGAAGTGCTAAAATCAGCTGAAAGTTTTTGTCTTCATCAATTATAGAGAATTATAGGAGAGAGTTAAAATCTAGCAGTCATTATCTTGTGAAATTGCATCACATTATGCTACAAAAATTTGAATTAATTGTGGAATATGTGATACATGCAGGTTCAGGAGTAAAAATACTATTGCACTCACATATTGTAACACTGGAATTAAAAAAAAATAGTGTAATTTATATGTCTATAATAATATGTGCATACAATGGGATGAATATTGAAGAAATACGAAAAAATGTAGAGTATTAAAGTGTGGAATCTGTTGTAAGATATAAGAAAAAATGAGTTAATGTGTAAAAATCGAAGCAAAGTAAAACCTGTTTATAAAGAGTGTTCTTGGGAACTTGAAAATATTCCCTTTATGAGCAGTGCCCTTTATATAGAGGTTAAAATGATATGCACTATTCATTAAAAGGAAAAATGAGGCTGCCATTTATAGAGTCATTTGTTATATAGAGGTGCCCTAAGGCAGGTTTAACTGTATATATACCATAATACCATATTTTGTGGACTAGGAGCCTCTTTTAAAAGTGAACACAAATAGTCTAGGCCTATTTCCAGAATGATATGGTATTTGTCTATCGTAATAGTAAATTACAACTGCATATTGTTTAAATGAATGTGAACATATCAAAAATCTTAAAAAATTTTGGTAAGCATTTTGACGTTTTTGTTTTTAAAGTTTAGCCAAGTCGTCGAAAAAAGTTTAGTAATAACAAGATGATAGATCAAATTTTTTAGACATCAAGAGTAAAATTTTGCGACACACAGGCCGACCGAGTCGAGCTTGATCTGTCGTCCATGCCCCCTGAGATCCGACAGGACTTTTTGCTCTTTGGTATGTTTGCCTGACTTTATTATGTGCTGAGATCACCACTTCTCCAAGTAACAATATGGCCAGGTATTTACTCTACTATTGTGAGACCACGCCACGATATAGCTGAAATATTTCTCGAGTTGGCGAAATGCACCAATCGGTCAATCAATCAACTATTGTGAGAAGGATCTGGATTTGATTGAAATATTACAGAATGAAAATTATAAGGCCAAACAAAAAAATATGTGTGTTTACAGTCGCATGTGAAAAAATTCTAGGGTTGGTCGGTCGACATTTTTTTATATATATATATACTATCTGCAAAACCGGAAATAGTCTGTTCCGGAATACGATTCCATTATTTCATTTTCAAAATTTCCGGTAAGCCGTCATTTGTTGAAGCTGTTTTTATGACGAGTTACACAGTTTTTCTACATTCTTTGCTCTCAATTTCGACAAAAAGCTAGCGGTTGAATAAATAAAACATTGCTGCTGATTAAACAACAAAAATGGTTATCCGAATTCTGTGTAAAAATTGATAGGGTCGAATAATTGTCGATAAAAAAGGTTAGGGTCGGTTGGGTGACCGTAAACACACATTTATTTTTTTTGGCCTAAGACAATAGAGATCTTGTTCTACCTTCTAAATTATTTGTTTAGTGTTAAGCAAGTTGTTTGTAGACGAACCTTGGTCAGACAGATGTAGAATTTCGTTATGTTCACATTCATTGCATTTATAAACAAAATAAACTTGTAGAATTCAAGTCTTTTAAGATTAATTTAAGACATATAATTTATTTTCACAATGTTTAAACATCATATCTGTCTTTATTGTGTTTTTACACATAGATAAAGCTATTGTGTTGTTGAAACATTATAAAAATGAAAAAATAAAATATTAGGAAAAATTTATGTAAATTTTATGCCATTTTGAACATGCAAGTTGTACACCATAATATTTATATACATGTAGAGAATATTTTGGTTCTAAAAAGAAATTAAATATTAAAGGAATATACAATAGCCTTCATATATTTTTTTCTGATTTAAAAAAAAAACCAAAACAAACAAAAAACAGATTTTACTTGTTGACAAAAAAAAGTACTTGCATGTACAAACTGGTTGAGTAATAAATTGACTCCTGGTATTATATGTTTTAAATCTATTTTTCAGGTGACAGAGGAGGAGACCGGGGAGGTTAGTATTACTTAGAAATGTTTCCAAACAGAAAATGAAAAACAGCAAAATTTGATGTGAAAAAAAGTTGGGTTTTTTTATAAGTATTTTATTGTTTTTTTTTTTAAACTTTTGAATAGGAAAAATGTAAATGTTCCAAAAGCATATACCTTCTGACCCCAAAATCACTAGACCAAAAAGAAATACTTGTATTATTTTCGTGAAACCTTCAAATTCCAATTTCTAGTGCCCAACCTGTACTTTTAATGGCACTTTTGGGCAAGCTCTGTGAAAATGGGATCCTTATCCTATATAACCATTTTTAAGCAGTTTTTATTTATTTTCCTTGGACACCACCACGATATAGCTGAAATACTGCTAAAGTTGGCCTTAATTAACCCAGATGTATTTTGCTTATATTAATTTTGACTATATATTGTAGGTGCTGGAGAGATGACAGAAATGGTTGACACTATCTTTGTAACTGGTTTGAATGAAGAAATTACAGAGGATGCTCTTGTTAATCACTTTGGAAGTATTGGTGTAATTAAGGTTAGTATTGTCAATAAGAATGGAACATGGGCACATTTTTCATTACTAGGCGTGATTTTTCCGAGATGAAAGTATTCCTCTGATTGGTGCATTTCCACTTATTTGAGGGAAATATTTGGAAATAAAATGTGTCGGAAGATTTTCATTGTACAACATGTTGATTTGTTTACAAGTGCCTTTAAAACCTCTGCCAGGATATAGCTAATATTGTTGAAAGTGGCATAAAACACCATAACCCTAACCCCTTGTAAAACCTTATTCATTAAACAACGATGTTTATTTTTTATACCCCCAGCAAACATAGTTTATGGGGGTATATAGGAATCGGTCTGTCTGTCCGGACCAACTTCCACATCTTTTGTCTGATTTCCACCAAACTTTGTGGAATTTGAGATCATGATGTGTGAACTTTGCAGTATAAAGGATTTTATTGTCCATTGAGTTTTACCCCTGTTATGCCTCTTTGGACTTTTGAGACAATTCAGTATTCACTTTGTCATCGCAAATTCTCCTACATGATTAATCAGAAGTTAATGAAACTTTGTACATTGCAAGATCCTAATATGAAGATGTGCACATTAGTAGGATATCCTGGTCCATTGAGTTTTACCCCTGTTATGCTTCTTTGGACTTGGAAATTTTGAGACAATTCAGTATGCACTTTGTCATCGCAAATTCTCCTACATGATTAATCAGAAGTTCATGAAACTTTGTACATTCCAAGATCCTAATATGAAGATGTGCACATTAGTAGTATATCCTGGTGCATCAAGTTTTCCGAGAATTACGAGTCTAGAAGTTGTATTCCAAATATGTTTTGGCTCAAATAAGATGATGGGGATGCGGGGGGTATTAGTCTCGCGTAACGGACAGTTAAGTTATTCCATTTATGTATCAATGTGGGACTCCTGCGTCCAGCAGTACCTCTAGTTTTTACTTTACGATCATTATAAATTTCAAATGAATTTCTTAACCTAAGTAGATTTATATATATTGATATTTCATATGATAACCGGGACCGTCGTAGTCGTGATCATATGGAAGTTGGATTTACAACTAGCTGTGCAATCAGTGCCTAACACCACTAAAGTCACGAGTTTGAACCCCATTCATGGAGAGGTGTATTCAATACAACATTATATGATAAAGTTTGTCAGTGACTTGTGGCAGGTCAGTGGTTTCCTCCACCAATAAAACTGACCGTCGCGATATAGCTGAAATATTGTGGAAAGTGGCGTTGTACACCATAAACCAACCAACCATATGATAACCCGATGGCAAGATAAATACGTTTGTTTTTATTTTTGTAGATGGACAAGAGAACTGGTAAGCCTAAAGTATGGATCTACAAGGACAAATTGTCGGGCAAACCTAAGGGAGAAGCCACTATTACATATGATGACCCTGCTACAGCCCAGGCTGCTATCAACTGGTTTAATGGTAGTTATATTTTATAATACTTCTATTCATTATATTTTATGTTTCACTTCAAAAGGGGTTAATTGATCATGCCATTATAAAAGAGATACTTTCACCTTAAATAGGCAAGTCCAAAACCTGGCACATTTGTTTGGTATTCACCTTTTCCTAATTTTTTTCTTCTATTTCTTTTACAAAAAATAACATGGAATGCACTAGTAGGCCTCGTGACTTTTTGGTTGGAACTCGTCAAAATTTTATCCTACAAGGATCTCTGATTATAACATGAAATAGCTTTAAACATTTTATGTACAAGTCCAGTATATTACTACTGTTGACTTATTTCCGAATGATTCTTGACTGATTTTCAAGTTTGTTGATTGTTCTCTCCAGATCCAAGTTTGTCATTGACTTGTGGCAAGTCTGGTTTTCTCCAATAAAACTAATATATTGTTTAAAGTAGTGTTAAACACAGATAACCTTTATTAGCTCACCTGACCATTGTCACCACCGAGCGTCCGTCCGTCAACTTTTCACATTTTAATCAACTCCTCTGAAGCCACTGGGCCAATTTGAACCAAACTTTGGTGGAATGGTCCTTGGATGGCCCCCTTCCAAAATTGTGTCCGGTGATCCCGACTTCCAACCAAGATGACTGCCAAGCTAAAAATAGAAAAAAGGGGGGATGAAATTTTAATTGTCCATTGCTGCTTTAGTATAAGTCAAAATGAGCTCAAATTTTAACTGCAGCTACATGGCAAGTAGCTGCGGAACCGTAGCCCTTATGGTCCTTGGGCAGTTTTTCTGATATTTGCGGACCATAGGGCTACGGATTTCACCCTATCAAAAACTTTCGAAAGTGCGCGGTGAAAATCCTGTGCACCTTTTTTGCAAATTATTGTCGTGAAAAAAGGGTCTGAGAACGATCGAACATATATGTACATATATGTATCGTTTCGTTAGATATTTATCTACATTCTTCTATACTTACTTACATATTAATAATCATTTCCAGCTCATTATTATAACAAATGTCTCATTTGTGACAAGTCCAGCCATCTTGCTACTCCGGTAGTCTTGTTCCTGAGGTCACATGATTTTTCCAATTATAATCCTATTTATTTATAAACCGCAAATACACATGTTCAAATTCAAAAATGTTCAATGAAAGTCACCTCCAGAAAAAGAAATGAACAAAAAAAACATTTATTTATTAAGGTTATTTGTTGAAAAATATATGTTAACAAGATCCAAACTCTCATTTCCTTCTAAAACCACAGAAAAACATCTTCGGTAAAATGTAAACAAACCGAACACGTGTATTTGCGGTTTATAAATAAATAGGGTTATAATTGGAAAAAATCGCATTACCTCGGGAACGAGATTACCGGAGTAGCAAGATGGCTGACGAAGTAGGCGGGACTTGTCACAAATGAGACATTTGTTATAATAATGAGCTGGAAGTGATTATTAATATGTAAGTATAGAAGAATGTAGATAAATATCTTAGCGAAACGATACATATATGTTTGATCGTTCTCGGATCCTTTTTTCGTGATAATAATTTGCAAAAAAGGTGCGCAGGATTTTCACCGCACACTTTCAGAAGTTTTTGATAGGGTAAAATCCGTAGCCCTATGGTTCCGCAGCTATATGGCAAGGAGTAGTTTAACATATATTCCAGGTTTTTTTGTGAAAGTTTTCTTTAAGTCGATTTATACCGATTATGCAAATTAGGCATATTTTGATAAAAGATCACATTTAAATCTTCTCCTCTGAAACCGCTGAACCAAATTACACTAAGCCTGGCAGGGATAGTCCTTGGGTAGTCCCATTTCAAAATTGTGTCCGACAGCTCCACCCTCCATTCAAGATGGCTGCTGTTACTAAGAATAGAAATTTCTTCAATTGTCCATTGCTGCTTTATTATAGATCAAATTGAGCTCAAATTTTAACTGCAGCTACATGACAATGAGTAGATTAACATATATTCTGGGTTGTTCTGTGAAATTTTTCTTTCAACTGATTTACACTGATTATACAAATTAGACATATTTTGATAAAAGATCACATTTAAACAGGGGTTTCAAAGTTTTTTATAATAGGAGGTACTTCTTAAATTTTAGGAGGTACCTAAAAAATTAGGCTGAGGGCCGTAAGGGGTCCAGGGGGTGGAAGCTCCTGAAATCTAGCATTTTGTGGACCAAAAAATGTACTTAAGAGACTGCAAAACATTAAGTGTTTTTGAAAGAAAAATCCCATTAACTTTTAGAGTTCAGATTTCACCAAGAGTGAAGACCATGCATAATGCCTGGATTCCCACCCCAATTTCTTTATTGAATATTTCAGTTTACAGACTTCAGCCAAGATTATTCATAGATAGTCTGCCATATTTTAAAAAAAACCAAAAGGACCATAAAGAGCTACAGTTCCTCAGCTAGGCTTGACCAAGCCATTGTTATCAAAGCTTAAACTTCTCAAAATTCTTTTGTTGGCTTTGTCCTTTTCTTTTTCACAATACCTTGGCTTGTGTGGTTTTTTTTTGCTTTATTACCAGTAATTAAACTCATCAAAGACCATTGGCATGGATCAAGACATATAAGTGTCATAATTAATGAAACCAAGGACGTATATAGAATACGTCCTTGATGAAACATATAAATTTAATTTGCAATGCCAATGATCAATCTTTAATAAAAAAAAAATAATAGATCAATACAAATATAATTAAACAAAAACAATATATATTGTTACTTTCACGACTTATGTGCAAAAAAAAAATTCGAAGAAAAACGATTCGCGGGAAGACATTTATTAACGTTTGAATCACAATTATTTTGGAAAAAAAGGAGGGGCCGGCGTTTTGACATTACAATGTAATTCGTATTTGAGCCATGTCCGGTCCTTTTTCAAGATTTCTAGTAATTTTCTATCCCTTATCTCCTCGTACCCCCTTTTAAAAATGTTTTTCAGCACACTTTCATTTCTGTGAACAACCGCGGTAGGGCCCCGTCAAAATATGTAAATAAATTGGCCATAGGTTTTTATTTTTTTATACCGGAAGTTAAACAATATGGACGGAGTTAAGCAACAAGACAGTACGCCCCAGAATGATTCGACCCTGGGTTTTAAATGGATAAAAAAAATCGCACAAAATATTGTGTAGTCATATATTCATAATACATAATGAGCATACTTATATTACTGAAGATTACACTAAATTGTGTTTGAACATAATTTGTAATCGGTCATTTTTTTTATTTTGAAATGATGTCAGTTTTGTTCCGATCCGAGTTTTACGCAAGGATGAAAAGATATTGGGGCAAAAAATATCTATTTACCGCATGTGCAAACTGCTATTTACGATTCTAAGGTAAAGTTATTTTTAAAACAGGGAATATCCCATCAACTTGGTCGTGACGCAATTGTTCGATTTGAATGCGAGAATTCAGCAATTGACATGATCATTAATTTTTTATGAAAAATATTCCACAAGCCTATCGTACTTGTGGTTTTGACCACCGCTAATTTTGGGGGGTTCAGTAATTTCTGCCGGTACTATACACGATCTCAGGCGGGTAAAAGTACCGGGTACCGGCCCACTTTGAAACCCCTGATTTAAATCTTCTCCTCTGAAACCGCACGACATTGATGATAAAACTGGCCAAAGTTGTTAAGTTTTTCCACTGAATTTGATGAAATATTAATAAATTTGTTGTTTACTTACCTGAATGTCTTCTCTAACCCCTTTGATTGATGGAGGTCTATCATCCATTCCCGACATATTCTGTGTGTATATGTGTGATGGTATTCTCTGTCTAAACCAATCCGCGGTAAAAAAAAAAAAAAAAAAAGAAAGAAGAGTAGTCCGCTTCTACGACTGCTGTAGTAATATAAATTGTCGTCTTAGTAGATCTAAAAAATCTTCAAATATCAATTTTACCTGAATTTTAACTGATTTCCCCTAAAAGATTTAATGCTGTTTTAAATAAGTGTGTATTTACTGCATTGCACGTGGCGTTGTGATATTTTGTGTAGTAAACATGACATTAAAATGCGAACGAATGAAATTGACATGCTTTGTTTTTAAGTTGAAACGGAAGAAACAGGTACTTGCACTCGTCCTTATTGAAGATCTGGGATTTCTTCCACTCGTGAGAGAAATTCAGCGTCTTTCCACTCGTTCCGCTACGCTCCACTCGTGCAAGAACCTATTAATCTTTGGGTGGCCCGCTTTCAAAATTATGTGTAACACCCCCATTTTCTATCAACTTTGGATGTCAAATTGAAAACCAGGTGAGTGATTACAGGCTCCTGGGAGCCTCTAGTTCCTTAAGACAACCTTTCACTGTTGGTTCAAACATTGAAATTTCCATCCATGCTGCGACAAATCAGTGTTTTTCTCCGGGTACTCGGCCATTCATGTTACATTTATTGAGTTTCTTTATTTAATTTTTACAGAGAAAGATTTTGAAGGAGGTGTAATTAAAGTAGAGATTGCCAGGAGAGTACAGAAGAACTTTGGTGATAGAGGAGGTGGAAGAGGAGGAGGAGGAGGTGGTGGTGGTGGTCGTGGAGGTAGAGGTAGATTTTATTTAGGTTGATGGCGGGTGGGGCAGGGTTCACGAAATTGCTTGTGGGTTTGGTGGTAATAATGAAAAAAATGTCAGTCCTCATTAGTTTTCTATTGCAATATACCAATCTTGTGTCAGTCCTTAGCAAGTTTTGCTGGTTGTGTCTGACAGGACTGACAAATTTCGTGAAATCTGGTTGGGATGTTGTGTAATTAATTGAGATTTTGTCTTTCTTAAGAGAATATTATATTATTACCATGGATACTTTAAATCAAACATCAAATTTAATTTCAATGCCTGTAATTTTTGCAGGAAAGTTTAGGCATCTTTGCAATAAACCATTTTTTCTTGAATTAACCTTTTCACTAAACCAATCATTGACATTAAAAAAAAAAAGAGACTATTTGTATTAATTATATATATATATATATATTTATATGTATAAAATGATCATGGCTGTTCAGAATTTAAAGCTATTTTTCTATATAGTCTTGACTTATTGTTGGCTTTAAATACCGCTAGTTGAAAATATTTTATGTGATAAAGAGAGGTGAAAAAAACGTGATCTCGGGTTTACTTTAAACACTGTGTTACATGTATGTAGACCAAGGGGCAGTCGTGATCATATAATAGTTGGATTTACAAATACATGTGCAATCAGTACCTATCGCCACTAAATTATGAATTTGATTCCCGCTTATGGCGAGGTGTACTTGATACAATATTCTGTGATAAAGTTTGTCAGTGACTTGCGACAGGCCGCTGGTTTTCTCTGGGTACCAATAAAACTGACCGCCATGATATAACTGAAGTATTGATGAAAGTGACATTGAACACCCTAACCCTTGTCCATCATGATAATGTATTCAATTTTGTATTTATATTATGATCAATACAGGAAAGCCTTTGTTCACTAAATTTAATGTCGGAGGCAAATTTGTGTCTTGTAATAACTTTGTTTTCTTGTATTTGACAGGATTTGGAGGAGGTGGTGGTCGTGGTGGTAGTGGTGGTAGTGGTGGTGGAAGTATGGGAGGAGGTAGAGATGGTGGAAGAGGTAAGATAACATTGTAATAAAAAAAAACACATATAAAATATCTTAATTTAATGCCAGTGGAACTGGTTAAAAATGTTGAGTAGATTTCATATTGAACTTTTTGTCTGTACAGTTCCAGCTCCAAGTTTATCAAACTCGATGATAAGTTTGGCATTTCAAAACTGTGAGAGTAAACTGCTCTGTTCGCTATATCGCTGATCTAATTTTATAGATTAGTGACGCATAAAGCCGAGCTGCATTTCTAACAATACTGAAATTTTCTGTTTTGTATCCCCAAAAATGGCTAACAAGGTCATGCCATGCATTTAAGAGAATAAAACATTTCTAATCAACGTTTTATTTACATGTATACATCTTTGGCAGTGTTTCAGCTAGATTATGAAATCTTCAGAACAATTGCCAGTTTTATCTTCTACAGGACATTCTTTAATAGTTCAACTAATTTTTATAAAGTTCTTTGGGACAATTTGAGAAATAAGTGGGTAAATGTCCTGAGACTGGTGCCTACCTGAATCATGCTTTTGATTATGCATTTAATTTCATTCTCGTGTCTCGGGGATTTCAATAAGGGCCGGCAATATGTCGTCGCTTCAAAAGAGTGAAATCGCCGGTTCGACTTGGAAACTAAAATATTTTTTCAATAAATAAAAGAAATATACAATATTTATTCACTCTTTCATCTTGAAGATTTTTAAAATCCACAATTAACAATGCATTTCAGGATCGATAGCAATGCATTTGTCAGGGGTTATCTAATACTAGGCGAATGAAACAAATTTATCATTGATCGGTGTCAATTCTACGCTTAACTTATTATCATTTGATGTTCGATTAAACGTTTAAATGATAGAGATATTTCAATTGAAAAATCTAGAGACACATCGAAAAAGAAATTGTTATCGATGGATAACTCATGAGATATGCAAATGGAAAAGTTTGAAGTGCCATTTTTTTCAAGTTGAAATGAAACGAAGTTTGCCAAACATCAAAGACTTCTTCACAAAGAAACAACTCCACAGTCATCTTGAAATGGTCTTGTTGCTTGCTAAAATTTAAAAAAAAAATCATTTCTATGAAACCTTCTTTTTCATGCACTTGTAAACTACCTTAAAATGCCTCAGAATGCACCATTTTGAATGTAAGTGGAAAAAAAATTACCCCCCCCCCCCCCCCCCCCCATTTTATCATGTAGCCGCTTCAAATTTCAATTCAGCCTGTTCAATACAATCTTATTGAATACCCTGGTGTCTTCTGTGTTTTGAGATGACAAGGAGAGAGAAAAACCGAACAACTTGATTACACAAGACGGGAGGAAACTTAATAGCTATTGAAATTCATACCCCATGTGTAGAAATTTCTGCTGTTACAAAGTGCCCATCAAAAATACACATCGCCCTGAATTGTATGAAATATTTGTCGTTTAATATTATTAAAGCAACCAACCAAAATGGGTTTGATGTTAAGCACACAAGGCTACAATTTTGTACCGCTTTTGATCAGTACAAGATTGGATTCCAGTAGGGGGCAAAATCCAATACTTAATTTGATGAGCTTAGACTAGCAAAAAAAAAAGTTTTCTTTTTACTTCATACAGTTCCAGCTCCAAGTTTATCAAACTCATGATAAGTTTGACGTTTCAAAGCTGTGAGAGGAAACTGCTCTGTTCGCTATATCTCTGATCTTTCTTATAGATCAGTGACACGTAAAGCTGAGCTACATTTCCTATAAAGTTGAAATCTGCTCTATTTTCTTACTCCCATAAGTAGACTAACAATGTATCACCACACCCACACACAATACAAGGGAGAACTTCGAGGGAAATTTTGGACATGACTGCCTGAAGCTACGGGAAATGAGAAGTAGCAAAACGTCAATGTTTTGTTTTACAGATACACATGTGTTTTGTAATGCATATAATTTCATTCTTGTCTTTTATGACTTTGTTTGGATAGGGATTGTGATTGTTTATCACTTTTAACAATATTTCTGTATATTGTAGCCGTCCGTTTTATTTGTGGAGGAAGTGGCTTCCCAAAATACACAAGTTACATTTTTTATACCCATTTAAAACAAAACAAGATGGACTCCAGTAGAAAAAAAGTTGTACTTTCCTGTAATTTACTTTGTACAGTTCCAGCTCCAAGTTTATCAAACTCATGATAAGTTTGGCGTTTCAAAGCTGTAAGAAGAAACTGCTCTGTTCGCTATATCTCTGATCTCACTTTATAGATTAGTGACACGTAAATCTGAGCTACATTTCCAATAACTCTTGAAATCTGCTATTTTCTTACCTCTCAAAAAAAAAAGAAAAAAAAGCCAATGATGTCTCGCCACACACACGCACACAAAATAGGGAAGTCTTCCTCCATAGAACATTGGGGGAAATTTGAAACATGATGGACAGAAATATTGATGCATGATAAGTAACACATTATTTCAGGTCAATGTTTTGTTTTATAGATAGTGATAGACATATATATGGGGTTTTTTTCATTCTTATTTTATATGATTATATTTGTATGGATTATGATTCTTATTGTTCACCATTCTTCAACTCAGTGTGGGAAACCATTTTTTTCAAACACTCGCCAAAATTGTGAGTGTGAGTGACATTTTGTTTAAGCTCGCCAACAAATACCAAATAAACTACAGTAATGTTCAACAAATAATTTTGCAGATTTTGACAAGTCATTGGCTTGGTCAAGAAGGATCAACACTCCCTTTAAGACCTGTGTTGATCTCTTCTTCCTCAATTTCGTTCCAACAGATATTTAACTTTCTATACAAATTCGTTTGAAATATTTCAAAACCAAATTATTTTATTTGCATTGATTTAAAAGTTGCCGCATCTATTTGTAATAAAACAATATTTCATTTAATCGTGAAATTAACCTTGCCAAAGTTGTGCGGGGTCGGGATTGTATACTTAAATTTTTCTGTTGACAGAAATGAAGTGTCATGGCAGAATGCTTTCTTATCGAGTACAATGATTAATAAAATGTTGGATAAATGACAGTTAACAGAAAATTTAACTCTTTGGGAGCTATGATATTTTAAAGCTGTAAACCAGTTATCGTGGCGAGTGTTTTCAAGTTCCTACTCGCCTTACAACTGTTACTCGCCAGACCGGCGAGTATAAAGTGGATCTTACTTGCCACTCGTAATTTCCACTCTGTTTGGCGAGCGGTCGTTTCCCACACTACAACTATATTTCCATATATTGTAATAGTCTGTTTTATATGTGCAAGAAGTGGCTTCCCAAAATACACATGACAAGTTAGGCTACGTTTTTTTAAACAAAACAATATGGACTCCTGTAGAAAAAAATTCCAAACCCTTGCTTAGTTTCATTGAGTCGAGATTAAAAAAATATTTGTGCTTTCTGCAGTTTAATTCATACAGTTCCAGCTCCAAGTTTGTCGAATTCGTAACAAGTTTGGCGTTTCAAAGCTGTGAGAGGAAACTGCTCTGTTCGCTATATCTCTGATCTCTCTATAGATCAGTGACACATAAAACTGAGCTACATTTCCTAAAAACTAAAACTAAAATTTGCTATCTTCTTGTCAAACATGGCTAACAATATAGCAACACACACACACTTGAAAGAAAAGAAAAATACAAGGAAATCTTCATAAGAGACCATTTGAGAAAACTTACCTGAGACGAGAATCAAATTTGCAACCTAAAGTGGTGATAAACGTGGATAACGATGGACAATGTAAATCAGATATGTCTTGTATATAAGGGCAGTTCCAGCTCCAAGTTTATCATTCTCATGATAAGTTTGGCGTTTCAAAGCTGCGAGAGTAAATGGCTCTGTTCGCTATATCTCTGATCTTTGTATAGATCAGTGACAAGTTAAAGCTGAGCTACATTTCCTGTAACTGGGAAATTTGCTATCTTGATACCAAGCAATGCTAATAATGTAGCAACACGCAAACATAAAAAGAAAAGAAAAATACAGGGGAAAATTTACAACCTAAAGTGGTAATAAACATGGACATTGTAAATCAGATATGTCTTGTATATAAGGGCAGTTCCAGCTCCAAGTTTATCATTCTCATGATAAGTTTGACGTTTCAAAGCTGCGAGAGTAAATGGCTCTGTTCGCTATATCTCTGATCTTTGTATAGATCAGTGACAAGTTAAAGCTGAGCTACATTTCCTGTAACTGGGAAATTTGCTATCTTGATACCAAGCAATGCTAATAATGTAGCAACACGCAAACATAAAAAGAAAAGAAAAATACAGGGGAAAATTTACAACCTAAAGTGGTGATAAACATGGACAACGATGGACAATGTAAATCTGACATGTTTAGTATACAATCGTGAATATTGTTGCACCTTATGTTAATGGCAGAGAAAATCTGAGAAATCCAATGAGCCTTCAAGTTTCTGACGTTTACATTCAATTTAAATACAAACTGTTTAAAGGTTGATTTTATCGTTACAAGACAATGACCCAAGTGACGGGTATAAAATGTCACGAGCAACATATTCGGAACCAATCGTCCAGATATTTAGTTTTACATAAGTTGTTTTAAGACTCTTTTTTTTACCACCTGACATGGATGTACAAGGATTTACAACATAATTATTATGTGACTATTACAGTTTTTTTAAAGTTAATTAATAAGCAAAATATGACATGAATAAATAAATCAATTGAGACACATTCATTCTTTCACATTCTCTCTCTCCCTTTCATAACAACACCCATTTCTTTACAATATCTGTCTTCTATTATTTTGTGACTTTAGTAACTTACTCCTAATTGATACAAATAAATGCATAAACATAAATAACGTAGTATACCCAGGTACCTATCCGTAGTTAAAAATCTGGAAAAACAAGTATTTTTCAAAACCTTTTAAGTTGTTGTTCTTTATGGCTATATATTGTTCAAGTGAATAGTAATTTTTAATTCGATACTTCAATTCTATGATATTTGGAATTTTTTCTTTTAGTTTACATTTATTTTTAGCTATAAGGATCAGCAAGTTAAGAGTTAAACTTTCTTCTTTAAATCCAAGCAAAAATTGTTCTTTGTGAAATTCAATATTGTGAAAATAGCGTTTTAAGACAGTCATAGAAAGCTCTCAGGAAAGGAAATATCAAAGGACAATTAAAAAATAAAAGTTCAATCGTTTCATCTTCTACATTGCAAAATGAGCACAATTTTGTGTCTTTAATATGAATTTTGAATAAAAAGGTATTAGTAGGTATAACTCTATGTAAAAACTTATACTGAAAATTGATCAGATATGTATCCCTACAACACTTTTTAAGAATTCGGAAATATATATATAGACCCGTCTGCAATGTCAATCCCAAGTATTTCTTCCCATTTCAAAATTTTTTGAATGGGAAGATGAGTTAATGTCTTCAGTAAAGTAATATATACAAACTTTAAACTTTTTGTATTTATTAGTCTGTCTAAAAAGTCATCTTTTGGATGAAAATTTTCTGTATTGATATTATCAATGTTATCCTTTAAGCACCTTTTAATATCAGTAGGAATGTTTGAGATTAATGTGTAATATCGAATGAAGTTGTTACTTTTAATTAATGTTTTAATCTTTTCAAAAGTCAAGAAATTTTTTGTAACAGTATCCATGATATGATTTAAGTTTGTTACACCTGCATTTCCCCATCTCATATATAAAGGGAAATCATCAATTGATACAAAGTTGAGTAGATCAAGAGATAAACACTCCTTTATATTCAATTTTACAAGTGGCTTTGCTAAATACAAGCTATAAAAGACATTTTTCCAAAATGGGTTACTGAATATTTTAGAAATTTCAAGGATCTTTTCCTTTTGTAAGGAAAAAATTCTTTCACCCCCATAATATTTTGTATTCTTTGCCATGATTTTTTGCCAGCCACCTTTCAAATTGGAAAAGAATCTTTTTATCCAGCTTATTTTGAGATAGGCATTGAACTGTTGTAAATGTATCATATTTAACCCTCCATCTTCAAAATCAGCTATGAGTGTATTTCGTTTGATTTTTTCTGGTTTTCCATCCCATATCAAATTAAAAAATAGTTTATTTAGATCATTAAACAGTGATTGTTTTAAATTTGGCAGTGAGGTAAGTAAATGAATAAGTTTTGGAAGTGCCAGTGTTTTTATCACGGTTACCTTCCCAAGAAAGGTGAGCTTTCTATGTTGCCAGCTTTTTAATATTTTTGAAACATCTATAATTTTCTTTCTAAAATATAGGTCGGGCATAGAACTGAGATCAAGAGAAAAATCGATTCCAAGTAGTTTGAAATTGGATACAGACCAGTTCAATTTGAAATCTGGACAAAGAATTTGATTGGAATACCTCTTATTTCTCACCCATACTACCCTTGTTTTAGATGTATTAATTTTCAGACCTGAAGCTTTATAAAAGTTTTCAAAACAAATCAGGGTCTCCCTAAGTGACGTCTCACAACCATCAAGACTTGTTTTAAGACATGGTCCAGGGTCAATTTAAGTGACATAACAAACAGGTGCAGTTCCAGCTCCAAGTTTATCAAACTCATGATAAGTTTGGCGTTTCAAAACTGCGAAAGGAAATGGCTCTGTTCGCTATATCTCTGATCTCTCTAGATCAGTGACACGTAAAACTGAGCTACATTTCTGCATAAACATGTATATGTATACGATTACTAACTAGATTTGTCTTTGTTTCATGTGTATCAATGGTATGACGATTTCTGGTTATGTGGACAAAGTTTTTGTTTTCAAAATACTTGCTATTGGTTAGAATCTTCCATATTTCAACAATGTAATTATTAATTAAAATAAGGTTCTCATCTCTCAGGCATAGATTGATTTTGACTTAAGCTCTTTAGGCTCTTTGGTCTTATTTCTCCCAAAACTTTATATTATTTGGCTTTTCAATTTTGAGGGTACCCAGTGCCTGAAATGGACGGTCGCCAAATGCGACTAATATCTTATTCGGGCGACCAAAAGCTGCTCCAAATTAGGTAGTCACTGGCCCAACAAAAAGCGTTTGGGCGATTGCCTAAAAGACCGTTAAAAATTGTTGTTTTACCGAAACCGGACATATTTTACTGTAACTTCAACGGTAGATAACTCTTCTGTTCTAGTCGAAAACAGTTTGTTACGAGCACAGCGATTGGTCCAAATACATTTGTGTAGCCAATGAATACACAGCTAATGTAATTTACTGTTCTCCCCAATTATGTATTTTTATCGAGCCAATCAATACACGTTTCCTACACGTTTTCATGTAATACACAAGTATTCACTAAATATTCGAAAAGAAACGTGTTGTTTTGTTTCTTTATGATTTAATTATTAAAATTGTTAAAAATCACGGACGAAGTGGAAAGTTGTGAACTATAAAGAGAATTCTGTCAACTTATAATGTTTGCGATCTGATAAAAGGTTATGTATCTTCCATGGTTCGGAAATTTATTCATTCAATCTGCTGCATAATGTACATGTACAAATTTCATTTTACAGAAATCGGAAACCTTTTTGTGTCAATCCTTAGGTAATCATTGAAAAACGTTTCCCCAACAATGGAGAGAAATCGTTGACAGTTGTCAAACTACGGAAACGATCTGGCCTGTCACTTCTTTTAAACTTTTCATAGTTCATGTACACGGCTACATTTTAGTGACAATTGGGAGTGGTTTTCTTTTTTGGAACCAGAACTTTTGTTTACAAATTAGCACCGTTTGTTATTTCAACAAAGTGAGATACTTATTTGGAATGAATAACCAACTAACATTACCCCGAACTGAGAAGTTATTTTACTTTAAAATCACTTCTTCATAGTGAATTGAAACAAGTGATGTCACTCTTCACTCTGGGGAGTGCAAGAGTGGTCCTTGTAGTGGCATTAGTCTACTCTTTGCCAGATGTCTTTAATGTGATCATGGCATTGATCTCCCCTTACACAAACCAGTCTTTTATTGTCCCCATCCGATGGACTAGCATCGTTTCTTAAGACCACCCTAGCCAATGGCGTAAAGGTTGTCAAAAAGGTTACAGCAAGTAAATTCAGGTTTCATTTGCTAGCAATATATGCATTGGGGTGTTTTCGCAATTTCAGCTGCACACCTATACCTACCAAAATTACCTTGAAGAGCACCCCCAACCCTCGTGAGACTAGTGAAAGAATGAATGTTAATGTTATTGATAAAAAAACAATTAATCTGAAAACTGTTTATATATTGATATCTGATGTCTTTTTTTTCATAAATAAAATGTCACAAAATGTTTGGGCCACCATTATGCCATTTGGACCAGTGACTAATTTTTTACTGGCCCAAAAAAAAAAATTCAGGCCAGCCTGAGGCTGGCCCTCATTTCAGGAACTGGTACCTGATGACGGTTATTCCAGAAATGCGTGGTGCGCACTAAATTTGATATCTACGTTTTTATTATGAATACTAGTACTATAACGTGTTCTTACGTAATGCTGCACAGGAAGGAAAACTTGCAGGTAAACAATTAAGTTCTCCATCTGTCTCTATAATAAAGATGACTGGTGTAGATTTGCACATTTTGGATATTGTTAAATTTTAAAGGGATTTTTTATTTTATTTTCAGATGGTGGAAGTGGTGGTCCTTCCAGAGCTGGTGACTGGACTTGTCCCAGCGAGTAAGCATATGTTAAATTTTAGTTACTTTTTATCCAAATAAAAATAAAAAGTACTTGCGTAGCACCATAAATTCAAGGATTTGTCTGCTTTTTGAAGGACTACTGGTCCTTTAAATTTGGATTCAAACTACACAAAATATAGAGTAAAATAAATATCCTCAAAATGTTGTGATGAATATTGTTTTCATTTGATTTAGTAAAATACTGTGGCAACAGTGAGAGAAATTTTTTATTAAGTAAAATGGGATCAATTAATATGACAAAGTACAGAGGGTCATTTGAGCATAGTACACATTTTGGTCCTGCATCAAGATGCTAAAATTTAAGCCCCAAGGAGAAATTTTATTTTGATTGGGAAAATACTAACAAAAGATGTTGCCATGCATTATTTCTTGCCAAATCACCAAATTTTGACATTTGTCAAGATAACCTGTCTAAACCAAACTATATTTAAATTTAACCTCTATATACAGAACTCCTTTCTATTCAGAAAAAAAAAGGCCGGTCCCAAGGAGGTTCGGTTTAGACAGGTTTCACTGTATTACTTTAATGTTCTATTTGTCAGTAGAGTTATTCCATTAATAAAGTATAACAAATGGAAGTCAGTTTAAAAATTAACAGACATTTACTATCCAATGATGTTGCAAAATAAAAATGCCTCCCTGTCACACAATAGGGTTTTTTAATGGACTTTAGTAAATTTTGTAGTTCTAACATTTGCTGCCTATTTTTTCCAGTGATTGTGGTAATAATAACTTTGCCTGGAGAGATAGCTGTAACAGATGTCATGCTGACAGACCTGAGGGCGCTGGTGATGACGGAGAAAGGAGTAGCCGAGGACGTGCAGGGTTTAGTGGTGGACGTGGAAGAGGGGGTGGTGGTGGTGGTAGAGGAGGGTTCGGAGACCGAGGTAGTGGAAGAGGTGGATTTGGTGGTGGACGAGGAGGATATGGTGGAGATAGAGGTGGTGGACGTGGGGGCAGAGGAGGTGGTGGATTTGGAGGACGAGATGGAGGAGGCAGAGGAAGACCAGAGAGGTATGTGATGAAACATGCTTGTTGTAGAAACCAGATAGTCAAACCTGCCCATGCAGTCGCCTGTATTAAAAGGTCACCTTTTTCATGTCGTGTCATACAAAATTTCATATGAATTGAACCTCTTTTTAGAGGTCACCTGTCTTATAAGGCCACTTTTTCTTTGTCCTAAAGGTGACTTCTAAATACAAGTTTGACTATTTTCAAACTGGCTTTGATATCAATTGCAGTATTGAGATCTGTGATTTCACTCCTAACAATTTCGTTTAGCATCATAGTTTTCCATGCTATTAATAGGCTTAGGGTTGACAAAGATTACTGGGTTTTATAACTGATTGGAGCGTTATTATACTATTATAGGAGTTATTTATATTCATTCAAAATCGTTTTTTTTTTTTTTTTTTTTTTTTTTTTTTTTTTGTGTTCAATGTGATCCCAACTCTCACCTCTTGATAATTGGAGCTACAACTGAAAATACAATTTAAAAAAACATTAAGGAAGAACGTTCTTTTTGATTGAATTAAATAAATTTTAAAAAATCTGTTTTTAATATAATGTTAAACACGATTGATTTTCATTTCAGATCTAGTATGGACAGAGGAGAAAGAAGATCTAAGCCATATTAAGCTAGCGGCAGCAGTTGACACAAACATTATTATTGACTTGACAAGATTTTATTTGTTTTATATGTTTTAACATGATCAACATCAGCCATTGTCATTTTAATATCATTTATTGTTGTCGTGTAAACATCATGAGTAAAAAATTCTTTTTTATATAAAATTGAGTTTTGTTTTAAAATTTTGACCAGTTCTGATTAGTTTAGAAAGGATATGATGTAAATTAAGATGGAGATACTAACCAATACTACACTAAAGTAAAGGAACAACACTTGTATTGCTGTTCTACATTTCAATCACATATGGCTCATAGCCTGCAGTTGAGTGGTACTCTTTTACTTCTGTCGATGAACACTACATCTAAGTATTGTGATGGTCTGTATTTGTCTAGCTGAAATGAAGATCATCTAATAATACAGTATTTTTCCAAGAAATTTCAGAAAGAACCGAGGAGAACTGACATTTGAATGTATTCTATGGTACTGCAAATCACAAATTCTAATTAAAATATGGTGTTTGTAGAAGCTATTTTTAAGGGTTAGGGTTATGGTGTTTAATGCCACTTTCAACAATATTTCAGTTATATCGTGGCAGTCAGGTTTATTAGTTCACCTGGACCAAAGGTCCAGGTGAACTATTGCCATCACTTGGCGTCTGTCGTCTGTAAACTTTTCACATTTCAAGCTTCTTCTCCGAAACCACTTGGCAGGAATGTTCCTTGGATGGTCCTCTACAAAGTTACTGTTTTTCGTTCCAGTCGGATTTTCAATATGGCTGCCAGGGCCAATAATATGCTCTGATTGGCTGAAATTTCAAAGATCTTCTTCTCTGAAACTAATGAACTGACTGAACCCAAACTGTAAATGAATGATCATTGGAATGTCCTTTACCAAGTTACTGTTTTTTATGCCGATCGGAAATCCAAGATGGCTGCCATCGCAGGACATAGATTAACATTGGACCCTATGGGAAAATGTTCAAATGCCTTCTTCTCAGAAACTACAAATATGATTAAAGCCAAACTGTACATGAATGTTCATTGGATGGTCCTCTACAATCTTAAGGTTTTTTGGTTCCGATATGAAATTCAAAATGGCGGCTACGGCAGGACTTAGTTTAACATTGGACCCTATGGGGAAAATGTTTCAAAACGCTTCTTCTCTGAAACCACTTGGATAATTGAAACCAAACTGCCCAGGAATGATCATTGGAAGGTCCTCTACAAGGTGTGTGTTTTTTATGCCGATCGGAAATCCAAGATGGCCACCACCGCAATACATAGATTAACATTGGACCCTATGGGAAAATGTTCAAATGCCTTCTTCTCAGAAACTACAAATATTATTAAAGCCAAACTGTACATGAATGTTCATTGGATGGTCCTCTACAAACTTTACGTTTTTTGTTCCGTTAAGAAATTCAAAATGGCGGTTACGGCAGGACTTGGTTTAACATTGGACTCTATGGGAAAAATGTTTCAAAACGCTTCTTCTCTGAAACCACTTGGATAATTGAAACCAAACTGCCCAGGAATGATCATTGGAAGGTCCTCTACAAGGTGTGTGTTTTTTATGCCGATCGGAAATCCAAGATGGCCACCACCGCAATACATAGATTAACATTGGACCCTATGGGAAAATGTTCAAATGCCTTCTTCTCAGAAACTACAAATATTATTAAAGCCAAACTGTACATGAATGTTCATTGGATGGTCCTCTACAAACTTTACGTTTTTTGTTCCAATAAGAAATTCAAAATGGCGGTTACGGCAGGACTTAGTTTAACATTGGACTCTATGGGAAAAATGTTTCAAAACGCTTCTTCTCTGAAACCACTTGGATAATTGAAACCAAACTGCCCAGAAATGATCATTGGAAGGTCCTCTTCAAAGTTTCTGTTTTTTTATGCCGATCGAAAATTCAAGATGGCCGCCACCGCAGGACATAGATTAACATTGGACCCTATGGGAAAATATTCAAATGCCTTCTTCTCAGAAACTACAAATATGATTAAAGCCAAACTGTACATGAATGTTCATTAGATGGTCCTCTACAAACTCTACGTTTTTTGTTCCGGTATGAAATTCAAAATGGCGGCTACAGCAGGACTTAGTTTAACATTGGACCCTATGGGGAAAATGTTTCAAAACGCTTCTTCTCTGAAACCACTTGGATAATTGAAACCAAACTGCCCAGGAATGATCATTGGAAGGTCCTCTACAAGGTGTGTGTTTTTTATGCCGATCGGAAATCCAAGATGGCCACCACCGCAATACATAGATTAACATTGGACCCTATGGGAAAATGTTCAAATGCCTTCTTCTCAGAAACTACAAATATTATTAAAGCCAAACTGTACATGAATGTTCGTTGGATGGTCCTCTACAAACTTTACGTTTTTTGTTCCGTTAAGAAATTCAAAATGGCGGTTACGGCAGGACTTAGTTTAACATTGGACTCTATGGGAAAAATGTTTCAAAACGTTTCTTCTCTGAAACCACTTGGATAATTGAAACCAAACTGCCCAGAAATGATCATTGGAAGGTCCTCTACAAAGTTTCTGTTTTTTTATGCCGATCGAAAATTCAAGATGGCTGCCACCGCAGGACATAGATTAACATTGGACCCTATGGGAAAATATTCAAATGCCTTCTTCTCAGAAACTACAAATATAATTAAAGCCAAACTGTACATGAATGTTCATTGGATGGTCCTCTACAATCTTAAGGTTTTTGTTCCGATATGAAATTCAAAATGGCGGCTACGGCAGGACTTAGTTTAACATTGGACCCTATGGGAAAAATGTTTCAAAATGCTTCTTCTCTGAAACCACTTGGACAGTTGAAACCAAACTGCCCAGGAATGATCATTGGAAGGTCCTCTACAAACTTTCTGTTTTTTTTGCCGATTGGAAATCCAAGATGGCCACCACCGCAGGACATAGATTAACATTGGACCCTATGGGAAAATATTCAAATGCCTTCTTCTCAGAAACTACAAATATGATTAAAGCCAAACTGTACATGAATGTTCATTAGATGGTCCTCTACAAACTCTACGTTTTTTGTTCCGGTATGAAATTCAAAATGGCGGCTACGGCAGGACTTAGTTTAACATTGGACCCTATGGGGAAAATGTTTCAAAACGCTTCTTCTCTGAAACCACTTGGATAATTGAAACCAAACTGCCCAGGAATGATCATTGGAAGGTCCTCTACAAGGTGTGTGTTTTTTATGCCGATCGGAAATCCAAGATGGCCACCACCGCAATACATAGATTAACATTGGACCCTATGGGAAAATGTTCAAATGCCTTCTTCTCAGAAACTACAAATATTATTAAAGCCAAACTGTACATGAATGTTCATTGGATGGTCCTCTACAAACTTTACGTTTTTTGTTCCGTTAAGAAATTCAAAATGGCGGTTACGGCAGGACTTAGTTTAACATTGGACTCTATGGGAAAAATGTTTCAAAACGCTTCTTCTCTGAAACCACTTGGATAATTGAAACCAAACTGCCCAGAAATGATCATTGGAAGGTCCTCTTCAAAGTTTCTGTTTTTTTATGCCGATCGAAAATTCAAGATGGCCACCACCGCAGGACATAGATTAACATTGGACCCTAAGGGAAAATATTCAAATGCCTTCTTCTCAGAAACTACAAATATAATTAAAGCCAAACTGTACATGAATGTTCATTGGATGGTCCTCTACAATCTTAAGGTTTTTTGTTTCGATATGAAATTCAAAATGGCGGCTACGGCAGGACTTAGTTTAACATTGGACCCTATGGGAAAAATGTTTCAAAATGCTTCTTCTCTGAAACCACTTGGACAGTTGAAACCAAACTGCCCAGGAATGATCATTGGAAGGTCCTCTACAAACTTTCTGTTTTTTTTGCCGATTGGAAATCCAAGATGGCTGCCACCGCAGGACATAGATTAACATTGGACCCTATGGGAAAATATTCAAATGCCTTCTTCTCAGAAACTACAAATATGATTAAAGCCAAACTGTACATGAATGTTCATTAGATGGTCCTCTACAAACTCTACGTTTTTTGTTCCGGTATGAAATTCAAAATGGCGGCTACGGCAGGACTTAGTTTAACATTGGACCCTATAGGGAAAATGTTTCAAAACGCTTCTTCTCTGAAATCACTTGGATAATTGAAACCAAACTGCCCAGGAATGATCATTGGAAGGTCCTCTACAAGGTGTGTGTTTTTTATGCCGATCGGAAATCCAAGATGGCCACCACCGCAGGACATAGATTAACATTGGACCCTATGGGAAAATATTCAAATGCCTTCTTCTCAGAAACTACAAATATAATTAAAGCCAAACTGTACATGAATGTTCATTGGATGGTCCTCTACAATCTTAAGGTTTTTGTTCCGATATGAAATTCAAAATGGCGGCTACGGCAGGACTTAGTTTAACATTGGACCCTATGGGAAAAATGTTTCAAAATGCTTCTTCTCTGAAACCACTTGGACAGTTGAAACCAAACTGCCCAGGAATGATCATTGGAAGGTCCTCTACAAACTTTCTGTTTTTTTTGCCGATTGGAAATCCAAGATGGCCACCACCGCAGGACATAGATTAACATTGGACCCTATGGGAAAATATTCAAATGCCTTCTTCTCAGAAACTACAAATATGATTAAAGCCAAACTGTACATGAATGTTCATTAGATGGTCCTCTACAAACTCTACGTTTTTTGTTCCGGTATGAAATTCAAAATGGCGGCTACGGCAGGACTTAGTTTAACATTGGACCCTATGGGGAAAATGTTTCAAAACGCTTCTTCTCTGAAACCACTTGGATAATTGAAACCAAACTGCCCAGGAATGATCATTGGAAGGTCCTCTACAAGGTGTGTGTTTTTTATGCCGATCGGAAATCCAAGATGGCCACCACCGCAATACATAGATTAACATTGGACCCTATGGGAAAATGTTCAAATGCCTTCTTCTCAGAAACTACAAATATTATTAAAGCCAAACTGTACATGAATGTTCATTGGATGGTCCTCTACAAACTTTACGTTTTTTGTTCCGTTAAGAAATTCAAAATGGCGGTTACGGCAGGACTTAGTTTAACATTGGACTCTATGGGAAAAATGTTTCAAAACGCTTCTTCTCTGAAACCACTTGGATAATTGAAACCAAACTGCCCAGAAATGATCATTGGAAGGTCCTCTTCAAAGTTTCTGTTTTTTTATGCCGATCGAAAATTCAAGATGGCCACCACCGCAGGACATAGATTAACATTGGACCCTAAGGGAAAATATTCAAATGCCTTCTTCTCAGAAACTACAAATATAATTAAAGCCAAACTGTACATGAATGTTCATTGGATGGTCCTCTACAATCTTAAGGTTTTTTGTTTCGATATGAAATTCAAAATGGCGGCTACGGCAGGACTTAGTTTAACATTGGACCCTATGGGAAAAATGTTTCAAAATGCTTCTTCTCTGAAACCACTTGGACAGTTGAAACCAAACTGCCCAGGAATGATCATTGGAAGGTCCTCTACAAACTTTCTGTTTTTTTTGCCGATTGGAAATCCAAGATGGCTGCCACCGCAGGACATAGATTAACATTGGACCCTATGGGAAAATATTCAAATGCCTTCTTCTCAGAAACTACAAATATGATTAAAGCCAAACTGTACATGAATGTTCATTAGATGGTCCTCTACAAACTCTACGTTTTTTGTTCCGGTATGAAATTCAAAATGGCGGCTACGGCAGGACTTAGTTTAACATTGGACCCTATAGGGAAAATGTTTCAAAACGCTTCTTCTCTGAAATCACTTGGATAATTGAAACCAAACTGCCCAGGAATGATCATTGGAAGGTTCTCTACAAGGTGTGTGTTTTTTATGCCGATCGGAAATCCAAGATGGCCACCACCGCAATACATAGATTAACATTGGACCCTATGGGAAAATGTTCAAATGCCTTCTTCTCAGAAACTACAAATATTATTAAAGCCAAACTGTACATGAATGTTCATTGGATGGTCCTCTACAAACTTTACGTTTTTTGTTCCGATAAGAAATTCAAAATGGCGGTTACGGCAGGACTTAGTTTAACATTGGACTCTATGGGAAAAATGTTTCAAAACGCTTCTTCTCTGAAACCACTTGGATAATTGAAACCAAACTGCCCAGAAATGATCATTGGAAGGTCCTCTACAAAGTTTCTGTTTTTTTATGCCGATCGAAAATTCAAGATGGCCGCCACCGCAGGACATAGATTAACATTGGACCCTATGGGAAAATATTCAAATGCCTTCTTCTCAGAAACTACAAATATGATTAAAGCCAAACTGTACATGAATGTTCATTAGATGGTCCTCTACAAACTCTACGTTTTTTGTTCCGGTATGAAATTCAAAATGGCGGCTACGGCAGGACTTAGTTTAACATTGGACCCTATGGGGAAAATGTTTCAAAACGCTTCTTCTCTGAAACCACTTGGATAATTGAAACCAAACTGCCCAGGAATGATCATTGGAAAGTCCTCTACAAGGTGTGTGTTTTTTATGCCGATCGGAAATCCAAGATGGCCACCACCGCAGGACATAGATTAACATTGGACCCTATGGGAAAATGTTCAAATGCCTTCTTCTCAGAAACTACAAATATGATTAAAGCCAAACTGTACATGAATGTTCATTGGATGGTCCTCTACAAACTTTACGTTTTTTGTTCCGATATGAAATTCAAAATGGCGGCTACGGCAGGACTTAGTTTAACATTGGACCCTTTGGGAAAAATGTTTCAAAATGCTTCTTCTCTGAAACCACTTGGACAGTTGAAACCAAACTGCCCAGGAATGATCATTGGAAGGTCCTCTGTTTTGTATGCCGATCGGAAATCCAAGATGGCTGCCACCACAGGTCATAGTATTAACACAGAACCATATGGGGAAAATACAGAAATATATTCTTCTCTGAAGCTATTGCACTGATTGAACCTAAACTGTGCATCAATCATTGGAAGGTCCTTTACAAACTTTGTGGTTTTTTTGTTGATCGTAATTCCAAGATGGCTACCACTGCAGGACATAGTTTTTACATAGGACCAATTGGTTTTTTTTATTACCAGGTGAACGATACAGGCTCTTGAGAGCCTCTGGTTGGTGAAGGAACAGGGCTCACCAAACCAGGCGAAGTGGACGACTTCTTCACCTTGGTTTCAATGAAGTCGCCCAATTTCTGTCAAAAAGCGAAGTTTTAGTCGCCCTGTCTGTCTTTTCAAGTCCGTATTTTTTTCACCAATAATCGTACTTTTTCTTCAATATTCACATCAAAGGAGCTCCCATGTTCCTGAAATGTGACCCATACAGGATTTGATGTTCAATATTTTATTCCAAACTCGTTAATTGCATCCTTTTAAGATCATTGTTTGTTTTTGTGAAAGGTAGGGGAACGTGCGGTAGCGGAGAAAGAAACGTTAAAATTTGGATCGATTTTCGGAAGTGTCTCAGATTTTCCCTCACTTCGCCCTTAAGTCAAGGGAGAGAGAAGTCGCCCTGTTTTTACTATGTGTGGAAACCAGAGAAAACCACCAACCTGTCGAAGTCACTGACGGCTATATTTAGATTGTTTTCTTTGGTGATACTCTTAACATCCTGTTTGGGGGTCTTGTCATGTAACCTTTCTTTCTTTGATCATCCAATCATATGCAAGACCGTTAATTATATTGACCAATTGGACGATCACTCTTGTTTGAACTTGGTTTTGATGCATTAATATTTAGTAGGCTCGTCGCTGATTGGTCGGATAAAAATTACCCCATACAGGATATCCTTAGATGTTAGTATAGAGCAAAATAAAAAGATGCAACAAACATCTAATTTTAATTAGATTGTATATCACATCGAGTACTTTTCTTTTACTCCTTAAAAAATTGTGTGCCACACTAATTACTGCTCTCCATCGGTGCCAAAGAAAGGGTTTTCATTTGACACAAAAGATGATTGAATTCTGATAAAAAACTAGATAATGGATATTACTCGCCCATTGAATGGATGGAACTGCATGGTGGTACAATGGTTGATGTGCTTGCCTCGAGTCCTGTAGAGGGATGGTTGGAGCCCAGGTCTGGTCAATCGAAAGACTATGAAATAGGTATTTGCTAGAGTCTGCTTCTCCATTAAGCACACAGCTTTCAGAAGTAAGATCAAAGACTGGTTGAGTCAGAATGGGTATAATGTGTCCGAGTGAAGTGACATGTTTTCCCGCTGACTGTTTTTTCAAGGAGCTAACGCTATAAAGATCCAAATGAGCATGTTGGTCTAGTACAAAGTGGACATCATTGGCATTGAACAACAAACACTCGATTCAATGAAAACAAAGCTTTCAATACAATACCAACTAGAAATAGACTTGATTGCCATTTATCAGCTCCCAACAGAGTAGGTTTGCTGTAAATTTAGCACTTGAGAGGTATTACATTATTTGTCAATGGTCTTTTCTGATTAAGATAAACACATCTCAATTTTAGATATGTTTTGAATAGCTTATCAGACAGATGGTTTGAGATGTAGCCTCAATTGTCTCAAATACAATTCTCTGGCTTTGTTGCTCATATTATATTACTCCTACAAAGTACAGTATATATTCCCATAATCTCTTGCTATATAAACATAACATAAAGAGGTATCGAAGCTATGTTAAAACTCAGGACACATGGTTTCCATGATTTATTCCGATTCTGATACATTTAACAGTACAAATATCAGTGTACTGTGATGAGGAAGACGCACACAATTTATGTGACATATTTCACCATGTCAAATTTGAGCAGACGATCAACATGTACTTTTACCACAGAGTCTTGTTGATGGAACAGTCGTAGCAATAATTTTGTATTTGCACGTTTTTTAATTACACATCACATATTTATTACTTTTTGGATTATTGATTATTTTAAAGATTATTTTTAACAGGCTGTCAGAATTGAATTTTTTGTTTATACTAATAGTTGCCAATATTCGATGTTTTATAGTAAATTACAGTTGAAATTTTTCATAATATACGTATATAGCCTAGAACAAAGGAAATACGTCGCTATTTGATTTTCTTACATCCCGTAAAGAATTCAATGTTGACCCGCGCAATATTCATACGACCTGACTGAACTCATTCGGGAAAGCGTTTGCGCATGTGCGAAATTGTTCGTTGATGAAGAAAATTTGCACATGGCACAAATCGAATCGTGGAAGAACAAAAACATTGACGGATTCTACATGAAAACGACACAAAAGGGAGGATTCATCAAGCTTTGTGTAAAAATAAAAAAAAAGATGTTATACCGACCTACTCCATTTTTCAACACGTAAGCATAATTTAGTATCTTTTTTCGGCCGAATCGTATTTTGACAGAACATAGGCGCTTGTGTAGAGTCAAAAATATGATCGCTGGACAATGGCAACTCCCTAAAAAATCAAGCGCCTGTGAGTAGAATTGCATCGTAGTTTTTTATATATTCTTTTTTTCAGGAGAAAACGCTAGGTGATATCTCTTAAATTAGAGACTAAAATAATGAACTACGTGTCTGGTTTTTTTCTACAAAAATATAATCGAGTAAACTCAGTGTTGTCAATAATATGCAATACAATTTGTTTATAATTTTCCCTTTATCGGGCCCCTTTGCAGAGTTTGGGTTTGTTTTTATTGATTTCATCACGTATTTCCGATTTTAAGTGTCATTCTTACTAGATACCATTATATAATATTAACTGATAACCCCGGGATCCAATTTCATAAATATATTTCTTAAATTATATTAATTCTAACGAATTTACATGCAACATGCTTACTCGGTTATTTATAGCAGTTATCAGTGTTTAGCAAACTTCGGAACTGCAGCCGACTTATAATTAGGTGTGTTAATGGCGATTCCACCAACAGACATTCGAATTCTTTTCACTAATTACGACATTATAACATATTTTTTAAACCTGGTTTTTTGTTCAAAACATTTTATTAGTATAAAACATCGAATATTGGCAACTTTTAATATAAACAAAACAATTCAATTCTGACAGCTGAATATAAATGTTTTTAAAAGGTTAACAGTGTAATCAAATTTAATGAGTGATTTTATTCCCTGGCTTAAATGTGTGGACCCGCATGTGTCCGTGAGAATTTGCTGAGTAAATATATATATGTTATGGCTTAAAGAACATTTGTTGCATGCATACATATCGGACTGTCTGTGAACGGAATTTATATTGTGGGCTATATGATTTATCCAACTGCTGGAGTACCAGGACAATGAAAATATGTCATGAAAATTGTACGATGGTCCAAGACGAGGTTAGCTTCATTGGCATGAGAAATGTACTTCCTACCGATTTTGAAATTTTCAAAATGCCACTTATTGATATGAGCAGAAGATTATCCAGTGATTTGATTATGAATTTTTGTCTGATAGTTTTTCAACAGTCCCAATCAACGAAGGAGAATTTGGAGACATACCCGGCTGTGCCTTCACGAACAATAAAATTGAATAGTCTTGCTACATTTCCTTCGATTCTTATATTTCTAAACTCGACATCATATGCCTGAATTTGTTTTATATCACCCGTTTGGTCATGACTTTTTGTTTGGTTGTTTTTGTGTATTATACTTTTAAATCGTCCATGTACAATCAAAACGGGGACCGCAATTCCGGGACGTTACACACTCAAACCTTTGAGTTTAGTCCTGTATTTGGAAGAAGAAGAAGAACGGCATTATTATTGCTGAGATAACAGTTATTTCCTTGAAATAACATCAATATCGGAAATACGAACACGATGGATGCGACAGTCCCACCAGCCCGTCTGAAACACGGCACCATTGTGACCTTGCCAAACAACGCAGTTACGGACCACTGTGTTGTTCTTGTAGATCTGTAATGAAAAATGTAACACATTCGATATATTCAAGTTATAGTGATGTAAAACTATATTATAAAACAAACAATCCTTAGTTCCAAATATGTATTTTTGAATCAATCAAGAATTCTTTTTTTAACAACAATATAATATAAATTTATTCAAATGCTTGTTACGAATCAGAGCAACACACTAAAAGGTTTGATGTTTACCTACAAATATATGGTGGAAATGAAATACAAAAAATGTAATTCAGAGAAGTTCATTTCTAAAAAGAATACAGAATTATTTCTAAAATATTCGATTATGAATTATCTTAATATAATAATGTCGCTAATTTCTCTATATTTATATTGTATACATTGCTTCATAAGAAGCTTGAGGTTATGAAGCAGGCTGTAAGAATCAAGAATTATTAATACAAATATAGATATATTGATATATTAATTACTATCACATCTAGAAATAAGAAAAAGTTTGGAGATACCAAAAGGAGGTAATCAGAAGCCGTAAATCTAAGAATGACAGACAATACAATGTTCAAAAAAATGTGGACCTAAGGACAAGCAACGACCCACAACACAATACAAAGAAAACTTGAAAAACGACCAAACCACACGAACCCCACTAAAAAAACCGGGGTGAACTTAGGTGTCCCGGAAGGGTAAGCTGTTCTTACCCCACTAGTGGCATCCGTCGTGTTACTCTTGTTATTTATCTTAATTGCATCATCATTCACCATGAAAAAAGAATCCTCCACCAAGCCATTATTGCCCACCGACACGCCCGTCAGTGTTATAGGTCCATGCTCCGACCGTTTTCACGTTTCGAACAGTATTGTGATCTCCATTTAATGCCCTGATAAAGAATCCTGGGGGATCAACAATCACCAGCCCTTCCTCCAAATGATGGGAACCTTTATCCATTTGGACAATGGCATAAGAGAATCTGCTGTCATCAAGTTTATACTTTTCGCCAGACAAAATTCCTCGTCCGTGAATTTTTATAGGTTGATGACCAGTTGTTATAAATCCGCCATGGACATAAGCTCCTGGAGCTAAATACACCTCTCTCACGCTCGTGTCATCCTAAATCTGTAATACCCGTTGAGTAATACAAAACACCAGAACTATTTACTTTTGGCGCATTCGTTTCCGGTGGGTCGGCAAAGATCATCAGCTTGTCAACAATGTCTGATTGACTACTTCCGTAATCATAGTCAAATTCGACGGACTGTGAGTTAGAAGTCACAATAAATTGTGCAGTCTTTGGTTTAACTCTGTTGCAGTGATAGCCATAGTGTCGTGGTCTAACTATGCAGTTTTGAAAGTCTTTCTGAGTCTGAACCTCGACAGCTACATGATTTCCAGAGAATGCGAAAGGTGTCCACGAAACTGTGCGATGCGGATGAACATACTGCTTTTCCTATGCCCGATGATTCGCATGGTTTATGTAGGTAAAACTCTTATATCTAACGTAGTTCTGGGTTACATTCTATATTTGTCAGAAGCACTGATCTGCTGTACATGTGGGTAAACGGTTAGGCCCCCCAACAGCAAAATCAACGAGTGCTGTGACAACTGTTAACAATCTTAAACATAATCCTTTTAAACGGACCATAACTCCTTAGTGGTTGACCTGTTGAAAATATGTGCCTTTAAGACTTCTAGTTAGTTATCAAATCGTGATTACAAATGTACAAAAATAACCCGTTAGAGGATTGTAGTTTCGATTAATGTTAATGTGAATTTCGGACGCGTCCTATCGTGGACTGAAGATACGTTGAAACACTTTTTAATTCTTTAGGAACCATGTTTATTTTGATGTTTTTCGCCAGTAGATAATTCCAGTGCGTGGCCCAAATTCGTGGATTGGTTTAATCCACGAATTAAAAAATATAACGAAGAATCATGTTGTCTTTCCATTTACAGAAACAACACTACTAAATAAACAAATTTCTTTTATTTAAATAAAAATCTTGCACGAAGTCCATCGAGACACGAGGTGTAGATATAGGAATGAACGATTAACATGAAAGCATAGAATTCCTCAAGACATAGATAAACAAAGACAATATAAACCAATAGAACGATGTCATAAAGACGAAAGTATATACAAACATGGTCAGCATTAGAATGTGCGGTGCCTAATTGTTCTCTAGCTGTAGAACATGCAGTGTGTTGTGTGTACTTGGACAGCCAGGAGTAGATAACTCCAGTACGTGATCCAATAGGCTAAAGCGGCATTTGCGGTAGTGCCTACCGACAAAATTTGTGGGCGGAGCTTATCATAGAATCCCCGTTGAAATGAACAGCATATATGAAACTGTATGTGATATGGCCAACGTGACCTAAAGGTCACATACCTCAGAAATTTGAATTTTCGAAGTGATTGTTGTAGTTTTTAGACTGACGAACAATATTATTTTTAATAAAACTGAAAGTTTCGTAGGGAGGAACACTAGTGACCATGCCTGTCAAATATTTTGCTCCAAAAGTAACTGTGAAACTATATATCATTGATTTTTCCTCTTCGAGATAACCGTGGCCAAAATAATGAACAATCTGAATGTGTGCTCCGTCCACAGCTATTTATACCCACGTCCCGGTTTGAGGTCGGCCTTGCATATGAAGATTATGGCTCAGTAAGTAAAGTTTGTGGAACTGTGATGGATTATCACAACAATACAAAGCTTGAAATTGGTTAAAATGATTAAAAATTTAGATGTTTTTATTGACAAATAAAAAAACCACTTTGTTTTCGCTGTAAACGGGTGTCTAACTATCTGCTTCCTAACGGTTATTAAATATGTACTACTAAGTATAAAGTCAATGCATGACGACCAGAAAGGTGGAAAATATGTTAAACTTTCATGTGATTTTGTTTTAGGGATCAACCATTTAACTTGGGTGGGGACTATCTTTTTTCACCCGAGCCTGTAATTTTTTTGAAAGAAACAAAAATCATATTATCTTTTTTTATTTGTTCTTCAAATTATACCAAAGTTTCTTGTTGAAAACTACTAAATCCGATTTTTTTCAAAATTTTCATCTTTCAGGTCAATACATATTTTTCTATGAAACTTGGAAGGAAGAAATGATAATTAAAACATAACCACCCACTCCCTCTCCCTAAGAATTTTATGGCCCTTAAATCACTTATATTTATCCCATCAATATAATTCTCATTCTAATTCCGGTATACTAGTACTTTAAAATAAAATTGCATGATACACCCGATTAATTTACCATACCAGGATGAATCCCAAGGCTTACAAAATTATTAGAAATTCTAAAAGTTTTATGAATAACGATGTATTTTTATTACTTTAATATTTATATAAACGTATTTTCTCTTCCTTGTTAATATATTGAAATACCGGTAATTGCTTTAATAGTTCCAAGAACGAGACAAATATGTAAATAATCGTTTAAATCAACAGTCTAGTGGGGGAAGATTGATATAGGAAACGCACTGTACGTGAACCAGGATCTCAAATATTGACCCTTATATCGAAATAAGAACTGTAATGTTGAACTATCAATTAACGAATCCGAGACAAAAAAAAAGTTCAAATTTCTTGCGCGTAGAATTCGAGGCGATAGAGCTGCATACACTAAGGAACTAAAATTATGGAGCCTTTGGGATTGAACGATATTGATGGCGTGATAGTTTTTAACCAATTTTAACTCTCACCACAATTTGTAAATTTTCAGACAACACAGATCGCAAATGACACCAACGGACAAACGAGGACAATTGCACATTCAAGTCTCAATGTCATATTCTAGTTCATAAAGGTTTCCAAAGGAATCAATAGTCTGGAACTTCTCGCATAATCTTACAAACCTTTAGAATTGCGGGTTAGTAGTTTCGGTGGTCTAGAATTTCGTGCTAGCTTCACATCGCATTCGGTAATCCACTGCTTATCGCACTCCGATACGTTCCATTCATCACCGTGGATCAGTTTATATGGAAATCTTCGTTTCGGGTTTTTGCCGTGTTGCATTCAATAGTTACTATGACAGCATAACACTATTCAAATTTTCCTATTAGGCAGATGGAATAGATTATTAAAGATATGATCGGACTAGTTAATAATATGTCCTTCGATTTGCAGGTTCTGATTACCCATTGGTATCTTCAAACTCATCTAAATAATTAGCCTTCATCGCCGATAATCCCAAGGTAATTAATTGCGATCAATTCCTCTGCTTTTATTGTTTTTAATTTGCAAGAAAAACCTGCTAAATCTAAAATCTATATTGATTGGCTGTAAAACAGTGTGTCGGAAGGAATCAAAATGTTTTGAAATTACTCATGAATAATTGAAGCCCACGATAATTTCTCTGTCAGTTGATTCACTGGTGATTGTTGGAGAGCTTCGATGTGTGATCAACAGTGGATTACCGACGATGGCTTAACACTGGTTGAAGTAGTACCTTATTTACCCGCTTTTGTGTGTGGTACGAACCAAGCTACACACGACTCTGCTTGAGACGGGATGGAATAAGTACCTTGTGTTTGGGAAATCCACGCTACTTACACACAAGAGACAATTCACAGTAGTTTCTAACGACCAACATATCGTTATGAGAGATCATCGGGAAACCCTTACAAGTAAAATAATCCATATCTTATCTAATATATCTTATGTTACCCGTGGCAACCAAAACACCACACACATGTCAACCCCATTGCCACCTTCTTCCCTATATAACTTATTTTCACTTCATGAATATCACTTAAATATTACTGACTCGACACTAAGCAGAAATCAATTCATCAGGCAATCTCATGTCTATTTACCACAGTGTTGTATTGGGAATGCAAAAAAAACCCCATAAAAATTAGCTGCCGCTACCATTTTTTATTCATTTTTCACCTGCACATGTTGACTATGAAAAGAAAGTTTAACCAGTGATGGTCAAAAATCCCACCAACCAACAAAACGAACTACCACCTCTCATGTCAAACTATTAAACACAAAAATGAACACAACATATTGCGTTGAAATCCAGGTCCTGGCTTGGGATAGACACACAAAATGTTTCCGGGTTAAATCTATTAATGTTATTTCCAATCTTGGTTCGTTTGTGTTTTGTTTAAGGTGGTTTAAAACGACCATTTCAAATCTTTTTTCTCATTTGGTTTTAATATTTAAAATGGCTAATGCCATACGGTTCTATGTAGTGCCATCTTAACGCATGGGCACTCGGAGCAGTTGCCCGGGGAATCACGAGCATAGGGCTCCATGCTAATCTATGTATGCTGTGGACGGCCTGATTGTTAATGTTTAAACACCGATTTATTTGGAGTACCATACAATAAATATATGTTAAATTTTATCGACCATTTCCATTTTTATTCCTGTTTGTGTAGTAGGGGCCCTAATGCAAAACTTTGCCCCTTACCTATAATGCTGTTAAGACGGCCCTGGTTCTAAGTACTTGACTGTGCTGGTGGTTTTCATGTCATACATACGTGATAAAACATAGATATCAACTTCAAATTTAGTGCACACGACGTGTTTCTAGAATAACCTTCATCAGGTACGCTCAATGTAAAAAAAAAAAATGGAAAGCCAAATTTACAGTACTTGGGAGCATACAAACCAAAGGGCATAAACAGGATAACTGAAATCGGATAAGGTAACCCTATGTCTGAGTGACTGAGGAATACCTTAGTTTCAGCACAGTGTTGTTGACTATATAAAACAATCGTTATAATTGCGAAAATGAGGTTCACATTGGTCAATGTATAACTTTAACTATGACTATATAACATTTCTGTATGTTGTTCATGTATATATGTTTTGTAATGTTGTATTGTATTGTATTGCTCTACCCGCAAGGGTTTTATTTGCAATAAAGATTATACTATTATTTAATATTACACTTTACGTTTTTATTTTCCCTATTTATCTTTGTTAGCGCAGCCGGTCACTATTTTCGTATATGGACCGGCCAGGTACCTGCATTATTTTAGATAAAAAATAGTTCATGTCACTTCGGGTCATATGGCAGTATATGGACCGGTCCATATACTGCCATATGAAGCTTCGGTCCATATACTATTTTTTTGGTGACGGACCGGTCCATATACTGCCATATGACCCTCAGTGCCATGAACTATTTGCTATATAATAAATCAATTATTTAGTAACTATAAATTTCGACAATAAATGTATTTAATTAAGCACGGCAGTGCCGAAGCACTGACTACCTGGTGGATTATATTATAATCATATTATACACGGATACGTTTTTGCAATGATAAGGAAATTGCTTTTTAACCGAGTTGATACCTGACAAAAATCAACTCGCGCATCGCATCCGATTTTCACAAATGATTGAAACGTGACATTGTACCAAGGACGTCCTTGATTGTACCATGAAAGAAAAAAAGATTGCGTATAAAAGCATTGACCTTTGATGAACTTTCATCATTAGATATTTTACTGTTAGTTAAACCGCCACGGGACCAGTTTATCAATTGCGATCTTTTAAAAACAGAACTTTTCACTTGGGGAGGAATGTTCATTTACTGTTTGTTCTCGGTACTACTGGTGACATCGGGATATGTTGTACAAGACAGAAGTTCTGGTCATGGTAAGATGTTTTGGAAAATTTGGAAGACAAATCAGAGATTGAGCTATTATAGTAATATACCACCATTATGTAAAGAAACCACTGCAGAATCCACGGGTTTGGGGTGTATATTCGCAGAATTTTATTATTCCTTTTCCAATATATATTCACCACAAACTTTGGATTTTATTGGTTTTGATTTTGTTGGTTAAGAAATTTCCTTTCTTAAAGTTTTTTAATTTGTTTTTACATTAAAAACAACTTAATTCTTTCTATTTTCAAGAACGCTACTATTATTTTGGTTTTTCTCATTCGTTTCTTGAATTGATTTACTCTATTTAAATTTTTACACAATTATTTATAAATAAAACATGCTTACTGAATTCCACTTATATGACGGGTTTTTTTCAGAAGAGAAAGCGCGAGTCCGCAGAGAAGCTTCAAATGCGAACGTCTTAGAGATGGAAAGAAGTAATGGTAAGTTCTCTATTATGTACCTCTTTTTAATAAGTCAATAATTTTAGGAATTTATTTCAGGTTTTTCAATATTTTTCGTATGTACTAATAATTCACTATTAACAGGCGGTAGTTTTTTTTTTAAATTCTAATATTTTTCATGAATATCTTATGTAAGACTCTTTGAAATTAAGAGGTACCAATTACCATTTTAAGTGGGTAAAAGTACCTGGTACCGCCGCCCCTTATTGAAAGGCCCGTTCTTTATATATAGACCTAAACCAATTCCTGCAACACCATCATTTATATCTGTGCTAAGAGATATAATTCTTTAACCTAAATTTTAAAAAAGGGTATTTCCGTAATTCTCTGAATAAGATTTTTTTCCCTGACAGTCCAAAGTTATGCAAAAAACAACAATCGGAATTAAATTATCACTATCCCTGAGCAACATTTTCATAGTAACTTCATTTTATTTAATATTTTTTCTATACAAATATCGTCCGTTCTGAAGCTAAGCTTGTCCGTCTTCGATTTGCGGATTCTGATTACCCCTTTGGTATCTTCAAACTCTTCTCTATACTCCGGGATGGATGGTGTCATAATTATGAAAACTAAAACGGCATGTGCTTACACTGCAATATCTTTATTTTTTTCATGTCTTTTTGGTGACACAGTTTAAGTTTAAATAGGAGCCATGGTGATTTTTACGGCTCCAAATATGTCTATCCCTTGAAAATTGTTTATTCCCGACTGACAACTACTATGTAACGTCCACGTATAAATTAAGAACAATAGTATATTCATATAAAATAAACACATTTTTGTCACAATTCATCCAAATTTGGCAACTCTGCCACAGGAAATGGCGGAAATTCAACGAAAAATACATCGTGTAAATATTTTCCACTTGCAGCTGCCTATGTCAGGATGAGAAGCCAATTGAGACTGCTAAACTATTTCATCGGTAACAGAGGCCCGAACGTTGATATACGACAATTTATAAACTGGGATAAAACAATTATCATCAATAGTTTGTTCTATGTGAAACCAACAACGATATGGGAGGTATCTAGAGTAATAAAGGCAGCATCCATGACTGGGATTCATGTTCGAGCTACAGGTGCCGGACATACACGATCACCATTGTACCCGGATGAAGGACACATAATGATGGATGTTAGAAATCTTCAGCGTCATGATGGTCCAGCAATGGAACTCCATAAACCGGTATGACTAATGTGCAAAGGTCTTTCCAAGACATCAAATTAATGCAATCGGCAAACCTCGGGTGAATCCGTTGCTCACCATTTTGAGGTACGGAATCTGCCGAGTTTTGACGAGTGCAAGTTTTAACTTCAAAGTACTGAATGTTCTGATAGTTAAAGTATAACTTCATTATTTGAAATCAGTTTGTTTTATTTGTTTCTTTGATTAAGCTATTACAACGAAGTTGAAACTCTAGCACTATAAGACATATTATGATTGATTATTCATTGTCATTTTCAACAACAAAAAATGCCTTTTACTTGAGTTTTGTCTTGTATATTTTGTAGACGAAGATGAGACCGTACCATACAGTTACAGTTATTACTGGGGTATATGAATACGATTTGAACGAATTTTTAGTAAAGAATGGTCTTTCAATGCTGTCACAACCTCTAAATGTTAACGAAACGGTTGGTGGTATGTTGGCATTATCTACACATGTAAGTGTTCATTTAGCATACAACATTACACGTGATAAAGTTTTGTCAGTGACTTGCGGTAGGTCGGTGGTTTTCTCTGGGTACTCTGGTTTCTACCACCAATAACATTGACCACCACGATATAACTGAACTATTGTTGAAAGTGGTGTTAAACAACATAACTCTATCCGCTTTAAGTGTTTATTATTCTCAGACACTTCAAAATTATTTGCTAAAATCTTATGAACACATTATACCTTTACCATGTGCTATATATACATGTAATACTGCATACACTGAATATCTCTGATTACAGTCCACTCCTCGTCTTCTAACATATATAACCATGCATATTGTTGAAAATGGCGTTAAACACCATAACCATAGCCCTATAATAACATATTTGACATTCTCAGCTCAACATTTCTATTTGAAAATACATAATTTTATATGCGGATGCTTTTCAGGGATCATCATGGAATGCACCAACATGGAGTGGATATGTCGTTGAAATGAGACTTATGGACGCCCGTGGTCGACTTCGAACATTTTCGATTGAAAGTCACCCGGAAATGATGAAAGCGCTAATGTGCAACCTTGGTATGATGGGAATCATGTACGATATAACAATTAGAGTCAATGGTACTCTTATTGCTAAAGTACAAAATCAGTTTGTACCATTGGGAGATTTGCTTTATAACCAAACCAATTTGAGAGAAACAGTCACGTCACATTTTTTGACAGAGATATCATGGTATCCATTTAATTCTGTTACACCGGAAGAGGAAGTCGTGTTTCGATACAACAAAACAGTTTTAGACTCGTGGACAGTGAAAAGAGATCTGGTTTGGTTAAGGTATGTTTTTTTTATTTAGCAGATTTAATATTTAAAGAAATACAGTGTTGACAAATATTAACTCCGATATTTTATATACGAATCTTTTTCTGTCACACAGCAATACAGGACTTGCAGTCATAAAAAATAAAATAAAAGTTTCATGCTCATGCTCGCAAAACAGCCAACCAGAACACTGTATATACATTAATCACTGTTTTGATTGGACAATGTAGCAGTCAGTATTGTGTACGAAACTCGAATTTGAAACTTTTAAGTCCACGGTGCCAATGCTAAATAAGCGTTTAGAGAAAACCGAAGGGGCAATCATGAATGGACAACACAGAGAAACTGGCAACAGTGGACATACAAGACACAAGAAGAAGACAAAAAAAAAACAACAAAAAACAAAACAAAAAACCACACACACGACACAGAAAACTAAAACGATAAACACACGGACCTATAATTTGACCACTAATGAATTCGATTGCAATTCGATTTTCTAGTATACACTAAACACCATAAACAGATATAAACATAATTAGACTAGAGGAACAAATGTTTAGGGCTTACAACCTGCCGCCATCTGAGTCTGTTTCAAAGTGCCACAATTTGTAAATGTCAGTGTAATTTGACTGCTCACAAAGAACAATTACAGGATAAAAATATGATACACTTGTACATTGTATTTCCTTTTGTTTTATTAGGACAATGGTTTTGGTAGATAATGTTCCAGATGGTTTTAAAATAGATGGTCCAATATTCTTACCAACTGGAGGCTCACTGTCTGGAGGAAATGAAACGGGAATAATGCGAGGAAAGGCAAGTATACTACAATAGCATATTTGCAACTTGCTATATTAAAAGTAGTGTCTTGATTAAAAGAATTAAACTTTACTATTGATGTAATACATTTTTATTCAAATCAAACCACTGTCCATATTTACTAGCTTCATTGTGAACAAGAAACATTACATACATGAACATATGATATATTCCATAAAAACGTAGATATCTAATTTAGTGTACACTACGCGTTTGTGGAATAACCTTCATCAGGTACGCCCAAAGTCAAGTAATTAAAGGGACCCGGGTGGCTCAATGAGTTAGGTCGTTGGATCTAACAAATCATACAAGCCTATCACCAATACGGCGTGGGTTCGCGCCCGGCTTTGTAAATTACAAAAAAAGGTGCACTCGACTCGCAGCCGCAAGTGATAAAGTTTACCAGTTGCTTGCCCATGGTCGGTGGTTCTCTCCGGGTACTCCGGCTTCCTCCACCACTAAAACTGGTCGCCATGATATAGCTGAAATATTGCTGAAAGTGGCGTTAAACACCAAAAATCATAAATCAAATCAAAAAACCAAGTAATTTAAAAAAATTGAGAACAAGAAAACCAACGGGATTGAACAGGATAGCAAAAATCGTCTATGGTCGCCTATGTCTGAGGGAGGAGAACCTTAGTTTTTATAATAATTACATTATTTAGCAACTGTAAATTTCAATAATAAACATGTCTAATAAACCATGTCAGTACCGAAGCACTGACTACTGAACGGATAGTACTCTCTGGGACTAATAATCCAGCGGCAGAATTATCGACACAGTGATAGTAATAAAAACGTAGTATCTTAGTGCAGACGAGGAGTTTCTATGGTAACCATCATCAGGTACGCTCAAAGAATACAGTACTTGTATGCATCCTTGACAACAATATTTTAGTCGTTTCTTGGCGGCCAATTTTTTTTTATTGGCGAGAGGAAGCATAAATACAAAGAGAAAACGTTTGATATTCCGTATGCCAATGCCAAACGATAATCGGATTGTATCTAGCGTTAATCGAACTCGCCAATTATATACCGGTATGCATTTCCATGTTATCTCTGGGTTTTTTTTACTTAATTGTAGATACCATTTTAAAATTCGGAAATTTTATTTTCAGGGTGCTCTAGCTATAGCACGAGCAGTTCCATCGGAGAGTTACCATTACCTTGTTGATGCCTTCGCTACGCTGCTTATTCCTCAACACGGATCAGAAACAAGTGCAGCCTTTGTACTCAATATTGACAATCAGTTTTCACGTCCGTTTAGAGCTTTCAAGGTAAAGAGAATAAGAATAAGAATAAGATTTTTTTTATTGCCAATTAAGGTCCCACAAGGGTCAAACAATTTAGTACAATGATTGAAATGATAGGAGGCATACAAAGATACATGTAAAAAAAAAAGAAAAAAAAAAAGAAAACATATTTAAACGATTTTGTTTATTCATAAAGTACAAGGAACATTTCACGTTTAGAATGAGAAGGCATGTTTTTTTTTGTTTCCAAAGTTTACAGAAAAATAAATTGACCTGAAAGATACAAAAGATGAATGCTCTGCACCTGCAGTTTACTACTAGAATTGTTTTGTAAAATTAAAGAAAAAAAAACCCCGACTTTTCATGTCCAAAAGAGAATTAATCTGATTTTTGTTTCCTGTGAAAAAAACATACCCATAGATTAAATGATCGGTCCCTAACTAAAGCTCATGCCATTTACTACCCTACTGTTATACTGTCCATTTTTATGTTGTCATTTATTCATTGGACTTTTTCAGTTGGAGTAAATATGTGCAAGTTTTTTTTTATCGTTTGTTTATATATGTATTAACCGGTTTAACCCCACCATATTTTTGTGCCTGTCCCAAGCCAGGACCTGGATTTCCAACGTCATATGTCGTTGTTTTTTGGGATGTTTAGTGAGTTCAGTTAAGATGAGAGGTAATTGTTCGTTTTATTGATATTGGTGGAATTGATGACCATCACTGTTGAGCTTTCTTTTCATAATCAAGTATGGCAACAACACGTTTCCATATACACTATTAATAAATCTTTTGATAGAATATAAAATATCACGCCGTTATGCATATTTTCTTTACAACCCAATCATTTCTCATAAAAATAAAACCGCCACGATATAGCTGAAATATTGTTGAAAGTGGCGTTAAGCACCGTCAAACAAACAAACATAAAAATAAATAAAAATAACGTATTTCTCCTATTTTCAGTTCATGACCGAAAAAGTGGAGAACCAAATTAAGACAATAGGATCGTCGCCTCTGAATGCTTTTCTGCCAAGGTTCTTCCAGAATATGGATTGTCTATTGTGTTTTGGAAATGATGGAATCAAACAAGATGACGACTCTGGTCGTTCTATGGTGATCGATTTCTTAGCACCACCGACACAGTTTGGATTCTATGATACTGCGGCTGAAGTAAGCAATTTAATCAAAATAGTAAATTGTATCCTAAAATTACTTATATTATATAACTTGGCAATATTTGCCTGCAACTTATTTATTATGTGAGTTATTTTTCGTTTTTTTGTTGTTGGTCAAATGAAGACAAGACAATGTGAGAAGTTAGTTTTTAAGCTAAGAATGAAATGCAATAATTGCCCTATGTTTCTCATTGTATTTGTTGAATTCCATTGTTATAAGGTATGTCATCTTTTATATTACATTTGTTATATACCAGTTACAGTTTCTGTCTGGAAATGCTAATTTGTTTGATGTACAAGAATCTGGAATTTTGTGAACATTACCCCCAGTCTCACTCTCCTCACATAACGTTCCTATTAATGCACACAACTATACGGTCTTTATATGCATCGATAGTAAAGATACCAGGACAGTAAATCATAGCCATATGGGTCTTTTATTGATAAAATTTCATATTTTTTGTGCTTAAATTTACTATATATTTGTCTGTGTATTGTTTTAGTTTGTTCAGCAGTTTCGACACGAGAAAGTCCGTCCTCACTGGGCCAAACGACATACAGATATACCAGGAATAGTTGATATCATCAAAGAAACGTACGGAGACAATTTGGATAAATTTACACAACTAAAGTTTGATTCTGGTGTAGATAAATGTGGACTTTTTATGAACAGATATCTGATGGAGGTCTTTGGACGTCCTCAAAATTATTACAAGTGGTGTTAACATTCAGTCAACATTGTGAACCAAATAAATGTTTATGCATGTTAATGATATTAGCCTTCTATAGTGCTGTTTTGTCAGATCAAATATAATTCCAAAATGGGGGGAAAGGGGGGTGTTAGACTGCATTCTTCATTGAGAACGTAGCTGATTGATATTTTTCTCAATTACTTGTAATAATATCGGATCCGAAATTCCAGAGCACTACATTTTTGTTCAGTACTAATAGGAAGTAAATTTCAAACATTTTTATTCTGGTATACAAATATATAGATGTCTATCATCTCTGATTTAAAAAATGAAGAAAACATAGAACCATTCAGGGAACTTGTTCCACTACCAAAGTCTTTCAAATATGTTTTATTTGTTCAAGTGAATAACATTTATTTGTTTTCAAGATATCTATGTAAATGTATAAAACAAACAAAATTATATTGTTAAACTTAAAATTATCTAACCAAGAGATATACATGTACTAGTGGCTTTATTTTAGATATTCTCGAATGAAAAATAATGTATATTATATGCTTGGCTATGATTGAGTATCTATATGCTTGAGATTTCTTAATATGTACATACATTTAAAATATAAATCATTGAGATATTTGTGAGTAACACGACGGATGCCACTAGTGGAGCAGGAACTGCCTACCCATCCGGAGCACCTGAGTTCACCCCGTTTTTTAGTGCGGTTCGTGTTACTCGATCTTTAGTTTTATCTTTAATGTTTTGTAGATCGTTGTTTGTCCTTTTTCTTTTGGCCATTGTGTTGTCTGTCCTTTGATATACGGATTCTGATTACCCCTTTGGTGTCTTCAAAATCTTCTTTGACATATATATGCCTGTTTATATCAAGACAGAAAGTAATAACTTTTATTGTAATGAGTTATCTATCTTATTTAAATTCGACTCGATATTATTTCAAAAATTTGGTCACGTAGTTACCGTATATTAGATGCGTAAAAAAAAAACAGAAAAAAATAACAAGTGTGAAAATCTGCAACAAAATTGACCTAACCACACATTGATTCGGGATCATTTCGGATAACCATTTTGGTAACATTTTTTGTGGTCAGTGTCCAATCACAATTGGCCCTTGCTATCGAAACGAGTGTCTTCTATGCCATTGAAGATACGGATTGGAAATAATATTGCTACTTCATTACCACCAAGTGGAGATCTCTTGTCGTTCTTTATTTTAGGTGGCTTGTACAGTGTCCGCCCGGACCATCGTGGTCGTGATGGTAGTTGGATTTACAACTACCCATGCTGTCAGTGCCTATCACTACTGAAGTTGTGAGTTCGAATCCCGCTTACGACGAGTTGTACTCTATACAACATTATACGATAAAGTTTGTCAGTGATTTGCGACAGGTCGGTGATTTTCTCCGGTTTTCCTCCACCAATAAATCTGACCGCCGCGATATAACTGAAATATTGTTGAAAGTGACGTAAAACACCATCATTAACCCTAACAGTTCCCGTCTGAATCCACACCTACCTTCAGTATTCAAATATATTATTTTAATCAGTGGCTCAGTCACCTGAATGTCGTGAAAACTATTTTTACGAATATCGTATTTTACCCCTCGAAAAACAAAAGCAAAGACTTATAAATTAAACAGAAAATTGAAAGACATGTATAGATCTTTAAAAAGAGACAAATTTACATGAGACATTATAATTACCTTTTTTTCATTCACAATTAAGAAAACTCACGGATAATAAAAATACATCATGCCTATACTAGATATATATTATAAAACTTTAGACTTGAGCCTTATAAAATAATTGCGTGTACTTTTCTCTAGTACAGAGATTGTCATACTAATCCTGGGTCGGATGGTTGTTTTTGCTTGGTTCCGGGAGCATACTTTAAATCAACTTTAAATCATTGAAATCTATTTGTACTACGTGAATTTTATTGCGACCGAAGGTGAACACTTTTCTTCCGGGTGTCGAAGACATTTAAAGGTGTGTTATTTACACACCCAGATCCGGATATGACACAAAGTTTATGAATGCAATTTATATATACATGTACTTGATTAAAATTATATTTATCTGTCTTAAATTCGCGGTTTGTTTTTTAACATTTTTTTCCGTGATTTTCTCAATTTATTTTGTAACACGAGTATCAGTTGGGGCCATATTGCGTTAGAAATGCGACACTGCTTACAAAATTGATATTCCAGATGCGCTTGCTGAAAATATTTTAAAAAGTCATGTTTGTTTTCTATTTGACCACCAATAGTTAATTTAAAATTTTTACCTGTATATGATCTTCCTGGTTTTGACCAGGATATAACCGTACCCAGGTTAGGAAATATAAAAAAAAACCGGATCAACAATTACTCGTCAATTTGAGGTTGCCTAAACATATAAATACAGGCCATGTTAGAATGAGCTTTAATGAAAAGAGAATCTCACTGAGATAATGTGATTGTCAACATTTGACTTAATAATTCCAACTATAGTGAATCTGAAAATCGCCAAAACATCATATTTCTAGAATATCATCCCAGAATTGTGCTTTTTCACTTAAAAGTTAAAAAATATACAGAAAAAAATGACAATATTCATATCAAAAGTGTTATTTGTATCGTCATTCGTAATTTTTGTCTCTGGGAATGTGGTAAAAGATCATGAATATGTAGAAGACAACCATAGAAGCCGTAGAGATACTGTGAATGTGGTAAAAGATCATGAATATGCAGAAGACAATCATAGAAGCCGTAGAGATACTGGGAATGTGGTAAAAGATCATGAATATGCAGAAGACAATCATAGAAGCCGTAGAGATGCTGGGGAAAAAATTGTTGAAATGAATGAAGTTAACAGAAGCCAAGGTAAGTCTATCATCTGTTAGAGAAAGGATGGAAATTAGAGAAAACATTCAAACAGGGGCGTGGGAACCTTTCAAGGGGTCTCCTTTTTGGCAATAGTTGATTAGAAAAAGCTGAATTTCTAACATATGGGAACAAAAAAAGAAAACTGTTATATAAGTATAGTTTGAATAACCCTTTTTTGTTTACCACTTTGAAAACCAGCCCGTCTCCCATATTGCGGTCAACACATAGAACTTGCCCTCCCCCCTCTCCTAAAACTGCCCCCCCCCCCCCCCCTCCTACTTTTCGGTCCATTCTTACGCCTCTGTCAAGATGTATATAGGAAACCATATCAGATCTTGAATATACAACCTCTTCTTTTCCGTTTCCTAAATTCAATATTTTATTTATCAAAAATGCACCTTACCAAAAGAGATGCTATTTGACTACATGAGCAATATTCAAATTGTTTCATACCAGAAGACACGTGTCTAGTGTACTACAGAGGAATGCCTATTGAGGTTCGGGTTAGTGGCGTTTTATCGTCACTTTCATCAATTTCCATCTATATCATGTCTATCAGACATTTCAGGGGATGAAACACCGGACAGTTATATAACCACGTTAATGTGTGTATGGTTATGGTGTCTAACGCCACTTTCAACAATATTTCAGCTATATCGTGGCGGTCAGTTTTATTGGTGGAGGAAACCGGAGGACCCGGAGAAAACCACCGACCTGTCTCAAGTCGCTGACAAACTTTATCACATAATGTTGTACACCTCGCCCTGAGCGGGGGTCGAACCAACAACATCAGTGGTGATAAGCACTGATTGCATAGGTAGTTGTAAATCCAACTACCATACGATCACGACCAGGACGGCCCCCTCTAACGTAAAAGAGCCCAACAACACGGCCACACAGACCCGTAAGTACAACAAGGAACGTAGATGATTGATGAAACCACAATTCAAACGAAATGCATTTTACTGTTGTGTTCAAACATGCAAATAATAAAATTGTTTTTCATATTTGTGTTTAATTTCAGCTGTTTATGAACGCATGAGAAGCCAATTGAAACTTCTGAATTACTTCATTGGGTCCAGAGGGCCAAGAGTTGACATACGACATTTTGTAAATTGGGACAAAACCATTATTATTGATAATCTTTTCTATGTGAAACCAACGACTATATGGGAGGTAAAAAGAGTTATCAAAGCTGCATCCATGGCTGGGATACATGTACGAGCTACAGGCGCTGGGTATACCAGATCACCTTTATACCCAGACGAAGGGCAAATATCCATGGACATTCGAGACCTCCAGCGACATGATGGACCTCGAATGGAAATGCACAAACCGGTAGGAAATTAATATCTGTTTGGTTTGAAATCATAACAAAGAAAAACATTAATTTTTCTAGATATATCTTGTGTAAAGGAATGAATGTGCTTACTGAGAAAACAGTATTATTGATTTCACCGAAACACATCGTTTGAAAAAAACCCAATAATTTTTGTTTATTATTTTTAATTTAAGAATATTTATTAAATTTACAGATCCGCAATCGGGTAAACATTGTCACATGTAAACGGGTACAATTCGAACACGCCTCGTCATGATAACTGGTCTAAATAGGTCATTGCATAGACCATCGTGCTCCAATAAAGATATAGCAATAAGTTTAACATTGATTTCCCCTTTATCATTAAAAAAACCAAATGTCAAATTATTTTCTTCTTTTTTTTGTAGACCGTTAAAAGGCCATTTTATACAGTTACCGCTGTAACTGGGGTTGTAGAATACGATTTGAATAAATTCTTAGTGAAGAATGGCCTTTCTGTTCTGACACAGCCACTTATTGTAAACGCTACCATAGGTGGAATGTTGGCCACGTCTACCCATGTAAGTATTGTCTCTTATTGTAGACGGTTTAATTTATTATATGCGTTAAGTTTTTCAATATCGACTCTACGTCTTATTATTTGTTAACGCTTTAAACTGGCTTTTCTAGGTTGTGCATATGCATGTGTCGTTTTAAGTTTAAGATCAATATAAAAATTGCTTGTTAAATAGTTTGCAATAAAACTCAGCAAATCTAAACCTTTATTTCTGCCCAGTGATGAATTATTTGTGAGAGTTTTGTTTTACACTCGTCTGTCCGTCCGTATGTAAAAAAAGGTACATATTTTTTGGAAATACTTCCTCCTAGATTTTTTACGATAGATTTTGAAAATGTTGCATGCTTTTATACGTGTTATGAAGATCAGCAAACATTTGACAAATTTTTCATAATTTTACAGATATTGAACTGAATAGATTTTCAACAAATACACAAGTACCATATATGTATTAATAAAACCAATCCGTAGATAACCTATTTGTGCTTGCTTGTTTATTTGGAATACTAACACGATATCCCCAATAACCAGGATGCAGTAAACACGCATAGTACGTTATATATAGTTACGCTTGCACCAATAGTGTTTCTTCCTCATTCAAACATCACTAAGAGTTAAGCATGTTTATATTTCCAAGCCAAATAAAGTTGGTGAAAATATGCGTTTTAAGTCTGCGTTTGGATTCTATGCTTCAGTATATAGATTCAATTATCTATTATTTTTTTTTATTCATTTTCCTTATCAGGGTTCATCATGGAACGCGCCGAATTGGAGTGGATTCGTAGTGGAAATGCGACTTGTCAATGCTCGAGGTCGTCTGCAAAGATATTCTATTGAAACTCATCCAGAACTTATGAAAGCTCTCATGTGCAATCTTGGCATGATGGGAGTGATGTACGATATCACATTCCAGGTCAACGGAACGCTTATCGCTAAAGTTCAGAACCAATTCGTACCACTAGAAGATCTATTTTACAACCAGACGAACTTGAAGGAAGTTGTGACGTCGCATTACTTGACAGAAATTTCGTGGTATCCGTTTAATTCTGTTAATCCTGAAGAGGAAGGAGTATTTAGACACAACAACACAGTTTTAGATTCATGGACAGTTAAAAGAGACACAGTATGGCTACGGTATGTTATATCAAATCAATCGACAAAACTCGTATGATTCCGTTACAGCCATTATGCATGTACGGAATCAGCCGAAGTTGTTACAAGTCGTTAGACTAATTTGGTCCGACATCGTTCTTCTCTTAAAATATTTGCGTTCAAGACTATAGACCGTTAAGAGCGGTTTAAGAGTAATAATTAATAGTTGTAGGTATTTTTGCTGGTTAAAAGTCATGCATTACTCCCATATTGAATAAAAATCACAATAAGTCTTCACTGATCCATTCTAGCAGCTCCAGTGTATATAAAAACTATATCTGTTCATCTGTTATTATTTTTTTTACAGAACTATTGTTTTAGTTGACAGTGTACCCGCAGGTCATACGATACAAGGTCCTGTATATCTACCAACAGGAGGGTCTATTTCTGGTGGAAGTGAAACTGGGATACTAAGAGGAAAGGTAAGTCAAGGCAAACACCATGCTTAAGAAACACAATAAGAAAGACAGCATCTGAAAGCACAAACTTCTCTGGTCATCCCAACATTCAAAGCACAAAAAGACAGTAATTGAAAGAAGTGCAAAGTTCTCCTATGACAAACTTCAAAATACAAAAAGAAAGATAGCAGCCAATTAACAGCACGAACTTATCCTCTGGTCAACTTCAAACTCCAAAGCAGAAAAAGACAGAAACCAAAAGCGGGAACTTGCCAACCCCAAAATCGAAAACACAAAACAAAAAGACAGAAGCTTAAAGCACGAACTTCTCTTATAGTCAACCTAATACCCCAAAACTCAAAAAGGAAGACAAAAGCAAATGAACATCTAGATCCTGACTTGTGATTTGCATGTAAATATGGATGAGTTAAATCGACAAATTGGAGTCGAGCTTTTCCATTTTCATTATACCAGACCCAGAGTCACCAAACGGATATAAAGATATACACTCTTCATACTGTCTGACTTATCTTCTTCTTTCAGGGTGCACTTGCTATTGCGAAAAAGTTGCCATCAGAAAGTTACCATTACTTAGTGGACGCATTTCCTACGATCTTGCCGCCAAAACATGGATCAGAAACAAGTGCAGCCTTTGTTTTGAATATTGATAATCAATTTGCACGTCCACTCAGAGCATTCAAGGTAAACAAGTGTAACCCTTCTATATTCTCACGATCCTGTTGAAAGCGTGTTTTCCCCAACATTAAAATGTTTTCTTAATTTTTCCTTTCTCTTATGAAAAGAAAGTTTAAACAGTTATGGTCATCAATTTTACCAATATCAACAAAAAGAACAATCGCCTCTTGTTTGATAAATTTTGAGAATTAAAATATCTTTCACGCTTTGGGGGAAATTCTACATATACAATTTTATTAAAATTGAAAAAATAATACGAATTTTACAAAACATTTTTAACTTTTCATATTCGGTGAACAAATAATTTAATTTTATTCAACATCTGAATGTTTTTTTTTTACAGTTTATGGCAGAAAAAGTTGAGAACCAAATCAAGTCTATTGGTTCTTCGCCATTAAATGCTTTTCTACCAAGATTTCTGCAAAACATGGATTGTCTGTTGTGTTTTGGCAACAATGGTATTCAACAGACTGACGATTCTGGTCGTTCTTTAGTGATAGATTTTCTAGCACCGCCTACACAAATAGGATTTTACGATACATCTGCAGAGGTGAGAATTTCTAACGCTTGACACAGGATGGCTGTTTCTCCCTTGTGTTAAGAGTGTTTAATAACTTTTTTATGTCATGTAAATATTTAGACATGTTTTGGAATAAAATTAATGAAATGTCAAAAAAATCAAATTTGAAAACAATATATCAGACTTCAACATTTAGTATTTGGGTAAGCAAAAATTGACAGAATATTTTCATCTAAATAATTTTTTAACTATATTGGCATTTACAATTTACAAATCCTATTATGTATCCGAACAAAAGACAAAGACAATTGATGTCTATCTGTTATTTAAAAATGAATTTAAATGAAAAATGAAATAAGATAAAATACTAGGAATTAATTCATTGTTCAAGAATATATTCAATAAACTGTGATGATAATGTAAAAAATAGAATATATTGTAATTATATAGTATAGCTTTATAGGTAATTAGAGTTTTGAATATTTCCCTGGATAGTTAAAACAGAATTTCACATGGATACTTCAGAGGAACTTGGACTCTGAAGTAAAAATGTAACAAGATTTTATACTGAATAAAATCTGTGATATTTGGTGTTTAAAAAAAAAAGAGAAAAAAAAAAGAGAGTGTTAAATACCAATTTCAACACTATTTCGGTTACATCATGCCGGTCAGTTTTATTTGGGGAGGAAACCGGAATAAAAGGAGAAAACAGCCCACTTTCTGAAGTCACTGACAAACTTTATCACATAAAGTTGTATCGAGTACACCTTGCCCTGTGCGACATTCAAATTTTTACACTTCGGTGGTAATATACACTGATTGTATAGATGTTGAGATCTGCTATGGTGGTCCCTTGAAGAATTTTGCTCCAAGCATCACGAGATATAGACATAATAACATTGCTTTTAGAAACTATACGATTTAAGAATAATAAGATATCTCTTGTATTTATTTATTTAAGTCGGATTTAACAATTATTTTTTTTTATAAAAAAGTGGAAATTGAAATTTAAGTGAACAATTTTCAAAATTAGAATTTTCAATTATAATTTTAATAAAAACACATAATGTGAAGAAATAAAAAAAAAATAATCTAACAAAATCAAACGTTCTTTTATTTTAGTTTGTTCAGCAATTTCGTCAGGAGAAAATTCGACCACACTGGGCAAAGCGACACACAGATATTCCCGGGATTGTAGATGTCATAAAAGAAACGTACGGAGACAATATAGCAAAGTTTCATCAGATGAAATTTGATTCTGGTATTGATAAATGTGGACTTTTCATGAATAGCTACCTCACAGAAATTTTTGGACGTCCTCACAATTACTACAAATGGTGTTAAGATGTTAAAGTTAGTTGTATGACTTGTGTCAAAGATCTACCATGGGCACTTAATTGCTTCCTTGTTCAAGTTTTTGACAATCATCAGTAGATCCGGGAAGAAATCGCGGGAGAACACTATTGGTTTAAACTGGTTTCATATTGTACATATGGTTGAAGTCTTTGTTTACTGTGTAATAAGGGACTTACCATTTAACTTTATGATTGATTGATTGATTGATTGGTGTTTAACGCCAATTTAGCAATATTTCAGCAATATCGTGGCGCGAACAAATTTTATTATTAAATTATTAAGACACCTACAAGATCCTTAGAAATATTTAACTTTATGAGGAGGGGTGCAACCCCCCTCCCCCTCCCGGTCCCGATGATAAAAATCCGATTTTGCTTTACATGAATAAATAGGTAATTTTTCTTCCAAATTTACCAAATTCTTTGTTAAAAACTGCAGGGTCATACAAATGTATATCTATTTTTTGCAACTTTCAGGTCAATTTGTACTTTTTTTTTTTAACAAAAATTGCAATAGAAATTAAAAAAAACCACACCCCCCTAAAAGTTAAACGATCCTTCCTCCAACTGGGTAACAACAGTCTTTCATGCATTTGTGTTTGTGTGTTTTTCCTATCATTTTGTTGGAATATTTGTGTATCTATTGATATTTACAGCAAGACGTACATTTTTTGTATATAAGGGACGGACCATTTAACTTGACAAAAAAAATATATTCTTACTCTCGTGTTGTCCGAAATTTTTTTTTTGAACGAAACAAAAAACCATAACCCCCACCCTGCAAGTTAAATGGTCGGTCCCTAAATACTTTTTCATGTTCTTATTGTCATTTTCATATGATCTTACTTCAACATTAAAAGAACCCATTTCCAAAGGCCAACCTGATCCAGTGTTTACTTGCATGATTAATCAATATATATTGCATCTTAAAATGGAAAATTTGACCCTGGTGCTATTTTTGAGGAGTCAAATTACTTGACTAAATTTAAAGCAAGACCTAAATTTAACAATTTTTGTTGCCAGTTCAAATCTACCTTTAAACGTTTCGAGAAAACGCATTGTACGTTTTCACGAGGTCAACTTCTGTTTAGAAATTATTTCAGCTGAAACATTTGATCGAAAACGCAGTACCTATATGTTTTCGAAATGAGTCAACTTCTGAAACTATTCAAAACGCAATAGTGTCCTGTGGAGTCAAAACATCATCCGGAATGGTAATAAAACATTATTTTGTATCGTTTTTGAACATGCAATACCTTTTTCCAAACGATTCCCTAAACATTTTAGTTTTGACATCTGAACATATGTTAGTTTCTGAAACGGTTTCCATGTATTTAAATTTTTATCATTGGACAGAATTTAAATTGGTTTTTTTTCCATAAAAAAAACCCATGATGTTAAAATATCAGAAGAATCGTACAACTAGTAAAAAAAATTACACAGAAGAAATAGTGTCTACAAATGTATGACGACGACAGGTCGGTTACATATACCAAGGGCGGATCCAGAGAAAATACCATAGAACCATAATAGGACAACATTTTTATGGCCGTATAAAAGTACGGAAAATGCTCATATGACCTTTCCTATTTGCGAGCTCACTATTCAAGAGGCTAACAACACGGATATGATTTTAATTTATTGTTCAGGGGTGGTAAATATTTCATTGTAAATCCGGTTCGATTACTATCATGATTAATCACATTTATTTACAGTAAAAAAAACGTGATCCGTAAAATGTACCTACAAAAACTAAATGTCATCTTTTGTTATGTATACGAGCATGAAATATTTGAGATTTTTAACTCCAGTTGCTTGTAGAAGTGCTGATGTCTTATTTAGATTATTTGTGTTTATTTGGGTATAGTGGTGTCCAACATATATTGTGTTGTGTTTTGTTGGTCTTTGTCTTGTGTATCCTATGTTGCCAGTTTCTTTGGATTGTCATTTTTTTTTATAATTGCCCCTTCCATATTCTTCAATGTTTATTAAAGGTACAAGTCCCTTTTAGAGGCCAACATTCTGTGTTGTACAGACGGTAATGTTAGAACTTTGCATATATACAAAATTTCAATGTCTTTCACGGATATAAATTTGAGAAAACAAATTGAACATTTGAACCAACTTGCATGTACTTCGTTCCTCAGGCACCCGAAAACTGGATTACCCCCTTTTCTGTATGATACACACCTTTTAAGAAGGGCATTAACCCTCTAAAACTATTATTTTATTCAACAATTACATGTATTTAAAATGTTGCTAATTTTCAGTTATTTTGGAACCTGTGTAAAAAATAATAATGGCAAGAAACAAAAGGCTGGGAAACGTTACACATCTGTAGCAGTTAACTTATAATGCATCAACATTTACGAAATCTACAAAAGAGATCTCCAACTCTCCAAACACATTACCCACTATGGGATGTACTTGATACATCATTATGTGATAAAGTTTGTCAGTGACTTGTGACAGGTCGGTGGTTTATCTCCAGTTCCACCACCAATAAAACTGACCACCCTATATTACTGAAATATTGTTGAAAGTGGCATTAAACACCATAACCCATTATGGTCCATGGTCAGGCTTTCCTTACAACAATATGAAAACCCCAATTGAGAGGGCGTTCCCACTATCAACCAACTGTAAAACACGGGGCAGCTCTGTGCCCCGCTTCAGGAATGGTCACTCATTCGCCAGTATACAGTAGCTTTATTTGTACTTGGAAATAAGAAATATCAACCAACAATTAAAAAATGTTTATTCAATTAACACAACAATAAAAATGTAAACAGCATAGAAATTTTAACTATTTCAACTACAACAAAAATAGAAAAACAAATTCAACCACAACTGAACATCTTCAGTTAAATTTCCATTCAACACTCCACAAATACATCAGTTGTTTTAATTACATGACTTCACCAGAAAATGCATCTTATTCAAAAGAACATATGTTCATATGTATAATGTTACAAGTACATGGATACCAAGTAAAATGTTTGCTGTTGAACAATTAAGACATATTGTAGCACTTCACATATCCTCTATTGTCATATGTACATAAAATTGTTCAGATAAGGATCTTGAGTAAAATAGGTTTATATATATATATAGTGGTCAAATCGAGCACTAAATATATATTTCTAATGTATGCTGGACAAATTTCAAATGGAGTAAGATCATAGCTATTTCCTGCTTCTGGCCTGAAAAGAATGTTGACTGGTTAACTGGACAAATCCGGAAGGGTCATGACTAATTTCCAGAAGAATGTTGACTGGCTAAATCCAATATGACCTTAACTACTTTCCTGTGAAGAAAGTTGACTGGACAAATCAAGTAGGACCTTAGCTACATCTTGTTCTTCTGTACACTGAAAATGGAGAAAAATGAATAAAAATCATTCTATTTAGCAAATATAACTTCTTAACAGAACAAAAAGTAAATTATACTTCTCCAGTGTCAAACATGTTAGCAAATCTTGCTTATAAAGAGTTGTCATTCATGTCACATTCTAATTAAAAGTAGATGGTTAGTTGGTTTGATGTATTTTACGCCACTTTCCACAATATTTCAGTTATATCGTGGCAGTCAGCTTTATTGGTGGAGGAAACCGAGTTCCGGGGAAAACCAGCTACCTGTCGCAAGTCACTGAACAAACTTCACATAATGTTGTATCAAGTACACCTCGCCATGAACGGGATTCAAACTCGCAACGTTAGTGGTAATAGGCACTGAATGAACAGGTAATTGTAAATCCAACTACTAGTATATGATCACGACCGGGATAGATGTTTGTTGTATCTTTTTTCTCTTTGGGGTTAGTGTATGCAAAAGAAAAAAGATAAAACAAACATTTAATTTTTATTAGATTGTACATGTCATTGACATCATATTATATTTATCAGTGAATTGTTGTTATACAGGCGACAGGTGCTTTGAGGATAGGATCCTGCATGAGCTCCCCCCCTCCATTAAATCCTGTCCTCAAGCATCTGTGAATCAGGCATATGAAGAATAACAGCTGCATTGATACATTTACATTTCATATTATATATAAAATGGTAACATACAAGTATATAGGTAAAAGTCCAGGGTTATGTTTTGACATCTATCTGAATTCTCTGGTCTAGGTTCAAAGGAACCAGTGAATTTTGGATAATTGAAGTGTAATTTATCATACTCCATGATAATTATCAATAATTCATGCCTATAATTTGTTGTTGCTAATTTTCTAATTAAAAAAAAATAAAACCAAACAAAAAACAAAAACTGCTCTGTTTTTAAAAAAAAAAACTTAAAATCCTTACACATATATATGTGAATATAATTTATGTATCAATTCACGCAAATTACCATATTCTTGTATGAATTGAACAAGTTAAAAGATAACACTTGTTCATTGAGAGATTTGGAATGTGATCAAGAAGGTATTACAATATTTTTACTATGACATACCGGTGGTAGGCTCTCAAATGCATTCTGGTATCTGCAAAAAATAATAAATGTGGTGATAGATTAAATTAGCAGCAGATCTGTAAGGTCATCTTGTCTGGCATAGGAAATAATTGTCTTTTCATACAAGTATGCAAGTATTTTATGTCAAAGTATGAAGAAGATTTGATTGTGTCTACTTGTAAAACTTACAAGTTGTAAGTTGAAAGAATGATTCCGGTTAGAAAATAAAATAACTGAAAATCAATGAAAAATTGTTGAAACCATCTACACCCCCTTTCAAATGATCCATTTTTGACCTGTCCTGAGGAAAATAACTGAAATCAGTTAAACAACTGAAAAAAAATTCATGAACCTTTGGATAATTTTCACATTACTGTATATGAATATAAAAAAATAAGTCAGAAACTAAGGATGTACCATCTGTTCACAATTGATTGTGTTGCTGAAAGATGTCTGTTGGCAAGCTCTGCCAAGATGTGGTCATTTGAGGATCCAGTATTTTAATAATGGCATCCTATAGGATCTTTAAATGCCTTCATCAGTTTGAAAGTACAACTGCCATATGATTTAAGAAAAGCTTATTGTAATTACAGGTGTTTAAATCATAGATTGCCAATAGAGAAAGGTCGTTTTTGGGGTGTGAAAAGGGATGATCGTATTTGTGATTTATGTGATCTCGAACATATAGGTGATGAATTCCATTATCTTTTTGAGTGCAAGTATTTTGAAAGAGAGAGGAAACAATTATTACCAAATATACAAAAACCAAATGTTCTAATATATCATGATTTGCTTAACGATAATGATATAAATAATTGTATTAAAATTGCTAAATTCTGTAGAATAATCTTAATAGCAATCAACGAAAAATTTGCAACTTTGTATAATGACTTTGCCTTCCGCCAATAATATGTATTGTTCATATGTCATTTCCATGCCACTGTATTGTTTATATTGTTGTATTGTTTGTATTCACATTCCCCAGCTGGGGTCTTTGAGAAATAAAAAGTTTCAATGTTTCTATGTATGATTTCCTGAAGTGTTTTCTTACAAATATGAATTATCAAAAGTGTATTTGTGGCTCAATTTTTTTCAATTTGTAGTTGGAATTTATATCAGTATATGTGACATCAACATGATCAAGGTGAACAGAGCTTAATTGCTGCATGTAGCATTTTGAAGCTATTTTTAGCTATATCTATTTAAAGGATGAAGGTATTCTGGCTGGTTGTAAACTCAGAAGTTTAGAAGCAAATTTAAAGCTATATATAGAAGGTATTAAAAGGGGTACAATTAACAAAGCTAATTTCTGCTATGTCTTGACAACTAGGTAGCTGGTAAAACCCCTAGGGATTTATGTCAGAGCAGTAGAAGGGCAAGGAGTCACACTCTGGTTTTGTATGTTGTCATTGGGAGTATAAAAAATATATATAAAATATTATGTTTTCTCTAAATCCATTATCTAAATTTATTGATTATTAGTTGTCATAAGCATAAAATAAATTTTCAAAATCACACTTGGGATTAAAATAAAATCCAACCTTTTGATCAAAACTAATATTTATGTTTCCTTGAATTGAATCTGGCAATTATGATTCTTAATATTATAAATGTTGCAGTCATATCTTTAGCAATGTGTAAAATTCTCAAAATTTGTAATATTATGTAAAACGAAATATATAAAAAAAAATCAATTTTCTTCATGATTGAATGCAATCAAATTCTTATTTTATTCTGATAATTCTTTCAGCACTATACCTCTGTTGTTGATTGTCTGCCATCAAGGATGTTAATATTTTAGATCCTCCCGTGTGACCACATGCCAAAGGTGTAGTAGGCAAGGGGCAGGAACTTGGTCTGGATTGTATGGACGTCTTGATGTCATTACAGCATTCTAATTTGCATCTTCTTTCCGGTGCACCTCCAAAGAAACCTACAATCACAATATGATTCATTTTTTTATACAAGTATTAATGTTTAAATGGAAAAACATGAATAAAATCACAAATATTCACAGCACTGGTAACTAAAATCACAAATATTGTAAATTGTATGTAAAAAAGGTCTTGAAACGGTTGGAATCGCCAGTTCATTGTCAAGTTTGATTGCTCGGGTGTTTCCGTGTGTGACAGTAAAGCATGCTTTACCTCCGAAAAATGCAATGTCCCAGATGGTATTCGATCCCGGGACCTCTCACATTAAAAGCCACTGCTCTGCCAACTGAGTTAAAGCCTTTAGTAAAGGAGATCTCATGATAAAAGTAACGCAGCTAGCAGAGGTGTTGTGAACAAACTACGGTTCCTATAACCTTAGGTAGGCGAGCGTTCCCATTACACCTGTCTAGAAACGAATCTGTAAGGAATATGGATGATCGATTCATCATTGTTTAATGTCAAGTGAGACGTTTTCAGCTGTATTCATGATGACAATATAACTGAAATATTCTAGAAAGTGGCATAAAACACCATATAGCCCCCAATGATGATAAAAAGTTTACAATCAATAAATCATGTAGGTAACCAGAGGCTGCCATAAGCCTGGTTTGCAGTTAGTTCACTTGTGCCATAAAAGTCAAATCTCACTTTTTTAAATAAATAGCAAGTCTACCTTTTTATTGTATTTTGAGATTTGTGAGCTTTTTGTAAAAACTTTTTTTTATTGTGTTTTAATTTTAAATACAAAAAAAAAAACTATTGTGTACTTCCTTTAAATCTGTATATTCCTTGTGTTAAGATATTCAACATAAGATAAACATGTATAAACAATGAGTTTGATATGTGTCCAGGTGCCTTTTTATGTGCTTGCTCCCCCTAACATCAGAATCTGACTACGCCCGTGTCTGCCAGTATATGCATGTAAAATTAAGATAGTTCTCTAATAATAATAATACCTTTATTGTTTGGCAAGTCAGAACTATGCCAAGGATGGGTCGGCTGGTTTTCATCTGTGGCATATAGCATGGTTTCAGGATGATTGCTGATTCGAGCACATGACTGGGACGGCATGCGACCATACTGATTAGTTATGACACTTGGAGGTGCATAGGTTCGGCCAAGTACTCCATTTTGATTGGGTGTAAGGATAGTGTACGGAAAATACCGACTTTGCTGCCTAGATAGGCCCAAGCTCGTTGGATTTGTAATGGCAACGTTTGGTCTTGACGGGTAAGCATTATGACTTTGATATTGGATTGCTTCGCAACGGTCGAAAATGTCTTGTTTACAAAGTGCTGCTTGGTGTTGATATTGATTGTAAGGGTGAACTCGATTCTCTGGCCCAGTAATTTGACGATAATTATCGGTATCACACCGGGAGTGATAAGATTGATGATCATTATAGCGGATGCCACATAAGGGATACTGTGTACAACTTGACGTAAATGCGCTTTCTATCTTCTGGTTGTTGTAAGCACACCTCGGCACATCTCTGTTAGTAATATTCCTGCACAACTGTTCTAGGTATTGAAGACAATGATGATGATCTTGGTTTGTGCTATTCTCAAAACCTCTCATTTTTTCTACCTCTTTTATTGTTGTATCAGTACCACTGGACACAGGTAGATTTTTGTTGGCAGAACTGTTATTGTTCTTATCAAAGATCAATGATGATGGAGAGATGTTAAACCATGAAGAGCCATGTATGTCTAAGGTTTCAGACTTGGATTCGCTTGTAGTAGATTGCTCTATTGTTGCCTCACTGTTTCTGCTTTCCCCAACACGATTAGCCAAGAAGGTTGAACTTGACATTTGGTTAAAATGTCTCATATTAGAATTAAATTGAAATTCTCTCATATTAGAATTAAATTGAAATTCTCTATCATCTCTAGTTTGCTGGCTTAGCCAATGTTCCCTTTTCTTTACGTACTGTTTGTCCATTTCAAGAGTTTTCTCTGCATTCAACTTTTGTCGACGCCTTGCATTAGCAAACCAAGTCTTAACCTTATATAAAATACAACGAAAAGAATAAAATTGGTGCGAAATATTTACATCTTAAGATCAAAAAGGCAACAAACATGCTATTAATGTATTCCTGCCAGTAATATATCACCAATATGGAAGGCCATAACTGTCTAATGTCATTGTAATTTGCATGATCATACCTTTTTTATTATATGGTTATATTTCGTCATTCCTATGCAATCAGTACCTATCACCACTAAGGTTGTGAGTTCGGATCCCGTTCATGGCGAAGTGCACTCGATACAACATTATGTGATAATGTTTGTCGGTGACCTGCGGCAAGTCAATGGTTTTCTGCAAGTACTCTGGTTTCCGCACCAATAAAGCTGACCGCCACTATATAACTGAGATTGTTGAAAGTGGCGTTAAGCACCATAACCCTAACCCAAAAAACATGCATCATATGTCAGCTAATATATATAATACATAAATATATTTTTTATATTTTTTATAAATAAAATCTATCCTTTTCTTTATAATTTTACCTGGTATTGTGTCATGTTGGCCTTGTTTGCCAGTTCCTCTCGTACCTCTTGTGAAGGATATGGATTGTGAGAATTCTTGGACATCCATGCTTTCAGAATATACTTGGCCTCGTCTGACAGTTTTTTCGTTGCCCTTTCTCCCGAGGGACTGATGCTGTTAGGCGGTGGGAATCTATAATGTATTGACGATATTCATTATGCTAAGTTGCTACAAACTTGAAAAGTGTCGTCGTATGGTATTGGATTTACAACTACCTGTATTGCACAGGTAGTTGTAAATCCAATATCATGATAGTGCCTGTCACCACTAAAGTTGTGAGTTCGAACCTCGTTCATGGCGAGGTGTAATCGATACAACATTTTGTGATAAAGTTTGTCAGTGACTTGCGACAGTTCGGTGGTTTTCTAAACGTACTCCGGTTTCCTCCACCAATGAAACTGACCACGATATAACTGAAATATTGTTGAAAATGGCGTTAAACGCTATAAACCAAACCAACCAACCTTAAAATTTGAAAGAACGTTGAATTACAATGTCCATGTGGCATTACAATATAATTATAAACTAGAAAAGAAGTATGCCCCCGCATTTGATAATTGTGGACAAAGTTGTTTTGTTAGGAGTGATTTTTTAAAAATGAAGTGTGTCTGTAAGACACAAATGATGCCTCCGCCCGACCATCAAAATCCTGTGGACATGCACACCTCCATTATGTGTATAAACATCATACAAAATATTAAAGCTGTAGCACCAAAACTGTAGGAGGAAATAGCCAGACAAACTATATATATATATCCGGACGGACGAACAAAATGACTAAGTCCAACTACCTGTCATTTTGAGAATATTTGATGAAAATCAAAATCCTGTGGACATGCCCACCTCCATTATGTGTATAAACATCCTGCAAAATATTAAAGCTGTATCTCTTAAACTGTAGGAGGAGATAGCCGGACAAACCATGTTCCCTTTATGCAGCTAGTACGAAAAAAATGAATTAAGTCCAACTACCTGTCATTTTGAGAATACTTGAAGAAAATCAAAATCCTGTGGACATGCACACCTCCATTATGTGTATAAACAACATACAAAATATTAAAGCTGTAGCCCCAAAACTGTAGGGAGGAGATAGCCGAACAAACCATGTATCATATCCGGACGGACGGACGAACAGGGGTAAATTAATATGCCCCCGACTCTTCGTCGCGGGGGCATAAAAATTGGACTGTACAAAATAGCAATAGCTCCCAATGAACACATGAACAGCTGGTTCGGAGAGGTCTTTAATTGGCAGCCTGTTGCAACGCAAAATGTTCCTACCCAGTACTATAAATAATAATAATAATAATAAATTAATTTATTTGAGTGTCACATATTGATTGTCATAAAAATCTATATAATATAGTATTATTACGTGATGTTTTTCATATTGGCCTAGTTATAGGTCCGAGGCGCAGCCGAAGGCTAATACATCAGACCGAGGATCTATAAGTAGGCCAATATGAAAAACATCACGTAATAATACCTTTACTAATTAGCCAGTTCAATATCTCTCGGGACTTTTCCTTTCGATTGTCGAAACGTCTAGCGGATTCCGATCTAGTTGTTATTGGACTGACTGGAATCGGGCCAATACGGAAAATATCCGTATTGGACTGGTTTTTGCCGTATTGGCCCAATGAAAGTTTTTATATTGTATTGACAGATTTGATCATATAAAGGCTAATAAATAAAAGTTAATTAATAATATATAATATTTACATATAAAACAATCAATATCCAGCCAAAAAATCTGACTTATGAGACACTAACAATATAAAACTGTGTACATTAATTAGCATAGTTAAAAATCTATTTAAATCAGTTTGAAAATTCTATAAAACTTTTTGTCGTAAATAAAAATTCATAACTAAAAATTTACTTCAATATATATATTCATCATATTAGAACTCAATTGTCCAACCATAAACTTATAAAAACCTTTATAAGAATTCTGATACCAATAAATTGGATAAAAATTTAATGTGAAAATAATTTTCTACGAAAGTAAAATTTATTTAATATTTTGCAAAAATAGTGCTGGATATCAAGACAAGTCATCAGTTTCACAAATTTGGTATCAATGTCAAGTGTATGAAAATTGGCAACAAATTTTGAAATTTCAAAAAACCGATTGTATTTCAAATCGGCATACAAATTACAATCCATGAGAAAACGTTTTTCATTCTCCACACGTCCCGAGTTGCAGTACACACATAGTCTATCACGGTGGCCTGGAGTACCTGCCTGTCTCATAGGCTAGCGGGAGAGCGCCGGACCGAAACAGGGCCATAGTCCGTCTTTCAAATCGAGATATATTGTGAAGCACATAAGGCGCACTTTTAACATCATGTTTATAAAGTCTATATGTACGCAGTTTGTTTCCGTTTTGGCCATTACGTCTATCATTAAAAATTTCTTTGTACCATTCAGTATTATCCAGCTCTATAAGTTTTTCGGAAACCGTTTTCATAACAGACTTTATAGAAAATGACAGATTATATATTGTTTCTCTAACATTTAACGTGTTGACAATCTTGTCCACTTCAAACGCTCAACCTTTTCTCCTTCTTGAAATCCACTTGTAAATTTTATAAGAAAGTCTATGGTCTTCCGAACGTAAAGTTCTACATAATAGTCTGCAAACATTTATACGCTGCTTAATGTAACAAGACGTCCATCCCATGTCACCGCGCGATGATACATTGGACGTATGTTTTCCAACAGATAAAAAGTATTTACATGCTCTATTAAATTTTGTACAGTGCCCAATAATGAGGATGTCAATCAAATATAATCACAATAAAATAATAAAGAAACACAAATATAATTGATCAATGATTTTTTGATTAGGAAATATCAAATAAAGAAAACAGAAAAAAAGTGCTTATAAATGTTACACTGCGATCTGGAGAATGCGTTTACAATCAAAGAGAGACAACTCAAAACTATAAAAAAAAAATATAAACCGTTATTAAAATTTTTGTTTTTGTTGTTATAAATTCTTTAGTTGTTTTGAGCGTTCTTCAAATAAAGAATGAAATTAATTTGAGAGAGTATGGCAAACCATATCATCTACACTTGGTCTACATCTACAATAAATCTACAATGTGTTGTCATTACATAACTAACTTGCGTTTCTTGTTTCCGCTAGTATAACTAAATTCATCTGCTGCTATAGGACATACATTTTGTATATTAATATTTTAGCTTTTTGTTGGACAAAAGACAAATAGCAAATAACAACGAGAAATAACGAACACTTGATATAGCTAGTTAATATATGCCCTTTAGGGTTTTTTAAATTCAATACAAAATCCCCCCATGTATTTCTTTTAACGTAAATAGCAGGAATCAGCTGATAAATATCTCGAAAAATAAATATTTGCATTCATATACATATACATTATACCTAGAGAAAGTAGTAGTACTACTAACCCCCTTCTATCTTAGACAGCTGATCATATTCGAACTGATTGATTGATTGATTGATTGTTGGCTGTCGATCCTCCAGTAGCAAACATTTAGTGCATATACAAGACGAAAACAAGTTAAAAAATATATGTGAAAACTACATAGAAATGAGACAGGGATATAATAAACGTGGTCAGTTTTACTAGTAGAGGAAACAAGGGTTCACCCTGAGAAAACCATCGATCTGCCGCAAGACATTGACAAACTTTATCAAATATGTTGTGTCGAGTACACATTGCCTTGAGCGGGATTCAAACTCACAACGTTCGTGATAATAGGTACTGATTGCATAAATCCAAATACCGTTCGATCACGACCACCACGGCCTTAGCACTTTTGAACGACATCTACATATTAATGCAGTGTTCAACATTGGAATATTATCGTTTTTGGTAATGTACAACTTACTTTTGTCTAGTCCTGAATTTTATCAATGATGTAAGTGGTCGTCCCAGTTGTATCTCTTTTTGAGCATAATGTGCACCATCCCAAATGTCAATCAATCCTGCATGATCTGAAAATTCTCCAGTCTGTAAATATAGAAGTCAGAAATAACAAGTATGTACAATGTATTCGTGTGTACTGTAGTAAATTGTTGAAAACACAACGCCTTTTCGGGTCACGTATATTCGGAGGGCTTTGTCGACTATCCACGCATGTTACTAACCTTGCATATATACACATGCATGGATAGTAACATTACGTGGATAGTCGACAAGGCTCTGTGGTATATTCGGTAGTTCGATTTGATTTTATTTTTGTCATTTAACGCCACTTTCAGCAATATTTCAGCTATATCATGGCGACCAGTTTTAGTGGTGGAAGAAGCCGGAGTATCCAGAGAGAACCACCGACCATGGGCAAGCAACTGGTAAACTATACCGGACATTCAACTCCATAATCAATCGGCACGTTCTCGAACAGCCGAGCATGGGAACAAACATAATTTCAATCATTGAATTTATTAATAAGACTAAAATTATTTTCTTCTGCATTATCTGCCCATAGGGGTGGACTGTTAAATAGTAATTCAGGACGATAGGGTCTATTCGATCGGACGTTTAAATTTTAGCGGTTTTTTTTATTGGTCTTTCAACAAATATTCGTTTTTTCTATTTTCTGAGATTTCTCCTTTAATCCTTTAATCATGACAGTACTTTTTACTGATATCTGAACAATTTGTAACTATTTACAAGATTTTGTATCATTATTATTTAATTAAAACAGCTTTGAGTCGGTTGTTTTGCGTACTATGGTTGGTACACTCACGGGCCAAAAGTATTTCCCTATATATTTCATATAAAACCATTTATTTTCAAAACATTCTCTTGAAGTCATTCCTTATCTGATTTTCATGAAATTTTCAGCATTAAATGCAGAAATAAATATAGTTTCTTCTTCGTATAATTTTCAAATAATTTTATTTCTACTTTCCCTTAAGAATTGATTTAAAAACAAAGTTTAATTTTTTCACCAAATCTTACTATATAATCGTATAAAATTGTGACGTCAAGAATTTACATTTGTGTTTAAATCATAAATGTTTGTAAATAAAAGTTCGAAAAAATTACATGAAGATATTAAAATCACAGGTACTTGTGGACAGGACCCTATGTCGCTCCCTTTTTTCTTTTTTTTAAGATGTTGCACCCCCCTTCCCCCCCTTTTTTTTTAACATCGACTTTTTTTCCATATAAACAACATTTTGCAACTTTCTATGTATCACTGTATGACATATATAAAATAAATACAATCAAACAGTAGTTTCTATCCATGCCGGGAACACTTATATCATGTCAGAAACCCGGCATGGATAGAAACTACTGTTTGATTGTATTTATTGTATATATGTCATACAGTGACACATAAAATGTTGCAAAATGCTGTTTATATGAAAAAAAGTCGATGCTAAAAAAAAAAAAAAAAAAAAAAAAAAAAAAAAAAAAAAAAAAAAAAAAAAAAAAAAAAAAAAAAAAAAAAAAAAGTCAACATCTTAATAAAAAAAGAAAAAAAAAAAGGGTGCAACATAGGGTCCTATCCACAAGTACCTGTTGATTAAAATAAACTCTAATAATTCTACTATTAAAGGTGAAAATTTCATGAAAATCGGCTAAGGAATGACTTCATGAGAATGTTATGAAAATAAGTGGTTTTATATGAAATACTTTTGACCCGCGAGTGTAGAAGACATAAGAACAGAATTGTTCAACCCAATAGCATGGATATTTCGTGACTATTTATTGTATGCATTGTGCACAGTCGATTGTGACAAGGAATTGCTCTTTTTTGTTGTGGCATGGAATTACGCCTTTTTTTGCTAACTTTCTATTTAATTTTCAATAAAATTTCTTTATTATTCCATCTCTTTTTCCTTTATTTAAGGTGTTCGTGCCCATAACCATACAATATTTAAATTGAAAATGCAGCGTTTCCCACAATGAAAATAATTAAAATATATAAATGTAGACGATTAGAAACGTACGGATACTTATATTGTAGGACTACCCCTATTGGTCATCCGGGGCACACTCAGCAGGTGTGTGGTAACCACAAGTTAAAGTACCCAGCCAAATTTTGAAATTCCACCTATTTGAACACTTTTATGTCAAAATCGTAATAGTTACAGTTCATGGACATAAGTATTCGTCACCTTCGATTTTTTACTATATATTTCATATAAAACCACATTTTTTCAAACAAATATTCTAAAGCTATAGTCTGGGCAGATTTTTATGAAAGTTATTTCAAGACGCGCAGAATTCTTTGAATTTTATTTGTTTATCCGATAGTAAATTTTGTCTGCATGGTTTTTGTTTTCTGGTGATTTAAACACAAATGTTGATTTCTCCGATTTTATTTTTGTTAAAATATATACAGCAAATTGGACATCGGAAAACAAAAATTGTTTTTAAATCACAAGAAAATAAAGGCAATCTAACGAAAAATCATGCTAAAATAAACAAATAATCTTTAAATATTTCTGCTTCTTCTGGTGCAAAAATGATCAAAATCCGTTTAGAAATGACTTCACAATAAACAAAATTGAAAAATGTGGTTTTATATGAAATATATAGCGTAAAATCGAGTGACGAATACTTATGTTCATTGACTGTACATAATAAATAAGTGATTTTCCTATGAAATTCATTCAAAAAACCAACAACAAACGAACGATAAACTCTCCTCGCAAACGGGAAATGCTCCAACCCCCAAAATCAATCGTACCACGTACGTTTGTGTTAAAAATTCCAAATTATCAGTTTATAATAGAAAAAATGTTATCGCACGGAAACCATTGTGTACTGACGGACGACAACAGACCCATAACATGACTGATACGACCAAACAAATATTGCGGTCGCATAAAAGGACAATATTTTTACTCATTGCAAAAAAATTGTAGAAAACTTATTTTCTTGAAATTCACAAAGTGCAAGGTGACACAACACTGTCACAGAACAAATGTATTTTAATGTGTCGTCTGCCTGTGATTTTTACAAACAAAAACATTGAGGGCACAATTCCATAATAAAATAATAAACCGGGTTTAAGCCCAAACTTGATCTACGACTTATCTCAACTTTATAAAATACAAATCAAATCAATGTCGCCATTGCAGAAAAAAGTGGGGGAATTTCAAGTTTAGCAGACGAACGGACGAACCGAGTGATGGGCACAGATGAAACTGAAATCTCAGCCCTCTTCTCCCCCTCCCCGGGCGGTAGGGATGTCAACAAACTTGTAACATTCTCGTAATGACAATCATAATTTTAAGAGAATGCTTTCTTTTATTCAATTTTTGTAAAACAAAATCCAAATTTGGTTGTTTAATATTATTCCAGGTTTATGGTGTTTAACGCCACTTTCAACAATATTTCATTATTCCAGCTTACCTCTAACAATTGAAAGACTTGTGAATAACATTTCTTCTCGTAGTAGTAAGCTATCGTAGCTCTCAAGAACTTCTCGTTTTTCTTCAATACAAGTAATTTCTGAACATCAATGTTACTCAAAATCTTCTCAAATTCATCAAAAAGTTGATTTAGTATCAACGCAGATGCAACTTCGCCAAGTAACGAAACTTGACTAAAATCGTCTGTATTTGTAAATTTCTGGAACAAGTCGATGTAGTTTTCATTCATCTTGACAAGACCATGAAATTGACAACTTTCTCACACCTTGACAGGTAAATGTATACTTTCAATATAGGTAATGTTGTTTTCTTTTCAATATAGGATTTCAAAGCATGCAGACGTTACACGAGACGGCTACACGTGGAAATGTTTTGATTGTGAGTCTTTTAATTCTACTCACTTTTTAATATTTTTTTATTAAACCAATCGATACGAGTATTAGCTCGGTGTCATGTACTTTAAATGTACTTTAAAAAAATCGTGTACTTTTAATTTTATTTCAATTAATAAAAATTTGACACCGGAAACAAATGCCAGATAGATGTCTTTTTCAATTTTATGAAAGTTACATTTTAACCAAATATAAACAATGCGTACGGTCTCTATATATCACCATAATTTGTTGAGACAATGACAGACAGCTGCGTAGGAGGGGGACCGAATAGTGGGATGGGGGTCAAGCTTAAGATGTGGACACTAAAGTAAGGCAAGCTGTAGGAGTGGACCGGAAAGTGGGGGACAAACTTTGGAAGCGGACTGGAAATAGGGGGCAAGCTTTGAAAGCGGACTGTAAAGTGTGTAGGGGCGAAGGTGAGGGCAAGCTTTCAAAACTGACAAGCAAATAAAAGGGTAATTTGGCTACAGTAATGTGTATACCTTCTTGCTGAACTGAACATTTTTGCTTACATGCTTGTGCTTTTTTTGAATTTTTGCCAAAATAAGTTTGAGGGCAAAAACATATAGTTTTACCCTCCCCCATTTTTCAAAGTCGGGGAGACACGTGCTTCCCTTGCCCTCTGCTCATACACCCCTGAATGAAGAACAATGATGCCAACAACACATGAATGAATCACACGTCATTAGTGACACACTGAAGATTCATGGTATACGGGTGGGTGAGATTAATTTGCTTCACTCGCTCAACCTCAAGATATTTTTTTCTTCAAAATCGTAAAAGCATCGGAGTTGCTTTATATTGTTAGGCCCCGCATAGAAGATGCTGAAACCATATAGTTTTCACTGGGGGGGTCCAACCTACAGTGCCGTCTTAACGCAAGGGGCCCCACGACCATAGGGGCCATGCTAATAGGTGTATGTTGTGTACGGAAAGTTTTTTAATGTTTAAACACTAATTTTGTTGGAAGTACCAATACAATAGATATATGCCCCAGTCGGTGCCGGATTTAGATAAAGAGAGGCCCTAGGCTACTCCACTTGTGAGGCCTCTCCCAATTTCCCACCTTCACGACTGGAGGAAGATGGAAGTGTGTTTAATCAATTTCATTAAAGGCGAAGATGATGAGGGCTGTTTAAAATTCTGCAATATTCTAAGATGGGAGTGCAACTGTGTAAGGAAAATTACTGAAGGGTTGTTTGGAAAGTACCGTACCGTACGTTATGACAGCATAGTTGTGAAAGTCCAATAACAGACTTAAAAATATTATAAACCTTGAGCCTATAGGTAAATCCGGCATTGAATAGAATTCACTTTCTTTTTTTTTTTCTTTTTTTTTTTTATAAAAGTTTAATCAGTATTTTTCTAAGATCTTGTCTATTTTTTCCCATGCTTTTAATGCATGTTTTGCTTTTCCTACTATGCAAGGTTCATTTAAGATGTATTCCTGTCAAATTCTCAGAAACTGAATACATCTTGGGATATTATATGTCCAATATGTAATATACAGCAATTTACACCATCAATCAATCCAAAAGAGTCTCCGCTTGAGTATAGATATGTATTTCATCCCCCACACCCACTGTTTATTCATATTTTTGGGGGTTCCCCAGAAAGGTATACCATCAAGTGAGGAGGATCTTCATCTTTGGTCACAGCCAAGTTGTCTTTCTGGTCATCAGTTAAATCCTACAAATAAAATGTAGGGGTGAGTGAGTGATTGTTGTTTAAAACCAACTAACCATTACACCACCGATGCGGTTAAAAAAAATATATGTTCAACTAAAATAAAGATAATCTACTACCAAATGAACATTTTGACATACTTAAACTATGAATTGAGTGTCAGTTCATCTGAGAATCATGCAGGTGGCAATGTATGATATAAAATTTTCCACAACCTTTTAACAATTTTAAACCATTCGTTATTTTCAGTCATGTTTATATATATCTTTATTCTAATATACCATTGCAGGGGCCATTGTGGTCGTGATCTTATGGTATTTGGATTTACAACTACCGGTGCAATCAGTGCCTGTCACCACTAAAATTGTTTCTGAAAATTAAACCAAACAGTGTTAGAATTAGATCTTTGGGCTGTCAAATTTTTGTTCTTCCCTTGACGGGATTTGAACTCGCACCATTGATACACTGCAGGCACCAATTGCTTAGCTTTATGTCCAGCGCCCTAGACCACTCGCTATAAAAAATTGTACGATGTTGCATTTATTTGACGACCTATGATTGGATAAAATCATTCCTAAAAATAACGATAGAAGGCAGAGCCATATATGGAAATCTAGAGAATAAGATTAATACGCTTTACTGGCCAGTGGAAAATTCCATTCCTAAAAATAACGATAGAAGGCAGAGCCATACATGGAAATCTAGAGTAACAAATGTTTTTCCTTTAAATACTCGCGTAATAAAGTTGCCGCCGCAATATTCTGTTTAATGTTTTTTTGTGCATTCATTTTAAGACCCTTTTGTTCGATTTCCTCATCGCTAGTTGAAACAAATCTCCTCTTTTTCTCCAATGTGTTACGTTAGTCCGTTACACACCGATGCAGACGATAGATAAACGTGCAGTTACGAAACGATGCAGACGGAAAATTACAGAAGGTCAGTGGGCGGTGCTTAATTTTGTCTAGTGACTATTACGTCTTTGGTCTTAGAACTTCCAAGAAAGTCCGTCAAACATAGTTCGTGAAAAAAACTTAGTTACTGTTTCAAGTTATAGATCAGCAGCATCGTACAAAAATTTTCTAAGCTCCCGTGACCGACTATGATTATTTAGACGGTAAGTAAATAGTTGAAGGGTACGCTTCAACAATTTACTGACCGTCTAAATAATCATAGTCGGTCACTAGGGAGCTTAGAACTTATAATTATACCCCCACTCCCGGAAGGGGGAGGGGGGTATACTGTTTTATCTCTGTCCGTCCTTCTGTCCTTCCGTCCGTCCAAGATATTTTTCGTCGCATTTTTCTCAGTAACTGTTGATGGCAGAAATCTGATAGTTGGTCACAAGCGTCATATAGGTATACCATATTGTGGGGAGCGGTTTTGGACCCGTCAGATTCCTACTTCCTGTTTGCCGACTTAGTTGGTTTTTATACACATTGAACATATATGCACATTTTTCGTCACATTTTTCTCAGCAACTATTGATGGCAGAAATCTGATATTTGATCTCAAGCTTCATATAGGTACCCCATATCGTGGGAAGCGTTTTTTGACCCGTCAGATTCCTACTTTCTGTTTGCCGAAAAGCGGGGGTATCATAAGTGAGCATTAGCTCACAGTTCATCTTGTATATACATGTATGTTTTTATTCTCATTAAACCATTGCAAGTTTCAAGAAGGTATAGAGAAGTACATAGGACAGTTTACCTCAGTCAATAGCTCTTTCACCTAACCTAGAATCCTTCAAAAGTGGTATCTCCACATTAACATTTGAAGGATTCCAAACCCACCTTTAAAAACATGTTGCAAGCCACTGTACATATATATATTTAGTTATTTTTGCTTGGTTATTTTTTTTGTTTATTTTGTTTAGTATACTTTTAAGTTGTCCATGTATATAGCGCACACAGTTCTGGGACGTTACACACTCAAACCTTTGAGTCTAGGCCTGTATTTGGAAGAAGAAGATGAAACAGCTGGAGCACCTTTACTTATCTCTTTAATTAGTTTAGGGAGTTCTGTTCTATTTTTGGAAGTCATTAAATGTTCAAAGATGTAATATAATCCATTTATTCTCATATTAAAAATCAATTCTATATCTAAACAGTGGTTCCCTTTTCTTCAACCTGATACAAGCAGTATATAATTTACTTTCTTTTTAACAACTATCGACTTGCGTTTCGGTTCCGTTCCCTTTATCATAAGGTGACCTATGTCTGAGGAAGGAGACCCTTTTAGTTTTAATAATAATTACATCTTTTAGAAACTGTAAATTTCGATGAAATAATATATCTAATAAACTATGACAGTGCCAAAGTATAACAGATGATGTCCTTGGTAACTAATAGTCCATCAGCAGGTGATGTCCTTGGTAACTAATAGTCCATCAGCAGGTGATGTCCTTGGTAACTAATAGTCCATCAGCAGATGATGTCCTTGGTAACTAATAGTCCATCAGCAGGTGATGTCCTTGGTAACTAATAGTCCATCAGCAGGTGATGTCCTTGGTAACTAATAGTCCATCAGCAGATGATGTCCTTGGTAACTAATAGTCCATCAGCAGGTGATGTCCTTGGTAACTAATAGTCCATCAGCAGGTGATGTCCTTGGTAACTAATAGTCCATCAGCAGGTGATGTCCTTGGTAACTAATAGTCCATCAGCAGGTGATGTCCTTGGTAACTAATAGTCCATCAGCAGGTGATGTCCTTGGTAACTAATAGTCCATCAGCAGGTGATGTCCTTGGTAACTAATAGTCCATCAGCAGGTGATGTCCTTGGTAACTAATAGTCCATCAGCAGGTGATGTCCTTAGTAACTAATAGTCCATCAGCAGAGGTATCGACCCAGTGATAGTGTAGCATCTAATTGTGTCCTCTAGTTCAAAGTGTCCGCCGGACACTTTTACATATGTTATAGTGTCCAGCAGACACTATTTCATATCGCAATCTCTATAAAATATTGTCCGGGGGGACACTTTAACATAGGACACTATTATGTCTTACCCTAACCCTAACCCTAACCCTAATCCAAAACCTAAACCTAACCCTAACCTTAACCCTAACCCTATCACGCCTGGTAAACCAGATGGTCTCAACATAATGCTGAGCAAGCAAAAAGGTATCTGCAACTTCCGGTTGAAACCATCTGTCGAGGAAAATTTACAAACGTGTGCACGGTAAGTTGTTTTACCTCATATTTCTAGATATTTCGAGACATGTTTTAAAAATCAGAGAATGCTATTCCCTTCCAATATGAAAATGTAAACTTTTCCTGCTTTCCGTTGTGAAAAACAGTTAAAATTGAAGGAGAAATCACTTTTCTCCTGTGCAGAACGAGTTCATTTTGTGTATTTCGTCGTGCAATTTCAGCTATTTCCTTGCATAACAAAAAGGTTCCGTGACAATGACGTGGTCGGGTGATAGAATTTTATTGACAGGTTCGATCTTACTACAAGAATGGAAACGATAGAGGCTAATAACACAACACTGCCCGTAATTATGATAAGTTGAGACCTTCTGTCATAGGATGAGGCCTTCTGGTACACGTATACGGGCACGATTTCCATTTCAGATGATGTTCGGTGTCGTTTAACAATAACACGACGGGTGTCACTAGTGAAGCGGGAACTGCTTATCATACCGAAGCACCCGAGTTCACTTTTTAATGAGGTTCGTGTTTTCTCAATCTTTATTTTTTTTTTGCGTAATGTTTTGTAGATCATTGTTTATCTTTTTCCTTCTCATTCTTTTGGCCATTAGATATACCCACAACGTTAGTAGTCACTGATTGCATAGGTAGTTATAAATATAATAATAATAATAATCTTTATTGCATATAAAACCCTTTTGGGTATAGCAATACATGTACATACAAACATAAACTGACATTAAACAGACAATGTATATATATATAAACAAATACAACTACCATACGATCACACACGAGGGCCCCCTTCACTATGTCAGAATATAGGTCAAGTTTGAATGTCGAGATAATGTCCCCTGCTATTAACAAGGGGCTAAAAAGGGTCAAAATACATCTTTGAAACTCACCGTAGATATAGCTATAATATATTCATAATAAAATGTCGGAATCTTTCCAAAAATTTAATAAGAAAATCGTAGAAAGAGACAAAATCAACACTCATAGCACAAATACATTATAATTAACTTTCCTGTCTTGGTACAGGCACTTAGATAAAAAAAAGATTTGGCGGAGTTAAATTAGTTTTATTGCCAAAGATGTTATCCTGTCTCTATTGACATACTTCATCAATAACTCTTCCAAAGCTCTAATCAGTGCCGGATTTAGATGATGAGAGGCCCTAGGCTATTTTACTTGTGAGGCCCCTCCCAATCCCTACTCTTGTGATTAGAGGAAGATGAAAGAGTATTTTACACAAAATTCAATGAAGCCGAGGATGATGACGGATGCTTTAAATTCCGCAATTCACAATTCCTCATCTAACGAAAATTAACCACGACATTGACAGGGGTTTCAAAGTTTTTTTATAATAGGAGGTACTTCTTAAATTTTAGGAGGTACCTAAAAAATTAGGCTGAGTGCCGTAAGGGTTCCAGGGGGCGGAAGTTCCTGAAATCTAGCATTTTGTGGACCAAAAAATGTACTTCAGAGACTACAAAACATTAAATGTTTTTGAAAGAAAAATCCCATTAACTTTAGAGTTCAGATTTCACCAAGAGTGAAGACCATGCATAATCAATGCCTGGATTTCACGACTTATGTGCAAAAAGAATGTTCGAACAAAAACGATTCGCGGGAAGACATTTATTAACATTTGAATCACAAAAGTTAAATTATTTTGGAAAAAAAGGGAGGCCGGCGCTTTGACATTACAATGTAATTCGTATTTGAGCCATGTCTGGTCCTTTTTCAAGATTTCTAGTAATTTTCTATCCCTTATCTCCTCGTACCCACTTATAAAAATGTTTTTCGGCACACTTTCATTTCTGTGAACAACCGCGGTAGGGCCCCGTCAAAATATGTAAATAAATTAACCATAGGTTTTTATTTTTTCATACCGGAAGTTAAACAATATGGACGGAGTTAAGCATCAAGACAGTACGCCCCAGAATGATTCGACCCTGGGTTTTAAAAGGATAAAAAAAATCGAACAACATATTGTGTAGTCATATACTCATAATACATAATGATCATACTTATATTACTGGAGATTACACTAAATTGTGTTTGAACATAATTTGTAATCGGTCATTTTTTTATTTTGAAATGATGTCAGCTTTGTTCCGGTCCGAGTTTTACAAAAGGATGAAAAGATATTGGGGCGAAAACATATCTATTTACCGCATGCGCAAACTGCTATTTACAATTCTAAGGTAAAGTTATTTTTAAAACAGGGAATATCCCATCAACTTGGTCGTGACGCAGTTGTTCGATTTGAATGCGAGAATTCAGCAATTGACGTGATCATTAATTTTTTATGAAAAATATTCCACAATTCAATCGTACTTGTAGTTTTGACCACCGCTAATTTTAGGGGGTTCAGTAATTTCTGCCGGTACTATACACGATCTCAGGCGGGTAAAAGTACCGGGTACCGGCCCACTTTGAAACCCCTGCATTGAAAAAAATTTGATGTCTGACAACACCTTGTTTTTTTCAACTTATCTATCTCACTGCTTTTATGGAAGGACAAAATTAACACAATCAACGCTAGTGTCGACTTATTAACCTTAATATTCTGAAATGGGAGTGCAAGGAAAATTACAGAAGGCTTATGGCAGCATGTACACACGTAAGAAAGGTCTATGACATTGACAATGACAAAAATATTATACACCTTGGCTAGAGGCCCCCTAGATGTTGACGCCCTAGGCTTCAGCCTACCAAGCCTATAGGGAAATCCGGTACTGGCCCCAGTGCACTGCTTTGCAAGGGGGCCTATACTGCTGGTAAGATGGCCCTGCCGACCTATAATCCGACCTCCGGCCATAGTCCGATATTCTAATCCGACAAATCTTTAAACAAACCTTTGATGTAGTAGTCGGATTTTAGAGCCCTTGATCATGGAAGTTTGATTCACTTTGACTCATATATGAATATATCTTGTGCTAATTAAAATTCGACTCAGTGAAGATAAAATGGAGAAAAAAAAATCAGGCTATGTTTACAAGAGCATTGTAGTTTAAGTATCTGTGAATAGGGGTCAGACCTATAATCCGACATCTCGATAGTCCGACGGTCCAGTAGTCCGACAGTACGGTAATCAGACAGTCCGACAGACTAAGCACACTATTAGCTATTCTGGGAAAATAAAATATCTGTTCTTTATAAGTTTTGTGCACTGTGAAAGCAAGATCCGTCGTCAGACTGGAGTTGCAATATTCTAATGTGGTTTTCTAATGCATATATTAAAAATTGAAAGATTCTTAATAAAAATATTTTCGTTAAATTAATTTTAATGATATTTGCTTTAGAGAATTCAAAGAAAAAAGATCCGAATATATTACCTAGACCTGGAATACGTCGTCTTGGTCTATTGTTCCGGTCGGCTCATTTCACCAAGACAGCATTTTCAGTCCGGAACAAATCGCCTGCTACATCGGCTCTATCGAAAATAATAATTTGACGGCGAAAAAAACGAAAATATCTAATTTATCCAAAAATACCCCTCCCCCTCCAAAAAATTGTATGGTCCTCACTTTGAGATTATCATTGAATTCAAGAAGTTTACTACTTCTTTTAAGTGAATGGAAATTTCGTCATACAGGTACAAATTCAAACAAATATTAAAGAAAATTTGTCAAACTAAAGCTTTAGAGCTTTCTTATGTATTCCCGATAAGTTTTACAGTGTTGCTGTTCTTACCTGACTGGTAAAAGTGAAGAAGAAGAAAACACATCTTTGTTGGACTATCGAGCTTTCTGACTGTCGGATTATATCTACGCTTCCCTGCGAATAATATCAATGGCGGGTCCGATGATTCATTGGTTGGTACCCCTCTCTTCCTTGAAATTTTTAAAAAATCGCATGAAAATTGGTCTCGAAATTCTCCGGAACCCCCTTTAAAACAATTCTGGATCCACCGACCCTGAATATGTCCTTTTATCAGAAAATGCTCAGTGATCCCCCGGAAATCCCTTGATATTAAAATTGTTGCAAAGATTACGGAAATCAAAGTAAGAAAATTCTTATAATCGTTCATTGGATCGCAGTATCATAGGAAGACGGAAAGATGGCATATTCGCATTTATCACAAAAACATTGAGAAGAGACATTTTTTGTCGGACTAACGGACCGTGGGAGTATCAGGGTGTCGGATTAAAACTACGGACCAGTTTTCACTTCGTCCGTCCGTCCGTCCGTCCGTCTGTTTTTTGTGTGAGCTCCACCGCTAAACTTCTGACTGAAATGACACTTGTCATCATGTGCATATATATTTTCGTGAAGATCAGAAAAATGTTAGAGTATGGCCCTTTATAACACAGCTTGTGAGGGGGTCAGACCTATAATCCGACATCCCGCATAGCCAGAAATGATAGGTGATTTGCTCATTTGCATATTCAAAATGGCGGCTCAAAGAGAATTTGGATTTTAACATATAGTTGAAAGGGAAACTTTCTGTTAGCTTGGGCCGGACAGTTTGCCGGGATAAAAAATCAAACTATGCACCGGTTTGAACAATATCTCAAAATATTATAGCTGTGCCATGAAAACTCAAGGTTCCCACCCAGTTTCAAATTTTGAAGCGTAAGTGCCATTCAAAAGCATTGAGAAGAAGTGAAAAAATGCATCCTGCACGGTTTTCAAGACCTAAAAGCACTTTTCTTACAATCCCCATTCTAGTTGCCGGGACAAATTCGGTCAGTTCCGGTAACATTGTTGAGGAATCTTTCTTCGATAAATATTTTGCTGAAAAATTAGAGGTTCCCACGATAATTTAAAAGAGAGCTTCACAAGTTTTTTTTTACCTTTCTAGTAGAGATACAATAGGGGTTCATGCAAAAAAATCTACTATTTCGTAAAACTGCTTCTGCTAGACATAGCATTATTTGAGTAAGCACCGCATTCCATTGTAAATGTAAATAAACAATCAGTTAAGAAACGGCTCCACAGGGGTATTTTTTTATTTCGACAAAACAACAGAATAAGTAACTATAATACAATTGGTAACAATACTGCTGATATATAAAGTTCAAAAAATTTAACAATATATACTAAACGATTTCAATGACATACTAATACTTATGCGGGGCAGAAATTGAAAAAAAATGCACAATATATTTTTCATTTACATATTTTTATTTCGTGGAAAAAAGGGGGGTGCATTAAATATATTTTCGATCTTTTACACACATCATCGGATTTCTAATAAACATATGATGACAATTAATTTTGATACGATCACAAAAAATTATGAAGTTATTTATGTGATCAAAACTGTGATGAAATATTATTTAAACAAAATAGATACGAGTTTATTTTCATCACCGTCTTCCAAATATGGTTCAACGTTTATTTGCTGACGTCATTACATGACGCGATTTGGTTTATGAATATTCATGAGCAAAATCACCCATGATTTCTGGCTATGGATAGTCCAATAGTCCGACAGACTATAGTACATTTTTAATAGCTATTCTATGAAAATAAGATATCTGTTCTTTATAAGAAATATTCGCTTAGTCAAGTTTTGTGCACTGTGAAAGCAAGATCCGTCGTCGAACTGGCGTTCACGATTCTTATGTGGTTTACCCATGCATATCTTAAAAACTAGCGTTGAAAGATTCTTATATATTAAAAAAAATTTCGACAAATTAATTTTCAAGACTAGAAAATTAAAGAAAAAAGGTATGAATATATTGCCTAGACCCGGAATATGTAGCCTTTGTCTATTGTTCCGGTCGATTCATCTAGCTAAGAGTTTTTTCAGTCCGGAACAAATTGCCTGCTACATCGGATCTGTAGAAAAAAAATTAACGGCGAAGAAGAAACGATTTGATTTGGTAACAGGTCAAAACGCCCCCATTTTTTACCGAAACGACCCCACTTTTTTTTCCAGAATAAATATTATTTGACCAAAACGCCCATTTTTTTTGCCAAAACGGCACGTTTAATAATTTTTTGTTCTCAAACAATGATATCGTATGTGATGTATATATAAGCACTACGAAACAATCTAAACGTTTGTGAAATTCCTGATTCAATGGTCCAAAACTGGACCGTTGATACGGCCACATGTCTTCAGAAGCTGGGTTGTTGTCACCTCCTTGTTGGAATTTTGGTTATGTCCGTATGGCATGTTCTGTGTTGCCACTTGTCACATCCATCGCACTGGACTGCCCCCGGTCGTGTGCTAACTACCCTATTGCAACTGATACAACATTCACTTTCTATAATTAATGGATAATGTTATCATGCCAGAATCATGTCGCATATATATACTTTTCCAGTAAATTCTTTTGTTGTCTTTGTACTTTTCTTTTACACAATACCTTGGCTTGTGTGTTTTTTTTTTTTTTAAACTTTATTATCGTTAAATTTAATTAAATTAAATAATATATATATGGGGGTGTCTATATAATGATTTTTATCGTATGTTCGTCACTTCGAGATTATCATTGAATTAAAGAAGTTTACTATTTCTTCATTTAAGTGAATGAAAATTCCGTCATACAAATTCAAACTATTCAAGAAATTTGGTCAAACTAAAGCTTTAGAGCTTTCTTGTGTATTCCCTCGAATTTTTACTTTGTAGCTTTCTTACTTGAACATGAAGGTGAAAAACAAACACATCTCTGTTGGACTACGAACTGTCGGACTAATGACTGATGACTGTAATCAGTTACAAAAAGATTTGGACAAACTAGTAAATTGGGCATCAGAAATGCAGATGAAATTTAATGCTACCAAGTGTTATGTATTAAGAATTACCAACAAGAAAAAGCATGTCCTACACAACTACATCATGCACAACCAAATTTTGGAAAATCTAGACCAAAATCCATATTTAGGAGTTCAATTTACCAACACCCTCAAATGGGATACACACATCAACAACAGCTAAAGCAAATAAATCACTAGGCTTCTTGAGGAGAAATATCAGCAAATTCCCAGAGGAAATAAAGAAAAGAACATATCAAGTGATAGTAAGACCTAATGTTGAATATGCAAGTAGTGCCTGGGATCCATATTGTCGATGCGTTGGCACAGTTGCCACAGAAACTTGAATTGCCTCTGGCGGCCACGCTATTTGGCCAAATTGAACAAAATGAGGTATATTTTAGAGAACCTTCCATGTATTATTCCTGCAAAGTTTGATTATAATTAACCAAATTGTTTATGTGAAAAATTAAAGATGGACATCAAGTGATTGCAATAGTTCACTTCACACAGCCTTTTGCCCGGGTCAGTTTAACATGTGAAACTCAAGTCAAGAATTATGATTATTGGTATATAAGGTGACTTTCAACAAAATTTCAATTATATCTTGGCAGTCAGTTTTATTGATGGAGAAAAATTGAGTACTCACCAGTAACCAGTAACCTTAGTGATACTGATATATCGTTTTCTCTGATTAATCTATTTACTAACATTCTGATGCATTTTGGGTAATAGTAAGAAACACTCTTAATATAAAAAAAATCTTGAAGATATACAGAACAAAAGACGGTACCACTAAGATGAGTGATACGTCTCAGTGAATTACTGATACAATTACACCTTATATAAGAATCCTGGATTTTGATTGGTTAATAGCTGGTGTATTTTAATATTCAGTGTAATTAAACAGATTATATCATGTTTGGGAGGAGTATTTGAGAAAAATACCAATCTTGAGACTAAATTCCCCTCGCCATTTGGCTCGGGAAATTGTTCGTCTCTCCACTGGTATTTTTCGTAAATTAGATTAAACGTATTTTATTGTTAACTATATAACATTTGGATCGGACACAAGTTATTCCAACTTACAAAGGTCCTCTCCACATATTTACATACAATTTTATATTCCATGCACCAGCAAGTAATAATGTATAAATAACAATTACATTTTATAACAACATTGAAAAAAAAAAGATTTTTGAAATTATATAATATATTGAGTTATAACAGTACAGAATTGTCATATTCGTGGGGATAAATCAACAATTTAGAAAATGTTCACAAAAGAAAATAGTTAAATTCAATATATGAAGTGTAATCACTGTGGGGTAAAACGTTTCGTTTGTTTGATGTACAACTGCACTGATTTGAATATTTGTGCATTTTGTTCCTCAGATAAGCTATCATCGCCAAATAATAAAGTTTCAATAAGTAAACTGTCAAGAAATTGCAGATTATTTGTTAACTGTTCACGAGCTTCAACATATAAACAACACTCTAGAAACCAGAGGCTCTCAAGAGCCTGTATCGTTCACCTGGTAATAAAAAAAACCAATTGGTCCTATGTAAAAACTATGTCCTGCAGTGGTAGTCATCTTGGAATTACGATCAACATAAAAAACACAAAGTTTGTAAAGGACCTTCCAATGATTGATGCACAGTTTAGGTTCAATCAGTGCAATAGCTTCAGAAAAGAATATATTTCTGTATTTTCCCCATATGGTTCTGTGTTAATACTATGACCTGTGGTGGCAGCCATCTTGGATTTCCGATCGGCATAAAAAACACACACCTTGTAGAGGACCTTCCAATGATCATTCCTGGGCAGTTTGGTTTCAATTATCCAAGTGGTTTCAGAGAAGAAGCGTTTTGAAACATTTTTCCCATAGGGTCCAATGTTAAACTAAGTCCTGCCGTAGCCGCCATTTTGAATTTCATACCGGAACAAAAAACGTAAAGTTTGTAGAGGACCATCTAATGAACATTCTTGTACAGTTTGGCTTTAATAATATTTGTAGTTTCTGAGAAGAAGGCATTTGAATATTTTCCCATAGGGTCCAATGTTAATCTATGTCCTGCGGTGGTGGCCATCTTGGATTTCCGATCGGCATAAAAAACACACACCTTGTAGAGGACCTTCCAATGATCATTCCTAGGCAGTTTGGTTTCAATTATCCAAGTGGTTTCAGAGAAGCGTTTTGAAACATTTTTCCCATAGGGTCCAATGTTAAACTAAGTCCTGCCGTAGCCGCCATTTTGAATTTCATACCGGAACAAAAAACGTACAGTTTGTAGAGGACCATCTAATGAACATTCATGTACAGTTTGGCTTTAATCATATTTGTAGTTTCTGAGAAGAAGGGATTTGAACATTTTCCCATAGGGTCCAATGTTAATCTATGTCCTGCGGTGGCGGCCATCTTGAATTTTCGATCGGCATAAAAAAACAGAAACTTTGTAGAGGACCTTCCAATGATCATTCCTGGGCAGTTTGGTTTCAATTATCCAAGTGGTTTCAGAGAAGAAGCGTTTTAAAACATTTTTCCCATTGGGTCCAATGTTAAACTAAGTCCTGCCGTAGCCGCCATTTTGAATTTTTTATCGGAACAAAAAACGTACAGTTTGTAGAAGACCATCTAATGAACATTCTTGTACAGTTTGGCTTTAATCATAATTGTAGTTTCTGAGAAGAAGGCATTTGAATATTTTCTCATAGGGTCCAATGTTAATCTATGTCCTGCGGTGGCGGCCATCTTGGATTTCCGATCGCCATAAAAAACAGAAAATTTGTAGAGGACCTTCCAATGATCATTCCTGGGCAGTTTGGTTTCAACTGTCCTAGTGGTTTCAGAGAAGAAGCGTTTTGAAACATTTTTCCCATAGGGTCCAATGTTAAACTAAGTCCTGCCGTAGCCGCCATTTTGAATTTCATATCGGAACAAAAAACGTACAGTTTGTAGAAGACCATCCAATGAACATTCATGTACAGTTTGGCTTTAATCATATTTGTAGTTTCTGAGAAGAAGGCATTTGAACATTTTCCCATAGGGTCCAATGTTAATCTATGTCCTGCGGTGGTGGCCATCTTGGATTTCCGATCGGCATAAAAAACAGAAAATGTGTAGAGGACCTTCCAATGATCATTCCTAGGCAGTTTGGTTTCAATTATCCAAGTGGTTTCAGAGAAGCGTTTTGAAACATTTTTCCCATAGGGTCCAATGTTAAACTAAGTCCTGCCGTAGCCGCCATTTTGAATTTCATACCGGAACAAAAAACGTACAGTTTGTAGAAGACCATCTAATGAACATTCTTGTACAGTTTGGCTTTAATCATAATTGTAGTTTCTGAGAAGAAGGCATTTGAATATTTTCTCATAGGGTCCAATGTTAATCTATGTCCTGCGGTGGCGGCCATCTTGGATTTCCGATCGCCATAAAAAACAGAAAATTTGTAGAGGACCTTCCAATGATCATTCCTGGGCAGTTTGGTTTCAACTGTCCTAGTGGTTTCAGAGAAGAAGCGTTTTGAAACATTTTCCCCATAGGGTCCAATGTTAAACTAAGTCCTGCCGTAGCCGCCATTTTGAATTTCATATCGGAACAAAAAACCTTAAGATTGTAGAGGACCATCCAATGAACATTCATGTACAGTTTGGCTTTAATCATATTTGTAGTTTCTGAGAAGAAGGCATTTGAACATTTTCCCATAGGGTCCAATGTTAATCTATGTCCTGCGGTGGTGGCCATCTTGGATTTCTGATCGGCATAAAAAACAGAAAATGTGTAGAGGACCTTCCAATGATCATTCCTGGGCAGTTTGGTTTCAACTGTCCTAGTGGTTTCAGAGAAGAAGCGTTTTGAAACATTTTCCCCATAGGGTCCAATGTTAAACTAAGTCCTGCCGTAGCCGCCATTTTGAATTTCATATCGGAACAAAAAACGTACAGTTTGTAGAGGACCATCCAATGATCATTCCTGGGCAGTTTGGTTTCAATTATCCAAGTGGTTTCAGAGAAGAAGCGTTTTGACACATTTTTCCCATACGGTCCAATGTTAAACTAAGTCCTGCCGTAGCCGCCATTTTGAATTTCATATCGGAACAAAAAACGTACATTTTGTAGAAGACCATCCAATGAACATTCATGTACAGTTTGGCTTTAATCATATTTGTAGTTTCTGAGAAGAAGGCATTTGAACATTTTCCCATAGGGTCCAATGTTAATCTATGTCCTGCGGTGGTGGCCATCTTGGATTTCCGATCGGCATAAAAAACACACACCTTGTAGAGGACCTTCCAATGATCATTCCTAGGTAGTTTGGTTTCAATTATCCAAGTGGTTTCAGAGAAGCGTTTTGAAACATTTTTCCAATAGGGTCCAATGTTAAACTAAGTCCTGCCGTAGCCGCCATTTTGAATTTCATATCGGAACAAAAAACGTACAGTTTGTAGAGGACAATCTAATGAACATTCATGCACAGTTTGGCTTTAATCATATTTGAAGTTTCTGAGAAGAAGGCATTTGAATATTTTCCCATAGGGTCCAATGTTAATCTATGTCCTGCGGTGGCGGCCATCTTGGATTTCCGATCGGCATAAAAAACAGAAAATTTGTAGAGGACCTTCCAATGATCATTCCTGGGCAGTTTGGTTTCAACTGTCCAAGTGGTTTCAGAGAAGAAGCATTTTGAAACATTTTTCCCATACGGTCCAATGTTAAACTAAGTCCTGCCGTAGCCGCCATTTTGAATTTCATATCGGAACAAAAAACCTTAAGATTGTAGAGGACCATCCAATGAACATTCATGTACAGTTTGGCTTTAATCATATTTGTAATTTCTGAGAAGAAGGCATTTGAACATTTTCCCATAGAGTCCAATGTTAATCTATGTCCTGCGGTGGTGGCCATCTTGGATTTCTGATCGGCATAAAAAACAGAAAATGTGTAGAGGACCTTCCAATGATCATTCCTGGGCAGTTTGGTTTCAACTGTCCTAGTGGTTTCAGAGAAGAAGCGTTTTGAAACATTTTCCCCATAGGGTCCAATGTTAAACTAAGTCCTGCCGTAGCCGCCATTTTGAATTTCATATCGGAACAAAAAACGTAGAGTTTGTAGAGAACCATCCAATGATCATTCCTGGGCAGTTTGGTTTCAACTGTCCTAGTGGTTTCAGAGAAGAAGCGTTTTGAAACATTTTTCCCATAGGGTCCAATGTTAAACTAAGTCCTGCCGTAGCCGCCATTTTGAATTTCATACCGGAACAAAAAACGTACAGTTTGTAGAGGACCATCCAATGATCATTCCTGGGCAGTTTGGTTTCAATTATCCAAGTGGTTTCAGAGAAGAAGCGTTTTGACACATTTTTCCCATACGGTCCAATGTTAAACTAAGTCCTGCCGTAGCCGCCATTTTGAATTTCATACCGGAACAAAAAACGTACAGTTTGTAGAGGACCATCTAATGAACATTCTTGTACAGTTTGGCTTTAATCATATTTGTAGTTTCTGAGAAGAAGGCATTTGAATATTTTCCCATAGAGTCCAATGTTAATCTATGTCCTGCGGTGGTGGCCATCTTGGATTTCTGATCGGCATAAAAAACAGAAAATGTGTAGAGGACCTTCCAATGATCATTCCTGGGCAGTTTGGTTTCAACTGTCCTAGTGGTTTCAGAGAAGAAGCGTTTTGAAACATTTTCCCCATAGGGTCCAATGTTAAACTAAGTCCTGCCGTAGCCGCCATTTTGAATTTCATATCGGAACAAAAAACGTACAGTTTGTAGAGGACCATCCAATGATCATTCCTGGGCAGTTTGGTTTCAATTATCCAAGTGGTTTCAGAGAAGAAGCGTTTTGAAACATTTTTCCCATAGGGTCCAATGTTAAACTAAGTCCTGCCGTAGCCGCCATTTTGAATTTCATACCGGAACAAAAAACGTACAGTTTGTAGAGGACCATCTAATGAACATTCATGTACAGTTTGGCTTTAATCATATTTGAAGTTTCTGAGAAGAAGGCATTTGAATATTTTCCCATAGGGTCAAATGTTAATCTATGTCCTGCGGTGGCGGCCATCTTGGATTTCCGATCGGCATAAAAAACAGAAAATTTGTAGAGGACCTTCCAATGATCATTCCTGGGCAGTTTGGTTTCAACTGTCCAAGTGGTTTCAGAGAAGAAGCATTTTGAAACATTTTTCCCATAGGGTCCAATGTTAAACTAAGTCCTGCCGTAGCCGCCATTTTGAATTTCATATCGGAACAAAAAACCTTAAGATTGTAGAGGACCATCCAATGAACATTCATGTACAGTTTGGCTTTAATCATATTTGTAGTTTCTGAGAAGAAGGCATTTGAACATTTTCCCATAGGGTCCAATGTTAATATATGTCCTGCGGTGGTGGCCATCTTGGATTTCTGATCGGCATAAAAAAACAGAAAATGTGTAGAGGACCTTCCAATGATCATTCCTGGGCAGTTTGGTTTCAGCTGTCCTAGTGGTTTCAGAGAAGAAGCGTTTTGAAACATTTTCCCCATAGGGTCCAATGTTAAACTAAGTCCTGCCGTAGCCGCCATTTTGAATTTCATATCGGAACAAAAAACGTAGAGTTTGTAGAGAACCATCCAATGATCATTCCTGGGCAGTTTGGTTTCAACTGTCCTAGTGGTTTCAGAGAAGAAGCGTTTTGAAACATTTTTCCCATAGGGTCCAATGTTAAACTAAGTCCTGCCGTAGCCGCCATTTTGAATTTCATACCGGAACAAAAAACGTACAGTTTGTAGAGGACCATCCAATGATCATTCCTGGGCAGTTTGGTTTCAATTATCCAAGTGGTTTCAGAGAAGAAGCGTTTTGACACATTTTTCCCATACGGTCCAATGTTAAACTAAGTCCTGCCGTAGCCGCCATTTTGAATTTCATACCGGAACAAAAAACGTACAGTTTGTAGAGGACCATCTAATGAACATTCTTGTACAGTTTGGCTTTAATCATATTTGTAGTTTCTGAGAAGAAGGCATTTGAATATTTTCCCATAGAGTCCAATGTTAATCTATGTCCTGCGGTGGTGGCCATCTTGGATTTCTGATCGGCATAAAAAACAGAAAATGTGTAGAGGACCTTCCAATGATCATTCCTGGGCAGTTTGGTTTCAACTGTCCTAGTGGTTTCAGAGAAGAAGCGTTTTGAAACATTTTCCCCATAGGGTCCAATGTTAAACTAAGTCCTGCCGTAGCCGCCATTTTGAATTTCATATCGGAACAAAAAACGTACAGTTTGTAGAGGACCATCCAATGATCATTCCTGGGCAGTTTGGTTTCAATTATCCAAGTGGTTTCAGAGAAGAAGCGTTTTGAAACATTTTTCCCATAGGGTCCAATGTTAAACTAAGTCCTGCCGTAGCCGCCATTTTGAATTTCATACCGGAACAAAAAACGTACAGTTTGTAGAGGACCATCTAATGAACATTCATGTACAGTTTGGCTTTAATCATATTTGAAGTTTCTGAGAAGAAGGCATTTGAATATTTTCCCATAGGGTCAAATGTTAATCTATGTCCTGCGGTGGCGGCCATCTTGGATTTCCGATCGGCATAAAAAACAGAAAATTTGTAGAGGACCTTCCAATGATCATTCCTGGGCAGTTTGGTTTCAACTGTCCAAGTGGTTTCAGAGAAGAAGCATTTTGAAACATTTTTCCCATAGGGTCCAATGTTAAACTAAGTCCTGCCGTAGCCGCCATTTTGAATTTCATATCGGAACAAAAAACCTTAAGATTGTAGAGGACCATCCAATGAACATTCATGTACAGTTTGGCTTTAATCATATTTGTAGTTTCTGAGAAGAAGGCATTTGAACATTTTCCCATAGGGTCCAATGTTAATATATGTCCTGCGGTGGTGGCCATCTTGGATTTCTGATCGGCATAAAAAAACAGAAAATGTGTAGAGGACCTTCCAATGATCATTCCTGGGCAGTTTGGTTTCAGCTGTCCTAGTGGTTTCAGAGAAGAAGCGTTTTGAAACATTTTCCCCATAGGGTCCAATGTTAAACTAAGTCCTGCCGTAGCCGCCATTTTGAATTTCATATCGGAACAAAAAACGTACAGTTTGTAGAGGACCATCCAATGATCATTCCTGGGCAGTTTGGTTTCAATTATCCAAGTGGTTTCAGAGAAGAAGCGTTTTGACACATTTTTCCCATAGGGTCCAATGTTAAACTAAGTCCTGCCGTAGCCGCCATTTTGAATTTCATACCGGAACAAAAAACGTACAGTTTGTAGAGGACCATCTAATGAACATTCTTGTACAGTTTGGCTTTAATCATATTTGTAGTTTCTGAGAAGAAGGCATTTGAATATTTTCTCATAGAGTCCAATGTTAATCTATGTCCTGCGGTGGCGGCCATCTTGGATTTTCGATCGGCATAAAAAACACACACCTTGTAGAGGACCTTCCAATGATCATTCCTGGGCAGTTTGGTTTCAATTATCCAAGTGGTTTCAGAGAAGAAGCGTTTTGAAACATTTTTCCCATAGGGTTCAATGTTAAACTAAGTCCTGCCGTAGCCGCCATTTTGAATTGCATACCGGAACAAAAAACGTACCATTTGTAGAGGACCATCTAATGAACATTCTTGTACAGTTTGGCTTTAATCATATTTGAAGTTTCTGAGAAGAAGGCATTTGAATATTTTCTCATAGGGTCCAATGTTAATCTATGTCCTGCGGTGGCGGCCATCTTGGATTTCCGATCGGCATAAAAAACAGAAAATGTGTAGAGGACCTTCCAATGATCATTCCTGGGCAGTTTGGTTTCAACTGTCCTAGTGGTTTCAGAGAAGAAGCGTTTTGAAACATTTTCCCCATAGGGTTCAATGTTAAACTAAGTCCTGCCGTAGCCGCCATTTTGAATTTCATATCGGAACAAAAAACGTACAGTTTGTAGAGGACCATCCAATGAACATTCATGTACAGTTTGGCTTTAATCATATTTGTAGTTTCTGAGAAGAAGGCATTTGAACATTTTCCCCATAGGGTCCAATGTTAATCTATGTCCTGCGGTGGTGGCCATCTTGGATTTCCGATCGGCATAAAAAACACACACCTTGTAGAGGACCTTCCAATGATCATTCCTAGGCAGTTTGGTTTCAATTATCCAAGTGGTTTCAGAGAAGAAGCGTTTTGAAACATTTTTCCCATAGGGTCCAATGTTAAACTAAGTCCTGCCGTAGCCGCCATTTTGAATTTCCTTATGGAACAAAAAGCGTACAGTTTGTAGAGGACCATCTAATGAACATTCATGTACAGTTTGGCTTTAATCATATTTGAAGTTTCTGAGAAGAAGGCATTTGAATATTTTCCCATAGGGTCCAATGTTAATCTATGTCCTGCGGTGGCGGCCATCTTGGATTTCCGATCGGCATAAAAAACAGAAAATTTGTAGAGGACCTTCCAATGATCATTCCTGGGCAGTTTGGTTTCAACTGTCCAAGTGGTTTCAGAGAAGAAGCATTTGAAACATTTTTCCCATAGGGTCCAATGTTAAACTAAGTCCTGCCGTAGCCGCCATTTTGAATTTCATATCGGAACAAAAAACCTTAAGATTGTAGAGGACCATCCAATGAACATTCATGTACAGTTTGGCTTTAATCATATTTGTAGTTTCTGAGAAGAAGGCATTTGAACATTTTCCCATAGGGTCCAATGTTAATCTATGTCCTGCGGTGGTGGCCATCTTGGATTTCTGATCGGCATAAAAAACAGAAAATGTGTAGAGGACCTTCCAATGATCATTCCTGGGCAGTTTGGTTTCAACTGTCCTAGTGGTTTCAGAGAAGAAGCGTTTTGAAACATTTTCCCCATAGGGTCCAATGTTAAACTAAGTCCTGCCGTAGCCGCCATTTTGAATTTCATATCGGAACAAAAAACGTACAGTTTGTAGAGGACCATCCAATGATCATTCCTGGGCAGTTTGGTTTCAATTATCCAAGTGGTTTCAGAGAAGAAGCGTTTTGAAACATTTTTCCCATAGGGTCCAATGTTAAACTAAGTCCTGCCGTAGCCGCCATTTTGAATTTCATACCGGAACAAAAAACGTACAGTTTGTAGAGGACCATCTAATGAACATTCTTGTACAGTTTGGCTTTAATCATATTTGTAGTTTCTGAGAAGAAGGCATTTGAATATTTTCTCATAGGGTCCAATGTTAATCTATGTCCTGCGGTGGCGGCCATCTTGGATTTCCGATCGGCATAAAAAACAGAAAATGTGTAGAGGACCTTCCAATGATCATTCCTGGGCAGTTTGGTTTCAACTGTCCTAGTGGTTTCAGAGAAGAAGCGTTTTGAAACATTTTCCCCATAGGGTTCAATGTTAAACTAAGTCCTGCCGTAGCCGCCATTTTGAATTTCATATCGGAACAAAAAACGTACAGTTTGTAGAGGACCATCCAATGAACATTCATGTACAGTTTGGCTTTAATCATATTTGTAGTTTCTGAGAAGAAGGCATTTGAACATTTTCCCATAGGGTCCAATGTTAATCTATGTCCTGCGTTGGTGGCCATCTTGGATTTCCGATCGGCATAAAAAACACACACCTTGTAGAGGACCTTCCAATGATCATTCCTAGGCAGTTTGGTTTCAATTATCCAAGTGGTTTCAGAGAAGAAGCGTTTTGAAACATTTTTCCCATAGGGTCCAATGTTAAACTAAGTCCTGCCGTAGCCGCCATTTTGAATTTCCTTATGGAACAAAAAACGTAAAGTTTGTAGAGGACCATCTAATGAACATTCATGTACAGTTTGGCTTTAATCATATTTGAAGTTTCTGAGAAGAAGGCATTTGAATATTTTCCCATAGGGTCCAATGTTAATCTATGTCCTGCGGTGGTGGCCATCTTGGATTTCCGATCGGCATAAAAAACAGAAAATTGTAGAGGACCTTCCAATGATCATTCCTGGGCAGTTTGGTTTCAACTGTCCAAGTGGTTTCAGAGAAGAAGCATTTTGAAACATTTTTCCCATAGGGTCCAATGTTAAACTAAGTCCTGCCGTAGCCGCCATTTTGAATTTCATATCGGAACAAAAAACCTTAAGATTGTAGAGGACCATCCAATGAACATTCATGTACAGTTTGGCTTTAATCATATTTGTAGTTTCTGAGAAGAAGGCATTTGAACATTTTCCCATAGGGTCCAATGTTAATCTATGTCCTGCGATGGCGGCCATCTTGGATTTCCGATCGGCATAAAAAACAGTAACTTGGTAAAGGACATTCCAATGATCATTCATTTACAGTTTGGGTTTAGTCAGTTCATTAGTTTCAGAGAAGAAGATCTTTGAAATTTCAGCCAATCAGAGCATATTATTGGCCCTGGCAGCCATATTGAATATCCGACTGGAACGAAAAACAGTAACTTTGTAGAGGACCATCCAAGGAACATTCCTGCTAAGTTCGGTTCCAATCGGCCAAGTGGTTTCGGAGAAGAAGCTTGAAATGTGAAAAGTTTACAGACGATGGACGCCAAGTGATGGCAATAGTTCACATGGACCTTTGGTCCAGGTGAACTAAAAAGTGAATCGCATTCTCTATTACCCCTCCCAAACATGATATATCTGTTCAGCATGCTATATCTCTGATTATACTAAACCACCTCTGTGGTGCAAGGGTTCTCCTCAAGTCGGGTCAAACCAAAGACTATGAAATTGGTATTTGCTGTTTCTCCACTAAGCACACAGCTTCAATGAGTAAAGGCAAAGTCTAGTTGGCTCAGAATAAGGATAACGTGTCCGAGTGGAGTGACATGTCTTCATGTTATTTCAGTGAGCTAGCACTATAAAGAACCAATTAAGCGTGTTGGTCTAATACAAACTGGACATCAACATTATTTTAGATTGAATATATTAACTTGTTCTTGCCATGGTATTGCTGACAATTTGCTCATTTGAAGATAAACAACAATTACTCACTCACTGATTGTACTGTAGCATATGATCAAGTTCACTAAAGCCATCCCTCCATGCAAAAGGCCAGAAAATAAAGAATAGGGGGTAAAGTTATGGTGTTTAATGCCACTTTCAACAATATTTCAGCTATATCATGGCATCATTGTCATTGTTGGAGGAAACTGGAGTACCCAGATAAAACCTGTTACCACCAACCTGTCATAAGTCACTGACTAACTTTATCGCATAATGTTGTTTCGAGAACACTTTGTCATGAGCTGGATTCGAACTCACCACTTTAGTGGTGATAGGCACTGGTTGCACATGTTGTTGTAAATCCAACTACCATACGATCATGACGGCCCCAGAAATAAAGAATAAGATTTAGTTTAAGTTCAACAGATCTATTGCACAAAATATACATACATATACACTTCACATCAATGTAACATCATTTATACTTCCATCCATCCATCTACATACATATTCAAGGGAGATAATACAGAATCATGCAACCAAAACAGAAAAAGGGAGATAATTAAAAAAAAGAAAGTAAAGACATCATTTGTTTGCTATGGAAAGGAGATATGAGGTTTAAAGCTACTTTCAACAATATTTCAATTATATCGAGGCAGTCAGTTTTTATCGGTGGAGGAAACCAGCAACCTTTTGCAAGTCACTGACAAACTTTATTTATCACATAATGTTGTATCAAGTGCACCTCGCCTGAGCGGAATTGGAACTCACAACTTCAATGTTGATAGGCATTGATTGCATAGGTATTTATAAATCCAACTACCATACAATCACGGACACGACGGCCCCTGAAAGGGAGATAACTTTAGATATGATTAAGATTGTTTACATATAAAGTAGAGATTATTTTTCATTTCATAATTAAGGCTTGATCATGAAGAGAAAACTTTGAAATAACAAAATAAGACCAAACATAATGTGATTACAGAAATATGACCCAAGTTCATGAAAAAATTAAATGCAAAACAATTTTGCTGTTTTACACGTCCCAATAACATGGTTTAATATCTCCCAAAATATCACATCATTCCTTCAAATTATCACGCACATTTACTAAATTATGACAATGACAATAAATGATACAATCATGTCTTGATGGGTTGTAGCACCGAATGGCAGTTTCTATGCAACAATGAAAAAGATGATGAGAAACACGTCTTCATATTATGTTCTACCATGAAGGTGCAGTGTTGGCTAATCTTCTCATTCTCCTGAAATAAAATAATAAATATTTTATAAATAATAAAACTGTTGTAAATTCAATACTCTAGTGCAGATTATGGCATAGATTCCTGGGTGCTAAAAGCACCATTATTGTGTTGCTTGTTTCCTGAAATTCTGAAAACAAGTAGGAAAATTCCATCACAGTTTACTTGAAATGCTGAAGTTAAAGTAACCTGTTTTTACTTTGATATAAAATTGTCTTCAAATATGTAATCGTTTAACCACCATATTTCTTTTTTTTTCTTCAGACACCATTTTACTCAGTTTTGTCAATATTTACATATCACTGATGCTAGGACTTTTATAACATCATACAAGCCAACCCTAACTTGTACATACAAACTGTGAACCAGACTTATCACATATGCATTGTAACATTCTAACTTTAAACTGCATACTAGAACCATATATTAAAAGCTTGAAATAAAAAAGGTGGTTTTAGGTGCCATAAAATTATGACATGAGTTTTGTTACCAATGAGGATGAAGTTAGACAAAGTAACAATTAAAATCATCTCTCAAGGTAAAAAAGGTGCATATCATACACTCCTAAAGACGGTAATAACAATGTGGCCGACATTTGACAAAAAATCTGAAAAATTTCTTAAAACAAATTAATTAAGCAGGTTAAGATGCAAAAGACTACTGTGAAAGTACTTTTCTTCGTGGGTATCAATTTCCGTGGTTTGGTTAAAAATTAAAGTTCGTGGATTTTGGTGTTTGTACCCAAAATAAAATTCGTCGATTTTATATTTTCAACATAAGAAGTTTCATTGGGTAGCAAATTTTCGAGAAAGCTTCAATACATTAGATAGATGAGTTGTAGAATTATGTAATCAGAAGTGGAACGTGGATATTAAAATGTTCATTTTGACAGTTGTAGAAAATTCCGGCATTTGTAAATTTAGCAACAACAAATAATTGTGTGAATTCTGTGTTTATCACTGACCTTGTATTTCTGTCTTGATCTCGGATCTTTTTCTCCATTTCAGCATCTGTTAATGTCTCTAAGAATGGACACCATGTGTCAGCCTCGTTTTGATTCCTAATTGCCACTTCCACTATAGGTAAAGGTGCCTCACTACAACATTAAAGGATTGAATATATATCTGAATATTAAAAAAAATAGTACACCAAATTTTTTGGTGAGGCAAAAAGAGATATTTTTCTCATAATATACAAATAAGACCTATAGTCGAGGGGGCCTTTGAGGCCACAATTGTATGGTGGCTGGATTTACATCTACTGATGCAATCATTGCCTATCATCACTAAAGTTGTGAATTTGATTCCCAAAGTATCCTTGATACAACTTTATTTTATGAGATAAAGTTAAAATATTAAATTCTATTTTTAACTCTAGTTAAACAGTCATCAAAAATATTTCTTTGCAAAGAAAGATACAGTGAAACCCGTCTTAACTAAACCCTGTATAAACCAAACGTCTTAATTGATCCCTGTATAAACCAAACGTCTTAATTGAACGCTGCATAAACCAAACGTCTTAATTGATCCCTGTATAAACCAAATGTCTTAATTGATCCCTGCATAAACCAAATGTCTTAATTGATCCCTGTATCAACCAAACGTCTTAATTGAACCCTGTATAAACCAAACGTCTTAATTGAACCCTGTATAAACCAAAGTCTTAATTAAACCCTGTATAAACCAAACGTCTTAATTGAACCCTGTATAAACCAAACATCTTAATTAAACCTTGTATAAACCAAACGTCTTAATTGAACCCTGTATAAACCAAACGTCTTAATTGAACCCTGCATAAACCAAACGTTTTAATTGAACCCTGTATAAACCAAACGTCTTAATTATGTCTTAATTGAACCCTGTATAAACCAAACGTCTTAACTGAACCCTGTATAAACCAAATGTCTTAAATGAACCCTGTATAAACCAAACGTCTTAATTAAACCCTGTATCAACCAAACGTCTTAATTGAACCCTGTATAAACCAAACATCTTAATTGAACCCTGTATAAACCAGTCTTAATTAAACCCTGTATAAACCAAACGTCTTAATTGAACCCTGTATAAACCAAACATCTTAATTAAACCTTGTATAAACCAAACGTCTTAATTGAACCCTGTATAAACCAAACGTCTTAATTGAACCCTGCATAAACCAAACGTTTTAATTGAACCCTGTATAAACCAAACGTCTTAATTATGTCTTAATTGAACCCTGTATAAACCAAAGGTCTTAACTGAACCCTGTATAAACCAAATGTCTTAATTGAACCCTGTATAAACCAAACGTCTTAATTGAACCCTGCATAAACCAAACGTCTTAATTGATCCCTGTATAAACCAAACGTCTTAATTGATCCCTGCATAAACCAAACGTCTTAATTGATCCCTGCATAAACCAAACGTCTTAATTGATCCCTGTATAAACCAAACGTCTTAATTGATCCCTGCATAAACCAAACGCCTTAATTGATCCCTGTATAAACCAAATGTCTTAATTGAACCCTGTATAAACCAAACGTCTTAATTAAACCCTGTATAAACCAAATGTCTTAATTGAACCCTGTATAAACCAAACGTCTTAATTGAACCCTGTATAAACCAAACATCTTAATTAAACCTTGTATAAACCAAACGTCTTAATTGAACCCTGTATAAACCAAATGTCTTAATTGAACCCTGCATAAACCAAACGTTTTAATTGAACCCTGTATAAACCAAACGTCTTAATTGAACCCTGTATAAACCAAACGTCTTAAATGAACCCTGTATAAACCAAATGTCTTAATTGAACCCTGTATAAACCAAACGTCTTAATTGAACCCTGTATAAACCAAAGTCTTAATTAAACCCTGTATAAACCAAACGTCTTAATTAAACCCTGTATAAACCAAACGTCTTAATTGAACCCTGTATAAACCAAATGTTTTAATTGAACCCTGTATAAACCAAACGTCTTAATTGAACCCTGTATAAACCAAACGTCTTAATTGAACCCTGTATAAACCAAACGTCTTAATTGAACCCTGTATAAACCAAATGTTTTAATTGAACCCTGTATAAACCAAATGTCTTAATTGTCTTAATTGAACCCTGTATAAACTAAACGTCTTAACTGAACCCTGTATAAACCAAATGTTTTAATTGAACCTTGTATAAACCAAACGTCTTAATTGAACCCTGTATAAACCAAACGTCTTAATTGAACCCTGTATAAACCAAAGGTCTTAATTGAACCCTGTATAAACCAAAGGTCTTAATTGAACCCTGTATAAACCAAAGATCTTAATTGAACCCTGTATAAACCAAACGTCTTAATTGAAACCTGTATAAACCAAATGTCTTAAATGAACCCTGTATAAACCAAACGTCTTAATTGAACCCTGTATAAACCAAACGTTTTAATTGAACCCTGTATAAACCAAACGTCTTAATTGTCTTAATTGAACCCTGTATAAACTAAACGTCTTAACTGAACCCTGTATAAACTAAACGTCTTAACTGAACCCTGTATAAACCAAATGTTTTAATTGAACCCTGTATAAACCAAACGTCTTAATTGAACCCTGTATAAACCAAACGTCTTAATTGAACCCTGTATAAACCAAACGTCTTAATTGAACCCTGTATAAACCAAAGGTCTTAATTGAACCCTGTATAAACCAAAGATCTTAATTGAACCCTGTATAAACCAAAGATCTTAATTGAACCCTGTATAAACCAAACGTCTTAATTGAACCCTGTATAAACCAAACGTTTTAATTGAACCCTGTATAAACCAAACGTTTTAATTGAACCCTGTATAAACTAAACGTCTTAACTGAACCCTGTATAAACCAAATGTCTTAATTGAACCCTGTATAAACCAAACGTCTTAATTGAACCCTGTATAAACCAGTCTTAATTAAACCCTGTATAAACCAAACGTCTTAATTGAACCCTGTATAATCCAAACGTCTTAATTGAACCCTGTACAAACCAAACGTCTTAATTGAACCCTGTATAAACCAAACGTCTTAATTAAACCCTGTATAAACCAAACGTCTTAATTGAACCCTGTATAAACCAAACTCTAACCAAAGTCTCAATTGAACCCTGTATAAACCAAAAGTCTTAATTGAACCCTGTATAATCCAAACGTCTTAATTGAACCCTGTATAATCCAAACGTCTTAATTGAACCCTGTATAAACCAAACGTCTTAATTGAACCCTGTATAAACCAAACGTCTTAATTGAACCCTGTATAAACCAAACGTCTTAATTGAACCTTGTATAAACCAAATGTCTTAATTGAACCCTGTATAAACCAAACGTCTTAATTGAATCCTGTATAAACCAAACGTCTTAATTGAACCCTGTATAAACCAAACTAACCAAAGTCTCAATTGAACCCTGTATAAACCAAACTCTAACCAAAGTCTCAACTGAACCCTGTATAAACCAAACTCTAACCAAAGTCTCAATGAAGCATATTTTTGTTAATTTAACCAGAACAAACCAAACACCTGCCTATTTTGAACAAATAAGCTGCTCCCAAGAAAGGTTCTGTTTAGACAGGTTTCGCTATACTAGATCTTTTGGAAATAGAAACATTTATTGGTGTGTGAGAATATATATAGACATAAAATATCCCCAAATATAAAATGCACTGTTTTTTAAATACATTTCTGCAATACTTTAGTTTTTACCTAAAAGCATATGTTCTCTGGTGCCAACTTAGTTGTCCACGTATACTGTAGGAAATTGCTGTAACAAATTCACCACCAAGACCTACAATATATATATACATATTGTATAAAAATAGAATTCTGGCTCAAACATTCAAGAATTCCACAAAATAATATCAGAATATATATCAGAGTTATCAACAACAGTGAAATTCACAATTGTTTTTTTTATAATTACATGTATACATATTTTTTTACCAAGCAAAAATATTAGAATTTAAATATTCCCTTGCACATCTGCTGCAGTAGGTTTCCTTGTATGTTTGTTTGATAAGAAGAGGGTGTAGCATGACTACAAGATTCCTTGTCACATCAACAACTTTATATCATTCAAGGGAGATAATTTGTTAATTCATAACAAAGGGAAGTAATCTCATGCCTTGTGTTGTACGTAAGTTGGAATTAGTCGACATGATCTACATTTCTGAGATCTGACTGAGTCTTCATGTGGAGAGAACCTTTGTAAGTTGATATAACTTGTGTCTGATCCAATCGTTAAAATGCTTAGCAATAAAATGTGTTTAATCTAATCTAAATTTTTATGACAACCTACCTAATTCTGCACATAGTTTATTAGCAAATTCTTCTGGAGAATTGTCTGGTTCAGACATGTCCCATTCAAACTGGTCTACTAATGATATATTGCCAACATGTATGTTTAACTGAAAAAAAACCCAATAATTTTTTAAAGTAAGGCAATGACAGAAAATGATAAACAATTAGAGCGAATCAGCTAGAATTAGTAATACTTCACAGACATAAAAAAAAACAACAACAGGCAAATATAACATAAATATTTGAAACTTAACACTCCAATAATGTTCTATTTTTACACAGGAGATAATTAAAGATCTACATGTTTTACTCAGTCTTGTTGTTAAATATTACTATGCTATCAATAAAAATATGATATTAAAAAAAAAAACATAAAATTTATTACATTTATTATTAAAATTAAATTAAAAAATCACTTTACACATATTTTGTAATATTCCAGTAAACACAACTTTATAATTTATAGAGAGGTAATCCTATAAAATGTTATATTGACGTCACCTTACAAATCCTAAATAAACATACTATTGTTGATATGTTATGCTTGAAATGGACTTCTCATCGAACCTCACTCAGGCTACACCTGCCAGACTCTCATCAAATCGCACATCTGGGGCTTCCCCTTCGATGCGGCATTGCTCTGAGAAATCCATTCTTGCAAAATATATCAACGATAGTATATATATACGTCTGAAAATTAAACCAAAGTGTTAGAATTAGATTTTAGAGCTGTCAAATTTTTGTTCTTCCCTCGACGGGATTTGAACCCACACCATTGATACACTGCAGCACCATTCGCTTAGTCTTACGTCCAGCGCCCTAGACCACTCGACCACATCCGCTATATAAAAATATAGCTTCAATAGTCGAAGTGTTACCTTGTCTCGTAAGGAAAATCTAGAGATAGACATAAGACATGTGTCTAAGCGTGTGTAGATGGTACATATATACTTAATATTATAATTTGACAGCAATCTAATACAGCAATTTTTAATATATTGTATAGGATGATGAAGAATTCATCATACAGTCACAGGAAATAAAGTATATTATACAAACATCTAAGCAGGTGACAACCATACAATATATCTGTCCCACTGGATCTCAAAGTTACTTGTGATACTAGGTTAATACTAAATATTTATATACGTCTGAATATTAAACCAAACAGTGTTAGAATTAGATCTTTGAGCTGACAAATTTGTGTTCTTCCGTCGACGGGATTTGAACTCACACCATTGATACACTGCACCACCAATCGCTTAGCCTTATGTCCAGCGCCCTAGACCACTCGACCATATCCGCTATATAAAAATATAGCTTCAATAGTCGAAGTGTTACCTTGTCTGGTAAGGAAAATCTAGAGATAGACATAAGACATGTGTCTAAGTGTGTGTAGATGGCACCTATATACTTACATATATACTTAATATTATAATTTGACAGCAATCTAACTCAGCAATTTTTAATATATTGTATAGGATGATGAAGAATTCTATCGTTGATTACAGATTTAGATGTACAAGTTAATACAAACCTTTAATATAACCCTTTGATCACCCTGTTGGTCTAGTAAATTATCTGTAGGGTAAGCATCAATTTGTTGCCTTATTGCCTGAGATATGGCAGGAACAAAGTTGATAGGGTTCAGATCTATATCATCACATAATATTTCAGCAAACTGTTCTGGTGTTATTAAACCCTCTGAAAAAAAAGTTAAAACATTTTTGAGGCCATGGTTATGGTGTTTAACACCATTTTCAACAATATTTCAGTTATATCGTGGCGGTCAGTTTTATTGGTGGAGGAAACCGTAGTACCCGGAGAAAACCACTGAACTGTCGTACGTCACTGACAAACTTTATTACATAATGTTGTGTCGAGTACACCCCGCCATGACCAGGATTCAAACTCCCAACGTTAGTGGTGAGAGACACTGATTGCAGAAGTAGTTGTAAATCCCACTACCACACGATCACAACAGCCCCTCAGTTAAATGTAAACAATTACACCAAGAAATACATTCCAATACATGTTTATGTAATATAGAAACGTACATGTTTATGAAATTCACAAGAGAAATTATCAGCAGCATGTTGGCGGTTTCCTCATAGTATTTATATCCACCAATAAAATTGGCCCTAAAATTATGACCCATTACCCTAACTCTACAAGGGAGGTAACTCCAAACAGTTGATGTTTGGACCTTGTTTTATTTAAAGGGTATCTAATTGTGTGTTTCACATTTGATTATCACATGTAAACCTATGAATCATTCTAGCAGTAGTGGGTCACTAGTGGCACATCATATAAAACCAATTTCGCTACGATATAACTGAAATATTGTTGAAAGTGGCATTAAACACCATAACACTAACCCTTTTTCATGTTTTTGCATCTAAAAACTGTGATCAATTTTGAAATATCACAAGCTTTCTATGCTGAAGATCCTACAGCATGATCTTTTACATATAGAAAGCCCTGAACAAATATTTAAAAGGGGGAATATTCTTTAAAAAATTGCTGCCGACTCAAAAACCCCATACATTAAATCAAATTTTTGAATTGAATTTAAATTATATTGTTTACATTAATTAATTTTTTTTTCATAGAAAAGTTGTGTATTTTAAATTGATGTGTATTTATTTCAATACTGTTTACATGCTTCTTACATACAGCAGTTCAACTGCTAAATCTTTCAAATTTTCTATACACCACAAATAGCCAAAATATGCAGTACATGTACTATGAATTTGACCAAGCTATAAAATGTTCATTTGTTTTTTTTTTAAATTTGAAAACATTTTTATTCAAATAAAACTACAAAATCTCCCATTTTGTTTGTTATTGGCTCCTGTAAATACCATACCATTTTTGTTCCATGTAAAACAATCTCTGAGTTTCTGTCCATCAATTTCCATGTCTAGCCTTATAGGAACTAATTGTTCTGGTTGGTTTGAGTTGTCATGGATCTGTGCAGGATCAGAGTCATCAAAACTAGAAAAAAATACCAAAAAAACCCATTCTCATTAAATCATTAGTTATGTGGAGGTTTAGGACACTACTGGTTCTTATAGACATATGTACCGTATGGTTTGGTAGGGTTATGATGTTTAACGTCACTTTCAACAATATTTAAGTTATATCGTGGTGGAGGAAACTGGAGAACACAGAGAAAACCAGCGACCTTGTCACAGGTCACAGATATCACATAACGATGTATTGAATACACCTCGCCTAAGTGGGATTCGAACTAATGTCAGTGGTTATAGACACTGATTGCATAGGTAGTTGTAAATCCAACTATCATACGATCGTGACCATGATGGCCCCCCTGTACCATATGAATTTCAATGAACATGAAACATTTTAATTGTTCATTTTTACAAACCATACCATTTGAGAATCACTGCTAAGGTTAGAATTTATCACTAACATATAAATAGTTTGGACGTGGAGTATTCTTTAGTGTCATTTAGATGTTTTATCTATTCATGTTTCCTCTAAACTTTCTTATTTCTGAGATTCAACTTTGCCAGTATGCAAAATTTCTACTTTCAATTTCCTCCTTTGCTTCTATTCATAATCTTTACTGATTTTTTAAAATTTGCTATGCATTTCTTAAATCTTATTTTGTTTCTATTGATTGATCTAACTAACCATGTTGGAATTTTTCATATTTTAGACTTACTTAGAAGGGATCCTTGTAGGACAAAATTTTGAAGAGTCCCAACCAAAATGTCACAAGTCCCACTAGTGTATCCTTTGTTATTACTTGTAAACAATTGTGAGAACCAAACACAAATGATAAGACCATGATGAGTTGCAAGTATCTCTCCCTAGTCATTTCTATTTATGGATCAATTTTACCATGTAAAGAATGTTCATATTTTTTATGCCTCCTGTACATACTGTTTCTATTTTTAGATGGAACTCACCATGTAGGGAATGTTCGTACTTTGGATTTTCCCAGTATATTTCTATTTATAGATGGAACTCACCATGTAGGGAATGCTCGTACATTGGATTTTCCCAGTCTATTTCTATTTATAGATGGAACTCACCATGTAGGGAATGTTCGTACTTTGGATTTCCCCAGTCTATTTCTATTTATAGATGGAACTCACCATGTAGTGAATGTTCGTACTTTGGATTTCCCCAGTCTATTTCTATTTATAGATGGAACTCATCATGTAGGGAATGTTCGTACTTTGGATTTCCCGTCTATTTCTATTTATAGATGGAACTCACCATGTAGGGAATGTTCGTACTTTGGATTTCCCCAGTCTATTTCTATTTATAGATGGAACTCACCATATAGGGAATGTTCGTACTTTGGATTTCCCCAGTCTATTTCTATTTGTAGATGGAACTCACCATGTAGGGAATGTTCGTACTTTGGATTTCCCCAGTCTATTTCTATTTGTAGACGGAACTCACCATGTGGGGAATGTTCGTACTTTGGATTTCCCCAGTCTATTTCTATTTGTAGATGGAACTCACCATGTAGGGAATGTTCATACTTTGGATTCCCCCAGTCTATTTCTATTTATAGATGGAACTCACCATGTAGGGAATGTTCGTACTTTGGATTTCCCCAGTCTATTTCTATTTATAGATGGAACTCACCATGTAGGGAATGTTCGTACTTTGGATTTCCCCAGTCTATTTCTATTTATAGATGGAACTCATCATGTAGGGAATGTTCGTACTTTGGATTTCCCCAGTCTATTTCTATTTATAGATGGAACTCACCATGTAGGGAATGTTCGTACTTTGGATTTCCTCAGTCTATTTCTATTTATAGATGGAACTCACCATGTAGGGAATGTTCGTACTTTGGATTTCCCCAGTCTATTTCTATTTATCGGTGTAGAACATGGTACAGCATCCAGATGGTGTGAACTACTTGGTACTGTAGGAACCCAACTACTTCTCTTCTGTTTTAAACCACTACTGAAACAAGGCATTATATATACAGAAAACTATATAAAATCAATTTAACTACTTTTTAATTCCATTTACCACATGTTTTTAACAAAAACTTTTTTATTTTCTGAAAATGAAAGGAAATAGATAATAAAATCGACAGACAATCCATGAAATAAATTTTCTCAACTTTAGGAAAAAATTACAAAGGCAATGCTATATACATGTATATCTACCATATATTGAAAGAAATATACTTGATATTGGTGGAATTGATTACTATCATAATCACTGTTTAAATTTTCTTTTTGCCATATATTAAAAGAAACACATTTTTGTGCCTATCCAAAGTCAGGATCTAGATTTCTGACGTAATATGTTGTGGTCGTTATTTTGTGTTCAGTGAGTTCAATTAAGATGAGAGGTGGTTATTTGTTTTGTTGATATTGGTGGATTTGATGACCATCACTTTTTAAACTTTCTTTTCATAATTGACACTTGAAAAGGAAGTACAAGGCAATTGTTATAATTATTTAATTCAAGATATCACGCAGAAATGAAATATTCTAGTATTTGTTCAGTATTTTGAACACAGGTCAGTGCAGATGTGTGTGTATGTGACTGACAATTGGCTGTCAATAATTTATTTGTTACTAAATTAATTATTCTTTATAATCATTTATATCATCAGATGTCATCTAAAAACTAATTCTCTTGAGCTTATAGGGGGCCCTGTCCACACTGGGTACTGTTCTAAACTTGATGGGGACCTTAAGAAACCTCATCTACAAAATATATGCCCCATCGAACTTAACATCCTGCATACTGAAACATGACCTGATACAAAACATTGCTAAAAGTTGTTTGGGATTCCCAAATAAACAAATCAAACAGGAATATAATTTGAGTTCATTATTAGATTATTAAGGTCAAGAACAACATAATTTCTCTTTTAGCAGATGTAAATACCTTTTAAAACCTCCTTTATCAGTCCTCACGATGAGCACAAGTCCTCCAGTCCCAAGACTAGTAAAAGTTTGTCTAGACCAGTAAATTTTACCTTTTTTTTTTTAAAGAACTATATAAAAATAAATTCAAGGATTTGATTTGGACCAGTAAATTCAAATTTTCATTTCGAGGACTGCTTTATATTATACATTTGAGATTATTAATATTCTAATGAAGTACAATTCAATATGACTTACGTTACAAAATTTGGTTCACTGTTGATGGACAATGTCTTGAATTTTTCATCATTTCCTTCAAATATCTGGTCAACTTCAGATGCTTTCAGAAGGGTAATGTTTGTAGCCAAAGCGGGTTGTCCACTTCCTATTTTGTAAATAAGAAAAAAACAAGAGCATATACATATGATACAATATACAGTGTTTGTAGATACATATTCGCCAAACAAAACTATATATCTGAATGTACTGACAATAGTTAGCATGCTCGCCTCAAGTGTGGTAGATCGTGGCTTTGAGTAAATATATTAAATACAGCAAAAGATTATATCAGTATCACCAAGAAGAGTGTTATATCTATCACAGTTATTTATCTTGCCATGTCACTGACTGTACTGTAAATGTACCTACCATAACTACATTCAAAACATATACAGTCAAACCTGTATTAAGAGGTCACCTTTGGGACAAAGAAAAAGTGGCCTTATAAGACAGGTGACCTCTTAAAAGAGGCTCAATTCATATGAAATTTTCTATGACAGGACCAGAAAATGGTGACCTTTTAATACAGGTGACCGCATGTGCAGGTTTAACTGTACTTGAACACACATTTCTTTAGTTTTTGTTGGAACGAATTTATTTTAATTTATGAGAATAATTGTAATGAAAAGTAGGCATATTTTGGTCAAAATTACATTTACTCATAGCCTTATATAAATATTATTTCCACATTCATCAATAAGAATCACGATCGTTTAACTATTTCATACAAGTGAGTGTGTGTTCTTAACGCCAACTCAGTAATTTTCCAGCTATATCATGTCGAGAACAAGTTAATTTTCAATGATGATGATGAAGTCGGCTTTGTACTAGACCAACACGCTTAGTTGGATTTTTATAGAGCTACATGAAGCTCACTGAAACAACAGTCTATGGATAAACATGTCGCCCCACTCTGACACATTATCCTTATTCTGAGGCAGCCAGTCTTTTTCTTTCTCATAAAATGCTGCATCCTTAGAAGAAAAGCAACAAAAACCAATTTTAGAGTTGAACACCGAATCTACCACATTCGAAGCAAGCACGCTAAGGCCATACAAAATAATACCTGTGTTTCCAGTTTCCCGACCGACCCTAATTCTTTTTCAGCAAATTAAAAAAAAAATAATCGTTTTCCGGAATTCCGGCATTTTCTTGGAATTGGAGCATAGTTCTCCGGATAGCGGAGGCATTTTTCAACAGATAAACAATGGCGGCGCACATGTTATGTTCATCACGACCTACACAAGCAATTGCAATGAAGTTTAAGGAATGCTGCCACATGGGTTCCATCAATACCATCTCATGTGTTGAGACCCGAAGAACCTTGAAGAAAATTTTCGAGGAACACCATGGGGAAATGCCTGAAACTGGATTTATTCTGGATGTGCAGAAAACTTAAATTTGCTTACTATTTCCAGATAAATTAAAAAGTATCAGTGTCATTAAAGTTCAGTCACATTTATATATTTTTTTTGTTATACTCCACAAACAATGTTTAGGGGATATGGAGTGAGTGATTGTTGTTTAACACCAACTCAGCTATTTTTCAGCTATATCATGACGAGAACAAGTTAATTTTCAATGAAATGATGATTAGGCCCGCTTTGTACTAGACCAACACGCTTAGTTGGATTTTTATAGTGCTAGCTCTCTGAAACAACAGTTCATGGATAGACATGTTGCCCCATATCCCGATTCCAAGCCAACCAGTCTTTGCCCTTTCTCCTTAATGCTGCGTGCTTAGCGGAAAAGCAACAAATACCAATTTTATAGTCTTTGGTTTGACTCAATTGAGACTCGAACCCTCGATCTACCGCACTCGAGGCGAGCACACTAATCATTACATGACCGATGCAGTTCTGGGAGATATGGATGGATATAGGAATCAGTCTGTCTGTTGGACCCAAACATCTCCCAAGTCCTTTTTTCAATATTCACCTAATACTATGTTCAATACTAGATCATGATGTGCAAACATCCTAGGAGGCTGTATGACAATATATGATTTCAGTTTCCATATTGTCAACTTCCCATTCTTGAGTACTAACACACTCTCTTAAATGTTTTGACCTGGTTCAAGACTTTGTTCTGAATGTTTGCTAAAATGGGTGTCTGCACTTGACCTTCCTGGTTTGTTAATACTGAAGACCATGTCAGTTGTTTAACCTGGTATTAAAGTCGGTAACATTCAAGGCATGATACAACCACTAGACAGATAAGGATAACAGAGGAAAAAGTCCTTCCAGTCTTCTGTATATGTGTAAGAAAGAAATGAAATATGACATTAAAAAGACAACTTCTTGGTATGGTTATTCATACTATAATAATTATATATAAGTTATACTAGATTATAGCACTTCTGCTTTGTGCATTTCTATATTATGGTGGTGCTTATAAAAAAAAATATACCCTATTTTTTTTCAGCATGAAACCTGAAACACACATATTATTTTATTTGGCCTAAACATTACACCACTGATGCTAGTTCTAATAATAAAACCCTAAATGCTCGCTTACTCACAAGGGTTATAACGGGATGCCATTACACGTAATGGAGCAGCTGCCGAGATTTTTTGCGCTCGCTTACAGAGCTTCTGACGCCTGCATTTATCAATAATAAGACATAACCTTTCCTTTTGTCCATTATTATAACAAGTTTTTATCACCTACCAGTATTTTAGAATGTAATTCCCACAAAATAAAAATCCATGTCTCTGAACATTTTGAATTTCGTCATTTCCGGCCTCACTATTTGGATGTCGATACCATATTTGGCGATTTAGGCGTGAATGCGTGTAGTAAGAAATACCATATTTAGAAAAGCTCCGCCTTCCGTAGTTTCCGGTTATGGAAAACGATCGATAAATTTGAACAAGGTTGTTGCTACCTTTGAAAAGCATATATTTCTCAGCCAAACCGATTTAACAAGGACTGGGATCATCAGTAATAGTTATAATGAAATGTTTGAAGCATTAATAGTGAGTTTTTATGTTTCAACTGCAACTTTTTTTTTGCTCCATTGTGACGAATGGGACAGCGTTGTAGCTCTGCCGAGACACAAGTTTTTTCACAGGAGCCACATTATTGCAGCTACACTGATGCGGTTATATTTCATACAAATTTTAGTCATAGTACAAATGTATTACCTAATGAAGATACTTTTTTTCTTTCTTCAGCTGTCATTAACCGTCTCCATAGTGATGGATATCTTTTGTATAAAGATCCTCTAAACATACGCAGGTAATTACCAACCTAAAAAAATTTCAATATTATATAAATATATGTGTCATTGTACCTTATATTCTTGTGAAAATCAACACATTCTTTGCAATCCTGACCCTAAAAATAACCGACCAATCAAATCGCACATAGGAATTCGGCCTCGTACTGACATGTCAACATGATGAAAGGTAGTCCTGCAGACTGCAAATTCTGTGAAGCATTGCTTTAAAGTTGCAGATAGGTAAAGATGATGACAAAAACGAATTGAAATATCAAAAATATATTTATTAAGCTTCAAATGGGTACCAATATTATGGCGAATTAGGTCAAGACACCAATACAAAACTATTTTGAAAAAGTGTTATATGAAAATTTGACATTTGAGATTCCTCCTTTGTGTTTTTTTTAGAGTAGTCGAGGGATAAAAAAAATCGTAACAAGCCCCTGTGATCTAGCTGTTTGATTTCTTAATAAGCTCGCGAAGCGAGCTATTTATGACTGAAGCATGGTAAAATTAAATCAATAAAGGAATAATAACAAATACCATTTACTTTGACTAAAACAGAAATCTTTACCATCCATACACTATGCCTATGAAAAAGTTTCAACACATCCGGGTTACCGCTTTTCAAGAACCCTTGAGAACTTACGAAAGAGACACAAAAGGTATCGAAGAGCATCTGGTCCAATCGTAACTACTCGGCCATTCTCGTTACGCCTAGTGTAGAGGAAATTGTCGAGTAGTCACGATTGATACCGGTTTCGCGAGCTTTTCAGGCGATGCCTGTTTCATATTATGTGGGTTATCAAACGTTTTACTGTTACCTTAATAAGCTCGCAAAGCGAGCTATTTATGACTGAAGCATGGTAAAATTAAATCAATAAAGGAATAATAACAAATACCATTTACTTCGACTAAAACAGAAATCTTTATCATCCATACACTATGCCTATGAAAAAGTTTCAACACATCCGGGTTACCGCTTTTCAAGAACCCTTGAGAACTTACGAAAGAGACACGAAAGGTATCGAAGAGCATCCGGTCCAATCGTAACTACTCGGCCATTCTCTCTCGCTACGCCTAGTGTAGCTGAAATTGCTGAGTAGTCAAGATTGATACTAGTTTCGCGAGCTTGTCCTCTTCCGTGTACAGAGTGTACTCATCATTGAGCATTATACATGTACTGCCTTCTTCTTCTTCCAATTTAGGAACCGGATTCACACGTGAATGTACAAGGTTCCGCGAAAACTTTGCGCAGTGTCGGGCAACACAGCAGCCTTCTTCCGACTATTTACAGGTGGGCGCTGGTCTAGTTGCTGTTAGGACGCGCCTTGAGGGCACTCCTGAATCTCTCTATTGTGTTGGCCGAAGTTGTATTCGCTGGCAGTTGGTTCCAGTCCCTGCTGAGTTGGTGCTAAACAACAATCACTCACTCAATTACACCGAAAGACCCCTTGGAAATAAGCCTTGTGGCTTTATCGGCTATCAGGAATGAATATCCACCTATATTTTTAGGAATTCATGAGCTTTAAAAATCAGTTTATTCACTATTGTTTATATATTTTAGATGCATTTTTTAAATTGTGCTAAAACTGCCCGTTTCATATTATGGAGAACGACTGTTTAAGGGTTTAAACTTGATTGGGTTTTTTTTATTTGACAGTTTTAGAGGAGCATGCATGGAGAGTCAACTGTTTCTGTGTAACATGGCATGTATACTCCCTTCTCATTGTATCGTGGTATTTGCATACTCGAGGATTCCTCGTGCATGACGTCATTCCTGGGCGTTTATTTTTAGAACATAAACACTGAAGTCACGTCGCCTGTCAGGAGACCGCTTATCCTGAAAATGGCCAAGTTTATGGTAAGTACGGAATACTTGTATAAAATTTCAACAAAATGGCTGATATTGATAAAACCGCTGATACCATCCTTCCAAAAACTGCCCAAAAATTATTATTAACCACAAGTGTCAATGTTTACATATTGTCGTCTGATAACATGTATCCCATAATTCCCTAAGACCATGTGATCTTGTAGCTTTGACCCTTTATCAGAGAAAAAAAAACTATGGAAAGCCAGTTTAACAAATAAGAATAAAAATATATAATATGGACATTCATACATTTGCAGTCATGTCAAGATCACATTAAAATTAAATGACAAATAATGATTAACGATGGTCACATTTTTTTCTCCTTATTACTGTCACATTTTGGAAGAGTCCATGTGAATCCTGACAATAATTAGTCAAACAGGTGCTCCATAGATGTATTTCTATTTTTACCACGATACAATGGGAAACACTTCTTGATGCCATTTCAATATGGCGGACATTTCAAATCTTAAAAAATCGTAAAAACACAAACAATTAAGGTCGAGTTTGGTATAAAATGAGAGAAGAAGGCTGTTTTAACATCCATGGAAAACAATTACCGACAGGTAAGATATTACTAATATTTATTCATTGAAAACCAATAAGTACCACGATACAATGGAACACCGGGCTACTACTAGTAGTACTACCGGTGACATATCCTATTTTTATTTTTCATGAGTTTAACGGTTAAATCTTGAACGTTTGTGATGTAACAATCATGAATGGAAAACGCCATACTTCTGATCCAACATAATAACATTCTCCTCCCTCCTCGATCTGTACTTTTTGTGGTTTTTCACCAAACGTCTTTGTTCCAAAAGTTATCGACGCCATGATAAAGGGAGATAATTTGTCTTCTTCACAAATTAATTGGTAAGGCCTATTACCACTACATCTAAAGACCAAACAGTTAAAACCCAACGGACACTCTCTATTACGAAGAAGATATCAAATCTGATATTTACTAAACGGGAGAGAAATCACATATTGACGGTGTAGGAGAGCTGATTCTAAACTCTCAACTGACTATACACACACTATGCTCATCCAGCTGGTTCCAAGATATCACTGATTTGACGAAAAATGAGTTCGTATAGACGTTACGCGCGCTATTGGTGATACTTTGACTAAATAGAACATGAAATAAGTAAAACGAATGTAGATTTTTTTTTAGATTGATGGATTTTTATTTCCGATACATGCTAGAATATGGCAGCAGTGTATGGTCAGTGATATACAAAAAAGAAGCCATACAATTGGAAAATGTTCAAAGAAGAGCCACCAAACTGATTAAAAATATACAACATAAAACCTACACTCAAAGATTGAAATATTTAGGGCTACCATCACTCCAATACAGAAGACTCCGAGCTGACATGATTGAAACCTACAAAATCCTCAACAATATTGATAAAGTGCAATATGAGCAAATTCTTCCTTTAAATCAAACTACCACTAGGGGTCACAGCAAGAACTTATATGAAAAAGAACTGTAGAACAAATGTTAGGAAATATAGCTTCTCGCAAAGAGTTGTGGATGAGTGGAACAAAATACCAAAGAAAGTAACAGACTCGAAGACAATCAACACTTTCAAGAGCCAACTGAACAACCATTGGAAAAATCTGGATATAAAATTTTCACCAGATATCTACCAACCGGGAGATGAAAACAAATTATTAAGAAGGGTCCAAGGGGCTGAATAGCCCATATTCCAGACCTCGGAAACAGGTAAACAGGTAAATACGAATAATTGTTTTATTATATTAGATTAGGTTTATTTTTGCTTTTGAAAACGAATTTATTGGAAGAAAACATCGTTAACGCACAATTTTCTCATGTAACGCGTTACAAAATATCCGTATGTCTTCACATTTTTCTCAGTAAAAACCTAAAAATACGTTTTTCGGACCATTTTTTTTGTGGGACCGGAAGCAGAGTCATCGTGCTCTATGACCCCATTAATGATTTCTGATTAAAGCAACTTGAGATGCTTGAAGGAAAAAATCGGTAAGTTCATGGAAAGAAAAGAACGTAACGCTGAAGGAAAAACATCTGCATGCCAAATAACCAGCTTTATTTCAGCTATGTTTTACAAAATTTTCACAAAAAAAGTATACATTTCAAATGTTATTATCTTCAAAAACGAAAAAGTCTTTTCAAAAATGATTTTTTTAAAGCAAGTTAAAAAATATTCCTAAAGGAGTAAGGGCAACAAAATGTCCAGTTGGAACTTGACGTAAAACAACCATGAAGTATAAAACTTTACACATTCGAAACTATATTTTTCGCTCATAATTTTCGTGCTAAATCCAAATAACAACAAATTTTCATTTTCAGTGGCAGAGAATGAACTTACAAACTTGATTTCGGATAAAAATTACGATTTCTACGTAAAATTGTAGAAGGTTGCCCAATTTGTTCAGTAAACGTTTTTTCTTATCGACGGCAAAATAACGTCGCGCTACTTCTATATTTTTCTATAGTTTTCTATTAAAATTAAAACAAATAAACAACAACTAAAAAAAAGCGAAGCTAAAAACAAACAAACGATATCAAAACTTGAAAAACAACAAACAAAAGAGCGAAAACAAAATACAAAAATATACCAAACCTGAAAAAATAACGATGTGTTTCCGCTTACTCAAGCAACACTAATTAAAAATGAATTCATGACCTTAATTTTTGTGTGTCATTTTTGAACAAGCATTCCAAAAAAGTATGTGTGCATTGTAGAAACTATAATTATATAATAGTTAAAAAAAAAATCGCGAAATATAATTGTTTTATAAGAAAATTAAAAGTGTGAACTGAATTATTTGAATTATAATTTCACTAGATTATACATAAGATATTACGAGAAATTATCAAGAATACAACGTATACAATCAATCAATAAACAAACAGAATATGATAATCTCGTTTTAGAGCAAGATATACTTTCAAAGAAAAAATGATAAAGTACAGTCACATAACATAAACAATAAATAAATACAAACAGGGAATACAAACGAAATAAATAAGCAAACAAACAAACATTGAAATAAACACCTAAAGGAAAACACCAACAACACAAATATATACAAGCAAGCCAAAATAAAATAAAAATCAATAAAAACAAAAAGTAAAATTCCGAAATAAAGAACAATACATCAAAACACACCCACACCACCTCCATCCTAACCAAACCCACGGTATGCAAGCACAAATAAGGCAGAAAAAAAATGAAAAAGAAGACGCGAAACGTTCTTTTCAACGTTAATTATGTGTAACACCTAAATAAATACCAATTGTATAGTCTCTGGCCAGACCCGACCGGAGGTAGAATCCACGATCTACCGCGGTGTGCTCAAGGCGAGAACACTAACCATTACGCCACTGACACAGTTCCATTCGACTTTTGTTGAAAGTATAAACAAATACAGTTATTATTTGATAGGCATTTGCTTGTGATCAATAATAATTTATTTGTGTGTAACGCCAACATCGCACGTAACGTCTATACTGTTCAATCTTACACGGTGTCGTTTCACTTAGAATTGTTCTTCACTGAATTGATCTGTATTTTGGATTTCATTTTATTAGAATAGATTTGTTGTGAAAATTACTATAATCAACATTATTCAGTCCCCAAAAGGCTTTAGTTTAAAGGTAGTACATTGATTAAGACAATATAATTGGGTAAGTCTTCAATTCGACTCACCGACACGGAGACCCGGTCAGATGTTATCAAAGACGGATAGGTATATACTTATTTGATCAAATTTCAACGTCATTATACAAGTAAAAGATGCATACATATAGACATTGACATCAGAACTAGCACAATTTAAAAAATGCATCTGAAATATATAAACAATAGTGAATAAACTGATTTTTAAAGCTCACGAATTCATAAAAATATAGGTGGATATTCATTCCTGATAGCCGATAAAGCCATAAGGCTTATTTCCAAGGGGTCCTTCGGTGTAACTGAGTGAGTGATTGTTGCTTAGCGCCAACTCAGCAATTTGTCAGCTATATCATGGCGAGAAAAGTTAATTTTCAATGAGATGATGATGAGGACCACTTTGTTCTAGGCCAAGACGCTGAGTTGGATTTTTAAAGTGCTAGCTCACTGAAACAACAGTCCGCGGGTAGACATGTCGCTCCACTCGGACACATTCTGAATCCGAGCCAACCAGTCTTTGCTCTTGCTTCTTAATGCCGCGTGCTTAGATGGCATAGAAGCAACAAATACCAATTGTATAGTCTGTGGCCAGACCCTACCGGAGGTAGAATCCACGATCTACCGCGGTGTGCTCAAGGCGAGAACACTAACCATTACGCCACTGACACAGTTCCATTCGACTCTTGTTGAAAGTATAAATAAATACAGTTATTATTTGATAGGCATTTGCTTGTGATCAATAATAATTTATTTGTACAATTTGTATATTATATCCAGAAAGCTTGTGGCGTTAAACTGAAATATATACATGTACCGGGCACAGATTCTCAACGTATAAACCTCCAATATACATGTATCCAGAAAATGTACATGTATATATTTCAGTTTAACGCCACAAGCTTTCTGGATACATGCATATTGGAGGTACACTTTGAGAATCTGTTATAAACGAAACTTTATTTTTGTGAACTTTCCATTTATATGTAGCAACATTCCAGCAGCACCTACATATGCATGGCCGTAACTACATTGAGGCAAATGCCTCATACCGAAATTGACGACTTTTTTTTATACAAATATTTTATTTAAAATTTATAAAATTTAATCTCTATTCCGATAGGAACGATATTCACTGAATGAACTCGTTCAATGTCTACGGTTACCGTTTTGAAGTCTATCGACATCGTTACGATGAAAGACATAACGGACTTCAAAGACATCAGCCATCTAACAGGTTTATCGAACACCTGATGATTTAAGGCATTCAGCATCCTTTTCACACGTTTCAATTTTAGCCCGGTTCTTGCCATGTTGCAGTGTAATTGTCATTTAGCGTCACGATGGCACTCAAGTCATGTCTCAAAAAACTGGCTGAAGACGGGTTCGTTGAAAAGAAAGTCAGCTAGGAGATGGTAAGTATAACTTTAAAGTTACAATACCACGGTGTATATCCATAACGGAACCTTTCCGCTCAAATATGGGCTACGCGATACTTTGGGAATAAGTAACGGTTCCTTTGTGATGAAAAGGATGTCAACCACAGGCACTTGTTTCATTCAAAAAATATATGCCCCCTCCTCAATGACTTAAAAGTAGAAAATGCGACGTTCGCTGAATATTCTTGTCCAATTCGCCTGAGGGGGGCCCGGTAGGTATATTTAAATGTGGCAGTCGAAAAGAGAAATATCTCGGGAGTGTGTAACGATATAATTGGGTCAGCGAAAGGATCACAAATAAGCGAAAAATATTGAGCCGAAGTGGGGAAGGGGAAAAGGGCAGATGCTTACCTTGAAGTAAGGAAGAGGAGGGGGCATATATTTTTTGAATGAAACAAGTGCCTGTGATGTCAACAAGTGGGAAAGCCACATAATAATGGATAGCTGCAAGGAAGGAAGGTAAATATATCGCATATTTTGCTCTCGCGGAACTCTCTGATGTATGATTCAATCCAAAACCAAAAACCATTCAAATACGTCTGCTGAAAATGCGTTTCGCACGCTTTCCAACGAGATGACTGTCGATGTAAAGTGAAATTTCGGACATATCTTTTATGAATATTTGCCTTTTTCCACCTTTTAACTCTCAAATTTTAACAATTATTAAAAGAAGAAACCTAAATGCACCAACTCCTCAAAACGTGATAAAATGTGGCACCGCGACCTTCGCGACTTGGAGGCAACGGACCCTTTACGGCAATAATTGTTTTATTATTCTTTATTTTGTTTCAGGAAAAGTGGAACAAAACGAAAGTCCAGTATGCTTTGGCTGCATAAACCAAAGAAGAAGAAGGCCAGCCACATATCCACACCATATCTTTCTGTTTGGGAATTTTCGTCTTGAAATGTAAAAAAAAAAAAAAAAAAAAAAAAAAAAAATATAAAAAGGGAAAAAATTGAGTTTTTTTTTTCAAAAAAGGGTGGGGGTAGGGCTTTGCGGCTACAAGCCCTTGTGATTTCGACAATATATATATTATCGATTACACGGCCTTTCAAATCATGCATGACTCATGCATGTTTCCTTGTTTACATGGCATATCAAAATCATGAGCAGTTTCATTTCCCGCTATTTTCCTGTCATTGTGTACACAAAATGTATGACCAAGAAGATGAAATAATTATTTCTTTGTGCATAATAATAATTGCAAGTGTTCTTCAAAGAATACAAAGAAAAAAACGCCAGAGAAAAAAATGGGTACGTGCCTGGATTCAGAGGCGCAAGAAACATGGAGCTCACCATGCCTTGGTAAAGGAATTATCAGATGAGGACCCTCAAGGTTTCAGAAACTTTCTAAGAATGGATACAAGGGATTTTTTTTTAAATAATGCGGAGACTGAATGTTCCACATATGTTCTTCTTATTGATATAGTTCACATAACCGCCGAATCTGCATTTTGCTCAAGTATAATTCCTCTTTTATAGGCATAATTTCAATTCTAAACTGCCAATGTTGATTCTTTTGTTTTGGAACTCCACGTGGTGATGTTGATGATGATGTGTTTATCTTTGTTTTGATTGGTCAAAATGCCATGACTTTACATGAGGAATAGAACAAGTTCTAATCTGCATGTCAGTAACACATATGTTTCTTATTACTCTGACTTAAGCTGTTTACATGGCATTATTTGTTATGCATGTCAAGTAATGCATAACAAAATCACTTTAATATACAATTCCTAGACATCTTTGATGTATTAAATCGTAAAAATAAAGAGACCGGTTTTTCAACTTACCTCAAAAATATACCAAGGATCCGTTACTTGTTCCCTAAGGCGTAACGTCGATGTTCATCGCGAAGGTTCCGTTATGGATATACACCGTGAATACTTTAGAGGAATCTCTGTGTCAGTGTCTTATGTTGTTTGGTCCATAGAAATGTCTTTTACTGAAATTCAGCTTGGCCAATATTTTCTACAGTACGAGAATTTAGTCTAATTAATTTTTAAGTTCAAAATTTCGATGGTGTTTACGCTATATAAGCTGTCGTTAAAGCTGCTAAGTTCAGTGGCGGATCCAGAATTTTGTAAGTTGACAAACAAAAAAAGGTTTTTGGTTCCTAAAGGCGGATGGACTCCCTTCCCCCCACCTCTAGATCATCCCCTGAAGTTCTTCTGAATTATTTTATATAACTATATATAAATGGATCATGGAAGATTTTAAAATACAATGTATACATATTCGCTATATGGAAGATTTCAAAATATACATGTTCGTAATTTAAATATCATTTCTGTGCAGTTTAGGGGAAATATCTTCAGTCTATAATTTACATATATAGAAAAAAAGTGGTATTTGTTTGATTTTTTTCAAATCCAATACAGTGTCCTTTCGATGTTTTGTAGACGATTTTGATGTTCTATTTACAAAAGAACAGCTGGTTGATGAAAGTCTTGGAGAGGCGTTCTTAGGCGGCCCCCAGACCAGACCCATGAGGCCTCGTCCAATTAAATTAATCGTGTTTTGGGAGAAAATTATTCATGCGCAGTTGTTGAATGTTGCAGACGGGTTTTCATATTTGTAAACAGAAAACGATCGACAATTGCACTTGGAATCTATCGCTAAAATTCATTGAGGTACGCCTATTTTGTTATATTATGACTGTAATTGGAAAGAATATGATCTCCTAGCTGGTTCTATGTATATGTAGAACACATTGAAATTAAAACAAAAACGGTCAATATAATACATTTTTCTTACCTTGATCTATCCCAAAATGTCAAAATCCGTGATGTACCTTATTCATTGAAGAGTCCAAGGAATTCCGAATGCAAACTGGCACACATTTATGGTATGAATAAAGGAAAGGTTTTTATGTCATGTGTATTATATACAAATAGATATGTGAACGTAAATGAATGAATGCTCTTTCAATTTTAACAGCTGTCATTAAATAATTTACACTAGAAAGGTTATTATGATGTTGTTCGAAATTGTGTCCGGATCTAGGTCACAGAGTGACTAGAACGGGGTCATGCAAATCTGTTCTAATTAAGTTAAAACTCGTAACAATGCATTGAATAATATATGGGCTATGATTCAAAAGGAATATTATAGTATTATTACGTGATGTTTTTCATATTGGCCTAGTTATAGGCCCGAGGCCTACTGTATTGGCCTGAGGCGCAGCCGAACGCCAATACAGCAGACCGAGGACCTATAACTAGGCCAATATGAAAAACATCACGTAATGATACCTTTATTAATTAACCAGTCCAATATCTCTCGGGATTTTTCCTTGCAATTGTCGATATGTCTAGCGGATTCCGATCTAGTTGTTATTGGACTGACTGGAATTGGGCCAATACAGAAAATATCCATATTGAACTGGTTTTTGCCGTATTGGCCCAATGCAAGTTTTTATATTGTATTGACAGATTTGATCATATAAAGGCTAATAAATCAAAGTTAATTAATAATGGTGTTTAATCTGAAATATGAACATGCAATCAGCTTCATCAATTTGGTCAAATTTATAAAATATTATCAAATGACACGATCAATATCATCGAAATTGTTCGTAATTGCGTCCGGTGAGGCTAACGTGTACGGATCATCGTATTATTGAAATTTTAGGACTTCGTCCTTCAAGCAGGTTGACTGTCTCATATTATAATATATAGTATAAGAGTCGTGAAAATTTAGATGTTGGGGTAATATAATATATATATAAAAGACTCTTATATATATATTATATTACCACAACATCTAAATTTTCACTATTTTTCTCTATTTATGACTAAAATTCATACGACTGTGTTTGCAGACACAGAATGTAGTTTGGTCTCCCCCTTTTTGTCCAATGGCTATAGATACAGTTCGGATATCGATGTGGACCAGAAAAAACATGTTAAATTGGTAGCATGCGGTGTCTTGCCTCTATATTCGATAGTAATTGTGTAATTTATATTGCAGATTACGTATAGGATACGGAATACAACTACCCCGATCATTTTTAAAATTTGCGAGTTCAGATCAGGTCAAAATTAACCAATCAAAATTAAATATCAACACACACCCATTTCCGTATTGCATCCGTAAACACGTTTCACCACCACTTCCCTCGTTGGAACAGAATTTGTTCAGTAAGTATTGTCTGACTCTAACTTGCAAGAAATTCTAGCTTATTATTAACAATAGTTTATTTTATACGGAAAAATAATCACCATGTTTCTTTTGTTTGTTGTTATCAACGTGGCAAGTAGCAGCCTATACCGGTGTGTTTTTGTTTCACGTTTAGAAAACTAGAGTTCTGCAAAGAAACCGCAACATCGTATTGAACGCTGATCGAGACAAGTACCTGTGTTATAATGATAAACTGTTCCACAGGCATTAGAATTTCATTTTTAAAAACATTTCTTTTTTTAATTGAGCTAACGAGATAATATCTATTTATTGTACGACGTGTTTTTTAAATGTGGACTTTGTACCCTATTTCTTAGTTTATGTTCCTGTTGAGAAATTCTTTGATCTAAACTTTTAAGTGCTAATAATTGTATTGTTAATAATACTGAAAAAGTACAGAATTGACCGGTAATAGAAACTGGAATGTAATTCACCCAATAGAGATCAATTGATATCCCCCCCCACACACACACACACACGCACATACAGTTCCCTTGGTCGCTGTAGTAAACCAAGTAACACAGCCTTCCTGTGACAGAGTAATTACATCTGACATGCAAATCAAAAAGCTTTCTTTTAAAAGGGTTTCAAACATCTGATATTTAATAAAATTGTCAAGTCACAAGATGGCTATGTGAATCGGAACTATGTCATAGCCCAGTCACAAGAAGGCTATGTGAATCAGAAATATGTCATAGCCCAGTCACAAGAAGGCTATGTGAATCAGAACTATGTCATAGCCCAGTCACAAGAAGGCTATGTGAATCAGAACTATGTCATAGCCCAGTCACAAGAAGGCTATGTGACTTTGATGTCATATTATACATATGTCCCAGTCATAAGAAAGCTATAGAATAGAATAGAATATATTTTATTGCCTAATCATAGGGCCCACATGAGGCATCATTAACAATACAAACATTCATGATTGATAAATAAGACATAAACACAAAAGAAAAAGGACATAGTTTAAGGTTTTTATATTTCTAAAAATATAAATATAATTATTATTATTTAGTGGATCATGTTCTGGTTTGTCCCCTATATCTCAAATCCAGTGTGAAACTTTACATATGTTGCATATTCCTTAACAAGTAGTAAACCTGCTAAAAACACCAAGGGATGGTGCTTCTGACACACCCCATCTGATAATTGCATTTTCTCACAATTATATAGTAAATAATTATATATAATATTAAATACTTATCACATACTATATATAAATAAATAAAAAAAAAAATTAGTTAATTATTATATCTATTATTATTATTGTTATTCATTCGGATGTGTCACCTCGTGTTTAGAGCAGGAGAACTAGTTGGAGGAAATATGTCATCATGTTATTGCTCAATTACAGAGTGCACCAAGCGACAGTGCAAAGGCATGTTAAAATGAATCAAGAAGAAATTCAGATAAAACCTAGTAATATGTGCTTTTCTTTAAATTTATTCTATTTATTTAGAAATATTATCAATTTATATTATATTTCTCCTTTCTAAACATGCCAGCCCGTGCACAGTGTAAAAGAGCAATTATTTAATTATAATGTGCTTTGTTTTATCAAATTACATATACTGGCTAGAATTTCGTCATTTTCATTATTAAGAAGCCAATATAATTTCTGTTCTGGATTGAGGACATGAAAATTTTGACAGATATTATTAATCCTGCTGAATATTTCTGTTCTTATTACAGGACATGTAGAACATGATATTAGAAAATATTTCTCATCATCTGTGTCATGACCCAGTGGCCAGTCACAATAATACTATGTATTTCTATCATTCATGACATTACTTATTGAACCTGTTATGTGTATTCTGTATTATCTATAGGTTAAAGTTATCTTCAAGGTCATTTCAGGATTACTATCTATCTTTGTAAGTTTGACTGTCCTGTTTCTTGGATAAAATAACTTTTTTTCACAGATAATATAAATTCCTTCATTGTTTTAATTTTTTGTTTTTATGCCAAATAATAATCTAAATTGTTTGGCACAGCTTTGACATAAAAATATTTATGAATTAAAACATCTTGTAATGTAAAAATAAAATTGTTGGAAGTTGTTTGATTATTTTACCTGGGTAATCAAAATAATGAATATTGTTTTAACAGGACTAAATCATGCCTACCTTCTCACAAAACCTTACACCACAACAGGAAGAGGAATTGAGACTGGTGGCTAATGCCATTGTTGCACCAGGAAAAGGTATCCTAGCAGCAGATGAGTCTACAGGTAAATACAAAATAAAAATAAAACTTTCTAAGAACTTTTAAATTTATTATTAGACAGGTACAGAAAACTACAAATATCATAGAATAGTAGATTTATGGTAATTATCCCTCCCGCAACGAAGTTGTAGGAGGGTATACTGGTTTCACCATGTCCGTCCGTCTGTAGACAAATCCTATGTCATAGGATAACTTGAGTTGTGTTTCTTGGAATCTTTTAAAATTTTATCAGCTGTTTACTGGTGAAGAGAGGAGGATCCCTTTCATTTTTGACGATTTTCACTTTTGCCGTTCCAGAGTTATTGGACTTGATATGACGGAAAATAGGATTTTTACCCTATGTCGTATGATAACTTGAGTAATGTTTCTCAGAATGTTTTGAAATTTTATCAGCAGCTTACCGGTGAAGAGAGGAGGGTCCCTTTCATTTTTGGTCGGAACAATCAGTAATGTTTTGGTTATGGAAATAGGTTGGACAGATGTGGGGAGTGAGGGTATATCTTAGTGAGCTGTGCTCACAGTAATACTAGTTTTATTTAAAATAAGAAAAGCAAAGTAATTTCTCAATGTTAAAGATCCAGTTATAAGAAGGTGGAAGGATTTATAGGGTCCCATTAACACTGCCACATTTTTGTGCCTGTCTGTCGTATTCTCAGAGTACTTACGTTTCCTCCACCAATAAAACTGAAATAATGTTGAAAGTGGTGTTAAACACCATAACCCTAACTCTGATTATATTATGCCAATACATGTACTAACAAACAAAATTGTGTACATGTTTAGAACCAGTGAAATGTTATTATTAAAACATGATTGGTATCTTACATAATTGTTATCTAAATAAACAATGTTGAGATTGTTTATACATTTTAATGTCTCTTGGTATTTTGTGAAACCTATAGACAGGCGGTTGGTTTATACAGGTTAATTTAACAAATATTTCCCTACATTTGGGCTTAATTTAAAATTATGAAAAGAAAGTTTAAGCAGTGATGGTCAACAATCCCACCAATATCAATAAAACGATTACCGTTAATTACTTCTCTCCGACCTCAACTCATTGAACATAAAAAATAGTTTGGTTCAGGGTTCGGTTTAGACAAATTTCACTATACAGTCAAACCTGTCTTATGTGACCTTCCAAGGGAGCAGACTGTGAAATAACTATTATTATTAAATGATAAGGAATTTTGCTTTTCACTGATTGGCCTAAACAGCATTTTCTCAACTCTACCTCAGAGTGAGTATACCTCGCGTGCAGTGAGTACACCTCGCGTGAAGTATATTCAGGCTTGTGTCTATTGTCTATTCAGTGTTTCAACGTTGTCCAACCAGAGACGAGATTTCATTTCCAGTCGGCCAATCAAATTGCAAAAAAGGTCAAAATTTTCACAAATTTCAAATTGCAAAATTTAAAAAATTTCATATAAAATTTCAAAATTAAAAAAAAAAAAAAATCAAAATTTTACAAAAATTTCAAAATTTTAAAAATTTCTATATTTATTTTATAAATTTCAAAACTTTCAAAAATTTCATAAGATTTCAAAATTTTCATCATATTTCAAAATTTTAATATTTAAATAATCTTGAAAAATAAAACAATTGTAGCCTAATTTGTTGAATATACTGTTGAAAAGTTTGAAAAATTCCTTATTATTTAATAAAGCAGTTATTGACTTTTAGTTTCAGTCTACTCATGACTATACAGACCTGGTCAATGATTGATTGACCGAGGCCACGTATTTTTCTTCACAGTGCATTTCATATCAATTAAACCTGTATTGAGCAACCACCGGCCTCGGTCAATCAATCATTGACCAGGTCCGTATAGTCATGAGTAGACCTCATTAAAAGTCAATAATTGTATAAGGTCACATAAGGCAGGTGGTTGCTCAATACAGGTTTAATTGATATGAAATGCACTGTGAAGGAAAATAAAAATTATTATTAAATGATAAGGAATTTTGCTTTTCGCTGATTGGCCTAAACAGCATTTTCTCAACTCTACCTCAGAGCGAGTACACCTCGCGTGAGGTATATTCGGGCTTGTGTCTATTTTTGTCTATTGTCTATTCGGTGTTTCAACATTGTCCAACCAGAGACGAGATTTCATTTCCAGTCGGCCAATCAAATTGCAAAAAATTTCAAAATTATAAAAAAAAAAATTTAATGTTCAAAATTTTCAAAAAATTTCAAAAATTTTTTTAAATCAAAATTTCATAAAATTTCAAAGCTTTCAAAAATTTCATAAGATTTCAAAATTTTCATCATTTTTCAAAATTTTGATATTTAAATAATCTTAAAAAATGATAAAACAATTGTAGCCTATTTTGTTTAATTACACCTTATATAAGAATGCTGGATTCTGATTGGTTAATAGCCGTGATATTTTTTACAAATTCAGGCCTTGCATTGTGAATTTGCAGAATTTTTACTTACATGTACTGTGGGTGTATTTGCATAAGATTTAACTTTTTTTCATGGTATTTGCAAAATCGTATTTGCCGTTTTTACCCTTCACCGAGACGCTTGTAACAAAATTTGTTAAACGTTATCAGTTGTGTGTTTTATGTAACATCATTCGATAGAGTTAAACAGATACATCATGTTAGGTCCTGAAAACGACAAACAAAAGGTATTATTTATTTAGCCAGTGTTCTAAATAATATTCGGTGTAATTAAACAGATATATCATGTTTGGGAGGGGTATTTGCGAAAAATACCAGTCGAGAGACGAAAAATTTCCCGAGCCGAATGTTGAAAAGTTTGAAAAATTCCTTATTATTTAATAAAGCAGTTACTGACGTTAGGTCAATGATTGATTAACCTCGGTCATTGGCCTCGGTCAATCAATCATTGACCAGGTCTGTATAGTCATGAGTAGATCTCATTAAAAGTCAATAATTGTATAAGGTCACATATTACAAGTTATTGCTTAATTAGAGGTGGTCACTAAAGCAGGTTTGACTGTATTTATGATAATTTTTTTCTTTATTCACTTTAGGAACCATTGGGAAAAGATTTGCATCAATTCAAGTTGAGAACAATGAAGAAAATCGTAGACGTTACAGAGAGTTACTATTTGCCTCTGACAAAGTCGTAGCTAACAATATTAGTGGCGTTATTTTATTTCACGAGACATTGTATCAGTCAACGAAAAGTGGTGTACCATTTGTACAAGTTTTGAAAGAGAAGGGAATAATTCCTGGCATTAAAGTTGACAAAGGAGTTGTCCCCCTTGCTGGAACAGATGGCGAATCAACAACACAAGGTAACTAGTGGAGTCTTAGGCCAAAATTAAAAATAAATTTGTTTTCCTTTACCCGACCGTCTCTGTCAAAATCGGCCAACTGAAATTTTTTTATTGGAAATTTGTCGTCACTTTTTTTTCTTTCTTTTTTTGTTTCGCTCAAAATTCATTTTGCTGAAAATTCCGTATTTTAGATTCATTTCACCAAAAGATCGATATTTTTGCATTACCGAGCACATCTTTGTCGTCCAAAAAAGAAAAGAAGCCTACCTACACGGCCACCAATCTCTTTAACTCATATTAAAATGATATGCTAACGGTAAAAGTTATCGGGATTTCCGGGATCTTTTCACGTCTTCAAGGAGGTAAGTTGCACATTATTATCTTGTATTCAAGCACTTTTTACAAAAAGGGCCATGTAATTCGACACAATTTAAAAATTCCTAATGCCAGAGTAAGCCATTTCGTTGACTGATGTGCCATAATGACGCTAGAATCTTTCTCCTGCATGTTTTGTCAATCAAAAGAGTTTGATCGTGTAACTGATTGACTGAAGCACAGTCTACAAGCAATTGTGGTGTATGTCAAGTATCTTTTTATGTTCCAAAATGATTATAAAAGACTTGGCCACAGTGTAATTTGTAGCATTGACTATTGATTGTTGTATGTCAATCGAAAATTCAAATGATATGAGTTATCGGGATCAGAAATGAGTTAGTGATATCAGATGTGAGTTAGATAGTATTCATAATCGATGAGAATCTCAATGACTTGTGTGCTTACAGTACTTTCCCATTGTGTATTACACACATGCAAGCGTTGCATGGTAAAACTTGAAATGTGTCGTGAAACAAATCAATAACGAGTACGAGCAAAACATTCATTGGGATTCTCATCGATTATGAATACTATCTAACTCATATCTGATATCACTAACTCATTTTCTGATCCCGATAACTCATATCATTTGAATTTTCGATTGACATACAACAATCAATAGTCAATGCTACAAATTACACTGGCCAAGTCTTTTATAATCATTTTGGAACATAAAAAGATACTTGACATACACCACAATTGCTTGTAGACTGTGCTTCAGTCAATCAGTTACACGATCGAACTCTTTTGATTGACAAAACACGCAGGAGAAATATTCTAGCATCATTACGGCGCATCAGTCAACGAAATGGCTTACTCTGGCATTAGGAATTTTTAAATTGTGTCGAATTACATGGCCCTTTTTGTAAAAAGTGCTTGAATACAAGATAATAATGTGCAACTTACCTCCTTGTAGACGTGAAAAGATCCCGGAAATCCCGATAACTTTTACCATTAGCATATCATTTTAATATGAGTTAGAGAGATTGGTGGCCGTGACCTACCTACCCACTTCCAAAATTGTGGGTTGGGTAAGGGGAAACAGAAATATTTTTAATTGTGGCCTTGATTAGTCTGTGTTAAATTTTTGAAGAAAAAAAGGATTTGCAGTTTCCTGAATTTTAAAGCCATAGATTTTCCAATTTTGTGGTTTACACAGTATAGAACATTTTATATTATTATTTTATATAAATTCAATAATTATACTTATTTAAGAAAAGAGGGGATGTTGTGGTCCTTATTGTAGTTGGATTTACAACTACCTATGCAATCAGTACCTATCACCATTAACGTTATGCGTTTGAATCTTGTTCATGGCTAGGTGTACTAGATACAACATTATGTGATAAAGTTTGTCAGTGACTTGTGACAGGTCGGTGATTTTCTCCTGGTACTCTGGTTTCCTCCACCAATAATACTGCATGCCATGATATAACTGAAATATTGTTGAAAGTGGCGTTAAACATCCTGACACCCTAACCCTCGTTTAAGAAATAATTTCTGAGATAATTCAACTGTTGATTTGTTGTCAACGATAAAAAAGAATTTATATCACATATACATTTTGTACCACATAGCCATGATGACAAGACCATCACACGATTCAGCAGTATGGTAACAAAAAAAACAGGAATATTATTCTTGGTCAAATTTAACCTACAATCAATAATTCTACCATAGCAAAAAGAAATATATACTACTGAAAGATAAAAAAAACATTCATACTTTGGAAAAGGTATAGAAAATCACTTTCTGGATACCATGGTATAATTAAATGAGAAACATTACTAAGTTATCTCCCTTTGACTTCCAGGGACATTATTGATTAAGGGAGATAACTCACAAGAAACAAGAAAATTAACTGAACTGTTTTAAAGTACCATTAATAATAAATGAAAAGTGGTGTTAAAGATCAAGAAAATAGTTCACTGAATAAAAGGAATAAGAGTAGTTTTATTCATATTAGTACATTGTGTATATTGTAAACAATTATAAATTTTCAGGTCTTGATGGATTAGCCGAAAGATGTGCACAATACAAGAAAGATGGAGCACAGTTTGCAAAATGGAGATGCGTGTTAAAAATAGGACCTGAAACTCCCACTTTCCAGGCCATGTTTGAAAATGCTAATGTCCTGGCTAGATATGCCAGCATTTGTCAACAAGTTTGTATTATTCTGAAAAAAATCTACTATGATGATACAGTGGAACTTGTGCAATCCGAATCCGACACCCGAGTTTTCCGACATCCTGTGACATCCGACAAAAATTTATGGTCCCAAAGCATTTCTGTTAACTGAAATATGACCCGAGTATTACAACATCCTGTACAATCCAACACATTTCTGTGGTCCCTTGGTGTGTCGGATTAAACAGGTTCCACTACTTCATTTGGTTTAGTTCCATGATTTTCATTTGAATTCTTAATTTTTCAACAAATATGGTAAACATTAAATACTGGTCATAAAATGATACGATTATGTTATTATTGTTCCTAATAAAATTTTAGTTGAAGAATTCAGGACCAGGATGAACAACTTGGTTTAGATTATTTACTGATGCTATGCCTATAAACCTTATGAATTTCACACATGTTGTAGCTTTACCCATTCCAGTATAAATTATGACTGGTTAATAATTTTAAGCTACCAGTAACTAAAAGCTGAATACGGCCATTGTCCGGGTATTATATCTAACACAGTTTCTATCCTTTTTCTGTACCGATTTCATGCGGAATCACATTTTACAGATACAGAAAATTGTTTGAAGATCTTTATGCACACTATTATTTACAGACATATTTTATTTTGACAGAATGGTTTGGTGCCCATTGTTGAACCAGAAGTGTTGTGTGATGGTAGCCATGATTTATATACAGCACAGAAAGTTACAGAACAGGTACATAAATTATTTCATGTAGGAATCTTCTTTGACAATTACAGTCAAATGTCTGTATCGTGAATTCTGATAAGTTGTTTCCTTGGGTAGTTTGAAGTAAAAATGTGTTCTGCTTGTGTTAGCTTTCTGTTTGATTAAACATGGATAACTGGAAAACCTGGTTATAGCATTGTCACTTTTGCACATGATTGTTTTTTTCTTCTGTGTCATGTGACTATGTTATTTCTGTTTATTCGAAATGATACAACCAACTACCAGAACTCAGATTTGGTCTTTTGTTTATAAAAAAAAAAGAGCCCTATTATCTTGATATTTCAGAATGCTTCAATTTTTAAATGGTAAATTCCCATATATTTTTTCATTTAAAATTTTCCCATAGGTATTATGCTATAACGTACGATTTTGGAGTAACTGCTAATGTTAAATACAAATCAACCAATAATATATATGCTATGTTTCAGGTACTAGCGTTTACTTACAAAGCTTTGTCAGACCATCATGTATACTTAGAAGGTACATTACTGAAACCAAACATGGTAACAGCTGGTCAGAGCTGTACTAAAAAGTTTACAGCTGAAGAGAATGCTAAGGCTACAGTATTAGCATTGTCTAGAACTGTACCAGCTGCAGTTCCAGGTAAAGATTAATTAGGGATTTAGTGGGTTATTGTAAGCTGTTTTGTATAAATATATGTACTGGACCTAGGTGCGGTATTTTGAGGTGCCGTTGTGGCCGTGATCGTATGGTAGTTGGATTTACTACTACCTATACAATTAGTGCTTATCATCACTGATGTGAGTTCGAATCTCGATCAGGGCGAGGTAAAGATAAAGTTTGTCGGTGAATTGCGACAGGTCAGTGGTTTTTCCAGGTCCTCCAGTTTCCTCCACCAATAAAACTGACCGCCACGATATAACTGAAATATTGTTGAAAGTGGCATTAAATACCATCAAACAAACAAACATGTGGTATTTTGTTTTCAATGGTTTGAGGTAACAGGTGGTTGTTTTGTTTTGTTTTGTTGATATTGGTAGAATTGTGGATGATCATAGTTTAACCTTTCTTTTCATAATTATGTCTCCCCTTCGAACGAAGGGAGACATTGTTTTAGTCTGATTTTTTCTTCCGCTTCTGCTTCTTCTCAACAAAGCTTGTCCGTACCATAACTTTTTTGTCTTTCCAGATAGGTCAATTATATTTGGCATGACCATAAGGCGGTGTGTTGCATACCGTAATGACCTTTGTAGGACCTTGACCTTTTACCTCAAGGTCAAATAATTGTTTTTTAAATAGTATTTTCTTGTCCGGGCCATAACATTTTTGTCTTTCGAGATAGGTTGTTGTACAGATGGCCGCATTAAGGGGAGACATAAGTTTTAGGTATCTAAAACAGTTCTTCCTAGTTTTGAAATGATTTCAGCTTTAATAAAACAATTGTAGCAGGTTAAAAGTCAAATTCCTATACATGTATTATGATGATGACTTAGAACCCATCACCTGCTGGTGAGAACTGTTTGTGAACGTTTTGTTCAAGTCCAGATATAAAGTTATGGCGTTGTATCCACACAAAAAGCTATTGTTTCTTATTGCATGTTACAAAAACTAAAATTTTGAGAAAATAAAAATGGTCATAGTTTGACCTTAAATATAAAAATCTTCCGTTACCAACACTGGATTGTATAATAATGTTATTAGTTAATTATTGTTATGGGTAATGAAGATAAAAAAAAATATCATGATAAAAGGACTTTACAAAATATGAAAACTTTTAATACAATAATGAATAAAATTTTTAGCACATAGAATTCTCCTTTGTGTACATTTTATTTAACCTTTGCTATAAATTGTCCCGTTTTTTTTTTAATGTTTTTTTTTTTTTTTACACAAATAAAGCATTTGACTCCTTTTAGCAAAATCTTAGATGCAACCCAGCAATTTAAATGAAAACAAGTTACAGTTTCAATATTTTACAAGTGTACTAGTACTTCACTATTTACAGGCAGTACTTTTTATTTAAATTTGAAAAAAAATTCATGAAATATCTTATACAACATTGTCACTCTTTAAAATCAGAAGATACCAAAGACCATTTTAGGCAGGTAAAAGTACTTGGTACCACCCCTTACTGTCTGTCACAGTTGATAATGCATTCTGAAGGCAGCATTATCATTTCAGTTCTTTAGTTCTTGTAATGTAATGCAATATATTTTTTTCAGGAATAACCTTCCTGTCTGGTGGACAATCTGAAGAGGATTCTACACTCAATCTAAATGCTATAAATATGTATCCTGGTAGGAAGCCATGGGCATTAACCTTCTCCTTTGGCAGAGCCTTACAGGCTAGTGTCCTTAAGGCATGGCAAGGCAAGGAAGAGAACGTGAAGGCTGCTCAAGATCAACTCATTTCAAGGGCAAAGGTAATAAGGATAAAATATGTAAACAAGCAATTATAAATTGTGTTTTTACATCACACGTGAAAGCAAAAAAAACAAAAAACCACTAGATAAAATTTAATAATGATTTCCGTTTAGGTAATATTCGCTGGTACTGTATTTACCTCAGAGTGAGTGATTGTTGTTTAATGCCAAATGAGCAATTTTTTCAGCTATATCATATGTGAGAACAAGTTAATTTGGTTATTAAGATATCCGGTTTGTATCAGATCAACACGCTTAATTGGAGTTTTATAGTGGTAGCTCACTGAAACAACAGTTCGTGGGTTGACATATTGACTCCACTAGTATACATTATCCCGATACCAAGCCAAACTGGCTTTGAAAACCTGTCTATACCGAACACAAAAGCAGGTCCCAATGAGGTTCAGTTTAAACAGGTTTCACAGTACAAGATTCTCGTCTATCTAGAAAGGTGACTATGTTTTGAAATTTCTTGCAGAACAGAAATTTAGCATATATTTTTAAGTTCTATTTTTATCTTTCAGGCTAATGGGTTCGCTGCCCTTGGACAGTACAAAGGAGGCACTACTGGTGATGCAGCCGGAGAGTCGCTATTTGTTCCAAAACATACATATTAAATAGAACAATGAAATGGATGTTTGTCTAAATTTATCTTTTATTCAATATCTGAATTAGAGTTTCAAAAAAACATGGTGCATATAGTTTGCCTAAGAATACTGTGTACTTACGGGGCCATTTGTTTTATTTTTATTTTCCATATACGCATTTGATATTTGTTACCAATTTGTTGTGTTTTGTGAATTTTAAAACAAGTTTTGATGAAAACAAATTTTATTTCTTTAAAGGTGTATTGAAATCTGATTTACCTGTTCAGCTTAACTGCATCAAAACAATAATATCATTTTTGGAATTCCGTCATAATGGATAGAAATTTAGATTCAGCACTTGTAAAATTTTCATTAAAAAAGTCATATTTTCATATATTTTTTTATTAGTTCTAAATTCTGTAAAACCCCAAATCATCAGTTGGTTTTGTTTTCCTTTAATGTTTAATGTTGACAGAATTATGCAAAGAAAGTTTAAACAGTATGGTTAACAATTCCACAGATCAATTCTAGTAGTCTTTATGTGGAACAATGGGAAGTTTAAGCAAAGTTTTATTTATTACGTTGACAGAAAATTTTTGAATGTTACGATGGAGATACATGTAACAAGAACTTTGTTGAATATTAATTAAATGAACAAATTGTATTTTGGGGTAAATCTTTAACGGTGCCATAAGGTTATTTGATGTTATAGATGTTAGTTAAATATAGATCAGATAGGAGCTATAATGAGGGAAACTTTTATTTTTTAGTTGCAATTATTTTGATGTTTGTATTTTATTTGGAAAAATCTTTTTTTTTTGGTTATATAATAAAGTAATACACATCTACACAATACAATCTATATTTTATTTGGAAAAATCTTTTTTTTTTGGTTATATAATAAAGTAATACACATCTACACAATACAATCTATATTTTCGTTATCTTCAATTTTGTTTTTGCATTATCTTCATCCTATGCTATCAGAGTATGAATTGTATTATTAATAGACCATTTGCACTTTTCCAAGGGCTGTCATCATCATATGGTAGTTGGATTTACAACTACTTATGTAATCAGTGTCCTTCACCACTGAGTTTGATTCCAGCTCATGGCGAGGTGTCTACAACTTTTGACTGCCACTGTAAAAGTATGAAGAGCCGTCACAGTCGGAATGAAAAAGTTAGGCTTCTGTATTGGTTGGTTGCTTTTATGGTGCATTACGCCACTTTCACAATATTTCAGTTATGTCGTGGCAACTCACTGACAAACTTTATCACATAATGTTGTTTCGAGAACACCCCCCCTTCTGAGCGGGGTTCGAACAGGCACTGATTGCATATGTAGTTATAAATCTTACTACCATATAATCACAACCACGACGAATTTCTATGCTTGTGTAGTTTAACCTTCTGAATCGGGAAAAACTTTCTGCTCGACCATTTTCCTCACAACCTTATTGCATTTAAAATTATTTGAAAAATTACTTACCGTTATTTTTAAATTATATTTGTTTAATGTACAGTGAAGTCCCAATTTAGGAAATCTTTGTTAATTTAACGTGTATAAACCAAACACTTGTCTACTCTGAACAGCTGGTGCTTAAGAGGTTTGGTTTATACAGATTTCACTGTAATACAGAATTATCACTCTGGAGTCTTCACGATGAGCACCGGTCCTCCAGCCAAAGACCAGTAAAATTTTGTTCAGACCAGTAAATTTTTCAATTTTTTTTTAGAACAATGTATCTAATAATAAATTCAAAGGTTTGATTCAGACCAGTAAATTCAAATTTACATTTTGAAGACTGATTAAGTATGGATATTTGTGCTATAATAAGAGGTTATTATATGGCAATTTTCACATGTCATATCAACCCGAGATGCCCATATTAGCCCGAAGGCCCGAGGGTTGATATAGCATGTGATATGAAAAATGACATATCATAACCTATTTATCATATACTTCAATGCGTCTTTCTTCATATTTGTGAGAGCTGATCGTTTTCAGAAAGGATATAATGCAATAATGTCATATTATATCTACGTTTTTATTATATGTATTTAGAGACATAATAATACAGTTACACTTTTTATACAACAACACAAGATGATTCAATCTTTGATTCATAAAGGAGTGTCATCATTTGTTGCATAACAAGCATTTTCCATGTTTTCTTCATAATCCATTTTGACAGTAACAGACGACGGAAGTAAACAACGATACAAATTCAAATTCAAATTCTTTATTATAAAGAAAGCTCCATAAGGAACATGCACAAATGACTAGAACAAATAACAGAATAAAACAAGGAAATAAAAGGAAAATAAAAAATAATAACAATACTACAGTTGTACCAGAGGGAGTCATACCCAAATATTTGTAGACTATATATAAACAATACACTGGTATAAATATATATATAAACATGAATCAGCACTGTTAACATAAATATATTCAGTTACTTATCTGATAAATCTCTTATTGAAAGGCATGTTGCTATAAATTTTTACAGAATTTTACAGATTTCTCTGTCTTCGTTACTTAATAACCATATAAACTTATTTCTATCTGATAATTCTGAAAAAAAATTGTTATTTATATTAGAAAAGAAAGTATTTCTAGCAAAGGAATATTTATTACATTTAATTAATAAGTGTTCTTCATCCTCAACTGCCTCACAATTACATTGTTTGCATATTCTATTTTCAACTGCAGTTTTTGGAATTGTGTATCTGCCCCTTTCAATTTCAAGTTTATGTGCACTTATTCGAAAGCGTATTAGGGTTGATCGATTTGATAATTCTTTTATATTATCTAAGTATTTTTCCTGTTGGAATATAAATTTAAATTTACAATATGTACGTAATTTATTTTCATTTCTGTTAGTAGCTGGGTTTTGCTTAACTAAATTAATCTTCTCCCTCCAAATTTTTGTATATCTCTCTTAATTTTTTTCTTATTATATTTATTTCTCTTGCACCACAAGTAAGTGGAGATTTAAACATTTTCAACATATCAAGTTCTTTTAAAATATAATAAATACAGCTAACCCAACAATGCTGACCATTATTATGCATTTTATTATTTTCATCTCGTGCTGCTTTAAGCATACAATTTGTTTTATCTTCATGCAATCTAATCCAATATTTTATCATGATAATAACAATACATTTGTATCTATATACAAAGGATATCTACCAAGTTCTCCAACCACTGCCAAATTTGAGGCTTTGTAGTTTCATTTGCTTTGATACATTAATAACGAAAACGTGAATTTTGGAGAAATTTTTTTTTTTTTCAAAATTTTCATAAAATTTCCATAAAATTTCAAAAATTCAAATTTTTTTTTCTCCAAAAAAAACCAAAATAATTGTGAAAAACTAAATACTTCGATTTCATGCAAAATTTCCAGCCACCATTTTAGCCATATCACACAGCCCATGTAATAATTATAATTTAATACATGGCCTTTTTCATATTGCCCTTGTTATCAGCACGAGACCTTGATATCAGCCCTGAGGGACGATGTCAGTCGAGGGCTGATGACAAGGGCAATATGAAAAAGGCCATGTATTAATCTATTTATCACATATTTCACAAGAGGGTAGATAACATGTTATTGCCCCGGAGGCAAATAACATGCCGCAAATTATGCTTTTATTACACATGCAAATTCGATGTTATTTCAATAAAATATGTGATAATAATGCTGTATTACACCCCCGTGTGATACAGCATTATTATTACATGGGCTGTGATATGGACTTCCCTTAACCATCTGTATTGCATATGCAAAATCGTACATATCATAAGTAAGTGTATGATGACAAGTTTTAGTCCATAAATAATCTTGTATGGAAGTCATACAGATTGTATTTTTAAATATTATCAGTTAAAAACAATATCTATATTCTAAAAAAGAGTAACAAATATTATTATATGACTTCAGATAATGTCTTTTCTGATTGGCCGATGTCCCTAGAAACGTTCTTTGATAAAACGTTATATTCACCTCACGCGACATAATGCGCAGTGAATATAACATTCCAACGTCTTGCACCATACGAAACCAAAGAAAACGTTGTAATAAAAGCTTATTTTAAGGGTAAAATCAACATATAAAATGTGTCATATAATAAAACAATTAATGACTTTCAATTCGATATATACCAGGATTTATTAACCGAAGAATAATATATTTACCTCGGCCATCTGGCCTCGGTAAATACAATGTTCCTGGGTTAATAAATCCTTGATTCCATCTCAATAAAAGTCATTAATTGTATAATAATTCAATAACAAAAATCTTATAACAACACAATATAAAAATGACAGCATGATACAACTGAGATTGAAATGCAAGAACACATGTAGTTTCATATTATAGATATCATAATTTATCCTGCAATTGTGAGATTTTGAGCAATTATAAAGGAGGTCAGTGTTAGTCATGGACCTAATTAAGCATTTCTGGTACCTGATTCACGTAGATCGACAGAAAGAAACAATAACAGTATAAGCGCTGACGTCATTGAAATTGATTAGAACGACGCTTGTTTCACACAATTTGGCATTTGTTTTGGACTTTTTAATATATCAATCCAAACCGTTATTCTGTGACAAAGATAACTGTGTTACAATTTCAGAATGATCCTTGCTTACGCTACATTGATTATGAAATAACATTGCATTTACAGATGGAACATGACTTGACAATGACGACACATACCATACCATATTATGACCTCAAAAATATTGTGGTCGTAAAAAAACAGTACAGTAGTCCCTGTCATATAAGACTGGTTTGGTTTGGTGTGTTTAACGCCACTTTCAAAAATATTTCAGCTATATCGTGGCGATCACTTTTATTGGTGGAAGAAACTGGTATACCCAGAGGAAACCACTGACCTGTTGCATGTCACTGACAAACTTGATCACATAATGTTGTATCGTGTACACCTCACCATGAACAAGCTTTGAACTCACAACTTACATTGCCATCCTATCTGAAATGATTAAGTTGACTTGTAGAGAGTGGTAGATTCTCTTGAGGGAAACTCACAACTTACATTGCCATCCTATCTGAAATGATTAAGTTGACTTATAGAGAGTGGTAGCTTCTCTTGAGGGGGACTCACAACTTACATTACCATCCTATCTGAAATGATTAAGTTGACTTATACAGAGTGGTAGCTTCTCTTGAGGGGGACTCACAACTTACATTGCCATCCTATCTGAAATGATTAAGTTGACTTATAGAGAGTGGTAGCTTCTCTTGAGGGGGACAATTTAATAGAATAGAAAAAGTGCATCTGAAATCTGTCCCGATACGGTAATTAGGAGAAGTGGCCTTTGGTGGCCTTATACGAGGGGGACTACTGTCATGCAAATCACCGGACAATAACATTTTAAAATAAATAATTCATTGATAGCAACCAGTAAATAACATTCTTATACAAAGTCATGCATCGTAACAGGAAAATAATATTTTAAAACAAATTCATTGCTTCATAGATCATGTTATTGTATTTCATACTGATTGGTTAATGAACTGTAATAGTAATCATAAACATAGGTTCATAGGTCATACTCAACTAATGGAAGAGTACAACCTGTCCTGTCTAAAACAACCACTAAAGAGCTAACATCACAAACACTAATTTGAGGTGGGTGTATGGTGTTTAACGCCACTTTCAATAATATTTCTGTTATATCGTGGCGGTCAGCTTTATAGGTGGAGGAAACCAAAGTACCAGGAGAAAACCACCGACCTGTCGCAAGTCACTGACAAACTAGCGGGATTCAAACTCACAACTTTAGTAGTGATAGGTAATGATTGCACAGGTAGTTGTAAATCTAACTACCATACGATCACTACTAAGTTGACAGGTGATTTTGAGTACATTTTAAACTAGAGGCTCAGCCCACTGAGCCTGTATCGCTCACCTGACAATAGAATGATACTGAAGCAAATTTCAAAGGGGGATAAGCATTACCTTAAAAAACAGCAGCCATCTTGAATGGAGGGTGGGGCTTTCAGACACAATTTTGAATGGGACACACCAAGGGACCATCTATGCCAGGTTTGGACCTTACATAGATGCTTCCTGCCAAGTTTGGCTCCATTTGGCCAAGCTGTTTCAGAGGAGAAGATTTTTTTAACATTAGCCAATCAGAAAAAAGAATTAATCTTGGCGGCCATGTTTGTTGGTCGAATGGAACCAAATGAAGAAGCTTTATAGAGGATCTTGCATAGATGTTTCCTGCCAAGTTTGGCTCCATTTTGCCAAGCAGTTTCAGAGGAGAAGATTTTTTTAAACAGTAGCCAATCAGAAACAAGAATTGCCCTTGGTGGCCATATTTGTTGGTGGAATGGAACGAAATGGAGAAACTTTATAGAGGACCTTACATAGATGCTTACTGTCAAGTTTGGTTCCATTTGGCCAAGTTGTTTCAGAGGAGTAGATTAAAATATGAAAAAGTTAACGGACGGACGACAAGTGATGGCAATACCTCACATGATCCTTTGGGTCAGGTGAGCTAAAAAGGTAACATTTACAATGGGACATAATTTTACATCTGGTTATTCAAAAATGTCACCCAACAGTAAGTTAATTTGGTACAATTCTAGTATGAAACAAACATGCTTAAATTAAAATCATCACATGATTAAATTCAGCAGGTAAAAATATTTTGGGTTTTAAAAATTTTCAGTTCATTTATTGCATAATTGCGTAATCTTTTTATTAAAGATATATAGGGTCTAACATTGGGAGAGGTGTAAGATCTGAGACACCCAAGTGCAAGATTTAAATTGTATCTGACGAGGACTGCCCACATAGATACGATTTAAATCTTACCTGAGGATGTCTCTGATTTTATGATCTTGCCCCTTTCAAAGTGTTTGACTCTTTTTCTCACCCCTTTCTAATGAGTCAATGTTTGATAATTTTTGTAAATAAAAAGTTACCTCCCTTTGACCAAATTCTAAGAAAAGTAGTTCCAAAAATGCAAAATGTTGATCAAATAAATTTTTATAGGTATTTATTGCTGTTGTAGACCGTCTAGATACTTTATTTTGAAATACATTAAAAATACTGCCAAGACATGGATGCATATCGATAAATTGACAATTCACTTCAGAAATGGAAAACAATTTCTGGTAAAACGCTCCTGTAGCTTGTCTTAATCAGGAGCTTGGGAATGATAGAAAAATCTTTTTCACCTAAATTAACGGACTACTTTATCAAAGGGGTGAGAAAAATTAATTAAATTCTTTTCATTTTTTTATATCAAGAAGGAGTGCTTCATGATGGGGGTGGCTGTATACTGGATACTAAATCTACTGATGCGGCTTCAACTTCATTTTCTCTCCTTGCCTGCTGCTTACTTGGTTGTAATTCTGAAACAGAACAGAAAAATCAAAAATAATAGATGTAGCCAATTTACCTTGCTTGTACCAAGACATGTCAACTATTTCATGTCATGTTAAACAAGTAATAAAATGTAGAACCAAAAAATACCATACTGTCGGACCAGATCTAAAATCAAATAAAAAAATTGTAGAAAGATGCAAAATTGATACCTCTAATATAACACACAAATACATGACCACTCACTTTCCTGGCTTGGTACAGACACTTCTATTGTATTGATATGGTCATTCATGTGTTTTCCACATAAGAGTAATGGAGTTATTCAGTATTAATCAAGAAATATTTGTTAGTTATTTGCCTACATATCAAGCAAAACTCCACCCCTGGTTCTCCACAAAATATTTTGTCTTGCAGTTGCAGATATCATGGATTTCCAATCAACAACCCCAAAATTTTTTTAGAAAGTAATATGGGAAACAATTGTCCTACGAACATAAAATCATCTTACATCATGTGTCTATTGATTCTGCCTTGAAAAAAATCCTGGCTTTGGATCTGCCAAGGATCTTTATATCTATTTGATATTTTTTGGTTTCAGATCAGAAATACTCCAAATTTCTCATAAACCTCAATTTATCTAAAATGTACATTTCATAAAAAAAAGTGAAGCACATCAAAATGTACAACACTCATTCCTTATAATCTGGTAATTAAGGTTTGAAGAAAACCAGTCAAGGTATAAACTTGAGCAAGCATGCAATATGTGTATGACAGAATATTTTTCATTGGATAAAGTTCTATAACTCTGGGGGAAAAAGTTACATTCGTCTAAAAGTATGCAGACCCTAATACCACCCTTCTAAACAATATTGGTCAAAGCAATAAAGCAAAATGTGTGACATGTTTACAACATATTATTTTTCATGGAACAGCCCCATAAAAACTCTGTCATAAAAAAAGTGAAAAGCAATAATAAGATTACAGACCCACATATCCCCCCCCTCCCCCCTAAAAAAAATTTAATCAAAATTTGATTATGAGAAGAAAGCTTATACGGTTCCACCAATTTCAACAAAACTAACAATTACCTCTCACCAGGGGCTTATTTCCCTGCTCTCACCTCAAATCGTTGAACTTTAAAAAAGACCATGACATATGGCATTGGAAATCCAGGTCCTGGCTTGGGACTGGTACAAAAATGTTCAATGAATTTTTTGAGTAACGATACACTAGTGACGGATATATCTTTTTATTTCTGTGAAAAGCCAGCGAGTTTAAGACAAAGGGAAGTCAAGATAAATACCCCCCCTCCCCATCCACTGAATTTTGTAGTCATTGGATCCCCCCCTCCCAACAGAATTTATTTTCAAAAGACCCCCCCCCCCCCACCCAACATAAAAAAAAAATATGGTTTCACCCCCACAACCAACAGAAAAATAAAAAAAATGTTGTTCCCCCCTCCTAGGTAGACTTAAATGGAATAGCCCTAATTAAATCTATCTATTAGATCTTTAAGATAGTTCTGTTTTACATGCCCGTACATGTGATATTGTTGGTTATTATTTTAATACCAAACATTACAAGAAAATGGATCGTTTGTGAATGATTTACTTAAGTAAAATATCGGTATTTTCTTTCCGTTTCAAAACGATGGCATGAAAAACAACACATACCAATTTAGACATAATGTGTTCTACAATGTACGTCACCAGTTTTCGACGGTCAATGATAATAAGTTACTGAATTGATATGACCTCAATATTTACATTATCAATATCATAGCAGATGATGAAATCAAAATTGGTATGCACTAGATTCCTTTTTACGTAAATAAAGCTTGTTTAACGTGATGAAAAAATGAATTACGAAAAAAGACATTTTCAACGTGCAATCATTTTAAGCAATTTCAGCATCATAATATAACCTCTATCAAATGAAGCGATTAAAATAATTAGAGATTTTATCATGTGAAGCAAACTGTCGAAAACAGACGGCCGTCGAAAATGGGTGACGTTGCGATATTACTATTTGTTCACTTTAATTTCATAATACAGCTTTGGAACATGCTTTTTTCCCCTCCTGAAATCAATACCACATTGCATATTAAGTCAATTGCATGCTTTGTTTATTGAGTTTTGTTCTTTTTGTGTGTGTTTTTCTAAGATATGCATTAGAATACAATGATACGTCGTAAGTTCTGTATTCTGAAAAAAATTGACGTTCGTTGCTTTTCATCACCTGACTTTTTTGGTCCGCTGTGAGGAAATAGGTGCACATATTAACTATTTATATTTATTTCTGAAAAACACATGTTGGGAATATATTTTGGAGAAAAAATTATCGACATCTGAGGTGGGGCCGATTTTGGCCCTTATTGCCCCCAGTCCTTTATATGGAAAGAGATTTTTAGAGCATTTTATTGTATAAATACCATCTGTATATAATTGGATAGTTTCATGAATGTATGAATTCCACTGGATATTATTAAGGACTATTATTGAATATTTGGTTTAACATTATCATACACGTAATTGGGTATTGGGTTGCTGAGTAAGTTGACATCAGACCTCAAGCCTATAGCTACCTTTACTGACTTCGATTCCAGTCTCGTTTCCCACATTATGAATATATGAGACAGACAGGGACCAATGTTTAATAGTTATAAGATAAAAATAATCACAGATCCTGGTCCAAATTAACGTGACATACTACATGTACATACCTCTTCTGTTGCAGATACAGGCTTCATTTTTTACTTTTTTCTTTATTAATGTCAACATTTCCTGGTTCATGATCACAAACTGAATTAATTTCATCAAAATTCTCAGACATTTCATTTTCAGATGAAGATGCATTTTCTGATGATGATGAACTGCTGAACTTTTTTTTCACTATTATATTCGTTTCATCACCACCCTGTATATATAATATAACAAGTATTATTACATTTATGGTTTTATACAGTATTATAAAACCATGTAATTCGTTTTTTGTGATAAATCGTCATATTGCACGGCAGGATTTCATATTGAACGAACTATTTAGCGGTGGGCGAAATCCTGGCAAAATTTTAAAATGTACTAGCCAAATGTTTTCTACGTCCGTTGCAATGACGTCACACAAACACAAACAGAAAGTGGCACAGAAGTTTTTACAAACGCAAGCAAATTTATACATATCGAATTAGCAAGCAGAATGCAAATATAAATTTGTACACACTGAATTAGTACAAGTATCTATGATATTAAATGGATCAGGTTTTTGAATTTGAAAAAAAACCAAACAAACAATCCCTAAAAAATGATCCAGGTACACAACAAAAACTGGGAATGTTAAATGTAATAAAACAATTACAACACTTCATTTTGTGTAATATGATGTGTTATGAAGCACTGAAAAGCAATATTGACCGCGGTCTATGGCCTTGGTCAATATTGCTTTTCAGTGCTCCATAACACATCATATCGCACTCAATGAAGTGCAATAATTGTATATTATAGACTTACACAGTATTACATAAATAATACATGATTGTACCTTTTACAGTTTTGGTTACTGTTTATTCTTTAGTATCAGTAATTTGGACATTTGTCCTTTGATCTCACAGAGTGATATTGTCAGTATCAACAAACGGTCTCAGATACAGTAGGGTTATTGCACTAATATTGAGGAAATTTTCACGAGCAGTATATCATATTGCACAAGCTTGCGAGTGCAATATGATATAATGTGAGAGACAATATTAGTGCAATAACCCTTTTATAATATAGTACCAAATATTTCAGTCTGTGACAATTATATTTCACCATATTTCTTTGCAATATAATTCCGCCATCTTGTTTATCTGTCGTCTGCTTGCGTGCAAATGTCGTTTTACTCGGAACCTCTCTAGTGCATACCAAACATTAATGAGAAAGTATGGAATGCAATATCGGTCAAGATGCAATATTTTTAACTCATTCCGAAATGCTCTACTTTTTAGGAAGACTAGTAAAATATCGACAAAAATTGCATTTTTATAATATTTTACAAAAAAATCTACATGCATTATTTGATACTATATTATAATGAAAATTATTGGTCAGCAAGACATCAAATACATTATAACATTATCCATGATGTGTACATTGTCACTTTTATCTTTGCAGGCAATATCTATTTTCAAGTAACTAGGTTGATACTAACACTATATCACTGCTCTCTAATGTAACGCTATAATGATGTCATGTTACCAAATCCTCGATAAACATACCATCCTTGATATGTTTTGCTCGAAATGGACTTCTCATAACATCTCACATCTCTGGCTTTGCCTTCGATGTGATATTGCACTGAGAAATCCATTCTCAAAAAACAAATCAACTGTAGTATGTATTAACATCAATCCCGACACACATTATCACAGCTCATCCTATCAGAGATACCTTTAAAACTGCCGTTATTCTGATTGGATGATCAATTTGACCTCTGACACAAACTCTAATGTGATGTTGTGCGAAGATTAGATTAAACCGTCATTAAACAACAATCACTCTCTCACTCAGTTTCATTCAATACATTTGATCTGTAAATGTTCATAATTACATTACTTCCGTTTTTCATTGAAATGTTACAATATGATTGGCTATGAAGTGGTCACATGATTATAAAAGAGATGTTTCACATCCCAATGAAACTCACATCCGAACTTGCACGTACCTCCATGACGACGTCAGATGTAAACAATCAATGGCGTAGTAATTTACAACAGCAAATAATCTAACACAAATAAAATTCACAACGAAAAATTCAACTATATTAAATTTTGGTATGATTTAAATATAATTATAAGAATTGAATGCATTCTTTTGAAGTTTCATTGGGGTATGAAAGCGTTGATCGAACTACATTTTCAACATGTGGTAGCGCTTCATTGAAAATGTACTTCGGTCAACGCTTTCATACGCCAATGAAACTTCAAATGAATGCATTCAATTCTTAAATAAAACAATCTTGAAAGAGATTTTTAGAGTATCTTATTGTAAAAATACCACTCTGTGTATAATTGGATCGTTAGAATTTCACAGATGTAAAAATTCAGCAGCTTGATTTTATAAAGGTCTCTTATTGGATGTATCTGGATTTGCTATATAATATAGTGAACATTTACATTTTTTTAATGGATCTACTTACTTATTATCATTGACGGCAAAACAACATGTGGTTATAAAAATAATAATTATATAACATAATTGGATTTAATATTGAATAATATTCTTATTTTTAATTGATGCATGTAACAGATTTGTGTTTTATTAAGCAATATCATATTTAAATGCATTGAATCAATTCCTACGAAGTACTCACCATGTTAATGGTATCTGCGTTAATGTTATTTGCTGTAAAAAAAAAAAAAAAGAGATGTCTTTTAATATATTATGCTGTTATTCTTGTACTTTGAAAAATATTATCTTTAAAGTTAATGTTATTCAGAATAAATTGTGTGATGAAGAACTATATAATAGCCATGTATTTGAAATAAGTATAATAATGCTCGCCTGGACTTGTATTGCTTGCCTGGTTAAATTGTCACAATCCTTGATTATTGGTACTAGGAGAAGTAAACCCGCCCCCTCAAAAAAATCCACCACAATTAACAATAAACAAAGAACCATTTATGAAAATCAGTTATTAAACATTGTCCTCTAAGATGTCTAGCATTAAGCTATATCACACTCACAGATAATTCATGTAGTTTAAGGTAATGATAAAAAGAAACTAACCATACAGTTTTATTTAGTTAGTTTTGCTTAGGTATATTTGAGATAGAGCTAAAATGCCTCAAAACATTTTCATGCCACACATCATTATTAATCCAAAGACAAGATTTTTATATTCCAGAGAAAATTTAAGTGGATAAATGTTTTCGAGGGGGGGGGGGGTTTGGTTTTATCATGTTTAATGCCACTTTCATCAATATTACAGTTATGTAGTGGTGGTCAGTTTTATTGGTGGGGGAGTGGTGGGTGGGAGGCGATTGTGTGATGGTTCAGTTTTATTGGTGGGGGAGTGGTGGGTGGGAGGGGGTTGTGTGATGGTTCAGTTTTATTGGTGGGGGAGTGGCGGGTGGGAGGGGGTTGTGTGATGGTTCAGTTTTATTGGTGGGGGAGTGGTGGGTGGGAGGGGGTTGTGTGATGGTTCAGTTTTATTGGTGGGGGAGTGGTGGGTGGGAGGGGGTTGTGTGATGGTTCAGTTTTATTGGTGGGGGAGTGGTGGGTGGGAGGCGATTGTGTGATGGTTCAGTTTTATTGGTGGGGGAGTGGTGGGTGGGAGGCGATTGTGTGATGGTTCAGTTTTATTGGTGGGGGAGTGGTGGGTGGGAGGGGGTTGTGTGATGGTTCAGTTTTATTGGTGGGGGAATGGCAGGAGAGAGGGGGTTGTGTGATGGTTCAGTTTTATTGGTGGGGGAGTGGTGGGTGGGAGGGGGTTGTGTGATGGTTCAGTTTTATTGGTGGGGGAGTGGTGGGTGGGAGGGGGTTGTGTGATGGTTCAGTTTTATTGGTGGGGGAGTGGTGGGTGGGAGGGGGTTGTGTGATGGTTCAGTTTTATTGGTGGGGGAGTGGTGGGTGGGAGGGGGTTGTGTGATGGTTCAGTTTTATTGGTGGGGGGAGTGGTGGGTGGGAGAGGGTCGTGTGACGGTTATCTAATCATACAGTGATCTCCTTCATATAAGGTCCCTCTACTGCAATGTATAACCATCCTAATAAGAGGGATTGTCTTTCTTGGGAGAGAACATTTTGTAGTATTTTACTATCTCAGTGTTTGGTGAAACAGTCATTATAAGAGGGAGACTACTGTAAGGCATTCAAAGATATTTAATTTTATACTTGTTTAAGTTTCATGTTTATTCATCCACATGACTATGATAAATGAGTCTGAACATTATATCCCAAACTTGTTTTAGAGTTAAAAGAAAAACTTCAAAAACACTAAAAACCTCATCATCTACTTTTAATTTTAAACTACTTACCTTTTATATTGACCTGCTGATCTATATATGTATCTCCAGGTTTCACTGCTACAAAGAAATAAAATAATTCTCATGTAAGTAATTATATCATCATTTGTTTCTTAATTTGCATAAAAATATCTTAAATAATAATTAAGATTGTCGTAGTACACAAAAATCTTTTGAGAATATTATAGAAGCCTGTAAACTTTAAATGACAAAGATAAGTTGATGTTGTTTTAATGTACATTTAAAATGTTGTAGCCTATCTAGTCTATCTGAATATATTATATATAAAAAAAAACATGAGATATGAATATAAATGGGCGGACTTGCTTCTCTGCTTATGACATGAGGTAAACTTGTACATGTGTATCAGGATGTTTTCACACAAGTTAAGTTAATAACTCTTTACCCCACATAAGCGCCTCTGGACGCATCTTATCATTTCCACAGAAGTTGCCTCTTGACATTCCTATCGCATTCCCACTGAAGCGACTCTGGACGCCTTGTGTTGATTACCATATTAGCACCTTTGGACGACCGTTTATTTTCGGAACAATTAAGAACGAGGTTTCTTCTTCGGTCTCGACGGGGATCCACGGAAATAAAGAAATATCATTGGTCAATGTCTTTCTAAGTGTATTACGTCGAAAAGTACACAGATTCTTTGTTCATTCATAAAATAAAGTGTGCTTTTAAAAGTGTAAACAAACATGGCGGACCTTCCAACAGATGATCACAAGCTTCAAACTTATTTAGATTCTAACGATAACAATAGCGAGTTTGAAGGCATTTCCGAACAGGAATTGGACGTAGACATCCCTAACATTCTTGAAAGTAGTTGAAAATGTGAAAATTTGAAGACAAACAGTTCAGGGGAGCTAATAAAAATCATGTAAAAATTTTTGAATTTAGTTTTTTAATTCTTCCCATAAACCTGCACCATTTTACTTAGACATGTCAGAGGGTTGTACCCCACAATGGAGAAACTAGGTCCTATATCTATACACAAGGGTTCCCATGGGATGAAAATATGTATGTAGAAGTACATAAATTTAAGTTATCCAATAAACAAAAAGAAAAATACATGCTATGTAAATATTGTATGAGTACAATCTATAAAAATAAGGTACAGTATGTGATACAATACAGTAGTCTTCCTCTTATAAGGCTCAAACTTCTGTAATGAAAAAGTGGCCTCATAAGAGGGGTGGCCTCTCTTGAGGTGGACAATTTAGTAATTGTTTACTATCTCGGTGCATCTGATATATGGCCTTATATGAAGGGTGCCTTATAAATATACAGTTTATGCATACCTTTCTCAACAATCAGATGTGCTTTTTTACTTCTAACAGTCTCTTCTCCATTAGATGTTGAATATTCAATACAACAACGATAGTATCCTCTATCAGACATCTCAGAATTTAAAATCCTCAAAAATGGAGGATCATTTTCTAAACCGAAATATTTGTCTGTTTTGTCCTCTCTTATTGTCAATATGTTTGCTTCGTCATCCTCATTAATCCATTCCCAAAAAAGACGATACTTTTTTTCATAAATTATATTACATTCAATTGCAACCGATTTACCCTCGTCAACATTAAATGTATGTACTTTCAATTCAATAATTGGAACTGAAAAAAAATTAATGAAAAAAGAGTTATTCCATATATATATTGCGAAATTTTATAGTCATTCATTGTATTCAAGTATCTTGAAATGTAATTGTTCCTTGTTATGTATCCACAGTTTTAATTCTTCTGGTTCAAGATTATACAGTTATTAGGTATTTTTCCAAGAAATAATATGTCTGCAAATCTTCAAAGAAACTAACCTAATATGATGTTTGTTTGTTTGTTTGTTTGATGGTGTTTAATGCCACTTTCAACAATATTCATTTATATCGTGGCGGTCCGTTTTATTGGTGGAGGAAACCGGATTACCAGGAGAAAACTACCAACCTGTCACTGACAAACTTTATCACATAATGTTGTACACCTCGTCCTGATCGAGATTCGAACTCACAACATCAGTGGTGATAGACACTGATTGTGTAGGTAGTTGTAAATCCAACTACCATGTGATCACGGCCACGACAGCCCCCTAACCAAATATGAGAATTCAAATATTTTGAAATATCTTAAATTTTGATCTCGAAGGACTTGAACCAAATTGACATTCAATTAAATTTTTAGATCACAATGCTGCTTAATGCCAAAAAGAATTCCATTTCTATTTCTGGTTCTTCAGACGATGTTTGATTGATTGATTTGTTCCCATTCCAGCATACTTTAATCATTGGACACAAGGTCTAGGAAACTTTATAGACCATAGAGCCTAAATTTTCGAATATTTTAATTTACATATCGCAATGATGATTCCTGCCAGTTTTGATATTTTCTCCAGTCTGTCCTTGTTCATCTATGGTCCTCAGCATTTGAACCACATAGGACTGTGGGGCTTTTTATTGTGCATGAATAGATTGAATGTTGCATATTACAATCATCACTACATGCCATTTATTGTAATGGTAAAATCAAAATTGGACGCTGTTGATTGTGATAAAGAGTCGTGCTATAATTTTTCTTCCCAAACGATTTTCGACATAAAAGGGAAATTGTTGATTATCTAACAAATTATTCCAATCTTTGTAAGGAGGAGTTTATTGCTTTACTTTAGGACTCTGTTGTATCCTAGTAACATGGCGAACAGAAAAAAACAACATAATCACAAATAAAGAGACATGTGATTCTGTGTTGTATCTTATTAACATGGCAAACAGAAAAAAAACAACATAATCACAAATAAAGAGACATGTGATTCAGAAGATGATCATGGGACTCACCAAAATAGACACAAAAGAGTCGCTTACACTGGGATGGAACATTTCTTGTTCATATGGTTAAAATGTTCAATTGTGTTCCTTAAATTCACTTTCTCTAAAAATGTTTTCAAATTGAATCAAATATGTAAATGACAATATTCTTCATCATAATCTGTTTTTTTTTTATCAATAGTGGACATTCACTTCTGGTTTTTACTTGACTCGATCTATCGTCAAATAAGTTATAGCACAGCAATTCTGTTGAACTGAGTGATAACAATGTTTTACTGTACTACATTGTACAACCAACTCTGTCTGTTTACAGAATGGATATTTTACCACTCCACCAACATATTGTTTGCACTTACCAAGGGGTGATGTTTTTACTTCAATAACTGGTGATTTCTCTCCTTCTCCACCATTGGTAGTAGCAGACACCTGAATGTGATAAATCATATCAGGAATGAGATCCTCTAGTAGTAGTACATAACAGTTTGGGTGCTCCATAACTCTTTGAAGTTTTTGGTTTTCTGACGTGTCGTTAAAGTAAACATTATAACTTTTTATGTTGGCAGAATCTGTTGGTGGTAGCCATGACACTTCTATTCTTTTGGGTGACAACACTTTAGCTTTTATATTTCTAGGTTGTCCAGGAGCTGAAACTATGAGTATGACATATATCAAAGAGTGAAAATCCTTTAAAATCTATGGTAACTTTGATCAAAATATTAACACAACTTTTTCTGTATAAACAAAAGCTTGATATTAAACATAACAAGTTTCAGTTCATTTGGCTGAGGGTTTTCAAAGGAGAAGATTAAAACATGAAAAGTAAACGGATGACAGACGACAGACACCAAGTGATGGCAAAAGCTCATATTCTCTTTGACAAGGTTTGCTAAAAAGAATATTAAAATGTGAATACCTATGTGTAATGTATCTAGAATAAACATGTTACACTATATCAGCATTAGTTAATTTCTAAGGGAGATAATGGCAAGAGTTATCTTTCTTTTAACATTTTAGGCAAGAGTTATCTTTCTTTTAACAGAGGAGAAGATTTTTTAGAAATCAACCAATCAGAAACAAGAATTGCCTGTGGCGGCCAAGTTTGCTAACCGATCGAAACAAAATTAGCATTCTTTATAGAGGACCTTCCATAGATGCTTCCTACCAAGTTTCAGTTCATTTGGCTGAGGGGTTTCAGAGGAGAAGATTAAAATGTGAAAAGTTAACAGACGACGGACGCCAAGTGATGGCAAAAGCTCACCTTGCCAAAGACAGCGATATTAATTCGTGTCCTTGACAACGCTTAGCGATTAGCGATAATTTGAATCTTCTCAGCACTTATGTGTTATGAAACATATTGGTTTTAAACATCAAAGGGAAAGTAAACAAAATAGCGATAATAGACATTATCACTTGTAAATATCAAAAGGAAAAGGAGTTGTCGTGGTTGTGATCGCATATAGTATGTAGATGGATATATAATTACCTACTATGCAATCAGTGCCTATCACCTAAGGGTGTAATGATACACTTTTTCCACAAGCGATATGTATCGTGATATTTGATATGTATTACGATACGTTTTATAGGAAACTGTAGCTGTTCCTTGAAGTCCATGTTGGTCGACATGGGCGCTGCCATGTTTTTTTTTTTTTATATGAGGTCGCTTACGTACTAGAGGAAATTATAAATATTTGATATTTGATTAAATAATTTTAAAAGCGTAAATTAATTGATTCACTTTTCTCAAAATATTAATTAAATGATCACCAAAAGAAGAAAACGGAAGTTCAACACTACTTTTTTAGAAAAAAAATGAGCATCATATCGTTTGTATCGTAAGCGGCCTCCACGTATCGTGAACCGAACCGTCCCCAAAATAATCGTGATTTCGGTACATACGGTGAATCGTTTTCCTCTTACAGTATCACCACTAACGTTGTGAGTTCTAATCCCACTCATGCAAGGTGTACTCGATACAACATGTATAAGATACAGTACTATTGAAACAAAAGAAGCGGCCCGTATTGGATATAATGGGTTTCTTTTTCCGCATTCGTACTCACTACGCACCTCAGTCCTTCACTTGAGTACGAATGTGGAAAAAGAAACCCGTTATATCCAATACGGGCAACTTATTTTGTTTCAATAATAATGTATCTAACTTGTACAATAATAGTGCTATTGAAAAAACAAATGGTATGACATTTAATCCAACTACAACTTTAAAATTGATTTATTGAAGTATTATATATCCCTATGTACCTATACACCCGATATATTTTGTTAATTGCTATAGTAAAATATAATACAACAATTTATAAGAATAATGTTATTACTATCTTAAATGAATAAAAAATTAATTTAATCAATTATACTTATAAACATAGATCGTGTTATTGTCAATCGAGTACACCTTTATAAAAATCGTTCGACCGTTCAAGGTCCAACAATAACAGGTTACTGTTGTACTCATGTAATTGGATGAACACGATGATGACTGACACATATTTGATGTGGAAACCGATTTCGCTCGTCAATTTGATTTACAAAGTTTTTGTCAGTGATGGAAAGACTGGTCATTTAAGAAAGGTATGTAATAATATGTATACAAATATATTTTTGTAGGCATTCATACGCCGATAGGCAAACACAATTCGCATAATAACATTCTATCAATTCTTATGCGAAATTTTGACATTTTACGTTAAAAAAAACATTGAACGTGCGGAAATGATATAATATGAACGAAATAAATTTATATCACACATTTTCTTTCTTTTCTTTTTACACTTTCTTCATTTTTTGTATTTAATATTTTGTGTTAATATACAACTAAATGAGCATTTCTATATATTTTTTCAGATCGCTATATACAGCCATGGATCTTTAGCAGATGAAATTTGATGAACATTTTATAAAAGAACGAACTGAGCATCTAGAATAAAATATCAAATATGGATTACGAGTTTTTTCTTTTCTTTTGTCGTTTGAATTGGTCAATTGTAAAACACAGATCAAGAATCTACTGTACTACACACGAGTGTAATTTTTTGCTGACGATCCAGGGAAATTGTAACTGTTTTGTTTGAGAGCGAGTTTAAATAATTTTCCCATTTAAATAACCAGGTGAACGATATTAACCTTGCTCCAAAAATGGGTCAAATTATTAAAGTACAGCGGCCTGTATCATCGGTCCCTATTAACGGCCTGTATCATCAGCCTCTATTAGCGGCCTGTCAGTGATATTAGAGGCCGCATTTACAATAGCTTTGCTGGGGGTATTATTGTACAATATTTGGTAAAGTTTGTTAGTGACTTGTTAGTTAGTTTATGGCTTTCTCTGGTTTCCTCCACCAATAAAACTGACTGCCACGATATAAATAAAATATTGTTGAAAGTGGCGTTTAACACCATAACCCTACTCCCCTAACCCTATAGAGCTAGCTCATCAACACAACCGTCGAAATATAGATATATTGCTCAATATGGGGAGAACAGGGCACTTATTGATGAGATGATAATAATACTGTATGTGGTTTTTTTTCGTGGGTACCTAATCCGTGTAAATTTCCATCCTTTACTACATAAATATCTATATTTTCTTAAGTAATTGTACAAGATCTATCTCCCTCAGTATGACTGTACAGCTAATATTTAACAATTATATGGTCCCTGTCATTCTTAAAGTTGTTGAAATGACGCTTTTAAAATATCATACAAAGGGGGGTCTTACCCGAAAACAAAGCATATCGTGACAAATAACAGATGAATTATTTTACATGTATTTGATTGATCTTTTATCTTTAAAAGACTGATTACCCTGAATAGTTATTGCTGTATAAAACATACCTTTTTTCAATTAATACAGTGAAACCTGTCTAAACCAAACCCTGAGTAAATCAAAAATCTGCCTAAACCAGACCGACTTTACAGCCCTATATACTGAACCCTGAGTAAATCTAAGACCTGCCTAAACCAGACAGACTTCACAGTCCTATATACTGAACCCTGAGTAAATCAAAAACCTGCTTAAACCAGACTTTACAGTCCTATATACTGAACCCTGAGTATATCTAAAACCTACCTAAACCAGACAGACTTCACAGTCCTATATACTGAACCCTGAGTAAATCTAAAACCTGCCTAAACCAGACAAACTTTACAGTCCTATATACTGAACCCTGAGTAAATCGAATACCTGCCTAAACCAGACAGACTTCACAGTCCTATATACTGAACCCTGAGTAAATCTAAAACCTGCCTAAACCAGACAAACTTTACAGTCCTATATACTGAACCCTGAGTAAATCGAATACCTGCCTAAACCAGACAGACTTTATAGTCCTATATACTGAACCCCGAGTAAATCGAAAACCTGCCTAAACCAGACAGACTTCACAGTCCCATCTACTAATTGTCTATGTAATTTGAACTTGTGTAAACCAAACATCTGTCTAAACTGAACAAATTCTTCAGTCCCAAAGGGGTTCGGGTTAGACAGGTGGATGAGCGGAAGACAAAAGTAGGACATATGGATGGATGAGCGGAATACAAAAACAGGATATAGACGGATGAGCGAAACACAAATGCAGGATGTACGAATGGATGAGCTGAAGACAAAAGCAGGATATACTGACGGATGAGCGGAAGACAAAAGCAGGACATACGGACGGATGAGCGAAGACAAAAGTAGGACATAACGATGGATGAGCGGAAAACAAAAGCAGGACATACAGACGAATGAGTGAAAGACAAAAGCAGGTCATACGGATGGATGAGCAGAAGACAAAAGTAGGACATACAGATGGATGAGCTGAAGACAAAAGCAGGAAAAATGGACGGAGGTACGGACATGGGTACAACTTAATACAATTGACACCTAGCGCCAGAGGCTTATAATAATCCTGTCATAAATATGAATTAAAAAGCTAGAGAGTGTCTGAGACAGCAGTATAGGAGCAACCATAAAAAGACTGGATAAATAATTCATTCTACAGTTTATAGATATTTAGAGAAGTAGAAAAACATTGAAAATTAGACATCCTACCCCTTTAAGACTTACTTGCTTCTGATCCAGGTCTGGATTTGTTGACTAATTCTATAGCCCATTCTTGCAGATTTTTTTCTAAAAATAAAAATGTAAGTCAATGGTAACCATTTTGACATAAAAACAAATGTCTCCCCCACTCAGGGGTCATCATGGTCATGATCGAATGGTAGTTGGATTTACAACAACCTGCGCAAAAAGTTATGAGTTAGAATCTCGCTCGTGGCTAGGTGTACACGATACAACATTATATGATAAAGTTTGTCAGTGACTTGAGTGGTTTTCTCCAGGTACTCTGGTTTCTTCCAACATTTAACCTGACTGCCACGATATATCTGAAATATTGTTGACAGTGCTAGCTCACTGAAACAACAGTCCGCGGTTAGACATGTCGGCCCACTCTGACACATTACCCTGATTTCACGCCAACCAGTCTTTGCTCTTTCTCCTTAATGCTGCGTGCTTAGCGGAGAAGCAACAAATATATTAATTTCATAGTCTTTGGTTTGACCCGATCTGGGCTCAAACCCACGATCTACCACACTCGAGGCGAGCACGCTAACCATTACACCACCGATGCGGTTCTGTTGAATAAAGAGAAAAGAAATAAATATACCTGTATATGTGCTTGATGGGTGTCTGCTCCATCTTGGATCTGCACCCTTTTCCCCTGTTTTAAGAGTTAGAATAGTCTTGTCCTTTAAGAAATGCAGTAGGCTGTTGACAGCTTTTTTACTTCTTCCAATACCAGTTAACTTAGCAACATCTAATGTTTTAATATCTTTGCTTGACTCCTTATTAAATATTTCTAATATTTTCCGCAAGTTTTCTACAAAATAACAACAAACAAAAATTAAGTGTCAATCAACAGAACAAGATACTATAGTGAAGACCTCTAGAAAATAACAACATAGAAATTTAAAGAAATGGCTCAAAATAGGTGTCAAACAGCATAATAAAATTTAGTCCTACATTTTATATTTCAACATACAGAAATGTGTCAAAATATGTGACAAGATTTCGCCATTTATTAGCACTGTATTGTAATCAGTAATATTTTAACAGTTACTTAAACATTGTATCGGTTTCTATCCGTTCCCAATTAAAGCAACTGTATATGATATGAGACATTGTGTTAATTAAATTCTATTGTTTTCTGGGTACAATCGTAAAGATTAACATGTTTTTTTTTAAATTATACTTAATTTTCAAATATTACACTGTATTTTGAGATAAGTGTGTAGAATTCAGACTTGTCGATCAAACTGGGAGTAATAAAATTCCCAGGTTTTAATAAATAAGAAGATGGCCTAATTATACAGTCTATCTTTCGATTTTACATCTAAGGTAAATAATTACATTCCTTATAATTATGCAATATTTACTTTCTATTCCGATGGAAGAATTTGGCTCTGTTCTGTCGTCGCTATGGGAACTATTTAAAGACAATTTTTTTACCTCCTCACATAAATCTGTAATAAAGAAATAATACTTGTACGAAGGTGATAAATTTGTTTTCTTTAATTGATCATAAATCTAAGATGGCTGGAACCGCAGGACAAATTTAACAATCTAAGATGGCTGGAACTGCAGGACAAATTTAGCAATCTAAGACGGCTGGAACCGCACGACAAATCTAACATAGAACCCAATAGGAAAAATTATTTTACATGAAATTCTATAAAACCATTTGACAGCAAACTTAGCTGGAATGTTCCTTGGATGATTCATTTTTAAATGCAAGTTTATTTTGTCAATCAGAGATCCAAAATGGCCACCACTGTAGGAGAAAGTTGTTCACATCTAGGAACAATCTTAATTCTTTAAATTTCTTTCAAGTTCTTTAATTTATATAATTTCATTTTTTTCCTTGGGGCCGTCATGGTCGTATGGTAGTTGGATTTACAACTACCTATGCAATCAGTGCCTATCATCACTGAACTTGTGAGTTCGAACACCACTCAGACAAGGTGTACTCGATATAACTGAGAAAAAAAAAGATTATAAAATATCAAGTTTATTTCAAATTTCTTCCAAATTTTCAACATTCTCACTAGGCTAATAACTGTTACTCAAAAATTCAGAACAGAATCAACACTCAAACCAAAACAAAATTTAGACAAAAGTTAAAAACTGTGACTGTCAAGTTCCACTTAAGAGTCTAGTCAGTTAAACCAATACCTAGGGCTAGAGAAAAAGAATGGTTGTCAATTAATGAAAACAATGCTAAATACATATTTGATTTTCTGAAGTCATGACAAGATTTTCTGAAATATTTCTACCATCATTTCGAACTCCTGAGCAAGCCATGTCTTAGCTTCCAGCACAGGGACTTGCTCCCGGTCTTTCTTCTTCTTTGGTTTGTATTATCCACCACTAGATTGGTGCACCTATATATAGTTATAGTCACAGATACTGGAAAGATTAAATAAAATTATGAAAACTAGTTCTTCGACATTCCTGAGTTAGTCATATGGAGTCTACCACAATGTAGAGCATAGATAGCATAATCTTCCGGCTTACTTTCGTTTTGCCTTTCGTTATTCGATTCGTCGTTCGGAGTCTCTCGTAATTTAATAACCTAAGTCCTCTCACTCTCATGTCTTATAAGAAAAAAATAAAATAAAATTATCAAGTTATAATGTACTTAGGATGATTACTATGTCATTATTACATGTTTACATCTAATCTTTTCATATTGTGAAAATATAATTTGTATCTTATCTGAAAGAAGTCTGTAAATTGAAGATTTTACTTCCCTATCTAAATTACAAAAAGTCAAAGATTTATTTTTGGGTTATTTTACTCTTTTTTTATTTGGATACAAAATCACCAATAGTTTTGGTATCCACATACATTTTTAGGTCTGAAAGTTTAAAGTTTTCATTTCATCACCACTTTTAATTTTTTGAATTTTGATACAATTTTTTATTTTATTTTTATTTATTTTTTCCTTTAGTAACAAGTGTGGACACAGAACTGTGCTGTCCAAAAGGCAAGTGTGGATGTCAATATTTCATATTATTAACATTAACAAGGAATATAAAATTGTATCATTAATAAATAATAAATTCAGATTTTCTATTTAAAATAAATCTCATTTACAAAACCACTGATATTTGTTCAATTTTTAACGGTGATTTAAGCTTTAGTCGCAACAAATTTTTATTGTTCTCTTTAAACTGTCGAAACATAACATTTATTTAACTGTAAAATTCACAAATAAAATCCACTTCTCCCTTTTCTCTTTTTTTCTTGTTTAAATCAATGATCAACAATATTCCAGAATCAAACAAATGAATAAATATAACATAGATTTCTTTTACATGCGTCTTTTTACCATGCGTTGTCAGTGTGTTTTAAATCGGTCATCCAATCAGGACGCTCAATATTCTTGTCCAAGATAAAAATACATCGCTAAAATTACCTGTGGGTGTTTCCCTACTTCAACTCGTAAATTTACATAGAAATCGGAGATATTTCATCATAAAACTTCACACATGGTTTTGTCTATCATATTTCTTGAAGACAAACATAAAATTTTATTGCATTTATCAATATTTTATGAGTATCAACAGTTTTTTCAACACCGTATCTGTTTCTCGATACAGCCACAACTTCAACTCGTAAATTTACATAGAAATTGGAGATATTTCGTCATAAAACTTCACACATGGTTTTGTCTATCATATTTCTTGAAGACAAACATAAAATTTTATTGCATTTATCAATATTTTATGAGTATCAACAGTTTTTTCAACACCGTATCTGTTTCTCGATACAGCCGCGCGAGTACAGTGACCCGTGACCCAGATTAGCTCGTTCCAGCAGTTTTTTCTTAATAATGTTTAAATAACAAGTAAGCAAAGGAAGTGCTTGTGTTTGACCTTACATATATAGGTGCTTGTATATCATATCTAGAGGTCACTTATTATAACCACCATATTATCATATCACGAAACAACTTCTAAGTCATATATATTGATTATACTTTTTTTTTTTATCTATTAATATAAACCTAGTTGTTTCTTTACCATGAGTCCATGAATAGACTAAATATCAAATTGTGTTTCTGGAACATTGGTGGTCTTAAATCAAAAACTCATAATAAAATTTCAGACCCCATATTTCTACAACATATTTTTAAGCACGATACAATTCTTCTTGCGGAGACTCATGTTGGTTATGGGGAAGCTGTGAATATTCCTGGCTATCGCTACTTTCCTATATGGAGAGATCACTCAAAAAATGGTCGATATTTTGGTGGTTTAGCCATCCTATACAAAGATTAACTAAAACCAGGTATAAAACTATTACCCATCATGAATTCTAACGTTCACTGGTTTATCCTTAAAAAGGATTTTTTTAATCTTGAAAAAGACATTTATACTTGTCTTGTTTATTATCCTCCAGTCCAATCTGCCACCCTTCATAACCAAGATTGCTCTATCCTTGATCTTATTGGAAAGGACATTATTAAACACCAAGACCATGGTAATATAATGTTGTGTGGTGACTTTAATGCACGAGTTGGCTGTGAAAATGATTTTATCACCAAAGATAATAATAACTTTAATCCATCATTTGATTGTTATGTATCCGACTCGGCCCTAGAATGAGTCAAGATAAAATAACCGATACACGAGGCAATTACGGAATTGATATATGTGTTGGAAACCAGCTTATAATTTTAAATGGTAGACTTGCTGGGGACTCTTTTGGGAAATTCTCCTGCCATGCATACAATGGCTCAAACACTGTGGGTGGACTATGTGATTGTGTCCGAACCATTACTTTTTGAAATACCTCTTTTTAACATTGCCAATTTTATCCCAACACTATCCGATACTCATTGTAAATTATCCTGGGAAATTAAATTCAGGTATAAGATTCTACCATCAGTTAATACATCGACTGATATTCCATTTCCCATACAATATATATGGGATGATACCTCTGAAATAAAGTTCCAAAATACCTGATCAAATCCCCATTTCCAAAAACAGATATCTGATTTCATACATGACAATATTGACTTAATAACTCGAGATAACATTAATAATGCCCGCAGCAAACTTGAACTTATTATAACAGATGCTGCAGATTCATGTTTAAAAAGACCTAAACTAAAAAAAACAGTAAAAGGAAAGGTCTCTCACACAAAAAATGGTATGACTGTGATCTAAAAAAAACAAAGAAAGGAACTGGATAGAAAAGGAGCCCTATTATCTATTTATCCTTTTGATCATAACATCAAAAACAGTTATTTTAAACTGCGTAGAATTTACAACAAAAATATAAAATATAAAATGAAGAACTTCAAGAAATCCATATTATCTCAGCTTGATAACCTTAACAACAACAACCCTAAAGCTTATTGGAAACTTATTGAAAGTTTAAAAGATAAAGACTCATTACCCCTCAGTAAGGATGAATTGTTTAACCATTTCAAATCATTAAATACTCCACAAGAAGAGTTTAAGCAACAGCTTTTAAACCTTGAACAAAAACTTTTACTAAAAGAAAAGGAAAGTTTAAATTTCAATGAATTGGACTTCAATATCTCTGAAGACGAAGTCCTATCTGCAATTAAAAAGCTTAAAAGGAATAAATCCGGTGGATTTCAATTAATAACAAATGATATACTTATGGCAGGTAAATTCCAACTTACACCTTCATTATTAACATTCCCCAATATTCAAAAGTGGTGATAGATTCAAACCAGACAACTAGAGGAATAGCAATTACTGGCTGCTTAAGCACATTGCTTACCTCTATACTCAATAGTAGACTTGATATTTTTTAATTAAACACAAATTAATTAATCCATTCCAAATAGGATTCACTAAAGATTCCCGACCTTCTGATCATATGTGTGTCCTCAAAACTCTTATAGACAAATACCTCCATAAGAAAGAAAAAATATTTGAATGCTTTGTCGATTTTCGCAAAGCTTTTGATACAGTCGCCCACACAGCCATTTATCTTAAACTCTTGGATATGAATGTTGGTGGTCTTTTTTATAATCTAATCAAAGATATGCATAAGATCTCAGCAGTTTGCGTGAAAAGTTGGCCAGAATCTCACAGAATCATTTGAATCATCTATTGTTGTCAGACAGGGGTATGTATTAACCCCAATCTTTTAAAAAAAATTATAAATGATCTTCCAGGTTACCTTTTACATTCATTTGACCCAGTTTATATTAACAATAATAGAATTGACTGTCTTTTATATGCAGATGATGTTATTCTTCTATCTAATTCACACAAAGGGTTACAGTCCAAATTAGACTCTCTTGAACTTTTTTGTAAAGAATGGTGTATGTCAATCAACCTATTTAAAACGAAAGTCGTAATCTTTAATAAATCTGGAAGATCCATTAAACAAAATTTCCTACTCAATGATAAAGTTTTAGACTGTTGTAATAGTTACAAATATCTAGGGATAACATTCTCCTCATCTGGCTCATTCACAGAGTCCAAAACTGAACTTTACAAGAAAGCAGTCAGCTTTTTTTCAAACTGAAAGCAGATGTATTATCATTGTATCCAATGCCCAAAACTAGTCTACATATCTTTGACCACACTGTCAAACCTATTTTATTATACTGTTCAGAAATATGGGGTTGTTATTTACCAAAAGCAGCTGACTTTAGCTTTATGTTTGACTATTCAAGACTATCATCTGTACTTCCCTGTGATAAATTACATATTCATGTTTGTAAATATATACTGGATGCTAATAAAACAAGCACCAACTTTGCAATATTGAGTGAATTAGAAAGAATACCATTTGCATTAGATTTCTTTACTTCAGTTTTTAAATACTGGTATCGTTTAGATTCTTTTACTAATTTTTTATTTAAGAGTGCATACATTGAAAATAAATTCCTACACTCACAGCATACATGCCAACCCTTAAGCGGTAGGGGGGACGCAGAAGGACGCAAAATGGTGCATTCTGCTGCATTTTGGATATAAAATCTGTCTAGTCAAAACTTTAAATAGAAGATTTGCTACTTCCTGGTAAAAACATTGCCAGGGATCTGGATGACTGAACATCCTTAGCGTTCCCCTGATGTTTTGCGGTACCTACATGCTTTGTCACATCACAGTCGTATGAATTTTAGTCATAAATAGAGAAAAATAGTGAAAATTTAGATGTTGGGGTAATATAATATATATACGGACCCTTATAAATATATTATATTACCCCAACATCTAAATTTTCACTATTTTTCTCTATTTATGACTAAAATTCATATGACTGTGGTCACATCACTATGACCTCCGTAATTGATTGAAAAATCAGTCCTGCAGAATTCACAAAATACAAATTTATTTCCCTTTCGGGAATGTTCATTTCGAACCTCATCAGTCCATGCTGTCTTAAATACGTTGTCATAACGTAAACGAGCCTTCTTATTTTCTGGCGTTTCGCACATATTCATTCAGACATTGATCTGTTGATGTTTAGGAATCATAAGGGACGGATCATTTAACTTCCAGGGGGGTATGGTTTTTTTCTAAAAAAAATATTCTGATTCCCAATGTTGCGGAAAAAAAATATTCTGATTTTGGTGGAGGAAAAAAAAAATCTGATTCAGAGTTTTTGTCATATAACCTAATGTTAAATTCTGGAAAAAAAATTCGCGCCTTGTATGACAAGAAAAAATAAATATTCTAACTCGTGTTGTCCGAAAAAAAATTTCTGAACGAAACTAAAAACCATAACCCCCCCACCCCATGCCAGTCAAATGGTCGGTCCCTAAGTTCAAAATGTAGTGGTTCAAAACTTTATTTTAAATACCGTTTCTGATTGGTTTAATGATAAAGAATTGACCAATGGAAGTTTCCGGTACAAATTAAGAGAGAAACGATTACGGAAAGGGCCTAAATAATTTGGATTTGTACTTATTTATACGTCGTAGAAATCCACAAGAATAATCAACATATGAACAATTCACGATAATTTTTTTTACAATTTTTGTTTAAATCGGTAGGAAAACATCTAAAATCGGTAGGCGGTAGAAGACTTAAAAATTCGGTAGACTGCCGCGTAAATCGGTAGGGTTGGCATGTATGACACAGGGTTGCGACACTTGGTATTCTGGTCTACAGAGACTTTTTAAAATATTTGATAACAATACAGGAATTCACAATATGCTTAAATATAAGCATATTATAATACATTTAACAGAAAAATTGAAGTTTATACAAAAGCCTTTTATAAAAATAAATGGTATGTTAAAAAAAATAAACTTCTAGATGAAAACGGCAAATTGCGAACCTATCTAAAACTCAAATGCAATTTCGGATTCGAAAATTATCTTCATATTTTATCAGATTTTAATCAAAGAAAATCTTTCACCAAATTTAGAATCAGCAACCATAAATTAAAGATTGAAACTGGCAGATATTCAAAACCTATTACACCTTTAGAGAACCGCATTTGCGAAAAATGTTTTTCAGATGAAATAGAATCTGAAGAACACCTTCTATTAAAATGTTCTTTTTACTATACTTCCAGGCGCAAGCTTCTTGAAACAATTAAGAATAACATTAATCATTCTAACTTTGAAAAATTATCATTTGGGGATAAATTTATATGGCTTTTAAACTCAGAAAGTAAAGATACTTTAATATGCATGTGTGATTTCCTGTTAAAAAGTCGCTGTTTCGGATAGCTGGTATCTCATATTTTAACACTACAGTCATGACTCTCATTCTTGTATTTACAATTTATATGATATTTTATGCAATCACCTTATGTTTTATTATGCTTATATGCCCTTTCGTGGGCCCTTTAATTTGGACCAATAAAATCTTATCTATCTTATCTATCTTATCTATTATTATCTTCACCGTGGAATAAAATGATGGAAATGATTGCTATATCTGTCTAAGCACTGAAGCAAACAGTGCTAGAAGATAATTAAATCCACATAGTTAAACAGATCTATTAATTAAATAAAATTCGTTACTTTTAAAGTTTTGAAAAATCTACTTTTTACCACTACCGGAAGTCATAATATCGAGAGACACGTTTCACACGTTGCTGTCAGGTCAACATCAACAACATACGATTTTTTTTGCCAAACCGAACACCATGGATTGCGCCGGTGATGACAACACGACACACCCAACTATAATGTGGGAACCAAACAAATCAAAAATCACAAAAATGGACCAGCTTAGACAACTGATAAACCAGAAATACTCGGCAAATTTAAGTGAGTTCAACAGTTCATGAGGTCAAGTTTTATTCTACTTTCAGTTTCGTTGCTTTCGCTTTGATCAATTTTGAAAACCTCTTATGAACTCTTCAATAGTAAAATTATCACCGTTGAAGCTCAAAACTAATATCTCATGTACAAAAACTAGGTTTCTCTTTGTTTGTTATACCAAATTTACCATTTATTTATTAGAAATAAAAAGCCAGCTCCCCCCCCCCCCCCCCCCCCCCCCCCAGTCATAAATAACCTTAGCAAATTTTGGCTATTCTGTTTAGACCTTTGGTTTGTTTGCTTCCAAAGGACTTTCTAATCTTTTGAATATGAGTGTACATGTTATTCCAGTAACACTTTGTGCACACTAAACTATATATATATGTTTATATTTGTTCTTATTCTAAAACTTCATCTATCAAAACATTTGACTTTTGTTTACACTTTACATTTTCCAGTGAAAATCCTGTTTAAAAGAAATCTTTCACAACACATTTTATTTTAAAAATGGTCAGCAGGGTTACAAGTTTAATAGTTTTTGGTCATAAGTTAACTTATTTTGTTAAGCAAGAAACTAAAGGCAAAGTTTTACACAGAAAAGGGAGATAACTTCTACCTGACATAGAATAAAATATATATTTTGTATTACAGTATATTCAAGATTATGATTCAGCATAATTTTCAAGAACGCTGCTCAACCAGAAATATGTAAAAATATTTTAAAATGATTTACCAGCACATTGAGAAAACTTGTTGGATTTGGATACAAAATTACACAAAATATTTCAACTTTTTTTTTTTTAAAGTAGACTTGATGTTATAATAGACTGTGAATTAGAAAACAACTGTTTATAAAAATTTTTAATGTTCACCATAAAGATAATGCTTTTTGTGATTTTGTATTGGGAATTGGGAAGAGTTTGAAGATATAGAAGGTGTAATCAGAATCTGTAACCCGAAGGACAGACAACACACAATGACCAAAAGAAAAAGGACACAACGATCCTACACATAAAACAAAAGATCGAGCAACACAAACACCACAAAAAACGGGGTGTACCCAGGTGCTCTGGAAGCTAGGCTAAGTAGAAAGGGTGATTTCATCAGAGCACAAATAATCATGAACTTCCTACAAATGCAATGTTTGTTTTTCTTGTCTCATTAGTCGATTACACGTATAATATTCAGATAATTGTATGAATGTAGTGAATAATACCATTGGGTAATTTCAGTTTAAACGTGACATTAAGCAATTTTTCTGCTATATCACGACAACTATCTTAACGAAAAAGGAAGGCCCATTCCTTATAACTAGATGATACATGTAGGTGAAAACCCTCATCATGGGTAAGTGTCTGGACACCATAACACTTATGGTGGGTATCGAGGTTTGAACCCATGTCAGTGGTGTTAGACTTGTGGTCAGAAGTTAGTAACCCCAACAACTCTCTCACACACACCACTATGAATAATAGACATTAATTTAAGGTTCCTGCTTAATTTTATTATAAATTTATTTACTGGTGGTTTTATATTAGTTTATTTTACCAAACTTTTGTTTTTCACAGAGACATACAAAGAATTTCATCAATGGTCATGTGATAATTACAGTGAATTCTGGGAGGAAGTTTTCAAATTTACAGACATCATTCATTCACAGCCTTATGATCAGGTTAAGTATCAAACTTTTTTCCATCAGCGGACAAATTAAAAAAAATGGAGCAAAAATTTGTTCAATACTAGCTTTTGTAAATTTATTAATATTTTCCATAAATTATATTTTAAACAATTGTTGCTTCTATTCATCATCTCTGAACTCACTCAGACAATGAGATAGCCTTCAACACAATTTCTGTCCATGGCATTAAATGCAAACGTGGTCAACTGTTTGTATCATGTGAAATCTGTTAAATATGCAAATTCACTGTAACATGCTCTAAAGTCGAGTTGCGATAAAATCATAATGACTTGCGCTGGTTGATTGCTTTATTCCAATTTCAACAATTTTTCAGCTACTCTAGATCCTCTCTTATGACCACATGTTCTGTAATGAAAAAAATAACCTAATAAGAGAGATGGCTTCTCTTTAGAATGACAGTTTAATTGTAGTTTACTATTACAGTGCATCTAGCCAACTGCATCAGCGGTGTAATGGTTAGCGTGCTCACTTCGAGATCTGTAGATCGTGGGTTCGAGTCCTGATCGGGTCAAACTAATGACTATAAAATTGGTATTTGTTGCTTCTCCGCTAAGCACACAGCATTAAGGAGAAAGAGCAAAGACTGGTTGACTCGGATTCAGGATAATGCGTCCAGGTGTATCTCTCCACAGACTGTTATTTCAGTGAGCTACCACTTTAAAATTCCAACTAAGCATGTTGGTCTAGTACAAAGCGGACCTCATCATCATCATTTCATTGAATATTTACTTGTTCTTGCCATGATGTAGCTGAAATATTGTGCAGCTAGCGTTAAACAACAATCACTCACTCACTGAAATCTGGCCTGATAAAAGTGGTGGGAGTAGCCTTATTAGAGGGAGACTACTGTATACAGATAGTGGCTAGGTTTAGTTGGGAATGTGCATCAGAGTTCCGAGGGCAAAAAACAACAGCATAGTATTCATAATTAACATGTAAAATTTCTGATTTATGCTAAAAGTTTAGCACACCTTGCCTAATGGGGGATTTTCTACTTGTGTGGGACAAATCAAATACATATAGGATGGAACATAAATAAGTCTACTTTATGTAAATTATATACCATATTCCTTGCATGTAGAAGACAACTTCCTGCAGGTCCTAATAAGCAGGGGCTGTCGCGGCCGTGGTTGTATGGTAGTTGGACAATCAGTGCCTATCACCACTAAAGTTGTGAGTTCGGACCTCGCTCTGGCGAGGTGTACTCGATACAACATTATGTGATAAAGTTACTTCCGACAGGTTGGTGGTTTTCTCCGGGTACCCAGATTTCCTCCACCATTTAAACTGACCACCACGATATAACAGAAATATTGTTGAAAGTGGCATTAAACACAATAAAACCAAACCTAATAAGCAATAGTTTGTTAGAACTTTTGATGTCATATTTCACTAATTTCCAAATACAGCCAGTCTGTCTTATGTGACCTTCCAAGAGAACATTGAAAGAGGGTCACATAAGACAGATTGTCACTTAATACAAGTTTAATGAATATGAAATGTACTGTTAAGGGAAAGTAAAATTAAGGTCACATAATTATAAGTTATTCTTTAATAAGGCGGCCACTGTATTTGCAAGAAGGACCTATATTTTGTCATGTTTATGATTTAGGTTAAGATAAATGCTTTTTTCTGTCAGGTTGTTGATAAACAGAAGAACATTACAGAAATACCGGAATGGTTTCGTGGCTGCCGTCTTAATTTTGCTGAAAATATTTTACGGTTTAATGATGACAGGGTAGCTGTTTATGCTACAGGTAATTTTGATTATATTTCCTTTACCTAAGAAATTTACAAAATATTATGAAAATTAATTAGCTTCCTGATTTTATATGGTATCACTAAGATTTGAAATAGAAATGCAGTGAAACCTGTCTAACCTGAACCTCCTTAAGACAAGCTTTTGTGTTCTGAATAGACAGGTGTTCGGTTTATACAGGTTAAATTTACAAAGATTTCCTACATTGGGATTTGTTTAAAGTTCGGTTTACACAGGATGTTGGTTTATGCAGGGTTCGGTTGAGACAGGTGTCACTGTATACAGTTTAAAAAGTTGTCAAAGAAAAGGCAGTGGTTATGTGTGTAGATAACCTGTGAATTAAGCAGAAAAACTCAATTCAGGATTGGTTAGGGTTATTTATTAACATTTAATGCCACTATTCAAGTTATATTTTGTCTGTCAATTATTTTGGTGGAGCAAACAGGAAAACCTGAAGAAAACCTCCAACCTAATACAAGTCACTGACAAAATTGATCACATAAAGTTGTACACTGCATTGGACGGGAATTGAACTCACATTGTTAGCGTTGATAGGTACTGAATTGGTAAGTAATTAAGACGTGATCTTGTCTTGAAAATGAATTTGCTTTTTTTAAGAGAGAAATGAAAAGTTTATTTTTTTATTTATTTGAAACTATTAAATTAAATGTCACATTAAAAAAAAATCTTGTTTCTATTTTCGTTACTTTTTGTTAACTTGCTGTCATTTGAGACTCTAGTCTACATTTTAAGGATATATTTAGACCTCGTTTTCCCTCCGTATTTATGATAATTTGAATTAAATGTTAATTGAAACTACCTAAAATATATGCACTTTCAGGTGAAGGACTTGGTATTTCACAGATGACATTTAGACAGCTTAGAGATTCAGTATCAAGATATGCCACCGCTTTAAAGAAAATAGGGGTACAGAAAGGGGACAGAGTTGTTGGTAAGTCTTATAGGGGTACAGAAAGGGGACAGAGTTGTTGGTAAGTCTAAAGAGATTCAGTATCAAGATATACCACCGCTTTTAAAAGCAAATAGGGGTACAGAAAGGGGACAGAGTTGTTGGTAAGTCTAAAGAGATTCAGTATCAAGATATGCCACCGCTTTAAAGAAAATAGGGGTACAGAAAGGGGACAGAGTTGTTGGTAAGTCTTATAGGGGTACAGAAAGGGGACAGAGTTGTTGGTAAGTCTAAAGAGATTCAGTATCAAGATATACCACCGCATTTAAAAGAAAATAGGGGTACAGAAAGGGGACAGAGTTGTTGGTAAGTCTTATAGGGGTACAGAAAGGGGACAGAGTTGTTGGTAAGTCTAAAGAGATTCAGTATCAAGATATGCCACTGCTTTTAAAAGAAAATAGGGGTACAGAAAGGGGACAGAGTTGTTGGTAAGTCTTAGAGATTCAGTGTCAAAATATGCCACTGCTTTTAAAAGAAAATAGGGGTAGAGAAAGGGGACAGAGTTGATGGTAAGTCTTAAGGATACTACATGTTTTAAGGGAGTAGGATAATTTTATCATTTGATGTCTGCAAAGTAGGCATTATGGTTAGTATTTAGAGGGTGAGAATATAAATACATTGTGTTTATATTTAATTCAAACATATTTGATAAATTCGAACAACATACATAATTGCATTTTATACAAACAGAAAATATACACACTAAAAAAAAATCAGAAATAAACGAAAGCTGGTATACACCACTTTTGATGAAAACCTACATAATGGAATGAAAAATATACAGTTAAAAGAAGAGTTTAAAGATACTGAATGGGTAGTCAGAATCTGTAAATTAAAGAAAGACAACACAATGGACAAAAGGTCAAACAACGATATACAAAACACTACACAGAAAACTAAAGATGAAGGAACATGAACCCCACTAAAAACAAGAGGTGAACTCAGATTCTCCGGAAGGGTAGGCAGTTCCTGCTCCATTAAAACTAATAATTTTTTTTTCTTTAATACAGTAACCAAACTTGGCAAGCAATAAAGATGTTTTATATTTGTGGATTGATGAAACCACAAAATTAACAAAAATTAAATAATCCCAAATAATAATGATTTCATGCCTATGTATATTTTAGGTTATATACCAAATTGTTGTGAAGCGTTAGAAGCTATGTTAGCTGTAGCGAGTATAGGTGCAGTATGGAGTTCAACTTCTCCAGATTTTGGTGTTCAGGTAATGTCAAGCAAGTCATAAAATTAAGAAAGGCAATCTGATTAAATCTTATGTCAAAAACTTCATGTAACATTAACATCAGACACAAGTCATATTAATCTTACGTTCAGGTGCACTTTAGATTAACTAATAAATGCTACTGCCAAAATCTTCAAAGCATTTTAACTGAGGCTAATAATATACATGTAATCTGACACATTACCAACTGAAGCAAATATACCAGGTTACCCTCTTAAAAATGTATTGTTTGTTTTATTATATTTAATATAAACTACAAAATGAAAGATAAATAGACAACGGACAGTAATTGCTAGAAGGATATGGCGAAGTGATGGGTTGGGTAGAAAAAAAAATTTGCTTTGGCAGCAACGACATCTCCTGTAAGGAGCTTTGGTGTTCTTCAGACATGAGGGCACTCATTTATATGTCCCATCCTTTGGGAAATTTGTGTATTTGAATTGTGCACAATCTGTGGTTGCACATTATCAAAGGATTTTTGACCCTGCAGTGAAGATATAAGGTCCTATTTCTATAGTGCTGATACCGTTGGGATCGAAAATTTGGCATAATGAAGTTTACCATACCTGAACAATAAAAAAAGAAAGTTTAAACAGTGAATGTCAACAATTTCATCAAAATCAATGAAACAAACAAATCTCAAATAATTGAATACTAAAAAGAACATGATATCTGCTGGTCGAAATCCATATATTTTGGCTTATGACAGGCACAAAAATGTGGCAGGGTTAAACCAGTTATTGGGATCCTAACCCTATCCTTTTAACAATTGCATCTCCAATGGTAATATTTTAGTAGTATTAGACGAAAATATCATGTCAGTAGATTTGATTGTGAAAGACAAGAAAGAAAATGGTTATTCAGTATTTCAAATGCAGAGGAGAGACAAATTCAGGTGTCTCACTCTCTAGATAATTTTAGGGTATCATAGTTCACAGGATTGCTTTATTTACGAGTAGTTTAAATTTTAGATTTAACATATCCTATTGAAATTTTGATTTTTTTTGTACACGTTGTGACAATGAATGTGAATTTTCCATACAGACTTTTGCACAAATGATATTCTTTTTTTTTCAGGGTGTTTTAGATAGATTTACACAGATCCAACCTAAAGTCATATTTAGTGTGAATGCTGTGTGGTATAATGGAAAAGTACATAATCACTTGGATAAACTCTCACAAGTGGTACAAGGTATCTTTTCTGTAACTTTTATATTTTGAATAGGTGGGTGGGTTATGGTGTTTAATGCCACATTCAATAATATTTCAGTTATATCATGGCGATCAGTTTTATTGTAGGAAACCGGAGTATCCTGAGAAAACCACAGACCTGCCGCAAGTCACTGACAAACTTGATCACATAATGATGTAACGAGTACACCTCGCCTCGCCTTGAACTCACATAGGTAGTTATAGATTCTATTATCATACGATCATGACAGCCCTTTGTATATTTTGAATATCTTAATTGGGGGGGTTGTCAGGTTATAAGACGGAAAGCCTGATGATGGACCATAGTAGGTAACAAGTTTGCATGCTGAAGGACCTCTTGTAGATTTTAAAAAAGTGAGGATGCATTGTAGCCACTACAAAACTTACTAAATTTTTCGTCTCTACCCAACTGTCCATACTTTTTCAGTAGCAGTCAAAAGATGTTAACCCTGTTGACCCATCCCTTCCCTCATTTCTATATACACTATATCTGTCTAAGCCGAACCCTGAATAAACTGGAATCCTGTATTAACGAACTTAAATTAATTCCCAACGTTGGAAATCTTTGTTAATTTAATGTGTATAAACTGAACAATTGTACGAGCTTTAGAAACAAGTATAAAAGTGAGCCATTGAGGAGCTTTTCTGGCCTGTTCCACAGCAAATATTGACAATGTATGTGTATTGCGTTTTTCCCTGCAATATCAAAAATAAAAAAAACAACTGATAAATTTGACTGAAAAGAGCAGAAACAATATTTTTTCATTTTGAATGTAATGTTTATTTTCAGGTTTACCAGACTTAGAGAAAGTTGTTGTTATACCTTTTGTACCTGATCCATTATTAGATTTATCCAGTATTAAAAAGAGGTCAGTTATTATATGGATTAGATATTCCATAATTAATATGAAGAATTAATAATGTGAATATAACCCATAATTTATTGTCAAATTGTTTGTTTGTTTGTTTATTTTTTGTCTTTTGGGATGTTTTTGTTGTTAGCAATTTTTTTTTTGGAGGGGGGGGGGGGATAAATGTTCACAGGATTAGGGGTTAGGGCTATGATGTTTAACACCACTTTAAACAATATTTCAGCGGATGAAACCGGAGTACCTGGAGAAAACTACTGACTTGCCGCGAGTCACTGTCAAACTCTAGGTTATGTAATCGTAATGGTTCTATATTTAATAAATAACTCAAGATTTTCTAAAAGAAACAATGGACTGTCAATGTTATTTAAAACCTTGATTTACTGTCAGCTTTTGGATTAAGAATTCTAGACTATATACAATTTGATTTTCACCAGATTTCCCAGAGAAACTGCTGTCAAACCATAAATAATTGATAAACTTTATATAAAAATAGGTTAGTTTTATCAAGAACTTCACCATATTCCACACCACGAAACAACTGAAATACTGCTAAAGTTGGCATTAAACCCCAATCAATCAATCAATCAATCAATCAATCAATCACCATTTATGATAGGCAATGATTGATACTGACTTATTTAAGGTTATTCCTTAAAATGGTGCATTATAGAAAACAATGGTACAATGACACCTGTCTAAACCGAACCCTGAATAATCCAGATTCCTATACACTGTACTTTAAATTTTTAAATTCCCATATAGGAAATATTTGTTAATTTAACCTTTACAATTCAAATACCTGTCTCTTCCGGACATAATAGTTGGTCTCAAGCAGGTTCGGTTTAGACCGGTTTCACTGTTATTTTTTTTACAAATAACAATCTTCATTGACTTTATGCATCACGGATACTATTCTGAAACGTTGTAGACAGAGTTCAAATCAAAATCATAGGGGCTTACAAATAAATGTTAGAGAATACCGAAGGGCAATCATAAAAGGACAATCCAGAAAAACTGGCAACAAAGGGTACACAAGACGAAGAAAAGCAAAACAAAAACACAACACAATATGTGTTGGACACCACTATACTCAAACAAACACAAATAACGTTAATAAGACATGCAACCACCTACAAACAACTGTTATTTCACGGTCTTTTCAACATACATCGTTACTGAAAATTTCTCATTTCAGTTGTGCATTAAAAGATTTTTTACCGTCCGAAGAAGAAGTTGGAGATTTAAAATTTGAACAAGTACCATTTAATCATCCATTATTTATTATGTATTCATCTGGAACAACGGGTGCTCCAAAATGTATGGTTCATTCTGTCGGGGTAAGAAAAGAAAATATATTACATTTTCTTTACTAATGTTAACGAGGCTGGGATAAGGTATCAGTCTTGAAAAATAAATAGATGTAATTCAGTGCATCAAGTAGCAAGATGTGCATGATGTAGATGTACATTACACTCAAACTAAAAAAAATAATGGAATTGCAATCTTTGATCATTACTCCTACAGTTTAATTCACATGCACATTTTGAGATTAAGGAACCTGGTAATTGCTACCCTGGTATAAATTGGATTATTACTCATTTGGAATTTTGGGTATTATTGGGAATTTTATTCAGTTATTATTTCAGTCATTCCAAAGGTACCTTGGACTTCACTGGATATTTGGTCCAGTAAAGGTAGAACTTTTACCAGACCAAATCACTTTTTACTGGACCAAAAAAAATTAACACAATTTAAGTGCATATTTTATTCTCTTGTATATTCATATATGTAAGCCCAGTTTTCAACTTCATCACGCCAATCTTCACAAAAGTCATCATCATCATCATCTTTGCCATATTTCGCATGTCATGATGTCATTGCTCTCATCATAATCCAGTCATTCGTGATTGGTCAACTAATTTACGTGCCTTTCTATTTTCCTCATGCTTCTTCGTTTTCTCCCTCTTGTCGTCACTTTCCATGGTTTTCTTTTTAGACTCTTTCCAGGAATAGCCACGGCTACATATCGGAGCCCCAACATTTTAATTTCAACAAAAGATTGGTGACAAATTATTGCTTGAAATTTAGCCATGCACGATTCATTATTTAAAGCGTAGTAAAGATAAGGATTTAAAATGCCCTTTTGACAATTACAAAAGTCCCCATATCAATATTTTAAAAATAGAAATGGGAATTCCCGCGAACTCAAGCTGAACTTACGATGAGAGCAATGATCAAATATTTTGATTTGACAATTGTTTGAAAACTTGCCAAAAATAAAATACTTCCTGGCATATGTTAACCGGTCAATTGATCCAACGATTAAGATTATTTTATCGGTCCAAGACAATTTTTGTCGGACTTTTGCCACTGTCCGACGAACCTTCGGAACGACTATTATTTCTTTTATAAAATAGTATTCTTTGTCTAATTCACTGAATTCCTGTAAAGACTTTCCAGATAGGCATTTCATTTATTGAGTACTGGCGCATGTTAAATGCCTTTATAATCATCTGATCTGTTTCCAGCAGAAAACATATTTTTCAACCCTCTGAGCAAAAAACCAACAAAGACTAGAAGACCTGACTGGCCTAAGGTGAATTAGAGGGTAAACAGATATTTGTTTCATTGTGGCCCAGGTTCATTTCCGAAGTATGGCAACATACACATGTGTATCAATTGAAATTTACTACAACACAAAACTGTTACTAACACATGAATAAACTGGTTTATTTTTGAATTATGCACACTAAAATTAAACTAGTTATGTAACACTTTCAGGGGACATTACTCAAACATATGGAAGAACATATGATACAAAGTAATATGAACAGAGATGACATCATGTTATATTATACCACAGTAAGTACATTTATAAGGTTAGGTTTAGGGGTTATCTTGTTTAATGCCACTTTCAACAATATTTCAGTTATATCGTGGCCATCAGTTTTATTGGTGGAGGAAATCGGAGTACCCGAAGAAAACCTCCGACCTGCTGCAAGTCATTGACAAACTTGATCACATAATGTTGTATCGAATACACCTTGCCATGAGCAGGATACAAAGGCATGACTTTAGTGGTGATAGGCATGGATTGCATAGATAGTTGTAGCTCCAACTACCATACAATCATGACCATGATAGCCCCAGTAGAGTTATAGGATAAAGTCTACGTAAATAATAGTTTGATTGAATGAATACGATAATATTGATAAATGACCGATGGATGGGCAATGTGTTAATTTAGTTGCAGAACTGTATCTCTCAACATTCTTTTTATTTACCGTTTCTACGGTAACAAAAAAATGTTAAGAGTTACTGTTCCGCAGCTATGTCTTAATTCAGTCTATCTGATGAATTGATCTATCTAGTATCTCATACCCAATTTTGGCCCAAATACCAGTTTGAACTATTGTTCTCATTGACCTATTCCTAGAAAATATGAAAATACAGTCAAGCATGAAGGGCACCTCTATGTAGCAAATCACTGTTTAGAAAGGGCCACCTCATATTCCCCAAAAATTGATAGTGCTTATAACTTTAACCTGTATATAAAGGGCAACTGCTGATAAAGGGCATATTTCCAGGTTCCCATGAGTGGCCTTTTATACACAGGTTTGACTCTAGGTTTTGAAAGCACTGCAAGATTTTCTTCAAGCATCAGTTTAATCTTAAATTAACAGATTATTATTGGTTAACAGGTCGGTTGGATGATGTGGAATTGGTTAATATCGGCTCTAGCGGTAGGGTCTACTATTGTCCTGTATGATGGATCACCGATGATACCAAGAGATACCATTCTATGGGATCTTATAGACCAACTAGGGTAAGATTTGGTACTTTGTTAAATATTTCTATGCACCTATATCAACTTGCTCTTCAGCTTTGGAAAAAAGTTATTTTAGTTTAATTTATATTCGTTGGTGTCAATTTTCATGGATTGGCAGAAATTGAGATGTTCATTTGACATTTTAATTCATGGTTTTGACACACGAAAATGACTTCTTTTGTTATTTATTCTGTTTGTTGTTCACTAGATTTCATTATTTAATTGAACCAACAAAACCACGAAAATTAGTTTTAAATGAATAAATATGAATTACAGTATATCTTGGCTCCTGGAACATTCTTGTTGTCACAGTGGTTCATTGGTCCAAACTTAGCAAGACTGACTTGAACTTACCACTTTTCAATGCCATTTCTAATTTAGTTTTCCTGATACTAGTCACATGAATTTCACAATTGAAAGCATTAAAGAGAGGGGGAGGGTTAAAATGAGAGAAAAATAGAAACTGATATTCTTGCATTGGATATTATTTCTGTACCATTGTAATTTGGTTTGTGAGAATAAAGATATATGAGTGTTTGAAATGACTAGCTTGTTTGCTAGCAGCAGTAACCCACTCAGTAAAGCTTCTTATACTGACTAATGGTCACTGTTTGATGATGTCTGCATATGAGAAGGCCAGAAAATAATATATACTTACCTGTACATATATATTTTGTCTTGTCATATTTGGTCTCTCTTTTGATGGAAAATAAAATGAACAAATTCTGTTAATCTTATAGGGTTAGGGTAATAGTGTTTAATACTTGGTACTTTCAACAATATTTCAGTTATGTTGTCGCCACAATATAGCTTAATACTGATAAAGTTGGTGTTAAACACCAGTCAATCAATGAGTTAAATGATCTTGGTCATTTATATTGGAGGAGGAAAATACAAAAATACCTGTTGCACCTGACAAAATATATAATATATTTCATGTCCATGTTTATGTGTCAAGTCTGTTCTATATATTTCATGTCCATGTTTATGTGTCAAGTCTGTTCTATATATTTTATGTCCATGTTTATGTGTCAAGTCTGTTCTATATATTTCATGTCCATGTTTATGTGTCAAGTCTGTTCTGTATATTTCATGTCCATGTGTATGTGTCAAGTCTGTTCTATATATTTCATGTCCATGTTTATGTGTCAAGTCTGTTCTATATATTTCATGTCCATGTTTATGTGTCAAGTCTGTTCTTTTACTGATTTGTGTTACTGTTTCCATAAATATATTACTTTTTTTTATATAAGTATAACATGAAATTATATCAGGATTTTTATTTTTGTAGAATAACATTTTTAGGAACAAGTGCAAAATGGATAACTGTGATGGAAGATAGAGGTCTAAAACCAGGTATGTAGTTTGTTTAATAAGACAGTAATCCCAATTCTTGAGGGTGCCGTCGTGGTCATGATCGTATGGTAGTTGGATTTATAACTACCTATGCAATCAGTGCCTATCACCAATAACGTTGTGAGAGGGAGGTGTACTCGATACAACATTATGCGATAAAATTTGTCAGTGACTTGCAGCAGGTTGGTGGTTTTCTTCTGGTTTTCTCCACCAATAAAACTGACTGCCACAATGTAAATGAAATATTGTTGAAAATGGCGTTAAACACCATAAACCACAAACCAATTCTTGAGAAATGAATGAATGTTTTCTTGAAGCAAAAATTAGTACATAAGAAATGAGAAAGCAAGCACAGATGTAGTGTTTATTGGGAGCTGACTAACCCTGACTTTGAGGTATGAGCAATACTATTCATTGAAGAGCCTCACTGTGACTTTGAGATGAAGTAAACCGCATTGGTGCTGTATTTATTAGCATACCCACTTCAAGTGCAGTAGATCGTGGGTTCAAATCAAAGATTATAAAAAATGGTATTTTTTGCTCTTCTGCTAAGCATGCAGCATTAAGGAGTAAGAGCAAAGACTGGTTAGCTGTGAATCAAGATAATGTGTCTGTTTAGAGCAACATTTCAACCCATGGACTATTGTTTCAGTGAGATAGTAATTTAAAAATCCAACCAAGCATTTTGGTCTAGTACAAAGTGGACATCATCATCATATCATTGAATGTAACTTGTTCTAGCCATGATATGGCTGCAAAAGTTGCTCATTTGGTGTTAAGCAACAATGGTGTCTTCAACCTATGCCAACATTTTGAAATATCATATTCAAGGTATTTCAACAAACAATTTATTACAGGTGTTTATATAACAATTAATGATAGTTACAGGTAAGTAAATTTGGAAATGCAGGTCTCAAAAGTCTTAAAATCTAAATTAAAAATTAAAAAAACAAAAAAATATTCAACCTATGCCAACATTTTTTCTTACCTTTTTATACCTATTTTTCAAAATGTTGGCATAGGTTGAATGAACCAGCAACAACCAATCACTCACTTTCTCATATACCATAATTATGTATATTACATTTGTATATAGATTTTTCATATACTTTGATATGTATACTGTTTCTTTTAACAGGTAAATCACACAAATTGGACAGTCTGAAAGCCATCTTGTCTACTGGTTCTCCATTAAAACCACAGTCCTATAATTATGTTTATAAAGACATCAAACAAGATTTACTACTAGCATCAATATCAGGTAACTTGTAATACGAGTTGGAAATAAGAAAAAAAAAATGTAATAATAGATTGATTCAATTTTAAATAGGTGTATTAAATGGATTTTTTGGATTTTGGACAAGAATTTTACCATAAATGCCTTAAATTGTAAATGTAAATAAATTAAAAAAATATGTTTACAGTGAATTCAAATTTTAGAAAACGCCATCTGATGCTGTGCTAGAGTAAAAATTCTGCTTAAGAACTAATTCAATATCCTTAAACCAGAACAATTTTCAAGAAGTAATGTCTGTCAATTGTGAAATGTTAATGTTTTGTACATTTACTTTTAGGTGATAAATATCAGGTGGATAACACAATTAGCTGTAATATCAACAATCTAATTTTCATACTGTGTTGTTTTTATATTAGTGCTGGTTGTATTTTAGGTGGAACAGATATAATTGCCTGTTTTATGGGACAGAATTGGACTGTACCAGTTTACAGAGGAGAGGTACAGGGGTTTACACTTGGTTGTGCCATGGAAGCCAGAAATGAATCAGGTAAAACCATGAAAAAGATATGGAAATATCTGAGACGAGTTTGGAAATTTCTTTTTTGGTTTTTGTGTTTATTAAAGAAAGTTGAGCAGTAATTAAGTCATCAAAATAATCAACCACAACAATACAAAATGCTCCTCTGGAAAATCTAATCTTTGCATACATGGAAATTACAACATAATCTAGCTCCTGTTTTGGGACAGGTGTATGTGTACAGATGTAGATTTCAGTGGAAGTAACATTTACAAAATAGATAAAAAAATTATGAAGTTTTGGAGGTTTAATTAGACTGACTTTTGAATGATAAAAAATCATTTTTAATTGATTTACCTTTTTTTTGGCTAACAGTAATTATACCTCCGCTCCCCGAAGGGGGAGGGGGGTATACTGTTTGACCTCTGTCCTTTCGTCTGTCCAAGATATTTTTCGTCGCATTTTTCTCAGTAACTGTTGATGGCAGAAATCTGATATTTGGTCACAAGCTTCATATAGGTACCCCATATCGTGGGAAGCGTTTTTGGACCCATCAGATTCCTACTTCCTGTTTGCCGATTTTGTTGATTTTTATACACATTTAACATACATTTGTATATGCACATTTTTCGTCACATTTTTCTAAGCAACTATTGATGACAGGAATCTGATATTTGGTCACAAGCTTCATATAGGTATGCCATATTGTTGGAAGCGTTTTTGAACCCGTCAGATTCCTACTTCCTGTTTGCCGACTTAGTTGGTTTTTATACACATTGAACATATATGCACATTTTTCATCACATTTTTCTCTGCAACTATTGATGACAGAGATCTGATATTTGGTCACAAGCTTCATATCGGTACCCCATATCGTGGGAAGCGTTTTTGGACCCATCAGATTCCTACTTCCTGTTTGCCGACTTTGTTGATTTTTATACACTTTGAACATACATTTTGTATATGCCCATTTTTAGTCGCATTTTTCTCAGCAACTATTGATGGCAGATATCTGATATTTGGTCACAAGCTTCATATAGGTTCCCCATATTGTGGGAAGCATTTTTGGACCCGTCAGATTCCTACTTCCTGTTTGCCGAAGAGTGGGGGTATCATAAGTGAGCATTAGCTCACAGTTCATCTTGTTGTGTTGGTCCAGGACTGATCTTTTAAATCTTGAGAATTGTGCTATTTCTTTAACATCTAAAGTCATTAAAAGAAGTCAAACATTTTTTTTACAGGTAAACCAGTCTATGATGAAGCAGGGGAATTAGTTTGTACTAAGCCATTTCCTTCCATGCCTGTGTTATTCTGGAATGATTCTGATGGTCAAAAGTACAAAAAGGCTTACTTTTCTATGTTCCCAGGTAAGTTTTGACACATTAACTTCATTAAGTTTTCCCAGAGTCACCTCATTAATTTCCATCAGTCATAGACACTGGACTCTACTGGACTGCTCTTGTCTATCTATTTATTTGTTTGTTCACATGTCTGTTTGTCCAATCCAGCATCTTGTGTACACAAATAGTCATTTATCTTGTGACAGATTGTATTCTTTTTTTTATTAAGTATACGAACATAATTATATATTAATATACAGTCTAACCCATGGTGTTGTGTGACACTGACAGATAATTTTCAATATCAAGACCAATTTGGTTGATACTGACAATATCACTTGTTGAGATTAAATGGAAAAATGATCAAATTTCTGATAATTTTCTGTATCAGAGTTAGTTTGTTGATAATGATAATATCACTCGTGGAGATCAAAGGAAAAATGTCAAAATTACCGATAGAATATCTCGGATTAACTGGATAATTAAAGATTTGATATTATTGATGAATATCCCAAGTAAAATCACAAATGTAGAAAAAAATATTATATACACCACAAACAGTAAATTTGCATATTGACTAGTAGTGAAAAAGGGGCCATTGTGGTCGTGACCATATGGTAGTTGGGTTTACAACTACCTATGCAATCAGTGCTTATCACCAGTTGGCCACTAATGTTGTGAGTTTGAATCCTGCTCATGGCGAGGTGTACTTGATACAACATTATGTGATAAAAGTTTGTCAGTAACTTGAAGTAGATTGGTGGTTTTCTCAGGGTACTCTGGTTTCCTACACCAATAAAGCTGCCTGCCACGATATAACTGAATATTGTTGAAAGATGCATTAAACAGCATAACAGTTTTTACACTAACTCTAACAGTAGAAGTGAAAATAATTTTGTTCACCATTTTTCGAAAATGTATGTATTTATTACAGGTGTGTGGGCACATGGAGACCACTGTTGTATCAGTAAAACTACAGGAGGAATTGTTATGTTAGGCAGAAGGTAACTTAATATTTTTATTTTAAAATACATTATGGTACATCAGGGGATCAAGGGGACAGAAGGGAAAGACTTGTTTTCTGTAATTTATAATTAACCCTTTGCCATAAAACTAGTCTCACCCTGTCACTTATTTTTTAAATTAAAGTGCTTGTACCAAGCCAGGACAGTTAGTGGTAATGTACATGTACATGTGTATTAGAGGTATCCATTTGACCTCTGATTGTTTCTACCATTTTTTTTTATTAGAGTTTGCAACTGTTCTGACAGTGTGATATTTTTTGTTTTTCATTTTACCCTATTAAAATGGGGGCTGATCACCACTAACGTTGTAAGTTTGAATCCCACTCATGGCAAGGTATTCTGGATACAACATTATGTGTTAAAGTTTGTCAGTGAATTGCAGCAGGTCAGTGGTTTTTTCCAGGTACTTTGGTTTCCAATAAAATTGACCGCCACGATATAGCAGAAATATTGTTGAAAGTGGCATTAAACACCATAACCCTAGCCCTAAACCCCCTATTAATATGATATGTGTTACCTCCTCATTTCAAAGAGTGTTGCATGAAAGATATTTATTTATAAATTTATAAAGTAATGCATCAGGATTGGATATGTAGAATTGACCATAAGAAATAAATTTATTTCTAGATTTTTTTCACATTATTTAAAACTGCATGGTTATAATATACTCTACAGTTAAACCTGTTCATGTGGTCACCTCTATTAAGCAGTATGAAAAGGTCACTTTTTTCTTGTTCTGTCATAAAAAATTTCATATGAATGGAACCTCTTTTAAGAGGCCACCTGTCTTATAAAGTCACTTTTTCTTTGTTGCAAAGTTGACCTCTTAATACAAGTTAGACTGTATCGGTATGTTGTATATACTGAAATTTAACAAGACAAAATCGTCATATAATCACATAAACTTGTTTTCTCTTATAGTGATGGTGTACTTAATCCAAATGGAGTCAGATTTGGTAGTGCTGAAATCTATAATGTTGGTTAGTATTATATTGTTTGTTTGATGGTGTTTAACGCCACTTTCAACAATATTTTAGTTATATCGTGGCGGTCAGTTTTATTAGTGCAGGACCCCGGAGGACCCGAAGAAAACCATCGATCGTATAGTAGTTGGATTTATAGCTACCTATGCAATCAGTGCCTATCACCACTAAGGTTGTGAGTTCGAATCCCACTCAGGCGAGGTGTACTCGATACAATATTATGTGATAAAGTTTTTCAGTGTCTTGCGACAGTTCAGTGGTTTTCTCTGGTTTCCTCCACCAATAAAACTGACTGCTGTGATATAACTGAAATATTGTTGAAAGTGGCGTTAAACACCCTAAACCTATATATCTTATGGGACATAATTCATGATCGTATGTATAGTTGCATGTGTCAATTGTAGAATGTTCTTTTGATCTTTGTTGATGTTTTTTTTTTGACAATAGGGTTGTGATATGTAACACTAAATCAGTTTTACTCTTAATTTGTTTTATAGATATTGTTTCTTTAGAAAAAGAAATGTTATGATATATCAGTTGATAGAAAATTGGATGTAAAAATATGTCATCATAGCATACAGTGAAAACTGCCGAATGTGACCTTCCAAGTGAACATTGAAATAGAATCACATAAGACAAGTGGTTGCTTAATGCAGGTTTAACTAAAATTATGGTGACAGAATATGATATTATTACATGATGATTTCTGTATTGGCCTTGTATATTGGTCCGAGGCTAGTTGTATTGACCTGAGGGGATAGTAGCTCTAATGACTGTCTCCACCTTCACAACTGCCGTGTGTGACCTTCCAAGGGAATATTGAAATAGGGTCACATAAGACAGGTGGTTGTTAAATGCAGGTTTAATTAAGATTAAAGGTCACATAATATGATGCTACTATGTGATGATTTCTGTATTGGCCTTGTATATTGATCCGAGGCTAGTTGTAGTGGCCTGAGGTGATAATAGCTCTAATGTCTGTCTCGACCTTCATGACTGATGTTATTCTATATATATCTTTTATTTACAGTGGAATCCTTTAAGGAGATACAGGATAGTGTTTGTGTGGCACAGAGGAACAAAGACCACTCAGAAGAAAGGGTTGTTCTGTTTGTCAAAATGGCCACAGGAAGTACCTTCTCTAGTGAACTGGTTACCAGGATAAAGATTTGTATTAGGAATGAACTCAGTGCTAGGTACACACCAGCAGTAATATTACCTATTGATGATATACCAGTAAGTCATGTTAGCCAATCAGTATGCATTTTATTTTTAGTTTTGTTTTAGGGGCAGAAAAGGGAAGGCACTGCAAAAGCAGATTGCATTTGTCATATACTTCATTGTACAGTAAAACCAGTCTAAATTGAACCCTGAATAAAACAGAATCCTGTATAAACCCAAGCTCTAAATTAAGTTACAATGTAGTAAATCATAGTTAATTTGGCATGTATATACTGAACACCTATCTATTCTGAAAACAACAGTTGGTCCCAAGGAGGTTTGATTTAGACAGGTTCACTAATATGACTTATTGTCATAATTTTAATGGCTAGGTACCCGTAATTAGTTTTGTGTTCGGAACAATAATTTGATTTTCTTATTTTCATACGGTTTCTTTTAAATAATATTGTTAGTCTTACGTGAACAAAATATATATGTCTAATTGTTGTACAATTCACATTTTTGTTTGGGTCGTCTTGGTCGTGATCGTATGGTTTTTGGATTTACAACTACCTGTGCAATTAGTGCTTATCACGACTAAAGTTTTGAGTTTGAACGCCGTTCATGGCGAGGTGTACTTGATACAACATTATGTGATAAAGTTGGCCAGTGACTTACTATAGGTCGGTGGTTTTCTCTGGGTACACCGGTTTCCTCGACCAATAAAACTGACCACCACTATATAACTGAAATATTGTTGAAAGTGGCATTAAACACCATAAACCAAACCAAACCACACTTTTGTTGATCAGATAGAGAAAGTTACAATATTTATAATTCTCAATAGATTCTCACTCTGCTTGTAAAGTTCCTGTAAAAATACACAAAAAAGTATTTGGTGGAAAAAACGAGAAGTAATCGTTGACAATATATCCAACCTCAACAGTGCCAAGCACTTCACTGGCAAACCTCTAACTTCCAAATACTGTTACACACACACAAAGCACCACAATAAAAAGCCTGTAGAAATCTAGATCCTAGGTTAAGAAAATTAGAATAGTTTGTCATGGTTAAACCACTATTTGCAGCCTCCTCCTCTCCTCTTGAAGACTATATCTCTATGGTGATAATGTTTGTCAGTGACTTGTGGATGGTTAGTGGTTTTCTCTGGGTACCCCGGTTTCCCCCACCAATAAAACTGACTGCCACGATATAATACGATATTTTCTAGTCATTTCCATTCCGGCAGAAACTCCGGTTTTTTCGTTTATTGATCACGTGATTTGATGTAAACTGCAAGCATCATTACTTCCGGTTTGGGTAGCAACGCCTGACGTGAATGTAAACTTTTTATACAACGGCATTCACGGTAAAAATGGAAAGGCCCATTAAGCTTTCTAAGGACTGGTGCTGTGTTCCTCGGTGTAAATCTGATGGAAGGAAGCGTGGGAAGTAAATAAAGCATTTCCGTTGTCTTTTTTGTACAGTTTGAGGCGATCATATTATCATTCCAATCACACTTTTTTTTAGTAAATAGTATGTCACACTGTTCAATATTAGGCAACAGTTTTAAATCTGACGACCATATCGGCACTTGTCTGATCTCACACACAACCTGTGTTACACCGTTCTCCGTTATTGTTCTCCTGTTTACTTGTGAAAGTTCGTAGTCATTTGTTGACGTTATTTTCTCTAGATTTAATTCTTGGGCAAGTTCACATAACTTGATTAATTCATGTTTTCTATACAAATGACATGTTATGCCTCTATGCTGTAAATATTCCTTTAGATCGGGAACCTGCCATCGGAAGAAATCTACTTGAATATCCATGATAAAAATGATAAACACGATCTGTTGATAAATGCTGACAAACCGGAAGTTTAGATGCCTGTTGTTTGGTTGCTACGATACACCAATCGTACCTCCAATTTGAAAACCGCTTTAACCCGAAAATACCGTATTGACATATTGTTGAAAGTGGCAATAAAACACCATAACACTAACCCACTATTTTCTCTGAATTTCTAAAAATGTATTACTGTACCCTGAAACCTGTCTATTAAACTGAACCCAGTATAATCAGAAACCGGTCATAACATTTGGTTCCAGTACATACATATGTATAAAATCTTTGTAAATATAACCTGTTGATTCTAGACAGGGTTCACTGTATTTATATATAAAATTTAATTTTCTGAGAAATATACAATACTTGTGCACTGTCGAAGCATATAGGTAATACACATATTTACCTATATGCTTCGACAGTGCACATGTATTGTATTTATCCTGCAATTTTAAATCGTAAATAAACGTTTACTGGACGATGATAAAAGTATTTGAAATAATTTTGTGTATGTATTTGAAAACAATATCCCCCGATGTGGGCGGAGCTTACATTTGTATGTTCTATTTATAATTGACCAATATCAAAAAAAATATTGGGCAGGCTATATTGGTCGGTAAATGCTGTCATTGCAGGATAAATATGATTACTGCAGTTGATTGTGGAATATGATATTCTTTCTTTTATGTTCTTCAATCTGGTTTTTTTTGCAGTATACAATCAATGGTAAGAAGGTTGAAATTGCAGTTAGGAAGGCGATGATGCGTGAAGAAGTCGTTCAGAAAGGGGCATTAGCCAACCCACAGTGTCTTGAACTGTATCATAATATTAAAGAGTTGGAAGGTTATTAAATATTGAAGTAGTTAAACCTGTATTAAGAGGTCACCTTTGTGACAAAGCAAAAGTGGTCATTTAAGACAGATGACCTCTTAAAAGAGGTTAATTTCATATGAACTTTTCTATGACATGACAAGAAAAAGGTGACCTTTTAATACAGGTGACTGCTTAATAGAGGTGACCTCATTGGCAAGCTTGACTGTATTACCATATACATATGCAGTTTGGTCAACTATTTCTTATCTCTTAAACGATTGTCAAAGACAGGAAATACAATATAAAATGTATGTTTTTGTGTGTAATTAATCAAAATGAAAATTAATTTAAATAGTTGATTATTGAAATTATGTAAATAATATAATTTTTTTCATGTCTAAAATTATTATGACATAAAAAATTACTGAATAAGGGAATAAATTTGATTGGTTACTTATTGAAATCATGTAAATAATGGAGAAAATTTTCATGTCTAAAATTATTGACTAAAAAAACAGAACAAAAAAATTAATGTGATTGGTTAATTTATGAAATTATGTAAATGGTTTATTTTTCTTGTCTAAAATTATTAGATTAAAATGAACAAGTTCATACAAAAACTGTTTCTCTCTGGCATTTTCTTTTTAAATAAAGTAGTGTTGTGATCTGTTTATATTTATTTATTTATTGTTTTGCCTGCATAGCATAAAATAACTAAAAAAAGATCTATCTGGCATCTTGTTTTCAATGTAGTAAGGGACATGCATTGTACGTTTTGTTTATTACTTCTGTTTATCTTGACCTTGTGAACATTTATACCCTCTATTAATTGTAACCTGACATAAATATTCATAGGATAAACCCAGTCCTCGAAATAAAAGTTTGAATTAACTTGTCCGAATCAGATTCTTTAAATGATTTTATATATATATCTAAATAAAAATTGAAAAATTTACTGGACCAAACAAAGTTTTACTGGTCTCCAGCAGGAGGATCGGTGCTCATCTTGATGAGTGTACACCTTTTGTTGTTTTCATGTGCATTTCTGAAATCTAAAATTTCAGTTGGTCAAGAAATTCAAAATTATGGTTGCTTAATGGTAGAGGTAAACTAATAGCTGGGAGTATATATATATCTGAAAAAGTAGCCAATGTTGGAACCTACGGGATGTCGAATCGGAAACAAGTGTTAACGATTCTGTGCAAACAAGCAAAATGATAAATAAACATCTAAAATGTATCACAACAACACCAAAAAAAGATGTTAAAATATAACAAAAATAACTATAAGTCTACAAAAAGACTATAATTATAATCAAGTTGACGGATATTTCGTTCGAGGAAAAATATTTGTGTAGAGAACTGTTAAAGCAAGGAATACAGGTATATATTAGATTGTTTTCAAATTACAAAAGCATTTTATTGGTTCATGTAAATTACTTTGAAGAATATCAGATTCAATTTTTTTCCCATTATTATGATTATAATGAGGAAGAAAAATTTGTGGGGTAAACTAATAACTATGGGTATATATTAGTAGGTTCTTTACATATTACAAAGCATTTGGTGCATGTACGTATATAAAAAATGCATTCCTATTTACTATTATTATTACAGCATTGCTTAACTTTTATGTAGTAATGAAATATTTTGTTATGTATTTTTATTTTTAGATTTTGTTAGTTTTGTATGTTAAATCTGTTTTAAAAACAGAAAACGTGGGTATTTTATGATATTTTTTTGTTTTAGAACAAATGTATAACTTTTGACAATCCTTTGTAATCAATTATAGTTACAAGTCATCTTTGATGACCCACGGCTGCTCACACTCCAATACTCTCCAGTAGAAACAATTACATTTGTTTCAGAGTTGTCTGATTATTGATCTGGCATTTAGAAGTTACTATGGCAACATAACATTACTCATTTTACGATTGGTCATTAGGTCAGAAAAAAAAATTGTCCAGCAGAATGTAATTTAAGTGCAAATAAATCATGTCTTCCAAATCATAGCAGAACCAATCAGATTTGAGATGAATAATTCATGACTACAAGGATTTCTTTGTCAGTTGACCAATTAGTGATGGGAGTAGAGTATCGGAGTGTGATTAGCCGTGGGTTACAAACGATGCATATTTGTTTGTTTTGCTGCACCTGTTGTATGTTGATCAACTGCATTAATTCATTATTTTGACAAATGATGCTCTTATTGCATCAGACTTTTTTAATTGAATTTTATTTTTTGACATTAAAATCGTTGATAATTTAATCATTTTACGAATATTACAAATATGGCTCCAGTCTTCGACTGAAAAGTGCTATTTTTTATATGCACTTGCTTACTATTGTAATGCCTTGTTAAGTGATATGTCATAGGTTTTATGATACAACTTCAATCAAACTCGACTTGTGTGACCATCCAAGGCAACCTTCAAAAAATTAGGAGTTCCCAAATCATGTAATTATTATTAAAACTAAGGTACTCCTCTTGGGCATAGGTGATCTTAGAGGATTTTTGTCTTTGATTTTCTTGCTTCCAAAGATTTTAAAATTATTTGGCTTTCAAATATTTTAACTTTGAGCATACCTAATGTGGGTTATTGCAGAAATGTGTTGTGTACACTAGATAGGATATCTACGTTTGAATTACAGTGAAATAAAAATCAAGACCACACGTTACTGTTTAATACAGGTGGTTGATAAAGCAGGTTTGACTGTAATTGAACTGTTTTAGGTAATCAGAAATATGCCACATGTGATTGAGCAACTTGTTAAGTCACGAAGTACACGGAGCATATGCAAGTAAGCCACGAGTGGTTATTTGTACTGGTTGTTATATTTTTTGAATTTTCTATTTAAGAAAAAAATAATTATACCAATTTATTTTTAGCGATGATAGGTTCCTGTCCAGTAATATAGTTGCACTTAAAAAAAAAATTATCAAGTTTTGCCAAGTATTTATTATAAACATGGGAATAGCTTTAAAAAAAGTATCAAAATATTTTTTTATTTTCTAGAGAACAATATGAGGCCAAGTAAACTTAATATGTAGATTAGAACCCACCTTTCATTTAATGAAATACGGTACATATATGGTAGAATTGTTAATTACGAAACATACATGGATTTTCTGTAGGCAAGTGTTAATATCCATACTTTTATTATGTGATAAAGTTTGTCAGTGACTTGCTACAGCTCAGTGGTTTTTTTCCCGAGATACTCCAGCTTCCTCCACCAATAAAACTGACTGTGACGATATAGCTGAAATATTGTTGAAAGTGGCGTTAAACACCATAAATCTAACCATAGACCATTCTTGTACCCGTACATTAATTGTACTAGTATAAATCAGTTTATTTAAACAGATAAATCACAATTGAATTATTGAGTCAATGAAATTCCTTAAATAAATAATTTTAATTTTGACCATTTTAGAGATGAAGATTTAAATTGTCAATTCTTATTTAAGTAATAAGAATTGACAATTTATTATTGATATAGACAATCATTCTTGAAAACTACAAGAATTTATTTTTTTTTTTAATTTTGGACGAGTCTACCTCTGATCGGGCCAGATTTCAAATATCTACGATTGTAAAATACTGCTCATTTGTCCCATTCAAGAGAGTTCACTTCTCATGTCTTTTTTTTTATTGTAGAAGGTGTGGCCTTTTAAGATGGAGGACTACTATATGGCATAATCAAATTTGTTCTGTTATTAATTACTTTGTTATTGTTCTTGAGATTACTTGTTATTGTTCTTGAGATTACTGGTATTGTTTTGTAGTGTGGCATTGCATCATATTCATGTACATTTTAAAGGGTTATTTGTAGAAAAATAAAACGGTGGCATTGATAATTTTTTACTTTATATTATTTACATTAATTTAAAGTTGGTGAACCGGTAATAGACAATAATATTTCATGATCACATGGCCAATAGCCATGTAAACTTTTGTCACAACATGGTGTTCATCATACATAACCTATGACCTTTTCAGAGGTGTTCAGCTCAAGTGTGAAAGGTCATGGGTTTAATTCATCCTTGGATCAAACCAAAAAAGTGAAAAAATCTGAAATTCCTCAAAATACAGCAACGGCCATCTTGGATTTCAGATCAGCCCCAAAATCACAAAGTTTGGTAGAGGTTCACCTTAGTTCCATTTGTGGTTGAATTAGTTTACATATATGAAATGGTTTCTGAGAAGAAGCTGTTGGCATGTTTCTCATAGGTTCTTATGTTAAGCCAAGTTCAATTGTGGTGGCCATCTCTAATTTTTGATCGATCCAGTAGAGAACCAGTTAAGGTATGGTTTATGGTGTTTAACGCCACTTTCAACAATATTTCAGTTATATCGTGGCGGATTTATTGGTGGAGGAAACCGGAGTACCCGGAGAAAACCACCAACCTGCCACAAGTCACTGACAAACTTTATCACATAATATTGTATCGAGTATGCCTCGCCATGAACAGGGTTCGAACTCACAACTTTAGTGGTGATAGGAACTGATTTCACAGGTAATTATAAATCCAACTACCATACGATCATGACCACGACGGCCCCAGAACCAGTTAAGGAAAATTCTTGCAATATCTTGCCATCCAATGAACATTCCTTAGATCAAGTTTTATTCTAATTGGCACAGTGGTTTCAGAGAAAATTAAAAACAGACCATGTCCTTTTTGGTACCTTTGGGTCTTTTGTTTTTGTGTACTTCTGATCAACAACAAAAAAATATTTTCAGAGGACTATCCAATGAACATTCCTACCAAGTTTGGTTCCAAATAGCTCACTGGTTTCACATTAAATTAGACAACACCCTGTTTTGACACCATTGGGTCTTTGCTTTCTTTTGTGTATTTCCGATCAACAAAAAATATATGCAATTTTTAGAGGACCATCCAATGAACCTTATTCTTGTGTAGACGACAAACACAAAGTGATGACAATAGCTCACATTAGACCAGATGACCAAGTAAGTTAAATAAGGTGTTGTCATGAATTCTTATGTATTTTCCACTTGTAAACTGAAAGTAAATGTTGAGGGTCAATTTTTAGAAATTTCAACATTTTTCACTACTAGTAACTAGTGTATGATGGGAATCTGAAAAACTGTCGTCCTAGCAACATTCTATTTCTGGATTTCATTAATGTTGTTGCTTTAATTTTATGCAACAAAATAAAATGAAGTTCCTTGTGTTTATCTATAACCCAGACCCTGCCAAATTTTCTTTACACAAAATGTACAGAAAATGACGAAACCTTCAAAACCTTTCTAACAAATGCTACAATTTTTACTGAGATAGTCTTGTAAAATTGAACAAAAAACGTCTAAAGAAAATTGAAAAAAAAACCCTTGAGGGTCTCCACTTTTAATATAATTTGTAACCATGGTAGTTGGCACCTTTCACCACTAACGTCCGACTCCCATGCTTGGAGAGGTGTATTCAATACAACATTATCAAATAAAAGCTTAACAGTGATTTACAGAAGGTTGAAGGTTTTCTGCCAGTACTCCAGCTTCATCCACCAATAAATCTGACAGCCATGAAATAACGCCAATATTGTTGAAAGTAGATATAAACCCAAATAATTCTTTCAATACATAAAAGGTTGGTTGGTTTATGGTTTTTAGCGACACTTTCAACAATATTTCAGTTATATTGTGGTGGTCAGTTTTATTGATGGAGAAAACAATCGACCTGTCGCAAGTCAGTGACAAACTTTATCACATAATGTTGTATCGAGTACACTGCCATGAATGGGGTTCAAACTCACAACTTCAGTGGTGATAGGCACTGATTGCATAGGTGGTTGTAAATCCAACTGCCATATGATCATGACCACGACGGCAAGCCAATACATAAAAGGACAATGATGAACTGGATGAGGTACCACACTTGTCCTTAAGGGAGTTGATCTGATATACTCCATCAAAGCAATTCCATTATTTTTTACCATTTAATAAAAAAAAAAAAACTATAATTTTAAATTATTTTTATTTGGTCTTAAACCCACAATTAAAAAAAACCTTTTAATTTCAGTAATGTTGGTTTTTTTAATCTTGTATTACATAAAGAAAATTATACTAAATATAAAATCTATATCCTAAAATCATATTAAAATTTCCATATAAAACTTTGAAGTCAGACTTCACCTTATTGCAATGAACATTTTATTATTGATTTTTTTTTACATAAATTACCAGTATATTAGCATTTCAACAATATTACCATTTATTACCATAATTATATTGAATAAAATTAACATTATGTAAATAAACAAAAACAGTGATAAAATTGATCAAAAATTGATCTTTCCACAAAACACAACAACAATACAGCAGCCCTCTTTGTAAAGCTACCAACCCCTCTTTGCAGGCAAGATTACAGGTTCACTGAGATAGTAAAATTCTACTAAAGTTGTCCCTCCTCAAGAGAGGTAATCCCTCTTCTAAGCCCACCTTTTCATTGCAGAAGGGCTGATCTTATAACAGGCCAGCTACTGCAATGAAATGCTTCAAAATATTCCTCACATTAATTTGGTCGTTAACATTAACAAATTATCAAATATGGCACCCCAATAATAAAAAGTCTTTTAATGGAACACAGACAAAAATCGTTATGATATTTCTATATTTTTGCATTATAATTTACGCTTCATTTATGAGTAAATATAAAACATGTATAAGGTGTCTTAAAGCAAAAATTTCCGTAAACAATGCAAAAAAAAAATCATTACTAAAGTTCTTCCTTATTTGGTTTTTCTTCTTTACATCGTAATTGAAATGATGTTAAGATATTGAGTCGTGAACTCAATTGCTCTTTCTTTTTATCGCTTATTTTTCCGTCTCTAATTTTTTCGACTCTTTTAACTTCATCATCTATGAAAGATTCTCCTTTTTCTAAAACTTTTTTCATAGTTTTAATATACATATCAGCTGATTTTTTCTCCATTTCATCTTTTAATTTGTCAGCCTCTTTTTCAGCTTCCGTAACGACAGCTGTCCTTTTATCATTGTCACTTGCTTTATAAAATTTGGTCACCAATAAATCAAACTGTTGTAGACAATCAGGTAATCCAAGCCAGAGCCCTACAAAATAAGATGAAAACATTATTCTTCCCTTGAGAAAAACCGTAGTATCTATAGATCATTATTACCTGGTAATTGATTTGGTTTTAGTTTGGTTTTTGGTGTTAAATGCCACTTTCAACAATATTTCAGTTATATCGTGGCAGTCGGTTTTATTCGTGGAGGAAACCTGAGGACCCCGAAAAAACCACAGACCTGCCGCAAGTTACTGACAAACTTTATCACATAATGTTGTACACCTTGCCCTGATCGAGATTCGAACTCACAACATCAGTGGTTATAAATCCAACTACCATATGATCATGGCCACGGCGGCACCATGACAGTACATGGAAAAGCCTTAGTATAGATCATTACCTGGTAATTGATGTGCAATCGTTGACCATGCTGAAAGTCACTTCATTGTAACGTAGAACACCAAACATTAAAATTAGATCTCCACACTTGCTAATTTTTGTTTGTTTGACCAATGTGTTGGAGATCTAACAACATCCCATTAGAGTTTGTATCAGAGGTCAAAATTTGAATAAGGTCACAACCTTTTACGGACCAATGAAAAACATTCCTGCAGTTTTTATCCATCCAATCAGTGGGTATTTCTCTATCTCTGTGCAATTTATCCACTCAACTTGTATTTTTTTCATTAACAAGTTTCTTTTCTATTCTGTCGCTGGATGAATTGACTTTCGTGTCTTATCTATTTTGATATGGTGACTTGTTTCCCTTTGTGGAAATTCTGTAAAAACTACCACCAACAACCTCAGTCTACTGCACTGTGAAGATTTTGGGACTACGATTCTGATTGGTCAATCGATTTGACCTTTGATGTGAACTCCAATAGGATGTTGTTAGATCTCCCATGCAGCGGTCAAGCGGAGATCTAATATAAATTAGATTGAACCAATAGCACGTTAATTGCATTACATATTATTAACTGACGCGACTCAAAACCTAAATCGGTTATAAATGAAAATTTTCTATATGACCAATTTGGATAATCAACTTTTACTGTAAATAGTTTGGTGAAAAAGAATAGTTTTCCCATTGTAAGCATATAAACAGCACAGGTATGTTTCCCCTGCCAAATTCCTATGATGTTCTTTTAAAAAGTTTTGAACTATATTATGACAAGAACAAGTTACATTATAAAGAGATGAAGATTATGCCCACTTTGTACTAGACTAACTAGATTTTTTTCAGACATGTCTCTCCACACTGACACATTATCCTGATTCCAAGCCAACTAGTCTTTGTTCTGACTCCATAATGCTGTGTGCTTAGTGGAGAAGCAGCAAACACCAATTTTATAGTCTTTGATTTGACCTGATCGGGGCTCGAACAAACGATCTTCCGCTCTTAAGGTGTGCATATTATCCATTAATCCACCGATGCTGTTGGGATCTAATATGGTCAATGGTTTCAGAGAAAAAAAAAGATTAAAAGGAGAGAAATTCACTGATGATGACCGTAGCGTCATATGAGATAAAAAGTTGATTTACTTATTCAGCTATAAAATATTACCTGCTTCTGTCATTAAAAACTTTTTAATTTCATTTGCTCTTTTTGTATCTCCTTTGTATGGTATTCCCTCAAGATCTCCATTTATAAACAGTCTGTAAACTGGATATTGTTCTTTAGTAATTCCATATTTATCAGCTAAATCAGCATTTTCTTTCTCTCCATAATCTGAAAAGACAAGAAACTAAAGGCTCAGTGGGCTGAGCCTGTGTTGCTCACCTTTCATTCTGCTTTGAGGAAACTTAATACAGAACCTTCCATACATGTAGATGCTTCCTACCAAGTTTCGGTTCATATGGCTAAGCAGTTTCAAAGGAGAAGATTTTTAGAAATCGACCAATCAGAAACAAGAATTGCATGTGGTGGCCATGTTTGCTAACCGATCGGAACGAAATGAGCTACCTTCATAGAGGACATTCCATAGATGCTTCCTACCAAGTTTCAGTTCATTTGGCTGAGGGTTTTCAGAGGAGAAGATTAAAATGTGAAAAGTAAACGGATGACAGACGACGGACACCAAGTGATGGCAAAAGCTCATATTGCCTTTGGCAAGGTTTGCTAAAAAGAATATTAAAATGTGAATACCTACTTGTAATGTATAGAATAAACATGTTACATTATATCAGCATTAGTTAATTTCTAAGGGAGATAATGGCAAGAGTTATCTTTCTTTTAATAGTTTATGCAAGAGTTATCTTTCTTTTAACAGAAGAGAAGATTTTTTAGAAATCAACCAATCAGAAACAAGAATTGCCTGTGGCGGCCATGTTTGTTAACTGATCGGGACATAATGAGTAGTTTTTATAGAGGACCTTCCATAGATGCTTCCTACAATGTACCAAGTTTCGGTTCATTTGGCCAAGCGGCTTCAGACGAGAGGATTAAAAAAAATCGGCCAATCAGAAACAAGAATTGCCTGTGGTGGCCATGTTTGTTGACGGATCGGGACGAAATGAGCATCTTTACAGAGGACCTTCCATAGATGCTTCCTACCAAGTTTCGGTTTATTTGGCCAAGTGGTTTCAGAGGAGAAGATTTTTAAAAATCGGCCAATCAGAAACAAGAATTGCCTGTGGCAGCCATGTTTGTTAATGAATCGGGACGAAATGAGCATTCTTTATAGAGGACCTTCTATAGAGGCTTCCTACCAAGTTTCAGTTCATTTGGCTGAGGGGTTTCAGAGGAAAAGATTAAAATGTGAAAAGTTAACGGACGACAGACGATGGACGCCAAGTGATGGCAAAAGCTCACATTGCCTTTGGCAAGGTGAGCTAAAAACCTGGTAACTCCTACAGATGTTCCCAATAACTCTAAGAGGAAGTAGGGGAATATAATAGATATATAGAGGATGTGGCCGAGTGGTCCAGCGTCCTGGACACAGGGCTTTCAAAAGTTTTAGAAGTAGCAGGCAACCTAAAAGATAAAGTAGGAGGCTACTGACGTGCCTGGGTCTGTTTATTATCAGAACAGTTAGATAACTTGAAATTTCTTGCTGTTTTTCTCATTTAGTGTGTCAACTTGCACATATTAATACAGTTGTGATTAATTCTTGAACTATTAAAATATAATATACAAGACAAAGGCAATATAACACATCCATGCAATATCAAGGTTGGCATCGGGCAATATAACACATCCATGCACACCAAGGTACTTCAGGAAAATATTCTTCTTTATCGCTATTTTGTTTATTTTCCCTTTGATGTTTAAAACCAATATATTTCATATCATGTAAGCGCTGAGATGATTCCAATTATCGCTAATCGTTGTCAAGGACGCACGTAGTATTATCGCTGTTTTCTAATATGATGTTATAATGACGTCACATTACCAAATCCTTGATAATAAGTGATTAACGATATAAAATATTAATTGTGCTTAAAAAAATGTCTATCTCAACAAAAATTATTTAATTATGAATACAAAATAGCGATAAAATAATTAAAGATATTTTTTAAAACTCGAGGACGTTTCTCAGTCATCTCGTTTTAAAAAACATCGTTAATCACTTAATATTATATTTTAATAGTTCAAGAATTAATCAAAATATTAAAAAAACCTTTTGTATTGTATACAGGATTGTTGTAAGTGTTTGCTAATAACAAATTATGATCTGAATAGAATAGAAAAATTCTTGTTGTGTTCAAAATATATTCTGTTTGATTTGTACATTATAAAGATAATAATATACATGGATTACCTGATATTTGTATTTCAGCAGCTAGAGCATCAGGTTGAGACAAAGTAGCATCTACAACCTCTTTAAATGTGTCTTGTTTCTCTCCATAGGGATAGGTTTCATCAAATTTAACAAGAACTGCTTTATGGTGCTTTATAATCTACAAAACATGAAAATACCATAATGATGATCTATATATATCTTTGCCTAAAGCCTTCTATTTCATTGAACTTCTGAGGGTTGGTAGGGTTAGGGTTATGGTGTTTAAAGCCACTTTCAACAATATTTCAGCTATATCGTGGCGATCTGTTTTATTGATGGAGGAACCCGGAGTACCTGGAGAAAAACACTGACCTGTCACAAGTCACTGACGAATAACATAATGTTGTATCAAGTATACCTTGCCTGAACGGGATTCAAACTCACAACATTAGTGGTGATAGGTACTGATTGACTGAACTTCTGGAATCTGTTAGAATTGTAAGTTGTAACTACCAGTATAAAGAGGCTGTTGTGACAATCTGATTACATTCAGAGATATCTCACTTGCACCCCTTTACTGATATGTTGTAGCATGGGATATACGAGGAAACTTCAATAAGGGTCATGTGCAAGTGACCTTATGTCATGAATATATTATGATAAATACAGTTATGATCCTTTTCGGTCGATAGGATTGCTCATAATATGTAAAACAGTTTATTAACACTTTCATAGTCTCACAATCACCATTTTATTTGTATGGTACAAAAGGTCACTCGCATGTGACTCGTAATTGGGGTTCCTCAGATCTCCCATGACGTACATGTATCAGTAAATGGGAGTAAGTGCTGTTGTGACTGAAATCATTTTGCGATGGGTTACAAGGGCTCCAAGTTTGTAAGTTCAAACTCACATCAAAGTTGTTAAGCTTATGGTCAGAGGTCAACAACCTTAACCATTAGGCCACCCCTCCCCCCCCCCCTTTTCCCCCCATAACATTATTGACACAAGAATAGAATACAAAGATTGATATTTCGCAACAGAAATCTAAATAATTATAAATGTACAAAAAAATGTATATATAATATATAAGCATACAATAAATGTTTAAATCAACCTAGAATTTCAACCTGTTACATGTTTTACATGTCGTATATCTGGTGTTACTGATTCATTATAGATTACTTTCTTAAATATAAAATGAATAATAATGACTAGGTTTACAACATAATAATACAACTGATGTTTAGAAGATGGTAAACGTACCGTAAACATCAAAATGTGATACAATAGTAATACATCTAAATTTATTATTAAAAATAAAAACATAAGGCCAAGGAAAAAAATATCTGCATTTCTGCTAAATTTCTTGGAAAAAAGGGTAGGTATACTTATTAGTAGACAAAACTTGATTTTTTTAAAACTTTTTACTAAAGGTTATACAGTACAAGGATCTAACTTTAACAGTGCTTAACCAAAATGGCAATAAAAACTGAAGTGTAGGCACTAAAAATTAGGTTTAGTGGAAACACAGTTTTATTTTTTTTGGCCTCAGGATATTTCTAATGTCTATTTACTACTTCTACAGTACATATTTTCCTACACAAAATGCAGAATGTAATGTGATATTTATGCTTAAAATATATATGTACTGGTAAACGCCTACAATAGGTGGGGAAGAGCTTGGAAGATATTTAATTTAATAAAAACAGAAATCAAATTTAGGAGAAGAAAGACGAGACAAATATGATCAATATTTACTGTTTCTGTTTTAGCTTGCATTGACTTAATGAGCTGTTTATACTTTGTAGTGCCTTGGGGGCACAATGTTAATGTTCTTTATAAACAATGAAGAATTCAAGTTACATTGTATGGTTCTATTTGATGTTTCTATGTCACTACACACAATATACAAAAACAAAGCTGTACCTGAGGTAATGGGATCCTTAACATACTTAATACATTAATACACAATGGTAAAATACAGGAATTCTTAACAGTTTAACCACCACATCTACTGGTACATTTTGTAAATTTATGTATATGTAATATTTGGTAAATTCATATGTTAAGGTGTTCATTGGGTTGAAATTTCTTAATAAAAATAAACCTTTTTTAATTCATATCTACACTTCCCTCCCTCTCATTCAAATTATTTGCTTACATTCTAAAGTTAAACTTTTAACACACAAAATATTGGTGAGAACATGCAAAAAATCCATTCAAAGCTCAAGGGAATAATCACAAGTTGATGAACAATACTTTTTCTGCTGTTCTTCATGTGGTGGGGTTAACCTTAACAGCAACACATATGTAAACAAATGATAAAAAACCTGCACAGATTCGCTTCCACTCAAAAACAGGGTCCCAGATTAAATTTTTGTGCATAATAGCCAACTGGGCTACTGAAATTTTGAGACTGCTAGCCCAGATTAAAAAGCAGTAGCCCAGGTGAAAATGACTACGGCCGCTAGGAGGGTTAGGGGGTTGTCTTCCCCCCCCCCCCCCCCAACCCCCCAAGAAAATTTGGTATTTTTTAAGCCAAATCCTGCATTTTACACACATTTTTGAAAGAAATAAAACTTGTTGAAAAGGTGGATTTTCCCCAATATATAAACATATGGTACATTTTTCTTGATTTAAAAAAAAATCAACTACCAGAATAGTAGTATGGTTTCATTATCTTAATTTGTGTGAGTTGCAAATAGAAAATAAATAAATAAAACACAGAAATTTAAACAAGTAATGAACTTTTTTTTTTATTGTTTTCAAAGCAGAATATCAAACATTTCTTGATCAGAACTGTCAACACAATAAATACTCAGTCTCTAGAAAAGTCAAAAAGTTTGCCAAACACTATATCTTCTTCCAGATCACTTTCAATTTCACTATCACTAAGGTCTTTCTCATTCTCCATTTCATACTTGACCCCCGAAAAATAATTCCACATCACTAACTGCTAACTTTAATTTTCGATAGCCTTAACACGGATGTTGATAAAATATTAAAGATAAAAAAACAATTCCGGAATTGTCTCGATTTAATTCTGTGTTTTGGTACATTTTAATATATTAACGACATACTATAATCTAAGCAATAACAATTAATTAATTACAAAATATAAAAAAAACTCGCCTTTTCTCGAATCATTCCGTAAGCTTTACGACAGCACTGGTATGTTTAGAACTTTGGAAATTTACCGAAATTAGAGTGCTCCTTAGTCGAAGGATTATTCTATAAACTACGCATTCTGGTTCCCTGTTTGAAAAGCCATAACTGATGTTCCTTTGAGTTAGAAACATTTCAGTTGAACAGGTACATGTAACAGTAAAACGATCACGATATCAACGGACAAACGATAGTTTAGGGATACAGGGCTACTGGAATTTTAATAGTCAGCTGGGCTATCTTTCTACGTTTTCAAGTCGCCCAGGTGACATTTTGGTTGCCATGGGCAACCGCTAATTTGGACCCCTGAAAAAGATCTTTTTGAACCAGTGTAACCTATGACCGCAAAACGTTTTGTTGATCGCGGATTTTGATTCGGAGTCATCCCGAAATTGGAATGTATTAGAAGTTACCGATTTCCGGTAATGAATTATAAACTCTTGCTGTAAACTAAGGGGGAAACCGTATGTACCGAAATTGCGGTTATTTTGGGGACGGTTCAGTTCACGATACGTGGAGGCCGCTTACGATATAAACGATATGATGCTCATTTTTTGAAAATTAAGTAGTGTTGAACTTCCGTTTTCTTCTTTTGGTGATATTTTGAGAAAAGTGAATCGATTAATTTACGCCTTTAAAATTTATTAATCAAATATTTATAATTTCCGCTAGTACGTAAGCGGCCTCATATTAAAAAAAAACATGGCAGCGCCCATGTCGACCAGTATGGACTTCAAGGAATAATTACAGTTTCCTATAAAACGTATCGTAATACATATCAAATATTGCGATACGTATCGCTTGTGGAAAAAGTGTATCGTTACACCCCTACTGTAAACCTTTATAGTTACTTTATTTTATTTTTTTTCAATATTTGATAATTACTAAAATCACGCTAATCATTGTAACAAATTAATGATGATTTTGCTGTCCTTTGGGGCATCTTGATTGACAATAAAGTATTTGTATTTGAATAAAAAACCATGATGCCAAGATGTCAGACTCAGAGTATGTCCCTGTGGCAAAACAGAGAAAAATATTGTAATTTTTCACTGTTGAAAGTGTACTTTAATCCAAGATCTGTCCTGAAAAATGAATCAACATGAATAGTGCTAAAACATATGAAAGTTATCCTAACATCTACAGGTGTATTCAGTGTTTGCCATGGCATTGTCAGTCGGTTCTAATTTTGTGGCATTTTGACTGCAGCTTGGATTTCTTCAATTTCTCTTTGAGAGGAACACAAATTCACCCTAAAAAACCTGCATTTTTGAGACCAATTAAAAGCTTCATTTTCCTCAAATATATGCCCAGATTGCATCTCCTGCCATCTAGAATTTCAAATTTTTCCAGGGGAGAACACCCGGACCTCCCCACCAACCAAAAGGGGGGGCACCCCCACCCTCGCGGTGCTCGGGGACATGCAGTCTCCACCTACTTCCAAAAATTCTCCATCTACTTAAAAACTTTTTGAGAACCCTGCATTGAATATTGATTTTTCCGGATGTTGAAACATTTTTTTTCTTCGGAATTGCACACCCCATTAGTATACTTTTATTGTTTTATTTACACAAAAATAACACCCAAGAACATTCAATGATATCAGTCTTCTAATTCAGAAATAAACATACAACAAAATCGTCATTTTTATGGAGATTTTTTTTAGGGATTCCAGATTATTTTAATTTCATCCTCGCATAGGTCGATGTGGAAGATAGGTGGAAGCCAGCATGTTGAGGAAAACAAATATTGACCTATCGTCCATAAAATACGACTGGAAATGACGAGCTGTATCTGGTGTCATAGGTAGGTGATCATGATTCTATTTACATATTTATGCAGCAAAATATGTCTACTTTTGGCACGACATTGAGGTGCAGGCATAATTTACGCAGGTTCGAGGCGGGGGACCTGCAAAAAAATTTCCCCAATAGAACTATGCATGGTTGATAAGGAATTCGGAGGCAGGGAATATCAGAAAACAACTCGCTTCGAATCCCAAAACTAATAGGGATTAACTTTAAGTCAGCGACAGCTCACCCTTGATGGTAGAAATGTGGTAAAAAAGCAATTCTTCATTGTAACCGGACACCAGAAGTTTATCCATAATTTTGATTTTATAATTCGTGGTAATATATAATGGTGGAGGGCGTGCACAGCACTGTAAATAGAGGCACTGTTCTACATACACACTACACAGTATGGTTCTTGAAAAGGGGTTGAAGATACAGAGGTAAGGTAAGGATTATGAGCAAAATGGGAAATTACCTTCTCGAAGACGCCAGAGTTAAGGTGGATCGATCCCTTGACAGTTTCGGTGTTGCCAATTGCCACAATAGCACAAAGAACAATAATACCAATAAAGATTCCTGCTTTTGACTCCATGCTGAATATATTGTATGATGTGGACCAATGAATTAACTCGCTTTATAAGACGACGGAAACTAGTCGCCGGTTGACACGTTTGGAGAAAAACCACATTTGATTGGTCAAAATAAATTACTTTCGATACATCTTTAGTGTTTTCTCCTAATTAGATACGCCAGCCTTCAATTTCGGTTTTCTCTGTCTTCTTTATTTATTCTTATATATTTTGTAAATATTTATGTTGCAGCTTGTTTGCACTTCGTTTTGAATATAGTTTCAACTGAATCTGATATCTCAGAAGATTGAAAGCTAAGATGTAAAGTCATAAAAAAGTAAATTGAAATTGATTGAAATGTCTAAAACACTTACGTTATTTTTCGCGGAATCCAGGGGAATTGTAAATTTTCTTGTTTGTTGACAATTATTTTTATTGCCATTTGATTTGGATTTGGTTGTTTAGAATCACAGGAACCTGAAATTATATCCATTGGGTGGTACTACTACACGTACTGGCAATAAAAGCTCAATTCCCATTGTCAAATATGGACGATCTTTCCATCGTCCAGCAATTTAACCATAAGTTATAACCTAATCTCGTTGAGATTTGACTTCCAAATCTACTCTTTGGTCTTCCTCTGTATCTTGTCACAAGCAATAAGAAAGGTATTCTGGAAATTTAAAATCCGACCAACTGGTGCATATTTTGTCATGCACAGATTGTGACAGATCAAGCATAAATTATAAATATTTTCTAGTTCAAATCTGCAAGTTCTGACATTATGTTATCACTTTTGATTTCTTACTTTATCAAGTACTAATGATGACTTCTACTACATGTCTGACTTCAGAATAATACAACTATTTTTATTTAGGTACAAATGTTTGAGTAAACAACAGAACATTTCCTTTTACTTTCGTCAATGCTATGATGGTCTAAGATCTGTGTTTTCTTCAATTATTAAAAATTGCAAAGCAATGACAAGCTAATAATTTTATGAATGACAAGCATACGGTTTAGATGAAAACATTCATTCAGTTATATGAATTGACAAAGAATGCACAATAAAATTTTGATGCGTCCCAACCAAAAAGTCCCATTAGTGCATTCTTTGTATTTTTTTTTAATCCAAAATGGTGTCAGAGTCCCAAACAATTGTGATGATTCAAGGACTCACCTAGAGGAGTTGTAACTAGACCTGCATTTAGTGATTTTCTTTTGCCTATTTCCAGAACAGAAAAGATCAAAATCAATAAAAAAAATACATTTTCATTGGCTAATTGATTGATATAATATATTATGTATACTCTAATTAATTTGTTTATATATAAACTTGGAACCTAGTGATATATGATACAGATGACAATCTTGACATTAAATACTTCCATAACTAGCTACTATGGTTTTCTACATTAATGTGTAATTAATTGAAATTAAGGAAATGCATTTGTATATTTCAACAAAGAAGTTGTCCACTTTACTGAAGAAATGGCTTTGTACAACTTTTGATTCATTGTAGTGCTCCAAATATGTCTTCAGGTTTTGTGAATTGTTATTTGCAAATCTACAAATTGCTGCATATTCTCTATCATAAGACAACAACAATTATTTTGTTAACCAAAGATATGCACAAAATTATTCTATAGTCTCTAGACTAAAAAATAGGTAATTGATTCAAACATGGTGAGATTATATATTTTCTACTGTAAGGAAAACAGCCTTTTATGGATAAGAATGTGATGTTGAAAAGCATTATGTCTCTCTAACACATCCCCATCTTGTACAGTTTAACTTCATTTCATTGAAATCAAAGGGATCACAAATTTTATTTAAATTGACCATGTACATGTATTTAAATAATCTGAATTAACCGAAGGCTAAATCAAATTTATGGAAAGTACACTGATTATTATTTCTTTTCCAGATGAAAAGTTAATGTCTTTATTCCTTTTTATAAGATGATGTCTTCTGGAGGTGAACCCCATGTCAGTCTGTGGGTCAAGTCAGAGGTGTTTAGTTATGGTGCTTTGCCAATAGCACCTCATCCAAGACTCACTTTTAATGTAAGTTTGTTAAATTACAGACAATTTACACCCAGATGTAGATATTGGGGTTGTTCATTATGAACTTAAAATTACGGTAAATTGTTAAAGGGAGATAACTAATCTCATTAGCTGGTCTGGAGACCCATCTCATTTTTGTCATCTACATTATGGCATGTATTCAGATTCTATCTAATTTCAATACTAGAGAATTAAATCATATTTGCTCCAGCTTTGCGGTCTTTGCCTTATTTTTTTCACCTACTTAGTCGAAAGCCAAATTTAGAAAAAAAAATCTATTTATTCAAGCAATTTCTTTCATAATTTTCACTTGGCCAAATCCAGTTTTACTTGTCCTGGGCTTCGAACAAGTTTGTTAGCACGAAGACTGCTTGGTAAAATTTGAATAAATTTATTTCTTGAAATATAGGGTTTATCACCAACATTTTTTTATGGATGTTACTGGAAAAGGAAATGGTTTTTCTGTTTGTAAGAAAAAAAAATGTTATTTTCTTCCTTTGAAGACAATAACGTGTTTTAATATAGAGTAAATATTAGTTCTTAACACATTTGTTTAAAAAAAAAATCTTTCAATTTAGTAACCAGATTGTTATTTTTGTTTGCAGAACATAAAGAAAATTGTCATATATGCAAAGAATAAAGGAGATTCATGTTTTCCTAAAATAAGGTAAGATTAAAAAAAAACCCAGCTCTAATGTTTCCTCCTGGAGAAACAGAAGAAAACCCAAAAGGATAAAATCTGGACCAGACTGTCCAATTTTTGCAGTTTAGACAAATTTACCTCATTATCTGCAAAGTTTTGCATGCAGCAGATGTCATTTTTGTTCCAATGGTATGCATTGATGTGCCTTTTAAGGTACTTTATTATTTTTAATAGCTGTGAATTAAGGAATTTTCCAAGTTAAATAAAAACGATAAATTCACAGCGAAATTATATTTCGCCACATTTTGTTGTTCGGCTACTTTTTTATATGTTTTACAGTTACGTCCCTTTGACCGTTTGGTATGGTTTCATTATTTTGTGAAGCAATAAACATTATAGTATATATCCCTACGCTACACACATAATATAGTGCAATTAAACTAATTTTATATTAAATTTGGATCAACATTTTTTTTTATCTACAGTATTATTATGAGTATATAATAAATACTATAACTAATTGACGAATTTCATTATTAAAAATATGTCACTCATGACCAAATAACACTTTTATTTTGTTATGCTCAATAAAGATTTGATCAAGTATATGTGCAATTCATTTCCTTAAAAAAATGTTTTTGCTATAATAACATATATTTCACTTTCAAGAGTCAGATCATCTAGGACAGATGCTTTAGAAATATTGACAATTACCGATAATGAATATTAAACAACATGACCAGGTTGTGAAATAGAGTGAGTGAGTGATTTTCTTTAATCGACAAATGAGCGGAGAATCAGCAAATACTATATAGAAATCGTATGATGTTTTATATGTTATTATATTATTGTACTCTATTCTGTATTGATGTATTTTGCATTTGAGAAAAAAAAAAATTATTATTATTTTTTCTTCAAATTCCAACAAAATACAAATCAATAAATACATCATATAAAGGTTGAATTACTAGGAATATATAATGCTACATAAATATATACATAATGCAATATTGGTTCTACAAAAAAGAGTGCACTCGACTTGGCAAGTGATAAAGTTTACCAGTTACTTGCCCATGGTCGGTGGTTCTCTCCGGGTACTCCGGCTTCTTCCACCACTAAAACTGGTCGCCATGATATAGTTGAAATATTGCTAAAGTGGCGTTAAACACAATAAATCAAATCAAATCATCAAAAAATTGTATTCACAAAAGTATCGTGCAAATTCATATTGTGAGTTTGTTGGATTTTTTTTTTTAAAAGAATGAAAAAACAGAAAGAGGAGATGTGTAAGAATTACTAAGGAGAAAGTGGGGAAACTAAATTTTCAGTTGTGATTTTGGTGTTGATATTAGTGAGTTGTTTTTTTCAATATGATATGATAGACTGTCTGATTCATGTTGTATTCAAATGTAACTAAGTAAGCAAAATACAAAAAAGATCAATATAGTATGCCTTTATAAATGTTCCATGTTTGACCAAATTGGGCAAGACATTTGTTTCTAACGGCTAGCATTTTTTCTATATTATATCTTTCAATTTTTCTTGTAATGCTGGGAAAGACAAAGATTTTTTTTAAATATCTTGTATCATAGATGTATTGTTTAACACAAAGATGAATAATATTATGTGGATCTCCTTTACATACTCTTGAAATTTCTCCAAAAATGAAAGTTGTTTTGTTAAAAGTTATATTAATATTATGAAAAAGAAACCATCTATTGACATCTTCTATTAAAGTCTTTACAAAATTACAGTTCTACATAAGATGTTGGACAGTTTCTGTTTCTGTGTGACAAAAAGTACAGTCAGGATTGTGAATTATTTTAACTTCAGACAAGAAATGTTTTTATACCCCCCACAACAAAGTTGTAGGGGGGTATACTGGTTTCACCATGTCCGTCCGTCCGTCCGTCCGTCTTTAGACAAATCCTATGTCGTACGATAACTTGAGTTGTGTTTCTTAGAATCTTTTAGAATTTTATCAGCTGTTTACTGGTGAAGAGAGGAGGATCCCTTTCTTTTTTGACGATTTTCACTTTTGCCGTTCCAGAGTTATTGGACTTGATATGACGGAAAATAGGATTTTTACCCTATGTCGTATGATAACTTGTTTTTTATATTCTCTGGTTTTACCTAACAGGGGCTCAAACCCCAGATCTATTGCACTAAAGGCGAGCATGCTAACCATTACACCACGATACAGTTGTTTGTGAAATAATTGGAAATTTTATTATTATTGTATACAAAGCCAATGACATAAAAACATTGGCTTGAATCCTTTGTTTGAATACAATATTTCTTGTTTATTTCAGTTATTCAGTATGGAGACATATTGCCTGCAACAAACTCCTACTGGCAGAGGACTTAGCATGGATGTAAGTACTGTTATTATTTAATACAAATTTGCCCATTGATTTGAAAACAAAATTTGGATCCAAAAATATGTATTAAAATCTGTTATCAGGAAGACAGGAAACCAGTCAATTGATATCTAGTTCCAATAATAAAATTCTATCATGTATACTACCACATGATAATTACTAGTCTTGAGGTCATGTTAATTTTGGGTGTGTTTGATTTGTATATGGCAGAAATGGTGACAACATAAACATTGACAGGACTGGTTTAGGTTTATGGTGTTTAACATCACTTTCAACAATATTTCAGTTATATCGTGGCGGTCAGTTTTATTGGTGGAGAAAACAACTGACCTGTCGGAAGTCACTGACAAACTTTATCACATAATGTCGTATCGAGTACACCTCACCATAAGTGGGATTCAAACTCTCAATTTAAGTGGTGATAGGCATTGCACAGATAGTTGTAAATCCATCTACATACGATTGTATCATGAAAACAAAATAAATTGCTGATAGTAACAATAAACACCAATAAGTTAACCCATGACACTAGTACACATAATATCATTTCAAAATTTTCAAGTCATTTTGTCAGTTTTGAGTTAAAACAATTTTTTTTGCAGGTACTTTCACAATTGTCACCTGTTTAGTGAGGACATGTCCCCAGTAGAAAGGGTAGAATGGGACCAAGAATATTCCAATTGTTCAACAAAACAGGACATAGGTAGATTTTCTCTCTTTTTTTGTAGCAGAGTTAACATAATATTTCTAATTGTACTGTGAAACGAAATGAATGTAGTACTTCAACGATTAAGATAATGTTGTAAAATATGAGCCTGTTTCTAATTTTTACAATTACAATTTTAGTATTAGTAGCCCAACTAAAAGTTCTTACTTTGCACCTGAAATATTCAAAATGTCAGTTGCCATCTGGGCTACTGACTGTGTGCATATTCAGGAGCAGTGGCCAACTTTTGCTGGTCTCGGGCTACTGTTAAGTTTATCCCTTCCATTTTGTCTTAAAAAAACCTATTAAAGGCGATTATTTTGCCTTCCAGAGCCATATTTATTGGCAAAAGCAATGATCTTTCAAGCCACATTTGACTGTATAGGAAGTTTGATTGTAAAATATGAAAAAAACAAACTTGTGATGTTCTCTTCATGACAAACTTTTATGCTTAGCAATTTGGCTGATATTTATAAAGATGTTTTTTTAAATGTATTTCAGATCTGATGCAGTCCAGAGTAAAAGTGAATACTCTAAAGTTTGTACTATATTTATACGTTCAACAAATCCACAAAGTTTCATTGAAAGCTTCATTAGTAGCAGGAGATGAGTATCCTTAAAGGAATCATGGGGAAAAAAATATATTGTATGGTGACATATATCTGCCCCAACTTGTCAAGTGTACATAATTTTCTAACAACATGTCGACATTGCTATGTGACAAGTAGGGAGCAGATATATGCAGGGCCGTCTTAACAGCATTATAGGCCCCCGGGCAAAGCAGCGCACTGTGCCCCTACCTGCACAACCACTCACAGGAATAAAACTGTAAATATTGATAAAATTAAACTTATATTTATTTTATTGGTATTTTCAACTAAATCAGTGTTTAAACATTAAAAAACATGCTGTGCACACTATGCATAGATTAGCATGGGGCCCCTATGATCGTGGGGCCCCCGGGCAACTGCCCGGCGTACCCATACATTCAGGCGGCACTGGATATATGCAGTCATAATATCGACTGGTTAATATAGAAGGGACTAGTAGTATGGACTCATGTCTACTTACCAGACAGTAATCAAGCTAGTAATAATAGTGGTGATAGACAAAGGTATTGATAAATCAAACTACCATACATAAGACACTATCATGACGGACGTGACCTAAAAATGACATTGTATTCAGAAGAATGTAATACAATGAAGCCTGTCTAAATCGATTCCTGAATAAACCGATCTTTAAATAGAGTCCCAATGAAGGACATTTTTCTTATTTAAACCTGTATAAACCGAACACCTGTCAATTCCAAACACAAAACCTGGTCCTAAGTAGGTTCAGTTTAGACAGATTTCACTGTAGTAATTTTACATTAAAATCATTTTAATCAATTGTTCCTGTTGTAAGAGTCAAACATAAGTAGACAAAATAGGGTTTCAGTTAAGCCTAATTAATTACTCCAGGATGTCTCCCCACTTCTCTCTGTCATCTTCCACGTCTCCCTGCCAGCCCCTTTTGAAGGAGATGATACGTCTCACTCTATAAATTTGAAGATAGTAAGAGCTCTGAACCATCTGTAGAATAGAAAACTTAGATATTCCTTAATGTTAAACTAGATGGCCAACGTCAAGAAGTAGCTCACCTGATCTTGATGGTACAGGGAGATCTACGCCAAGAGGAAATAAAGTAAGTTTAAATTTGATTCCTATTAAAAAATTAAAATGCATATACTGTGAAAGTATTTTTATTCGTTGGCACCAATTTTCGTGGTTTCTACAAAATGCATTGATCCCTTGAATTCTTGATCTCTTGAATTCGTGGTTTCAAAACACTACAGACAACAATCAATGGGAAAATTGTATTTCATTGGAATTTTTATATTCATGGTTTAAGTGAACCACTAAATCCATGAAAATTAGAACCCCACGATTAATAATGATTTCACAGTATATAGCATCACAAACTTATTCATTTGCGAACTTTTGAACCTTACAATAGACTCTTTAGGCATTTTGGACTTGATTCTAAAATTTACGTTTTTATGCATTTTTATAAGAGTTATTTCCTTTAATGCAGGCAAAAGAGTCTTAATTTCATGCAAAGTTCAATGAATAGAACATTTTTTTTTTCATAATCTGTATATAACTTTAATGTTGTAACAACCTCTGATTTTTTTTTTTGCAAGGTTCAAATACCTACAAATTAAAAAAACAAACAAATTCAAATTCATTGTCCTTTCCTTTGCTCTTGCATGGAATGGGTACAATTTTACCTGTCGTAAGGGAAATAACTCCAATGGATTTACATATAGAAATGTTTAATTTTAGAATCAAATCAGGAATCTGCAAATGGTCTATTACAGTTGAACTTGGTATCTTGAACTTTAATAAGTTGTTTCTTTGGTGTTTAATGCCACTTTCAACAATATTTCAGTTATATCGTGGCGGTCAAATTTATTGGTGGAGGAAAACGGAGACGACCACTGACCTGCCACAAGTCACTGACACACTTTATCATGTAATGTTTTCTCCAGTACGTCTCGCCATGAACGGGGTTCGAACTCTAACTTTAGTGGTGATAGGCACTGATTGCAGAGGTCGTTGTAAATTCAACTACCATACGACCAAGGCCATGACAGCCCCTTGTTTCTTTGGATATCTCTAAGTAAGTAAGCGATTAGTCTGTTTGTATTTGCTTTAACTTTACTTCATCGAAGATAGTTTGAATACTCGTCTATTTTTCAAGTAATATCGTCTGTCCTTTTGACTTTAACACAAGTTTCGACTGTAAGAAAAATTGAATGCTGTGAATTCAGCAACATATAATAATTCCTGGAAATACAGTCAGACCTGTATATAAAGATTACTCAAGAGAACCTGAAAATGTAGCCTTTATGAGCAGTTGCCCTTTATATAAAGGTTAAAATTATATGCACTATTAATTAATGGGGAAAATGAGACTGCCCTTTATAGACAGTGATTTGTAATATAGTGATGGTCTTTTAGTAAGGTTTGACTGTATGTATTTTTTTAATTTAATTGGTCTACGATAATACATTTTTTTCAAATAAAACATTTTGTATTGTAGACGTTAGATGATCACAGTCACTTGGTATTTATACAGAGTAATATTCATGAAATACTTGAACTTCTTGTTGAACCTGGTAAGTATAAACATCCAAGCTGGGGGTTAGCAGGGTTTCTTTGTTCATGAGTCACAAAGAAAGAAAGGTCATGATCATAATTGACAGATTTTTTTCTTTTTTTCTCGAATTATGATAAATTTAACTTCAGATAACTCTCTGTTATTTGCATCTAATTTTGTAAAAACTTTTTATTGTCATTTTATTCAAGAAGTTTCCTTGATTTTTAGAAATTATTGATAATAACTATGTTGTTTTAACAAAACTAGTCACTTCTTTTTGTCATTTGAAAAAGTAGTATGTTTTTATGAAACCTACAACGTTTTACAAATAACGATGTACGTCCCTATTGCAAGGGTCAGATCAATCAATATTTTGAATTTAAACAGTCTGTGCCAGAAAAATTTTGACAAACTAACCTGAACAGCATTTTAGAAGAATTTTTTCTATTTGATTAAGCAAATTGTATGTAATTTTCATCAGCCCGAACCAATTTTTACTACACTTGGACTTAGGGCTACAAGGTTTTTGGCGCAGACTGAATTAAAATCAGGTATTTTTTAGACATATGACTTTTATGCTAATTCTATTCCACAGAAAGTTATAATAGAACAAGTCCATCAGAATCAGTGATAGGTGTACAAGCCTTATCAGCTTTAGGTATGCTGATAGCTGGATCTGTAGATAGATGCAAGTAAGTCAGTCTATGGAGAGCTGTTTTACTAATTATAATGTACAGTCAAACCTGCCCATGTGTTCACCTCTAATAAATAGTCGCTCTATTAAAAGGTCACATTTATCCTGTCTTGTCATAGAAAATTTCATATGAATTGAACCTCTTTATGTGGTCACCTCTATTAAGCAGTCACCTGTATTAAAATGTCACCTTTTTATTGTCTTGTCATAGAAAATTGCATATGAATTAAGCTTGTTTATGTGGTCACCTCTATTAAGCAGTCGCATGTATTAAAAGGTCACCTTTTTCTTGTCTTGTCATAGAAAATTTCATATGAATTGAACCACTTGTTCCTTGTCCCAAAGGTGACCTTTTAATACAGGTTTGACTGTACCTATTTTTATAAGACCATCTTAGTGGTGTAATGGTCAGCATGTTCACCACAAGTATGATAGGTCATGGGTTCAAACCCTGGAATAAGAACAAAGACTGGTTGGATCAGAGTCAGATAATGTGTCCAAGGGAAACAACATGTCTGTCTGTGGACTATTGTTTCAATGAGCTAGCAATACAAAAATCAAACTCGGCATGTTTCTTAAATACAAAACAAACACCGATATTGCTGAAAATTGCTCACTTGTCGTTAAATGACGGAACAATCACTCACACGCACCCTAATTCTTATTACATTGTAAGACTAACTGGTATCACAACCTATAGGCTATTTCACAAAATTTCTGTAGGAATTACATATAACTAACTCTTGTGCATTTATTTAAGATTTGATGTTGAAAATAGGAAATACACAAGTTCATACTCACCTGTCATTGTTCCTCCCAAAAATTGTAAAACTTCTGTAGTTTTTAATGTACACTGTTCAAATATTTCCAGTATTTGGGATAAAAATTTTCGTAATCCGCTTAAAAATATATCACTTTACAAAGCACAAGGTCTGGTATTAAATATAGTATGAGTTGAATAGACCCAAGCCGTAACTTCTGACCGTAATAACTTATCATCTGTTTTTGTGTAATACGTATACATTATCTACTCATTCTGTCATCTTATAATAATTATTTGTAAATAATTGATGCTCCTTTAGCGCAGTCTGCTGCGCCTGAGTTTATTGAATAATGTTGAAAATTATATAATTTAATTTATTTTTTACCTACACAAAGACTACAATCATATTGACACATGATAATTTTCTACCACAGGTCTCTACTACCTATACAAGATATAGCAGTTTTACAGACAGTACAGCATAGAACTGGCTTTTCAAAGGTATAATCGATATAGCATTGAAGAAATTTTGAACTAAATTTCTTACAGTAAATCACAACTAAATATTTATCAAATTTTATGCCACAATGTAGCTGAAGTACTGCTAAAGTTGGAGTTAAGCACCAATCAATCAATCAAATTTTACTCATATTTTCTTCCAAAACAACTCAATGAAAACTTAAAAGTTTATGCATATTAGATGTTTTGTTTTTTACCATAATTAACAAGGGATGTAAATAAACGGGAGGAGCTGTCATGGTCGTGATCGTATGGTAGTTGGATTTACAATTACCTATGCAATCAGTGTCTATCACCACTAAAGTTGTGAGTTTTAATCCCACTCATGGAGAGGTGTACCTGATACAACATTTTGTTATAAAATTTGTCAGTTACCAATAAAACTGACAGTCACAATATACTACATTTGCCGTTATATAAGCCCCTGTTTTTCCCCCTCTAATAATCATCCTTGGGCTTATCCAAAGGTGGGGCTTAATTGTGACTTTTTTTCTGTATTTCATGATCATCAAATATTTTTTTTACTACACATGCTTGATAGCATGTTTTGGCACTTTGAGATCAAGCTGGATGTTTTATTTTTTTTTTACATTGTGTAGCATTTCAGTAATTTATTCGATGCTATTATTTGTTTTTGGTTATACTTTTAGTTAACTCAGAGATTTACGTTGCGTCCTCTTCAATTATGGATTAAGGATTGTTTGGTGCAGAATATTTTTGGTATCTCAGCATGCATAGCTAGTGGACGTAGATTATCGTGGGCTGTAGCAGGTAATTATTGTCTGGAATAATGATTTGCATACAATATAAGTAATTTTCTTTCCGAATTGTAGTCATGGAAGATGGCAGAATGAAAAGAGAGAACCAATTTTTATGTTCTCGTAGCCTTTTCAACTTATCTCAGTTTCAAGATTTTTTAGTTCAGACACTTGTTTATGAAATATTGGATTGCAAAAGTTTTCATTCTTTTTGAATTAATGAATTATCATTTATTTTAATTTGGACAAAAATGAACAATAAATAATATCATATTTTCAGTTTGCCATTTCAGAAAATTGGATATTTTGAAACTTTCATAATAATGTCATTTACAGTCAATGAGATCAAATTAAAATTTTGGCATTTGGTAGTTTCTGAAGTTTTTTTTTGGAGGGGGAGGAGGGGGTTCCATGCATACATCACACTCTTATAGCAAAAAATGTATTTGTATATTGAGATAATACAAAGATAGGAAAATCATAGCTTTTCTCTTAGAAAGTACAAATCCTAATCCAGTGTTCTTTAGTATGAAGAATGATTTAGGTTTGCCTTAAATTGTGATGTATTTTTAGACTGGTTTCTTTTCTTCTTTTTGTTCATTGACTTCCTGTTCCTGCTTTGGTTTTCCATTTTTGAGCATTGGTTCACAATACATACCCATTGTCATAATCTGGCATGGTTTAAATTGTACGATTATATGTTAATTTGTTTGTTTGTTTGTTTGATGGTGTTTAACGCCACTTTCAACAATATTTCAGTTATATCGTGGCGGTCAGTTTTATTGGTGGAGGGAACCTGAGAAAACCACTGACCTGTCACAAGTTTTTTTAATTGTACTTGTTCTTATAAAGATTATAGCAAGTTTTATCATTGCTGTTTAAGGCGAAGAAAAAGATGGTAAATCAGAGACAAAGAAGAGAGGAAAAATAGCCACAAATGCTCATGTTGTACCTAAGGAACATATGAAAGGGTAAAAGGATTTTTTAATTTGGCAATTTTTCAGCCAAACTAATTTTTCCCACACAACAAAGTGTATTTCCAATAAACGAAATATTGCCATTTTCACAAAATTATAATCTGTTTGCTCACATTAAAGGGAAAAACCTTCTGTAAATTGTTTTCTTTTTCTTAGAATCAGTTGAAAATGTGCAAATGGTGTTTTGACATTAAATTTTATTGCTCTTGAAAATATAAAAATAAATTGTAAGTAGAGGACTTGAATCGACCACATTTTTAAATAATATCAATTAATGTTATCATTATTTATTTTTTCAGGAACAAAATAATAATAATGAGTCAAGTCAGTAAACAGACAATTGGTAGGGTAAGTATATATATAATAAGTATATATATAATAATGAGTCAAGTTAGTAAACAGACAATTAGTAGGGTAAGTATATATATAATAAGTATATATATAATAATGAGTCAAGTCAGTAAACAGACAATTGGTAGGGTAAGTATATATAAATTTACATTGAAATAATTCCAATATAGATAAAACAATATGATTGATATTTATGTTTCTGTAAAACAATAAGATCTAAGAAATAAGGCTGACATTTAGCTCAAAGGTGCCAAAAATGGTTGACATATCCCTATCTTGTCAAGCATCCACCAGCGACCCTTTGATTTACTATATTAGAAATGAAATTACTTAAGTCATAAACATCTTAAGAAATTAATGGTCTTAGTAATAAACCAGATATAAGAATATTTGATTTTACATCCATATCATTTAATGTTTATATTATAGCAATAATTGGAGATGTACATCACTAAATATGCACTAAAGTAAGAACACTTTTTATTAAAGTGCCTTTGCTAAGACAGGGAAGTAAGTAGTCATGTATATGTGTGTTAGAGGTATACATTTTGTCTCTGTTCCTACTTTGCTAAGACAGGGAAGTAAGTAGTCATGTATATGTGTGTTAGAGGTATACATTTTGCCTCTGTTCCTACTTTGCTAAGACAGGGAAGTAAGTAGTCATGTATATGTGTGTTAGAGGTATACATTTTGCCTCTGTTCCTACTTTGCTAAGACAGGGAAGTAAGTAGTCATGTATATGTGTGTTAGAGGTATACATTTTGCCTCTGTTCCTACTTTGCTAAAACAGGGAAGTAAGTAGTCATGTATATGTGTGTTAGAGGTATACATTTTGCCTCTGTTTCTACTTTGTTTTCTATTAGATTTTGTTGGAACTGTTCAGTCAGTGTGTTTGTTTTACTTCTAATTATAGATAAATATTTTATTTGCAGAATTCCAACATGTTATACAGTGTGTTCAGGGTATCAATTTTGCCTCTGTTTCAATGATCTTTCTTATAGATTTTTGTTCCATCAGTGTTTTATTTTTTGTTTGTTTTCCATTTTATTTCTAATAAGGAATAACTATTATATTTACAGAGTTCTAACACGTTAGAAAACAGTAGTATAAAGATACATAGATGTCACTTCTCCTACCTGTATCTACTCTCTCCTTTAAGGTAAGTATTAAAACACAATAAAGTAATGATGTGGATGTCTCTCTCCTTTAAGGTAAGTATTAAAACACAATAAAGTAATGATGTGGATGTCTCTCTCCTTTAAGGTAAGTATTAAAACACAATAAAGTAATGATGTGGATGTCTCTCTCCTTTAAGGTAAGTATTAAAACACAATAAAGTAATGATATGGATGTCTCTCTCCTTTAAGGTAAGTATTAAAACACAATAAAGTAATGATATGGATGTCTCTCTCCTTTAAGGTAAGTATTAAAACACAATAAAGTAATGATGTGGATGTCTCTCTCCTTTAAGGTAAGTATTAAAACACAATAAAGTAATGATATGGATGTCTCTCTCCTTTAAGGTAAGTATTAAAACACAATAAAGTAATGATATGGATGTCTCTCTCTCCTTTAAGGTAAGTATTAAACACAATAAAGTAATGATATGGATGTCTCTCTCCTTTAAGGTAAGTATTAAAACACAATAAAGTAATGATATGGATGTCTCTCTCCTTTAAGGTAAGTATTAAAACACAATAAAGTAATGATGTGGATGTCTCTCTCCTTTAAGGTAAGTATTAAAACACAATAAAGTAATGATGTGGATGTCTCTCTCCTTTAAGGTAAGTATTAAAACACAATAAAGTAATGATGTGGATGTCTCTCTCCTTTAAGGTAAGTATTAAAACACAATAAAGTAATGATGTGGATGTCTCTCTCCTTTAAGGTAAGTATTAAAACACAATAAAGTAATGATATGGATGTCTCTCTCCTTTAAGGTAAGTATTAAAACACAATAAAGTAATGATGTGGATGTCTCTCTCCTTTAAGGTAAGTATTAAAACACAATAAAGTAATGATGTGGATGTCTCTCTCCTTTAAGGTAAGTATTAAAACACAATAAAGTAATGATATGGATGTCTCTCTCCTTTAAGGTAAGTATTAAAACACAATAAAGTAATGATATGGATGTCTCTCTCCTTTAAGGTAAGTATTAAAACACAATAAAGTAATGATGTGGATGTCTCTCTCCTTTAAGGTAAGTATTAAAACACAATAAAGTAATGATGTGGATGTCTCTCTCCTTTAAGGTAAGTATTAAAACACAATAAAGTAATGATGTGGATGTCTCTCTCCTTTAAGGTAAGTATTAAAACACAATAAAGTAATGATGTGGATGTCTCTCTCTCCTTTAAGGTAAGTATTAAAACACAATAAAGTAATGATATGGATGTCTCTCTCCTTTAAGGTAAGTATTAAAACACAATAAAGTAATGATGTGGATGTCTCTCTCCTTTAAGGTAAGTATTAAAACACAATAAAGTAATGATATGGATGTCTCTCTCCTTTAAGGTAAGTATTAAACACAATAAAGTAATGATATGGATGTCTCTCTCCTTTAAGGTAAGTATTAAAACACAATAAAGTAATGATATGGATGTCTCTCTCCTTTAAGGTAAGTATTAAACACAATAAAGTAATGATATGGATGTCTCTCTCCTTTAAGGTAAGTATTAAAACACAATAAAGTAATGATGTGGATGTCTCTCTCCTTTAAGGTAAGTATTAAAACACAATAAAGTAATGATGTGGATGTCTCTCTCTCCTTTAAGGTAAGTATTAAAACACAATAAAGTAATGATGTGGATGTCTCTTTCCTTTAAGGTAAGTATTAAAACACAATAAAGTAATGATGTGGATGTCTCTCTCCTTTAAGGTAAGTATTAAAACACAATAAATTAATGATATAGATGTCTCTCTCCTTTAAGGTAAGTATTAAACACAATAAAGTAATGATATGGATGTCTCTCTCCTTTAAGGTAAGTATTAAAACACAATAAAGTAATGATATGGATGTCCGTCTGCTATTTAATGTAACTATTAAGCACAATAAAGTAATGATTCTGTCTATGATATGATTGTCCGTCTGCTATTTAAGGTGAATATTAAAACACAATAAAGGTATGAATCTGTCTATGATACAGATGTCCGCCTGCTATTTAGCATAACTTTTAAACACAATAAATTAATAATTCTGTCTATGATATGAATGTGCACCTGCTATTTAGCGAAACTATTAAGTGCAATAATTTATAATGCTGTAAATTGTCAGGATATCCGTCTGCTACTGTATTGGTTCCAGTCATACATTGAATATTTAGTGTTAGGTTTATGGTGTTTAATTGCACTTTCAACAATATTTCAGTTGTTTCATGGTGGTCAGTTTTATTGGTGGAGGATACTGGAGTGCCTGGAGAAAACCACTCGCCTACCGCAAGTCACTGACAAACTTTATCACATAATGTTGTATTGAGTACACCTCGCCATCAGCGGGATTCAAACTCACAACTTTAGTGGTGATACTACAGATAGGTACATGTAGTTGCAATTCAAAATGTAATTGTATATATTTATTCTAAGTGTAAAGTTAGATAGTCACTCATGCTCATTTACATCCATATTTTTTCTTACTAATACATGGATTTAATTCTATTTTATTTTACAGATCAGTAACAATAGAAAAATGTAGAAATACAACGATCGTTCTTGGTCCAGTAGAAACAACAATATACCTGAGTCACTGTGAGAAAGTCACACTAATAACTCCATGTAGGAATGTTATGATTAGGTATAAAGTTTAACTAGCTGAGCAATTTGTTTTGCATTAAAGTAACTTTAAAAAAAGAACTACACGTAAACATTACAGCATGCAACTGTATTTTTCATGTAAAAGCTATTACTTGAAATTGTTGTTTCCGAGTGGTCCACAGGGAAAACAAAATTTTTAAGGTGATTTTGTCCCCTCACCCCTCTTCTGGGGTAGACATATAGTTTTCCCCTCTCTGTCCATCACAAAAGTTTGTACTCAAAACTCATCCTGCATTTTATATGGGAATTGCTCAAATCTTTGCATGCTTGCTTATCAACATATGGAGTGAGTGATTGTTGTTTAAACAATTTTTCAGCAATATCATGGGAAGAACAAATTACATTCCATGAGATGATGATGTCTGCTTTGTACTAGACCAACACACTTAGTTGGAGTTTTATAGTGCTAGCTCAATGAAACAACTGTTCGTGGATAGACATGTCATCTCACTCAGATACATTATCATGATTCCGAGCCAACCAGTCTTGCTCTTTCTCCTTAATGCTGCATGCTTAGCGTAGAAACAACAAATACCAATTTTCTAGACTTTGGTTTGACCCGATCGGTGCTCGAGCTCACGATCTACCACACTCAAGGCAAGCACGCTAACCATTACACCACAGATGCGGTATCAACAGCATATGTAGATTTGGGATTTTTGAGAGTTATTACCATATTTGACTGAGAATATTTCCTCAAAAAGTTTGTATGCATAACTTCTACATTTTAAATGGAAGCTTTGCAGGTTTGCCTATTACCATATGCAGATTCACAAATTGATACTGAAGTTTGATTGGACCATTTTTGAAGGAGTTATTCCCCTATTTTGATGAAGAAAAAAATTTGTATGCACAACACCTCCAACATTTTCATTGGAAATTATATATGGTATCTTTCCCAAAAGATAAAGAATGATTTGATTTGATTTGATTTATTGTGTTTAATGCCACTTTCAGCAATATTTTAGCTATGTCATGATGACCAGTTTTAGTGGTGGAAGAAGCCAGAGTACCCGAAGAGAACCACCGACCATGGGCAAGTAACTGGTAGACTTTATCACTTGCGGCTGCGAGTCGAGTGCACCTTTTTTTGTAATGTACAAAGCCGGGCACGAACCCACGCTGTATTGGTGATAGGCTTGTATGAGTTGTTAGGTAATCCAACTACCTAACTCATTGAGCCACCCGGGCCCTAATAAAGAATGAAGGGTGGGGAAACATACATACATATGTTTTTGTGTAAAAAAAACCAAGTTTGAATTGCTTTCTATTTCAGTGGTAGTACCTTATGTAGTTTATACATTCTGACGCCTAACAGACCGGTGATTCTAGGTGGTAATGATACAATACTTCTAGCTCCATACCATACATTCTATAGTAATGTTGAAGAACATATGAATAAAGTAGGAGTAGGGAGTTCTAGGAATCTCTGGGACCAACCACTATGTGTTGGTAAGTTTGTAAAATGTAGCCATCGTCTTATAATTCTCATAAATAACATGGCAATGCAATCGTTTGTCAATGACTTACAGCAGATCCATACCTTCCAACCTGTGAAAGTAGAAAAAGGGTCATGATCTACTTTTTAACATGTAAAAAGTTAGTCATGACATCTGACGAAAGTGTTTTGGTTAAGATCATGTGAACTTGTATGAAATATAGATTATTACACAAAAAAATCTATATCTCAAAATAATGCTCTAATCAGATTAATTACATCGTCAATAATCCACAACAGATCACGCTTCGATTACTCTCTATTCGTCACCCATGGGTCAACTGATAGACACTTTCATACATAAATCTTAGCAATTGACTTTATAGCTTTAAATTAAATCACACCTTTGAAATGTATATAAATTTAGAAAAGAATTTCTTGCAAGTTTAATTTTCTGTAACATCGCATGATTTTTCTAGGACCAGATCACAAAGATGAGGGACCAGTATGGGAACTGTTACCTGTGGCAGAATTCTTTACTTTTAACATTCCTTTTAACATAGGAGGTACCAGTACGGTATGTATAGATTAACATATCATTCCAAAATGATAAAAACCATTCTTGATTTGTTTTCAATGATTTAAAAAATTTTTAAAACCAGGACAAATTTTAATTAAATTTAAGTGTCAATTAAGCTAAAACTTATTGACACATAAAATTACTGTCGAGTCTGGTGTGTTGGCGTGGAACCGGAGTTGGCCCACTTTGTTTTAAGGCAATACTTGTAAGCGATAAACCTATCTATGTACAATACAACCTGTAATATTTTTATTTACAATATTTTTTGTCAGTGTTGTGAAGTTGACAGTTTGTATTTATTTACTGTTGAGAAAACAACCTATAAAGTGATAAATAATTAAGACAGATGACACCACATGGTGAGTATTGACTGTATTTCAATGAATGATCATACCAATTCGTTATACCATAGCTAAAAGTGGTCACGAGAGTTTACACCAGTAGATTCATAGTCTTTCATATAAAAGTTTTACCTTTATGCATGTCTAGCGCTATTTTCAAACCACGTGCGCCAACACACAGAACATTGAAAAATACGAAAAAATAGGGCTGGTTTGTATGCATTCGGTATACCCTGATCCTGTAAAAATGTACTATATAATGAACAGTGTATACAATGAAGATTACAATTTTCCTTTTCTTTTCATGAATATACCCCGTGTATATCGGAATGAGTCCGTTGAACCCTAAAGATACACCAACACACCGGGCAGCCCCGTACTTGAAATGTGTATGAAAATAATTTACACTCAAGGTTTAATTGAGACTTAAATTTAATTAGGTTTTTTTTGCAAGCAAGTCTGGGTATTAAATTAAAATATGTTTGTTTGCAACATTCTAACTAGCTTTTCAAAGTTGGATATGTTCGACCAGTTTTGTTTCGCTGAAAAAATATTTCTTATTATTATTTTTGTAGGGTATTCCTGGAGGACTACCCAGTAAATATCAGAAAGCTGTAACACAGAGACAGAAACAGATAGATAGCTGGCAGAAAACTGTTAAAGAAGCTGGTCTTAATAAAGAACAGAGAAAAGAATTCCAGGGACTAGTTGAATCTAGATTTCATGTAGGCCATTTTCATTGTTATAAAAAGTTGATTTTTTTTTTTAAATTGTTAATAGAATGGGACAAAATTAATACAGTCAAACTTGTGTTCAACAATCATCCTTAATACAATGGAAAAATTACCGTATAAGACATTTGACCTCTTTTTTAAGATTTGTTGATCCAGATTTTCAGTTCTGGTCTGCAATAATTAGTGTATTACTGTGACTGGAGCTCTTGTGTTTTTGTAAGATAGGTTTAGATTTAGGTTTATAGTTTTTAACGCCACTTTCAACAATAAATCAGTTATATCGTGGTGGTCAGTTTTATTTGTGGAGGAAACCGGAATACCCCCCAAAAAACCCACTGACCTGTTGTAAATCACTAACAAACTTTATCACATAATGCTGTATCGAGTACACCTTGCCATGAACGGAGTTTGAACTCACAACGTTAGTGGTGATAGGCACTGATTGCACAGATAGTTGTAAATCCAACTACAATACGATCACGACAGCCCCTGTTTTTGTAATGATATATAGTTAATTTTGTACAAAAGCTTTGTCATATCAGCACTTTTAGCGCTATGTTTGTTTATTTTCATTTTCTTTGTTTTAGGTATGGCTAGCAGAGACAAACTACAAAAGAGAATTAGACAGTTTAGTTGTACCAACTACAACACCATCATAGATATATACAAAATATTAATGAATCAAACATTCCGTCCATAAGTTTATGTAAACATTCTATAATGACAACAAAGTACTGGGAAGAAATTAAAATGAAAACTAATTTCAGTTCATATAATCTAATTAAAATTACATGTTTGTTATATTTTGGTTTGGTTGGTTGGTTTATTGTGTTTAATGCCACATTCAACAATATTTCAGTTATATCGTGGCAGTCAGTTTTATTGATGGAGGAAACGGAAGTACCTGGAGAAAACCACCGACTTGCTGTAAGTCACTGAAAACCTTATCACATAATGTTGTATCAAGAATACCTCCCCATGAGTGGGATTCGAACTCACAGCTTTAGTAGTGATAGGTAGTAATAAATCCAACTATCATACGATCATGACCCAGATGGGCCCCTTTTAGTTTTGGTGATACATATATACTATCATTGATTTGTTTTGGAGAGAATGGCTTTCTCGGAGCAATATCACATCAAAGATGATAAGCCCGAGATGTGAGATGTGATAAGAAGTCCATTTTGAGCCAAACAAATCAACGATAGTAGGTTTATGGAGGATTTGGTCATGTGACGTCAATGATGTTAATATCACATGCTTGATATATAGTCAGGTGTAAAGATCAAAGGGAAAATGTATAATAAAAACGTAGATATTAAATTTAGTGTGTACAATTCAAAGCCAAATAAATTAAAAGTCTGGGAGCAAGAAAAGCAGATCCTCAACAGGAAAGCCAAAATCGGCTAAGGTCACCGATGTCTGCGTGAGAAGAACCTTATATATAGGGTCATGTCAGGGGTCGTGTTTTAGTGTATCTCCAAAAAACATGTAATTTTAATTAGATTTCAGTTAATGTACACATCTTTCATTAGTACATGTATTATAAAGTTTTATTTTCTGTATTTATATTGTATTCATATATTATGAGATAGAATTTACAGACAAAATAAGCCTCAACTTGCTCATAATAGTCTTAGATTAAATTTTATAAAGAGAATTACATATCAAATTGTAGAACTCCTATAAATTGAAGTTGATGGAGATTCTGTATGTGATAAATCCTTTTTTGCACACATGTCTCAAAACATTGTCTCATTATGATATTTATGTATAATAAAAATTATTTAAGGTCATCACATTATACATTGTTGTTTTGTTATTGTTTATTTTTTATCTATTTTGTAGAGGGCGACATGGTCATGATCGTATGGTAGTTGGATTTACATCTACCTAGGTAATCAGTGCCTATCACCACTAACGTTGTGAGTTCGAATCCCACTCAGGCAAAGTGTACTCGATACAACTTTATATGATAAAGTTTATCAGTAACTTACGACAGGTTGGTAGTTTTCTTCGGATATTCTGGACTTCTCTCCACCATTATAAACTGACAACCACGATATAACTGAAATATTGTCAGCATGCCCATTCACATACTGCAGTACATGTTTCACGTAGAATAAAAATCATGCACATATAATTGAAAGAACCCTACGTGCGTGCACGTAAAGAACCCGTTGTGAACAAAAAATTACCTTTTGTTTACAATTCACTTCAAAGTACATAATAGAGTTGTTCTGATTAGTTAAATAACCATTTTTGTTGTTTAACCAGCAGCAATGTTTTATTTATTCAACTGCTAGCTTTTTGTCGAAATTGAGAGTAAAGAAGGTAGAAACACTGCATAATTCGTCATTTTACCGGAAATTTCAAAAATGAAATAGCGGAATCGGATTCCGGAACGACTATTTCCGGTTTTGCCGATAATAAAAAAAATAATTAATCCTGACCGACCGACCCTAGATTTTTTTGACATGTGACAGTAAACACATTTTTTTTTTTTTGGCCTAATATTTACAAAAAACAGCATGGTGCACGACCTTGTGTGGAGAAAATGCAGTTCATTTTCTTTGTACCCCCAAATGAAGAGTTAGAGGGTACATTGCACCCCCAAAAATTTGGATGTACCTCTAAAAATGAAGGTAAAAGGGTACATGTACCCCCAGATGAAAAAACCTGTGGGCATACTGATTGTTGAAAGTGGCATTAAACACTCATAGCCCTATTTATTTTGTGAATGTTCAATATATTATATACATCACAAACAATACAATAAAATAACAGAAAACTCAATATTACACTACACACCCACTATAAATTAAATTGAAAAAAGAATGATAGATATACTGTACTTTGTTCTATATATTAAAGTAATGTAAAATACATCAGAGTTAATTTGAAATATTCCGTTTTTGTTCATTTTTATCTAGAATTAGCAAGAGGGCATTTATTATGTCCCCCAAACAAAGTTTGGGAGACATATTGTGTTTGCTCCGTTTCTTCTTTCTTTCTTTTTTCCGCCAAGTTTATCCGACACATTTCTCGGCAACTACTGAACGGAAATCAATGAAACTTCACAGGAATGTTAAGCACTATGAGTAGATGTGCAGACTACTTTCGGAATTTTCAAAATGGCCACCGTTGCCATGGAAACGGTCAATATGCTAAAAAATTGAAAAACACAAAAATGATCATAGCAGGTTACTCGCCCAACAGAAATTGATGAAACTTAATAGGAACAACATTCACATCTAGTGGAACGAGATAAGCAAAAAAAAATCGGAATCGGATGGACAAACTTTGTAGCAGTTGTCATGGAAACAGAAAAGGGGGATTTAGCAAAATTTTGGATTCCTTTCATCAAACTTCATGAAAATTTGCAGGAATATCCATCAAAGTGTGTGGCAGCTATTGGGGGTTGAAAAAATTCAAAATGGCAGCCGTTGCCATGGTAACCAAGGTTCAAAATGGCTACCAAATACAAAAATCCTCTAATTTGGGCGAAATTTGGTTTCCAAGTAGATTATAATGTTGCGAATTGATAGTCATCGTTGGTTTGCTATGGCGGCTATTTTGAATCCAAAATGGCCACCAAAATACAAAAATCCTCCGATTTGGGCGAAATTTGGTTTCCAAGTAGATTATGATGTTGCGAATTGATATCCATCGTTGGTTTGTTATGGTGGCCATTTTGAATCCAAAATGGCCACCAAAATACAAAAATCCTCCGATTTGTGTGAAATTTGGTTTCCATGTAGATTATGATGTTGCGAATTGATATTCATCGTTGGTTTGCTATGGTGCTCGGAATTGGATGAAATTTTCCAGAAATTTTGTCCGACATGTGTACACATAATTTTGAGGCTTAGAAATTTCAGAATGGCCGCAGTTGCCACAAAAAACGTGAAAAATTTAAATTGCTCGAAATTGGATGAAACTTAATAGAAATGTTGTATGGCATGTGTGTAAATGGTTTTGAGGCTTGGAAATTTCAAAATGCCTGCCGTTGCCATGGAAACCGCAAAAACACTCAATTTAACACAAAGGTGAATAACAACCATATCTTTTCAGACTTAGTATGCAAATAGCTATCTAATATTTGCTTATTAATATAATAGTGTATGACAAACATCTTTTGCATTTGATTTCATGCTAATAATATAGTCTTCTAACATCTCCATTACTGGTGTTGTAGATGATGGCAGACAATTGAAGCCATTTTTTTCTTGCTTTGCTTACTAGTTTATTGTAGCACATTGTAGGGTAACATAACAAAGAAGCCCTACTATAGACATGATAGAGTCAAAAACTGGGCTCTAATTATTTCTTTCTATGTTCTCACACTATTCTTCATTCATGCCACTAGTACTTGTATTGTTCGTTTGGGGGACATTTGTAACGCTCTGCGTTACAGTAACCAATATTTTTTTCTACTTTTTCTCTGTATTAAAATTTACTTTAGAAGATGTCAACAATATTTCAGTTATATCACGGCGGCCAGTTTTATTGATGGAGGAAACCAGAGAACCCGGAGAAAACCATCGTCCTGTCGCGAGTCACTGACAAACTTCATCACATAATATTGTACACCTTGCCCTGATCGAGATTCAAACTCACAACATCAGTGGTAATAGGCACTGATTGCATAGGTAATTGTAAATCCAACTACCATACGATCACAGCCCCTCAATATCATGTGTGTAAGCTGATAATATTAATATCAGCTGAAAAGATGAACAAAATGATTTTTTGGAAAATAGCGATAAACTGATATTTCCTATAATTCAATCATTTTTAATTATATTTGAAAGGCAGCTGCAAATATTCTGCAAAATAATGCTTCAAAAAAAGCAAAACACAATTTTACAATTTTTATTTTTTAATTTAATTAAGAGTATTTATAATATAAGCTCTTTTAATTTACTCTATCAAACAAAATATTTAACAAAACAATTTTCCAAATATACATAATTGTTACATACATTTTACTCCGATAACACAGTTTGCATTGCTTTTATTAGATTTAATACAATGTTATGAAAAATGAACATGTTGAGACAATAAATTTGAAACGTGACGAAATTCTATCAATCGGCATTGTTATGGAATTATGCACATATTTGCTAAGAGAAATTATATCCTAATACTGGCATCAAATTTTATCTAAATGTCTTAAATGCAAGTTTAACATAATGAAAGCAAAAACAATTATAATCTATTCATTTTTATTTGTTGAATTCCAATTTTCGTGGTTTTCGTTAGTATCATGAAACTACGAAAATTAAGTGCACCACGAAAGGTATATATAACAAGAGACGCTATGAGTAAGTATCAAAACCATGAATTTAAATGTCAACGAAAATCTTACAATCCGTTTATCCACGAAAATTGACACCAACAAAATTTAATGAAACCATAGTATATATATATAGGTAATAGGTAAATTGTTAGGAATATTTGAAGAAATTGTTGTGGTATATGGTAGTAAATGCATCTAAAATTGGAGTAGAAATCTCACCGTCATTGTGAGATCTGCATTGAGCATACCCAACCACACCTGACAGCAAGTATGAGATGGCTCCTAGCATGAAAATGAATGAATTTCTAAGCAATAAATACTGCATCTGCATTTTCATAAGAATTATTATATCAATTAGTATTTAAGAATGGAAGCCGTTCATCTAATGAGGAATTTTTTGCTGAATATGTCCATCACGAAATATTGAAACATAAATATCAACACAAACATCGTTGTGTCGAAGTGACCAATGTTTTTACTTTGAAATAGCAGAGAATTCAAGTTATTCAGGATAAATTAAGCTGAAAAATACAATAAGATGTTTACTATGAGATATCCAAGAATTCAGCTTATCCAAAATCCTGAGAACAAGGTTTGATGGTATTTTGAAAATTCAATGCTACAATTTGGACATAAATTATTCATAGGAACACACATGGAAAATTATTATTCATCTTATAACAATATAAAATATTGTATTTCAGTCACTATAAATAATTGCATTTTTGATGATAAAGATATATAATAAAAATTATTGTATTTTTAATTTGTCAATATACAGAGCACAATAACATGAAGTGGTTCTCATCTCCTATCACAGCTTCAGCTTGTTGAACTTCTCTGCAATGACATCGGATGAACTTCTAAAAAAAAAGAAAAATAATAAAAATAGATTGATTACATTTCTAACATATACTGGTATTTACAGTATTTCAGGGGTTATGGTGTTTAATGCCACTTTTATCGGTATTTCATATCTGTGTATGTATAATAATTTTATATGACTGTATACATGTGTACAATCAAAAATCGTTGCTTTTATAGAATAAACTAGTATTACTATGAGCACAGCTCACTAAGATATACCCCCCACTCCCCACATCTGTCCAACCTATTTCCATAACCAAAACATTACTGATTGTTCCGACCAAAAATGAAAGGGATCCTCCCTCCTCTCTTCACCGGTAAGCTGCTGATAAAATTTCAAAACATTCTGAGAAACACTACTCAAGTTATCATACGACATAGGGTAAAAATCCTATTTCCCGTCATATCAAGTCCAATAACTCTGAAACGGCAAAAGTGAAAATCGTCAAAAAAGAAAGGGATCCTCCTCTCTTCACCAGTAAACAGCTGATAAAATTTTAAAAGATTCTAAGAAATACAACTCAAGTTATTGTACGACATAGGATTTGTCTACAGACGGACGGATGGACGGACAGACGGACGGACATGGTGAAACCAGTATAACCCTCTACAACTTTGTTGTGGGGGGTATAAAAATAAGTTCACAGATATACCCAAATATAAGATCTAAATGACATCATGATACTATAGCTGAAACATGGCTCACAGTTTTGTTGTTGAAATGTGTTAAAAGTCGTAAAATGATATAGTTTAATAAAAATAAAGACTTCTTTCAAAAATAGATAGGCTGGTCATGCGATTCCAACTGATGACAATCATGTGATATGCATTGTATTATTAAGCTAATGACTTAATACTCTTTTGAGAAGTATTCAGCTGGTCATGTGATTTACATTGTTTTGTTTATTCTAGGTTCTTGTGTATGTTTAAGAAGATATCATTACAGCTGTATACTTACTGTATTTCTGACTTCAGAATTTTATGTCCTGTGTACATGATCTCTGCCACTTGAGCAGCCAATGGATCTGCCCCTAATGTGGCTACAGCTACCACATCCTCACCCCTAAAAATCACAATTTCAAAACCTAGTTACAATTTATTATTATAAAGTTGACTCTCATTATCTCGAATTCGATGGAACCATGGAAAAAAATTGAGTCAACCGTAGTTTGACTCAAGAGGAGCTACGAAAATACCGGAAGTGTAGTTTGTTTAACGACGAAAAGGAGACAACTCGAGCGAAATTTTGAAAAGCTAAAACCAGCATCGCATGCCCCGATTCTCTGAACGATTTTAAACTTATTCGATGTTTTTTTTCTCTGTTAAATTCTTTGAATCTTGTGGAACGACTGATAACTTCTAGATATCTTTTTTTGTGTGTATGATTATGTTTATCTGTTTTGTTTATGTTTTTCAGCTGTTGCATTGTCATTAAACTTCACCCATCATGACATATTTTTCTTTGTGCAATACTGTTTTTTTTCCAAATCTCTCAAAATTGAGAAATTATACATCTTCTTTAATCAAAATTAATTTCATACAAATAATTCAATAGATAAAACGCTTCCGTTGTGTACTTTTCATAATCATTGATGCATGCCGACCCAAGCGCACTTATTATGAATCGATAATTTTTTATTGTACACATCTAACCTGTGTCATAATACCAGGCCAATTCAAATATTATCACTAATTAATTTGACAGATTGTGAACTAGACTAAGGTAAAAATGTCAAAGTCAATGACCGGATGTTTCACCTGTGATCCAATTTTAATCCCAAGGTAATACATATGTTTTGACAGGTAAATTCGACGTCACAAATGTAAATAATATGGCTTTCTACATCTTGGGGACCAAAATTTTTATTCGAGACAACCGAAATTTCGACTCAACAGGAGTCAAATTATATATATTTATACACAACGAAGTTCGGGACTTTGATAAAAATTCGACTCAATCGGAAATTAAAGTCAACCGAGTTCGAAACAATGAGATTAAATTGTACTTAGTAATCAAATTTTCTCCCTACATATTTGATTATCAGTTAAAACGTTGCATTCTGTCAAAAAGTTATCATCTGGTCATATATATCACTTTAAATTTTGCATTTTTAAAATTCAGTCACTCGCACCATTTTTTGGTAATTGTTATTTTTTACCCCCCTCCAACCCTCAAACAAAACTGTTAACTCCTTTCATGTCATCTAAGCAAGTGTATTCTGTAACCTTTACACCACAAAATAGTAAATGTATATCATTATCCTATGCAGAAAAGTGTAGAAGCAGTAAGTTGTTCCCAAAGGAAAAACAAGGGCAAAGCGTGGTGTATCCCCTCGCCTAAAAATTTGACCTGGTGACCTTGACCTTTGACCTTGAAAATCAATAGGGTTCCAGATTCTCTTAAGGACTAAGTATTTACCAGGTTGGGTCATATTCCATAGAAGGATGTTGATTCTAGAGTGTTCACAAGGATGTTACGGAAGGACGGAAGGAAGCGATACTATATTACTTCGCAACTTCGTTGGCGAGGGGATAATAAAAGTTTGCCACATAAAAATGTGTACCTAATAAGGCTGTTTTGCTTGCAATTTTTGCTTTTTGTCTTGGTTAGCATTAAAGTTTGTCACATGAAAAAGCCCGTTGATTTTTTAAATATTATTTTGATAACTTATATTAGAACTTACTTTGTATAGAAAGCAACAAAATTGGGAGCATCAAGATCACCGTGTACTATAATATCGTCATAACCAAACCCATATCCTGAAATATATAACAACAAGATTTAAAAAAACATGGTTACTCTGTCTATTGCTGTCAAATTCTGTTATTTGTGAATCAAATTTTATTTGTTCAATACCCATTTTCATGGGTTTTTCTGTAATCAACAAACAATGAAGCTTAGTGCACAGCAAAAGGTCATATACAATTAGAGAAGTTATGAGTAAGTATCAAAACCACGAATTCAAATATCCACGAACATTTCACTATTCGTGTATCAACGGAAATTTATAATCACGAAAATAAATGAAACCACAGTAAATATATTAAATTCAAATACCAATCAAATTAATACTTTAGATGTCTTCATTACCATTATAAAGCTTTTTACGGCCATTTTACCCGTATCAAAGACTGTGACAATCAAAAAAATTATTTAAGAATCAAGAACCATTTTATAGTGCAACAGAGATGAACGTCCTCACTGACAATAAAGTAAAAATGATGAAACCCCACTATAGAGTGCCCCAATACCTTCACAGTCTAGATTTTTGGTCCAAGTTTGAAACATTTTACTTTCCAAAAGGTTTTGATAAAAAAAAAAGAGAACATTTGCATGTAGCAAAGTTAAACTGGTTAACAAGATCCATCTCTACAAAGAGTCTAATATATAAAGACCACAAAACTAGATAAAACCCTTTACAACAATTTATTATTATTTTTTTTAAATATCACCACTAAAGTTGTGAGTTCGATCACTGTGAGGTGTACTCGATATAACATTATGTGATAAAGTTTGTCAGTGACTATCGACAAGTCAGTAGTTTTCTCCAGTTTCCTCCACCAATAAAACTGACCACCACCATGTAACTGAAATATTGTTGAAAGTGGCGTTAAACATCATAACCCTAACCCTTAAGTACAGAATGATCAATATTGATTGATTTAACAAGAATTACAATACAATGTCTTACCTGTATATCTTATACTCTTTGAATACATCATAGTCCAGAAGAATGGCACACTTTTTATATCCTCATTTTTTTCTAATATTCCAAGGGCAGCTGCCTTTCCTGAAACAACGAAAATATTTTTTTTGTGTAAAATAGAGAAATTTATATGATAAAGCAAAAAAATTAAGTTTGATTCAATACTTTGATAGGTGACAAATCCTGAATAATCTGACAGTAAAATTTCCTGACATTTACTAACATTTATCAAATTGTACAAAATGAGAAAAAGCTAATAAAAGCAAAAATAACCACATTTTGAATAATAAAGGACACAGTGACAATTCTTTCATTAGATACATGTACTCTTATAGAAAACCAGCTATGACAGTATGAAGAAATTTCTATTTTTAGTAATTGGATTAAATATTAAACAGGCCTTCCAACAAAACGTTAAGGGGTCCATCCAAGGAATATCATCAAGCAATTTGGTTTAAAATCATGATGCAGCTTAAAACTTGCTGAAAGTGATGATAAACATCAATAACCTTTAACCATTAACTAAACAAAGGGAGGTAACTTTAGAATATAGTTAAAGGGAGGTAATATAACATTTTTCCATTCTAGATTCTTACCATGAGCATTAGCCATCTGCCAATGTTGAACATTAACTTGTTGATCTTCTGCTGTAAATAACGGGAATTCTACAATGTCTCCTGCTGCGTAGATATCATCTATATTTGTCTTCATGTGCTATAAATAGAAACCAATGAAACTTCTTCAACAGTAGTAATCATATGCGACACACCGTGCACACATTTGTAGATAGAAATTACCACAAATTTGGTTGTATAAGTCAAGTTTTTTTCTTCCAAAAATTATTATGAAGCTTATACAAATCTGGGCTTATTTATCACTTTTTTCCTGTTTTTCAGAAACAGCCACAATTTGTTTGTACTTTGCAATACTAACACAATCTCTCAATTAATCCACAGCGATAAATAAACAAAGTTTTATAGTATAAACCACATTTCAGATTGCATTGTGGTTCTTTTATATCAATTATGTAAGAAGAGTTTCAAGATACCAAAGGGAGGTAATCAGAATCCGTATATCAAAGGACAGACAACACAATGGCCAAAAAACGATCTACAAAACATTACACATAAAATCAAAGATCGAGTAACACGAACCCCACTAAAAACCAGGGATGAACTCAGATGCACTGGAAGGGTAAGCAAAACCTTAACAATTTAAGGACTATTATTCAATAAAGTTGTAACATAATTTATTTGGATTTAAAACTAAATGCCTTTCTTTTTCTACATATCTAAGTACTCCATTTTTTTCAATGTTAACCATACAATTCCTTCCTTAAGAAAGATGTATTATTAGAAAATGTACTTATTACAATTTACCTTAGTTACAGGTATAAATCCTCTGTTTGTCATGTTGATACCTGAATCTTTCAGGAAATCTGTGGCTGGTACAACACCTGAAGTAATGAAAGAAAAATGAGTATAAAATTCCTCGAAAGTGAATTGCAGACATTGGTAACCTCAATAATTAATCAGATTTGCTGCAGTAGAATGGACAATAATAAAGTCGCAATGTAATTGATTCCTATAATTATAATGTCATGAAATAGGGAGTGGGAGGGTCTAGAAATCATGTGACTATTTTCTTTTTCCTTTGAAAATTTTCTTTGCAATGACTATCTTGGGCTATCTTGATTTTTGTAAATAAACAAATTATTTATTTTGCTCCAACTGCCCAAAATAGGCAATATTCAAAAAATAAGACATTAAAAAAATTGTGAACACTCCAAAAAATGAAAATACATGTAGTGGAATAATTGGCAGACAAAAAATTAGAAAAACTACAGTACTTGCCTATTCCAAGTATAGCTAGGTCACATGGTATCTTTGTGTAAAAAAATTGGCCAACAAAAAATTAGAGAAATTGCGGTACTTGCCTACTCCAAGTATAACTAGGTCACATGGTATCTCTGTGTCATCTGACAGAACAGCTGTAGTAGCTTTGTTATCTTCACCAACAAATTCTTTGATTCCTTTTTCAAAGTGGAATTTGATTCCATGGTTCTCATGTAACTGTTAAACAAAATATTGTACAATGATTTTGATTGATATTCTAAATATATATCATATATGCACATCATCTTTGACAGTCTGTGTCATAAACATTTTGAAAAACTTTTTGAAAGTAAAATTAATGGAATATAATCTTTAGCAAATTGCATGAAATTTTTACTAGACTTGGGAATACGGCAAGCGGTTTTTGGCACAAATTGTTCAAATATAGCAAAGTATCAAAAATATCCAGAGTATATTGTATTATTATACTTCAGTATCTTTTTTTCAATAGAAAATCAAGTGTAATATTTTAACTAATAAATCCTAAATTCCTTGTTTTCTCCATTTCACCGGTCATCAGCTTTTTTACTGATGACCGGGGGAACAGTGATCTAGATCACCAAAGTGCTTACGATATCGGTAAAATGACCATGAGGCCAAAAAAAAATATATGTGTGTTTACTGTCACATGTCAAAAAAATCTAGGGTCGGTCGGTCGGGATTAAATTTTTTTTTTTTTTTTTTTTTTATTATCGACAAAACCGGAAATAGTCGTTCCCGGTTCCGGAATCAGATTCCGGTATTTAATTTTCGAAAATTCCGGTAAAATGACGAATTATGCAGTTTTTCTACCTTCTTTGCTCTCAATTTCGACAAAAAGCTAGCAGTTGAATAAATAAAATATTGCTGCTGATTAAACAACAAAAATGGTTATCCGAATTCTGTGTAAAAATGCATAGGGTCGCTAGCAAAAATTAGGGTAGGCCGGGTGACCGTAAACACACATATTATTTTTTTTGCCCGATCTAAAACGTGTACGTGACGTAAGTATGTATAAAATGGCCACTGCCAGTGTGCCCAGTGGAACCATTCTGGCTGTTCATTTACAGAAATGTTCGCATTTATCAAACGAAATAAGAGCGATGCAAAAAAAAATAGAGTTTCAGTATAATAAAACAATTAATGCCTGCACTTAAGGTGAACATCATAATTGTTCACCCGAGGGGTGTTGTTTTCCCCGAGGGCTTTAAGTGCAGGCATTAATTGTATACTGATAACTTCTTAATTTTGTTTCGAGTTATTCAAGGAAGTGATGTACAGTAGTGCCCCTCTTATAAGGCCACCTTTTCAGAAGGGGTGGCCTTATATGAGAGGGGACTACTGTCAACTGTTGAGGGGGATAATTAGGTAGTATATTGTTATCATCTTACAGTGCATCTGAAATCTGGTCTGATAAGAGGAGTGGTCTCCCTTATGGGGGACAATTTAGTAATAATTTACTATCTCTGTGCATCTGAAATCTGGCCTGAAAAGAGGAGTGGCCTCCCTTATGGGGGACAATTTAGTAATAATTTATTATCTCTGTGCATCTGAAATCTGGTCTGATAAGAGGAGTGGCCCCCCTTATGGGGGACAATTTAATAATAATTTATTATCTCTGTGCATCTGAAATCTGGTCTGATAAGAGGAGTGGCCTCCCTTATGAGGGACAATTTAATAATAATTTAATATCTCTGTGCATCTGAAATCTGGCCTGAAAAGAGGGATGACCTTTTGGTGAGAGTGGCTTATAAAGAGGGGGAACTACTGTTTGAGACAACAAGGTTCAAATGTAACATACGTAAAAATACAAATGGTAAATATGTTAATATGATTGTGTTATGCATGGTTACAATGATAGCAAAAATGTTGTAATACCAAATGAGTAATATTTCAGCTATATCATGGCAAGAACAAGCTACATTCGATGAAATGATAATGATGTCTGCTTTGTACTAGACCAATACTCTTAGTTTAATATTTATAGTGCTAGAGCTCACTGAAACAACAGTCTGCGGATAGACATGTCACTCTATTCGGACATATTATCCTGATTCCGAGCCAACCAGTCTTCCCTTTTGTCTTAATGTTGTGTGCTTAGCAGAGAAGTAACAAATACCAATTGTATTGTCTTTGGTTTGACCTGACCAGGGATTGAACCCAAGATCTACCACACAAGAGGCAAGCACTCTAGCCATCACACCACCAACGCGCTTACCTTGTAAAGAAAGTCATTTTCATATATACGTATAATGTTTTACCTTTTTAATCATAGAGCCAATTTTTATCCCGAGGATATTTTCAAATGGGGCTTTCCCTCTGACAAGAACAGAGACTGACTTAGCTACAGATCCCATATAAGCTGCCACTTCCATTCCTATGGTGAAGGAAACATCATTTGGTGAAAAATGTGAATTTTTGTTGTTGTAATACCAGTTGCGATCTTTGCTAATCCACATCTACCATATACTGAGAAATTTGTTGTGCCAATGTTTAAATTTTTTGAAGCGAATCTAAAATAATGTTTGTTTGTTTGTTTGATGTTGTTTAACACCACTTTCAACAATATTTCAGTTATATCATGGCAGTCAGTTTTATTGGTGGGGGAAAGCGGAGGACCTGTCGCAAGTCACCGACAAACTTTATCACTTAATGTTGTTGTACACCTCGCCCTGATCGAAGATTCAAACTCACAACATCAGTGGTGATAGGCACTGATTGCATAGGTAGTTGTAAATCCAACTACCATATGATCATGCCCACGACGGCCCCTCTAAAATAATGATAATTTTTGGTATTAGTGTATTAATGGTGCCATTAGTGAAATTCCTGAAATTTTTCAAAATATTATTTTAGGAAATTGTAACAGAAACAGATTTCTCAGTATACAGGGAAATGTCACCAATCTACAGTTGTAAAGAAGAGCTAAGACTGATATAAAAAACCTTTTGAGTTAGTAAGGTGAAACAAGTGCATTTTGAATTAATTCAGGCAAGATGCATGCCATGCAAAAAAATGGGTACTACTTCATTGATGGTGGATTGCTGTAGGAAAGGTCCACACAAAGGCCACATATACACACACATTTTAATTAACACTATAGCTTAACAATGTCAATGAAATAGATTTTTTTTACCTGATTCAGTCCTTGAAATGAAAATTTAAATTGATTGGTCCAAATCAAATTTTTGAATTTATTTTTATATAGTTAAAAAAAAAAACTGAAAAATTTACTGGTCCAAACAGAGTTTTATTAGTCTTGTTGGGACAGAGGACTGGTGCTGGTTCCTATTGTACCAGATCATCTTGTATATATTACTAGAAGGTTAGGGATATGTCCTAGATCACATATTCTGAAAATTCTTTTTAAAATATTATTCCATTGATATTTCTCCTATAAATAATTTTTGATCAACATAGGCCAAACATTTATTAATCTACCGCCACGCCACGATATAGCTGAAATATTGTTGAAAGTGGCGGAAAACATTGTAACCCTACCCCCCCCCCCCCCCCCCCCCTTCATTCACCTCCACATAATTTATGATCCTTATTGCTAGATTATCATAATATTAATATTAAATGCCAATTCTGTTTATACTGGTAAATTTTCTCGGTTAATATTTAGTACTCAAATTCAAAGGTTAACAATAAGTATACCTGTACTACTATATATCTAGCTTCAAGAATCCCAAAACCAAAGATATCAGAAGATCATTAAAACTACATATAATGAACATTCAAATCATTATCATGTATATTTTATTTACTTCTGAAAATAGGAATTAATGGACATTAGACAAGACAAATAAAGGTGAAAGTGGTAAAAAAAAGAAATGTGCTATACACAATTTAGTACTGAGAGAAATCTTGTTTAATGTTGATAAATGAAAAATAATGCAAAAATGGTTCCAGTAATTAGTATGCATTTGTTCATTGATATTTTTTTTTCGAGTTATTTTTTATGACAAAAATATCATTTTGCAACTCAAAGCATACCATATGCATGTCTAAATAATACCAAAAAAGTTGACAAGTTTTGTCAAATAGAATATTTATTGATAACTGGAAACATAAGTGGATTATCTCCCTTTGGATTTTTACCAAGTTGCAGAATTCTAATAATGGTGTTAAGCACTAACTTTACCTAACTTGGTAAAGGTAGATAATTCACTGGAAACATTAGTGAATTATCTCCCTTTGAACTTTTACCGAATTGCAGAATTCTAATGGTGTTAAACGGAGATAATCCTGTTTTTTGTCCAACTGATTATAGAGATGAAAACTACATAGTACTAAATTATGTAAGCTGATAGCTAGCCACCAAGCCATTAGATATTGTAAGGGATCGTGCGATACCTTTTGTAAGACTGATCCTACTTTTTCACCCAGAACCAACTGGAATGGTACTTTAATAATATCTACAACTGACAGACTCTCTGCTTTGTCTGCCAAAAATGCTGCCACCTCCATACCTTAAATATTAGATTAGACTACAGTAGAGATCCCAGAAGGTTCTGTTTTATTTTTAAATTATGGAGTATTTCAGGGGACTAAGATTGTGCAGTGATAAAATTATCCTTAAACATAACTAGACTATGAACTTTTCCATATTTCACATAAGTTTATCTCATGGTGTATTTTTGTTACCTGGATGTGATCTCCCATTTGAGTCTCTGAATATAAAATAAATTACTCCCATAGCTGCTAATAGGAGAGGTCTATCCATTCACTAAGAAAGGTAACCCACCAGAGGTGTGACGTCCTTAAATATTTGTATAACTTGACTTTGGTCATTTTCAATGATGATAAATACAGGTAAGAGCAAGATTTATGGGAGACTGTGATATGTTGGGGAATGTTCTAGATCACAGATTCTATTTTTTTTTTTTTTTTAGTAATTATTCTTTCACATTTCTTTGGGTGTTTTTTCCAAGCTGTCAGAGTAAGATGCATTGGGAACAGTGGGAAAGTTATTCTTTCATGAAATTCATAATTGTTCTTTTAGTAGTAATTTGTACTAGTTATACACAAGAAATGGTTGTCAAAGTCTTAAAATCCATACAACTTTTTTTTTTTATTATGTACCTTCCAGTCTTCTACATAGTTTATTTCATCAAGACATACCTGCAGTGCATAAAAGCCTCAAACTAAACATGCAAAGATTTTCTAAGTGTTTTTCGTCCCATTAAAAAAAAGACTTATAAATTAGTTACTGTTTTTTTGTTGTGTAAAAATTAGTTCCTGGTTTTTTGTTCTATATAAATTAGTTTCTGGTTTTTTTCTTCCTTTAAAGTCATGTACAAGTCTACTTCCATTACCATGGTGATCAGATTTATTGGAATAGAAAGCCTGAATACCCAAAAGAAATTTTCAATCTCTGCATTTTATTTGACGTTGATCGCAGAATTATTGCATTTGATTGTATAAAAGGTCATTCCATCTGAATAAATTTCCATACAGATGAATTATTTTTTTGCATATTCAATGTATTTCAAATATCTATGTGACATTTTCAAAAATGTTTCATTATTTTGGCGAATGATGTAGCAGAAAAATTAACAAGTCCATCTGTAAAGAAAACGGACATTGCAAAGAAAAATTTACAGAATATTACTGAAAGTAATTAATCAAATATTTCAATTTTGTCTATATAATTATCAATACAAATAAGCATGTACAGTCAAACCTGTATTAAGAGATCACCTTTGGGGAAAAGAAAGTGTCCTTATAAGACAGGTGACCTCTTAAAAGAGGTTCAGTTCATATAAAATTTTCTATGACAGGACAAGAAAAGAGTGACCTTTTAATACAGGTGACTGCCTAATAGAGGTGATCGCATGGACAGGTTTGACTGTACATGTATCAGATTAAATCAGACTGACTTGATTTAAAGTAGCACTAGAGGCAGATTTGTTTACCCTAACCAATGATCTATAACATCTGATAGTTCTCAAAAAGTATTGTATGAAAATTCAACATATTATAAAATGCTTTAGGCCAAAGTACCATTTATTTAGCAACAGCTTAACATGACAGGATATGATAAAAATAAATTATAACTGAACAATGTTCATTTAATAATACATGTACCACAGAAATAATATATTATTAATGGTACTTATTAACTAAATACAAAAAATGTGATAAAACGTATAAAAAATGTACCATATAATTTTGTGGGAATCTTATTTTCCTTTATGCATAACATGCCAATTATGATTTAGTTTTATCTTCCACAGGTTTCTCACTCACAATTTTTGGTCTGGCATTGGCAGCCATTTTGAATTCTTTTATTTTTATTTGTATAAAGAAATTTGCAAATGTGTGAATAATAATATTCCTGTTGAACTTTTACTTTGTGATTCTTGGCACCTTTACTTAGTTCATACTCTTTAAATTATTTACTAAAAGTTTAACTAAAATTTGTTGATTCCCCCAAAATATCAAGGCAAAATCACAACATTTTCATTTAATAAAACAAATATTGAAAAAAATGCAGGTGCAACGCTTTCAGTATTATTCAAGTCTACCAGTACTTTACTATTTACATTTGACAGTACTTTTTATTAAAATTTGAACAATATTCATGAAAATCTTCTACTACACTCTTTAAAATCAGGAGGTACCAAAGACCATTTTAGGCAGGTAAAAGTACCTGGTACCGTCCCTTATTGAAAGGCCTGAAGTGTCAATGATAAACAGAAATATATGCCTACGACTGTAGTTATTACTTGCTAAAAAAAAATTGTCTTTTAGAAGTTTAGAAAATAATATGCAAAAAATTTTCCACAGAATTACGATTATTTGTAGGATTAAATTTTTTGTGCATTCCATAAATTAGTCAAAACACACGATCAAATCCTAAACAAAAACAGTAAATAATGCTACTGGTCGAGGACCAATTATCGCCAAGTGCCAATTATCGCCAACATGCACGTTACTCACGAGCGCACACAAATTTTCTGGCCATTTTTTGCAGACGACAATAATAAATGGTGACAAAACAGACAGCAAAATCCAGCATTTGTATCTTGGCTAATTCAAAAGAAATCAGAAAAAACCCCATTAGAAACCATACCTCTTAAATATAAACCTTGCGGGGGGTCACGTAAATGGAGCGGAGATGCCAGTCGCTATTATTAACAGAAAAATATAGCAGATTGGTGTCCTAATGATTGCAAAATACTGGTGACACCTTCATTTTTTGTGGTAAGGCCATTTCTTTTAATTTTACTGCTGATTTATATATCTATTTTCCCACATCTAACAAGATGGCGATAATTGGTACTCTTCCCTCCCGATTCAGTGACAAAAAACAACATACAAAGGCTCCCCGATACGAGCATGCACATAAAAATTATGTATATTTCCGTCCAAGGTAAGTCGATTGGTAACGTTCAAAATTATGAGGCGCTTGAAGGGGTGTATTGGACTAAATAGAAATAATCTGACAAAAACAAGAAAAAATGGCGGTAATTGGTCCTCAACCAGTACAGAATAATATAAGAAAAACCAAGAAATCTACTAAGCTCAAAATTACTCTAATTTTTCAATTAATTAATTCATACTAATTGTGCCCAAAAGCTCTATCAAAAATAATTAGACAGAAATGTTAAAATTATTTCTGATAAAAATTTTCATCAACAAGATAAGGTAAATTTACACAAATACAGTTGTACCTTTGCATTGATTTGTCCATTTAGGAGATAACAGTATTGTATTTGAAAATTTCACGGCATCAATTAGAGATTTGATGGTCGCAAATTGAGTTTACTGGCCACGCGAAAGCGGAGCCAGTAAATGGATATTTGCGACCATCAAATCGAAAATTGATGCTGTGAAATTTTCAAATACAATACAGTTATTTCCATTCTAGTGTAATCATGTGCATTGCCACATTATTGACAAGACGACGCAAGCGGTAATGGGCTAAAATTCTCATGATATTTCAACCGTGGAATTGATAACTTGAAAATTACAGCATTGTCCAATCACAAACCAGGAATATTAAACAACTATATTAGAATAAACATTGGAATGAATTTGAATTTTGGTGTTTAACGCCACTTTCAGCAATATTTCAGCTATATCATGGCGACCAGTTTTAGTGGTGGAGGAAGCCGGAGTACCCGGATAGAACCACCGACCCTGGACAAGCAACTGGTAAACTTTATCACTTGCGGCTGTGAGTCGAGTGCACCCTTTTTTGTAATTTACAAAGCTGGGCACGAACCCACGCCATATTGGTGATAGGCTTGTATGAGTTGTTAGATCCAACGACCTAACTCATTGAGCCACCCGGGCTCTCAATAAACATTAGAAGGGAGTTCATAGCCCTTCAAACTGTCAAATGTGTGTTTGAAACATACACAGGTAAAGTTTGAAGTGAAATTGAAGGAAAAATATGACCATGTAAAAGCACCTTTAACTTGTATAAAACAGACAATGAAAATATCTTTTTTTTAATATTGTTGAATAATACATACCAATGAAAGATGACCCAATGATGACAACTTTTTTGCCTTTAGCCGCTTCAGCTATTTTGTTAGCATCATCTGGTGTTCTTAACAGGCAAACATTGTCAAAATCTGCTCCAGGAATTGGTAACTGTCGTGGTCTAAAAAAATAAACATTAATTATAACTTAGGCTATATCATATATCAAAACAGCCATTTCTAAAATCTCTAGTACAATATTTTTTCGTCGAATAAATTTGGCTATTTCATGTTACTATTCCTTTCAGTATTTTTAATTTATTCAAAATTTTTATTGAAATACATGTATTAATTTGCATTTAAAAAATTAAATAATGGCCTTTTTCATAATTTATTATCTAATACTGTGACAAGAATATAATTTTAAAGCTGATTAAAAGAAATTTTGATGCAAATTTGAACCTTATTATGACACATTGTTCTAATGGGAGATTTAAACGTCACTTTCAACAATATTTCAGTTATATCGTGCAGTCAGTATTATCAGTGGAAGAAACGGGACAGAGCACACAGAGAAAACCATAGGACTGCCGCAAGTCACTGACAAACTCGATCACATGTACCGATTGTTGTATCGAGTACACTTCCCCATGGATGAGAGGCACTACTATACGATCACAAACATGACACATCCACTATATCTTGAAATATTTACACTCATTGAACAAATTGTGAATGAATGTAAATATCTGGTTCAAATATTTGTAATATATTGTTTTCTACATACCTTCCTCCTGTAGCAATAACAAGTGATGTATAACTCAGTGACGAACCATCTTCAAACATAACTGTCTTATCATTTCTGTTTACAGCTGTAGCCTACAATATAAGAGTAAAAATAACTGTTAGGTATGGACTGACAGAAAACAATACAAATAGCCTGGAATTAGAACACAAGATATATATTTTTTTATGTGAAATATAAGTTGCAGCATTGATTTTTATTATGTTTTATTAACAGAATGAAACTATAAAAAAAAAATGTTCCATCAATTTTTTCAAAAATAATTTTCTACTATCTTAAGGTGCATCTTGATATAAAAAAATGAAAAGAATTTAATTAATTTTTCTCACCCCTTTGATAAAGTGGTCCGTTAATTTAGGTGAAAAAGATTTTTCTATCATTCCCAAGCTCCCGATTAAGACAAGCTACAGGAGCGCTTTACCAGAAATTGTTTTCCATTTCTGAAGTGAATTGCCAATTTATCGATATGCATCCATGTCTTGGCAGTATTTTTAATGTATTTCAAAATAAAGTATTTAGACGGTCTACAACAGCAATAAATACCTATAAAAATTTATTTGATCAACATTTCGCATTTTTGGAACTACTTTCAATTTTCAACTAACTTATCCAATCTGCCAACCCGACACCAGTTCGAAAAGTACAACAGTTCAAGTGAGATATAATATTACAATATTATACACATACTCTATGAATAAAATTTCATGTAAATGAAAATTGCTTACCCGTTTGTTTTTCTGAATATCTATGTCATTATTCTTGTAGAAATCTTCATTTCTGAGGGCTATACCATCAGCTGTAGAATCCATGGCCTATAATAATTTATAAAAAAGAATGTGAGAAACATTTTAAATAATTATCTCCCTTTGACAAAAAGAATATTTTAAATTATATAAGTGAATCCAGTGCCGTCTTAACACATGGGCATGATTGGCAGTTGCTCGGGGCCCCACGAACATAGGGACCCATGTTAAATCTATGTATGTTGTGTACAGCAAGTGTTTTAATGTTTAAACACTGATTTTGTTGGAAGTACCAATACAATAAATATGTGTTTAATTTTATCGACATTTATATTTTTATTCCTGTGAGTGGTCGTGTAGGTAGGTGCCCCATATCATTGCTTTGCACGGGGGCCTATAATGCTGTTTTAAAAGACCGCTCTGAGAGAAGCAAATGATTTTCACAGGCAATAATGATACTTTTGTAGAATTGGATTCATAGAACTGGATTATTTAAAAGAATTCTATGCTGGTTGTACTTTTTTCTAGAGAGAAATCTACAGTGAATAATATTTATTTTGTACAGAAAATTATTTGGGCCCTGATGAGTGTCTATTATACGCAAGAAATCAGAATATAATCAGTTACTGAAGGACCATGCATATAGTACACACTTTATTATGGTAAACACATCTTAAACAACAGACCATGAAAAATGTAAGTCCTATAAAATACTGTACGAATGGACATGCTTGTGTTTGGGGTAAATTTGCTTAAGTTAATTATGCTTAACTAATAAACTCAAAAATAACTCTCATGCTATTTTTTTTACAATCTATGTAAGGAAAGAATAATACTTTTCCAAAATTAAACCCAGCATAAATAGTTTGTTATACACAAATTTCAAAACTTATCCCCCCTCCCTCCCGTGAAGTTCATAATGTATACATTAAAAAAAAACCTCTGTACATACTTTACTGAGCTTAATTCTGTCATATGGTAGATGTCTTTCTTGGGTCGCTATGGTGATTTTACCAGTAAATCCTTCTTTCCTCAAGGTCTCAGCACACATTAAAGAAGCTGGTCCTGAAAATAAAATGATGGTGCTTTAAATATATAATACCTCTGTATCCATTTTAAGACATGCTTTTCCATAATCTGTTATTGGGTCTATCTTTCCTAGAAAATCTGTTTAACATATGCCATTTGTATTGATGTCAGAAATACAGTCACATGATATCACCGCAAGATTATACTGTTACAGATTAACATAATCAAATATAATACAATTAATTATATTCTGATCAATGATGTATAAGCATAATTAATTATGATTCGATGACCTTGAAAGTTTGAGCAGTTAATATACAATTTTATTGTCTCAATTTGATGGTCAGATGCAACTGTCGCTACTGTACTTCATTATTAGAAAAGTTGATAAAAGGCCACATATCATAAACAAATTTTCAATCTGCAAAAAGTTTTGATATGTGCATCTTCCGTGAATTGCAATCAAGGGATTAGTGGTTATGGTGCTTAACACCACTTTCAACAATATTTCAGTTATCATGGCGGTCAGATTTATTGGTGAAAGAAACTGGAGTACCCGGAGAAAACCACCGACCTGCAGTCACAAGTCACTGACAAACTTTATCACATAATGTTGTATCAAGTACACCTCGCTTGAGCGGGATTCAAACTCACAACTTTAGTGGTGATAGGCACCGATTGCACAGGTAGTTGTAAATCCAACAACCGAACGATCACGAGCACGACGACCCAACAGTAATAATTCAGAACTATCTAACTAACTAGGAACAAATCCTCTATTTGCATTGGTTTTATCAAATATCCTTGTTTAATATTTAAATTCAAATTTTGAATTGTAGTACATGTATTACCGTAAACGGCCTTGTATTATCCACAGAAATTTACTCTTAAAAGGATTTTCGGATTATGTACTACTAAGATGTCGGATGTGATGGGACAGATATTTCAGGAGATATCTAGGACTTTTCATGGCTCTTAAAAAATCTATTTTTGATCCTAGAAATAAACATATTATTTTGTATAAAACAGAGAATGTGTGCTATCTTGATTCATTTTAACACCAAGATTACAATTAACAATGACAAGTAAACAAATTACCTCCACCAATGACAAGAACTGACTGTTGATTGTCTGATGATTGTTTACACATTGGTTTCTGAACTTTACCCGAGGTCAACAATGATTTCTCTCCTTTGACCTTTACTTTGCCATCAGTAACTGTTACCTACAAATGGAAGTTTTCAAATGTGTAATATAATTTTAGATCCTGTGTATTTCAACATTTGTAATTTTACTCGTGAAAAATACTCGGAAATTAAGCTAAGCTTTCACAGAAGGGCTCAGTACAGTGATTCTGTCGAAATAATAATTATTTACAGGAGAATTAATTTGTCTCCTTGAGTATAATATATATGCAATGAACGACCAAACCACGTCTTAACTAATGAATACTAGTAATCACATGTGCAGGATAAAAAAGTGGTTCTAACATGAGTGGAATATTTTTGATAATCAACCTGACTAATTAGTTATTCTATTTATTATAGAAAAAAAAATAGTTATTTTATATTAAGTCAAATAAAAACTTACATCATATTTAGGAATACTATCTAAGCCTGGAAAATCTTCAATATCTCCAGTTTTGACATTAAAACAAGCACCATGCCAAGGACAGCGAACTCTTCCATTACATAAAGCACCTAAAATTAGAAGAAACGTTATACAAAAACAGGTTTTTTAACTACCATAATTGGGTTAAGGTTAGGGTTATGGTGCTTAACTCCTCTTTCAACAATATTTCAGTTATTTCGTGACGGTCTGTTTTATTGGTGGAGGAATCCTGAGTACCCAGAGAAAACCACAGACATACAATAATCACTGACAAACTTTATCATATTACCATAATTGCTTATATATAGCATAGTATGCATTGATGTATAGTATGCACCATGGCTGTTATCAGGGATTCTGGGCAAAAAGTGAGCACTATACAAAATTTATTACGGTATCGGGTATACAATTATTTCTCTCAAATATTTTCAAAGGCAATCCTAGTTATATCTAAATTAGATGCTTGTTGGATTCTTTTTTTTATTTCACAATCTACAAAGGCCATCCACAACATATGCTTTGTTTTCTGTAACAAGACCGACCCTCCAAAACTGCTGATAAATTTTTATCAGGAATTTTAAAGAATTTTTAAAATAAATTACTGAATCTTGAAAAACACAGAATAAAAAGCAAGTTTAGCCGAAAGTTATTATAAAGATAAACTAACCTTTAGCCAGAGGGGCACCATAGTGAGTGCACTTATTGCCTACAGCATAGTACTCTCCTTTCTCTCTGACTAACAGAACTTTCCCTTCTCCAACGTCTACTTCTCTCATTCTATAAATAAAACAACAATAAACAAATAGAATTGAGAATTAAACTGAAACTAGAAGCAGAAATTATAATGAATGGCATTGGCTTTCTCATTGATCAAAGTCTATTTATAGCATCACATTTATCATCATCATTCTGTAATTGCAATTGACGACTTTGCATAATCTTTCATGCACATCTTATTTTGACTGCTGTTAATTCTTAACTTTTTATTTATATAAAAGAAAAATAATAATTGCCTTATATCTGTAAAATTGCCATGTATGTTTGGATTATGTCATTCACAGAAATTAGCATGACATCTATGAACTGCTACCTATGTTGGAATTGTGTTATGCATAGAGAAGTATGAAATCTATAAATTGCCAGTTATGTTGGGATTATGTCATACATAGAGAAGCAATAATCTCTTTTATAAACAGACAGTCATTTTGGCATTCCCTTCACAGAGAAGCAATAAGTTGAGATAATTGCCAGTTATGTTGGGATTATCTCATGCATAGAAAAGCAATAATCTCTTTTAAACAGTCATTTTGGCATTGTCATTCACAGAGAAGCAATAAGTTGAGATAATTGCCAGTTATGTTGGGATTATCTCATGCATAGAGAAGCTATAATTTGTAGAAATTGCCAGTTATGTTGGGATTATGTCATGCATAGCAAATCAAGAATCTCTTAAAACTGACAGTCATTTTGGCATTCCCTTCACAGAGAAGCAATAAGTTGAGATAATTGCCAGCTATGTTGGGACTATGTCATGCATAAAGAAGTAATAATTGATGAAATTGTCCGATATGTTGTGAATATGTCATGTATAGAAAAGCAATAATTTGTGGAAATTGCCAGCTATGTTGGGATTATGTCGTGTATAGAGAAGCAATAATCTCTTAAACAGACAATCATTTTGGGATTGTCATTCATAGACAAAGCAATAATATTAAATTGCCAATTGTCTGTGAAATTGTCAGTTATGTTGGTATTATGTCATGCGTAGGGAAACAAGAAACTGAAATTGCAAAATGTATTGTTGGGTTTATGTTATGCAAAAAACATGGTTGCTAAATTTTCTGTGAAAATGCCAGTTATGTTGGGATTATGGCATGCATATCTGTGAAATTGCCAAATATATTTCTGGGATTATGTCATTAATAAAGTATTTAAAATAAACAAATTGGCAATTATGTCATTCTTGGCAAATCAAGAAACAGTGCATTTTCATGTGTTTTAGTTTCAAATCAAGCATCTCCACCACAGAAAACATTATTAGTGTTAGAGTCCCCAATTTACAAATACATTTTTTTTAAATTTGGTAACATGTTCACTGTTCACAGATAGAAAACCAGGTAATCATTCAGGGTAGACGAGGCATATACATGAGTCAACCTATACTTATTCTAGAAACATTCTAAACAAGATATGATTATAATCTAACAATTATGAAGTCTCCCAAACTGGCCACTGACAACAGGTTTAAATGAACACCTTGCATTGTGACAAATTCTGAGTTTGATTTTTTGCGGTATTGTGGTGACCATTTTGAAAATGGAAACAGGTAGAAATTTTGCAATGTAGGGAATCAATTCAGGACATCATAATCTATCTACATATGAAATTTCGTTGAAATCGAACAATGTTGAATTTGTGAGGTATTGTGGTGGCCATTTTGAAAATGGCGACCGGTAGAAATTTTTCGATATCAGGAATCAATTTGGGACATCATAAACTACCTACATATGAAATGTCGTTGAAATCGGACAACGTTGAATTTGTGCGGTATTGTGGCGACCATTTTGAAAATGGCGACCGGTAGAAATTTTTCAATGTCGGGAATCAATTCGGGACATCATGATCTACCCACATATCAAATTTTGATGATATCGGACAATGTTGAATTTTGTTGAATGTTGCCGTGTTTTGGCAGCCATTTTGAAAATGGCAGACATCTTGAAAATTTTGAAAACACAGAATTGCTCCTCTAACGGTGACCTACCACTATGTCAAATTTTATGTCTCTATCATTATCCATTTAGAAGTTATCAACATTAATGTACGAAATTTCAACTTTCCCATAGGATTCTATAGTAACCCCCACTCCCTTTGAACGTTCATGTGCCAAAGAAAGAAAGGAGAATAATAATAATAATAATAATAAGAAACAGAGCAAAAACAATAAGTCTCCAAATGTTGTTTGGGAGACTTAATAATTGCTTTTTTTAGTTTTATGATTGAAAATAGTAGCTAGGGAAATATTATAATGGTTTTGTATGTATCATTTCTTTAAAATAATATTTGTATTTAGAAATCTTTCCAAAATAGAACCAGCAGTCTGTACCAAAAAACCACTAGCCTTAGTTAAGACCCAGTCTAGTAAATATTGGTTACGACTAGTAAAAAATTCCATAAAATTTGCTTAACAAAATAGAAAAAAATGCCTTTCGGGCTAGTTTGTCAAAATGTTTTTAGTACACTATGACTGTTGCAAGTATAGATACAAAATGTATATACAATCAAACCTGTCTTATGTGACCTTCCAATGGAATAGTGAAATATGGTCGAGTCGCATAAGACAGGTGGTCGCTTAATACAGATTTAATTGATATGAAATGCACTGTGAAGGGAAATAAAAATTAAGATCACATAATACAAGTTATTTCTTAATAGAGGTGGTCACTAAAGCAGGTTTGATTGTATATAATCTAGGCTAACAGAAATTAAATATTTATGTAGGAGGGAAATCTCTAAAAAAATGTCCATTTAAAACAAGACAATTTAGATATTTTTTTTGACATTATTTTGTCTTTAAGTACAAGTACTAGACCATCTTCCAGGTATGTTACGTAATTACATTTGTTTTGTTTGTTAATGAGGGCAAAGGTCAGACAATTTTACATTAACCTGAAGATTTAAATATTTAACTGCGTAATATTTTTTAAAATGTATGTTATTTACTACATGATACAGTATGTACAAATTATACACTTTAAGATTTATTCGAATGTATGCTATTTTCTGCATGTGAAGTGCAAAATATACAGTTCAAGGTTTATGTAAAATGTTTGTTTTTACTGCATGCTAAGTGCAAAATATACAGTTCAAGATTTAGTAGCAGTAAATTATACAGTTCTTTTTTGACCACATCTAACATCAACTTGAAATAGAATTGTAAATAAATATGTACAACTTAAAGGAATTTCTGATCTGTTTAAAAAAAAAATTAATTTCATGTTCAGTACAGGGTAAGTGAGCTGATTATCATTTTTAAAAGATAGAATTATATAAAAAAGAAATAAAATAGCATTTCAAGAAAAAAAAACAGTAACGCACCTAAGGTGCGAAAGCCGAGTTGTGAACGCTGAAATCTGGGCAAGGTCAATTTTTCGGCATTTTGGTGGCCATTTTGAAAATCACAGCCAAATTGGAAATTCCGGAAGTTCCATAAACATCCATCTTGTAGGAATCTATTTTTGTGCCAAATTTGGTTAAGAACCCTCAGACAATGTTCTGGTTAAAAAGTATCAAATTACTGTTCTATTTTTAGAAATTGTGATCTTGATCTTTGACCCACAAACCTCAAGTTCATGAGACTTGTTCCTCTCAGCATGAGGCATGTGTGTACAATTTTTGTTCTATTTTTAGAAGTTGTGACCTTGACCTTTGTCCTACGATCCTCAATATCAATAGGCTTCCTCCTCTCACCACCAGGCATGTGTGTACCAACTTTCATTTAGATCAGACATTTCATTCTTAAGATATTGTGCGGAAACGAAAAAGTTGCCGCCCTGCCGCCCGCACAACATTCGTCATGTTATAAGTCGAGTTCGACTTCGTCGCAACTCGGCTAAAAACATGGAAGAATGTGTCTAAAGGACATATACAGTGTAGATGTCCATAGATCAAATTTGGTCTTCCTTATCCCTGACCTTGCGTATAATTTCAAATGATTTGCTTCAGGGGAAAACAAATGTGTGATGTACAGACGGACGTACAGATATAGATAAAACTAAATGCTCCTGATGCCTAGCGGTGGGGGCATAAATGTCCATTTCTTCTACAGTGAAACCTGCTTAAACCAAAACCTGAATAAATCGAAATCCTGTGTAAACTGAACATTAAATATAGTCCTAATATTGTAAATTTTAGTGAATTTAATCTGTTTATTCCGAACAAAAGTTTTAGTCCAAAAGGGGTTCGGATTAGACAGGTTTCCTGTATAAATATAATGTAAACATTCTACTTTATTAGTTGTCGATTCATCTCCAGAACAAACAACAATATTTTTTTCGCTATCCTCGCTAAATGTGTACTTACTCCCCATCTTTAAGATCATCAACGTCACAAACAACGGCTTCTACAGTGGACATGTCTACTGGTATCTCTGACGATACTACTGACGCTGCTTCTGGTAGTGTAGGCTCCTCTACGGGAACAGCAGGATCTTGAGGGGGTACACTGTCAGGTGGGAGGTCTACGATCTCTACACCTTCCTCTCTTGTATCAGCCTCTTGTGGAGATGTTGCGATTCCCGGTGGCGTAGTTTCAAGACTAACAACAGTTTTAAATGTTACTGTGTCAGATTTCTCCTCGATAAACTCTATCGTATCTTGATCGGTCTACGAAAAAAATAATAATTTAATTTAAAAGACTGATTAAAAAAAATATCTGCATGACAGGCCATCAATAATATTCCTAAAAATACGATAATGACTAAGTTTGTAAACAAATATGAATACTTCATATATAATAAATATTTACCTGTACCAAAGGATTAACTTTTACTGTTATGTATTCAATAACATTTAACCTATTGGTAGATCAAGTAAAAAACTGTTACAGAAAAAAGATATCAAATTTTACTTTACAAGGTAACTTTACAAGGTAACTTTACAAGATAACTTTACAAAGTAACTGTTAAGATATTGAACTTGCTTGATTAACTTTACTAAGTAAGTTTATACATTACAACCAGATAAAAATGTATCAAACATAAATAATTTCATATACAAAATGTAATTGTTTCTCTTTGGGTACTCTTGGTTTCCTCCACCAATAAAACTGACTGCCACGATATAACTGAAATATCGTTGAAAGTGGCATTAAACACCATAACCCTAACCCCTATAATTATTTCTACAATTTTGTAAATTGTTTACACATTATTTCTACTCTATATGAAATTATCTATGAGGTTGACCACTAAGTAAGTAACCCATTTCTGAGTTAAAATAGTGAAAATGTTTTCTGAGAAGATCACGGTGTAAAGATTAGGTGAGAAACTCAACATTAAAAAAAAACAACATGAAATAATCAAAAGGACTATACACTTGCTTGAAAATGACAAAATTTAAAATAAAATAAAATTAGAAATTCCATTTTATGTAAATTAAAAAATTTAATTATAGAAATTAAAATATGAAAACAAATTAAAATGTATGGGACTTTCACAAAAGATGTGTCGCCTAATGATGTGTAATGTGACAAATAATAATAATAATTAAATGTATTATATTTGATTGTTTTGCTGATACTAGATAAATTGTTGACCATCACTGTTTAAACTTTCTTTTCATAGCTCAAATAAGCATGTTAATGCATTAAAAAATAATTTCAAAGACATTACAAAAGTATGTGCACATATCAGTAATTGATCAGTCTGCATCAAAATCCACTATACAAGATTAGTACAAATAATTTCAAGATAGTAAATATTGCATAAAATTTACTTAATCAAATAGAAAAAAAAATATTGGAGAAGACTTCATATGTTTGCTTAACTTGTGTCTAATCCATTTTGTCTATTTAATTGGCAAATAAAACATATTAAAAAAAATTCTTCTAAATTAAAATGATGTTCTGGCTAATTTGCCAAAATTTGTTTGACACAGACTGGTTCATCAAATGAAACCTAGTAGAATCAGGTTAGATTTCATCATGTGTTGTACAAGCACTAAAGCAGATTTAATGTTGCAGACCAACAATAGTGTGATGATAACATAGACACGACGATAGTGATCTCTAGATTCTGTTTCTGTATAAGAGCAGATGATACGCTCGTTGTCAACATTCATACAATATTTGTAAAGACTTTCTTTCCCATAACTCTTGAATGAAAAATTGAAATTTCACCAAAAAGTATACAGACCATAAGACTATCAATTCCAATAACTATGCGAAGTTTGAAGTGAATTGGCCAAGGGGTTCTTAAGTTAGAGCGTGACATGTGAAACGGACGGACGGACAGTCGGACATTGGTATACCATAATACGTCTTAAAGAGGGGTGCATAAAAAATTAAAGTTTTGCCTACCGACCTTTAACCTATTTTTTAGTATCAAGAATGTTAACAGAAACAAATGTATCCCCCTTATATATGTATTCTCTAAACCAATATAACAAAGGTTACAGAGTTATTCTCTAAACCAATATAACAAAGGTTACAGAGTGTGAGAGTTCAAATTAATACAAAGTAAATACATATTATTACATCAATTATCAAGGTTATGTGAGTACATTAAATACAAAGAATACTAATAATAACAGAGATCTATGTGATGGGTTTTTTCAGAGAACTTATTTTCTTATTTATGCCACATACTTAGTTAAGAAGAAACAAATACTAATTTTATAGTATCTGATTTGACCAGACAAGGGATGTAACTCATGATCTACATTTAAGGCAAGCAACAGTAACCATTACAAAACTGATGCACATGTAGTCACCAATGATAAAAGTGAGGACACCTCATATCACAAACATGTCTTGTATTTTGCTACATTAGTGTAATTACCATAAAATATTATAAACATCAACACATGCATAAATAATTTTTTTTTACCAACTTTGAAAGTATGGAATCATAAAATCTTGAAGTTAAGCAACATAAATGATAAATGAGAGGTAACTCTTTTAAGTTTTTACACATTGGTTGTATCTTACCTCGTCTTCAGCCTCAAAATCAATCGTAGCTTCCTCCTTATTGTCTGTATCAATAAGTGGTTCTTTAGCCTCACTATCCTCTGGTGGATGCTCTGCTGTAGAATTAATGTCCTCTTTTAGTTCAACCTCTGCTTGGATTACTTCCTCTTTTGATTCAACTTCAACAGCCTCTGTTTCAACTTTGTCACTATCCTTAGCAACTTCAACAGCCTCTATTTCAACTTTGTCACTTTCCTTAGCAACTTCAATTGCCTCTATTTCAACTTTGTCACCTTCCTTTTCAACTTCCACAGCCTCTGTTTCAACTTTGTCACTTTCCTTTTCAACTTCAACAGTCTCTGTCTCAGCTTTGTCGCTTTCTTTATCAACTTCTTCCTGTGAAGTTGTTTCTTCTGGAATTACTTCGTCTTTTTCTAGATTTTCGTTTTTTTTCTGAGCTTCAATATATTCCTCTAAAGCTTTGTCAATTTGATCACTTTCTTCTTTTTGATTGTATTCATTAGACACAGAGCTAATTCTGTTAATATCCTCGTTCTTCAATTCGCTACTCTTTGATTCTACGTTTTCGGAAATTTGATTTTCCTCTTTATTTTCAGAATCCACCAATTTTTCTGAAATTTCTGTATTGTTTGGTTTTTCGGCAGATTCTAAATTTGAATTTGAATTTTCCGCTATTCCTTTAATTTCGGTTTTGGTTTCTATTGAGTTATCTCCCTTGTTGTCTTGATTTTTATCTGTCACAGAATTATCACTGTTGGAAACCACGACTGTTGGTTTATTATTCTGTGAATCACCGTTAATATTTGGACTGTCTTTGTTTAACAACAGCGATTCCCGTTGGTGTGAAGACTTTGGTCTTTTATGAGAGGCCTTCTGAGGATTGCTACCTACAAATAAAAATATTGAAGTAATAAGTAAAAATACATTAAAACCCACAATATACAATGTAGTTTGGTTTGGTTTATGGTATATAACTACTTTCAACAATATTTCAGTTACATCGTGGCGGTCAGTTATAATGGTGGAGGAAACCGGAGACGGAGTACCCAGAGAAAACCACCAACCTGTCGCAAGTCACTAACAAACTTTATCACATAATGTTGTATCGAGTATACCTCGCCATTAACTGGCTTTGAATTCACAACTTTAGAGGTGATAGGCACTGATTGCACAGGTAGTTGTAAATCCAACTACCATACGATCATGACCACGATGGCCCCAAAAATCCACAATATATAAGAAAATGACTTTCACATGAAGTTATCGCTCTTTCAAACAATAGCCCAGCAATCTTTGTTTTTCACATATAATCCTTCCATATATAACTGCACAACCATGATTTTTCTAATAAGAGAAATTTTCATATCAGTTTTACACTGATTTTATCCTTCATTAATAGCTTAAAAATCGAATCCCTTCATTATATTCTTGCATGAATTTAACATATACCTATGTTATCAGACCAAATATTTGAGTTTTAACAGATTTTCTAAAATTGCAGACTGTTTTCTCAGTGTAAAATTGACAGAACTGTATACAACACCTTACACATATTTTTTAGCCCCAAATCACTCAAACAAAGGCAATAAATGTCAAAATGTGTCTATCCTCTCTATCAAAATACATCAAATTGTAATGTATTTAAAATAATATGCAACATAAACACGAAATTGAGGAATAAAATAAAATAAACAAAAAAGAGGAGTAAAATAAAATAAACTTACGGGGAAAAAGCCTCCAGTATCAAAAATTTGGGACAAATTAAAATCTATAAGAAGACAATTATTGACCATAATAATAGCTGACACTTAAAATATGACATATATACATGTATTTTATGATAATTTGATTTCATCATTTGTCTTTTGATGATCACTATTACATGGCTATTATACATGTACATATATATTCAACCATTTTTTTGTCACATGACCTGAGGTTATATGTGAACGAAAAATTTATAACGACACATAAGAAATGTTCGACAGGCAAAAGACTTTTTACCAAGAAACAAAAATACATACGGCCATATTAGTGATGATATCACAAGACATTAAAGTGAAAATTGTACCATAATATCAATGTACAAATTTTAAGAAAATATAATAATAATAAATAGCATGAAAGCCAGTTTTACACACAAGAAATTTGATTTGTGTTCCAACCAGTCTGGTGTATTGAATATAAATAAAATGTATCTTTTTTTCACAAGAAAAAATGTCCAATCTTTTTGCTAAAATATCCTCCTCTGAATTAGATGTTTGTTGGTTTGATGGTGTTTAACGCCACTTTCAACAATATTTCAGTTATATCGTGGCAGTCAGTTTTATTGGTGGAGGAAAGCGGAGTACCCGGAGAAAACCACTGACCTGTCGCAAGACACTGACAAACTTTATCACATAATGTTGTACACCTCGGCCTGATCAAGATTCGAACTCACAACATCAGTTGTGATAGGCACTGATTTTATATAGGTAGTTGTAAATCCAACTACCATACGATCACTGCCACAATAGCTCCTTCTCTGAATTAGACAAATCATGCACACTGTACCATACAACATGTATGCTTTATAAATAACAAATCATGCACACTGTACCATACAACATGTATGCTTTATAAATAACAAATCATGCACACTGTACCATACAACATGTATGCTTTATAAATAACAAATCATGCACACTGTACCATACAACATGTATGCTTTATAAATAACAAATCATGCACACTGTACCATACAACATGTATGCTTTATAAATAACAAATCATGCACACTGTACCATACAACATGCATGCTTTATAAATAACAAATCATGCACACTGTACCATACAACATATATGCTTTATAAATAACAAATCATGCACACTGTACCATACAACATGTATGCTTTATAAATAACAAATCATGCACACTGTACCATACAACATGCATGCTTTATAAGTAACAAATCATGCACACTGTACCATACAACATATATGCTTTATAAATAAATTTTAAGTGGATGAAAAACATTGCATTTACAACTAAAAAATGTGGTAACATAATAAATTTGACTGACAAATTTTGCAGCAAAATGGATTTTTTTTTAGCACAAATGTGTTGCAACATAATGCATTTTTGGCATAAAATATGTTGCAACATAATGAATTTTTGGTTAAATTAAACAGTCTGAGCCAAAAACCACTATCCCTGAGCCCCAATCTACTCTAGTAAAAATTGGTTCGGACTAGTAAAAAAATTCATAAAATCTACTTAAAGGAATAAAAAAAAATCTTTTAAAAAGCATTTCAGGTTTGTTTGTCAAACTGTTTTTGGCACAGACCGGTAAAATAGGTTACGACATATTCGATATTTGGCAAAAATATATTGCAGCTTAATGGATTTTTTTTGCAAAATAATGCAAAAACAAATTTATTTTTTGCTAAAAAAATGTTTAAATACTGCTATATTTTATCTAATTTCAAAAAAGCTATCACAAAATTACCTTCCACAAATAAAATTTCCCTTCTATCTTGAATAAACAGAATATTTTTCTGCTATCGAATGTTACAAAATATAGACACTGGAGATTTGTTAAAAAAATTAATAATATGAAGATGACTTACAAAAATGTAAAATATGTACTTAATAAATAAGCTTTATAATATATGTAGGTATTTCAATGGTTAAATAAATCTACATGGGTTGTAAACTTATTTGACAATAACTGATCAATTTCAATATCTGTCAATCATACACTATAATCACTCCAAACTACATGTCTGAGTCCCCTAGGGTTCTTATGTGACATTTTTACTATCTATGCAATGTACAGTCAAACCTGTCTTAAGAGGACACTGTTGGGACATAGAAAAAGTGGCCTTAAAAGAAAGATGACCTCTTAAAAGAGGTTAAATTCATATGAAATGTTCTATGACAGGACAAGAAATAGGCAACCTTTTAATACAGGTGACTGCTTAATAGAGGTGACCACATGGGCAGGTTTAACTGTAATTCTGGACTAATTTCAGTTTTTGATAGAGAGTAAGAGAATTATGAAGATATACCTTTAACACTCATTAAATTACAGTCAAACCTGCCTTAAAAGGACATGCATATATAAAATATCACTGTCTATAAAGGGCAGCACCCATCTATAACCCACATCTACACTACAGTCAAACTTGTCTTATGTGACTTTCCAAGAAATATTGAAATTGGTCACATAAGACAGGTGGTTGCTAAATACAGGTCTAATTAATATGAAATGCACTGTGAAGGGAAATTAAAATTAAGGTCACATAATACAAGTTATTGCTTAATAGAGATGGTCTGTAAAGCTGGTTTGACTGTTAATAAAGGGCAGTTTCAATTTCTAAATTCAATGAATAATGCATATAATTTGTATCTATATAAAGGGCACATTTTGAGGTTCCTTTATGTGTTTGATGGTTAGGGGTTTTAGTGTTTAACAACACTTTCAACAATATTTCAGTTATATCATTGAATGGCCCCAAATGAAGATATGCCTTTAGCACTCATTAAAATACAGTCAAATCTGCCTTAAAAGGACACTTGTATATAAATAATCACTGTCTATAAAGGGCAGCACCCATCTATAACAAATCACTTTCTAGAAAGGGCAGTTTCAATTTTTCAACTTGATAAATAATGCATTACAATTTGAATCCAATCCGTATATAAATAGCATCTGCTCATAAAGGGCACATTTTGAGGTTCCTTTCAGTTTCTGTGTCATTTATATACAGGTTTGACTGTATAACAGCTGTTGTATGATCATAGCTGTCTAATACCAAATTTTATTGAGAATGATTGAAGCCTTTATGTTGTAATCTTTTAGTAATTTATCTTAAAAAATTAAAATTTATTGCTGAAGTTCATGAACAGAATATTTCAGTGCAAATTCTCATTATGTGTGTTATAATTTCTTCAATGAAGAACAGACCACAATAACTAGAGGCTTACCTAAGCCTGTATCATTCAGCTTGTTATTCATACACAGCATTTGTTCAATTAAGTCTAGTTTTTGAGAAAAAAAAATTGATTCCTTCCTATGTTAAGCTTTAAACCTTGAAAATCAGACTACTATATAAAAAAAAAAAAAAAAAAAAAAAAAATAATAAAAAAACATTTTTTGCCATTTGTCCTTGTCAGTCCTCTGATATCTCCGAATTGAAAATAGCAACAGCATTTTTACTGATTTATATAAGAAAACAATTTCTGAGGATTTCAATGAAAAAAAAATCAGACTAATTTTTTTTAATTTTTTTTTTAAAGTTATCACATTTGCTGTTCGTCCCTTTTTGACTAACTCTGAACCCTTTCAACTCGGAACTCATAAGAGCAAGAACAAATTTACATGAATTAATCATTTAGGAAATTTCTATGGGTTCTTAAGAAAAACATAGAAGAATGTGTCTATTCTATTGACTTGTGTTATTAATTTACCAAATCTGACAGCAATCCTAACAATAATACAGCATGAATTGCTCAGAGTATTAATTATAATATGAAGTCTAATATCTATGACATTTTTATTATTACTATGGTAACCAATACTTCAAATCTCAATTTTATTAATCATCAATTTTTACTGTTGATGCACTTTACTTAAGTACACGATGCCTTTTTGATCTTTATTTCAAAATATATTGGGGCTGTCGTGATCTGATCGTATGGTAGTTGGATTTACAACTATCTATGCAATCAGTACCTATCACCACTAATCAAATCCCAACATCGATACAACATTGTGTGATAAAGTTTGTCAGTGACTTGTGGCAGGTCAGTGGTTTTCTCCGGGCACTCAGGTTTCCTCCACCAATAAAACTGACCACCACAAAAAAACTGAAATATTGTTGAAAGAGGCGTTAAACACCATAAACCACAACCAACACAACCATCAAAGTATATTAATTTTGCATTGAATTAATTTTCAAAAATGAAATTGAGTACATATAATAATAATGACAAATTATTTCGTATAACAAAAAAAGGAAGATTCAATCAAATTACGGCAGCTATAGAGTGTCAATAAAAAAAAACTATATAGAAATGACACGTAATATAAAAAAATTTAAGTCCAACAAAAGTTAGAAAAATGATAACTTACATATAGCACCCATAATGCTACCTCAAATTATATGAAACTGAAGACTATACTTATTGTAAATTATGGGGGATCTCACGATTTATTATTAACAAGATAAAATTGTTGTAAATATATGAAATCAACCCTAATTTCAATGATTTTTATAATCAACAGTCGGAACTGTTAAGTACTTATAATGTCAAGCATCATTTATATTGTATTTATAGTACTATAAAATCTGTCTACTCTCGGTGATCTTTGAAATGGCAATGGCCAAATGCTGCATGTTCTATTTTTGTTTATTTGTTAGAGTAGTCACTCTCTTTTAAGGCTACCCATTCTGCATTAAAATAGTGGCCTAATAAGAGGGGTGGCCTCTCTTGAAGGGGGAATGTAGTAGCATTTTAATATCAGGGGTGGCCTCTCTTGAAGGGGGAATGTAGTAGTATTTTAATATCAGGGGTGGCCTCTCTTGAAGGGGGAATGTAGTAGTATTTTAATATCAGGTCATCTGAAATCTAGAGGGGTGGCCTCTCTTGAAGGAGGAATGTAGTAGTATTTTAATATCAGGTCTTCTGAAATCTAGAGGGGTGGCCTCTCTTGAAGGAGGAATGTAGTAGTATTTTAATATCAGGTCATCTGAAATCTAGAGGGGTGGCCTCTCTTGAAGGAGGAATGTAGTAGTATTTTAATATCAGGTCATCTGAAATCTAGAGGGGTGGCCTCTCTTGAAGGAGGAATGTAGTAGTATTTTAATATCAGGTCATCTGAAATCTAGAGGGGTGGCCTCTCTTGAAGGAGGAATGTAGTAGTATTTTAATATCAGGTCATCTGAAATCTAGAGGGGTGGCCTCTCTTGAAGGAGGAATGTAGTAGTATTTTAATATCAGGTCATCTGAAATCTAGAGGGGTGGCCTCTCTTGAAGGAGGAATGTAGTAGTATTTTAATATCAGGTCATCTGAAATCTAGAGGGGTGGCCTCTCTTGAAGGAGGAATGTAGTAGTATTTTAATATCAGGTCATCTGAAATCTAGAGGGGTGGCCTCTCTTGAAGGGGGAATGTAGTAGTATTTTAATATCAGGTCATCTGAAATCTAGAAGGGTGGCCTCTCTTGAAGGAGGAATATAGTAGTATTTTAAAATCAGGTCATCTGAAATCTAGAGGGGTGGCCTCTCTTGAAGGAGGAATGTAGTAGTATTTTAATATCAGGTCATCTGAAATCTAGAGGGGTGGCCTCTCTTGAAGGAGGAATGTAGTAGTATTTTAATATCAGGTCATCTGAAATCTAGAGGGGTGGTCTCTCTTGAAGGAGGAATGTAGTAGTATTTTAATATCAGGGGTGGCCTCTCTTGAAGGAGGAATGTAGTAGTATTTTAATATCAGGTCATCTGAAATCTAGAGGGGTGGCCTCACTTGAAGGAGGAATGTAGTAGTATTTTAATATCAGGTCATCTGAAATCTAGAGGGGTGGTCTCTCTTGAAGGAGGACTGTAGTAGTATTTTAATATCAGGTCATCTGAAATCTAGAGGGTGGTCTCTCTTGAAGGAGGAATGTAGTAGTATTTTAATATCAGGTCATCTGAAATCTAGAGGGGTGGCCTCTCTTGAAGGAGGAATGTAGTAGTATTTTAATATCAGGGGTGGCCTCTCTTGAAGGAGGAATGTAGTAGTATTTTAATATCAGGTCATCTGAAATCTAGAGGGGTGGTCTCTCTTGAAGGAGGAATGTAGTAGTATTTTAATATCAGGTCATCTGAAATCTAGAGGGGTGGCCTCTCTTGAAGGAGGAATGTAGTAGTATTTTAATATCAGGGGTGGCCTCTCTTGAAGGAGGAATGTAGTAGTATTTTAATATCAGGTCATCTGAAATCTAGAGGGGTGGCCTCTCTTGAAGGAGGAATGTAGTAGTATTTTAATATCAGGTCATCTGAAATCTAGAGGGGTGGTCTCTCTTGAAGGAGGAATGTAGTAGTATTTTAATATCAGGTCATCTGAAATCTAGAGGGGTGGCCTCTCTTGAAGGAGGAATGTAGTAGTATTTTAATATCAGGTCATCTGAAATCTAAAGGGGTGGCCTCTCTTGAAGGGGGAATGTAGTAGTATTTTAATATCAGGTCATCTAAAATCTAGAGGGGTGGCCTCTCTTGAAGGGGGAATGTAGTAGTATCTTAATATCAGGTCATCTGAAATCTAGAGGGGTGTCCTCTCTTGAAGGAGGAATGTATCTGGTATGGTATTCAATGTGGCAACTGACATATGGAATAGAGTCAGTTCATCACACATTGTGAAGATGATATCATAAGACCACCAAATAGTTTTAATTTTAAGCTGTTTAAGGTTAAGAAATAAGTTTGGGAATAGTCACACTGTAATGTCCTTGTCATGATATAGCTGAAAACTTGCTTATTTTGTGTTAAACAACAATCACTCACTACAATGTAGAGTTGCACTCAAGTACACCTTCCAGAGGTTGATGTAAATCCTAAAACCATATACGATCAGTTACGTAGCCTCAATAGGTCATGGTTATGGTGTTTAACACCACTTTCAACAAAATTTCAGTTATATCGTGGCGGTCAGTTTTATTGGTGGAGGAAACAGGTTTACCCGCAGATAACCACTACCATACGATCACGACCACGTCCGACTCTAGGCAAAGATGAAAATTATGTTTTCAACATAAAGAAAATTATGAGAAGAAAGTTAAAACAGTGATGCCAGGTCAACAATTCCACCAATATCAACAACGAACAATCACCTCTACTCACCCTCAACTCATTGAACACAAAAAAGACCATGATATATGAAGTTGGAAATCCAGGCCCTGGTTTGGGACAGGCACAAAAATGTGACAGGGTTAAACCGGTTAATAGGATCCCAACCCTCTCCCCCATGTCTAAAGATAACATATCATATATTTCATTCTGGATACTTAAATTTTGCATACAGTATTTAAAGCCTGTCTTGTTATATTCAAACCATATTTGGTATAATGCAAACTCATTTGTTTCACAATATATTTATATATAGATCTGAAAATTAAACCCAACAGCGCTGATTTTTGAGCTGACAATTTTTGTTGTTCTATAGGGTATAGTCCGTTTGACCAGCCTAAAACAGGACTAAAAAATTAATTAAAAATCAAACAGTTCAACTTATTGATTTTTTTTCTTCACACATTTACTCATATATCATCTACCTACTCTGACAAATAATTTCAGAATTTTGACACTATTTTCCAAAAAGTTGCCCATTAGGTCTCTATGTTAAATATTTGTACCAAATGTGGATATGCGCAGAGGGAGTTAGTATGCTTGTTGTTACCAACTTCCAGTGTAAACAATAACAACAACAGATGTGATTTTATTTACATTTCACTGTCATGTGATTACCTAATTTGAATATGTCACCAGAACCCAAGCATGCATGAGATGTTCATTTCACTTTCACCAAGTGACAATTTTGATTCGGCTTCAAAATAATCAAACACTTTTAGTATTAAATCCTGTTTTTCATCTGAAATTTTGAGAGGCATGACTATCCTTTCTATATAAGTATTGGTAGAGTTCTAAATAAGGGCAGATAATTTTTAATTTGTAAATATTAATTTATGAAGACAAAAAAAATGTTGTTTTTTTCTACCTTTATTTTATATTTTTTCTATTATATTTAAAAAAAATATATGTTAATTACTTGTGTTTTTTATTATGCTTAAATAACATACATAAAACTTGTTTTCATTTTCTAAAAGTATACACAAAGCATGCAAAGCATGGGCTATTTACATGGTATATCTGGTCAATACACATAGGCTTACTTTATAGCCATGTTCTTTGAGTTCAAATACTGGGTTTTAGAAAACACCAAAACAAAAGTGATTTTATTTAGAATTTAAAGAAAAAGATTTAAAATTCAAAGGCTTGCATTTATACTTTTTACTTTTAAATTTCTAAAATAATTTCCAATAAAATGTAAAAAGTTAAACTTTAGGTGAAATGAACATCTCATGCATGCTTGGGTTCTGGTGACATTCAAATTAGGTAATCACATGACAGTGAAATGTAAATAAAATCACATCTGTTGTTGTTATTGTTTACACTGGAAGTTGGTAACAACAAGCATACTAACTCCCTCTGCACATATCCACATTTGGTACAAATATTTAACATAGAGACCTAATGGGCAACTTTTTGGAAAATAGTGTCAAAATTCTGAAATTATTTGTCAGAGTAGGTAGATGATATATGAGTAAATGTGTGAAGAAAAAAAATCAATAAGTTGAACTGTTGATTTTTAATTAATTTTTTAGTCCTGTTTTAGGCTGGTCAAACGGACTATACTGATGAAGGGAGGGGGTTGGGGTATATTAAATACAGGAATTTTACGATTAGGGCTACTGACAACAATTTATACGTTAACAAATCATTTTGGTCAAATCAACATAAATAGATATGTTTTCTTGAGAATAATAAAAATTATCTCCCCTTATTCATGAAATACTAGCTTACAGAAATGTACAATGTAATCAGATTTTGAATGGCAGATGTAAATATCATAAGAAACTGTTCCAGTTATGTAAACATTTCTTTAGAAATTAAATATAACAAAGGCAAGACCAGGAAGATATACAAGTAGGTGGTATGTGTATACACATGCATGTACATGTACAGATAATATGTGAATTGATCTCTTCAATTTAAACATAATTTCCATATTTTTGGGATACATTAAAATTATTCACTGACAGATCATTAGTAATTCATAACACATTTGAAATAATTTAAATAACTATCAAAATCACCCACCATACAGCAAAAATTACCAGGAAGAAATTAAGTTTTACCTGTATTAATACCTGTCAAACACCTGCTATTTAACACCTGTGTGAACAGGTACATACAAGATATTTAGGATATATAGATTATATAGATTATAATGATTTTACTATTTTATCAAAGGTCTCTTATAAGAACACAAAGTCACATGATGAAAAATAATATAAATTATCAATATTTATAAATTTCAACCATACTCTACTTACTAAATGAGAAAATAATGAATGGTGTGCATCAGGCCCAAGATTGATTAAAGAAGGGATTGTCGATAGATTCAAAATCCTGACTTTAATACTATAGTACGGGAACGATTCTAGAAAAAGACACATACTTTCCGAGTTTAATGGACCGACATATCTCACGGCTGATATTTTGCAAAATGATTAAGTATACATTATATTATCATTTAAGCCCTGTCGTAGAATTTTCCCATGGTGCATTTTTTTGTTAGAGCTCTTGAAAGTGAAATTTCGTAGATTTTTCAAATTACAACTTTAATTACAAAAAGGCTGTAAAAACATTAAACAAAGTAAATAATAGACACAAAAAAGTTATTGTCAGAATTTTCAAAAAACAAGCAAACATTTTAACATAGAAGATTTAGAATCTGACGAATAGTTAAATAATTATTGAGCATTTCTCGGAAGAACGTGAAAGCTTTTTCCGATTGCAGTACCTGTCAATGTGAATATAATTTAATGAATTACGAGTAGATAGTTTTTTTGGTGAATAGATTTGTATATGTATCAGTTCTTTCACACTCTATAATTACAAATCACTCAAAAAGGTACAAATTTAACCTTAAAACAGCAATTTTTCGAAACCACTGATTCATTAAATTTATGAATGTTTTCGTTCTCGTTACTTTCCCCTGTATTAATTTCACCCTTATTCATGACAATATACGTGTCGTGAAGTCTTGTTTTGACATTATCTTTCGAATACGTTTGTGAAATACATAAATCATTGTTCATTGTTGAGTTTAAAAGTGTTTTGTGCAAGTTCTTTTTTTTTAAATGTATGGGTTTTTTTTAAGTGGGTTTTACTTTTTTGTTTTGGTGGTTTAATTAGCATTTTAGTACCGATCGAAATAGACACGAAATGTTCCGGAAAAAGTTTCGTCCTGTATATATAGTCCTGAACACTTGAAAGTTTTATATTGTTGTTTAAATTTGTTTTATGATATACCTTATTTTTGTTTTGTGTTGAATTTAAGATTGTTTTGTACCTGTTTTTATTCCGATGTGGTTATTTTAATTTGTCACTTATTGCCAATCAGACTATATCTGATTCGTTCTTGGAAATGTGTAGTCCCGTAAAGTTTGCTCACTCACTATCGAAAAAGAGTCGAACAGTCAGCAGTTGGGAATTATGCACTTGAATTATCCTCCAGTCTATTTTTGTCAATCAACAAATGGTTAAAAGAAACAGTATTGGGCGGATTGTGATTAAATCTTCTGATAATGATGTTTTACTGCTTTCTCTCTACTTCTATTCCAAAATGACCAATATTGACGAGCTTTGGTTTCAAACGGGTAGCATAACGTCAGTAAAAGACGGTTGGCGATTTATACCAGTGCATGACCTATATAACTCACTTGGAGCTGAAATGGCAAACATTTTACCAGTAGCTCACTCCCTTACTGGGTGCGACACAACGTCATCCTTTTTTGGTATTGGCAAGAAGACAGTTTATAATATTCTAAAACAAAATACAACAAAATACCAAACTTTGACAAATCTAGCTAGTTCTGATGTTGATACATGTGTTGAAGCAGGCAGGCTGTTGGTAGCTGATCTGTATGACCCAAAAGGTAGTGCTAAGTCTGTTCACAGAGATCTAAATAAACTCAGGGTAAAATTAGCTTTGTCAAAAGATTCCTCTCTTGTCAAACTTCCTCCATCTGAAGCAGCATTTAGACAACACATACTTGGTGTTGCATTCCAAGTGTATATATGGACACATGCTAATGAAGCTAAACCACCACCTAGGTCACCTTTAGAGTATGGATGGAGAAATGAGAACAAATACTTAATGTCAAAGTACTTTGAAGGACCCATGACGTTTGACTTCTTGCAAGACCTTGTATGTATGTGTAAAGGCAAGTTCATTTGCAGCAAGAATTGTGTTTGCGTTGAACAAAATTTATCGTGTACGAGCATCTGCGGTTGTCAAGGAAATGAAGAATGTAGAAATCAGCTGTCACACCAATTGCCGGTAGCTGAAAATTTGGCAAATGACGAGGATTGTCCAAGCGACATCTAAAGCAGATACCTGAATGAAAAAAGAAAAAAAAAAGAAACCTGCCATTGGTCTCAGACCTTGGTGAGCTTTCAACTAACAAGAGACCTCTGTAAAAGGCATATTATACTTTTTACCATTGTAGTTATGCTCTTTTATTAAAAGTAAATCAATTGTTGTCCTACTTTTAGGTTGGTGTGGTAGAGTTTAGACTTCATACACCTCGTTATTTCTCGTAAGATTTTTATGAAACTTTCCAGAAAATATCTTCATATACTATATTTTTCTATGATTAAGCTCCATTTGTAATTTCTGTATTTTCTTTTTCAATTTTGATGCACAAATTTTAAAAATACATTTTTTGTACTTTCCGACGGCAGGGGCATATATCAGTAACCTTTACCCGATATTTTCAAACAAAAAAGAAATTATTTGATCAAAAACATAACACTCTACATAATGCCAGCATTTTTTAATTGTAATAGTAAACCGTTTTCAAGGAAAATATCCATTATATAAAAAAAATGGTGATTTTCGACATTTTCTACAAATGACCTTTAACCCCAATATTGCAAACACTGCACCATAGTGGAACTCTACGACAGGACTTCATCGAAGCACCTCGGTAATATCTTTTAAATAAGACCAAAAGTAGCCGTGAGGTATTCCGGTCCATTTAATTTTCGATTTTTACTTGATTTTTCCTCCACTACTCCTAGTTCAACCAAAATCTTAACTTTAATAGTCCTTTTTGGTCTTCAAAAAGGGGGGAGGTGTGTACATCAGGAGGGGAGTCTCGACTTTGATACAGTGTAGTCATAGTTCAACCAAAAACTTAATTTTAACGGTCATCTTTGGCTTTCAAAAAAATATGACCTCCTGTCTATTGTACATGCAGAGTTACTGCATCTAGGATTTTGCAAAATTATAATGACAATTTGTTGAGGATTTGATTACACAAGGTTAAAAAATATCCATAAAGAATCATTCCTTGTGATCAATGTGACCTTTCTTTTTATACAATGGAGTACTGATACATTTTCATTTTATGCCACATTGGCGGTGTAATGGTTAGGTTTGGGTCAAACCAAAGACTAAAAAATTGGTATTTGTTGGACTACAGCTTCAGTGAGCTAGCACTATAAAAATCCAACTAAGCATGTTGGTCTAGTACAAAGTGGAATTAATCATCATCTCATTAAAAATTAACTTGATCTCACCATGAAAAAGCAGAAAAATTGCTGAGTTGGCATTAAACAAACATCACTCACTCAAACACTCTTTTAAAATGAGGTGCATTTTCAAATTACTGGGGTATTTTTACAATGTCCCTCCTATATGTACATGTAGGAATACAAATTTGTTCATACCTGCTTGGTGTAACATACTAGAACAATACTGTAAACATGATAACAATGAAAAATCATTTCCTTATTAGTATTTTTTTTCAGTTATCTTTATATCAGCTTCAAGCTATATTGATCAAAGATAGAGGTGTGAACAAATTGGTCTACGTGTTTTGCTTTGTTCAGCATTTATTTCAATAGACTGAGAATCTAATTTTACAGTTCTGTATAATATAGCATAGTACAGGTTTCTAAGGTCACTGAGAATTTTCTTTTTGTTTTCTGACTTTTTCTCATAAAGTAGAAATATGTTTCCATATATGGCTTAAACCACAAGGAAAAATTAATCATAAAAATATGACTGGTTTCCTGTGTAGTTTTCAATTGGGGAATTTCCCTAATTTGACTATTTTAAATCAAAGAAAACTAAACAAAAGATATTCATACTAGATTCAGATTTCTTTCATTGATTGATTGTTGTTTAACCTCAACTTTGTAGAACATATATTGTATTACAGCTATATTCATGAAGAGAATCAGTTTATAAACAACAAGTAAAAAGGTGGCACAGGGATGGGGTCTATTGGTTGATCATTGGTCAAAATCGCTAAATGAAAAAAAATAAAAGAACCGCCTAGCACATAAATGCGCGACGTATCCCCCCGCACTTGCATAATATTTAGTTTTATATATTTATAGAAAACAGCCTTGCAGTCTTAATGTATAACATACTTTATTGAAGGATGGAATATATTGCAGCATGATCTGAATAATATACAGGAAGTACTCTACTTAGAACATCGTGTAAACCTCTGATGTAAATATAGATTTTCCCTCTAAACCCTTGCTTCAAATATTTCCATGTAAAAACCCATCCAAGATAATGATAATTACAAGCCACATGCAAAAAATTATTCAAATCTATCCATGTTTACTGAAGTTATCATGTAAACAAGATACAATTCTCAAAATCGGTGCTTTTTCAACCAAAAACTAAGATTTCCCCCCAAAACCCTTGCTTCAAATATTTCCATGTAAGAACCCATCCAAGATAATGATAATTACAAGCCACATGCAAAAAATTATTTAAATCTTTCCATGTTTACTCAAGTTATTGCATAAACAAGACACAATTCTCAATATTTGTGATTTTTCAACCAAAAACTAAGATTTTCCCCCAAAACCCTTGCTTCAAATATTTCCATGTAAGAACCCATCCAAGATAATGATAATTACAAGCCACATGCAAAACATTATTCAAATCTATCCATGTTTACTAAAGTTATCGCGTAAACAGGACACAATTCTCAATATTGGTGATTTTTCAACCAAAAACTAAGATTTTCTCCCAAAACCCTTGCTTCAAATATTTCCATGTAAGAACCCATCCAAGATAATGATAATTACAAGCCACATGCAAAACATTATTCAAATCTATCCATGTTTACTAAAGTTATTGCGTAAACAAGACACAATTCTCAATATTGGTGATTTTTCAACCAAAAACTAAGATTTCCCCCCAAAACCCTTGCTTCAAATATTTCCATGTTAGAACCCATCCAAGATAATGATAATTACAAGCCACATGCAAAAAATTATTCAAATCTATCCATGTTTATTCAAGTTATTGCATAAACAAGAAAGTGTGACGGACGGACGGCAAGACGAACGGACGGACAGACGACCACCACTATCACGGGGGGATAATAAAATTAGATGGAGCTTGAAAAATGTGCCTTGCAAACGGGCCATCAATGATCGATTATAAAAAACTAACTCATTATGAACTGCTGCTAGTTGTTTTTGTACATGCAATATCAGTCTTATCTCCATATAAAGACCACTTGTTTACGACCTGTCCTATGAGCGAGATGTGCATTGAATACAATCTTCAAAGCTAGCGGGTCGATTTTGGAAGGGGTATATTTCTAATACCAGGCCTTTCTAAATGGGACAGTACCAAGTACTTTTTTTCAAATTAAAATGTATATAGTACATTCAGGCAAAGCACTAGTTCAACAACATATAAACACAAGTCAATATCTCAAAACATAGCGAAAAAAAGTGTTAACAACTGTTTTATTTCGGAATTATGGACATGGGTACCACTATATGTCCCAGCCACTTAGTGACGGGGACATAAATATACAGAAACAAGGGAGGGATTGGACAACCAGGACAATGACTTTTGACTGTTACTGGAAAAGTCTTTAACATGCAGACAGTGTGGCCTATGATCAGTCTTTATGTCATTTATTATTCATGCCTTTGTTTCTCATTATTTGATGAATCAACATACAATTATCCTTATAAATTAATATTTAAATTCCATGCTGAATGCTAACATGGCTAAAGGAAAAATTAATATAATTCCATTTCTACACTTTGTCTCAAGTGTTCATCAATTATTGTGAAAACTTATCCAATCATCGTATGGTAGTTAGATTTACAACTACCTAAGCAATCAGATCCTATCACCACTAAAGTTGTGAGTTCGAACCCTGTTCATGGCGAGGTGTACTCAATACAACATTATGTATGAAGTGCAGCTGGTCTGTGGTTTTCTCTGGGTACTCTGGTTTCCTCTACCAATAAAACTGACCACCATAATATAACTGAAATATTGTTGAAAGTGGTGTTAAACACCATAAACCAACCTTAAGCCCTCGTGACATCATATATTGATCTTATGGATATTTCATGTCAATTTCACGATGAAATCTTTTAAAGTCCAAATTATCAAGATACCTGTATACCTGTAAAACAAGTACCAGGAAACAAGGAAACACCACATAAATCTACATTAAGATGGATGTCTCTGGAAAAAATGACATCGATAGCAGACGGACATAACAATGTATAACAACAAGGACAAATATTTATCTCTAAAAAAAAAAAATACCACAAAAATGTTTTGGTTACCAATTTACATAAAATATTCGTTACACAGTATTCGTCCCACCATTTTATGACAAATATACAAGAAATGCAGTGACGCATTAATTATATACTCTATGTATCGTCACTAATAAGGCAACAGATATATTACTCAACGTTAATGAGAAAATTTGGTTTTCTCACATATAATACATAAAGAATACGCCCAAACATATCAAATAAAATTGAAGAAAACACTGTTCGTAATTCTTTTGTTTCTCATTAACATCAAGTAATTGTTTTAATTTTCTGTATTGGGATTTTGGAATTGTTTCGACAGTTTTTTGAAAAAAGGAGGGGGGGGGGGGGAGAGAAATTGGAAAACACAAAGGGCTTATATATATATAAACGTTTGAAAAAGTAGCCAACGTATGAACCTACGAGATGTCGGATCGGAAACAAGTGTTAACGATACTGTGCAAACAAACAAAAATGATAAATAAACGTCTAAAATGTTAGCACAACGATATCAAAAAAAGATGTTAAAATGTAACAAAAATAACTATAAGTCTACAAAAAGACTATAATTATAATTAAATCGACGGATATTTCGCTTCATCAACGTCTGTAATCTGATTTGAAAAATTGTCACGTGACCATCAATTATCGTGACGTAAATTACTAAAAATCATAATCTTGGACCACAATCCAAGTTGGAAAGAAAATCAAAGACAGAAAAAAGAGAGTTTTTGGATCCGCGAGTTACAAACATTACACCCGGAAGGCATAAACAAAAAGGCCTAAATCTTTTGTTTTTTAACTTTTTAACCAGTGCCTGGTCCTTAGCTAGTTGGTAAACTTCATCATTACATTTTCTCATTCTGTTCATATTGTTTATAAATTAGTGTACAATATACTTGAATAATATAAAGTATAAAGTTCAAGATTATGATTTTTAGTAATTTACGTCACGATAACTGATGGTCACGTGACAATTTTTCAAATCAGATTACAGACGCTGATGAAGCTTGTCGGTCAAGCGAAATATTCGTCGATTTAATTATAATTATAGTCTTTTTGTAGACTTATAGTTATTTTTGTTACATTTTAACATCTTTTTTTGATATCGTTGTGCTAACATTTTAGATGTTTATATATATATATATAGATACGTCTGAAAATTAAACCAAACAGTGTTAGAATTAGATTTTAGAGCTGTCAAATTTTTGTTCTTCCCTCGACAGGATTTGAACCCACACCACTGATACACTGCAGCACCATTCGCTTACCCTTACGTCCAGCGCCCTAGACCACTCGACTACATCCACTTTATATAAGAATCTAGACTAGGTTGTATAAAATTGAGATTTGACTGAAATCTACAAAAATATATTCCAAAATTTAACCCAGTCACTTCATGACATGAAAATGTTGTTTCCTGCTTTGTATTTTTTGGGGAGTTTGTGGCAGGATTGAGGCAATGTCCACCACCATTGTTTGTTATTTGGGACATTTTATTGTCGGAAATTATTTACTTTCACAGTTTGCATTAAAAACAGAATTTTTTCTAAATATTACAAGATTTGTGATAATACTGCTAGAATAATTTATCTATTAATAATATGTCAAGGAGAATTTATGTGACTAAAACACCAGAGGGAAGGTATAACCTTAGTTTTAGAAGGACACTTTCAACATTGATGAATTATTTAACACCTGCGAATATCTTGTAAATTGTTAAATTTTATAAAAAAACTGACAGATTATTGCTATTTCTAACTCAAGCAACTGAAAATTATTCATTGTCATTAAGATTTATTTTTAAAATTAATTGAAAAAAATATTTATATCAGCGTCCAATTGCACAATTGCACAGTGGTCGCTAAATTAAAACAAAGAGTGTTGAAAATTGGTTGAAATTGAAACAGCATGTGAATACACTGTATCATAGAACCCTCATACTAGACTTTCGTTGATTAAAATTCAAATGTAGGTATTGATTAAATTTGACCTTATTCTTTTTATTAATTATTTTTTTAATTGAATATTTTATAAATATAATTTTTTTTTCTTCATGATAACAATATTTTCAGACAAATTTGTAACCATTTAACAGCGTTTCTGCAGCTTCCATGTATACCTTTTTTCATTTTTATTTGTGCCCAAACTTAAAAATAAGAATTTACTGTGTCCTATGCCCTGCCACCATACATTCACAGAGTATAACTATATTGAAAACATTAATGCATGAACATATTAAAGTTCCATAACTCTTACAAAAATTGTAGAATGAAAATGGTGGCATAATATAATCAACTACACATCATGAACAATTATCCTACCAAATATGAAAGATATCGAACAAACGACCTCAGAAGAGTTACATTTCAGCGTCCTGTATTCCGACTTCCTCCACCACTAAAACTGGTCACCATGATATAGCTAAAATATTGCTGAAAGTGGCATTAATCACCATAAATCAATCAATCAATTAAAAATACTGGCTTGCCATAACCTGAGTTTAACAAAGCTTAGTAACAACAGTTATGTTGCAGATGACAGATAGTATTTTTTAATGGTGTACTGAATAATAAAACAAAGTAAGAATTTGTCCGTAGACTTACAATTTCTAGAGTGAAAAAAGAGGTACATGTAGATACATGTACATTTGGGCAAATTGCTTTTTTCTTTCAAATATCTGAAACAAAGCTTACATCATTGAAAAAAAAGACTTGCAGAGCCTAACTGTAAAAATTGTATTATTGTATACTTACTTATATCGTAAGACTTGGATTGTCCTTTCCCCATGATGCTCTTTTTCTATAAATTATCTCCCTTTTGATTCTCTTTTCTATGAATTATCTCCCTTTGTATTAAACAATAATCACATCCTTTTTAAATCACATCACAATATCATGTGGTATTGACATAACCTGTAAGAGAGAAAGGAAACATATAAATTAAATTTTCTTACATGCATGATTAACTTCCGTACATCTTCTGCCTACATGACCTTAAAGAAAATTTAATTAACAAGATGAATGTGTATATATGTACTACATAAGAAACAAGTAGGTGCGACTTTTTAAATAACAGCAAATATCATTATACATCCTTTTTTTGCCATTTTTTTTTTACATTATTCTCAGTGATTGAGCTATGCTCACCTTTTTCTTAAATTTTCCTGAAGAACTTTATATAAAAATTAGTTTAATTATTAAAGAATGTCCTGAAGATATTTTGATAAAACTTGCAATGTCCTGAAGATTTCAAATTCAAGCTGAAACACTGTATTCTATGCACTTTCAAATTTGAACCCATTTAAAATATTAGGAATACTTGATTTAAGAGTAGCTCAGTACTAGATTTTTGTGCTTAATCTGGAGTTGATCTTATAGTAGTTTGATTTACAACTACCTGTGAAATCATTGCCTTTCACCACTAAAGTTGTGAGTTCAAATCCCGTTCTTGGCAAGGTGTACTCAATACAAAAATATTATGTGATAAAGTTTGTCAGTGACTTGCACCAGGTCAGTGGTTTTCTCTGGATACATCGGTTTCCTCCACCAATAAAACTGAATACCACTATATCACCGAAATATTGTTGAAAGTGGTGTTAAACACCATAATCCCTTTATATCTTTGAAAGAATGATTACCCTTCTGGAAATAGGGTTAGGGTTATGGTGTTTAACACCACTTTCAACAATATTTCAGCTATATCATGGCGGTCAGTTTTATTGGTGGAGGAACCCAGAGTACTCGGAGAAAACCACTGACCTGTCACAAGTCACTGACAAACTTTATCACATAATGTTTTACTGAGTACACCTCGTCTGAGCAGGATTCGAACTCACATTTTAGTGGTGATAGGTACTGATTGCATAGGTAATTGCAAATCTAACTACCATACGATCACAACCACAATGGCCCCTGCTTCAGACTAGAAGAATTAAATTCAGATAATGGATACAAGTAAATATTTAACATTAAACACTTTATACAAGAAACAAATTTCTTAGAATTTTAAAAAAAATATTTTATTTGTCATTTTATCATATTAACTGTACTTTAGTTGGCTTGGACCTCTTTACAACATTTTTGTTTTAATTTTGAACATCATATAAAGGGAGACAACTACACTTGAGAAATTTTTACTCTCCATCTTAATTTTGACCATTAAACAGTCAAGAAGGAACCACTTTTATTCAAACTTAATAGCTTTAATTTCTTTTCCTTAATATTATAAATCTAGCATTTGATTAGAGTGGCACAATGATGTTCACTTTGAAAATATCCTACATATTCTTTCAAAAAATACTAGAAAAAAGAACAAATGTTAGCCATTGTTGGGAACTGTTCTGGCTTGAGTGTGGCCTCTACCCCACTGCAAAAAAATATCAATTGAAATAAGCAACAGGAATCGGCCCACATCAACAATTTTTTTTTTTATTGATATAACCCTGAGACATGCAAGCATGTACGTGAGTGTATGCATATTATTAAACCTGGCTTTGCCTCTTTTAATATGTAACTTGGTTGCCATGGAAACAAAATGGAAAGAATATCTACATTTTATTACCTGTAATTAAATTTCTTTAACATTAATATTATATCTTCAAAGACTTGTTTGATGTTTACTCTACTAATAATAAACAATCTGCATCATAATGACATGCAATTTCTCAACAACAACAAAAGTTATCAATCACAATATCACATATTTTGACAACTACTGGCTAAAACAAACATGATCAAAGGAAAAATAATTAATTATTTTAATATTAATGCATTACCATATTTGTCCATAAATTTACTGACTAATATCATATATATCAAGGTAGGAACAAGCTATACTTGTTATTGAAGACTCTACTGTGATTGAGAGATGAAGCACAGCAATCAAATCATAGTTCCTTTTTATCAGTAATTTATACACTTTTCCTTTGATCTCCCGGAGAGATATTGTCAGTATCAACAAACTATACTGAAAATTATCTGTCAATGTCATGTCAAACATATTACCACATTACCAATTAAAACAATGCAGTTTTGAAGATCTCAACATACATCGTCCTATCGGACTAGCTGCGATATTAATGATAATGTCTGTCTTGCCCTTCATAGCTGCTGTTATTCTATATATGTCGCTATGTTGCTCCAGCATGGAAAATAAATCACTTTAATTCAAAAATAACTAGGAAGAACTGTTTTAGATACCTAAAACTTATGTCTCCCCTTAATGCGGCCATCTGTACAACAATAAGTTACACATTATGAGTTGAATTATACTATTTAAAAAACAATTATTTGACCTTGAGGTCAAAGGTCAAGGTCCCACAAAGGTCATTACGGTACGTGACATACCGCCTTATGGTCATGCACCCACATACCAAATATCATTGACCTATCTGGAACGACAAAAAAGTTATGTCCCGGACAAGAAAATACTATTCAAAACACCATTATTTGACCTTGAGGTCAAAGGTCAAGGTCACACAAAGGTCATTATGGTCATGCACCCACCTATCAAATATAATTGACCTATCTGGAAAGACAAAAAAGTTATGGTCCGGACAAGCTTCGCTGAGAAAAAGCAGAAGAAGTGGAAGCAGAAGAAGCGGAAGCAGAAGAAGTGGAAGCAGAAGAAAAAAATCAGACAAACAATATGTCTCCCTTCGTTCGAAAGAGAGACATAATTAGGAAGAACTGCTTTAGATACCTAAAACTTATATCTCCCCTTAATGCGGCCATCTGTACAACAATAAGTTACACATTATGAGTTGAATGATACTATTTAAAAAACAATTATTTGACCTTGAGGTCAAAGGTCAAGGTCCCTTGAAGGTACGCGATACACCGCCTTATGGTCATGCACCCACATACCAAATATCATTGACCTATCTCGAAAGACAAAAATGTTATGGTCCGGACAAGAAAATACTATTGAATTTTTTTTATTTGACCTTCAGGTCAAAGGTCAAGGTCCCGCGAAGGTCATTGTGGTATGTGACACACCACCTTATGGTCACACACCCACATACCAAATATAATTGACCTATCTGGAAAGACAAAACAGTTTTGGTCTAGACAAGCTTCGCTGAGAAGAAGCAGAAACAGCGGAAGTGGAAGAAAAAATCAGACTAAAACAATATGTCTCCCTTCGTTCGAAGGGGAGACATAATTATCTTCTAATACTGAATGCCATCTGATCAAAGCCCTTCGATGTGAAGCTGCTTAGAGTTCACTTTGACCTAACCTTACCTGTGATTGTTGTCACAGTCTCATATTCTGAATGAAATTAAATTGCTATGTAAGATCACAATCAGATCATGGTGACTTTATGGTATGAAATTCTTACAATAGGGTTAGGGTTATGGTGCTTAATGCCATTTTCAACAATATTACAGTTATATCATGGTGGTCAGTTTTATTGGTGAAGGAAACAGGAGTACCCCGGAGAAAACCACCCACCTGCCGCAAGTCACTGACAAACTTCATCACATAATGTTATACTGAGTACACAAATGTTAAATACTGAGTACACAAATGTTATCCTGTCATGATTGTACCTCTCTGAGCAGAGATATCTTGCTGGTCAGTGCAGAATAATATGCTACATGAATATAATTCATTCAAAGAGAAGAGGACAAGTGTAAAAGAATTAGTCTTCACACTAACTCACTTGCCTGAAGCCCGGGACAAGTAAAACTAGATTCAGACAAGTGAAAATTATGAATAAATTTGTTTGAATAAGTAAGTGAAAAAAATTAAGGCAAAGACGGAAAATTGTCTGATAGCTCTCCAAATAATGTTAAAACATAATAAATATTTACAAAAAAATAAAAATAAATAAAGTATATAAAAAACTAACCACTAGATATCTTTGTTCAACAAGTCTCGCTCGTTACACTGAGGAAATTGACAACTACTTATTTCCTTAATGATATATACAAGGTGTGACAAGTATTATAAATATAGCTAAAATAAACAAATACTAGTTTTTGTATTTTTAAATATTTCTTAATCTTTTTCTTTAAATTGCAAACAAAGCAAATTTTAAAAACTTTGTACTTATCGTTTTAACTGGACAATAAGTAAAAAGAAAAGAAATAAAATATGATATGATGTAGCGATAATATACACCACCTGAAATGTCGAACTATTTCCTATTTTTTAAAATTTTTGTCAAAATTCAAATGTATTTTAAAATATTACTCATGCATAAACAAAATTCACTGCTCAATGTAATGGTTTTACATACAAACAGACATTCTCTCTTTATTTAAATTTTCCTTTAAATGAAATTGTGAATGCTTTTATATACCTGTATTGTTATGCATAATATCGGTATTTAACTGGGGTTTTTTTCCTTTATAATACTGGTATGCGAAACGAAAAAAACCAAAACAAATTCATTTATTTGAAACTCGAAAAACATTAATAGCATATGGTTTTGGAGTTTAATGCTACTTTCAGTAATACCCGGAGAAAAACCACAGACCTGCTGCAAGTCACTGACAAGCTTTACCACATAATGTTGTATTGAGCATATCATCGTGAGTGGTGATAGGCACTGATTGCACAGATAGTTGTAAATCAAACCACAATATGATCACAACCACAATGGCCCCTTCAAAATCTGTAATATTATGTAAATGAAAAATATGCTTTGTCAATAAATGTTTGTCCATTATATAGTATTATATAAATATAGTAATTACCATGTGTTTACATACAGAAGAAAAATGTTTCTACTTGCTCTTATTGTCCGGGATTGAAAACTTTATAATCTACGTATAATCTTGTCTTAACCTTCACTTCCTGGAGGAGGATTATTTTATTACTGATATATACATATACCCAAGATCTACTTTCTCTCGACATTACACTCTTATCCTATTACATGTAAGGGCCACTGTGGTCATGATTGTATGGTAGTTGGATTTACAACTACCTTACCTATGCAATCAAGTGCCTAACACTACTAAAGTTGTGAGTTCGAATCCCACTCATGGCAAGGTGTACTTGATACAGCATTATGTGATAAAGTTTATCAATGACTTGCTACAGTTCGGTGGTTTTCTCTCGTTTCCTCCACTAATAAAACTGACTGCCACAATATGGCTGAAATATTGTTGAAAGTGGCATTAAACACCATAACACTAACCATTATACATGTTATTTTCTTCGTCATATTTAATTTATTAGTTTCCATTCAGTCCAATTTCTTTGTAACAAGTGACAAAGCAACTGTCTTACAAAAACCAAAATGACATAGGCCGGTGGTTTAAGGGGTCTGTATGAACCCCCCTTTCTTGAAAACCAAGAAGGTGAAATTTTGCACGGTTGAATCATTACTATTTAAGTCAAGTTTTTGGTTGAATTAGAATCCCTGATAGCAAGACCATATAGCATCTCTAGTTTAACCCCCCCCCCCCCCCCCCCCCCCCCCCCCACCCATCCTTAGCATAATTCTAAAAACATGCTTGTATAACATGCATCATCACAATTGCAAGAAATGTAGCATTCTGATGTGTAGATTGATTGATTGATTGATTGGTGTTTGACGTCCAGCGAGCAATTTTTCAGCTATATTCAGGACCTGTAGAATGCATTTTAGACATCAAATGATGAACTGGTAATAAATGAAAAACCGACAATACCACACTGTCAGAATAGTTCCAAAAACGAATTGGAAAATCACAGACGCTGAGTCAAAATGGGTACACGCAATACATTAACACCACCGTTCATTTTACCAGCTTGATAGTTGATTCAGACACTTCAATAAACAGGCCTAGACAAGGGTTTAGTTTATAACAATTTAGTGGCTCATATAGACAAAAAGGATCAGACACAAGTTTTATCAACTTATGAAGGATAAGGATGTATGAATTGAAGAAATAAGAAGATTTGGTCAAAGTTCATCAAATTCAAAAGCATTGCATGCTATAGAAGGGTAAACAGACTGAAACAGCTTTGTCTTAATCATGCTCACAAAGTCTTCAATCATGCATGTCCCTCTTTTTTGGAAAATAATTTTATAAAAATGAACAAAGATCACAAACACAATACAAGATCAAGACATTTTTAACTATGTAACACCTCAAAATTAAAAGCATCGAATCAACAACATTTTATTACAAGGCAATTCAGGTTTGGAACTTATTACCTGATTTGATCAAACCCATCACTGATCTACAAATGGTTAAGAAAGATTGATTGATTGGTGTTTAATGCCAAATTCAGCTATATCGTGACGTGAACAAATTTTATATTAACTTAAAACTGGTTAAGAAAGAAGTTAAATGTCACTTAAAATGCATCGATGAGAAATTGGTCACTTCATATTAAATAGAAGTTATTTTAAATGATTCATTTTATCCTTCTTTGATATTTAAGTACATATAATCCTACATTCCCGCTCATTGATGGTTGACCTTAAATACCCACTTAAGCTATTATTTGTAAAGGATCCCATTGGAAATTCGCTGAAAGGCTTTCATGGGTTATCCTAGGTTGACAATTATCAACATTTAATTAAGTGGCATGAAATTTCCATTTAATAAATAAATTTTGAATTTTATTTTTAGATGAATTAAGAAATTTTTAATCATTAGTGTGGATTGAAGATATATTTCTAACTTAAATATATTTGACCTTTTACCTTTAATTTCATTAAAAGTCAATGGTGTCAATCAGTACTTTTAGTAAGTTTTCAGTTAGGCGCACTACGTTTGAGCGCATTTTACCTATGGTTTACCTGGGAAATTTAACATATAAAAATGTGAAAAATAGAAATAAAAATATATATACTTTATTATAAAAGATTACAGCACTAAAAAACACATCATAAGATTTATTTAAAATGTTCTATGAAATAGATTTAAGAATGTTTAAAAATGTCTCTAAAAGTAGCACTAAAATCTTACAAATCGGTTCTTGCAGAAAATTTCAATCTCATTGACTTCATTTAAGTTGCTCTAGAAATTTCTCCTGTCTCTAACCTAAGGTATTGTTCTAACACAAGTTTTTCCTTCTCGGTGTGCATGACTGTAGCGGGGTTAATTTTTTTTCATTATCAAAATCATTTTTATAATAATTTCTTAAAAGTTTTATAATATTAATTTTTTTTCTCAGGTAAATAGCTAAGGTAAAATGCGCTCAATCGTGGATTTTTTTGCACTCAAACGTAGGATTTTTTACGCTCAAATGTGGGACCAATGCGCTCAAACGTCGTGCAACGTTTCAGTTATATCATGACCACCATACTTATCTCACTCAGGTAGTAGTCTGGAAACCTTAACACCTGAGATGAGTAATAGGGTTTGAAGCCATGCTTGAGGTGTTAATCTTGCAGTCAGAAGTATACTTAATCATCTCAGCCAACCAGCCCCTCCCCCTTATAACAAATAGCAGAAGAGATAATCGTACATAGTGTGATCAACTATTCTCTTTATAGATGTACCTTATTCTTTGTAATGTTTGATACTTTTGAGTATTAAATGTCATCATGATAGTTTATGGTGTTTAATGCCACTTTCAACAATATTTCAGTTATATCATGTACCCAGAGAAAACCACTGACCTGTTGCAGGTTACTGACAAACTTTATCACATGGTAATGTATGGAGGACACCTTGCCCTGAACAGGGTTTGAACTCACAATTTTAGTGGTGATAGGCACAGATTGCACAGGTAGTTGTTAATCCAACTACCATATGATCACAACCACGACGACCCCTTGTCATCATGCCTATTTGAAAACTAATTGTTTTATTCTATATAATAAGTTTTTAGATTTCAAATTGTTGTGAACTGCTAGACATTTTTTCTACAGCATTAAGACTGGATTGCATGGGTATTTTTCCATAATAAAATTAAAAAAACAAGATTTTTTTTAAATTTCAAGTGTTTATGCTGATAAATATTACCGGTACCTTAATATGTTTTTGCCAAAGTTTATCTAATCATTGTAATTATGTCTAAAAAAATTCATGTCATATAAATAAATACAAAGTAACATAAGAGCTACTTATGATGGTTAGTTTACAAAATGACAGCAAGAGTTATCTCCCATACCATGTTAATTACATGGACAGTAGAATTTAGACTTTATGAAGGTAAATTACAAAAAGAAGACAAAACTTTGCAAATTATTCATGTTTTTATCAGATTTTATGACAATTGAAGCATCTTATTGTCTATTGGTTTATTATATGTGCAATTTCCCTTGAAAATATGACATACATTTGTATGAATTTATTCATTGTTTTGTATTTTTGTGATATCATTATCAGTCCTCACGATAAACACTGGTCCTCCCATCCAAGACCAGTAAAACTTTGTTGGGACCAGTAAATTTTAAAGTTTTTATTTAGATATATATATAAATAAATTCAAGAATTTAATTTGAACCAGTAAATTCAAATTTTCATTTTGAGGACTGCATTATCAAATTCCTCTTTTCATTACCATTTTGCACTGTTTTCTTACTGGTGTTATTTATAATTTTGTATATCTGAATGAACCTGTGAAATTTGTACCAAGTGAAAATAACCTAAAAAGTAAAGAACATCACGAAATTTCACAACAACAACAATTTATGATCACCAAGGACAATTATTTAACAGACTAAATACTTCTACTTAGAACTTAGAGACTAGTCCTCGAGATGAGCACCAGTCCTCCTGCCCAAGATCAGTAAAACTTTGGACCAGCAAATATTTCAGTTTTTACTTAGATATACACCGCATATAAAAAAAAATTCAAGAATTTGATTCGGACCAGTAAATTCGAATTTTCATTTTTGAGGACTGAGAGACACTTTTTAACTGACCAAAACAATTGCATGGCCTTTATATTAACTTATTATGCAGAGGGAACCTTATATTAGATAAAACGAGAGATTTATTGAGCTATAAAATCATTTCACAGGCATTAAATCAATATTGATCATAATATATAAAAGTTATGAATATATACATACATACATCTACATTGTTTTTGTATTAATCTAGTGTCACATAAAAATCAACATTTCTTCCTTAAAGTAATGGTAAACATAGCTCAGTAAAAGAGAAAGTGGTCGACATGGTCATGATTTTTTTTCGCTGGATTTATATTTACCTATGCAATTGGTGCTTATCATCTGTAATGTTGTGAGTTCGATTTCGATCCACACCACCGTTGAATTGTCCTCTATATAACTTTATGTGATCAAGTTTGTCAGTTAATTTCAGCAGGTCAAGTGGTTTTTTTTTCAGGGGTACATCCTCACTATATTTGGTTTCAATTGGTTAAGCAGTTTTTTTTTATAAGAATATCTTTGAAATATTAACCAATCAGAAGTATTCATGGTCCCTGATAACCATGTTTAAATAATCAATTGGCAACAATGTAACAACACTTGTTCAGTATCATGTAGGGAACATCTCAGCCAAATTTGGTGTCAATCCCATAAGTGTTTCTTGAGAAGAAGAAGAATGAAATATGAATATTTTACAGACGACAGAAAGACAACGGACTCTAAATGATGGAAACTTTGGGCGAGGCTAGCTTAAAAACCGTTGAGTAAATTTGAATAGCTTGAGATGTCCAATGGACAATGGAAGCCAAGTGATGACAATAGCTCACATGACCTTATTTGGTGAAGTGAGCTGAAAATAGGTTGTCTAAATATGAATAGTTTTGGAATGACGGAGGTAGGGATGATGGAAGCGACGTGATAGCAATAGCTCACATGACCCTAAACTATAGGTAAGATGTGCTAAAAATTGTTGGGAGTAAGATTCTTATAACACCAGACAGGGACATAAAATCCATACATGCAAAAGATGTCCTTAACTTAAGTAAAAAAATATTTATCATTCAAAAGCAATGTGTATGCGACAATCACAATTTCTGGGGTAAAACTAAAAATAGATAAAACAATGATATAAGACGTGATATATATTTATAGAAACAGAACGTCTGTGTTTGATCTACCGTGATAAAGTAATGTAAAATGGTCCTAGGTGTGTATATATTATGTCTATAGGATAAGTAAATTTACCTTCAATTACCTGACTTATCTTTACAAAAGTACACCTTGTTCAGTAAAAACAGGTTTTTAACTTACTGTGCTCTGAAAAAATGTACTCATCATGCGACGTTTTGTTATGCAATGATGAAACAAATTAAATGTAATCACTGTTCAAATTGTTCATCCTCCGGGCATTTAAAAAATATGGCGTGTAACAATCCATCTCTTTATGGTAATGATAAAATATGTTGTACCGAGCCTCAGATATATTATTAAATATGTTTTAGTACACATAGGTTGTTATTAAATGTGACAAGTTTTACAGATATATAAATTTACTAGCAGTAAAACGATGAAGTGTCCCGTCTCTCTGTCATGAAAAGGGTAGATATACAAATTTACAAGCAGTAAAACGATATCTCACCTCTTTGTCATCAAAAGGGTGCTAATTACTGGGTGGTACCATAAAACAAATCAGTGTGTACAGTCAAACCTGCTCAAGAGGTCACCTCTATTAAGCAGTCACCTGTATTAAAAGCTCGGTTTTCTGGTCCGGTCATAAAAAATTTCATACCAATAGAACCTCTTTTAAGAGGTCCCCTGTCTTATTAGACCACCTTTTCTTTCTCCCAAAGGTGACCTCTTAATACAGGTTTGATTGTAGTTTATTTAGTACAAATAGAAGTAAAAAGTACATTAGTCCTTCTCTTGTCAGGTCACCCCTTCTGCATTGAAAATGTAGCCTTATTAATTAAAGAGGTGGCCTCTATTGAGGACAATTTAGTAGTATTTTACTTTCAGTGTATCTGAAATTTGACCTGATAAGAGGGTGGCCTTTGTTGGGAGTGACCTGATAAGAGGGTGGCCTTTGTTGGGGTTGACCTTATAAGGGGGTGGCCTTTGTTGGGAGTGACCTGATAAGAAGGTGGCCTTTGTTGGGAGTGACCTTATAAGAGGGTGGCCTTTGTTGGAAGTGACCTTATAAGAGGGTGGCCTTTGTTGGAAGTGACCTTATAAGAGGGTGGCCTTTGTTGGGAGTGGCCTGATAAGAGGGTGGTCTTTGTTGGGAGTGACCTTATAAGAGGGTGGCCTTTGTTGGGAGTGGCCTGATAAGAGGGTGGCCTTTGTTGGGAGTGACCTTATAAGAGGGTGGCCTTTGTTGGGAGTGACCTTATAAGAGGGAAGACTCAGGACAGCTTCCAGGATTTTGCAAAAAGAAGTTAAATAAATGGTCCCTTTGTAATAAGAACAGGGACCATTTATTGTTGATGATTTTTGCACAAAAGCTAGGTTCCAAAAAACCTGCACAATGGTGAATTTTATGCGTTTAATTGCGTCCTTCCCATTTTAAAAAATTATAAAATGGGGTGAATTTTCAAATTAAAGGGGCATTTTTACAATGCAGGGGTTGAGTTGGGTTATGGTGTTTAATGCCACTTTCAACAATATTTCAGCTATATCATAGCGGTCAATTTTATTTTTACAATGTAGCTCTATTATTTAATCCTGAAGTATGCATTACAAAATATGATTTATTCTGGTTGAAAAATTGGGTCCTCTGCCATTAAATAACATTCACTAATTCACTCTCTGAAATTAATTATACCTGGTTAGAAAGATCACTTGTTATATGTGACCACATTTTTTTCATACTCAAATTAAGGATAAACTGCTATTCATGTCACGGACATAACTGATGCATTGCGATTTCCAACGACAAGCTTGTAATAATAATCACACAAAAATAATTTTTCATTCCTTCGTGAAGTGTTTTGACGTTAATGTGGTTAAAAATAGATATAGATTACAAACATGTACCGATATTCTAAAATTCTAAAATTTGAATTGGGTAAAAATTATAATTGAAAATTTCAATAATAATAAAATGAAATATTCCTGTTAGGTGCAGATACATGTATAAGGGGGAACAAATGATATCAGTTTCTTGAGAACACTGTGTCTCACTCATCCTTTGAAAGCCAAATAGACTCATATTTCAGCTCTAAAACCATCATAAAGATTTGAGGAACAATTGTCGAAGTTTTATGATTTTTGAACAAAAAGCCTGTTGAATATAGAATATATGGGCAATAAAAAAAGCCTATGACCAAGTTTTATGAAGTTCGACAATGATTTGATATTCCAGAAAACAAAAAATATGATTTAAAAACAAATATTGGCAGAAATAAAAAAAAATCTGTGGTTTTGACCATAAAAAGAACACTACTCAGGTTTCATGAAGTTCTACATTGTCAATGAGTTGATTAAGTAATTTAGGATTAAAAACTCCAAATTGTGTCTGAAACCAAAAAGAAACTCAATTTCTCTTCCAAAATCTGTATCAAGTTCATGAAGTTCTTCAAAGATTCTATTAAACTGTGTGAAATTAGACAACTTGAAAAATACATTTTTGCAAGCTAACTACAAGGAGACAGTCAACAAAGAAAATATTATGAAATTTTTTCCAGCAACTATATTGCTGCAGGCGAAACTAAAACCTGAAAGGGGAGATAACCCAAGCACTAGTAGGAAAAATCAATAGAAGACTTTTTACCCTTTTATGAACACATATACCACCATGTACTATCCAAAATTCATCTGAATATGATAATTACACAATTGAATAATGGTGATAGAAAAATAATTAAACCCTGCCCAGTATTCTGCCCTTTTTAGGCAGGGGGGGGGACTCTTTAAAAATCTTAGCAGAATTACAAAAAGAATATATCAAATTCATAGCTCATTTGCTAATTAGATCTTTATAAAACTTGTTAATTTATATTTTTGCTGATTGATTGGTGTTTAATGCCAACTTTAGCAGTATTTCAGCTATATCGTGGCGTATTTTTTTGTGATTTTAAGCAAGGACGTCGTTTTAAGGTATGATTACTATATTTGATGAAAATTAACAATAGACAATGCACATTTGTATTTATAGAACATGTATTTGAAATTTTCCTTTAAGAGTTTCTTATAACTGAATTCATGTCAAAGAATTGTTTATTGTCTCTTTACAAACAATGGATAATTGTTGTTTTAAAAAAAGATAAGAAATTTAGATCAAAATCCAAAATCCCAGAAAATCATGTCAAAGAATTGTTTATTGTCTCTTTACAAACAATGGATAATTGTTGTTTATATCAAATTTAATAAAAAGATAAGAAATTTAGACCAAAATCCAAAATCCCAGAAGATCAACCAAAATATCCAATATTTTGAACATTGTACTCCTGGAAAATATTTAAATAAAACAATTCAGGTATATATGTGGTATATATGAAACAAAGTTTCCACTGTCTATATTTATATACATATCTAATTAACAAGAAATGAGGATCCATAAGAATCAATAAAAAAAAATATAATAAAAATAAAAAATATCTCACCGTATTTTTTTTTCTTCTTCAATTTTTCATCATTTCTGATACCTTCATGATAAAATCCCCAGGTAAGCGCACTGCCAGGTAGATTTTAATCAGTAAAGAATACACAAACAGAAGATGTACAAGATAATGAGTCAAGTCTATCATCCCACCTCCAGGTAAAAATCCTGTTGTCAACTGATATTTGTGGTTAGACTTATGTTGTTGTTCCATACAGGTACCAAAACATGTACATTATCATATTAAGCAATAAAACCTGTCCCGTTGATGACTAATTGACAACTTTAGAGTCGTTTCATTGCATCGAACTTTTAATTGACATTTACCATTTAAATTTAATTCAATTTTTAAGCCAACAAACAAAAAAGAAGAAAAAAGAGAAAGTCTCTATTTATGTTACGGCTCGATTTTTAATATTTTGATACAAATGCATTCAAAATCACAAGTGCTACGTGAGTAACGACACTGTAGTATTTTTTGTTTTTCATTTATTATATAAATTAAAAATCCAATTTAATAAGAAGGTCCTTTAATCTTTAGAATTAAAATTTCTTAAAACTGCTAGTTTGTCAGTATGCTTGGACTTGTTTTAATAAAATTCTTCACTTTGATTGTGTCCAAAAAAAGGTTGATAGATTTTGTATTTCTATACAATTGAGTAAAACAAACAGATCATATTTTATGAATAAAAAATACAAACTATTTCATGTAAGCAATATCAAAATAATGAACCAGATGTATATAAAAATAAATCAATTTCAGGGTTAAAACAAGATTTTATATTTAAGAAATAAATTATGGAAGCCAGAATGTGTTTTGAGTTTTAACATTGATTGGCGGATATTAGTATTTTATCCCGAGCCAGAGTACAAATACGGTAGTATACTTTGATTGGAAGACGGTAATTTATATTTACATTTGCGGAAAATGTCGCACACAATTTATGCTGCCAATGGAAAAGTCAGTCACATTCACCGACGCATGTGCGAATGAGATTATACCATCAATAAATCGCTCGTTTGTCTACAAAGCGAAAGAAGGACGTCATGTTAGAATTATCATTAAACTTATACATGGCTAGGTAATAAAATTAAAAAAGTATAGCATACAGTTACTGTATGGTTTTGTAAACAGGAGGTTTGCTTAGGAAAAGCCAACTAACTGACCTTCGACGAAGGGAGAGAAAAGTATTCCACTTTTCCAAGTTTTACAGTATTTTGTGAATTTACTCATATAATGAAAACTATAAAGGATATTCTTGTTTTACAGATTGGGTAAAAGGTAAAATATATTAATGTTAAAAATGACAACAATAATTCAGGGTTAGGGTTTGATTTATGGTGTTTAATGCCACTTTCAACAATATTTCAGCTACATCGTGGCAGTCAGTTTCATTGCTGGAGGAAAACATAGAACACGGAGAAAACCACTGACTTGCATCAAGTCACTGATAAACTTGATCACATAATGTTGTATCGAGTACACCTCGCCATGAATGGGGTTCGAATTCACAACAGGCACTGATTGCAGAGGTAGTTGCAAATCCAACTACCATATGATTACGGCCATGAGGGCTCCTCAACAATAATTCATAAGTGATCAATTTTTTAATAATTTATTTAAAAGTAAAACTTTAAACTATTGCTAAAAGGATATATTTGTTTAACAGATTGAGTAAAAGATCAAATATATATCTGTTAGAAATGACAATAATATACAAGTGATTAAACATGTCTATTTAAAAGTAAAACTTATAACTGCATTGAACTATCCACTTCTTGCATGTTGAATAATTTAAACCATGTTTATAGATGATAGAAAACCATTTAGATTACTGATTACTGGTATTTCTATTGAGGTTCTTTATAAGAATCAATATTATATACTATATATCATAAAATAAAAGGATTAAGATCATCTATTTATATCTGGGTTTTTTTTATCATTCTAGATTTGGTCCCTTTTTCAGTCTTCACGCTATCCCACTTGGCCGAAGCTCAGGACCAGTAAAACTGGATTCGGACAAGTGAAAATTATGAAAGAATTTGTTTGATTAAATAGATATTTTTTTCTAATTTGGCTTTCGGGCAAGTAGGTGAAAAAAATAAGACAAAGACTGCTTTTTTGAGAGTTGGATTGATTTTTTTAGGACCCTTCACATTTTACTCATTTGTAGTTAACATTTTCAATCATTCCCATTTAATTTTCCAGAATCTACCTAGCAATACCTTTAAATAAAATAAATTCTCCCATATTCCCACATAAAACCACAACCTAGTCATTGAATAAATATGTCACTAAATTTATTTATTTCAAGGGGGAGATAATTCATATTTCATCCTAGCTGTGCCCTACAGTTATGGAATTTCTGGACCCGTCATTGACCAAATGACCTCTGTCTTTTATCACATTGATCAGACACGATAACTCCTACATCTTCATTAAATGTTCAAATATTAGTCATAAATTACCAACTTCATTTAGGGCCAAAGAAAAAAATATCTTTGTTTCTGCCAACATTATAGAAATAAAATAGGTCAGGTACATGTAGGTTTGGTTTGGTTTATGGTGTTCTACGCCACTTTCAACAATATTTCAGCTATATAGTGGCTGTCAGTTTTATCGGTGGGTACATTTTTAAAAGGTGCCTGTCCAAAAAAAAGGAAATCAAAATTTTAAGGTAGGCATTAAAAGATAGGGGATTGGAAGTGTTAGCCGAAACACAGGTATCTTTTTCTTGGCCTAGAGTACATTATTTTTATCGTCTAGTATTTTTGTTAGCTGCAAGACATGAATAAAATATATCAGATAATGTTTATGATTTATTTTCTATTCTGATGCAGTTTTTGACTATTGAAAACTCGTCCTGAATATAGCTGAAAAATTGCTCGCTGGACGTTAAACAACAATCAATCAATCAATCAATCAATCTTTAGAGAGAAGGTTAGGGTGAGGGTTATGGTGTTTCATTCCATTTTCAACAATATTTCAGTTATATCGTGGCAGTCAATTTTATTGGTGGAGGAAACCGGAGTACTCAGAAAAAACCACAGATCTGTTGCTTGGGACTGACAAACTTTATCACATAATGTTGTATCGAGTACACCTCGCCATAAGCGGGATTCGAACTAACAATTTTAGTGGTGATAGGCATCAATTGCACAGGTAGTTGTAAATCCAACTACTATATGATCATGATCATGACCACAATCGGTTTAGACAGGATTCACTGTAAAATGTTATTTGTAAAAAAAAATTATTCAAAGAAGCAATTTATCTGAGATAAAAATAACTAGAATTGACTGCAAATATTCTTTTGTGCATTAATTAGGCCAAACATAAAAAAAAAATGCTGGTTACTTGTAACCTGACTGTGCCCCCAAAGAATAAAAAGAATCCCCCCCCCCTAATTTTTTTTTTTAAATAATATTTTCCTTTATTTTATTAAAATAAGGCCTTCTTTTCACTGATATTTGAAAGATAAATTTTGCATATCGTTTTCAGATATTCATTTTGAAAGAAATAAAAAATAATTTGTCTACTATTTATCCACTGTAGAAAATGAAATTATAAGTCTGGTAATAGTACATTAAAAATATGGCATAAGACATTTATTAATAAATGAGTACCATTGGAACATTACAAGCAAGTCACACGATAACAAAAAGTGCAGGATTTAGTCCGATTTACTATATACATGTTATAATCAATACAATTAAACAATCAAACGACATACATGTCAATAAAAATTCTGGTCAAACCAAGGATATCTTCTCCTAAAATAAACTTGTCAAGAAGATATTGGCCCCTTAGTGACATAACAAAAACATGATACCGGGACTAATTCTTATACAGAAAAAAGTAACAAAACCCATTATGTGTCATTATTAATAGCAAGTATCCCAGCAATAAATAGATGATATATTTGACAAGTATTTCTATGTTGACAAGTGTCACAAGTGGGTGGAGCTCTGTGTACAAAATTAACAAACAAGCTATCTATCAATGTTGTAATAATCGGGAGGGGGGGGGATGCACATTGTCCTCTACGCTATGCAACCCATGCTATTGAACGTTTTCACTCTTCTTAAATTGAATAATTATTTTTGAAAGTATTTTCAAAAGCATTTGTTTTATATACTCTAAACTCCTGTAATGGCCATTTCAAATTTTCAGTTGGCATTATTTAAGAAAAACAAATTTTTTTTTAAAACAAATTCATTTCTGTTGAATTTGGGATCTATAATTTCAACAGTATCTAAACACAAGGAAATGCACCCCCTTATCCCTTATAAAATCCTATATTAAAATTCATGTTGTATTGATGGTTATATGAATTCACAATTGCAAAAGCTGTGTTCAATCAGTTAATTAATTTCTCAAAAGATTTTTTGAAAATTTACCACATGATTCCATGTTTCTACCTCTATATGACAATTAAGGTTAGAGGTAGGGTGTGGACCATCCCATGAAACAAGGGCCTCTGCACTACCTTATTTCAGAATAGCTTGTGCCCGATAGAAATAAACCACTAAGGTTCTTTAATGTGATGACTTTATTTTTATTAAATCTGGAATATAATATGGAATATTACAAAATTCAAAGGGTGCATGATCATAGGTTATAGGAACTCCAGCTGTTTTTAAAGTTCAAAGTTGTATTTTTATGCCTCAATATTGCACTAGAAGTGGAAAAAGTTGCCAAATGCATGCCATATTTAAAATATTTTCAACTTCAGAGGTACTTTTTCTACATTTTCAAATTAAATAATGCTATATCTTCTTCTTCCAAGTACAGAACTAGACTCTAATGATAGAGTGTGTAACATTCGGAACTGTGTGTACTATGTACATGACAATTTACTTTAAAAGTATAATAAACAAAAATAAACAAAACAAAAATAACTAATTACATATGTGTACCAGTGGCTTGCTACATGTATTTAAAGGTGGGTTGGGGATCCTTCAAAAGTATATATATGCTGGCAGTCCCTATCTTACACCATAAACATCATGTTGTACTATTTATTTTGATATTTTTTTACTTAAAGCAAATTATCTAGATTCTATGAAAAAAATGCTGCATCATGAAAAAACAAAAAACTTTACAACCCATTATTATTGGTCATTAGTAGTGGGTGATGTCTAAGTGAAAACATCATCTTATATAAATATCAAGTAACTCTTATTGTTTTTCATTGATTTTTGCTTTCAAGTAAATTACATGGCACCAAGAAATTTAGATAAAAACAACTCGACATGGAGTCGGACATATCGAGTGCATCTTTCATAAAGTGTTATAATGGACTTTAATAAATTACCAAATATATAAACAGGGGAAGCCATACTGATAAATGTGGCTCTATAGTTGCTTTTTTTTTGCTACCAATATACGGAAATGCCTTCCATAACCTGCCCCATGATATTTGTGGATTCTGGAGTGAAGAAGGACCGGAAGGAAGATGAGAGCGGAGACAACTCTAAAAGCCGCCAAGTTTTACTTATCTCCCTTCGTGTCTTTTTCAAACTGATATCGCGGGCAATTTGAATAATAATACCAAATTAATTTTGAGGAACAACTTGAATGCAATTATTTCAGTTTTAATTTTCTCATTAATAAGGTATTAATAACGTCAAACCTCAAAGACTTTATGCCAACTCTGTGAATATAAATTTATTGGTCAGGTGAACATCATAATTTTAGTTGGAGGAATATTGGTTTGTAGGTTAAGTGTTATTGCGTTTAACGCCATTTTCAGCAAGGTTTTGTAGGTAGAATACATGTAATTGTATTATTTGCTTAGATAAGGTGTGTGTGAAACTCTAAAACAAGAACCACAGGCTACAGGACAAAAAAAATGAGTATTGTATATAACGTGACATGAAATAAATACTTTTGTTAGCATTAAAGGGAATCGCATAACTCCTACAAAAACACGAAAAAACTTATAATTTTAGAATAATGTCTATTACCCATTCTTGATATTGTTGAATACCCACTAACCTAGTGTTGAAACTCGAAAAAGTTCAATTAGAATCAGATATGCAAAATTTGCAATCAGATATTCTCTTTATTATGAAACAGGGTGTGGATGTTTGTCTTGTAAACGTAAATATCACAGGCTGGCTACATCTTAGCGGCAGAACCGTAGCTCTTATGGTATTTTTTTCTTTTGTGACCATAGATGTCACAAAAAACATAAGGTCTACGGTTCCGCAGCTTACTACACTTTATACACTGGGTAATAAACTATTTTCTCCATACTTGTGTAATTGTTTACCTCCTAGAATATTTAGTATCATTGATCATAACCTCCGAAATAATGAAAATTATACAACACCAAGAAGTAGACTCAGAATGACATCCTTTATACCGTCCATTGTTTCGTTATGGAATAATCTAGAATCAAATATTAGAAATACCCCATATATCATGTTTTATACCTAGAATTTAAAAGAAAATACTTTTAGCTCCTTTTAGTATTACAGTGAAGGACCCAGAAAACTAAGAAAACTTCACCAATGAAGCTCATTGAATTCAAATTTATACCTCATAAATATAACAAATGACCCAAAATGTCAATGTGGTGCACCTTTTGAATATGTAATTCATTATCTAATGGGATGCCCATTATACCATGATGCAAAACCAAAATGAAAGAGATTGTCTTCTTAGAAGCTTAAGAGAAACTCTCAAAACTATAGAAACATTACTTTTTGGTAACCAAACGAAAATTCTACGATCTTTAACAAAGTACAGATGTACAATGATGACACAACATTAATATTATAGTATACAGTTATTTAATGGGTGTGGATGCAATAGACCAATCTATTTGTCCTGAGGTGCTGGGAATGACCAAGTGTTCTATTGCATGAGGCACCGAAGAACAAATAGTTTGGTCTATTGCATCCACACCCATTACATAACTGTTTTATTTCCTAATTAAACAGAAGCAAGGTAGCGGACATGACTTAAATATATTCATCCATATATTGTAGAAAAACTGATGAAAATGATTTATTTGTTGAATTAGATAACAATAAACAAGTGGAATACAGAGTAAAAAGTCCTAAATTTTTATTACATGTTTTTCAATATTATTATTTAAATATTGAAATTTTGAAATTTTATGAAAACTGAAATGTTTGAAATTTTTTGAAAATTTTGAAATCTTATGAAAATTTAGAATTTTTTTGAAATTTGAAATTTTTGAATATTTTGAAGTTTTCACATTTTTTGAAAAAAATATTATTTATTTTTTATTTTAGAATTTTGAAATTTTTTGAAATTTTAGAAATTTCGGAATTTTTGAAGTTTTGAAATTTTTTGTCCAATGAAAAAAAGGTTCAAAGATCAGTTCAATAGTCTGTCGTGCAATAGTCTCTTGAAGACTATTGACGCGTCAATAGATCACAGGGGAGCAAAAAACGCAAACATATCTAAAAATATGTAGTTACTTAATAAACAAGAAAAATTTTACAATTAGGTAATAATATATTTTATGGGCAGTTTTGTTCATTGTATCGTATAATATTTATATTTTAAATTTTTTAATGTTATTGTTTATGAATTACTGTAATGACTTTGCCCCTTGTGGGCCCTCTATTGGACAATAACATTCTTATTCTTATTCTTATTCTTATTAGTATACTATAAGAAATAAGCTGTAGGTCACTACCAGAAGATAGTATTAAATCTTAAAACTTCTCCATCAGTCAAAATTATAAGTTATTCATACTTTGTATGTATTTTCATTGCATCATTTTAAGTTCCAAATTAATGTGAAATAAATACAGTCATTTGTTTAGTTCAGTTTAGCTTAGTTTAAGCATATTTTATTTGCTCAAATGTGCAAAAAGGATAAGACACAAGTTAAACAAACTTATAAAATCTTTTCCTATATACAATAAGTCACAACATTATTTGATAGACCATGCATGTATATTAGTATTTCTTACATTAATATGTGTAAATTGAACAAGAGTTCAGAATGAAAAAAGGAGAGAGAGAGAGAGAGAGAGAGAGAGAGAGAGAGGGAGCGAGAGAGAGCGAGAGAGAGCGAGAGCGAGAGAGAGAGAGAGAGAGAGAGAGAGAGAGAGAGAGAGAGAGAGAGAGAGGGGGGGGGGGGGGGGGGGGGGGGGGGGGTAGTGATGATGTGTGTAGTTCTTTTGGTTAATCACTTAGACAACAAGATACCTTTCAGACCTCTTTCAGTATATAATGTATGTTCAAACACGTGCTTATACATAATTTCGTTCTGTTCATTTGAAAGTGTAGGATCCATTAGAACACTGTCAGTGTGTTTTTGCCTTGCCAACATTAAAGATTGAATAATATTTTGATTTTTTTTATTATAGGAATCAGTGTAGTTTTTTCGTGGACCATTTCAAATTCTTTTTAAATCCCGGTTTTCCGTAATTTGTATCAGCTTTTCTAGATACCTGGATTCTTGAATTGATGGAAAACACATCGATTCCTGGCCACTATTTTTCAACTCACGATCGGAACCATTTGTCCTAATGCAATATTGATTTCAAATATCCTCCTAAAGATAACATTTTTTGTTTAAATTCTTTTTATCGTGGTTAATTTTACAACCGGAAATTGTATCGCTACGCCACCGTTTCTGACTTGAATGTTAGAATATAAGTTTCCGGTATGTCAATTTTGCGGTCTCGATTGTGTTCAACGTTAACAGAAGAAGTTGTTTTAGTTTTAAAGAAAAATGGAGTAAAATCAGTTACAGATCTAATCATTAGCGATTTGGAAAAGTTGTCCCAACTGACCAAACTACCATATAAGGTTAACAGTGATAGCTAGTCAAATAGCATGATATGCGATATGAACTGTCATCGTACTTTTTTTTTGTCCGTAGTCGTAGCTATACAGTTCCGTATTATAAGTCTGCTTACCTAACGATTCTGAGGGCCACTACATTGTGAAACAAATGTTTCTCTATGTAAATGTTGGTTTCAAAAGAAAGATATATCATTCTTCTTTCAGTCAATGTAAAAATTATAAAATAACAATTACTAATAAAACGAATGGAAAAAATATACCATACGTTTTTTGTTGATGTTAACATGTAGAATAAGTCTGCGCACAACTTCATGGAATGCAAAAATTGTGTCAAAATGTCTGTGATGATTACAATATTTGGTAGGTGAGAGCTTTGCTGTAGCAGACAATGTTTACATTAAAAACAGAAGCAGAACCAATATTGGTGTGCAGAATTACAATAATTATCAGTACTGAAGAAGTAGGGAATATTATTGTCATCGGGTTATTGTGGAAGATCGACGTGAAATGGGCATATTACCATTCGTCAGTGATCTTCCCAAATGTAAGCTACATTTGTATCTTCCAAAATAAACAATTCGATACAATTTTCAGACTTCTGTGTATACACTGTACATTGCCAAAAAGAAACAAGACCCCAAAATGTATAGAGGTTCTGTACAATTTGCTAAACAATAACATGTTAAGTGTGACTGACATGACCTCTATTTTATACATTATTGTGGAGGGTGGACAGAGATCTTGTCACACTTCATGAAAAATACTTTTTGCAGATCACATTTCACAGGAAATAAATTATGTTGAACACACTTCACGAAAAATATGAGACACAAAGTGATGAAGTATAATTTACCCATGCTACATCATCACTAGTCGCTTCTCCGGTGTCAAAAAGATTCCGTAGTAGGTGGCCAGTAAGGACACCTGTACTAGTGACAACTCGCATTGTTTACTTGTTTTAAAAATTTATGTTTGCTTGTATATATATATATATGTCATAGTTGGTTTTAAGAGCTTCATGTAGCTCATGTTATTTGTTATATGTATATATGTCAGGGCTTTCAATAGAAGCCGGTAGCCGGCGATTTTTGTCGGCTATTTTGTTGGGGTGAAAAAAAGAAATTTTATTTCAATCATGTCAATTGTTGCCATGTTTCGATAATAAATCTATATTTATGGCGCTTTATTTATTTTATAGATTTTTTTGCTTCCTGGAATAACAGTTTTCCGATATACTGTTTGATATGCGTTTTTTTCATTGGTCGAGAGTATTGTTTAGGACTGTGTCCCGGTCTAATTTATTCCATTACGGACAATGCAACTATCGGAGTACCAGTTGTGCAACATGGCTAAAAGAAAACAGGCCGACCTAAGCCACTGGCTTAATAAAACCCCCAAAAGAGGTGATTTATGATTTGTTTGTTTTCTTACAGTTCAATTATTCTCTGCCTTGGGTAAAATCTTTTGAAAAAAATATGTGTAAAAGTTAAAGTGTCGATCATTACGTAATACATATTTGTTTTTTTCTGTAAAGTTTCTGTTAAAAGAAACTATTTCTTTTTAAAACATCCTACAATGATCTTAAGTTTGTTAAATGCCTAAAAATGTGATGAGGTGTAATGATTTCAGAATGTCAAGTCTGTGTTCTTGGATCATTGATGGGAACTCGACAAACGGTAGGGCTAATACATGTACACTGCTATTTTTAGTCTGCGCTTTATGTGGATATTGGAAGGCACTTTTTTTCAGCACCCACCACCCATACAAATTTAATTCGAAATCAAAATGCAAGTTAGTATAAAACTGGCTTTCATACCCATCACCCATATATTAATTATTAAAGTGCCTTCCAATCTCCTCATACGTTTTTTCTGGATAAATTAATGCTAAAACCTGAAAGAAAAATGTCCTCTTGAATTGTTGCCTAGGTTCTTGTTACTGTTTCCCTGTAATTGTTGTCGGCATTGAGCTTACTGATATTGCAGCTCTCCACAGTTGTTGATGGATATAAAAAGCAATGTTTTCTGGAGCTTCCGGGGGGCTTTGACCCTCCATAGACCCCCTACAAGGGCTCTGTCCTTGACTTGTTGGTGGCCTTTAGCGACCCCCAAACCCCCGTCCGAAAAATGTCGGCACGCCAAGGCGCCTCCATTTCTCCACCTACTTTTTGGAAATAGCCTGCTACTTCAAATCTTATTGAAAGCTCTGATATGTGCCGACTTTAAATAAAATTTACTTACTTACTTGCATGAAATTTTCTATGACAGGACCTTTTAATATAGGTGAATATACTTGATTTCCAGTCAAATCGGCTAATGTCAAAATTGCCTCAAAATGAAAGTCAAATTGGCCACATATTTCAAATTGAATAAAAAATTATGTATTAATATGAATTAATATTTTTGGTTAAAAGATTTATGTATAATTTTATTTTTATTGATGAACAGATTCTTTTTATGAATGAAATTAATTAATGATTACTTTATGATATAATTAAGCGATTAGTAATTTACGTGATTGGCGACAATTATATAATAATCTTTATATTGATGAGGAACATTCTTTGATGATTATTGTCTATTAACTATTAAGCACAAATCAAATTCCTTTAAATAAACAACTTCATATTTACCAGAACAATTGAAAAATATTTAGATGATTTTACACTTATTTACTGATTGCTAACTTTGAATGTTTGGTATAACAGACAAGACTCGTACAACCAATATAAACAACATCACAATTATAAGGATAATTCTCCCTGTTTACACAATTGTAATGCAAACTATTTGCATGTAACACCAATCAATCATGATTGAAATGATCTCTAAACATAGGACGGGGGTCTAGAAAGTTATTTGTATTTAAATTTTTTTAACATTCGCATGACCACTTCAATATTATGCGATTTGATCTGGAGCCGGTTTGACTTGGGACCTGTTACCAATATACTTCAACATGAAATCATCAGCTTGTGTATAACTCCTACATTTTAATTCTGTTTGTAATGTAAACATTTTATATTTTAGGATTTAGTAGCCATTGTTAATGTACTGCTAGCTCAGTATTCAGCATTTCCTGTTACTGGAGAAGCTCTGTATAACTCTGAATTGACATCATCTGCCATTCTTTCTACATCCTGTGAAGGGTAAGAATTTAAACCGATGAAAAGAGAGTTTAAACAGTGATGGTCAACAATTCCACCAATATCCACAAAATGAACAACCACCTCCCACCAAATGAGCGATTTTTCAGCTATATCATGCTGAGAACAAGTTACATTTGATGAGATGATAATGATGTCCACTTTGTACTAGACCAACATGATTAGCTGGATTTTTATAGTGTGCTAGCTCACTGAATCGAGCAGTCTGGGGATAGACACATTATCCTGATTCTGAGCCAACCAATCTTTGCTCATACTCCTTAAAGCTGTGTGCTTGGCATAGAATCAGCAAATGACAATTTTATGGTCTTTGGTTTGACCAACCAGGGCTCACACCCAAGATTTACTGTGCTCTAGGTGAGCATGCTACACCATTACACCACAGATGTAGTACATGTATTTAAAGGTCAAACTACAACTAAATGTAATTGAAATGACTAACAGTCTTGTACATGTTGTAGGCCATTTTCTAAATGCAGTCATAAGAACTATCAAATTTCATTTTGAGGTTTCATCTTTAGCATACTGGTATTATGAAAAGAAAGTGACTCAGTGATTGTTAACAATTCCATCAATATCAATAAAGCAAACCATCCCCTCTCACTTCCACTCATTGAATACAGGAAAAAAAAAACATAGCATATGATTATGAAGGTTAAAAACAATAACATCAGTTTTGAAGGTCTCGACATACATTTTTACAAGTGTCGCTGCTCATCCTATCTGGCTCACTGCGATACTTTCAATAATGTCAGACTCGACCTTCTTAACCCCAGTTATTCTATATATATTTTGCAAGGGTTTGTATGTAATGGGATGTATTGGATAGTAATCCCATATTTCTATGAAATACATACTTAATGTTTGATAAGTTGATTTATCCAAAAATTCATACTTCCGTCTTCTATATATATATATATATTGTATATAGGTTTGATCAGGTTTTAGATGGAGGACTTTATACAGGAGAAGTGACAGAAATAGCTGGAGAAATAGCTGCTGGTAAAACTCAAGTAAGTAATACTTTACACAGGAGAAGTAACAGAAATAGCTGGAGAAATAGTCTCTAGTAAAACTCAAGTAAGTAATACTTTATACAGGAGAAGTAACAGAAATAGCTGGAGAAATATCATCTGATAAAACTCAAATAAGTAATACTTTATACAGGAGAAGTGACAGAAATAGCTGGAGAAATAGTCTCTGGTAAAACTCAAGTAAGTAATACTTTATACAGGAGAAGTGACAGAAATAGCTGGAGAAATAGTCTCTAGTAAAACTCAAGTAAGTAATACTTTATACAGGAGAAGTAACAGAAATAGCTGGAGAAATATCATCTGATAAAACTCAAGTAAGTAATACTTTATACAGGAGAAGTGACAGAAATAGCTGGAGAAATAGTCTCTGGTAAAACTCAAGTAAGTAATACTTGATACAGGAGAAGTGACAGAAATAGCTGGAGAAATAGTCTCTGGTAAAACTCAAGTAAGTAATACTTAAATTCAGGAGAAGTGACAGAAATAGCTGGAGAAATAGTCTCTGGTAAAACTCAAGTAAGTAATACTTTATACAAGAGAAGTGACAGAAATAGCTGGAGAAATATCATCTGGTAAAACTCAAGTAAGTAATACTTTATACAGGAGAAGTGACAGAAATAGCTGGAGAAATAGTCTCTGGTAAAACTCAAGTAAGTAATACTTAAATTCAGGAGAAGTGACAGAAATAGCTGAAGAAATAGTCTCTGGTAAAACTCAAGTAAGTAATACTTTATACAAGAGAAGTGACAGAAATAGCTGGAGAAATATCATCTGGTAAAACTCAAGTAAGTAACATCATAGTTACTGGTATCATTAAAGTTCTTAGGATGTTGTTTCAAACAAGATAATCCCTTTTAGTGTTATCAGGAAATCCAAGATGTCTGCCATTGCAGAACAAAGTATAAGATAGCACACTATGGTCATTATTTTAGGATAATTGGTTTATATTGGCCTGAACAGTTAAAACAGCCATGCGAGATATAGTCATCACTATCCATCTGTTGTTGTGCTCTTTGCCTGCTTCCGTTAGCTTTTTCATATTTCCATTTGTTTCTCAGAAACCACAGGACCAAATTTGACAGAAATGTTACTTGGATTTCCATCAACATTGTATGCGATTTTCATTTCATTTGAAAATTCAACATATCTGCTAGAGCCAATTATGCTTTCTGATTGGCTGAAATTTCAAATATCTTCTATTTAGAGATCATGCAATTGATGATATTTTAGCTTGTAGGGAGTGTTCGATATATGACCCTGTACAACTTTTATGTATTTTTTGTCAAATGGAAATCTAAAATGGCAGCCACTGCAGGACAATGTTTTGACATAGGACCAAATGGGAAAATTAATATTTTTTCTCAGAACCTACAAACATAAATTAAATCCAAGCTATTAATGGATAATCTCTTACACTGATCTGTTGTGTGGATAGAAAATCCTAGATGACCACTACCACGGAACATTCTTCAACATAGGTCCCTAAGGGAGTATGAATAAAAGTCTTTTTCTCAATGTGCACCAATACATAGGTGAGCAATACAGACTCAGATGAGCATGTAGCTCTCAAAAACTACACATTTAATAGACTTAAATTGTACACATATGATCATTGGACGATCCCTTCTAAATAAACCCTCTGTGTTTACAGGAAATCCAAGATGGCTGCCACTGCAAAACAAAGTTAAAGTTAGGGCTTTATGGGAAAATGTTTTAAAAGCTGTCTGACACATTAAAAAATAATCTTTGTATGAATTTTCCTTGTATGGTTAATATAAGACAATGTATATTTTTTTTTTGACAAAAAACATGATAATAATTAACATATTTCTGACTAGCAACATTTGTATGACACAAATATTTCATCACGTTCACCTAATATTTGGTACTTTTGTTTATTGTTTAGATTTGTTTAAGTGTAGCAGCCTCAGTGATAAGTCAGGCCAGACAAAATGTATTGTATATTGATACCTGTGGTGGATTTTCTGCTGAAAGATTGGAAGAAATCTTAAAAACAAAGTATACAGGTTATCCACAGGTAGGTACAGTGATACATGTGGATTTTCTGCTAGACTGGAAGAAATCTTACAGGTTGGTTTATGGTTTATGGTTGACCTCATTATTGAGGTCATTGCTTATTTGAGCTGAATCTTGTCAGGAGAGTTTTAAGCTGGGCGAATACAGTAGCTGGCTGTTGAATCAAAGTGACTTAACATTGGGACAAGTTTTACTGGAATCCACTTTTGTAATTGTGCTGTTAGTTGTTTATTGTCAATTTTTTTATGGTCTGTCACTGAGATATGATACAAAAGTGTGTCTTTTGTTTCTTAAATTATGAACAGGGATATTATTACACAATTATTTCAAGATTATAAATTTTAAGTTCAATATAAATGATATGGTCCTTTTCCACAGAACCCCCCCCCCCCCCAAGCATGAGATATTAAGTAATGCATCGGTGGTGAATGCTTGCCTCGAGTGCAGTATATCATGGATTCAAGCCACGGTCGGTCAAACAAAAGATTATAGAAATAGTATTTAGTTCTTCTTTGTTAAGCAGCATTAAGGAGTGATAGCAAAAACTGGTTGAATCTGAATCAGGAAAATGTATAATTGTTGTTTCAGTTAGCTAGATCTATAAAAATCCAACTAAGAGTGTTGGTCTAACACAAATCTCATGTCATTATCATCTCATCGAATGTAACTTGTTCTCACCATGATATAGCTGAAAAATTTCCCATTTGGTGATACACAATAGTCCTTCACTCACCCAATCACTCAGTTATATCTTCAAAAGGTTCCACTTGCATCAAAACTTTAATGTTTCCTCCAAATAAAATAAAAATTCAAAGTGTTTCATTTTAAGGTGTCCCATTTACAAAGGTTGACGACACGTCATATGTTTTGGTCTTTTTTTGTGTTCAGTAAGGTGAGAGGTGATTGTTCGTTTTGTTGTATTGGTAGAATTGTTGACCATCACTGTTTAAACTTTCTTTTCATAACCAAAAGGTTAGATGGTAAATGTCAAACAATAGGCTGAAATCAGAAGCCTGAGAAGGAATATTATTTTGTTTTCTATTGCAGGATGGAATTTTTAGTCGCATAAGATGTGTACATGCTTTTGATGTTTATAACCTAATGACCGAACTACAACAAGTTAAAGCTAACATTATACACCAGGTAATTTACTTATACAACAAGTTAAAGCTAACATTATACATCAGGTAATTTACTTATACAGCAAGTTAAAGCTAACATTATACATCAGGTAATTTACTTATACAACAAGTTAAAGCTAACATTATACATCAGGTAATTTACTTATACAACAAGTTAAAGCTAACATTATACATCAGGTAATTTACTTATACAACAAGTTAAAGCTAACATTATACACCAGGTAATTTACTTATACAACAAGTTAAAGCTAACATTATACACCAGGTAATTTACTTATACAACAAGTTAAAGCTAACATTATACACCAGGTAATTTACTTATACAACAAGTTAAAGTTAACATTATACATCAGGTAATTTACTTATACAACAAGTTAAAGCTAACATTATACATCAGGTAATTTACTTATACAACAAGTTAAAGCTAACATTATACACCAGGTAATTTACTTATACAACAAGTTAAAGTTAACATTATACATCAGGTAATTTACTTATACAACAAGTTAAAGCTAACATTATACATCAGGTAATTTACTTATACAACAAGTTAAAGCTAACATTATACACCAGGTAATTTACTTATACAACAAGTTAAAGCTAACATTATACACCAGGTAATTTACTTATACAACAAGTTAAAGCTAACATTATACACCAGGTAATTTACTTATACAACAAGTTAAAGCTAACATTATACACCAGGTAATTTACTTATACAACAAGTTAAAGCTAACATTATACACCAGGTAATTTACTTATACAACAAATTAAAGCTAACATTATACACCAGGTAATTTACTTATACAACAAGTTAAAGCTAACATTATACATCAGGTAATTTACTTATACAACAAGTTAAAGCTAACATTATACACCAGGTAATTTACTTATACAACAAATTAAAGCTAACATTATACATCAGGTAATTTACTTATACAACAAGTTAAAGCTAACATTATACACCAGGTAATTTACTTATACAACAAATTAAAGCTAACATTACATCAGGTAATTTACTTATACAACAAGTTAAAGCTAACATTATACACCAGGTAATTTACTTATACAACAAATTAAAGCTAACATTATACATCAGGTAATTTACTTATACAACAAATTAAAGCTAACATTATACACCAGGTAATTTACTTATACAACAAGTTAAAGCTAACATTAAACATCAGGTAATTTACTTATACAACAAGTTAAAGCTAACATTATACATCAGGTAATTTACTTACACAGCCAGTTAAAGAAATACATTTACATATAATAATTGAAACAACACCAATGAAATTTGACAATGTTTTTTAATACCTGTTTTGTTTCGATGAAATTCATTTAAATCTCATTTTACATGTTGCAACATTACTTTTTACCAAATATTGTTTCAGAACGACCCATTTTATTCCAGATTATTTTTACCAAATATTGTTTCAGAATGACCCATTTTATTACAGTTTGATTTTTTACCAAATATTATTTCAGAACGACCCATTTTATTCCAGTTTATTTTTACCAACTATTATTTCAGAATGACCCATTTTATTACAGTTTGATTTTTTTACCAAATATTATTTCAGAACGACCCATTTTATTCCAGTTTATTTTTACCAACTATTATTTCAGAATGACCCATTTTATTCCAGTTTATTTTTACCAAATATTGTTTCAGAACGACCCATTTTATTCCAGTTTATTTTTACCAAATATTGTTTCAGAACGACCCATTTTATTCCAGTTTATTTTTACCAAATATTATTTCAGAACGACCCATTTTATTCCAGATTACTTTTTACCAAATATTGTTTCAGAACGACCCATTTTATTCCAGTTTATTTTTACCAAATATTATTTCAGACAGACCCATTTTATTCCTGTTTAAAGCTTGTCATCGTAGATAACGTGGCATCTGTTATTTATCCTATTCTTGGAGGAAACCAGTCAGATGGTAATTATTACTGTATCTTCTAGATCCCACTCCCTTCCTTTACTGAACCACATTGGTAGTGAAATGTTTGACATGCTCGCCTCTAGTGTAGTAGATCATGATTTCGAGTCCCGATCGAGTCAAACCAAAGATTATGATATTGGTATTTGTTGCTCGTCTGCTAAGCCTGCCATTTTAAAGAGTAAGAGAGTAAAAACTGGTTGGTTTGGAATAAAGATAATGTGTCTGAGTGGAGCAACATGTCTACCATGGACTGTAGGCCAGTACTGTAGAAATCCATCTTAGTGTGTTGGTCTAGTATAAAGCAGAATCATTATCATCTCATTGAAATGTAAGTTCTTCTTGCCATGATAAAGCTGAAAAATTGCCTGCTTGGCATAAACAACCATCAACAATGACCAAAAACTCCATGTTAAATCATTTATGACACATGACTAAAACCTGTACATTCAAATTATTAAAATGAAGGATATGTCATTGTGGAATTTAAGTTTTGCAAAATTTCATCTCTCATATGCACTCAGACGCAACATGGCAAGAACGGTCATACCTGCCTTAAAGGGCACCTCTATATAACAAATCACTGTCTATAAACGGCAGCATAATTTTTTCCCATTAATAAATTGTGCATATAATTTTAACCTGTATATAAAGGATAACTGCTCTTAAAGGGCACATTTTTAGATTCCCTTGAGTGCCCTTTAAATGCAGGTTTGATTGTAGTTTTTATTTCCGACCATTTCAACATTTGAAATTCTGTGACAAAGAATATAGTAAACCTGTGACAGGCAGGAATTAAACTCACAACAAAATCGTGATAGGCACTGATTGCATCGGTAGATTTAAATCTAACTACCATGCTATCACAGTGTTTAAATTGTCTCTACTAATTGCCATGAAAAAACAATGCCTATAATATCAATTGTTTGGATGTTTAAGGCCACTTTCAACAATATTTCAGTTATATCGTAGCAGTCAATTTTTTTGGTGGAGAAAACCACCGACCTGTCGCAAGTCACTGACAAACTTTATCACATAATGTTGTATCGAGTACACCTTGCCTGAGTGGGATTAAAACTCACAATGGTAGTGGTGATAGGCACTGATTGCACAGGTACCTCACAATCACGACGACCCCATGGCAATAATATTAAACAGTAGCTAATAAATAGATTATAAGGCTTCTTAATGTGACGTTATATTTTGTAGGTCATGGATTAATAGTACAATTATCACAGCTCCTTAAACTACTGGCTGTTGACTTCTCTCTATCAGTAATGGTATGTATTTCTTTGACTTCTCTCTATCAGTAATGGTATGTATATCTTGACTTCTCTCTATCAGTAATGGTATGTATATCTTGACTTCTGTCTATCAGTAATGGTATGTATATCTTGACTTCTCTCTATCAGTAATGGTATGTATATCTTGACTTCTCTCTATCAGTAATGGTATGTATATCTTGACTTCTCTCTATCAGTAATGGTATGTATATCTTGACTTCTCTCTATCAGTAATGGTATGTATATCTTGACTTCTCTCTATCAGTAATGGTATGTATTTCTTTGACTTCTCTCTATCAGTAATGGTATGTATATCTTGACTTCTCTCTATCAGTAATGGTATGTATATCTTGACTTCTCTCTATCAGTAATGGTATGTATATCTTGACTTCTCTCTATCAGTAATGGTATGTATTTCTTTGACTTCTCTCTATCAGTAATGGTATGTATATCTTGACTTCTCTCTATCAGTAATGGTATGTATTTCTTTGACTTCTCTCTATCAGTAATGGTATGTATATCTTGACTTCTCTCTATCAGTAATGGTATGTATATCTTGACTTCTCTCTATCAGTAATGGTATGTATATCTTGACTTCTCTCTATCAGTAATGGTATGTATATCTTGACTTCTCTCTATCAGTAATGGTATGTATTTCTTTGACTTCTCTCTATCAGTAATGGTATGTATATCTTGACTTCTCTCTATCAGTAATGGTATGTATATCTTGACTTCTCTCTATCAGTAATGGTATGTATATCTTGACTTCTCTCTATCAGTAATGGTATGTATATCTTGACTTCTCTCTATCAGTAATGGTATGTATATCTTGACTTCTCTCTATCAGTAATGGTATGTATATCTTGACTTCTCTCTATCAGTAATGGTATGTATATCTTGACTTCTCTCTATCAGTAATGGTATGTATATCTTGACTTCTCTCTATCAGTAATGGTATGTATATCTTGACTTCTCTCTATCAGTAATGATATGTATATCTTGACTTCTCTCTATCAGTAATGGTATGTATATCTTGACTTCTCTCTATCAGTAATGGTATGTATATCTTGACTTCTCTCTATCAGTAATGGTATGTATATCTTGACTTCTCTCTATCAGTAATGGTATGTATATCTTGACTTCTCTCTATCAGTAATGGTATGTATATCTTGACTTCTCTCTATCAGTAATGGTATGTATATCTTGACTTCTCTCTATCAGTAATGGTATGTATATCTTGACTTCTCTCTATCAGTAATGGTATGTATATCTTGACTTCTCTCTATCAGTAATGGTATGTATATCTTGACTTCTCTCTATCAGTAATGGTATGTATATCTTGACTTCTCTCTATCAGTAATGGTATGTATATCTTGACTTCTCTCTATCAGTAATGGTATGTATATCTTGACTTCTCTCTATCAGTAATGGTATGTATATCTTGACTTCTCTCTATCAGTAATGGTATGCATATCTTGACTTCTCTCTATCAGTAATGGTATGTATTTCTTTGACTTATTGAGTGAGTGATTTTTGTTTAACGCAAAGTGAGCAATTTTTCAACAATATCATGGCAAGTACATGTTACATTTCGATGAGATGGTGTCTGCTTTGTACTAGACCAACATGCGTAGTTGGATAGCTTACTGAAACAACAGTCCATGGGTAGACAAGTCGCTCCACTCGAACACATTATCCTTATTCCCAGCCAACTAGTCTTTGCTCTTTCTCTTTCATGCTCCTTGCTTAGTATAGAGGCAGCAAATACCAATTTTATATTCTTTGGTTTGACCTGACTGGGGCTTGAACATATTATATACAGCACATGAGGCAAACATGCACCACTGGTACAATATAAGGTAATATTGAAGTAATTCAAGAAATTATAAATGTAAAAAATGTATCTTACCTTTTATAAATGTGGGTAACAAGATTTCACCATGGGAAGTTTTTGCTTCTTAATACTGAGTACTTAGCAGAGAAGCAGCAAATACCAATTGTTTTGTCCTTGGTTTGAGCCAATTGGGATGATCACATGATACAAGAATAATCACATGATGCAAAGATGATCACATGTTTTGTTATATTGTAGATTTAAAATCAATGATGGAATGAATTTGGTCACATGATACAAAGATGATCACATGATACAAGGATAATCACATGATACAAGGATAATCACATGGTTTATTATATTGTAGATTTGTATCTGGGACGAGTTTGGTCACATGATACAAGGATGATCACATGGTTTATTATATTGTAGATTTGTAATAATGTAGTTATTAATGATGGAGAGAAGAAAGCCAGTCTGGGACGAGTTTGATCACATGATACAAGGATGATCACATGATACAAGGATGATCACATGGTTTATTATATTGTAGATTTGTAATAATGTAGTTATTAATGATGGAGAGAAGAAAGCCAGTCTGGGACGAGTTTGGTCACATGATACAAGGATGATCACATGATACAAGGATGATCACATGGTTTATTATATTGTAGATTTGTAATAATGTAGTTATTAATGATGGAGAGAAGAAAGCCAGTCTGGGACGAGTTTGGTCACATGATACAAGGATGATCACATGATACAAGGATGATCACATGGTTTATTATATTGTAGATTTGTAATAATGTAGTTATTAATGATGGAGAGAAGAAAGCCAGTCTGGGACGAGTTTGGTCACATGATACAAGGATGATCACATGATACAAGGATGATCACATGGTTTATTATATTGTAGATTTGTAATAATGTAGTTATTAATGATGGAGAGAAGAAAGCCAGTCTGGGACGAGTTTGGTCACATGATACAAGGATGATCACATGATACAAGGATGATCACATGGTGTATTATATTGTAGATTTGTAATAATGTAGTTATTAATGATTGAGAGAAGAAAGCCAGTCTGGGACGAGTTTGGTCACATGATACAAGGATGATCACATGGTGTATTATATTGTAGATTTGTAATAATGTAGTTATTAATGATGGAGAGAAGAAAGCCAGTCTGGGACGAGTTTGATCACATGATACAAGGATGATCACATGGTGTATTATATTGTAGATTTGTAATAATGTAGTTATTAATGATTGAGAGAAGAAAGCCAGTCTGGGACGAGTTTGGTCACATGATACAAGGATGATCACATGGTTTATTATATTGTAGATTTGTAATAATGTAGTTATTAATGATGGAGAGAAGAAAGCCAGTCTGGGACGAGTTTGATCACATGATGCAAGGATGATCACATGATACAAGGATGATCACATGGTTTATTATATTGTAGATTTGTAATAATGTAGTTATTAATGATGGAGAGAAGAAAGCCAGTCTGGGACGAGTTTGATCACATGATGCAAGGATGATCACATGATACAAGGATGATCACATGGTTTATTATATTGTAGATTTGTAATAATGTAGTTATTAATGATGGAGAGAAGAAAGCCAGTCTGGGACGAGTTTGATCACATGATGCAAGGATGATCACATGATACAAGGATGATCACATGATACAAGGATAATCACATGGTTTATTATATTGTAGATTTGTAATAATGTAGTTATTAGTGATGGAGAGAAGAAAGCCAGTCTTGGACGAGTTTGGTCACATGTTCCACATACAAGAATAATCTTATCAAGTTTAAATAATCAACAAAGACAAATGTTACTAGTTAAAAGCTCCAAAACAGTAAGTTTATGTATCTTTTAGTGAGATCAAAGACAATGTTAAGGTGCACTTGAATTGTCTCTCTTATGTTAATGATAGTCAACTAGATAATTGTAGAAGTTTTATCTTCTATTAATAAAGACTAAAGTTGTGACTTTGAAAGATGGCGAGGTGTACTCGATACAACATTATGTGTCAGTGACTTGCGACAGGTCAGTTGTTTTCTCCTGTTTCCTCCACCAATAAAACTGACTGCTACGATATAACTGAAATATCGTTTAAAGTGGCGCTAAATACCACAATCCTAATCTCTAACCATCTATTAATAAAGATAAGGGAAATGTTCAATTGGTTTAACACCGTACTCGTGCAATGTCAAAAAGTTCAAAACGACTGCCAAATTGTACTGAAAAAATAGAAACAAGCATCATTCCTATTATCAAAGGGGGTTCTCTGTCCTGTCCTGTAACTGTTAGCTCTACATTAATCAGGTACCAGGAGACTGTTATTGTATACTGGAAGCAAAATATAATATGTGTATACCATGCGGAAAATTTTATGATTGCAGGATAAATTGTAAATAAAAATTGGGCATAAGTAGGTTGTGGGGGGCAATCCCTGGCAAAAAAACTCTAAAGTATATATGAATATACTAGAGATTAAACTAAAAAAGTTTTAGTCCAGTAAAATACGGTTTGGTCAGGTAGACTGCATTTCTGCTGGATGTTACTTGAGGTAAAATTGGGTAGAGTGGTGCCACTGGAGTTTGACTAACACCCTTATTTCACCCTTATTTGTATATAGCCTCAGCATGAAAATTATATCATTCATATATGCAAAGTAAAAAACTATTAATAAGTTATATGTGCAGGGCCGTAGTACAAGTCTGTGCACGTAACGTTTCCGAGGGCGACTACATTGTGAAAAAAAATTTCTCTATGTAAATTTGGTATCAAAAGAAAGATAATGCATTCTTCCGTAAATGGCCGTTTTCGGGTTGAGACGACCAAGTTGAGACGAGCTCTCCTGCACTCATCTCTACTCGTTGTGACATCCAATCAGAACGCCTCTAACAAGAAAAAAGTTGTTTAGATATATATCCTAAGGCGGGAATGTCACATTATATACATTTTGTACCCTGTCTGATAGCTGAATAACAGATATATTATGGATTTAACCATTGTTTTTTTTTCAAATACAGATTCCAACCGTATTAAATATATTTGTGTCTTTTATTTTCATTTTTTCGTATTTCTAGATGTCCTTTTCCGTACCTTTGACGTCATTCTTCAATGACGTGAAAATATGTGTCACGTCATATTTCATGAAGGAAAATACTGTACTTTCAATAAAATATTAGTGAGAAAAGCTCATATAGGCAAGTTGGGCATTTAACTAGTCATCTGACCTTGAAACTACAAAGGTGAATCTTTCCTATTCATACTTGCCTTGGCCATCAGCCAATTTACTTTGGCCAATATTCAGGTCAGCCCATTGTCATTCTATTGTCCAGTAAAAGTACAAAGTCTTCATGGAAATAAAATTGTGTATTCAGTTATACTGTTTTACTTCAAAAGTACACATTTGTACTTTGTAATGCAAGAAAAAAAAAAAAGTATCCAATTGATATAACTTATATGTTTATTATTGCACACAGAATTATTTTAAAATACACCCAAAAAATGGAGCATATGTAACATAGCAATCCCCCCCCCCCCCCCCCCCCCAAATGAAAATGTCGATGCTGTACCAGGTATGGAGGGCTTGGAATGCAACAGTTAGGGCGAAATATCAGTTGCTGTAGCAGACGATGTTTACATTAGAAGCGGAAGCAATATTATTGCACAGGCTTTCAATACTTATCAGTATATCAATTTGAACCTTATGATGCTGAATTATTACATAAATATAGAAGAATTTGACTCGAAAATGAAGATGCTGCATGAGCTTGTAGAAATATGACCTATTTATATATCATAGCTTAAAAATCCCAACCCATTGATATATTGAAGTGGACAATATGCGACCTAATCATATTTCTTAAAGCTTTAAGTCGACCCATTCAAGCGGCACGTCTGTGTATACCTTTTTATAGGAAGTGACCCCCCCTCCTTGTGTAGTATACATCCATCATGCATGAAGTAAAATAATGCAATACTTAGGATATTATGTTTTTACATAGAATATATTAAAAACCTTTAAGCTCAATTATTTTTCTTTATTTCTGTTTTATTTTTCAGAAAATTGGACAAACTGTGAAGTTTGAAATCAGTGAGAAAGGCTGTATTGATCCTGGATGAACCATAATACTGATATTTGAGAGAGAAAAAAAACAATTGAAGAAATTTACCCAGTTTTAGAAATTATACTCTAAAATTATATAATTGCAGGTAGTGATTGGAGATAGAAAATTACATCAATTTAAGTTTTAAAGACAATCTTTTACAGACAGACTAACAACTGTGTATATGTAGATTAAAAGTTGAAAACTTATACACAAAATTTGTGTCTTTTTTTTTATTGAGGAAAAATGTTTTAATTTTATGTAGCAACAACTTGTTTGATTGTCTTAACATTGACGAGAAACTTTTTATGGATAGTTCTAATTAAAACTGTCACAGAGCATAAGTGTCTGTTTGTGTCTCTTTTTAAAGAGGAAAAATATTTAAAATTAATGTAGGGTGAATGAGTGATTGTTGTTTAATACCAACTCAGCAACTTTTCAACTATATCATGGCCAGTACAAGTTAATTTTCAGTTAGATGATGATAAGGTCCGCTTTGTACTAGACCAACATGCTTAGTTGGATTTTTATAGTGCTAGCTCACTGAAACAACAATCACCAGATAGACATGTCATCCCACTTGGACACATTCTCCTGATTCCGAGCCAACCAGTCTTTGTTCTTTCTCCTCAATGCTGCCTGATTAGCGGAGAAGCAACAAATACCATTTTTATAGTCTTTAGTTTGACCCGATCAGGGCTTGAACCCACAATGGTTGTGTTCTGTACCAAAATTACTGAGCACAAAGTGTACATGGTTGTGTTGTCTACCAACCAGTCTGCTCTTTCTCCTTAAAGCTGTGTGCTGAGCAGAGAAGCAACACATACCAATTTTATAGTATTTGGTTTGACCCGACTGGGACTTGAACCCACGACCTTCCATACTCAAGGCAAGCACACAGTTGATTATTTATTAGTTATGATACACCCATATCGCAACCTATAATTTTTTTTTTATTTATCTAATGATTTTAAGATTTGTAAAATAAATCTGCTGAAAGAGTGACAGAAGACAGACCATACTTAATATAAGGTAAAATAATATGTTTATAAGAACGTCGGGATCTGCAAGCAATTCATGGTTATAACCTGGATTTACTTTATGGAGGGGACAATAAAACAAGTATCCAGGATTCATCTAACAATAGAACTGACCATCGTGATATAAGTGAAATAGTGTTGAAGAAAAAAGTTTGAAGATAGCAAAGGGGTAATTAGAAGTGGACAGACAATGCAATGGCCAAAAGAAAAAGGCAAACAATGGTCAACAAAATTATACACTCCCTTTTTGGGAGCGTTAATGGTAGAAGTATGAATAGGTACTATGGCACTTCAAAATCTTCAACAATATGGCTGCCAAACCGGAAATAAATTAAAAGAAAAATCACGTGACCTAAACCGAAACTCTAGTCAATTTTTTTTCAAATAAAAATGAAACAATGTTCGGTAGCGGATACGAAAACTGTCCGAAGTTTGGAGTTTTAGGTGGTGTTATTTTTAAGCTTGATATTTTGTAAACAGGAAGAAAAATTACTGTTCTTCGGGAGCGTTTCAGGTTGCACCTGCCTCATATTAGGCAGAAAACCAAAGATTAGACTACACCAAAACCCCACTAAAATCGATGTGACTCGGACATTCCATAGCATTGCAATGGAACCGAGTCATGATGCATATGGAGGCCATCCAATTTTCTAAGTGATGTGATGCTCAATAATAATAATAATAACAATAAATAATATTAAGAAGAGATATTTAGTTTTGAAGACTAAATCTTGTGTCTTATACTCCAAATTTTATATACTATGCAAAAATGGGTATGATTGCCATTTCAACAAACTGTTTAAGTACTATCCAAGTATAATCCCACCTCCATCTTCAATTCTGAAATAAAACAAATACATTCTGGAATTCATGTCGGGCATATAAATAGAAAGTCCTAAATTATATATCTAGTTTAAACACATTCAAATCTTTTTGTTGTAGTCACCTTATTTTAGCCTCATACGAAACAGAACCAGACCTGTTATATAAACACTGTTACTCTTAATCAAAATATTCCAATTTTATTTGTTAGAATATTAAAATATTCTGAACATTTGTGTGTGAGTTTGTGTGTGTGTGTATTTCACTGATATTTTGTTCTGTTGTGAATTTAAGCATAATTATTTCAACTCTGTCTTGAAACAGAGTCCATCGTGGTCGTGTTCGTATAGTAGTTAGATTTACAACTACCTATGCAATCAGTGCCTATCACAACTGAAGGTATGAGTTCGAATTCCGCTTATGGCGAGGTGTACTCGATACAACATTATCCTTACCTTACCCCCGGATCTTCACCCCCTCTATAGGGGAACCATACAGGGTCCTCTGTATGTAGAACTAGTGCTCCAAAATTATGTGCAGTGATTTATCCTCCACCAAACGCATATTTATGTGCACAGATTAAAACGGATAAAAAGAGTTCTGGTAATGCCCTCACTATCTATTTACAGTCTATTCATTAAAATCTAAAAAAACTCCTTCATCAAAATGTTATGTGTTTCTCTTTCTTTACTGTTCAGTGTAGTACTTTGTTTGTCATTTTGTCTATTTCTTGTGACCATTGTATTGTCTGTCCTTCGATTTACTACTTCTGATTAACATTTAGTAGCTGCAAACTATTCTTGTTTTTGAAATTATCCACTGATATATATTTTTAAATGACAAATTTCGATATATATGATTTTGTATAATATATAACTAGAAATCCCTCTTTTGAATATTAAATTAATTTTTATTAATAAATGTCAAAAACCTACACTTTTTCACAAATGAAGAACAGTGTATTATCTTTACAAAAATCATCGCCCCACTCAAACTTGAAACTTGACCATAGAGCTCCACAGTTCTGAGTTGGATGTCCGTTTGGTTCACTAGGGTACCAGCTTTTATAAGTTAATTGTTTGTCAGATGAGATCCATCTAAAATCATCAGGAACTTCTATATCACTCAAACCTATCCAGTATCCACTGGGCGGACTAGAATCTACAATGATCAAGAAAAATACAGTCAAACCTGTATTAAGAGGTCACATTTGGGACAAAGAAAAAGTGGTCTTTTAAGACATGTAACCTCTTAAAAGAGGTTCAATTCATATTAAAATTTCTATGACAGGAATAGAAAATTGTGATCATTTAATACATGTGACTGCTTAAGAGAGGTGACCTTATGAGCAGGTTTGATGGTTTGGTTTGGTTTGGTTTAAGGTGATTAACGCCACTTTCAACAATATTTCAGCTATATATATCGTGGCGATCAGTTTTATTTGTGGAGGAAACCAGAATACCTGGAGAAAACCACCGACCTGTCGCAGGTCACTGACAAACTTTATCACATAATGTTGTATCGAGTACACCTTGCCATGAACGGGGTTCGAACTCACAACTTTAGTAGTGATAGGCACTGATTGTACAGGTAGTTGAAAATCCAACTACTATACAATCACGGCGAAGACGGAATCAATATAACCATGGAATTCATTTTGCTACATCAATACAGAATCGTAATATCGATATATTTAAACAAAGTAAACTACTGAGTGAACCCTGTGCAAACCGAACTTACATGGCAAACTTTTATGTTTGGAATAGACAGGTGTTCGGTTTATACAGGTTAAATTAACAAAAAATGTCGACATTGGGACTTTATTTACAGGATATACAGGTTCTAGTTTATTCAGAGTGCGGATAAAATGGATTTCACCCCATTCAGCATTGCACTAAGAGTGAGGTTTGGGTGTAATCAAAAAACGTAAATCGAAGGACAGAAAATAGAATGCCCAATTGAAAAAGCAATGATCTACAAAACAAAACACAGAAAACTAAAGATCGAGTAACAGGAATCTCACTAAAACCCGTGGTAATAATACTGTATGGATACTCATGTAATCTATATATCCAATAAAGCTAAATTAGGAGGAGAAAAGGAGGAAATTAAGGAATTTACTTTCAACATTTTCTAAAAACTGAAAACGATTTTGATCGGGAGTATGATACTAAGTGTAGCGCTACCATCTATACCCTTATTATCTTGCAATCAACAAATATAGGGACCGTCGTGGTCGTGATCGCAAAGTAGTTGGATTAATAACCACCTGTGCAATCAGTGCCTATCACTACTAAAGTTGTGAGTTTGAACCCCGTTCATGACAAGGTGTACTCGATACAACATTATGTGAAAAAGTTTGTCAGTGACTTGCGACAGGTCGGTGGTTTTTTCCCGGTAATCCAGTTTCCTCCACCAATAAAACTGAAATATTGTTGAAAGTGGCATTAAATCCTATATAAAACTTACCCATACCCACTTATATTACTTCCTTGAAATATTTATAAATTTCACATTAAATCGTATATATCATATACACATTTTTTACTTATTTTAAAGAAAAAAGAAGTACTTGATATACCAAGTTATTGGTTGTTACATTAAATATCATACCGTGGGGAAGAACCCGGGTGGCTCAATGAGTTAGGTAGTTGGATTACCTAACAACTCATACACGCCTATCACCAATACGGCGTGGGTTCGCCTCCGGCTTTGTAAATTACAGAAAAGGTGAACTCGACTCGCAGCCGCAAGTGATAAAGTTTACCAGTTGCTTGCCCATGGTCGGTGGTTCTCTCTGTGTACTTCGGCTTCTTTCACCACTAAAACTGGTCGCCATGATATAGCTGAAATATTGCTGCATGTGGCGTTAAACACAATAAATCATTAAATCAAATCGAATCATACCGTGGGAATGAATGCTTTTCAAGCTTTCTTTGATATAGTGATCTTCTTCAGGAGTTTCAATCTCTAGAAGTTGACTATGAAAAGCTGTACAGATTGCCTGTATACAAAATAATAATAGAAAACATTGTATAAATAAAATTTCTTCTTGAAAAATAAATAAATTCAATATTCTAGAAACCGTATATGTAATGTAATGATGAGCGTAGGGAGAACGATTGTGGGTTCGAGCCCCGGTCGGGACAATCAAAGGTTATACAATTTGTATTTGTTGCTTCTCCGCTAAGAACGCAGCATTAAGGAGGAAGAGCAAAGACTGGTTGGCTCGGAATAAGGATAATGTGTCTGAGTGGAGCGACATGTCTACCAGCGAGCGCCTCTAATGAAATAAGCGTCGTTCTAATCATTTTCAATAGTGACCTCTACCACGTCCGCGTCTTTTCTGTTTCTGTTCCTTATTGTCGCTCTACACGAATTGGCTACCAGAACATCTATATTTTGATCAATGAAAATTTTTTCAGTCAATGCAATGATTGCTCAAATGGAACCAGTGCAGGATAAAACGAATTAAAAAAAAAGAAAAAAAAGTGAAGCACCGGCCATTTGACCTAAACATTTGAGGCGCATATCGGGACGCGAACCCATGAAAGTGGTGTGAAGCTTGGGGACCACTTCGACATCCCGTTCATCTTCATATTCTTCAACTAGTTGAAGGCGGTCTGTATTTGGTAGAAGTAGAATGTTGGATTAGTTTGACTAATTATACGAAGTTTAATCACTATGTAACCCTTACCAGTGCATCAGGCCAATCCACTGGAGTTTTACTGAACAAGTAACAAGAGTTGCTATACCGTACCCATCCATTGCGACATATCTCGGCGATTGACAGACCTACAAAAATACAAAATGAACTTAATGATGTAGGCTATTTCTAAAACGCGACGAGCGCACTAAATTTGATATGTATTATCTCCTGATATGATCACATACTATTTTTGCCGTTTCTATCTTATTCAATATCTTTGCATTATTATTTTCAAGTAAATTGTGCTGCTTTCAACTACTTGCTTACTTATATGTTTGTCTTCTCCTTCATTGTATAAATAATTCTCACAAGTATAAAATTATAATCATCATGCATATATATTTTGTGATGTTTGTATATGTATGTTCTTCCTAGGAAACAGATGAAACCTTTGTTTGTTTCTGAATCCCATTCTACAATGGCTAATGTTCTGTTTATAGGTGACAGATATACAAATAAAATATGTTTAACCTGAATTAGATATCTACGTTTTTATTACTAACACTGCTTCGATACCTCTGCCAGTGGACTATTAGTCCTAGACGGTTTCATCCTCCCAGTAGTCAGTGTTACGTCATTGACTTGGTTTGTTAGATATATTAGAAACATTGGTCGGAAATTAAAAACGCAAGAAGGTTATCAAAGTTTATTAATCAAAGAACGCAATTTAAGAATGTTTCTTTTTCAATCACAATTCTTTATCACACAAATTAATCTAGCAAATTAAAATACTGTAAGCAAAACAATTGATTACATTGGTAATGCATAGACGTTCGAGAAATCTGTATGGGCAATCAAGAATGAACAATCCAGAGAAAGTTGCAACATAGAGTACACAAGACTAAGACAAACAAAACAAAAAATTACAACATAAAATGTGTTCGACACCATTATGCAAACACAAATAACGTAAAAAAATGAATGCTCCCTCCTACAAACAACTGTAGGTAAAGACGAACCGAACAAACACAAATAACGTAAATAAAACATGCTCCCTCCTACAAACAACTGTAGGTAAAGACGAACCGAACAAACACAAATAACGTAAATAAAACATGCTCCCTCCTACAAACAACTGTAGGTAAAGACGAACCGAACAAACACAAATAACGTAAATAAAACATGCTCCCTCCTACAAACAACTGTAGGTAAAGACGAACCGAACAAACACAAATAACGTAAATAAAACATGCTCCCTCCTACAAACAACTAGAGGTAAAGACGAACCGAACAAACACAAATAACGTAAATAAAACATGCTCCCTCCTACAAACAACTAGAGGTAAAGACGAACCGAACAAACACAAATAACGTAAATAAAACATGCTCCCTCCTACAAACAACTGTAGGTAAAGACGAACCGAACAAACACAAATAACGTAAATAAAACATGCTCCCTCCTACAAACAACTGTAGGTAAAGACGAACCGAACAAACACAAATAACGTAAATAAAACATGCTCCCTCCTACAAACAACTGTAGGTAAAGACGAACCGAACAAACACAAATAACGTAAATAAAACATGCTCCCTCCTACAAACAACTGTAGGTAAAGACGAACCGAACAAACACAAATAACGTAAATAAAACATGCTCCCTCCTACAAACAACTAGAGGTAAAGACGAACCGAACAAACACAAATAACGTAAATAAAACATGCTCCCTCCTACAAACAACTAGAGGTAAAGACGAACCGAACAAACACAAATAACGTAAATAAAACATACTCCCTCCTACAAACAACTGTAGGTAAAGACGAACCGAACAAACACAAATAACGTAAATAAAACATTAAACCTCCTACAAACAACTGTAGGTAAAGACGAACCGAACAAACACAAATAACGTAAATAAAACATACTCCCTCCTACAAACAACTGAAGGTAAAGACGAACCGAACAAACACAAATAACGTAAATAAAACATGCTCCCTCCTACAAACAACTAGAGGTAAAGACGAACCGAACAAACACAAATAACGTAAATAAAACATGCTCCCTCCTACAAACAACTAGAGGTAAAGACGAACCGAACAAACACAAATAACGTAAATAAAACATACTCCCTCCTACAAACAACTGTAGGTAAAGACGAACCGAACAAACACAAATAACGTAAATAAAACATTAAACCTCCTACAAACAACTGTAGGTAAAGACGAACCGAACAAACACAAATAACGTAAATAAAACATGCTCCCTCCTACAAACAACTAGAGGTAAAGACGAACCGAACAAACACAAATAACGTAAATAAAACATGCTCCCTCCTACAAACAACTAGAGGTAAAGACGAACCGAACAAACACAAATAACGTAAATAAAACATACTCCCTCCTACAAACAACTGTAGGTAAAGACGAACCGAACAAACACAAATAACGTAAATAAAACATTAAACCTCCTACAAACAACTGTAGGTAAAGACGAACCGAACAAACACAAATAACGTAAATAAAACATACTCCCTCCTACAAACAACTGAAGGTAAAGACGAACCGAACAAACACAAATAACGTAAATAAAACATGCTCCCTCCTACAAACAACTAGAGGTAAAGACGAACCGAACATCGTTTTTATGCGGAAATCGTAACGGACATAACAACGTCTCATACTCTTCGTTTCTTTGCTTTATTTTTAAATGGATTTTGGAGATTATCTAATTGCAAAAAACCCTGTCTTATGTGACCTTTCAAGGGAACAATGCAATATAGTCATATAAGGGAGGGATGTGCTCGATTAACCACATGAAATACATTCTGAATGGAAAATAAAATTAAGGTTACATTAAACGAGTTATTGCTTAATAGATATTGTCACTAAAGAAGGTTTGACCCTGTATATTACTATCAAATACATGTTTGTTTCAAGGTTATGATGTTAGTTTCTAAATTTATGATATGTGATGTTAGTCCCTAAATTTATGGGGATTTGATTTGATCTGATTTGATTTTTGGGGTTTAACGCCACTTTCAGCAATATTTCAGCTATATCATGGCGACCAGTTTTAGTGGTGGAAGAAGCCGGAGTACACAGAGAGAAAACCACCGACCATGGGCAAGTAATTGGTAAACTTTATCACTTGCGACTGTGAGTCGAGTGTACCCTTTTTTGTAATTTACAAAGCCGGGCGCGAATCCACGCCGTATTGGTGATAGCTTTGTATGAGTTGTTAAGTAATCAACCAAACCAACTCATTGATCCTACCGGGCCCTTAAATTTATGGGGAAGCAATGTCATATATATATGTATATATATATATATAAATATATATATGAAACTGCTTCCTCATAAATTTAGGAACTAACATCACAACCTTGAAACAAACATGTATTTAATTGTTAACAAAATAATATGGTAATAAGTTTATATAGAAATACCACTTACGAGCATGGTATATTTCTACAATTCCACCGAATATGTGGTTATCATTACCTGAAGATAAATCCCGAGAACATCGGAATGTAAAATACTACCATTTTTAATCACGATCTATTTTTAGACATGGTATTTTCCCACCTGCCGTTGTATTTCTGAAAAATACCACGGCACATAAAATGTCGGGAAAAAAAAATACCATGGTGAAGGAAAAATTGGAGAAAATCATAATATTTGCGGAAAAATAGCATAGCTTCTATCCAATGAAAATCCAACATTTTTATATAAGGTGGAATTACACATAAAAAGATATATATTCAGATGTGTTTTATTCATGTCAATTAGCATGTATTTTCATTTAATAATAAATTCAATATAATTTTGTCTGGAATCTTAGTAATTATAATTATAACACGAATTTGCGCACCTGGATAACAGTATCGAAAACCAAATTTAAACTTGAAAATTGTAGTTTAAAACGGAAAACCACATATTCCAATCGGAAAATGTGATTCCAAGTTATCTAATCGAGAAACCTGATACTCCGCTATTAATACCTAGTTTTCGTGCAAAATACTATGTAGGAAGAGTTTGAAGATACCATAAGGGTAATCAGAATCCGTAAATCGAGAAGAACAGACAACGCAATGACCAAAAGAAAAAGGACAAAAGGACAAACGACATCAACAAAATATACAAATAAAACTAAAGATCGAGTAACACGAACCCCACTAAAAACCGGGGTGAACTCAGATGTTCCGGAAGGGTAAGCAGTTCCTGCTCCACTCGTGGTATCCGTCGTCTTAATCTAGTTACAACCCCGGTGATAAGTCAGTAATGAGGAAAGGACCGGGAAGTGTTTATGACAAGTGGAACATATCCGTGGTAGTTTGTGACACATATATTGAATGGCGGTCATGACGGCGACCGTAAAACTTTCGAAGTGATTGATTCAGTAGCTTCCTTGTTAGCAGAAACCCTGGAGTGTATGGGTAAAACCAGTTTTAATGCGAGAAATTTGGTATTTCTCATTTTGTGATTATCGCCTGCAATATATATTTTTATGAGATAATAGCTCTTTTATTGCAATAAAGTTTGAATTATTTCAATAATTTCAATAAAAGATAGTTGTAATTCGATTCTGTATCATAACAGAAATGTTTGCTTAATAATGACGCAGTAATTTTGCGTTACTATGAATAATAAAATCGTAGAAACTAGTTTAACCCCGCGACTTTTTATGAAAATGTCTGTACCAAGCGAGGAAAGTGATCAACCGTCATGTAATTGTGTGTTAGGCTGTTAATTTTACCTCTTTCTACGATGTTTTGAATATTTTAAAAATGTCTTGACAGTGCGATTTTTTATGTTTTCCATTTTACTTTATATAAATGTAGTGTTCGCGACATGTTTCTGGAATAAACTTCATCAAAGTAAAAAGATTCCAAAGATAGATAATTCAAATCATTATTTGGGCGCAAGAAACCAAAAATAAACCTGATAGCCAATTTCGACTAAGATCACCTACGCCTGTGGGAGGAGACTGTTTGTGCTCAAAATAATTACATTATCTAGGATATTTCAATAATAATATATCTAATAAACCTAGCTGCGGAACCATAGCCCTTTATGGTCCCTTTTTTTGGCGGATCATAACACGTGTTGAATGAGAGGTCACCTCAGTTGGAATAATCATAGAAGAAAATAACATTTCTGGTTAATATTTCAAATAAAAAATCGCCGTGCAAAACCTCCGGTAAAACGTAAACAAATCGAACACGTGTTTTGCTGTTAGAGTCATCTCTCAAAAGTATTGTGACCTCAAAGCGAGAATACCACAAAGACAAGATGGCGGGACTAAGTAGGTGAAATCAGTTAATATTGAAACATTTTTTATTATAATGAGCTAGAAATGAATAATAATAAGTAAGTAAATATGAAAAGCGATAGATAAATATGTAACGAAACGAGTTATCCACATGACTCCGCTCTCACAAAGCATTTTGTTGTGAAAATTACTGTTGAAAGGTGCGACGAATTCTTCGTCGCAGTTCCGCAAATTTTTGATAGGGTGAAATCTGTAGCTCTATGGTCCGCCAATAAAAAAGAAAAGAAAAGAAAAGGTCCATAAAGGGCTACGGTTCCGCAGCTATAATAAACCATGTCATGTCAGTACCGGAACACTAACTACTGGCCATATGATGCCCTATATGTTAGCATTATATATATAATCATAAATCTGTGCGTTATTACTTTATCAATCTTTTTGATCTTGCTACAAGACAGTATGCTTAGCATTTTAAAATTTTACGGTCGCCTTCATAACTTGTTTAAAGGTACTTACTTGTATGAAATGTTTTTGTCACGGATAACAACGATTATGTTTCAGTCATTTCCTCGTTCAAGACTTGTCACCGAATTGTTAACATGAGTAAAATGAGATATGGCACTAGCGGACCAGGAACAACTTACTAGTATACCTCCGTATCCGCAGCACCTGAGTTCACTTCCGGTTTTTATTGGAGTTCGTGTTGCGCAATCTTTAGCTTTCTGGGTAGCGTTTAGTGGATCATTGTTTGTCTTTCATTGTTTTGTTTTGGCCATTGTATTGTTAGTCATTCTTTGATTCAGTTTCTGATTACCTCTTTGGTATCTTCAGTCTATTTTTACATTCAAATACAATTAAATCCTCGTAATTGAAATGCAGATCATAATTTAAAAATAATACACTGATTTAACAGATAGAAACAAAAATCCAAAATAACCCCCCAAAAATTTACAACTGTCTAAACTTACCAAATAATAAGTAAAAACGAAAGAAAATATTAAGAATATTCATTCTTATATAATTCTCACTTATGTCCTCGTTTTTGTTGGAATGCTAATTAACCATATGTTACTCATGGTTTTATACCACGAAAAATTATGTCGGTGACCTAATGTCTGTTGTGACTTTTGATATACCTTAATTGTAAACACGTATTGCTTTGAATGAATTAATATACATGTAGTTGTTTATTAGCATTGAAAGAATCCTTTTATCAGTTGTTTCATGTACACCTGTTGTTTTCTTCTAGTTTACGCAACCACTAAGGGACCGACCATTTAACTTGAAGGAGGATTTATGGTTTTTTGTTTCGTTCAGAATTTTTTTTTCGGATAACACAAGAGTTAGAATATTATTTTTTTCCAGAATTTAACATTAGGTTATATGACAAAAATTCTGAATCAGATTATTTTTTTTTCCTCCACCAAAATCAGAAACCATAACCCCTCCTTCAAGTTGAATGGTCGTTCCCTAAATCTGGCCGCAGTGAAGACTGAGTTGAATTTGATCAAATAAAAACATATAATAGTATATTAGTCTAGAAATCACTTTTTGAATTAAAATGCTCATAGGTTTATGTGTGTGGTTGGAATCTGACTAACATGTGCAAAACATTTACATGACCGAATCGTTTCTTTCAGAGGGGCGATTTCATTTGGTCGCATAAAACTAGTGTAACCCCAACACTTGTTATTGAAGTGCCTGTACCAAGTCAGGAAAAATATTCTCAAAAATGAAAATAAGAAACAATTTTTCGTTATATGAATGTCAAGTTTCGAAATAAAGATTTTGCTTCACATAAATAAACATTTATTAAACACACACATCCCACATCTAAAATTGTCAACAGAGATTGGCAACAAGCGACAGCACAGTATGATACATATAATGTCTGTCTGTCATGTTCTAATGTCTAAAATCAAATTTACCATCACCCAACACTTCAAGTACCAATTTCCATACATTGGTGTGTTAGCACCCCAGCGTAAGTACTATTCTAGAACTTGTATTGCTCATTGCTTCAAACCGAGGATCATAACACCTGTATTTACTATTTCTCAGCTTAGCATGGATAATTTTCCGAGCGGAGAGACAATGAGTTAACACCATGCAAAACAAACCCAGAATGTTGGTTCCGCACAAAGCAGCCATCATGATTATCATCGGCTGTGCATGCTAAGTGTGGAGTTACAGTGAACTATCACCATACAAATCCAACTCATGTTGGTCCCGCACTAAAAAAGGTATCACTTTCATTGATCTACAACAATCAATAACTAACTGAGCCCTTATCGGCAATTTTTCAGCAGGGGGGGGGGGGGGGGGGGGGGGGGGAGGGGGGGGGGGACTCTTGTCTTGTAAATTAACTGCTCAATCAGTTCAAGCCAAAATCAAGCTCACCACGCCACAATTTCTACGGTCACCATGATGCATGAATCTGATCTGTATGCGAAGTCGTGCTCATCTGTTTAGTTTTCTGTGTTGTGTTTTTGTGATTTGTTTGTCTTCGTCCTGTGTCTTGTGTGCCCAATGTTGCCAGTGTCTCTGGATTGCCCATTCTTGATTGCCCCTTCGGTTTTCTCTAACGTTTATTTGCTTTGTTTGTCTTCGTCCTGTGTTTTGTGTGCCCAATTTTGTGTCTCTGGATTGCCCATTCTTGATTGATTGCCGCTTCAGGTTTCTCTGACGTTTATTTAGCTTGTCTACTGTACGTTGTACAATTTCTTTTACCTATCTGATATTGAGAATTAATGTTTACCGGTTAGAACAAGAGTTGTCATAGCCACTTCCAATAATTTGGTTTCACTTCCGGTTTTAGTGACAGTACGTGGAATCCATTATTTCTTTTGTTCTGTTGTACCTTTGTGATTCAGTTCTCCGGATTCCTAAAATGTGCAACACTAAGGGTGCTACTAGTGGATCGTGAACTGCTTGCCCTTATGAACACCTACATTCACCCCTGCTTTTTACTGAGGAATGTACTTCCTTATCTTAAGCTTAATGTGTAATATTTTGTGGGCCATTGTTTTTCGCTTCGTCTTTTTTTTTTGGGGTGGGGAGGGGGTAATTGAATTGTTTGTCATTCGTCGATTTGCGGCTTTTGATCAGCTTTTTGGTATCTTCAAACATTTGCTTATTGACTATATTGGAATATGTTGTCCCAGGCATCCGTGTCAATTAATTGTGAAACGCCACGGGAGTGATAGATCGTGGGTTCGATCCCATGACTAAAGACTAAAGAACTGACATTTGGACATTTGTTGCTTCTCTGCAAAGCACACAACTTTAAGGAGTAAGAACAAAGATTGATTAGGTCGGAATCAAGATAACGTGTCCAAGTGGAGCGACATGTCTAACTGTGAACTGTTGTCGCAGTGATCTATCATTACATAAATAAAAATCCAACCCGTGTGTTGGCTTAGTAGAAAAAAATATCCTTTCATCAAAATATAACTTGTTCGCGCCAAATTATAGCACTGTTTATTGACACTGTGTATTAGAATTCTTGTATTTTATTGGTACTACTTAAAGTCAACAAGAATTGTTGATTTACGCGCTTCATACAAAAAATGTGCCTCGGTCCACGCTTTTACACGCCTATAAAACTATAAAAAAATGCATTCAATTCTTATAATTACATTTAAATCACACCAACATTTAATATAGGTGAAATTTTTGTTGTGAATTTTATTTGTGTTAGATTATTTGCTGTTGGAAATTACTACGTCATTGATTGTTTACATCTGACGTCGTCCTGTGTGTGAAATTAATACCTTCACATGAAAGTCAAATAAATATGATACGATAAGTCACTTCCTTAGTTTAATTTCCGCAACTGAAATACGAATTTAATTGTTGCAAAATCAATCAAATCGATGTTGAAATAATATGAGACAGGCAACCTGTTTGAAGGACGAAGTCCTAAAATTTCAATAATATGATGATCTGTACATGTAATTTATTTTTTATTTTGAATGAATTTTGTAGCCGATTTGTTATGGCTGTTCCGTTCATTTTACCTACTGTTCGCCGCTCTTCTGTCGGGAGTTTCGTAGAAAGAGATTCTTTTATTAGAATTTTATTTCAAGTTTATTTCGATTCTACATAGAGTAAATAATTAAAGAATTGGGAATTTTTCATTGAAATATATTTCTTGTGCGTTTCTAAATTATCAATTGATCTATTTTTTAAACTTCCGGTGAACAGATATTTGGCTATCAATATAGAAGGAAAAATCGGATATCCTACCGTTATAAGGACTTCGTCCTTTATGATTACTTATAATATGAAGTTTAAACAACAATGAATAATTTCGAGTCCAATGCAAATAAGTTTCCTTCTTGAAAGTTTCTGTTTCTGAAATGTATTTCATTTACCATTTTAATACACAAATATAGATAGGAGGAAGTGATGACCTAAAATGGTGGAAAAAAATGACATATAAAATAAGCTTTAAATTCAGAGAAAAATCACAAAAAATATTTAAATATATTTGATCTGCTAAACATACATTATGGGCATGATGGCATTATTTAATATTTTTATCCTGTTAGCGACATTAATCTATGTTGAATCGTTGTGTAATAGAGAAGGATTACGCAATTCAATAAAAGACTTTTACCACCACACAAAGATGGCCGCTGATATTTCAACATTTCACAAAACAGAACATATGAATCAATGTTTTGATAAATCTAGATTATTTAGCAGAAAATCAACCTTCCGTAGACATTATTTTGGTGAAAAGATGTGCAAACTTTCATCCGAGAAATCTAATCATACAAACAACCAGGCAATATGTCCGTGGTATTACGACATAACATTTGATAAAAACAGATTTCCGGCAGTTATGCTGGACGCTAGATGTCGTTGTCCAAGAATACGTAAAATGGCAACACAACTGACAGAATGTAAAAATGGCGGAAATACAGCTAGAGATGTGTGTACATGTGAAAGACTCAAGGTAACATTTCCTGTACTAAGACGTTGGAACCCATCTTCAAGATGGGAAGCAGTAAAAGAAGACATAGGAGTTGCCTGTATCTGCAAGAAACCCATTGATAACAATGACAATTAGTAATGAATCTCATTGAACTGTACATGTATTTACTAATGTGTTCCATTTTGTGTCTTTGATTGGTAAAGCATATATATGAGTAAGAATTAAGAGATTCCGAAATAATTTGACATATATAGATACTACATGTATATGTTATGAAAAGCATTACAGAAGGGACATAGCAACAACACACAAAACTTGAGAGTAACTAAAATGTTTCCTGTTCAAAATTGGAAGTTGCAGACGACCGCTTAGAATATGCTTACTTATCATGTAGTCAGTTTAGTATTTTTCCGGTTCAAAATGGGAAGTTGCAGACGACCGCTTTGAATATGTTTACTTATCGTGTAGGCAGTTTAATATTGATTTTTATACTCCGCAGTGAAAAAAAGAGGGGGAGGGGGCGGGGCAATTTACAACTAAATGAATTTTATTTAAGAATTGAATGAATTTTTTTGTAGTTTTATAGGCGTGTAAAAGCGTGGACCGAGGCACATTTTTTGCATGAAGCGCGTTTTATTGGATAAAACTACAAAAAAATGCATTCAATTCTTATAATTACATTTAAATCACACCCAAATTTAATATAGTTGAAGTACCGATATTCGTTTCCTGTTTTAAAAAGGTAATTTTGACTTTCAATTTTCCTCATAGGAATATAATATAGAGTGGGAGGTAAAGGATTTTAGTTGAGATGCAAGGTTCTTTCCGACAGTATATAGAATTACCAAAATAATCATTAGAGAATAAGTATTTTTGTTAAAGAAAATAACGGTGAAAAATGTTCCCCTTGCGTTGAAATATTTGGATAGTTGTTATTTAAAATTAGTCACGACTGTCATATTTTAATGTAAAATTACCAGCAGAATGTTAATGGTTATTATATTAATATGAGGAAGACGGAATCAGAAATTATTTCACAATAAAATGAAAAAAATAATAATACCACACTGTCGGAACAGTTCTAAAATCCAATAGAAAAGTCGTACGAAGAGGCAAAATTGGTAGCCCTAACTAACACCCACAAATGCATAAATATTTTGAAATAAAATAAATAACAATATTTGAAGAGGATCCCATAATTAATACCATACACTAATAAATAAGAAGTGTTATTAAGTTTGGTAATGATTCGAGAGATTTAAACACCCGTATTGTTATTAATTCTTAAAAATATGAAAAAGAAAAGAAAAGCAAATGATATTAACTTGATATAGTCTCATTTTGCATTTTGTATACATTCTCATTATATACAAATGTGTATGCAGGGGCACATGTGGCTCAATGAGTTAGGTCGTTGGATCTAACAGCTCATACAAGCCTATCACCAATACGGCGTGGGTTCGCGCCCAGCTTTGTAAATTACAAAAAGGGTGCACTCGACTCGCAGCCGCAAGTGATAAAGTTTACCAGTTGCTTGCCCAGGGTCGGTGGTTCTCTCCGGATACTCCGGCTTCCTCCGCTGAAATATTGCTGAAAGTGGCGTTAAACACCAAAAGTCAAATTCAAATTCAAATTCAAATGTATATGCAAGTTTATTTCAATAAAAACCAGGAGGACGCACATGATAGTGAACAGTACTGGTGTCATCAGAGGACCCAGATCTTACGATCTCAGCATTTGAACATATTCTCTTGTAGGATATTTTCACATATTTGTGTTCGAGTCCATTCCAGTTTTTTTTTCTTTGCCGACTACTGTCCTTCAGTGAACCGAGGGTGAGGGGGTGGGGGTTGAATGTTGGGTCCCCACCCTATGAATCCACCCCTGGATATAAGGATTCAACTGAATAGCCAAAATAACAGATATCTAAAAAAAAAAAAAAAAAAAAAAAGAAATAACACGCACTCAGCGAAATACCTATTTTAAAAATTACCCTGTATGAAAATGAACAGGTAAAACCCAAAATAAGTCGTAAACAATAATTAGGGCAAGCCCCATCAACACTGGGTATTTTAAGACACCGCAATATATTGTCATAAATGAATTTGCACGTATAAAAACAATTCATTCATATCAACAGTATTTTAAAACACCTTCTTTCAACACGGAAAGAGAATGTGTATTTAATTGATCAATCTCATAGTTGAATGCATACAGTATTTTGTTCCTTGTTTTTTTTTGGGTTATGATTTGGGCATTTTGCAAAATATATTAGCTAATCAACATTTCAATTTATTTATTTGTAGTATAAAATTGGTGATATACAATGCGGCACTTTTCATGTTTTATATATATTTTTGTATATTTCATTATTTTTCATTGTTATAATTTTTTTCATTGTAAGTTTTACTTTATTGTGTTTTTTCATATTTGGGTTGGTTTGGTTTATGGTGTTAAAGTCACTTTCAACAATATTTCAGTTATATCATGGCGGTCAATTTTATTGGTGGATGAAACTTGAGTACCCGTAGAAAACCACCGACCTGTCACAAGACACTGACAAACGTTATCGCATGAGGTTGTATCGAGTACACTCCACCATGAAAGGGGTTCGAACTCACAAATTAGTGGTGATACGCACCGATTGCACAGGTATTTTGTAAATCCAACCACCATACGATCACGACGCCCCCCCCCCTTTTTTTTAATTTAAGTTTGCTTAACATTATATATATATATATTGCTATGAATCTTGTTTATTACTAATATTTTAATAATTGATTATTAATAGACTTTGTCATATTGACATGTATTTGTGTAATAATCCTCATGTATTGAGCTTTTAAGTATTGTATAATGACATATAATATAATAAGTACCGCATATTGTGGATATTCGTAAACCATATTTGTTATATATAATAAACAAATATTTTTACTATAATCTCTAACCTGTATTTGTTTCACTTCGGGATTTTTAGTGTATGATTTGATTTTGATAATAAACGCTTCTTTATAAAAATTTACAACCCGTATTTGTTTCACTTAATGTATGATTTGTAAACCATATTAGTTATAATAAACACATATTTTTGTTATAATATCTAAACCCGTATTTGAATCGCATCGGATGTATAATGGTTAGCATGCTTGCCTCGAGTGCGGGAGATCGTGGGTTCGAACCCCGATCGGGTCAAATCAAAGCCTATAAAACTGGTATTTGTTGCTTCTCCGATAAGCACTCAGCATTAAGGAGAAAGAGCAAAAACTGGTTGGCTCCGAATCAGGATAATGTATCCGAGTGGGGCGTCATGTCCACCCGCTAACTGTAGTTTTAGTGAGAAAGCACTATAAAAATCCAACTAAGCGTGTTGGTCTAGTACAAAGCGGACCTCATCATCATCTCATTAAAAAATTAACTTGTTTTCGCCATGATATAGCTGAAAAATTGCTGACTTGGCGTTAAACAACAATCACTCACTTACTCCTAGACCCATATTTGTTTTATTTCTGGATTTTAGTGTATGATTTGTAAACCATTTTCTTTATATAAACACTTCTTTATCATAATTTCTAAGTCGTATTTGTTTCATTTCCGCTTTTGTAGTGTATGAAACGTAAACCATATTGGTTAAAATAAACATATAATTTTTTTTTTATTCTAAGCAGTAGCCCAATTTGTTTCATTTCCGGATTTCTAGTGTGTGATACATTAATCATATTGTGCACAATAAACACCCCTTTAATGCATTGTCCCTAATCTTTAACCCTTATTTGTTTCATATCTGATCTTTAGTTTACGATACAGAAATCATATTGTTTATGTTGTGTTATTGAATCGACATATAAAAGCTTTTTCAATCTTGGGTACTTTATACGTTTGATTTGTAAAATCACTTGACTGCTCATAACTTTTGTTGATTAGCATTAAAGTTGTATAAACCAAATTGACCTACCTTTGACAAGTCACAACATGTCGACATACCTTAGACAAGTCACAACATGTCGACATACCTTTGACAAGTCACAACATGTTCATATAAAATGTAATCTGTCTGCTAATACAACACGAAACTAAAAAAAAAACCCAAAACCCCCCCCAAACAACTGGAGGTGAATTCAGGTGTCTGTAAGGGCAAGCAATTTCGCTGAACTGGTGGTACACGCAATGCTGCTTTTAATAAAAGATTTAATATATCAATACTAAAGGGGTAAACAGTAGTCGTGAATCTAAGAAAAACAGACAATACAATGGCTAAAAGATAAAGGACTAAAGGACAAACAACGATCGACAAAACACTGCACAGAAAACTAAATAACGAGCAACACGAACCACACTAACACACGGGTGTAAATTAAGGTGCTCCGGAAGGGTTAAACAACACGACCATCAAACCTCATATTACATGTAGCACTATTTCAGATATTTTCATGACACAATGAAATTTAACAACAAAGTGGAACACACATCTATACTGCCCAAAATGGGCATACGACATGATACGAGTGTAAGTTTTGAGTGTCACAGGTAACAGAGAATACAATAGATAGGATTAAATAATTTGTTTTGATGGCCAACCAATGTACTGTCATAACGAGTCATTGTTCTTATAACATACTACAATGAAAAGGTACTCTCAAGGTCAAAAGGTTGGAAATCCAATTAGTAAAAATGGCCAAGGTCATCTATGCAATAAAAACGTAGATATCTAATTTAGTGTGCATCAGGTACTCTCAAGGTCAAAAGGTTGGAAATCCAATTAACTTAATAGTCTATGAGGTAAAGAAACCAAAGGGCATACACAGAATAGTAAAAATGGCCAAGGTCACCTATGCAATAAAAACGTAGATATCTAATTTAGTGTGCATCAGGTACTCTCAAGGTCAAAAGGTTGGAAATCCAATTAACTTAATAGTCTATGAGGTAAAGAAACCAAAGGGCATAAACAGAATAGTAAAAATGGCCAAGGTCACCTATGCAATAAAAACGTAGATATCTAATTTAGTGTACACGACGCGTTTCTGGAATAACCTTCATCAGGTACACTCAAATTCAAAAGGTTGGAATTCCAAATGACTAAATAGTCTTTGAGAGAAAGAAACCAAAGGACCTAAATGGGATAGCCAAATTAGCTAATGCGACTTGTGAAAGAATTCTCTAGCGAGCAAGGAATGTGACACGAGATATCTAATTACAACCCATTCTTGGTCCGTGTTGTTGTGTTAACAATTACTGTACAGCCTCTTGTTTTCAATGGTGCAATTTTTTGTTAAACATCTAAAACTTTGTGTGTGAATGCTGTCTTGTCTTGTATTATATTGTCTTGTCATTTTAATATTTGTATTAAGCATCATTTTGATTAAAATTATGTTTTCATGTATGCATACTTCGAGGAAAACTACTCGTAGACATCGGATGTCGGAAATTCTCGTTAATTAGATAAAAAAAGAGTTAAAATAAAACTTTGGAAAAACTGAGAAATATTTTGTTATTAAAAACAGAAAATAGCGAAATACACAATTGGTTAGTAAGAAATGATATGGATGCAAATGCAAACATGAGAGACTATCCAACATTACACTTGGGCACAAATTAATGTAAAGGAACATAGAGCTTTAGTTGCTGTTCTACATTCGGTAGCTATTGTGGTATATTTATCATAAATCCAGGATCAGATATAAACAAACATTGTGCAGGTGATATATTGTAGTTTTGGTGTTTAGGTATTTGCGGTGAGGGTGGTTGTTCGATTTGTTAATTGATGACCATCACTCTTTAAACGATCATTACATGCGGTGTTGCACAATAACAAGCTATGAAAAGAAAGTTTCAACTTTGATGTTCAACAATTCCACCAATATATACAACACAAACAACCAGCTCTCACTTTACACAATCGTACACACAAAACGACAACGACATATGGCGTTTAGAAATACAGATCCTGGCTTGGAACAGACAAACAAATGTGGCGGAGTTGAAACGATTTTGGGATTCCACACCCCCTCTTGAAGTATGTTAGATTTGACAAGATCACTAAGGTATGTTGTCATCTTGATTTCTGAAACATGTTGGGAAGTCAAATACAGATATGTCACTGTTCTAGGTAATGCATGGACAAACTACTAGTATCATTATAGTTCTTGGTGCTGTTTCAAAGGGTATTGCATAAACGGTGTTTTCAAGCTAAATTTGAATATTATTATATAATATCTACACATAATACCACCTTAGCTAATTGATGTATATATACAATTATTGGGTTAAACCAGGGGCAGTGATCGTATGGTGGTTGTATTTACAACTACCTATGCAATCAGTGCCTGTTACTACTGATAATCTCGATCAGGGCGAGGTGTACAACATTATGTGATAAAATTTGTCAGTGATTTGCGACAGGTCGTTGGTTTTCTCCGGGTCCTCCACCAATAAAACTGGTTGAAAGTTGCGTTTAACACCATTAAACAACAAACAAACAAACAATATAAAAAAAACCTTTACTATAACGTTGAAAAATGATATATTTTATTTTCGTTTCTATTTTAACGCCATTCTTTATTATGATCGTATTTGAGAGGTAGGAGACAGACATGGAACAGCTAAAGACAGTAATACACGAATATGTTAATGTGCTATCCAACAATTTGTCCACCATTCAATTCTGACCTACAATATAAACATGTTGTTTGTGTTAGTCAGACACACATGGATGATTACTGTTATTAAAAGATTATGTGCTAAAACTCAAGGAGAAATTGTTGTTCGTTAGAAATGTATTGTTCCTATTATCTACTGACATTGTATGTTTCATTTTTTATTATCCTTCACTGGTTCTATTTGAGCAGTCAAATTGCATTTGCTGTATAAATCTTTGATATTTACGGTCATAGACAAATATATAGTTTCTATGTTACCTGATTCATGTTTAGCGACGGCAAGAAATAGTAACATGAACAATTTATATTGTGATGGAGTATATTATTTGATTTACGATGCAAAAGGGGAAGGAATGGGCATATAAAAAAATAAGCATCATAATTTGGATCATGTGACACAGCGTTTTGTAGTATTCTGTTCTTCCGGTAACAACTACTACAAGACAGTTATTACGATTGATAAATAAATAAGATAAAACGATAATTAAACATTCTAAAATAGATCCTTAAACTAAACATGTCTGTTGCTTTGTCATTAATACAAGGACGACGATAGGTGATGACCAACGACTTTAGCTCTGGCTCATGGCGAGGTGTACTCGATACAACATGTTGTGATAAAGTTTGCCATTGACTTGCGACAGGTCGGTAGTTTTCTGTGGGTATTCCGGTTTCCTCCACCAATAAAAATGACCGCCACGATCGTTACAACTGAAATATTATTGAAAGTGGCGCTAAGCACCAAAGTAAGTTTAAATGTTGAAACTTCTATTGACTATCACTATTGTAGACTCAGGCACGGATTTAGAGGATGTGTACTGTGTATGTCCCGCTAAAGCTTTGGAAAGCACATGCAATGTAGTATTTCATTGGAATACAAATACATATACTAGTGGTGGTTGTAATCTCTCAAATCTCCGGAGCTTGTGGAATTCATCAGTGCTGTTTCCGTTGGATTATCAAATTTGTGATTTAATTGAGCCACGAATGCCCCTCGAATAAAGAGAATTTAAAGAATATTGTCATATATTGACATTCATTGCATGCTGTTTAAACTTACTCAGTTTCACAAATGAACATTTCTGTATTATCTTTACAGAAATGGTCACTCCATTCAAATGAATGTGTTGTCCATAGAACCCCGCAGTCTTCCCCTGGACGATGATCTGGCTGACCTGGGTGCCAATTAGTATAGGTCAATGGTCGATTCGACTTGATCCATTGCCAAGAATTAGAAACTTCAATATCACTCATGCCTATCCAATAGCCTGTAGTTCGTATGGAACCTGCGTGTTAATCGACAGAACAGAGTATTTTGATCTTTACAAGACAATTTGTCAGATAAACGTATATGGTCGATTCAAAAATGAACCCTACATTTATTAATAATTTGACGGCTGAATGAATAAATTTATTTTGTAACTGAACTGCATCAGTACTATGAACACAGTATACATGATATCATTGGTATAAGAATTGTAATTTAAACAATTTTATGAGTGTCTGTACCAAACCAGGAAAATGAGCGGTCATGTAGTTGTATGTTAGGGGTATACATTTTGCCTCTTTCTACGATTTTTCTTTTTGGGTTCCGACAGTGTGGTATTTTTTGTTTTTAATTTTATTGCATCGCATCACTCTAAATTTCGTGGTCGTGATTGTATGTTAGTTGAATTAACAACTACCTGTGCAGTTCGAATCCGTCCCAGACGAGGTGTACTCGATTCTACATTATGCGATAAAGTTTGTCAGTGACTTGCGACAGGTCGGTGGTTTTCTCCGTGTACTCCGGTTTCCTCCACCAATAAAACTGACCGCCACGATATAACTGAACATTTTTTGAAAGTGGCGTTAAACACTATAAACCAAACCTAATCTAAATTTCTTTGAACTTTTAATATTAAGCCAATAATATTGACCATGATATATAAGCCTATTGATGGCTAGCTGATTCTACAAAGAGAATATAATCTATGGAGATCGTATAATAAATAAGTCACCATATGAAATATAAATAATATGAGGGTGAGGATCCCAGCGACATGTCTCATTCTGCCACAACGGCCACGATATAGCTGAAATATTGTAAATGGCGTTAAACGCCATAAACCATTGTGATACAAGTTTGTTTCTACTCCAGATTTCACCAGATTTACACATTTATTTTATATACAGAAGACACGGATGCCACTGCATACCCTTTCGGAACACATGAGTTCACCCTCGGTTTTTAGTGGGGTTCGTGTTACTCGATCTTTAGCTTTACATGTATGTTTTGTAGATCGTTGTCTGTCCCTTTGTCTTTTTTCTTTTGGCCATTGTGTTGTCTATCCTTCTTCAATTTACAGATTTTGATTACCCCTTTGGTATCTTCAAACTCTTTTTAACTTTATTAGTGAAAAAAGAAAAGAATGAAGATAACAAAAAGCCTATTCATATCTATGGGAGTTGTTTGATATGCAACTTTAAAGTTATTTGCGAACAGACGATGGTTGTCACTGGCCGTCCGGGCACTCTGATCAGTAAAACATAGCTACAATATTGTTGAAAGTGGCGGTAAACAACAAAAACAAAACACTACCCTCAAAAATAAAACAGGAAGCATAATACGCTCCCGAAGTTCGGGAGCGTTAATGGTAGAAGTATGAATAGGTACTATGGCACTTCAAAATCTTCAACAAGACAGCTGCCAAACCGGAAATAAATTAAAAGAAAAATCACGTGACCTAAACCGGAACTCTAGTCGAAATAAAAATGAAACAATGTTCGGTAGAGGATTCAAAAACTGTCCGGAGTTTGGAGTTTTAGGTGGTGGTTTTTTTTTAGCTTGATATTTTGTAAACAGGAAGAAAAATTACTGTTCTTCGGGAGCGTTTCAGGTTGCACCTGCCTCATATTATTACATTATAATAGCAATAAATGGTATGTCTTGCGAGTAATAAACAAGTGCCGAAAATGGGAATTTAAAAAAAGAAAAAAAAATCACATTCAATGTACTAGTAAGTGGAAATTTAACAAGGCATATACATGTTTCCCCTTACGTGTCACTTGAAAGCTCCGTAATGATGTTCTAATAAAATTATCTTCCTCTGCTGTTTCTATTTCAACAAGATGAGAATTCATTGCATGGCAAATAGCCTGAAAAATACTAGAATTTACATCTTTCGTACTTAAAATGTTTGTGTAGAACATAATTATCCTCATTAGTAGTTTTTGTTTTTCATTTATTTTTCCCTTCGCTTTATTTTAATCTATGATCATTTTAAGCAATCAATTGTCATCTTTATTGTATTACCTTTTCGTCTATCGACATACACTGTACGATGAACACGTTCCGGAGCACCTAAGTTCACTCCCGGTTTTTATTGGGGTTCGTGGTTGGTGTTACTCAGTCTTCAGTTTTATATGTATGTTTTGTTTGTCCTTTTGCCTTTTTTCTTTTGGCCATTGTGTTTTCTGTATTTCATCGATATACGGATTCTGATTACCCTTTTGGTATCTTCAAACTCTTATTCGATCCGAAGCTATCATCTAAGTTACTATTATGGTACAATAGGCGTTTTCATTGTACAGAAGTTAAAATTGTCAATTCTTGAATGCTCCCTCGATTTTTATTTAAGGTTTATTTAAATCTGGGGAAAACCGGAAGTTGATTTGATTGATTGATTTATTGATTGATTGTTGTCTGCTATATTCATTACGAGGAAAACAAGCTTACAACTAATAAAACGGAAACAAGGACGTGATCATGATAATTGCAAAGCGTCTCATGCTGATACGCATTAAGACCAACTGCAAGTTTGTCTTCAGGTGAAAAAAACAACATGCTCAAAATATCATACATTGATTTACGCACCATGCTACATGTATGCCGAAGTGTTGCATCTTGTACAATCAATGGACCCTTTCAAGTGGCTGTACTCTGTAGCAAAGGCACTAGGCATAATCCCAGAAGAGACAAAGAGAGAGAGGAGGGACAACAACAGTCATTGTCCATAGGCGATTTATAGCACTGGTCCGCTATGCAAATTGCAAGAATATGTTACCAGGCTCAAGCTAACGACCAATTTCTAGCGACCAATAAGCTAGCGACCAATAGGGCGATATGTCTCAAATCCAAAAAAAATAATAAAAGTAAAATGTACTTTTAAAGATTTCTAGCGACCAATAACAAATATATTACTGTAAATGCATATTCAACACAATGAATGGACATCGGGGCATACAGGAAATATTTCTACAGCCCCCCGCCCACACAATACAAAGTTAACATTTGACACCCTGACAGTGGACCTGATGTGCAGAATCCCACACAGGCCATCAGGTGAGTGAAAGACACGGGCGGTACATTTTACGTTTTATTTCACATGTTCTCCCGAACATAAAATATTTCTTTTCTTTACTGGACTAAATAACGAAGACATAACTATTTTTCGAATGGCGAGTTTACAAAAACACTTTAAATAAACACAGATTAAAAAATAATTTACTTTGATGTAAACCGGTAAATAATTTGGACAGCGTTTTGTCAAACAATATAAAGTCATAAGATTCCGGTTCACATGAAGATAGCTCATCAATCTAAAAATAGTGTAATTATAGAACATTAGAAAAATATAACAGTAAGTTTTATGAAAAAATAAACAAAATCTAAATCCCGCAGGTGCGTGTCACATTTATTTAATAAATAATATTATTATGTTTTATCTACATGTATTTATTTTTAAATTGTGTATTTAAAGGTGTCAAATCACCAATTTAATTCACCAATCAGAGCTTAGAACATATACAAAAGTAGTCCTTTTAAAAGAGAAAAGTTCCTTTCGCTTTGTTGTATTTTGAAATAAAAATTAAATGGAGAGGTATAAACAATGGTAGTTGCAGGTAAATATGCAAGGATTATTTTGAACCCAAAATTGGTTACATTTAGTTGTATTGGAATCCTTTATGGAGGTCTTGATGAATGACCCATAAATAAGGAAATTTCGGGAATGACGTTGCTATTTGTAGAGTAGAAAATATCCCAGAGCATGGTACTTCACTGCATATCAAAGTTGATATTTGACACCCTGCTGTAGGCTTGAGGTGCAGAAACACACCCAGGCACTTATGTCAGTTAAAGGCCCGGGCAATACCTTTGACTTAAGCCTCAAATGGGCAAGAACTTTGCCGTCCTTAATATATTTTTCATGGGATATTCATAGAGATCCCCCTCCAACAATTTTTTTCTTTAATACTTGACACACTGCTGTGGGCTTGAGTTGCAGAAACCCACACAGACAGTTATGTTAGTTAAAGGCCCGGGCTATACATTTGACCTAAACCCTAAGTGGACAAGAACTTTTGCCGTCCTTAATATATTTTTCATGGGATATTTATAGAGATCCCTCTCCATAAAAAAAAGTTCAAATATCAAAGTTAATATATAACACCCTGCTGTGGGCTTGAGGTGCAGAAACCCACCCAGGCACTTCAGTCAGTTAAAGGCCCTGCCGATACCTTTGACTTAAATCCCAAGTGGGCAAGAACTTTACCGTCCTTAATATATTTTACATGGGATATTTATAGAGACCCCCTCCATAATTTATTTTTTAAATATCAAAGTTGATAAACCCACCCAGACACTTAAGTCAGTAAAAGGACCGGGCAATACCTCTGACTTAAACCCTAAGTGGGCAAGAACTTTGCCAACCGTAATATATTTTTCATGGAATATTCATAGAGACCCTCCTCCACAAAAAAAAAAAAAAATTCAAATATCAAAGTTGATATTTGACATACTGCTGTGGACTTGAGGTGCAGAAACCCACCAAGGCACTCAAATCAGTTAAAGGCCCGGGCAATACCTTTGAATTAAACTCCAAATGGGCAAGAACTTTGCCGTCCTTAATATATTTTTCTTCGGATATTCATAGAGACCCCCCTCCACAAAAAACAATTTCAAACATCAAAGTTGATATTTGACACCCTGTTGTGGGCTTGAGGTGCAGAAACCCACCCAGGCACTTATGTCAATAAAAGGGGCGGGCAATACCTTTGATTTAAAAAAATATGGGATATTTATACAGACCCTACAGCAGGGTTTCAAATATCAACTTGAGGAGGGGTCTCTATAAATATCCCATGAAAAATATATTAAAGACGGTAAAGTTCTTGCCCACTTGGGATTTAAGTCAAAGGTATTGGCAGGGCCTTTAACTGACTGAAGTGCCTGAGTGGGTTTCTGCACCTCAAGCCCACAGCAGGGCGTCATATATTAACTTTGATATTTGAACTTTTTTTTATGGAGAGGGGATCTCGATAAATATCCCATGAAAAATATATTAAGGACGGCAAAAGTTCTTGTCCACTTGGGGTTTAGATCAAAGGTATTGCCTGAGCCTTTAACCGACGTAAGTGTTTGGGTGGGTTTCTGCACCTCAAGTCCACAGCAGTGTGTCAAATATCAACTTTGATATTTAAAAAATTGTGGAGGGGGGTCTCTATAAATATCCCATAGAAAATACATTAAGAACGGCAAAGTTCTTGCCCACTTGGGGCTTACGTCTAAAGTATTGCCTGGGCCTTTAACTGACTTAAGTGCCTGGGTGGGTTTCTCTACCTCAGGCCCACAGCACGGTGTCAAATATCAACTTTGATATTTGAAAAAAAATTTGTGGAGGGGAGGGTCTCTATAAATATCCCATGAAAAATATACTAAGAACGACAAAGTTCTTGCCCACTTGGGGTTTACGTCAAAAGTATTTCCCGGTCCTTTAACTGACTTAAGTGTCTGGGTGGGTTTCAGCAACTCAAGCACACAGCAGTGTGTCAAATATCAACTTTGATATTTAAAAACAATATGTGAAGGGGGTCTCTATGAATATCCTATGAAAAATATATTAAGGACGGCAAAGTTCTTGCCCACTTGGGGTTTAAGTCAAAGGTATTTCCCGGGTCTTTAACTGACGTAAGTGCCTGGGTGGGTTTCGGCACCTTAAGACCATAGCAGGGTGTCAAATGTCAACTTTGATATTTGAAATTGTTTTTGTGGAGTGGGGGGTCTCTATAAATATCATATGAACAATATATTAAGGACCGCAAAGTTCTTGCCCACTTGGGCTTAAGTCAAAGGTATTTCGTGGGCCTTTAACTGACTTAAGTGCCTGGGTGGGTTTCTGCACCTCGAGACAACAGCAGGGTGTCAAATATCAACTTTGATATTTAAAAAAAACATTGTGGAGGGGATCTCTATGAATATCCTATGAAAAATATATTAAGAACGGCAAAGTTCTTGTCCACTTGGGGTTTAAGTCAAAGGTATTGCCCGGTTCTTTAACTGACGTAAGTCCCTGAGTGGGTTTTAGCACCTCAAGCCCACAACAGTGTGTCAAATATCAACTTTGATATTTAAAAAATAAATTGTGGAGGGGGGTCTCTATAAATATCCCATAGAAAATATATTAAGAACGGCAAAGTTCTTGCCCACTTGGGGCTTAAGTCTAAAGTATTGCCTGGGCCTTTAACTGACTTAAGTGCCTGGGTGGGTTTCTCTACCTCAGGCCCACAGCACGGTGTCAAATATCAACTTTGATATTTGAAATTTTTTTTGTGGACGGGAGGGTCTCTATAAATATCCCATGAAAAATTTACTAAGAACGACAAAGTTCTTGCCCACTTGGGATTTACGTCAAATGTATTGCCCGGTCCTTTAACTGACTTAAGTGTCTGGGTGGGTTTCTGCAACTCAAGCCCGCAGCAGTGTATCAAATATGAACTTTGATATTTGAAAAAAAATAGGTGAAGGGGGTCTCTATAAATATCCTATGAAAAAATATTAAGGACGGCAAAGTTCTTGCCCACTTGGGTTTAAGTCAAAGGTATTTCGTTGGCCTTTAACTGACTTAAGTGCCTGGGTGGGTTTATGCACCTCGAGACAACAGTAGGGTGTCAAATATCAACTTTGATATTTGAATTGGTTTTTTCTGGAGGGGGGATCTCTATAAATATCCAATGAAAAATATATTAAGGACGGCAACGTTCTTGTCCACTTGGGGCTTAAGTCAAAGGTATTGCACGGTCCTTTAACTGACTTAAGTATCTGTGTGGGTTTCTGCAACTCAAGCCCACAGCAGTGTGTCAAATATCAACTTTGATATTTAAAAACAATATGTGGAGGGGGTCCTATAAATATCCTATAAAAATATATATTAAGGACGGCAAAGTTCTTGCCCACTTGGGGTTTAAGTCAAAGGTATTTCCCGGGCCTTTAACTGACTTAAGTTCCTGGGTGGGTTTCTGCACGTTAAGCCCACAGCAGGGTGTCAAATGTCAACTTTGATATTTGAATTTTTTTTTGTGGAATGGGGGCTCTCTATAAATATCCTATGGAAAATATATTAAGGACGGCAAAGTTCTTGCCCACTTGGGGTTTAAGTCAAAGGTATTTCGTGGGTCTTTAACTGACTTAAGTTCCTAGGTGGGTTTCTGCACCTCGAGACAACAGCAGGGTGTCAAATATCAACTTTGATATTTAAAAAAACATTGTGGAGGGGGATCTCTATGAATATCCTATGAAAAATATATTAAGGACGGCAAAGTTCTTGTCCACTTGGGGTTTAAGTCAAAGGTATTGCCCGGTTCTTTAACTGACGTAAGTCCCTGAGTGGGTTTTAGCACCTCAAGCCCACAACAGTGTGTCAAATATCAACTTTGATATTTGAACATTTTTTTGTGGAGGGGAGGGTCTCTATTAATATCCCATGAAAAATTTACTAAGAACGACAAAGTTCTTGCCCACTTGGGATTTACGTCAAATGTATTGCCCGGTCCTTTAACTGACTTAAGTGTCTGGGTGGGTTTCAGCAACTCAAGCCCGCAGCAGTGTGTCAAATATCAACTTTGATATTTGAAAAAAATAGATGAAGGGAATCTCTATAAATATCCTATGAAAAATATATTAAGGACGGCAAAGTTCTTGCCCACTTGGGGTTTAAGTCAAAGGTATTTCGTGGGTCTTTAACTGACTTAAGTTCCTGGGTGGGTTTCTGCACCTCGAGACAACAGCAAGGTGTCAAATATCAACTTTGATATTTAAATTTGTTTTTTCTGTAGGGGGGTCTCTATAAATATCCCATGAAAAATATATTAAGGATGGCAAAGTTCTTGCCCACTTGGGGTGTCATTCAAAGGTATTGCCTGGGCCTTTAACTGACATAAGTGCCTGGGTGGGTTTCTGCACTTCAAGGCCACAGCAGGGTGTCAAATATCAACTTTGATATTTGAATTTGTTTTTTCTGGAGGGGAGGAGGTCTCTATAAATATCCAATGAAAAATATATTAAGGACGGCAACGTTCTTGCCCACTTGGGGCTTAAGTCAAAGGTAGTGCCCAGTCCTTTAACTGACTTAAGTTTCTGCTTGGGTTTCTGCACCTCAATCCCACAGCAGTGTGTCAAATATCAACTTTGATATTTAAAAAAAAAAATATAAATATCCCATGAAAAATATATTAAGGACGGCAAAGTTCTTGCCCACTTGGGGTATAATTCAAAGGTATTGCCTGGGCCTTTAACTGACATAAGTGCCTGTGTTGGTTTCTGCACTTCAAGGCCACAGCAGGGTGTCAAATATCAACTTTGATATTTGAATTTTTTTTTTTGGAGGGGGTCTCTATAAATATCCCATGAAAAATATATTAAGGACGGCAAAGTTCCTGCCCACTTGGGGCTTATATCAAAGGTATTGCCCGGGCCTTTAACTGACATAAGTGCCATCTCAAACCCACAGCTGGGTGTCAAATATCAACTTTGATATGCAGTGAAGTACCATGCTCTGGGATATTCTCTACTCTACAAATAGCAACGTCATTCCCGGAATTTCCGTATTGATGAGTCATTCATCAAGACATCCATAAAGGATTCCAATACAACTAAATGTAACCAAATTTGGGTTCAAAATCCATACATATTTACCTGCAACTATTACTGTTTATACCTTTCCATATAATTTTTATTTCAAAATACAACAAAGCGAAAGGAACTTTTTTCTTTATAAAGGACTACTTTTGTATATGTTCTAAGCTCTGAATGGTGAATTAAATTGGTGATTTGACACCTTTAAATACACAATTTAAAAATAAATACATGTAGATAAAACATAACAATATACAATTAATGACTTTTAATGAGATGGATACAAGGATTTACTAACCGTTACCGAGGCCCCTTAGGGCCGAGGTAAATATATTATTCTTGGGTTAATAAATCCTGGTATCCATCGAATTGAGTCATTAATTGTTTTATTATATAACACATTTTATATGTTTCTTTCACACTTGAAATAAGCTTTGATCAAGACATTTTCTTTTGTTTACCTTGTTGGAATGTTATATACGTGACGTCACCCGAGGTGATTATAATGTTTTATCAAAGATCGTTACTAGCTATGTTCTTTAAAAATTATTTAAAAGTGTTACTGAAACTGATATTTTATTCGTTAAAATTTTGAAATTGTATTCGTTTTTTCTTAATCAATTTTATTATTTTGAAACATTAGAAATGTCAAGCTTTAAAAACTGGTGTTTGCTTCACAGCTACATATAAAAAAGAATAAATGGAAATGTCTAAGAAACGGCAACAATTCACAATTTTCACCCTAAAATTACACTTAGAATGTGTCATTTAAAGTGATATTGTCTACCAGCTGCGTAATTTTTTCATACCCAAAATTATTGTCGATTTCCGTACTGACCTTCATAAAATGAAGATTAACATCGAGTTATGCTGCAAAAGATACGATTTTTTTTAAAATAAAGACCCAAAACTATCGTTATCAGAATTATTGTCTGGATGACAATATTCAAATCTATTCATATGGCCTTCTATGTTAGCATGTCTTGAGCATGCGCACTGTTTAGAAACAATTAACAACATGTGGTTCTTGGGCAAAAGAGAAACTGTCAACGCGTGGAAGAAAGCGGACTTTGACGGATTCAGAGATAAAGAGGAATAGAAGTGAAGTATTTTCCAAATGGAATAAATGCAGGATATATGTAGGGGATCAGTTGGACCGTTGGAGTGAACTCAAGGAAGTGCTACGCGTCAAATCTCACGCTGAAGTGGCAAAGATTTTGCTTGATACTGATAGGTAAGCCGAGCATGTTGCCTTCTTTTCTCAATCGTTTTTCATGTTTTATGAATTTATGATGATGCCTATGATCATTTTCGGTAGATATTATTCAATATATGTAATTTTGCACCTGGCAACAGCAAATTATTGTCAATGAGTAGCATAAAACGGCCGTATTTGCGAGGTAAACAAACACAAATTTTAAGAGGCCAGCAAAGGGGAAATGGGAGTGCAAAAATGATATCAATGCAGTTTATTATTTTTTCGACCAGCAAATATTGAAATGAGCCGATTTTTGATTATTATTATTATCAATTTAAATTAAAATATCGAATCAATTCATTTTTAATGCAAGAATTAAAACTACATGGCTTAAGTTATATGAAAACCCTATAAAGTTCTTTTTATTCAAGCAAATTTATTTCTTTGATATTATAGTAATTAGCACTACTTACTATTACTAGCTTGCAATTCTTCAGTCTTTTACACGTCTGTTCTGTTCTGTGGTATATCTTATTCTGGCTAGTGTGGTCAGTTTGTGATGCATCATGGGTGCCTTTCGGAACTCCTCGGCCCCCATCCCCCACGACTCACTACACTCCTCCCCGTTTTATTTTAAGGTCCCTGGTCAGCCACTGAGACACCCCCAAAAAACACCATAGGGCTCACAAGAGGCGGTCAAAGCCTCCACAAGCCCTAAGCTTTCGATATCCATGGGACCGCGTCCCCAGGAATCACAAGACCAGCAAACTATATGCTACACACCAGACCCTGTGACGCCCTCCACACCCACAACACACCGACCATCCACTTCGATATCCCCCTTCTCCACATTACCCATACCATCCCTTCCCCCCATTATTATAAAATATAACTATATTTTTTGTGACGAGTAAATCAGTTTAGAGAACAAATATACTTTTTATGATAAGTCGATCCCCTCAGAGACCCATTTTCCAAGGAAACACTTTCCCCAAGACACCATGCCAGGAATGAAGGGATTAAATAATCCACCTGACACAGGGGGTTTATAGCCACCCTGCGCCAGGCAGGTCAGAATTCTATGTTCTATGGGCATACCTGGTATTCCCTCTTTCTCCCTAAACACTATCATAATGCCACCCCAGAGTCCCCAATACCTCTCCCACTGCACTATACCTTCTCCCGGGGATGCCTGTGACACCCCGAGCAGACAAAATCTCCCATGGCCTTTGCCTCTTCCTGTGTTATCCTTACACAATCACCATGATACCATTCTTTGCACTCATCGCACCTAATCATGAACTCCCCAGTGTATGGTTTTTGACATACACAATAAAGCTTAGCTCTATACCCCCGTTGATCTTTGACGCCCCCCTTCTCCTTGGTATATCCTGTCCCCTTAATGATTTGTTGACTCAGTTTTTGGGCCCACTCTGGAACCTCGCGGTCATGACATAACTTCAACCTATCGTGATTAGCGGTGATTATCACCCGCTTTAACTTTATTTTATAGAGATAGGGGGTCAACTTTTCAATTACCACTCCGGGGCCTTTCCACGAGGGACTCAATTTTCGAGTTTTTCCCTTAACGGTAGCAGTGTCCAACTGATACACCAAATCCCCCAGTTTTAACTCCTTGACCCTCACCTTGACATCATAATCTCTCTTCATTCATTTTTGGGATTGTTTGAGAGTTTCCCTAGCTACCCTGTGGGCCCCTTCAATAGCTGTTTGCAACTCCCCTACGTATTGGTCCCCTTCGGGCTGTCCGGTGTTCCCCGGACTCCCGAACATTAGTTCCGCAGGCAACTCAATCTCCCTACCCAACATCATCATATTGGGCGTGTACCCTGTGCTTCTATTTACAGAGGACCTTAATGCCCCTGCCAACTGCGGTAAGTATTTATCCCAGCTCCGCTGATTTTTTCCAATGAAACACCGCACCGCCGCCATCAGTGTACGATTGCATCGCTCTACTTGTCCGTTCGCCGAAGGACGGTAAGGAGTAGTTCTCGATTTATGTATGTGAAGTAATTCACACATTTCCCTGAACAAAGAGGACTCAAAATTCCTCCCCTGATCAGTGAATACTTGGAATGGGCACCCAAATCTAGAAAAGAACTGATTCACCGCGGCTCTTGCCGTTTCCTCTGCACTCTGAGAAGGCAAGGGGATGCACTCTACCCACTTGGTAAATTGGTCAACCATCATCAAGATGTGTTCATTTCCTCTCTCAGTGCGAGGTAGGGGCCCAAATGAAGTCTAAATGGACCCGTTCCATTGGCGATCCTGAATGATAGGATAACATTGAGTGTCTAGCTGAGACCGTTGCCTTCTTATTTTGGCTACACTCCATACACCCTTTTACGTAAGCCGACACATCTTTACTTATCCCCCTCCAATAATACCTAGACTTCACTTTCTCGATTGTCCTTTCTATGCCCTGATGTCCAGCTAATGGGGGATCGTGACAAAGTTTCACAATTTGTTCCCTGTACATCTTTGGGACCACCCTCCTTGCTGACTTCCCCTCATCCCCTTCTCTCCACAGGACCCCTTTTTCCAAAACAAAAACTTCCCTGTTTATCCAATAATATTTGCTTCTAGAGTCCCCTATAAACAGTTCTCCTTCAGTGGGCTCCTCCCCCCGTCTCCCTCCACCTGACCACCCAGGCTAATTCGGGGTCCACCCGTTGCTGTTCCTTCATTTTGTCCTCACCTGGGCCTTGAAAACTAATGCCCTCTGCCTCTCTAACTATTCGGACTCCCTTTATACTTTCCCATCTAAGTCTATTTCCCGCTTCCCCCGTAGAGACCCAGATCTCAGCCACCCTAGGTCCCATTTCTTCTTCCTCCTGTTCTTGACCCTCTCTCACGGGTTGACCCCAAGGCTTATTTGCCAAGGGAACCACGTCATCTACATCTTGGTCAAAACCGGACCAGTTTGAATGGGCCCTAGTACAGTAGGGACACCCCCCACATGGCAAATCCTGTAATTTCACTCTTAGATTGAAGTCTGAACATGGTTCCCCCCCAGGGATCCTTGACAAGGCATCTGCATTGGTATGCTTCTTCCCAGGCCTATGCTGGATTTCCATATTGAACTGACTCAGTTCTTCTAACCATCTAGCCAGTTGCCCCTGTGGCTCCTTAAAATTCATCAGCCAGGTCAGACTATTATGGTCTGTCCTGACCGTGAAATGCCTACCCAACAAGTAATGCCTAAACTGTCGAGAGAACCTAATAATTGCTAATAATTCCTTTCGAGTGGTGCAGTATTTTTGTTGCTCCGGAGTCAAGGTAAGACTCCCGTACGCTACTGCCCTCTCTTCCCCTTCTTGTATTTGAATCAATTCAGCCCCCACCGATTTATCGGATGCATCCGTATCCAGTATAAAGGGATCAGTCGCGTTAGGCAGGGCTAGAACTGGTGCTCTTACCATTGCATTCCTCAACTCATCAAACGCCTTTTCTTGTTCATTTCCCCATTGATATGTACGTTTCCCTGTTAGGGCCTGAAGGGGAAATGCTATTTGAGTATATCCTTCAATAAAGGCCCTATGGTAATTGGTGAACCCCAAAAACCTCTCCACCTCCTTTTTATTCTTAGGCCTTGGCCAGTTTTTTATATCTTTGATATATCCTGGCCCAATGTATATTCCTCTAGGTCCCACTACTCTACCCAGGAACTCTACTTTTTTTTGAATTAGTTCACATTTTTTGGGCTTCAATTTTAGCCCATACTCCCTAAACCTAACCAATACAGCCCTTAGGTTGGCCAAGTGCCCCTCGAAATCCTTCCCCAGGACCAGGATATCGTCCAGGAAAGCCAGAACCACTTTCCAATTTAAACCCCTCAGCACCAGGTTGATAACTCTCGTATACGTGGCTGGTGAGTTACATAACCCAAAGGCCATTCTAGCGAACTCAAACAATCCGTATTTAGTAATAAAGGCCGTTTTGGAGCAGTCTTCAGGTTTGATTTTCACTTGCCAATATGCTGAATTGGCATCCAGTTTGGAATACCATACATTTCCGGCTAAAGTGTCAAGACACTCGTCCACTAGGGGCAATGGGAACACATCCTTAATGGTAAGAGCATTTAAGGCCCTGTAATCCACACACCACCGCACCGACCCACATCGTTTCCGGATAAGAACCAGAGCAGATGCCCACTCGGACACTGATGGCCGGATCACTCCCGCACTCAACATTTTCTTTAATTGGGCCTCTTCTTCTCCTGCAAACCCTAATGGGGTACGCCTGATTCTTTGTTTAACTGGGCGATTGGTCCCAGTATCAATCCCATGCTGGATTGTATTAAATTTCCCTAAGTCAAACTCACTTTTAGCAAACACATCTTCAAACTCGCATAATAACTCACTAAGTTGTGTCTGCTCCTGCTCATTCAGCTTCCCTTTGGATTTATCAAAGAGATTAATCAAATGTTCAGGAATTTCCCGTTTTCCATTCTCTAGACCCCCCTGTTCCGTGACTTCTACCTTTTGTATTCCGATAGTCTCTACGTTCGAACACACCTCTTCTGCATAGGCCAAAACTTCCCCCTTCTCTACTTCTACATAGTGGTCGGATATGTTAATCAAACAAAGCACTGGGTTATCACCCCCATTGTGCAATGTTCGAGGTATTAATAGCTCACCTTTGGTGGTTGCCTTTACTATATACTCCCCTGCCATAGACTCACTCAGCTGTGCCCCCACTCTCATGACTGAATTTGGGGGTACCTTGCACCCCTTGGCTAGGAACACCGCCGCCTCTTTCTCATTGACTAAAGGGCTTCCTGTTCCCAAACTCATGGGTATAACATCCCCTGCGATCTGTAGTTCCTTTTCTTTGAGATGTAGGGACACCCCATTAGCCTCTAAAAAGTCTAAACCCAGTAACATATCCTCCTCTATTGGGGCCACGTACATTTCTACTGTGAATAGATGTGTCCCTAGGACTACCTGAAAAGGGCCAGCAATATACCCATTCATCTGCATTCCCTTCCCTGCGGTATTCATAACCACTTCCTTACGGATTGGTGGGGCAGGGTCCAATGATTTGTAGAATTCCTCAGACACTAGTGTTACCTGTGCTGCTGTATCTACTACAGCTTGTAACTGCATGCCTTGTACCTCTACCGGGACCCTAAACATTACCCCATTGGACAGCTTGAGCACAGTTACTGTTCCGTCCTTTTCCTCATCCATAACACAATTCCCTATATTAACCTCTACCCCCTTTTCCTCCTCCTCTATGGACTCGCCTGTTTCCCTCTTATCCCTATTGTTTTTCTCCCCTACTGACTCCTCACTTGAGGACTCATACTCTCGATTCTCACTTTCACCTTTGACTAGTCCCTCCAGACTACCAGAATCCAGAGGGTCGTCCTTGACTTCCCTATTGTCTTCCTCCCCTTCCGACTCTTCACTGGAGAACTCATACCCCCGACTCGCACCTTCCTCTTTGACCCGTCCCTCCGGACTTCTAGAATCCGGAGGGTCGTGCTCTACTTCTCTATTGTTTTCCTCCCCCTCCGACTCCTCACTTGAGAACTCGTACTCCTGACTTGCCCCTTCAAATTTTACCCGTCCCTCCGGATCGTCCCTCAATTCCCTATCTACCCCTAGGAGCCTATCTTGCTTATTCTTCTCCTTCATTTTTACTTCTTTGAGACTATGTATATTTGCGATAAGGGGTTGGCTCAAGTCTCGCGAGTTGCCCCTTTGGAGTTTAAAGCCTCCTTATTTCCCTGAAATGACACTCGTTTCTCCCCTGTTGGAGACCCCATCTTTGGGCACTCCCTCTTGAAGTGTCCCATGGCCCCACAGTGGAAGCATCCCTGTTTATCCCCCTTTCTGGGGGATGGACTTAGTGATTGTGCTCTATACCTATCTATTCGATTTCTTTTCACCTCCTCCATAATGGCTGCCATTTGAGTGGAAAGAGCTGCTATTTTGGACCTTGTCTCACTCATTTCTTTCCCTTGTGCCGACAGTACTTCTCCCAATTTTTTTTCCAAACTATTATCTGTAACCCGATCAGTCCCTATTGCGCACACCCTGGCCTCTCCCCCGTAGTGAGGCCCTGGAGATACTTGTTTCACCTCCCTTCGAGGATTACGCCCCAGGGTGGTTCCAAATATAGCCTGATTATTATGTTGGAACCACCTCATTTTATCAATAGCTTCCTCTATGTTCTTAGGGCGGATATTAGAGGCATAACTCCCGGCCTCTTTATCTGCTGCCCCTTGGCATAGCCTCACCACTGCTTGTTTATACATGTGAGTTTCGGGCAAATCTCTAAATGCCCTGGTGGCTAGGGACAAAACCCGATCCGCCCAGTCCTCCAGGAGTTCATCCGGAGTCTGACAGGCATTATTAAATTGGACCTGGGCTGTTTCGGGGAGCTCACGGAAACCAAACCGTTTCTCTAATTTCCGTATTAGGTCCATATATACCATTTCCTGGTTCCGTTCAACCAGGAGGGCATAATATTCACTTGCTTTCCCATCCAGGCACCAGCATAACTGGTCCCGGCATTCCCCTTCCGTCCACTCACTAACTTCCGCGTAACGGGAAAATTTCGCATATAATGCTTTCCAATTTGATTTACCATCAAACTTTAAGGACATTGGCAAACTAACACTCTTCCCCCTTCCCCTTGGACCTCTCTCCCCCTCATACTCCTCCCTTCTTGCATAATCGCTAGGATTTTCGGGTTCTCTTCTGGGGGGGCCCCCAGGCCTGTTCCCACTACTCTGTAATCTAGGAACAGATGGGTTTCTTCCTCCTGGGTTTTCAATGTCTCCCTTACTTGGGCGGTAATGTCCCCTTTCCCTATCATACTCCTCTCTACGTTGAACTATTCTAGGGACTTCATTTTCCCTTCCTAGGGTATGTCTTGTTCTACCTATGCTCTCCCTCATCTTGGGGTTAGTATTTTCCCTACTCCACCTCCCTCCGGTATTCCTCGGAGGGGAATAGCGGCCCCCCCTGTCATGCCAAATACTTTCCCTATCTGACGGGGCCACTGTTCGTATTTTTGGCACTCTTACTTCAGCCCCCCCACTGGCTAAAACCCCACTATGAAAAAGGCCTGGTTCTCTAGGAAATGCATAACCTGCACGAATATCCGAGTCTCGTATATGCACGTTTTGCATATACTTCTGATCCCGCTCCTCGCTGCTCGAATCCCAATCGTCCCGTCGCGTTCGACGAACTGATGGCAGCGGATATTGTCCCGGAGCTGATGTATATTTAACTCCCCTTGGGGTTTGTCTTTCCATGAAAGTACTTTCCATCTCACTATAATCATCATCTAATCTCTCGGGTAAATTGGCCTGTTGCCACCAATCCCCTTCCTGTTTATTATAATATGGTTCTCCCCCTGTTAATGGGACTTTATCAAATGTACCCATATCCTTCCCCTTTCCTTTAACTTGGCCCTGTCCTGTCCCATCCCACTTCCCTATTAATTTGTCAACACTCCTGACCCTTTCCCTATGTCGATCATACAGGGATCCCATTCCTTCTTTATTTTCAAAAGAGGTAAAATCCAAACAATCCAGTAAAGGTTGTGTTATCCTAAGATATGGAACCTGATTTAGGTCATCCAATTCCAGATCACCCTTTGCCTCCCTTAATTCCAAAATTTTATCGGCTACCTTTGCCCTTATACCTGGTACTGACATCAGCTTCTCGATGGAACAATTGTTAATGAAAACACGCGGCATTGTTAATAAAAAATTCACAACAAAAACACGTGGCTTTTTATTTTGTGGTGTATGCGTGTATGTACAATTTTTAACGGACCAGATTTTTACACTGGGCCGCTTTTGTCTACTTTTGTTTAAAATCGATAATGTCAAACAAAAAAAATTAAATTTATTGGGGGCACCGGACTTACAACTTATTTTCAACCAGCTCTTATTTAAAGATGGCATCTAGAAACAAGCTGCTTCCGGTTTGGGGTTCACATTTGGGGAATACACGTGCTTGCTTAAACACGTGGTGGGGTATACACGTGAGTGGGAAAGGGGTACTCTCTCAATCACGGGTAAAAATGTTTAAAGATTTCCAATTTTGTCTGCCAATCCTACCTGCATATCTTCCCTTGAAATTTCCTAACGCACAATTTCCCCTGAAAATACCAGGTCCTATCAGCCAGGCAACTTTAGAACAAAGAAAAAAAAAAAAATCCTACACGTGGTGGGGACTACACGTGGGTGGGAAAGGGGTACTTCTTTGACACGGGCAAAAAATTTAAAGATTTCCAATTTTGTCTGCCAATCCTACCTGCGTATCTTCCCTTGAAATTTCCTAACGGACAATTTCCCCTGAAAATACCAGGTCCTATCAGCCAGGCAAAACTGAAACCCTAGAAAAAAAAAATTCTTTTTCCCTTGAAAAAAATTAAATGGCGGAGTTGCGATTTTATTTAAAAATCGCTTTTGGTTAATTTAATAACCTTTCTCGCGAATAGGATTCGACTTGTAGTCGCAGCGCCAATATAGTAATTAGCACTACTTACTATTACTAGCTTGCAATTCTTCAGTCTTTTACAGGTCTGTTCTGTTCTGTGGTATATCTTATTCTGGCTAGCGTGGTCAGTTTGTGATGCATCATGGGTGCCTTTCGGAACTCCTCGGCCCCCATCCCCCACGACTCACTACAATATTCTAAATATATTACATATAATTAGGCTTTTAATTTTATCAAATTTCAACAACTTGGACATAAAACTTAGTTTTGGGAACCAAAAGTATATGCCTTACTTTCTGCGAATTATCACTATAATGGAAAATCGGTATGTATTTTTCAAATAAAAGCTTTCTATTTAAAGAAGCTTCATTTCAATTGCACTTTTAGTTTGGATCCTGTAAGTATAATAAATAAACAAGATTTTGAAGAAATGATATGAATATCCATTGAAATTTTCAAGTTTCAGAACTATTTTTATATATGACTACTAAATTTTACTGAAATGTCCTAAGACGCATATTTTAGACCATGGCTAAATGAAAATCATTTTCAATTCCTTTATGCAAACAAGTTTATATCTTGGGTACTGGAAATACATTACATAAATAAGGTTTTAAGTACTATTCAACAAGTTTGAACATAAAACTTTGTTATGGGAGCCAAAATTATATCTTCCTGTCTGTGAATTATATCACCATAGTGGAAAATCAGTATGTATCTTTTATATAAAAAGCTTTCCATTTAAATAAGTGTCATTTCAGTAGCATTTTTAGTTTGGATCCTGTAAGTATGATACATTAACAAGATTTTTAAAAAGTAATATGAAGATCCATAGAAATTTGCAAGTTTCAGAAACTTTTCTATATGTGACTATAAAATTTTACTGAAATGTCCTGAACTGCATATTTAAGACTATGGCTAAATGAAAATCATTTTCAATTTCTTTATGCAAACCATGTTTATTTCATGACTATTCTAAAAACATTACATTAACTAGTTTTTGACTACATTTCAACAATTTTGGACATAATTTTTAGTTCAGGGAGCCAAAATTATACTTACTATCTTAGAATTATCAACATAGACATGATAGAGGGAAATCAATATGTATTTTTCATATAAAGGCTTTCTATTTAAAGAAGTGTCATTTGAACTGCTTTTTATCCCCTTGCCAATGAAGTTGTAAAGGGATATAGTAACGCTACCATCCATCCCATCCTTGTGAACACTCTAGAATCAACATCCTTCAATGGATTTTGACCAAACTTGGTACATACTTAGTCCTTAAGAGAATCTGGAACCCTATTGATTTTCAAGGTCATATGTCAAAGATCAAGATCACAGGCTCAAATTTTTTCCACGTAACATCCTTGTGAACACTCTAGAATCAACATCCTTCAATGGATTTTGACCAAACTTGGTACATACTTAGTCCTTAAGAGAATCTGGAACCCTATTGATTTTCAAGGTCATATGTCAAAGATCAAGATCACAGGCTCAAATTTTTTCCACGTAACATCCTTGTGAACACTCTAGAATCAACATCCTTCAATGGATTTTGACCAAACTTGGTACATACTTAGTCCTTAAGAGAATCTGGAACCCTTTTGATTTTCAAAGTCAAAAGTCAAGGTCACCAGCTCAAATTTTTAGGCGAGGGGATACGCCACGCTTTGCCCTTGTTTAGTTTGGATCTTGTAAGTATGATTTATAAACAAGATTTTTAAGAAATAATGTGAAGATCCATAGCAATTTGCATGTTTCATAGCGTTGAATTTAACAGTAAACCGATGGCTCATGTCTGTGTTAAAATCATGCAGGTTTTTGTAAAATTATCTTATTTTTTTAGGCAAATTACTACAAAAACTGGTAATTTCTGACAAATGTGATTTTGTAGTGATTGATATTTGTACTTTTGATTTAGATATTCTGACCAAGGTATTTCTGGAGTAGAAGAAATGAGCAGCCATCACATTTCAATGAAACTGGAGAAATCGAGTTCATTTGTGAACCCATTTGAGTATGTTCATTTTGTTAAAGATTAGACATATTCTACATTATGTTTATAGGTAACATTGTCAATATTGTTCAACACAGTCACTTGTATAACAGTTTCCTATTAATTATTGTGGCTTACATAGTGATACTACTAGTAGCTTTATTATATAGGGATCATGTTGGCTTCTGCGTTATCGTTACATTTTCATCTATCCACAAGATGAAATGGCCAGTCCTACTTAGCTACATGTACTTATGGGAATGAAACCAAACTTGGACAGAATTGACGCACATCTGGCGCACCAAATTTTTGCCTGGAACTTTGATGTAATTTTGTCTCTTTATATTGGGTTGTGTAGATGTGTGCTGGATACATGTATTTAGATTATAGATTTAATATTATTTTGAAAAGCTTTTTCGTTATACAGCTGCACATCAGAACCATATAACAAAATATGTTTCGATATTATACACATACACTGTAATAAACAATTATTTTTTATTCTTACAGTCTCTCAATAGATATTACTGAAGAGGGCAGTGATGTTGGTGATGATTCTGACGAAGATTTTGAACCTAGCCTCAACTTTACTCTAAGGTTTGTCATGTTAATTTCATATGTTTCATTTGTAACTTACATACTTGAAATTTTGTCCTAATAAAAGAACCATGCATGATCATATGTCATAGGAGCTTTATTATACCCCCGCTCCACCAGAAGGGGGGGTATACTGTTTTACCTCTGTCCGTCCGTTCGTCCCAAGATGTTCATAACATTTTTCTCAGTAATTATTTATGGCAGCAATCTGATATTTGGTCATAGGCTTCAGAAGGGTCAATCAAAAGTCGCAAACCCACTGTGTTGTCCATGGTCAAGTCCGGTAGAAGTCACATCCGATGAAGGGAAAGATATCAACAACAAATGAAGATCAGTTCTGATTTGGGTAACAGACACCCTGTAACCGTTGACCAGCTCGTAATGCCTGCCGTAGAACTTCTTGAGGGATGACCACAACCTAAAAGCTGTCTACAAATCACTCAAATCCTTCATAAAGTGGACTTGTAATGATATGTTCAGTTGCTCATTCACTATACATTCGAGATATTCATCTTGAATTGAATGTTAGGGCTCCATAGATCATAATCTCAATTCTATTGTTTTATTCTTGTGAATTACATTGTATGTATTTTTCTACTTCAGGTGGCAGAGAAGTTACAACAAAAAGACAGCTAGATGGTCTGTGCAGCCTGTTAAAGCTGACAAGTCATATTCCTATGTTCCAAGACTATTAAGGGTCATCATTTGTATGAGACTGCAAGATAATGAAGGAATGAATCAACGTGTGCAGATGGAAGTAGATGATCCCAGAAGATTCTCGGTCTATCTTGCCCCAATTCCACAACTTCCAACTCGGGATAATATTGTAGCATCTCAGAAATCCAGATTTGAAGACCAAGACAAAACAATTGACTATATTATCGCATAAAATAAATTTAGATTGTCACTCTTTGTTTTTACTGGTCTAACAGAAGTTCTGCACATTTAGAGCGGAAAAGTACTTACCGGTAAGTCAGGATAATGGACATTACAAATTGTCCAATGCACAATAATGATAGCGCTCAGTGTGTTAGGACAACTTTTTAGGACCTCACAAGAAATATCTCTGCCAAGTTTGGTTAAATTCTGTTCGGCTGTTCTCAAGAAGATGAAAATGTTGTTTCCCATAGAGTTTCAATGCAAACTTTGACCTCCGCTGGTGGCCATTTTGAATTTTCAAATGGCGCAAACAGTAACAACACATGTTAAAGACATTCATAGGAACATATATACCAGATTTCAATTCAATCCCTTCAGCGGTTCCTGAGAAGAAGTTTCTTGAAAATCGACCAATCAGAATTTTCAAAGTCACATGGTGGCCATGTTTTTTGACGAATCTGCACAAAAGTAACAACTCTTGTGTAGGACCTCATAGAAACTGCCAAGTTTGGCTTTGAATTATATAAAAAACTGTCAGTCCATTTTAGAAGAAGTTGTCAGTGCTGATAGAACAAAAAATAATAATAAGATGGCAAAACTTTCAAATTAAATTTACAATTCCAACTGATCAACTTGTGAAATAAACAACTCATTAGGGTCGATTTATTTTTGGTGTTTTAACGCCACTTTCAGCAATATTTCAGCTATATCATGGCAACCCGTTTTAGTTGTGGAGGAAGCCAGAGTACCCGGACAACCACCGACCATAGGGAAGCAACTAGTAAACTTTATCATTAGGGTATATGGGATAAAATACAAAATATTTCATGAACAAGTTTTAATTAAATCGTCTAGGAATGAAACCCTTGTATTGTCCATATGGATCAGGATACTTGTCCCTAATTTTCCTAGTACAACAGCTTGGGATCACACGTCTGACCCCAGCTCCAAGTCGGCCATGTGCCCAAATGGTATACTGGCGGTAGGCTGCATACCTATTGGATCTGTTGTAATCCTCGTCATGGGGCATTACTACAAGTTCCTCTCGAAATATTCTAGCAACCCCCAACACTGCCTCATCAAGGACAATCTGATCAAAATCATGTAATAAAGACAAGAGATTTAATAAAAAACAGAGTAAAGACAGATGGTTATACATTCATCTAGAAAAATGAGCTCTATTTAAAAAAAAAATATAATTCATTATAAGTGAAATAGTTTGCACAAATTCAGTTTAGAGAAATAAAAAAAAGTCTTATTTGGGAAGGAAAGATTTTCTCGTGGGACTTTCTTATGACCACAGTTTTATTTCGTTTTTTTGTTGCTTTATGGGAGAACCATTTTGGTCTTGCAAATTTGTTTATCAATTTACCCCTCCAGCTATTCAATATTAATTTTACATGGTTTTTTCCTAAAAAAATATTTTGATTCTGAATCTTGAAGAACAAAATTTGGCTGGACAGGAGAGAAAAAAAAAAATATTCCGACTTGACATTTTCACAGTATAATCATATACAAAATTTTGAAGACAAAAAATTATTCCAGCACTTCGCCAATCTAATTATACACCCGCTCCCCGAAGGGGGAGGGGGGGTATACTGTTTCGCCTCTGTCTGTCTGTCCGTCCGTCCTTCCAAGATATTTTTCGTCGCATTTTTCTCGGCAACTATTGGTGGCAGAATTCTGATATTTTTGTCACAAGTTTCATATAGGTACCCCATATCGTGGGAAGCGTTTTTGGACCTGTCAGATTCCTACTTCCTGTTTGCCGACTTAGTTGGTTTTTGTATACACATTTTTCTCAACAACTATTGATGGCAGAAATCTGGTATTTGGTCACAAGCTTCATATAGGTACCCAATATCATGGGAAGTGGCAGGGGTATCATAAGTGAGCATTAGTTCACAGTTCACCTTGTTTTATTTAGATTGGCACTTCGCCGGAAAATAAGAAAATGTGATTTTTGTGGTGTCTGAAAAAAAAATTCTACGTCGAAAAAACGTGACATAGCCCTCTTCAAGGTAAATGGCCAGTCCCATATTATTTTGCAGCAACTGTCTTGTGGAACTAGAAGTAAGGTCTCTTTTATTTCTAATCCAGCCCAAATTTCTCTGAAACATTCCAATAAAACAACACTGGCTACGTCATTCGTTTTCATCAGACATGTATTTCACTGTGTTCTACATGTATGTCTCTGTTTTCATATTGTCGGTAAAACTGGCTAAAAAATATTAATTTAACATGTGTATTAAAATCTTGGGGAACAACTTCATAACTTATATGAGGAAAAAAACTAATTTAGTTATTTTTAAGGCCGGCAAAAATTTCCGATCGAAAATACGTAGTTGCTATAAAACAATTTGTCCCCATGGGGTGCCTCCTGGCATGTTTTCAATGGTTATCGTGGAAATATCGGCTGAATCTGTTAAGGTATGTAGTTTTCATCAAAGAAAATCTATTCCTTATATAGGAATTATTTATTCTACGTCTTTTAGATACAATCGGTTCGCATATAGCTTTTTTCCTCAACTTTTATAGAAACTTACCTCAATATCCATGCTGCAGCATCCGGGCTACTGGCATAAAAATAGATAAATAAATAGAGTTGGCCGCGCCCAGGTCAGTGCATAATTAATTAGCTTCCGGTAACGATGGTCAGCTTTTTTAGTCGAAAAAACAACGTTTCGGTGCGTATTAGTCAATAATTCGATGTTTAATCTTCATTTTATGAAGGTCAGTACGGAAATCGACAATAATTTTGGGTATGAAAAAATTACGCAGCTGGTAGACAATATCCCTTTAATAAAACAATTAATGACTTTTCACTTCGGTGGACACTGATTTATCAACCCCTTGGAAGTGATGTTCACCTCGGCCGTTGGCTTCGGTGAACATCACTTCCTCGGGGTTGATAAATCACAGTCACCACCTTATGAAAAGTCATTAATTGTATAATGTTCTATAATTACACTATTTTTAGTTTGATGAGATTTCTTCATGTGAACCGGAATCTTATGACTTTATATTGTTTGACAAAACGCTGTCCAAATTATTTACCGGTTTGCATTAAAGTAAATTAGTTTTTAATCTGTGTTTATTTAAAGTGTTTTTGTAAACTCGCCATTCGAAAAATAGTTATGTCTTCGTTATTTAGTCCAGTAAAGAAAAGAAATATTTTATGTTCGGGAGAACATGTGAAATAAAACGTAAAATGTATCGCCCGGGTCTTTCACTCACCTGATGGCCTGTGTGGGATTCTGCACATCAGGTCCACCGTCGGGGTGTCAAATGTAATCTTTGTATTGTGTGGGCGGGGGAGCTCTAGAAATATTTCCTGTATGCCCCAAGGTCCATTCATTGTGTTGAATATGCATTTACATTAATATATTTGTTATTGGTCGCTAGAAATCTTTAAAAGTACATTTTACTTTTATTATTTTTTTTGGTTTTGAGACATATCGCCTTATTGGTCGCTAGCTTTTTATTTAGTGGTCGCTAGCTTGAGCCTGGTAAGTTCGTTGAGTGATTTACATAAGCGTATGCACACTATATATACGCTTTAGATGTAAGAAGTATTTATTAATATTTCTTTAAATATAGATAATCTGTTATCAACCAAGCCATATGCAAATATAACCTTTTCCTGTAATACGCATGTGCGAAGCATAAAGTATCGAATATTTTATAACGGCATCTTTTATAAAGCAAATGACGGACGTCATAATTTGATCACAACATTAACTAACTTATTATATTATTGAAGTAATAGTTACCAGTGCGTCCGGCCAATCAACTGGTGTCTTTGCGAATAAATAGCAGGAATCGTTGAAGCGTAGCCACCCATTTCTACACACTTGACATTTAGTAATGCCTTAAATGGAAGAAGTTGTGTTTATATGAAAAACTTACCTCTCCACTGAGGAATGACATTTCATAATAGAATATGATCAATGATAAACTGCAATACATTAGAAGTTTTTCAACAATTAAATTAACATTCTTTTCGAGATAGCCATAATACATACAAGTTTACAAACCCCAGATTACCTAAAATGAGTTATTTTATTTGAATGTGTCCACAATGTAGAATTGTGCTGGTGTATTTGGGCTTTTTAAAACGAAGGAAAGGACATAGTGTCAACCACGTTATTTAAATTAAAGTCTTAGACAATCTCAGTCATATCAATTGTCTATTTAAAGCAGTAAGATTAAAACCGATTTCGTTACTACAGGGAAGAGTGAGAGACGGGATTTTGCTATGCATATACATGTATACTAAAACATAAACCTTTTTAGTATATTAAAAAAAATGCCCGCCCACCACACGTTACTACAAACACTAAATACTATATTAATGTTAATCGGACATGGTCAACAGGAAAACAATCGTGCCACTACCAGGAAAGAGTGAAGAGTTCCAATGCAAATATTTAAAAAATGTAAATAAATCTTTTAATTTTTCGTGAACGATTTTCGATTTAAAATTGTAATAATTGTTGAAATTATAGGAATACCTAACGACCTCTCCACACCATGATATACATGTAGTTGATAACAGACAAATATACACCGTCACGAGTAACTTAAGTCAAGTTGCTGATGATGTCTCGCCTTCGCACAGTGAAACTGTCATGCCATTCATATCCAGGAACAAATGCTCACCTACGAATTTAGGAATACATGTAATATTAAAATAAGAAAAGTTTGAAGATACCAAAGAGGTAACGAGATCCTAATTCGGAGAAGGACACAATACAATGACAAAAAGGACATACATTGATCTACAAAACACTACACAAAAACTGAAGATCGAGCAACACAAATCCCACCGAAGCTTGGGTGTGAATTCAGGTGCTCCGGAAGGGTTGGCAGTTCCTGATCCACCACTGACACCCGCGTGATACTGTTAAACGACACGAACATCATCTCAGACATGGTATCGTGCTGAACACCAGTATGCGTACTTGAATATACGCATAACATTCATGAAATATTTACTCCCAATAAAGCAAATAGGAGTAATTATAGGGGACACCATTTGCAGATAACGGTAATAAAATGGAATTGAAATTATTTTATTAACAGTATGGGAACATCTTTTTATTTGATTTCCGTTTTCAGATAATTTATGATGTATTGCGTTCTTTTATATATGAATATATTGTATTAATATACAAAATTTGCAAAAGCAAAATAATGTGATACAATCAAACTTGTATATAAAGGACACTCAAGGAAACCTTAAAATGTGCCCGTTTTGAGCAGTTTCCCTTTATATACAGGTTAATATTATAGGCACTATTCATTAATGGGAAAATGAGGCTGCCCATTATAGACAGTGATTTGTTATATAGAGGTATCCTTTAATGAAGGCTTGACTGTATCTTGCAAATATAATCTGCAAAACAGCATACGTTTTTGTCCAGATCTATCGACCGCTATAATGAATACAAGTAAAATAAAGGGTTACCTATCTGTAGAATAAATGCCACGGTCAGAACTACATGTACATACGAATGACTCCCCATGGTTAGAAATGTCTGGAAGGAACATTTTTGTGTTATATATGTTTGTTACTTACAACATTTCTTCGTTGATAGGAGTTTGTCAATTATTATTGTACTTGGGTTTTGAAATATTATATTTCCTTTAATGTATGCATTTTTTGTATTATATGCAAGTACTCTCATTTATAATGATTTTGAATCAAATTCACCACCGATAATACCTCAGTTACTATGAAACCGTGTATTTAAATGAAGATAAATGAATTGATTTTAAATTTACATGTTTTCTGAAAGAAACGTGTACAATCTAGATACATTTGTTTTGTATTTCTCTCCTTTTTTATTTGCTCATTTTATTGTCTCTCCTTCGATTTACGGTTTCTGATTACACCTTTGGTATCTTCAATCTTTTCTTAAAGATATTTTAAGGATATTTAAAATAGATCATGAAGATCAGTTATATTGAGAGAAATCGGAGTAATCGGTGAAAACGACAGACTCGTATAATCCACGTGGACTCATCAGAAAACCAAGATTAACGAAGCGTAGTTAACAAATAGTAAAAAATTATGCATTGAAAATTATCAAAATATAAAGTAAAATGCAAAAAAAAGAAAAAAAAAAAGTTTCATGTTATTATATGGTTCATGCACCCTTGGTGTATTGAATACATACTTTTATCTGTTCCGTATAGCATAAGACCATCACATTATGGCAAAAAGTTGATGTTTCGCTAGAGCCTCTGAGTTAAGAATAATAGTGAATTAGTGATTGTTGTCTACCACCAAAATGAGCAATTTTATAACTATATGTTACATTCAATGAACTGATAATGGTGACGATGATGTTCGCTTTGTACAAGACCAACATACTTAATAGGATCTTTATAGTTCTAGCTCACCGAAACAACATTCTACGGGTAGACTTGTTGGTCCATCCGGACACATTCTCTTGATTCCGAGCCAATCAGTCTTTTCTCTTACTGCCTAAAATTGCGTACTTAGCGAAGAAGTAACACATACCAAATTCATGGTGGGGTTTGACACGACCGGGACTTGAGCGCACGATCGACCACTCGAAGTCGAACACGCTAACTGCCACACCAATTAGGAATGATAACGACATCATTTGTTGTTATACACTACATGCCAAGTTTTTGTGCATCTTTATGCTCTGTGACACACTCAGAAATAGTAATTACTCACCGAGTTGTCATTGGCAGATGGTACAATAATTTCTCCTTCGCATGCCCTACTGTTTTTTTTATGAAAAATGAGACAATGACATCCCTGGCTTGGATGGTCTCTTTTTGGGGGATTACATTTCCAAAATTTTATCAGTTAGAAACCAACTTATAAATAATTGTGTATGCATGCAATAAGTATTGTTGCTCCTTCACATTCTTACCGATTTTTAAAAAATTATAATCATCTTCAAATAAAATGATGTGATGCAAGCCAAAACAAATATACTGCATCACTTTTAGATATATTTAGTGTAAATTTGAAGTCATGGCAAATTGCCGTTGCTTCGTAAGATGTGCTCAATTCCCAGGGCTTATTGTTATATATGAATCAAGGTCGAAGTGCCAATAATGCTTCCATATGGTTCATTTCTAAAATTAGAATCATGACTACCTCTTCAAAATATGCTAACATTAAGTTTCTATGACAACCTCGTCGGAATATCTCGCTAGCTATCTTGTTGCAATTTATAAAATACAAATGATAGCTTATAGAAGGATGTCTAAGACACACATTTTGTATATATTTTGGATGTTGACAATACCGTTACTGTCAGTTAGTTCTAAATCTATATCTAACATCACTGAAAAAACACAAGATGATAGAATCATGGAGCTGGAAAATGTTGTCAGGATACTGGACAATAGAGTACAACTGCTGAACGAAACTACTCATAAAGGTATGTGAGTTTTTGTTAACATTTGGTGCTTAACGCCACTGTAAAACAATATTTCAGGTATATCGCTTAATGTTGGAGGAAACTGGACTTCCCGGATAAAGACCTCTGACCTGCTGCAAATCATTGACAAATTTTATAACGTAATGTTGTAGCTACTGCACAAAGCCATGTGCTGGAATCCACTTAATGTATGTGATAGTAGACATTGGTATTATGGTTTATTGTACGAATTTTAGCCTAGATCACATTTTGTAAAAAAAAACAAAAAAAAAAAAAACATCTTGGATGAACCACTGAATTTTCATTATTTGACATATTTGCTCATCTTTATATTGGACAAGTTCGTCGTAAGATATGAATAGAATCAATTATACAAAAAGTATTGAGTTTTGCAAAATTAGAGGAAACTTTTACAATATCTTTGCAGGGGGTATTCATGTACAAACAATTATAATCCAATTTAATTAATGCATATTTAGTCTACAGACACACTTAAGAAGCTATGTCTTTTTCATACATTGACCTACAGCCTACACCTCGAAATTGACAGTAAGGATCGGTTAAGAACGAAACTTTACGACAAAAGAGATCATTTCAATTTTTCCATTGTGAACTTTCCATTTATGTGTAGCAACATTCTAGCAGTACCCGCACATGGAGTATATGTTTCTCGGTTAATCCGATATAGCACAGCTTGTGTTTCCTATAATGAATTCTTTAATAGAGGTTTCTTATTCGTTAAGTTGAAATCATCATTTCGAATGTTTTACGGTCGTTACCATGACCTGGTTACAAAATATCTCTGTCACAAATGACCATAGAAATTTTCCATTTATTGTAGTCATAATAATTATTTCCTCACTTATGACTTATCACCGGGATTGTGAAAAGAGTTATACGACGGATGCCACATACCTACCCTTCCGGAGTACCTGACTTCCTCCCGGATTTTAGTGAGGTTCGTGTTGCTCAACCTATAGTTTTCTGTGCAATGTTTTGTAGATAATTTTTTCTTTTGGTCATTGTCTTGTCTGTCCTTCGATTTATGTCTTCTGATTACCCCTTTGGTCTCTTCAAACTTTTCTTAACATGTGTTTTTATTTTTGGCGGGAAGATTCTTGAATAATTAGAATTACTTCCCTTTCTATGTAAAAGTGTTTGTTGTTGATCGTACAAATATTGCCAAAGCAGTTTTAAGAACCCATTATCATTATCCTTGTGTAATAAGTAGGTAAATAATTGATGATAGTACTCTACTTTGACCAATAGAAACAGTCTTTGTAGTTACTACATGTTCCAATCTACCAAACATTTGTATTGTATGGTTCATATATTTGTGTGTTATGTGTATCGTCTTTGTCTCTTCCTACGATTTTTCTATTGGATTTTGAACTATTTCGATAGTGTGGTATTTTTGTTTTTGTTTTTCATTTTATCAGCTATGTGTACTGAAATATGATATATATCTCCCATAAAATAGCCCTCTCTGTATCAAAAAGTTGGTAAAAAAAAATATCTCATTCAGTATAACTAGATTTCTCAGAGGGTTCGCTTGGGAAATCCATTCTATTTTTGACAATAAAACACATACAAATCTAAATGTGGTCATTTTTTCTACCTTCGATCATTTATCTACATAGATGTACTTGCTTTCCAGCCATATGGGAAATATAAAAGAGGTATCCTATCCCCCGAGTCCCTGCATAGTTAAAGATAAGAGTGAGCACCCATTTCGTAAGCATTTGTGATCTTCATCATCAATTGATATTAAATGTAGAAAAAGTGAAAAGTGTTCTTTTTGCATCATATTTGTTAACGGCCTATTAGAGCAGATTCACTTTCAAAAGTGGTCATCAGATACCATTATTGATTTATTTCCAGGATATGGCCTTTTCAGTGGACACCCCCCCCCCCCCCCCCCCCCAATATAGGAGAGAATTTACGAGAATCACACTGAGGCTACTGGTTGTTTTCATAGGCAGTCATTAGATACCATCATGATTTTATTTCCAGGATATGGTCTTCCCTGTTGACCCCAAGCCCCCCTCCCAAAAAATTTTTTTTCTTCATCAATTCATTCATGTATTGAAATGAAAGTTTTATATTGCAGATTTGTCTAATTCTGAACCAGTCATGTTCTATGCTACAACTAGAGATGAAACGAATTCATTTACTCTTGAGAAAAAGTCCATATTGGTTTTTGAAAGAGTAGTTATGAACATTGGAGGCCATTATAACAATATTGATGGAATATTTGTAGCCCCAAAGACAGGGATTTATTTATTTGCTTGGACCGTCTGCACCCATGGGGCTAATTACGTATTGACAGAACTAATGGTGGACAATACAATGATTTCCAGAGCTGGAGAATACGAGGGCAGTGGTAATAATTATGACTGTGGGTCAATGACGGCAGTCTGTAGAATGGACAAGGATAAACATGCCTGGATTAGAACGACTGCATATGGATCTAAAAACTTGTTTCATACTTATAAGGAAGGTCCGCAGTCATCCTTCATGGGTATTATAGTGCACGGTTAATGAACTCGATAGAGAAAAACATTTGATGGATGATAAAAACGCTAAATTGACAAAGATGTATTGTGAAAGTTTCATTTTAGCATTAAATATCTTTGTAGTATTATGTCATATATTTGATGTTCTATCAATACAATGAAAACCAAGAAAAAATATCACACTGTCGGCACATCTTTTAAAATCTTATAGAAAAATCTTAGTAAGAGGCAATATCAGTAGCATACAAATATATGACCTCTCACCCTCCTGACTTGATACAGGCACTTCAATAGAAAGTGGTTGAGTAAAACTAGCTTGATGGGCCCAAACCTCCACTCTTACTAAAATGATGCGGTGATGGAAGTGTTTTCCACATCAGAGTAAAATGCCAACCCTAACATATTAAATCATCTATTATTAAATTTGCCTTACCATGACCTGCCACGATATAACTAAAATATTGTTGAAAGTGGCGTTAAACACAATAGCCCCCAACCCCTTCATTACCATGATATTTTTATTATTGATATTGTCATTGAAAAAGATTTGATTCCGGTTATATTGTTGTGTACTTTGGTTTTCGCTGAAGGGTTCGTTTAAAAAGAGGGTATGAGGGTGATAATTATGGTATTAATACAACTTTTAACAATATATAAGTTATATCGTGGCAGTCAGTTTAATTGGTGGAGAAAACCAGCGACCTGCGCAAGTCACTGACAAACTTGATCACATTATTATATATCGAGCACATTCGCCAGGAACGGGCTTCGAACTCACAACGTTAGTGGTGATAGGTACTGATGACATAGATAGTCATAAATCCAATTACAATACGACCACGACAACGACGGCCCATATTAAAAAAGAACAATTTCTTTTCTTTTATCTATAATCAGTGGTCGTGTACACAGTTTTATAGACACAATATATCCAAGCGATATATTTAAAAATGCAAAATGAATGAAATATAGCAATTCTTCTTTGTCGATACACTTTACATAAGTTCTCTTCATGATACCTCCGCTGCTGGACTATTCGACCCCAAGGGTATCATCTGCCCATTAATCTGTGCTTCGACAGTGGCATGGGAGGAGAATCTTAGTTTTTTTTAAATAATTACATTATTTAGGAACTGTAAATGTTAATAATAAATATATCTAATAAACCATGTCGATGCCGAAACACTGAAACTATTGATTTTCTTGTGTAATCAGAAAGGGCTTTACACACACAATTTTCTACCATAATTTTCGCATAATGATGCCACCAGATTAAAAAAACACAGTTCACAGTTTATATGTGATTCGAGGATTCCTTAACGTCAAATGAGAAGCATTTCAGCTATATACAGGACGAGACCACAAACATTACAAAACCTGCATAGAAATTAGGAAGGGATAGAGGTGGCTAACGAGTACAACGATTATAGGCTGCAACTGTAAACGTAGGGAGAGTTGATTAGTGAGGAACAAGGAAAGTTGGAAGATGCCAACCGGGTAATCAGAATCCGTAAATCGAAAACGGACAGACAATGCAATGACCGAAAGAAAAAGACAAACAAAGATGCAAAACAATACACAAAAACCTAAAGATCGAACAATACGAAGCTCACAAAAGCTGGTGGTGAAGTCAGATGCTCCGGAAAGGTGGGGAGTTCCTCCTTTACATTTGGCGTCGCTATTGTAGTGGCCACAATACATTTACTCTTTTTCGAAATCTACATGACACCCACACTGTACACCGATCAGGCTCTCTGTATTGTAACTAGATGACCCCTCGTAGAGAGGGCACCACTATTCACCACCCCGGGACGTGTTGCAGGTTGAGTCATGAGAATCTTCAACAATATCCAGTGTAACCTCATTGATAGTGTAATGGTTAGCGTGCTCACCCCGAGTGCGGAAGATTGTGGGATCGAGTCCCGATCGGATCAAACCATTGGTATGTATTGCCCCGTTTAGCATGCAGTATTAAGGAGAAAGAGCAAAGACTGGTTGGCTCGGAATCAGGATAATAAGTCGAGTGGAGAGACATGTCTATCCGCGAACTTTTGTTTCAGGTGAACTAGCGTTGGTCTAGTACAAAGCGCACCTCGTCATCATCTCATTGAAAATTAACTTGTTCTCGCCACGATATAGCCGAAAAATTGCTGAGTTGGCGGTAATCAACAATCATTCACTCACTCCCAGATGGCAATACTTATAAGGTTATTCTTTAAACATAAGATAACAACATTCGATAGCTATTAAAAATACATGAGAGAGTACATTCATAATGGTGACCAACAGATCTGCTCCTAGATCCTAGATGGCCATTATTTCATCCAGGCCAGACTGTCGAATAACGTATCAACTGGGAAAAAATTCGTGTTCATCCTCTGCAGAAAGAAAAGGCAAAATGTTGGTGAAGGAAAAAAAAATGTAAAGGTTTGGTTTTGGTTTATGGTGTCTAACGCCACTTTCAACAATAGTTGAGTTATATCTTGGCGGTCAGTTTTATTGGTGCAGGAAAACGGAGTACCCGGAGAAAACCACCGACCTGTCACAAGTTACTGACAAACTTGATATTATACTGTTGTTTCGAGTACACCTCGGGGTTCTTTCAAAATAATGTACAATTGGTAAATTGAAGTCAGAATGTTATGAAATATGAGTCCCCATTTTCCATTTGTATGTACAAGGCAGAACTTTCAGGATCAGTAGTATGTTTAATTTCGCGTAGACTTGGTAATATATATTAAGAGTACAATGATTACTATAACACGCTTTGCTAAATACGAAATCATCTTCAACATTTCTAAACCTGCATGAAAACAAGCAAACAAGTAGGGGTACACAATTTATAGCAATTGGAATGCCACCTCCCAAGATCTTGTTGGCCTTTTTTCTTTTTCCATTAATTTCACTTATTCCAATAATCAGTGTTTTCGTACTAATTACGTCTTCTCTCACCGAAAGCTAAATTTAAATTTGTGTATTATGCATTAATGTGAGATGTAATTGAAAAAAGATCTGGAAAGTTTAGAGAAAAATGTATACCAGTAGTGAATTGTTTTCTGGTCTCATTAGGATATAGCAAGAACATACCAACACTGCATGGTAGCTATTAAGATAAATGTGTTGTATTTTAAGCTTTGTCGCCATCAGTGACTGATTATACTGAGTCTACTTAGCGAGGCGCAGTGGAGATAGGCACAGCGGATGCTTGCGACATTTAAACCAAGATTGACGTCATTAAATCTTCATTACACAACAGTTGTCTCCATTCTCATTTAATGCAAAATAATATTCTGATTGAGGTAAGAATTTTGTCTATAAGAGAGCATTTGTATATTTCGGATTTGATTCTAAGATTAGACGTGATTTTGGTAAGAGTTATCTACTTCCCTTTAATGCAGACATATAGGGTCTAACACCGGGAGAGGTGCAAGATAGTAAAATCTGTGACACCCGAGGGTGTCACCGAGGGTGTCACAGATTTTACCATCTTGCACCTTTTACGGTGTTTGACTCTTTTTCTTATCCCATTCTACCGTGTCAATGTTTGTTTACTTTTTGTGTAGTTTGGCGCATTAATATGCGTACCGTATCAAATAGCTCCCTTTTACCAACGTCCAATAACTTTTGTACAGGTATTTATCGCTGTTGTAGTAGTATTTATAATATATTTATAAAATACATTGTATTTTATTGTGAAATACATTTAAAATACTGCCAAGACACTATAAATCGACAATTTAATTCAAGAATGGAAAGCAATTTTGCGGGAAAAACGGCGTGTAGCTTGCCTTACCCTGGAGCCGGGGAAAGATAGAAAAATCTTGTTCACCTAAATTAACGGACTACTTTATCCAAGGGGTGAGAAAAGCATGTCCATTTAATGCCAAGTCGAACTAAAATTACAAATATTTCGCCCATATTTTGTCTAAGCTTTAATTGTTGTAACAACTTGCTATAAAATTATCCTCTGATTGTTGACAAGGTTCAAATATCTTTAACTTTTAAGAAAATCATACCAGAATTATTTGTCCCATCAGTTGTTCTTGCATTGAACTGGAATCATTTTGTCCTCTATAAGGGAGATAACTCAATTGAAAAACGCCAATAACGTATAATCTTAGGATCAAATCGGGAGTGTGAATATGTCCGTTTTCATTAATAAAATGAAGTCAAGCATACCAACACTCTCGGAACAGTTCTAATATTCAATCCAAAAACTGCAGAAATAGACAAAATTGATACATTAACACACATATATATGAAACAGGCGGGGATAACCTAGTTTTACTTGCCTAAGCCTCCCTGTTAGTAAAATGTTGCTGTCGTGCAAGTGTTTTCCACATTTGAGTAAAATATCAACCTGATGAACAGTATTGTTATAAGAACGCTCTAATCTTGAACATTATACATAATATAAAATGTTTTCTACAAAATAAATGTACAAATGGAAATACCAAATGTGCGTCCATATTGATAATTTGTCAACATCGCTACTTCTGAATGATAATAGCTTTAACGTTCACAATATTTGAGACCACACAAATTTATGTATTTTCGTAAACAGAGCTAGTTGGATTTCACATGTTCACCCGAACATAAAATATTTATTTTCATTATTGGGGTAAATAGCGAAGACACATATTTTTGGGATGGCGAGCTTACAAAAGAGTCGGCCAACTTTTAATAAACACATATTAAACAAATCATTTACTTTCATGTCATCTGGTTAATACATTGGATTTGCCAGTGTTTTGTCAAACAAAATAAAGTCTTAAAATTCATAAAGTTCACACTATTACAAACATAACCAAAATCTTCTTGTGCGTGGCACATTTATTAATAAGTATTATTATTTTGTTTTGTCTATTTATTTTAAATTGCATATTAAAAATAAACTTGGTAGATGTCTTCAGTTTAGATGTAAGAAGAGCTTGAAGATACCAAAGGGTTAATCATATTCCGTAAATCGAAGAACAGACAATACAATGGCCAAAAGAAAAAGTACAAAAGGACAAACAACTATCTAAATAACATACAAGTAAAACTACAGATCGAGTAACACAAACAGCACTAAAACGCGGGGTCAACTCAGGTATCCTGGATGTGTAAGCAGTTTCTGCTCCACTAGTGGCACCCGTCGTCTTAATCTAGTCACAGATCCAAATTATTTACCAATTGTAAGCTCACGAATATCTAAATTCCCGCCATGTTCCCGACCGGTTACCCTGTACCGAAAATAAATTTATTGATATAAACCCCGTGGACAAGCACTTTGCCGTTAGGAATTTTACAAGATATAATAAATAAGGGTAATAACAAAATTACCGAACTCCGAATGTAGCCCATCCCTAATATTGAAGTTGACATTTGACACTCTGCTGTGGGGTGGAGGCGCAGAATCCTATCTAGGCACTTAAGTCAGTTAAAGAGCCGTGCAATACATATCATTTAAATCTCAAGTGGGCAAGAACTTTGCCGTTGGGAATTTTACAGGAGATATTTATAGATCCCAATCCAATATCGTAGTTGATATTTGACACCTTCCTATAGGCTTGAGGTGGAAAATCCAACCCAGCCACTTGAGTCATTAATAGGCCGGGAAAACAGACCTTTCATTTAAGCACAGGTGGACAAGAACTTTATTAACAGAGCCCATCCCTCCCAATATCGAAGTTGACATTTCATACCCTGCTGTGGGCTTGCGGTGCGTAATCCCACCCATGCACTTATATAGTTTAAAGGCCAGAGCTATACCTTTGACTTAAACCCCAAATGGACAATACCTTGTCGTTCGTTGGTAATTTTACGTCTACCACATTCGAGTCGAGCACACTAACCACCACACCAATTAGAAATAATAACCTTATCATTTGGTATTATACTACATGGTATGTCTGTCGTGCCCTATGACACCTCGAGAAATAGTAATTACTCACCGAATTTTTATTGACAGACGTTACAATACCGTCTCTTCTTTTTACGAAAAGTGAGTCAAGGACATCCCTGACTGAGATGGTCTCTTTTTGGGGGATTATATTTCCAAATTGTAGCAGATAGAAACAAACTGAAAAATAAATTTGTTTGTATATAATAACACCACCCTCCTTCACATTCTAACCGAATTTTCGTATTTTTTTTTATCATCTTTAAATATCATGATGCGATGCAAGTTATAGTAAACATGACGTTTAAGTATATCTAAAGTAAACATGTGTTCATCTTTGAAATCATGGCCATTTATCTTGTTTTTTCCGTAAGATGTGTTTAAATTTCCATCGCTGACTGTTATCAATATAAATCAAGAAATGAAATGCAAAAATAAAAAAGACTGAAAGAAAAATTCGTCCATATGGTTCATTTCTAAAGTCAACATCGTGACTATCTCATCATATGCCAAAATCACGTTTCTATCCCAATCTCGTCACGATATCTCGCTAGCTAACTTGTTGCAATTTATAAAATACAAATGATAGCTTATAGAAGGATGCTAAAGACACACATTGTGTATATATTTTGGATGTTGATAATAACGTTACTGTCAGTTAGCTCTAAATCTATATCTAACATCACTGAAAAAACACAAGATGATAGAATCATGGAGCTGGAAAATGCTGTCAGGATACTGGACAATAGAGTACAATTGCTGAACGAAACTTCTCATAAAGGTATGTGAGCTTCGCTTTATCATTGGTGCTTAACGCCACTGTAAAACAATATTTCAGGTATATCGGTTAAAGCTGGAGGTGGAGTTCGCGATAAAACGACTGACCTGCTGCAAATGATTGACAAATTGTATTAGGTAATGTTGTATCTACTGCAAAAAGTCATGTGTTGGAATCCTCTCATAACGTAAGTAAAGCTATCATAACTATATTAAAGAAAGGCGATGTACTCGATAATTCGGGGGCCGCCGTGGTCGTGATGGCTTGGTAGTTGTATTTACAACTGCATGTGAAATCAGTGCCTATATCCAATTAAATTGTGAGTTCGAACCCTGTTCATGGCGAGGTTTACTCGATACAACATTATGCAATAGTTTGTCAGTGACTTGCGACAGGTCGATGGTTTTCTCCGGGTATTCCGCTTTTCTCAACAAATAAAACTGATATAACTGAAATATTGTCGAAAGTGGCCCTAAACATCATAAACCAAACCAATCTCAGCAATCTTTTAATATTAGATAGTATGCAAGGCTATCTTAAGACATAATTACGCAACAATAGTCAACTTGAGCCAATAACAACTGTCGTCATCTGTACTTTTCAACAAGGTGTTGATATCTTCATTGTGATATTATTCATAAAGGGAAATAGTACACTGACATTATCCAATGTAATAAAAACGTAGATATCTAATTGAGTGCGTACGACGCGTTTCTGGAATAACCTTCATGGTGTATGCAAAAGCTGTAAGACTGGACAGTCAAATAATTTAAAAACAATTAGGAGCATGAAAGTCAAAGGGCTAAACAATAATATCTTCTATGATACACATGTAGTTAGACTTCAGTGGCAAATTTAGAAAAACTACGACTTTTAGCCTAGATCACCTTTTTATAGAAACATCCTGGATCAGCAACTGAATTTCCATTGATATTTATATCAGGTAATATCGTTTGACCTTTATCTTGGACCAGGTCGTCGTAAGATTGACCTTTAAATTATAAATAGAATCACTCAAGCTTTGCAGGGGCTATTTTTGTACAAACATAATTCAATTTATTCAATAAATATTCAGTCGTATCTACAAACACACTTATCAAGTTATTTCTGCTTCATACCTTGACTTACACTTCAAAACTGACAGTGAGGACCGGTTAGGAACGAACATTTTCAACAAAAGAGATTACCTCAATTTTCCCATTGTGACCTTTCCATTTATATGTAGCAACATTCCAGCAGCACATGCATATGGAGTATATGTCTCTCAGTTGATCCGATATTCGAGAGCTTGTGGATCCCATAGTGAATTCCTTGATAGAGGTTTCTTATTGGTTATATTTAGTTGAAGTCATCTTTTCAAAAGTTTTATGGTCGTGACCATGACCTGGTTACCATATATGTCTGCCACAAATGACAATGGATATGTTCCGTTTATTGTAGTCATAATCCGACCCTTTCCTCATCCCCGGTTTTTAGTGGGGTTCGTGTTGCTAGATTTTTTGTTTTCTGTGTAATGTTTTCTAGATAATTTTTTGTCCTTTTTTGCCATTGCATTGTCTGTTCAACAAGTCTTTGTTTTATAGAGGGAAAATTAGAATCACTAAAGTGTTTGTTGTTGATCCTTATCTGCCGGGCTAATATTGACAAAGCAGTGTTAAAACACTATTGTCATTATCCTTGTGTAATAAATAGGTAAATACTTGACGCTAGTACTTTGTTTTGACCAATAGAAACAGCTTTTATAGTTACAACATGTTCCAATAGAAGCAGTCTTTATAGTTACCACATGTTCCAATAGACACAGTCTTTATAGCTACCACATGTTCCAATACAACCAGTCTTCATAGTTACCACATGTTCCAATACAAACAGTCTTTATAGTTACCACATGTTCCAATAGAAACAGTCTTCATAGTTACCACATGTTCCAATAGAAACAGTCGTTATAGTTACCACATATTTCAATAGAAAGAGTGTTCATAGTTACCACATGTTCCAATGGAAACAGTCTTCATAGTTACCACATGTTCCAATAGACAAAGTATTTAGAGCTACCACATGTTCTAGTAGAACCAATCTTTATAGTTACCACATGTTCCAATAGAAAGAGTCTTGATAGTTACCACATGTTCCAATGGAAACAGTCTTTATAATTACCACATGTTCCAATAGACACAGTCTTTACAGCTACCACATGTTCCAGTAGAACCAGTCTTTATAGTTACCACATGTTCCAATAGACACAGTCTTCACAGCTACCACATGTTCCAGTAGAGCCAGTCTTTATTGTTACCACATGTTCCAATGGAAACAGTCTTTATTGTTACCACATGTTCCATTAGACACAGTCTTTACAGCTACCACATGTTCCAGTAGAACCAGTCTTTATATTTCCCACATGTTCCAATAGACACAGTCATTACAGCTACCACATGTTTCAATAGAAACAGTCTTTATTGTTACCACATGTTCCAATAGACACAGTCTTTACAGTTACCACATGTTCCAATATACACAGTCTTTACAGCTCCCATATGTTTCAGTGGAAACAGTCTTCATTGTTACCACACGTTCTAATAGAGACAGTCTTTATAGTTACCACATGTTCCAATAGAAACAGTCTTGGTAGTTACCACATGTTCCAATAGAAACAGTCTTTATAGTTACCACATGTTCCAATAGAAACAGTCTTGGTAGTTACCACATCTTCCAGAAGAAATGTTCTTTATTGTTACCACATGTTCCAAGCTAACAAACATTTGCATACTACGGTTCAAGTGATCAATCATGTATTTGTATTGCATGGTTTAAGTGAGCGGTCATGTATTTGCTCACTACGGATCAAGTGATCAGTCTTGTATTTGTATACTACGGTTCAAGTGATCAGTCATGTATTTTTATACTATTGTTCAAGTGATCAGTCATGTTTTTGTATACTACGGTTCAAGTGAGATGTCATGTATTTTTATACTACTGTTCAAATGATCAGTCATGTTTTTGTATACTACGATTCAAGTCAGCGGTCATGTATTTGTATACTACGGTTCAAATGAGCAGTCATGTATTTGTGTGGTAAGGCTATCGCCTTTGTTTCTTCCTCCGATTTTTCTATTAGATTTTGAACTAATCCGACAGTGTGGTATTTTAATTTTTGTTTTTCATTTTATCAGCCATTATATTTAGTTTATATGTATTGTACTATGATATATTTTTCTCATAAAATGCCCCTCTCTCAATGAAAACAGTTGATTTTAATAAAAGATAAATATTTAATGGATGTTGACCCGATTTTTTAGAGGGTCCGCTTGGGAGAATCCCATCTATATTTTAAGAATGAAACACATACAAATCGAAATGTGGTCATGCTTCCTTCCTTCGATCATTTATCTATATAAATTTACTTGCTTTGCAGCCATATGGGAAAAGCGAAAGGAGGGGGGAGGGTATCTTTCCCCCAGGCCCCTGTGATAGTTACAGGTAGGAGTGAACACCGATTTATTAGCATATGTGATCTTCACGATCAATTATTATTAAATGTAGAAAAGGTTAAGATTGTTATTTTTGCATCATAATTGTTAACGGTCTACAAGAGCAGATTAACATTCATAAGTAGTCATTTTATACCATCATGATTTTATTTCCAGGATATAGTCTTCCCTGTTGCCCCCCCCCCTCCACAAAGAAGGAGATAATTACACCGAGGCTCCTGGTTGTCCTCAGCAATTCATTCAAGTATAGAAATGAAAGTTTTATATTACAGATTTGTCTAATTCTGAACCAGTCATGTTCTATGCTACAACTAGAGATGAAACGTATTCATTTACTCTTGAGAAAAAGTCCATATTGGTTTTTGAAAGAGTAGTTATTAACATTGGAGGCCATTATAACAATATTGATGGAATATTCGTAGCCCCAAAGAGAGGAATTTATTTATTTGCTTGGACGGTCTGCACCGTTAATGCTAATTATGTTATGACAGAACTGATGGTGGACAATACAATGATTTCCAGAGCAGGAGAAAACGAAAAAGGTGGTTATTATGACTGTGGATCAATGACGGCAGTGTCTAGAATGGACAAGGATAAACATGCCTGGATTAGAACGACTGCATTTGGATCTAAAAACTATTTTTACACTTCTAAGAATGGTCCCCAGTCATCCTTCATGGGCATTATAGTGCACGGTTAATGAATTCGACAGAGAAAAATATTTGCTGGATGAAGAAAAAGTTAAATTGATAAAGCTGTATGGTGAAAGTTTCATTTTAACATCAACTGTCTTTGTAGTATTATGTCATGTATTTGATGTTCTATTTACTATTAATAAAATTGAAACCAACAATTAACTGACGGAATAGTTCTTAAATTCTATAGAAAAATCATAGAAAGAAGCAAAATAAGTACTCCTAATACAAAGATACATGACCTCTCACTTTCCTGGTTTGATACAGGCTCTTCAATAAGACGCTGAGGGGTTAAACTAGTTTCATGAAACTAACAGACGATCAAGACCACGATGGCCCCTTGTTTAAAAAGACAATTTCGTCCCTTTTATAGATGATAAGGGTTAGTCTACACAGTTTTATTGACAAAATATATCCAACCGATCTTAAGTTAAAAATGCCAAATGAATGAAGTTTTGCGATTCTTCTTTGTCGACACAGCCACACATGCAAATCACACATCACACAAGTTGTCTTCATGACACTTTGCTGATGAACTAGTAGTCTCCAAGGGTATCATCTGCCCAGTAGTCTGTGCTTCGACAGTGCCATGGGAGGAGAAAATTAGCTTGAGATTAACTACATTATTTAGGAACTGTAGATTTAAATAATAAATATATATAGTAAATCATGTCAGTGCAAAAACAGTGAAACTATTGATTCTCTTGTGTAATCAGAAACGGCTTTACGTACACAATTTATTACCATATTTTTCACATAGTTGTGCAACCAGAATAAAACGAGTTCACACTCTATTTAACAAATAGTTCATGGCACTAAGGGCCATTTGGCCTGAAGTGCCATGAACTATTTGCTATATTATACTATAATTGCTATAATACATCCAAATCTGTCAGACGACATGTTTTTGTTATTGCATATCTAAGACAAAAAACGATTTCGGACAAAATCCGAAGAAAACATTATATTGATCGGGCCCGGTCCATATACTAAAATATTGACCGGTTCATATACGAAAATATTGACTGGCTGCGCTAACAAAGACAAATGGGGAAAATAAAAACGTAAAGTATAATATATGTGATTAGAGCATTGCTTAACGTCAAATGAACAGGTTTTCAGCTATATTCAAGACAAGATCAAGCTCAACAATAAAAAAAAAACTGCATAGAAATTAGGGAGGGATGGGGGTGGCTAACCGGTACAACGATTATAGACTGCAACTGTAGCGTATGGAGAGGTGGTTAGTGACGAAATAGAACAGTTTGAAAATACCAACGTGGAAGTCAGAAACCGTTAATCGAAGGACATACAATGTCGAAAGGAAAAAGGAGAAAAAACCCCGAAAAAAACAATACATAGAAACCTAAAGATCGAACAACACGAACCTCACAAAAACCGTGGTGAACTCAGGAGGTCAGGAATGCTTAACGTCAGGTGACCGTGGTGAACGCAGGAGGTCAGGAATGCTTAACGTCAGGTGAGCAAGATCTCAGCTATATTCAATAAAAGATCAAACTCAACAATGCAAAAAAATGTATAGAAATTAGGGAGGGATGTAGTGGCTAACAGGTACAACAATTATAGATTGCAACTGTAACGTATGTAGAGTTGGTTAGTGACGAACAAGAAAAGATTGAAGATACCAACGGGGTATAATTGGAGGACAGACAATACAATGTCCAAAAGAAAAAGAACAAATATCGATGCAAAACACTACACAGAAGACTAAAGATCGAGCAACACGAACCTCACAAAAACCTGTTCGATATTTGGCACCACCATTGCAGCAGCTACAATGTGCTTACTCTTTTTCGAAATCTACATGTTACCCACTATGGACACCGGTCAGGCTCTCTGTATTGTAACAAGATGACCCCTCGTAGAGAGGGTACCACTATTCACCACACCGGGACGCGTTGTAGATTGAACCATGGGAATCGTCACCAGTATATAGTGTCACCTCATCGGTTGCGCAATGGCTAGCGTACTGACCCCGAGAGACGGTAAAATTGGTATTTGTTGCTTCCCCGCTAAACATGCAGTATTAACGAGAAAGGGCAAAGACTGGTTGACTCGGAATCAGGATAATATGTCCGAGTAGAGAGGTATGTCTATCCGCGGACTTCGTCATCATCTCATTAAAAATTAACTTGTTCCCTCCCAGGTGACAATACTTAAAAGGTCATTTTGTAAGCATAAGATAAAAACAATCAATGCCTACTAAAATTTCGCATGAGAGAGCACATTCATGAAGGTGTGGATCATTATCTGCTACTAGACGGTCGTTACTTCATCCAGGCAAGACTGTTGAATAACGTATCCACTGGAAAAAAAACACGTGTACATCCTCTGCAAAAAGAAAAGGCAAAATGTTGGTACTCGAGAACAAAACTAAATGTACATGTACAGGTTATGGTGTCTAACGCCACTTTAAGCAATATGTGTGTTATATCGTGGCAGTCAGTTTTATTGGTGGAGAAAACCGGAGGACCCGGAGAAAACCACCGACCTGCCGAAAGTCACTGATAAACTTTATCACATAATGTTGTTTCGAGTACACCTCGGGGTTCGAACTAAAAAAATTATAATTGGTAAATTGAAGTCAGAATGTTATCAAATATGATTCTCTATTTTCCATTTGTATATATATACAAGACGAATCTTTCTGTATCAGTAAAATGCTTATTTCCAAGTGACCTGGGTATATATTAAGAGTAAATGATCACTAAAGCTAGATTTTTTAAATACGAAATCATCATCAACATATCGCAACCGGTATGGAAACAAGTAAACAGGTAGGGCTGCACAGTTTATACCCATTGGAATGCCACCTCCCAAGCTGTTGTTTATCAAATAGTTAGGCATTCTATTAATGACACATTAATTTCCTTTATTCCAATAATCTGTGTTTTGTACTAATCATGATCAACATTTCAAAACCTTCATGAAAACAAGTAAACAAGTAGGGGTATACAGTTTATACTCATTGGAATGCCACCAATATGTTAATATACCCCTTGTTGTTGATCAAACAGTTAGGAATTTTATCAATGACACATTTAATTTCCTTAATCCAATAATCTGTGTTTTCGTGCTAATTATGTCTTCTCTCACCTAAAACTAAATTTATATTTGTGTATCATACATCAATGTTAAATGTAATTGAAAGAAGATGTGGAATGTTTAGGAACATAATGTACATCAATAGTGAATTATTTTCTGGTCTCATTATCATACAAGAATATACCAACAATGCATGGTAGCTATTAAGAGAACTGTGTTGTATTTTAAGCTTTGTCTCCATCAATGACTGATTATACTGAGTTTACTTAGCGAGGTGTAGTGGAGATATGTAAACGGTTACTTGCGACAGTTAAACCAAGATTGATGTCGGTAAATCTTAAATACACAGTCTATAAGAGAACATTTGTATATTTCGGATTTGATTCTAAAATTAGACTTGTTTTCGGTAAGAGTTATTTACTTCCCTTTAATGCAGACAAACGTGTCCATTTAATGCCAAGTCCAACTAAAATTACAAATATTCCGCCTATATTTTGTCTAAGCTTTAATTGTTGTATCAACTTGCTATAACATTATCCTCTGATTGCTTACAAGGTTCACATATCTATAAATTGTAAGAAAATTCTACTCAAATTCTTTTTCCTATCAGTCGGTCTTGCGTTGAACGGGAACCATTTTGTCCTCTATAAGGGAGATAACTCAATTGAAAAACGCCAATAACGTATAAGTTTAGGATCAAATCGGGAATGTGCAAATTGTCTATTGACATAAACTTGATACCCACGAAATAGATGTCTTTACCGCCTTAAAAATGTGAGCTTAAAGGGTGATGGATTCAGAAGTAAAACAGTAGTATTGGGCGTTTTTCGCTACCTTTACAATCCAAAATTAAATAAAATCTCATAAAATGAGTTCTTGAGATAAGCCAAGGTCCTATTTGTTTATTTTGTATTACGTCAACATGTTGAATTTTAAGAGAATTACCAACGCCTTGAACAATTCGTTTTAGGGTATAATATTTTGGAAAAAACATATGATGATTGTGAAACGATAATACAGATTAACTCTATAATCAATAAGCTAAAAAGATGAATCACAAAAAGAAAGCAAGAAAATATATAGGTTACGATCTTTAGTTTTATGTCTATGTTTTTTAGATCGTTGTTTGTCCTTTTGTACTCTTTCTTTTGACCATTGTGTTGTCTGTTCTTCTTTGATATACGGATTATGGTTACCTCCCTTTGGTATCTTCAAACTCTTCTTGCTGAATATGTCTGTTTTCAATTGTTAATATGAAGAAAAAATACCCCACTGTCGGAACAATTCTAAAATTCAATCGAAAAACTGCAGAAATAGACAAAATTGATACATTAACACACATATACATGAACGTGTACTTGATGCAGGCGGGGTTAAACTAGTTTTACTTCCCTAAGCCTCCCCTCTTAGTAAAATGTTGCTGTCGTACAAGTGTTTTCCACATTTGAGTAAAATATCAACCGGTGAACAACATTGTTAGAAGAACGCCACAATCTTGAACATTATACATAATATATGTAATGTTTTCTACAAGACAAATATACATACCAAATGTGCGTTCATATTAATAAATATATATTATTACATGTCATTTTTCAATTCATACCCTTTATCAGCCCTAGGTCATGATATCAGGCCGTGAGCCGATACATATATATGATCTGTTTATCATATACTTCAACAGAGGAAATAACTGATTTGTATCACATTTTAAGCACTTTCAATATTATAAGAGAGAAAATTGGCAGTTAATAATTTCCTGTGTAAATATTCAATAAAGGAGTTTAATCAAAGATTAACACAGTGTTATTTATAGTGCCATGTTTGTAATAAACATACGAAGATTGACGGAAAGGCATGTAATAACATTCTTAAAGCAGTCAATAAACTTAATAATTACTTATTTCAGACGCTTGGAAATTGATTTATAAAGGTCCTGAATATAATCAATGGGAATTTCAGTCCATATGTTGCAAATAGCAATTTCCAACAACTGACGTGATGTTTTGAACTTGTTTTTGTAGTTCTTTTTTGATTTTATGCCACGCATTCTCTATAATATTAGGATCAGGGCTATGGGATGGCCATTTTATGCCATGTAAGTCAGTGTCTTCCATATACTCCTTCATTACCCGTGCCCTATGTACGGGGACATTATCATCTTGGAACAAATAATTATCATTTGGGAATGACGTGCAATAACGGGCCAAACAAGGTTATCAATGACTTCAATACATTTTTTAGCATTAATATTACCGTCAACAACTATCAAAGTACCCACACCTTCATAGTTTATGTAGACCCAGATCATTGAACTTGCACGACAACCACGAAAACCACGACCTGGATTCAAGCATGGTGGGGTTAATTTCTCGTCGGGTCGTCGACAAATAAGTACGCGGTTGTCCATTCCGCACATACCTTACATTCATCACAATAAATCACCTTCTGCCAGAAATCATTTACATTTTTGTGCCTATTCAATTTACACCATGCCAGCCGTTTTTTCGAAATCTGATGCTTATTTCTACAACACACTTGTGATATTTTGTTTCTTACAATTTTTTTTGAACAGTTTGATCAGACTCATTGAAAGTAAAAGTAGCTTCCTGGAGTGGACGTTTTCTGTCAGATTTTACAACCCTATTAAGTTTTCGAGTGTCACGCGGTGTCAACAAAGATTGCCTACCCGATCTCTCCTCGTTTTCCGCAGTTCCACGTTTTAGGTCAATACGTTCATTTTGTATAAAAAGAGAGATAACTCAAATTTAATAACAGAGAATTTCGCAACCAAACATAGACAACGAGTCTAGGAGCGCAATGACGTCAGGAAATTTATCTTCACTTTTGACAACGTTCTGTAAAATGTATAAATAACAATAAATAACGAAGACACAAATATTTTTGGGATGACAAAACAGTCGACCAACTTTAATAAACAATATTAAATAAATGATTTACTTTAATGTTAACCTGTGAATAATATGGATTTGACAACTCCTTTGTCAAACAAAATAAAGTCCTAAGATTCCTGTTAACATGAAGCCATCTTGTAAATCTAACAAAGGTAAATACAGAACATTAGAAAAATATAACAATAAGTTCACACTATAATAAAAATAAACAAAATCTAAACCCTGCTTGTGCGTGTCACATTTATTAATATGTAGTATTATTTTGTTTTATCTATTTATTTTTAAATTCCATAATAAAAAAAATCGCAGATCTTTTCAGTTTAGATGTAAGAAGAGTTGGAGATACCAAAGGGGTAATCAGAATCCGTAAATTGAAGAACAGACAACACAATGGCCAAAAGAAAATGTACAAAAGGACAAACAACGATCTACAAAACATAGATATTTATAGAACCCACTCCACTAATATCGAAGTTGATATTTGATACACTGCTGTGGGCCTGAGGTGCGGAATCTCAAAGATCAGAGCAATACCTTTGACTTAAACCCCAAATGGGCAAGAAATTCCAGTTGGGGATTTTACGTCTACCACATTCGAGTCGAGCACACTAACCATCACACCAATTAGGAATTATAACGTTGTCATTTGTTATTATACATTGCACTACAAGTCTGCCATGCCCAATGACACCCCGAGAAATAGTAATTACTCACCGAATTTTTATTGGCAGACGATACAATAACATCTCCTTTTTACGAAAAGTGAGTCAAGGACATTCCTGACTGGGGTGGTCTGTTTTTGGAAGATTACATTTCCAAATTTTATCAGTTAGAAACCAACCGATAAATAAATTTGTTTGTATACAACAACACTGCCGCTCCTTCATATTCTTATCGAATCGAATTTTATTATCTTTATCATCTTCAAAAAAACATGGTGTGATGTAAGCCATGAGAAGCGTACTACATGACGCTTAAGTATAACTAAAGTAAACATGTGTTCATCTTTGATATCATGGCCATTTATCTTGTTTTTTCTGTAAGATGTGTTTAAATTTCCATCGCTGACTGTTATCATATATAAATCAAGAAATGAAATGCAAAAAAAAACAAAAAAATAAATAAAAAAAGCTCGTCCATATGGTTCATTTCTAAAATCAAAATCGTGACTAACTCTTCAAAATATGCTAAAATTAAGTTTCTATGACAACCTCGTCGGAATATCTTGCTAGCTATCTTGTTGCAATATATAAAATACAAATGATAGCTTATAGAAGGATGTCTAAGACACACATTTTGTATATATTTTGGATGTTGATAATAACGTTACTGTCAGTTAGTTCTAAATCTATATCTAACATCACTGAAAAAACACAAGATGATAGAATCATGGAGCTGGAAAATGCTGTCAGAATACTGAACAATAGAGTACAACTGTTGAACGAAATTACTCATAAAGGTATGTGAGTTTTTGTTATCATTTGGTGCTTAATGCAACTTTAAAGCAATATTTCAGGTATATCGCTTAAAGCTGGAGGAAACTGGATTTCCCGGATAAAACTACTGACCTACCGAAAATCATTGGAAAGCCAAGTAATTGTTTAAGCATCCTGGATCAGCAACTGAATTTCCACTTAAATTTATATCAGGTAATATTGTTTGACCTTTTTGTTTACCTTTATATTGGACAATGTCGTCGTAAGATTGACCTTGAAATTTATAGATAGAATCACTCATGCAAAAAATATTGAGTTTGCAAAATTAGAGGACACTTTCACAATAGCTTAGCAGGGGTATTTTGTACAGACACACTTAATAAACTAGGTCTCTTTCATACATTGACCTACACGTTTAAGTTGACAGTGAGGGTCGGTTAAGAACGAAACATAACGACAAAAGGGGTGATTTAAGTTTTCCCATTGTGAACTATTCATTTATATGTAGCAGCACATGCATATGGAGTATATTTCTCTCAGTTGATCTAATACTCCATAGTCTGCGGTTACTATAATGATTTCCTTGAGGATTTTAGTGGTTAAGTTGAGTCATCACTTTGACAGGTTTACGGTCGCTACCATGACCTGGTTAAAAAGTTTGAAGATACCAATGGGGTAATCAGAATATGTAAATCGAAGAAGAACACACAACACATTACTACTAATGATTACGAAATGTCTGTGTTACAAATGACCACGGATATGTTCCGTTTATCGGAAGCATAATCCGGTCCTTTTCTCATTTATTGAACAAGGGTACCCTTCGGTATCTTCAAACCTTTCTTTGCATTATATTTTCTGGCGGTAAGATTCTTGAATAATTAGAATTACTTCCCTTTCTATGTAAAAGTGTTTGCTGTTGATCGTACAAATATTGTCAAAGTAGTGTGAAGAACCCAGTATCATTATCATTGTGTAATACGTAGGTAAATACGTAATGATAGTACTTTACTTTGACCAAAAAAACACCAACAGTCGTTATATCTACTACATGTTCCAAACTACCAAACATTTGCATACTATGGTTCAAGTGAGCGGTCATATATTTGTATTTTGTGTGTTAACTGTATGCTTTTGTCTCTTCCTACGATTTTTCTATTGGATTTTTGAACTATTCCGACAGTGTGGTATTTTAATTTTGTTTTTCATTTTATCAGCTATTATGTTTAGTTTATATGTACGGTAATACGATATATCTTTCTCATAACATACCCCTCTTTCTATCAAACAGTTGGTTTTAAATAAAGATAAATATCTTATGGGGCTTGAAAAAATCCCATCTATTTTTTACAATAAAACACATACTAATTGAAATGTGGTCATTTTTCCTTCCTTCGATCATTTATCTATGTAAATGTACTTGTCTTGCAGCCATGTGGGAAAAAGGACAGGGGCATCCTTTCCCCGTGTCCCTGTGATAGTTAAAGATAGGAGTGAAAACCCATTTCGTTAGCATTTGTGATCTTCACGATCAATTAATATTAAATGTAGAAAAAGTGAATTTTTTTATTTGTGTATGTTATTATTTTTTTAACGTTTCCAAGAGCAGATTCACATTCATAGGTAGTCATTAGATACCAACATGATTTTATTTCCAGGATATCGTTTTCCCAGTTCAATCCCCACCCCCTGAAAAAAAAACAAATAAAAAACCCAAAACAAAAATAGGAGAGAATTGCGAGAATTACACCGATGCTACCTACCGGTTGTCTTCAATAATTGATTCATGTATTGAAATGAAAGTTTTATATTGTAGATTTGTCTAATTCTGAACCAGTCATGTTCTATGCTACGACTAGAGATCAATCACATTCAATTACTCTTGAGAAAAAGTCCATATTAGTTTTTGAAAGAGTAGTTATGAACATTGGAGGCCATTATAACAATATTGATGGAATATTCGTAGCCCCAAAGACAGGGATTTACTTATTTGCTTGGACCGTCTGCTCCAATGGGGCTAATTATGTAATGACAGAACTGATGGTGGACAATACAATGATATCCAGGGCAGGAGAATACGAGGCCAGTGGCAGTTATCACTGTGGGTCAATGACAGCAGTCTATAGAATGGACAAGGATAAACATGCCTGGATTAGAACGACTGCATATGGACCTAAACATTATCTTTATACTCATAAGGAAGGTCCGCAGTCATCCTTCATGTGTATTATAGTGCATGGTTAATGAATTCGACAGAGAAAAACATTTGCTGGATGAAGAAAAAGTTAAATTGATAAAGTTGTATGGTGAAAGTTTCATTTTAACATCAAATGTCTTTGTAATAGTGTGTCATGTATTTGATGTTCTATTAATAAAATGGAAACAAAAAAATATCACACTGATGGATTAGTTTTTATATCCTATTGAAAAGTCACAGAAAGAGGCAAAATCGGTAGCACAAAAATACATGACCTCTCACTCTCCTGACTTGATACAGACACTTCAATAAAAAGTTGTGGAGTTAAACTAGTTTTATTGGTCCAAAACTCCTTTCTTACTGAAATGATGCGATGATGCAAGTGTTTGCCATATCAGAGTAAAATGCCAACATAATAAATCATCTATACTTAAATTTGTAACGCTATCTTAATTATCATGAACCGCCACAATATAACTGAAATATTGTTGAAAGTGGCGTTAAACACCATAACCCCAAACCCCTTTATTACCGTGATATTTGTATTGCTGACATTGGCATTCAAATATATTTGATTCCTGTTAATTGTTGCGTAATTTATTTCTCGCTGAAATAAAAGAGGATATGAGGGTTACGGTACTTGACGCTATTTTTATCATCAATATTTCAGCTATATCTTGGCGGTCAGTTTTATTGGTGGAGAAAACCACCGACCTGTCGCAAGTCACTGACAAACTTGATCACATAATGTTGTATCGAGTACACTTCGCCATGAACGGGATTCGAACTCACAACGTTAGTGGTGATAGGCACTGATGACATAGGTAGTCATAAATCCAATTATAAAGCGACCACAACAACGACGTCCCTTCTTAAAATAAATAATGTCTTCTCTTTAATATATGACAAGTGCTCGTGTACACAATTTTATAGACACAAAAATATCCAAGCGATTCCAAGTTAAAAATGCCAAATGAATGAAATTTAGCGATTCTTCTTTGTCGACATAGCCACACTTGCAAATCATACGTCATACAGGTTCTCTTCATGATATCTCCGCTGGTGGACTATTAGATCCCAAGGATAGCATCTGCCCAGTAGTCTGTGCTTCGACAGTGACATGGGAAGAGAATCTTAGTTTTGAAAATAATTACATTATTTAGGTACTGTAAATTTCAATAATAAATATATCTAATAAACCATGTCAGTGCCGAAACACTGAAACTATTGATTTTCTTGTGTAATCTGAAAGGGCTTTACGTACACAATTTTCTACCATATTTTTCACATAATGATGCAACCAGAAAAAAAACAGTTCACACCTTATAAGTGATTAGAGGATTGCTTAACGTCAAGTGAGCAGGTTTTCAGTTATATTGAAGACAAGATCCAGCTCAACAATACTAGAAAAAACTATATAGAAATTAGGGAGGGATGGGGATGGCTAACCGGTACAACGATTATAGGCTGCAACTGTAACGTATGGAGAGTTGATTAGTGACGAACAAGAACAGATTGAAGATACCAATGGAGCAAACTTGGAGGACAGAAAATACAATGGTCGAAAAAAAAAGAGCAAACATCGATGCAAAACACTACACAGAAGATTAAAGATGGAGCAACACGAACCTCACAAAAACCTGCTCGATATTTGGCACGCCATTGCAACAGCTACAATGCGCTTACTCTTTTTTCGAAATCTACATATTACCCACTATTGACACCGGTGAGGCTCTCCGTATTGTAACAAGATGACCCCTCGTAGAGAGGGTACCACTATTCATCACACCGGGACGCGTTGTAGGTTGAGCCATGACAATCGTTACCAATATCTAGTGTCACCTCATCGGTGGCGTAATGGCTAGCGTGCTCACACCGAGTGCGGAAGATCGTGGGATCAGGCCCCAATCTGGTCAAACCAAAAACGGTAAAATTGGTATTTGTTGCGTTCCCGCTAAGGATGCAGTATTAAGGAGAAAGAGCAAAGACATGTCTATCTGCGTACTGTTGTTTCAGTGAACTAGCACGATAATAATCCATTTACGCTTGATGATCTAGTACAAAGCGGACCTCGTCATCACCTTATTGAAAATTAGCTTGTTCTCGCCACGATATAGCAGAAAAATGGCTGAGTTGGCGGTAATCAACAATTATTCACTCACCCCCAGATGACAATACTTATAAGGTTACTCTGAAAAAATAGGATAACAACAATCAATGGCTACTAAAATATCGCATGAGAGAGCACATTCATGATGGTTTCCAAAAGATGTGTGGGTCATTGGCTGCTCCGAGATGGTCATTGCTTCATCCAGGCCAGACTGTCGAATAACGTATCAATTGGGAAGAAAACGTGTACATCCTCTGCAGAAAGAAGAGGCAAACTGTTGGTACTCAGAACACAAAAGATGTACAGGTTTGGTTTTGGTTTTATGGTGTCTCACGCCACTTTCAACAATATTTCTGTTATATCATGGCGGTCAGTTTTATTGGTGAAGGGAACCGGAGTACCCGGAGAAAACCACCGACCTGTCGCAAGTCACTGACAAACTCTATCACATAACGATGTTTCGAGTACACCTCGGGGTTCGAAAAAAAAAATGTACAATAGGTAAATTGAAGTCAGAAGGTTATCAAATATGATTCTCAATTTTCCATTTGTATGTACAAGACGAATATTTCTGTATCAGTAAAATGCTTAATTTCAAGTCGACTTAGGTATATATTAAGAGTAAATGATTACTATGACTAGTCTTGTTAAATACAAAATCAGTAACATATCGAAACCATTATAAAAAAAAGCGGTGCACAGATTATGCACATTGGAATGCCACCCCAAGATGTTGTTGCAAGATGCAGTTGTTCAAACAGCCAATCAGCCAATTTCAGCAATATTTCAGCTATATCATGGCGACCCGTTTTAGTTGTGGAAGAAGCCGGAGTACCCAGAAAGAACCACAGACCATGGGTAAGCAACTGGTAAACTTTATCACTTGCGGTTGGGAGTCGAGTGCACTCTCTTTTGTAATTTACAAAGCCAGGCGCGAGCCCACGCCGTATTGTTGATAGGCTTGTATGAGTTGTTAGGTAATACAACTACCTAACTCATTGAGCCACCCGGGCCCTTCCGAAAATCTGTGTTTTCGAACTAAGTATATTTTCTCCCACCGAAAACTAAATTTATATTTGTGTATTATGCATTTTTTTTTAATTTTTAATTAAATTTAATTAAAAGAAGATCTGGAATGTTAGAAAAAAATGTATACCGGTAGTGAACTGTTTTCTGGTTTCATTAGCGTATACCATGAAAATACCAACACTGCATGGTAGCTATTTAGATAACAGTGTTGTATCTTAAGCTATGTCTCCATCAATGACTGATTATACTGAGCTGACTTAGCGAGGCGCAGTTGAGATAGGTAAAGGGATATTTGCGACATCTAAACCAAGATTGACGTCGGTGAAATTTAAATACACTACAGTTGTCTCCATTGTCATTAAATACAAATAACGTTCTGATTGAGGTAATAATTTGGTCTATAAGAGAGCATTTGTAAATTTCGGACTTGATTCTAAAATTTGACGTTTTCATTTTTTGGTAGGAGTTATTTACTTCCCTTTAATGCAGACAAACGTGTCCATTTTATACAAAGTCCAACTAAAATTACAAATATTTCACCCGTATTTTGTCTCAGCTTTAACTATTCAAATTCTTTGTCCTATCAGTCGTTCTTGCATTGAACGGGAGCTATTTTGTCCTCTATAAGGGATATAAATAAATTGAAAAACGCCAATAACGTATAATTGTAGGATCAAATCTGGAATGTGCAAATTGTTTATTGACAAAAACTTGAACTCCACGAAATAGTTAATTTATTTACCTCCTTAAAAATGTGAATGGATTCAGAAGTAAAACATTAGTTAATTAGGCGTTTTTCGCTACCTTTGTAATCCAAAATTAAATAAAATTTCATATAAACTAGTTCTTGAGATAAGCAATGATCCTATTTTTGCTATATTGTATCACATCAACATGTTAAATTTTAAGAGAATTACCAACGCCTTGGACAATTCGTTTTGGGGTAAAATATTTTGGAAAAAACATATGATGATTGTGAAAGGATAATACAGGTTGACTCTAGAATTATTAAGTTAAAAAGATGAATCACCGAAAAGAAAGTCAAACATTATATATAGGTTACGATCTTTAGTTTTATGTGTATGTTTTGTAGATCGTTGTTTGTCCTTTTGTACTTTTTCTTTTGGCCATTGTGTTGTCTGTTCTTCTTTGATATACGGTTTCTGGTTACCTCCCTTTGGTATCTTCAAACTCTTCTTACTGAATATGTCTGTTTTCAATTGTTAAAAGAAGACAAACATACCTCACAGTCGGAACAGTTCTAAAATTCAATCGAAAAACTGCTGAAATAGACAAAATTGATACCATTTACACACATATATACATGACCGCTTACTTGAAACCCGTGGTGAACTCAGGTGCCCTGAAAGTGTAAGCAGTTCCTGCCCCACTAAATTTGGCGCCATGTACCCGAACAGGTAGACGTTCATTCACAAAACACGTGAGTATTCCTAAGTGTACAGTTGGAATTATTGACCCATGTACCAAAAAGAAATGTATTGATATAAACCCCGCGGACAAGAATTTTGTCGTTGGGAATTTTACAGGATATATCAATGTAGCCTACCCTTAATATTGAAGTTGACATTTCACCATCTGATGTGGGCTGGAGGCGGGGAATCTCACCCAGGCACTTAAGCCATTTAAAGAGTCGAGCAATACATATCACTTAAACCTCAAATGGGCAGGAACTTTGCCGTTGGGAATTGTACAGGATATATTTATAGATCCCAACCCAATATCGTAGTTGAAATTTGACACCCTGATGTGGGCTTAAGGTGGACAACCCCACCCAGACACTTAAGTCATTTATAGGTCGGGGCAATATACCTTTCATTTAAACACAAGTTGGCAAGAACTTTGCCGTCTGAATTTTACAAGAGATATTAGAGCCCACCCCTTCCAATATCGAAATTGACATTTGATACCCTGCTGTGGATTTGAGATTCGCTTAAGTAGTATAAAGAACCGGGCAATACCTTTGTCTTAAACCACAAATGGACAAGAACTTTGTCGTTGAGAATTTTACATCTACCACATTCGAGTCGAGCACACTAACCATCACACCAATTAGGAATAATAACGTTGTCATTTGGTATTATACACTTCATGACAAGACTACCGTGCACTATGACACCCCGACATATAGTAATTACTCACCGAATTTGTATTGGCAGACGGCAAAATAACTTCTCTTTTATACGAAAAGTGAGTCAAGGACATCCCTGACTGGGTGGTCTCTTGTTGGGGGATTACATTTCCAAATTTTATCACTTAGCAACAAACTGATAAATGAACTTGTTTGCATGCAATAAGCATTGCCGCTCCTTCACATTCTTACCGCATTTTAGCATTTTTTATCATCATCAAATATCATGATGTGATGCAGGCTATAACACACGTACTGTATGGCGCTCAAATATAACTAAAGTAAATATGTTTTCATCTTTCAAGTCAAGGCCAATTATCGTTGTTTCGTAAGACGTGGTTAAATTTCCAGTGTTGATTGTTATCATATATACTAGTCAACAAACGAAACGATACAAGGGTTCGATGCTTGAACAATTTTGAGCTGAGTGCGATCATCATGACAAATATCAGCCCAGACCATAATACTACCGGCTCCAAAACAGTCGGACTCATACACACACTGGTCCGTAAATCCATCTCCACGCCTACGGTACACACGATAACGTCTATCGCTAAAACGAAGCGAACATTGGGATTCATCACTAAAAAGGATGTGTTGCCATGTGTAAAGTCTCCAACGACGGCGTCCACGAGCCCATGCTGGTCTCGCGGTCCTATGGTGTTGTTTAAGGATTCGTTCTACTACCAGACGCCTAGCCTGTTGTACAGATCCACGTAGTCTTCTACGAACAGCATACTCTAAATTCGGACGTTTGCTAGACCAAATGTTCTTCGGGTAGTGTCCTCAGCTGTTATCATACGGTTCCGGCAGGGAATAAGGAATACATGTCTGTCTTGACGTTGTGACGTCACACACGGCCTGCCATTCGTCCTACCTGTTTGTCGAAGTCGAATCATTAGTCTTAAAATGGTTATTCTAGACAAAAAGTGGTCTACAACGGCATGGAGAGTCATTCCAGCCTGAACCATACCCACCGCTCGATCGCGGTAATTTTGACGGAGCCGTGGCATCGACGTTCTTGTGAAAATTATAATTTTCAGGATGGCAAATTGTTTACCTTTGTTGATAGCACAATTAATGACCGCAGGTGATTTAAATGTATAATTCGATCATCGCAAACTCGATCATGGGACGGAAAATTGATTTTCCGGAATTTTTCCTATACGGTACAGCATGTTATTGTTTGTTTTGTGAGGATAAACGCGTTTCACGCAAACATTGACGTAAATGATAATAAACAATTGTTTTGGTTTTAGCATAAAAATGTATTTGACAGAAATCTTTGTATCGTTTCTTTTGTTGACTAGTATATAAATCAAGAAATGAAATGCCAAAACAAAAACAAAAAAGTAAAAAAGAAAGAAAAAACTCGTCCATATGGTTCATTTCTAAAGTCAAAATCGTGATTATCTCATCATATGCCAAAGTCACGTTTCTATGCCAATCTCGTCACGATATCTCGCTAGTTAACTTGTTGCAATTTATAAAATACAAATGATAGCTTATAGAAGGATGTCTAAGACACATATTGTGTATATATTTTGGATGTTGACAATAACGTTACTGTCAGTTAGTTCTAAATCTATATCTAACATCACTGAACAAACACAAGATGATAGAATCATGGAGCTGGAAAATGTTGTCAGGATACTGGACAATAGAGTACAACTACTGAACGAAACCACTCATAAAGGTATGTGAGTGTTTGTTTTTCATCATTGGTGCTTAGCGCCTTTTAAAACAATATTTCAGGTATATCGCTTAAAGCTGGAGGAAATTGGAGTTCGCGATAAAACCACTGACCTGCTGGAAATGATTGACAAATTGTATTAGATAATGTTGTATCTACTGCACAAAGCCATGTGCTGGAATCCACTCATCACGTAAGTGAAAGTAGACATTGATATTATGGTTTATTGTAAGCCAAGCTACCATACGAACGCAGTCACAGCGCCCCCTAAAGGAGTAAAATAAAGACTGCTCTAATCTTGTAGTATTATACATAATATATTTAATCTTCATGGCACATACTTTGTCATATGTATACTGTTAGTGATATTAAAGAAAGCCGCTGTCCTCAACAATCCATTAAGTAATAGATAATACACAATGCCATTTTAAGACATGATAGCGAAACAATAGTCAACTTGGAACCAATATCTAACTGGCGATAACATCTGTCGGCATCTGTGCGATTGATTGATTGATGGTATTTAAAGCCACTTTCAATAATATTTCAGTTATATCGTGGCGGTCAGTTTCATAGGTGGAGGAAACTGGAGGACACTGAGACAACCACCGATCTGTCGCAAGTCACTGACAAACTTTATCACATAATGTTGTACACATCGCCCTGTTCGAGATTCGAATACACAACATCAGCGTGATAGGAACTGATTGCAAAGGTAGTTGCAAATCCAACTACCATACGATCACGGTGACGACGGTCCCTCATCTGTACGAAAATGACAGAATACTTTTCAACAAGGTGTTGATTTTTTCATTGCGATATTATCCATAAAGGGAAATAGAACACTGACATTATCCAATTTAATAAAAACGTAGATATCTAATATAGTGCGTACGATGCGTTTCTGGAATAACCTTCATAATGTACGCTAAAAGCTGTAAGGGTGGAAAGCCAAATAAATTAAAAACCTTTGGGAACAAGTAAGCCAAAGGGCTAAACAATAATATATTTTATGATACACATGTATATAAACTTCAGCCGCAAATTTGGAGAAACTACGAATCACCTTTTTTAAAAACACCCTATTTCAGCAACTGAATTTCCATTGATATTTATATCAGGTAATACTGTTTGACATATTTGTTCACCTTTATATTGGACAAGGTCGTCGTACGTTTGACCTTTAAATTTATAAATAGAATCACTCATGCAAAAAGTATTGAGTTAATTAGAAGCCACTTTCAGAACAGCTTTGCAGGAGATTTGTTGTACAGACACACAAGTTAGATCTCTTTCATACCTTGACCTACACGTCTAAACTGACAGTGAGGGCCAGATAAGAAACATAACGACAAAAGGGGTGATTTCAATTTTTCCATTGTGAACTTTCCATGTATAATGTAAAGGACCTGTATATGGGGTATATGTCTCTCAGTTGATCCAATACTCCACATCATGTGGTTCCTATGATAATTTCCTTGATAGATATGTCTTAGTGGTTAAGTTTTACGGTCGCCACCATGACCTGGTTAACCGTTACGAAATAGCTGTGTCACAAATGACCACATATATGTTCCGGTAATCGTAATCGTAATCATAATCCGATGATTTCCTCATCTATGACTGATTGGTAACAAGAGTAACATGACGTGTCCGATATGTGGAGCCAGAATTGATCAACCTCCTGAAACACCTGAGTTCATCCCCGGTTTTTAGTGGGGTTCGTATCGCTCGATCTATAGTTTTCTGTGCATTGTTTTGTAGGTTATTTTTTGTTCTTTTTTCTTTTGGCCATTGTGTTGTCGGTTCAAGTAAGAGGTCATGTATTTGTATACTACGGTTCAAGTAAGAGGTGATGTATTTGTATACTACGGTTCAAATAAGAGGTCATGTATTTGTATACTACGGTTCAAGTAAGAGGTCATGTATTTGTATACTACGGTTCAAGTAGGAGGTCATGTATTTGTATACTACGGTTCAAGTGAGCGGTCATGTATTTGTATTCTACGGTTCAAGTAAGAGGTCATGTATTTGTATACTACGGTTCAAGTAAGAGGTCATGTAGTTGTATACTACGGTTCAAGTAAGAGGTCATGTATTTGTATACTAAGGTTCAAGTAAGAGGTCATGTATTTGTATACTACGGTTCAAGTAAGAGGTCATGTATTTGTGTACTACGGTTGAAGAAAGAGGTCATGTATTTGTATACTACGGTTCAGGTAAGAGGTCATGTATTTGTATACTACGGTTCAGGTAAGAGGTCATGTATTTGTATACTACGGTTCAAGTAAGAGGTCATGTATTTATGTCTTATGTGGTATCGCCTTTGTCTCTTTCTACGATTTTTCTATTGGATTTTGCAACTATTTCGACAGTGTGGTTTAATTGTTTTTGTTTTTGCTTTATCAGGTATTATGTTCATCGTATATGTACGGTAATATGATATATCTTTCTCATAAAATGTTCCTGTCTGTATTAAACAGTTGGTTTTAGAAAAAGGTAAATAATTTCCGAGTCCCTATGATAGTTGTAGGTAGGAGTGAACACCCATTTAATTGGAAATTGTTGTTACTTTTGCATCTTATTTTTTAACGGCCTACAGATTCACATTCATAGGTAGTCATTATATACCATAATGATTTTATTTCCAGGATATGGTCTTCCTAGTTGGACTGGAGCCACCCCACCGCACCCCCCCCCCTCGCAAAAAAACCAAAACAAAATAAAATAGGAGATAATTTCTAGAATTACACCGAAGCTACCGGTTTTCTTCATCAATTCACTCATGTATTGAAATGAAAGTTTTATATTGCAGATTTGTCTAATTCAGAACCAGTTAGGTTTTATGCTACATCTAGAGATGAAACGTATTCATTTACTCTTGAGAAAAAGTCCATATTGGTTTTTGAAAGAGTAGTTATTAACATTGGAGGCCATTATAACAATATTGATGGAATATTCGTAGCCCCAAAGACAGGAATTTATTTATTTGCTTGGACAGTCTGCACCCATGGGGCTAATTACGTATTGACAGAACTAATGGTGGACAATACAATGATTTCCAGAGCTGGAGAATACGAGGGCAGTAGTAATAATTATGACTGTGGGTCAATGACGGCAGTCTGTAGAATGGACAAGGATAAACATGCCTGGATTAGAACGACTGCATATGGATCTAAAAACGTGTTTCATACTTATAACGAAGGTCCGCAGTCATCCTTCATGGGTATTATAGTGCACGGTTAATGAATTCGACAGAGAAAAACATTTGCTGGATGAACACAACGTTAAATTGATAAAGTTGTATTGTGAAAGTTTCATTTTAACATCAAATGTTTTTTGTAATATCATGTCATGTATTTGATGTTCTATTATTAAAATGAAAACCAAAACATATCACACTGTCGACACAGTTCTTAAATCTTATAGAACAATCTAAGAAAGAGACAAAGTCGATACGTCTACTGCAAAATTACTGACCTCTCACTTTCCTGGTTTGAAACAGGCACTTCAATAACAAGGTTGTAGAGTAAAGTTGTAGAGTAAAACTAGTTATATGAGCCCAAGCGTCCCCTCTTACTGAAATGATGCGATGATGCAAGTGTTTTCCACATCAGAGTAAAATGCCAACCCTAGCATATTAAAGAATCTATAATTAAATTTGTAACACTATTTTTATTACCATAAACCGCCACGATATAACTGTAATAGTATTGAAAGTGGTGTAAACACCATAACCCCCAGCCCCTTTATTACCATGGTATTTTTATCGTTGATATTGTCATTCAAAAAGATTTGATTCCTGTTATATTGTTACGTAATTTGATTCTCGCTGGAGGCTTCGTTAAAGTTGTGCGATTCTTATTTGTCAAGACAGCCACATTTGCAAATCACACATCACACAAGTTGTCTTCATGATACCTCTGATGATGAACTAGTAATTCCCAAGGGTATAATCTGTCCAGTAGTATGTGCTTCGACAGTGACATGGGAGGAGAATCTTAGTTTTGAAAATAATTACCTTATTTAGGAACTACATATATTTCAATAATAAATATATCTAGTAAATCATATCAGTGCCGAAACACTGTAACTATTGATTTTCTTGTGTAATCAGAAAATGTTTTACGTACATAATTCTCTACCATATTTTAACGATTCTAGACTGCCACTGTTAACGTATTAAGAGTTGGTTAGTGACGAACAAGAAAAGTTGAAGATACCAACGAAGTAATCAGACACCGTAAATTGGAGGACAAACATCGATGCAAAGCACTACACAGAAGACTAAAGATGGAGCAAGACGAACACCACAAAAACCTGCTCGATATTTGGCACCGCCATTGCAGTGGCTACAAAGCCTTTGTTCTTTTTCGAAATCTACATGTACCCCACTATGGACACCGGTGAGGATCTCCGTATTGTAACAAGATGATCCCTCGTAGAGAGAACACCAATATTCACCACCCAGAGACGCGTCGTAGGTTGAGCCATGTGAATCGTCACCAATATCTAGGTAACCTCATTGATGGTGTAATGGTTAGCATGCTCACCCCGAGTGCGGAAGATCGTGGGATCGAGCCCCGATCGGGTCAAACCAAAGACGGTAAAATTGGTATTTGTTGCGTCCCCGCTAAGCATGCAGTATTAAGGAGAAAGAGCAAAGACTGGTTGGCTCGGAATCAGGATAATATGTCCGAGTGGAGAGACTGTTGTTTCAGTGAACTAGCACTATAACAATCCAATTACGCGTGATGGTCTAGTACAAAGCGGACGTCGTCATCATCTCATTGAAAATTAACTTGTTCTCGCCACGAAACGGCCGAAAAATTGCTGATTTGGCGGTAATCAACAATCATTCACTCACTCCCAGATGACAATATTTATATGGTTATTTTGTAACAACAATTGATGGCTACTAAAATTTTGCATGAGAGAGCACATTCATGATGGTGACCAAAAGATGTGCTTTTAGATGGCCATTACTTCATCCAGGTCAGACTGTAGAATAACGCATCAATTGGGAAAACACGTGTACATCCTCTGCAGAAAGAGAAGGCAAAATGTTGGTACTTGAGAGCAAAAAACTTACAGGTTTGGTTTTGGTTTATGGTGTCTAACGCCACTTTCGACAATATTATCTCATGGCTGTCAGTTTTATTATTGGAGGAAACCGGAGGACCTGTCGGAAGTCACTGACAAACTTTATCATATAATGTTTTTTCGAGTACACCTCGGGGTTTGAGCAAAAAAATGTACAATTGGTAAATTGAAGTCAGAAGGTTATCAAATATGAGTCTCTATTTTCCCTTTGTATGTACAAGGCAGATCTGGAATGTGTAGAAACAAATGCATACCAGCGAAGAACTGTTTTCTGGTCTCATTATCATATAAGAACATACCAACAATGCATGGTAGCTATTAAGAGAACTAAGTTGTATTTTAAGCTTTGTCGCCATCAATGACTGACTATACTGAGCTTACTTAGCGAGGCGCAGTGGAGATATGAAAACGGGTATTTGCGACAGTTAAACCAAGATTTACGTCTGTGACATTTATAAACACTACAGTTGTCGTCATTCTCATTAAATACAAAATAATGTTCTATTTGGTCTAAAAGAGACCATTTGCACATTTCGGACTTGATTCTAAGATTAAACTTTCTTTGAAGTTCTTTGAAGTTTTGGTAAGATTTACTTCCCTTTGTACTAGACCATCACGATATAACTGAAATGTTGTTGACAGTGGTGTTAAACACCAGACACCAACATTTAAAATGGACAAACTAATATTACAAATAGTCTTCATACTTTGTATCAACTTTAATTGTTTGCAGCAACTTGCTATAAAATTATCCTCTGAATATTTACAAGGTTCAAATATCTATAAATTGTAAGAAAATTCTACTTGAATTGTGTGTCCTATCAGTTTTTCTTGCATTCAACGGAAACCACGTTGTCCTCTATAAGGGAGATAACTCAATTGAAAAACGCCAATAACGTATAATTTTAGGATCAAATCGGGAATGTGCAAATGATCTTATTGACATAAACTTGAACTCCACGAAATATTCCATGTCTTTACCGCATTAAAAACGTGAGCGTAAAGTGTTATGGATTCAGAAGTAAAACATTAGTATTATGCGTTTTTCGCTACCTATACAAACCAAAATTAAAGAAAATCTCATAAAAATGAGTTCTTGAGATAAGCGATATGGTCCTATTTTTGTTATACTGTATTACGTCAACATATGTAATTTTAAGAAACGCCTTGGACAATTCGATTTGGGGTAAAATATTTTTGGAAAAAACATATGATGATTGTGAAACGATAATACAGGTTGACTCTAGAATTATTAAGTTAAAAAGATGAATCACCGAAAAGAAAGTAAAACATTATATAAATTACGATTTTTAGTTTTATGTGTATGCTTTGTAGATCGTTGTTTGTCCTTTTGTACTTTTTCTTTTGGCCATTGTGTTGTCTGTTCTTCTTTGATATACGGTTTCTGATTACTTCAAACTCTTCTTGCTGAATATGTCTGTTTTCAATTGTTAATATGAAGAAAAAAATACCCCACTGTCGAACAGTTCTAAAATTCAATCGAAAAACTACAGAAATAGGCAAAATTGATACCATTAACCCACATATACATGACCCGTATATATGAAGCAGGCGGGGTTAATCTAGTTTTACTTGCCTAAACCTCCCCTCTTGGTAAAATGTTGCTGCCGTGCAAGTGTTTTCCACATTTCAGTGAAATATCAACCTGGTGAACAACATTGTTAGAAGAACGCCACACTCTTGAACATTATACATAATATAAAATGCCTTCTACAAAATACATGTACAAATGGAGATACCGAATGTGCGTCCATATTGATAAATATATACTACCATCCTTCCCTCCGGCTATATCTACCTGCTGGCTCCATAAGGAAAACTCGTATCAAAGTCCGCGTGAGCTGAGCAGGACTAATCAACAGCCAGCAGGAGTTATCACCAAATTCTCCTAACATTTAAACGATAATTCCTGTGAAGATGGCAAAAATAAATAAAATTCAGCAACACCATTAGCTAGTTAACATTATTTATTTTAAACATATATCAAATTAGGAACTCTCGTGGTAGAAATATCAACAAACATCGTCCTACAAAAATGTACTTTACACAATTCTTGATAACCTCTGCTGAGACGTCATAATTTTTTACTTCATAAAGAAGGTTGTGACGTTCATGTTTTCTAAACCGGAACGGCATTGGTAAACAAAACCTTTAATGAAAATGGGCGACTTTGATGTTTGTAATAAAAAAAACACACAATGAATATCACAATTAAAGGAAAAATGCAACAATCTTAACATTTATATAAACCTGTAAAAATGAATGGTATATTTGCAAACTACTTATGAACTACGGTTTTAGGGAAGCGTATTTTTTAATATTTTGAATCATGTATTTTTCCCGCGAAAATACAAATATAGATGTATCCGTGTTTCTGGTTGATTTAAGGATGATAAATATGTCATCTGAATGTGAATATGATTGATACTGAAAAATATCAGCCTGCTCGACAGAATATGAAGTTTGTGACTCGTCCGCTTCGCTCACTCGCGAACAAACTTCATATTCTGGCTCGGCAGGCTGATATTTTCGGTATCAATAAATTCACATCCAGATAACATATACTTAGTACATGGCATGATATCAGATCATGAGCCGATACATATACATGATCTGTTTATCATATACTTCGACAGAGGAAATAACTGATTTGTATCACATTTTAAGTACTTTCAATATTATAAGAGAGAAAATTGGCAGTTAATAATTTTCTGTGTAAATATGCAATACAACCGTTTAATCAAAGACTAACATAGTGTTACTTATTTTGCCATGTTTGTAATAGGAAACATACGAAGATTGACGGAAAGGCATGTAATAACATTCTGGAAGCAGTCAATAAACTTAAATATCATTGACTTACTCAAGATATGTTTAATTTTGCATATGTGATAAATTCGAAATACAATAAGTCATATCTCCCAGGGTTGTAATAACCTGATCCGTATTACATGGGGGTGTAATATGGGTTCTCCAAAATGGCGGCCGGACATTTCGAATGAAATTGAGTATGTAGTTTTTCACAATTATTTAGTTTTTTGTAAACAATTTTTTTCAATCTTTGGTTCATAAAGAAGTGTCATCATTTGTTGTATAACGAGCATTTTCCATGTTTTCTTCGTAATCCATGTTGACAGTAACAGACGACGGAAATAAACAACGATACATTAATAACGAAAACTGATCGGACCGGAAAACGTGAATTACGCAAGAATTTTTTTTTCTCTCCAAATTTACATAACATTTCAAAGCTTTCAAAAATTTCATAAGATTTCAAAATTTTCATAAAATTAAAAAAATTTCATAAGATTTAATAAATTAAAAAAAAAATTTCAACAAATTTCATAGAATTTTAAAATTTTATGAAATTTTTCAATTTTTTTTTTTTAATTTTGAAATTAAAAAATAAAATGTTCATATAATTTTTTTTTTTTTTTTCTTAAATTTCAAAATTTCAAATTTGTTTCAGAAGATTTCATAAAATTTCAAAATTATAAAACTAAAAAAAAAAAAAAATTGTGAAAAACTAAATACTCGATTTCATGCAAAATTTGTGGCCGCCATTTTGAAAAATCCATATTACACCCCACCATGTAATACGGCACACATTATTACACCCCTCCCCCCATGTAATACGAATAAGGTTATTACACCCCTGGGAGATATGACTTGATGCATTTCGAATTTATCACATATGCAAAATTAAACATATCTTGAGTAAGTATATGATAAATGATTTTATGCCACACCTTCTCTAAAATAATAAGTTCAGGGATCTGGGCTGGCTATTCAATTCCATGTTAATCAGTTTCTCCCACCTACACCTTCACTACCTGTGCTCTATGTATGGGGACATTATCATCTTGGAACACATAATTATCATCTGGGAATGACGTGCAATAACGGGCCAAACAAGGTTATCAATGACTTCAATATATTTTTTGCATTAATATTACCGTCAACAACTGTCAAAGTTCCCACACCTTCATGGGTTATGAAGACCCAGATCACCAAACTTACACGACAACCACGACCTGGATTCAAGCATGGTGGAGTCCATTCTTTTCCGGACTGTCGCCAAATAAGTACACGATTGTCCATTCCCAATTCTACCTTGCATTCATTACAATAAATCACTTTCTTCCGGAAATCATTTACAGTTTTGTGCCTATTTAATATACACCATGCCAGCGGTTTTTGACATTGTAATTGCGAAATCTGATGTTTATTTTTACAACACACTTGTGATATTTTGTTTCTTACACTTTTCTTTGAACAATTTGATCAGATTCAGGTTGATCTCCATGCTCATTGAAAATAAAAGTAACTTCCTTGAGTGGACGTTTTCTGTCAGATATTACAACCCCAGAAAGTGTTCGAGTGTCCCTCGATGTTAACACAGATTGCATACCCGATCTCTCCTCGCTTTCCACAGTTCCACGTTGCTTAATACTTTTTAAAACACCATATATTGTTGGTAGCGGGTTTCCCGTTTGGCGCGCTATTGTCGGTACTTTTCAGTCCTGCTTTGTGGAAAGCAGCAATTTCATTCTTCTCAAACAAAGCAGATGAGCACGTTTTGAGGCCAAAATTTTAAACGAAGAAAACCACATATAACTTCCGGTGAACCTTTGACGTCATATATTAGGTCAATACGTTCATTTTGTATAAATAAAAAGAGAGATAACTCTAATTTAATAACAGAGAATTTCGCAACCAAACATTGACAACGAATCTGGGAACGCAAAGACGTCGGGAAGATTATCTTCACTTTTGGCAACGTTCTGTAAAGCATAAATGACAATAAATAACCAAGCCACTAGTTAGAAATCCGATATAGAAGCCATATTTCGCATTCAATGCTCCAGCTAGCAACCAATAAGGCGATATGTCTCAAAATAAAAACAAAAACAAAAAACTAATCACAATAAAATGTATTTTGAAAGGTTTCTAGCGACCAATAACAAATATATTACAATAAATGCATATTCAACACATTCCCACAATACCAAAGTTGATACATTACTTTGGACTTGAGGTGTTGAATATCACACAGGCACTTAGATGAGTAAAAAATCCGGGGAATACCTTTTATGTTCTATTTCACATGTTCACCCAACATAAAATATTTCTTTTCTTTACTGGGGTAAATAACGAAGACACAAATAATTTTAGTATGGCGAGCTTACAAAACAGTGTGCAACCTTTAATAAACAATATTAAACAAATAATTTAGTTTCATGTAAACCGGTGAATAATATGGATTTGACAGCTGCTTTGTCAAACAAAATAAATTCCTAAGATTCCAGTTCACATGAAGACATCTCATAAATCTAACAAATGTAAATACAGAACATTAGAAAAATATAACAATAAGTTCACACTATAACAAAAATAAACAAAATCTAAACCTTGCATGTGTGTGTCACATTTATTTACTAAGAAGTATTATTTTGTTTTATCTATTTATTTTCAAATTGTGTATTAAAAAAACTTGGCAGATGTTTTCAGTTTAGATGTAAGAAGACTTTGGAGATACCAAACGGGTAATCAGAATCCGTAAATCGAGGAACAGACAACACATTGTGGCCAAAAGAAAAAGTACCAAAGGACAAATAACTATCTACAAAACATACATATGAAACTAAAGATTGAGTAACACGAACCCCACTAAAACCCGTTCCTACTCTACTTGTGGCACCCGTCGATTTAATCTAGTTACAAATCCAAATTATTTACCCGTTGTAAGCTCTCGAATGTATAAATTTCCCGCCATGTATCCGACCAGATAGACTTTCAATCACAAAACACGTGAGTATTCCTAAGCGTACAGTTGGAATTATTGACCCGTATACAGAAAAGAAATTTACTGACTTAAACCCAAGTGGACAATAACTTTGTCGTTAGGAATTTTACAGGGTATATTAATGTAGCCCACCCTTAATATTGAAGTTGACACTATGCTGTGGGCGGGAAGCTCAGAATCCCACCCAGTCAGTAAAATAGCTGGGCAATACCTTTCATTTAAATCTCAAGTGGGCAAGCACTTTGCCGTTGGGAATTGTACAGGAGATATTTATAAATCTCAACCCAATATCGTGGTTGAAATTTGACACCCTGATATGGGGTTAAGGTGGACAATCCCACTCAGACACTTAAGTCATTTATAGGTCGGAGCAAGAGACCTTTCATTTAAACACAAGTGGACAAGAACTTTGCCGTCGGAATTTTACAGGAGATATTAATAGATCCCACCTCTCCTAATATCACAGTTGACATTTGATACCCTTTTGTGGGCTTGAGATGCAGAATCCCAACCATGCACTTAAATAGTTTAAAGACCAGAGCAATACCTTTGACTTATATCCCAAATGGGCAAGAACTTGTCGTTGATAATTTTACGTCTACCACATTCGATTCGAGCACACTTACCATCACACCAATTAGGAATAATAACGTTGTCATTTGTTATTATACACTCCATGACAAGTCTACCGTGGCCTATGATATCCCGAGAAATAGTAATTACCCACCGAATTTGTATTGGCAGACGGTACAATAGCTTCTCTTTTGTTTATGAAAAGTGAATCAAGGACATCCATGACTGGGATGATCTCTTGTTAGGGGATTACATTAACAAATGTTATCAATTAGCAACAAACTGATAAATGAATTTGTTTGCATACAATAACTCTGCCGCTCCTTCACATTCTTACCGAATTTCCTTATTTTTATCATATTTAGATACCATGATGTGATGCAAGTGATAACAAACGTATTGCATGACGTTTAAATATAACAGCAATAAAGATGTTTTCATCTTTGAAGTTACGGTCAATTACAGTTGTTTCGTAAGACGTGGTTAAATTCCCAGGGCTGATTGTTTTATATAAATTAAGAAGCGAAGTGCAAGCACATTCCGTCCATGGTTCATTTGTAAGATCGAAATATCTAATCAAAATATGCAAAATTTACGTGGTTAAATTTCCAGGGCTGATTGTTATCATATATACTAGTCAACAAAAGAAACGATACAAGGGTTCGATGCTCAATATTTTTTACATAGACAAAAATCGTATACTTTAGATTCATGTGGGCATAAAAAATAAAGCAACATCAACAAAATTTCTCAACATAATTATCAGAACAAATCATGGACAGACAGAAATTGTCACGCAGTATGGAGATTTGCGGAGTTCAATAACGTGTGTGACCACCTCTTGCATCAACGACAGCTTCGTATCTCTGACGCATAGAACCAATCAATCGTTGGATAAAGGCTTGTGGGATGTTGTTCCACTGGTGCGCAAGTGCGTCACACAGCTCCTGTAGTGCTTCCGGTGGATTTTAACGGTGATGAACACGTCTACCGAGTTCATCACATAAATGTTCAATTGGTGACAGATCCGGTGATAATGCCGGCCAAGGAGAAACACGGAACTGATTCTGGTTCAGAAAGTCTTGACAAATACGAGCCACGTGACATCTTGCATTGTCATGTTGAAAGACGTGATCAAAGTTTCGCTGTAGCAGAAAGGACAGAACTATAGGATCAAGAATATTGTATCTGTATTTTACAGCATTCAATGTTCCTTGAACAATTTTTAGATGACTGCGACCATCATGACAAATTCCAGCACATACCTTAACACTTCAGGCTCAAAAAACGGTCGGACTCATACACACACCCGTCCGTTAAACGTTCCCCACGCCCGCGGTACACACGATAACGTCCATCGCTAAAACGAAGCGAAAATCGGGATTCACCATTAAAAAGGATGTGTTGGCAGATGTGAAACCTCCAACGACGGTGCGCACGAGCCCAAGCTAGTCTCGCGGCCCTATGGCGCTGCTTTAGAATTCGTCCTACCACCGGACACCTATCTGGAAGTCCAGATTCACGTAGTCTTCTGCGATCAGTCTATTCGAAATTCGATGTTCTAAGGACAGTGTCCTCAGCCGTTATCATACTGTTCCGGAGGTGAATGAGGCATACATGTCTGTCTTGACATTGTGAAGTCACACGTGACCTGCCGTTACTGGGTCTGTCATTTCTCCTACCTTTTTGTCGAAGACGGATCATTAGCCTTGAAATGGTTATTCTATGCACATTAAAGTGGTCTGCAACGGCCAGGTGAGTCACTCCAGTCTGAACCCTACCCACCACTCGTTCACTGTTATTTTGACGGAGCCATGGCATCGACGTTCTTGTGAAAATGGTAATTTTCAGAATGTCAAATTGTTTACCTTTGTTGACAGCACAATTAATGACCGCAGGTGACTTAAATGCCTAATTCGATCACCGCAAACTCAATCATGGGACGGAAAATTTACTTTCCGAATTTTTTCCGTAACGGAACAGGATCTTATTGTTTGCTTTGTGAGGATAGAGGCGTTTCAGGCAAACATTGACGTAAATGATAATAAACAATTGTTTTGGTTTTAACATAATAATATATCCTAAAACAATCTTTGTATCGTTTCTTTTGTTGACTAGTATATAAATCAAGAAATGAAATGCCAAAACAAAAACATAAAAGAAAGAAAGAAATCACGTTTGTATGCCAATCTCGTCACGATATCTCGCTAGCTAACTTGTTGCAATTTATATAATACAAAGGATAGCTTATAGAAGGATGTCTGAAACACACATTGTGTACATATTTTGGATGTTGACAATAACGTTACTGTCAGCTAGTTCTAAATCTATGTCTAACATTACTGAAAAAACACAAGATGATAGAATCATGGGGCTGGAAAATGCTGTCAGGATACTGGACAATAGAGTACAACTGCTGAGCGAAACTACTCATAAAGGTATGTGAGTTTTTTTTATCATTTGGTGCTTAACGCCACTGTAAAACAATATTTCAGGTATTTCGCTTAATGTTGGAGGAAATGGAGTTCCTGGATAAAATCACTGACCTAATGAAAATCATTGGTAAGCCAAATAATGTTCTAAGCATCCTGGATCAGCAACTGAATTTCCATTGATATTTATATCAGTTAATATTATTTAGTCTATTTGTTCACCTTTATATTGGACAAGGTCGGGGTAAGATTAACCTTTAAATTTATAAATAGAATCACCCATGGAAAAATTATTGAGTTTGCAAAATTAGATGCCATTTTCACAATAGCTTTGCAGGAGTATTGTGTGGAGACACTTAATAAGCTATGTCTCTTTTATACCTTGACCTACACGTCTAAGTTGACAATGAGGGCCGGTCAAGAATGAAATATAACGACAGAAGGTGTGATTTAAGTTTTCCCATTGTGAACTTTCCATTTATATGTAGAACCACATGCATATGGAGTATATGTCTCTCAGTTGATCCAATATTCCATAGTCTGCGGTTACTATAATGATTTCCTTGAGGGTTTTAGTGGTTAAATTGCGTCATCACTTTGACAGTTTTACGGTCGCCACCATGACCTGATTAAGAAGTTTGAATATACCAAAGGGGTAATCAGAATCCGTAAATCGAAGAAGAACAGACACCACATTACCACTAATGATTACGAAATGTCTGTGTTACAAATGACCATGGATATGTTCTGTTTATCGGAATCATAATCCGGTCCTTTTCTCATTTACGCAACAAGGGTTCCCTTCGGTATCTTTAATCTTTTCTCAGCATTTTATTTTCTGGCGGGAAGATTCTTGAATAATTAGAATTACTTCCCTCTCTATGTAAAAGTGTTTGTTGTTGATCGTACAAATATTGCTTAAGTAGTGTGGAGAACCCAGTATCATTATCCTTGTGTAATACATAGGTAAATATTTGATGCTAGTACTTTGCTTTAACCAATTAAAACAGTCTGTATAGCTACCACATGTTCCAATAGAAACAGACTTCATAGTTACCACATGTTCCAATAGAAACAGACTTCATAGCTACCACATGTTCCAATAGAAACAGACTTGATAGCTACCACATGCTCCAATAGAAACAGACTATATAGCTACCACATGTTCCAATAGAAAGAGACTTGATAGCTACCACATGTTCCAATAGAAACAGACTTGATAGCTACCACATGTTCCAATAGAAACAGACTTCATAGCTACCACATGTTCCAATAGAAACAGACTTGATAGCTACCACATGTTCCAATAGAAACAGACTATATAGCTACCACATGTTCCAATAGAAACAGACTTTATAGCTACCACATGTTCCAATAGAAACAGACTTGATAGCTACCACATGTTCCAATAGAAACAAACTTCATAGCTACCACATGTTCCAATATAAACAGACTTGATAGCTACCACATGTTCCAATAGAAAAAGACTTTATAGCTACCACATGCTCCAATAGAAACATACTTGATAGCTACCACATGTTTCAATAGAAACAGACTTCATAGCTACCACATGTTCCAATAGAAACAAACTTCATAGCTACCACATGTTCCAATATAAACAGACTTGATAGCTACCACATGTTCCAATAGAAAAAGACTTAATAGCTACCACATGTTCCAATAGAAACAACCTTTATAGCTACCACATGTTCCAATAGAAACAGACTTTATAGCTACCACATTTTCCAATAGAAACAGACTTGATAGCTACCACATGTTCCAATAGAAACAGACTTGATAGCTACCACATGTTCCTATAGAAACAGACTTCATAGCTACCACATGTTCCAATAGAAACAGACTTGATAGCTACCACATGTTCCAATAGAAACAGACTTTATAGCTTACACATGTTCCATTAGAAACAGACTTCATAGCTACCACATGTTCCAATAGAAACAGACTTTATAGCTACCACATGCTCCAATAGAAACAGACTTTATAGCTACCACATGTTCCAATAGGAATATACTTTATAACTATCACATGTTCCAATAGAAACAGACTTCATAGCTACCACATGCTCCAATAGAAACAGACTTTATAGCTACCACATGCTCCAATAGAAACAAACTTTATAGCTACCACATGTTCCAATAGAAGCATACTTTATAGCTACAGTGACAGCCGGAGCCTTTGAAGCGTAATGAGAGCGGGAGGTTAGGGGCCTTAAAATCTGATTCAACCCACCATTTCTTTAGAAATGCCTGTACCAAGTCAGGGTCATTACGGTTTTCACAGTTTTCCGGTTGTTGACTGATTTTGTCTGTTTATATAATTATGAGTTTTGATTTTCCCTTTGTAAGATTGTTCGGAGTTGGGTAATTTTGTTATTACCTTTATTTACCACATGCACCAATAGAAACAGAATTCATAGCTACCACATGTTCCAATAGAAACAGACTTTATAGCTACCACATGCTCCAATAGAAACAGACTTTATAGCTACCACATGTTCCAATAGGAACAACCTTTATAGCTACCACATGTTCCAATAGAAACTTATGGCTACTACATGTTCCAATAGAAACAACCTTAATAGCTACTACATTTTCCAAACTACCAATCATATGTATGGTACGGTTCAAGTGAGCGGTTATGCATGTGTATACTACGGTTGAAGTCAACTGTCATGTTTTGCATGCTACGGTTCAAGTGAGAGGTCATGTATTTGCATACTACGGTTCAAGTGAGCGGCCATGTATTTGCATACTACGGTTCAAGTGAGAGGTCATGTATTTTCATACTACGATTCAAGTGAGCGGTCATGTATTTGTGTACTATGGTTCAATGAGCGGTCAGGTATTTGTAAACTACGGTTCAAGTGAGAGGTCATGTATTTGTATACTACGGTTCAACTGAGAGGTCATGTATTTGCATACTACGGTTCAAGTGAGCGGTCATGTATTTGTACACTATCGTTCAAGTGAGCGGTGATGTACTTGTATACTACGGTTCAAGTGAGAGGTCATGTATTTGTATACTATGGTTCAAGTGAGCGGTTATGTATATGTATACTACGATTCAAGTGACAGGTCATGTATTTGTATACTACGGTTCAAGTGAGAGGTCATGTATTTGTATACTACGGTTCAACTGAGAGGTCATGTATTTGTATACTACGGTTCAAGTGAGCGGTCATGTATTTGTACACTATCGTTCAAGTGAGCGGTGATGTACTTGTATACTACGGTTCAAGTGAGAGGTCATGTATTTGTATACTATGGTTCAAGTGAGCGGTCATGTATTTGTATACTACGGTTCAAGTGAGAGGTCATGTATTTGTATACTACGGTTCAAGTGAGATGTCATGTATTTGTATACTACGGTTCAAGTGAGCGGTTATGTATATGTATACTACGATTCAAGTGACAGGTCATGTATTTGTATACTATGGTTCAAGTGAGAAGTCATGTATTTGTATACTACGGTTCAACTGAGAGGTCATGTATTTGTATACTACGGTTCAAGTGAGCGGTCATGTATTTGTACACTATCGTTCAAGTGAGCGGTGATGTACTTGTATACTACGGTTCAAGTGAGAGGTCATGTATTTGTATACCATGGTTCAAGTGAGCGGTGATGTATTTGCATACTACGGTTCAAGTGAGAGGTCATTTATTTGTATACTACGGTTCAAGTGAGAGATCATGTATTTGTTTACTACGGTTCAAGTGAGAGGTCATGTATTTGTATACTACGGTTCAAGTGAGCGGTCATCTATTTGTAAACTACGGTTCAAGTGAGCGGTCATGTATTTGCATACTATGGTTCAAGTGAGAGGTCATATATGTTTATACTACGGTTCAAGTGAGAGGTCATGTATTTGTGTACTACGGTTCAAGTGAGCGGTCATGTATTTGTATACTACGCTTCAAGTGAGAAGTCATGTATTTGCATATTACGGTTCAAGTGAGAGGTCATGTATTTGTATACTACGGTTCAAGTGAGCGGTCATGTATTTGTATACTACGGTTCAAGTGAGAGGTCATATATTTGCATGCTACGGTTTCAGTGAGAGGTCATGTATTTGTATACTACGGTTCAAGTGAGCAGTCATGTATTTGCATACTATGGTTCAAGTGAGAGGTCATGTATTTGTATACTACGGTTCAACTGAGAGGTCATGTATTTGTATACTACGGTTCAAGTGAGTGGTCATATATTTGCATACTATAGTTCAAGTGAGCGTTGATGTACTTGTATACTACGGTTTAAGTGAGAGGTCATGCATTTGTATACTATGGTTCAAGTGAGAGATCATGTATTTGTATACTACGGTTCAAGTGAGCGGTCATGTATTTGTATTCTACGGTTCAAGTGATCAGTCATCTATTTGTATACTACAGTTCAAGTGAGAGGTCATGTATTTGTATACTACGGTTCAAGTGAGCGGTACTGTATTTTTATTCTACGGTTCGAGTGAGCGGTTATGTATTTGTATACTATGGTTCAAGTGAGCGGTCATGCATTTGTGTACTACGGTTCAAGTGAGCGGTCAGGTATCTGCATACTACGGTTCAACTGAGAGGTCATGTATTTGTATACTATGGTTCAAGTGAGCGGTAATGTATTTGTATACTACGGTTCAAGTGAGCGGTACTGTATTTGCATACTACGGTTCAAGTGAGCGGTAATGTATTTGTATACTACGGTTCAAGTGACGGTCATGTATTTGTATACTACGGTTCAAGTGAGCCGTAATGTATTTGTATACTACGGTTCAAGTGAGCGGTCATGTATATGTATGCTACGGTTCAAGTGAGAGGTCATGTATTTGTATACTACGGTTCAAGTGAGCGGTAATGTATTTGTATACTACGGTTCAAGTGGGCGGTAATGTATTTGCATACTACGGTTCAAGTGAGCGGTAATTTATTTGTATGCTGCGGTTCAAGTGAGCGGTGATGTATTTGTATACTACGGTTCAAGTGAGAGGTCATGTATTTGTATACAACGGTTCAACTGAGAGGTCATGTATTTGTATACTACGGTTAAAGTGAGCGGTAATGTATTTGTATACTGCGGTTCAAGTGAGCGGTTATGTATTTGTATGCTACGGTTCAAGTGAGCGGTAATGTATTTGGATACTACGGTTCAACTGAGATGTCATGTATTTGTATACTACGGTTCAAGTGCGCGGTAATGTATTTGTATACTACGGTTCAAGTGAGCGGTAATGTATTTGTATACTACGGTTCAAGTGAGCGGTCATGTATTTGTATACTACGGTTCAAGTCAGCAGTAATGTATCTGTATACTACGGTTCAAGTGAGCGGTCATCTATTTGTAAACTACGGTTCAAGTGAGCGGTCATGTATTTGCATACTACGGTTCAAGTGAGAGGTCATGTATTTGTATACTACGGTTCAAGTGAGAGGTCATGTATTTGTGTACTACGTTCAAGTGAGTGGTGATGTATTTGTATACTACGTTTCAAGTGAGAAGTCATGTATTTGCATATTACGATTCAAGTGAGAGGTCATGTATTTGTATGCTACGATTCAAGTGAGCCGTCATGTATTTGTATACTACGGTTCAAGTGAGAGGTCATATATTTGCATGCTACGTTTTCAGTGAGAGGTTATGTATTTGCATACTACGGTTCAAGTGAGCGGTCATGTATTTGCATACTACGGTTCAAGTGAGAGGTCATGTATTTGTATACTACGGTTCAACTGAGAGGTCATGTATTTGTATAATACGGTTCAAGTGAGTGGTCATGTATTTGTATACTATAGTTCAAGTGAGCGTTGATGTACTTGTATACTATGGTTTAAGTGAGAGGTCATGTATTTGTATACTATGGTTCAAGTGAGCGGTGATGTATTTGTATACTACGGTTCAAGTGAGCGGTCATGTATTTGTATTCTACGGTTCAAGTAATCAGTCATGTATTTGTATACTACAGTTCAAGTGAGAGGTCATGTATTTGTATACTACGGTTCAAGTGAGCGGTACTGTATTTTTATACTACGGTTCAAGTGAGCGGTTATGTATTTGTATACTATGGTTCAAGTGAGCGGTCATGCATTTGTATACTACGGTTCAAGTGAGCGGTCATGTATTTGCATACTACGTTTCAAGTGAGAGGTCATGTATTTGTATACTACGGTTCAAGTGAGCGGTACTGTATTTGCATACTACGGTTCAAGTGAGCGGTAATGTATTTGTATACTACGGTTCAAGTGACGGTCATGTATTTGTATACTACGGTTCAAATGAGCCGTAATGTATTTGTATACTACGGTTCAAGTGAGCGGTAATGTATTTGTATGCTATGGTTCAAGTGAGCGGTCATGTATTTGTATACTACGGTTCAAGTGAGCGGTAATGTATTTGTATACTACGGTCCAAGTGGGCGGTAATGTATTTGCATACTACGGTTCAAGTGAGCGGTAATTTATTTGTATACTGCCGTTCAAGTGAGCGGTCATGTATTTGCATACTACGGTTAAAGTGAGCGGTAATGTATTTGTATACTACGGTTCAAGTGAGCGGTCATGTACTTGTATGCTACGGTTCAAGTGAGCGGTAATGTATTTGGATACTACGGTTCAACTGAGAGGTCATGTATTTGTATACTACGGTTCAAGTGCGCGGTAATGTATTTGTATACTACGGTTCAAGTGAGCGGTAATGTATTTGTGTACTACGGTTCAAGTCAGCAGTAATGTATCTGTATACTACGTTTCAAATGAGCGGTCATGTATTTGTATACTACGGTTCAAGTGAGCGGTAATTTATTTGTATACTACGGTTCAACTGAGAGGTCATGTATTTGTATACTACGGTTCACGTGAGCGGTAGTGTATTTGTATACTACGGTTCAAGTGAGCTGTAATGCATTTGTATACTACGGTTCAAGTGAGCGGTAATGTATTTGTATAGTTTGTTTTAAACATATTTTATTCACAACTAAATGAATAGGATTGAGTAACAGGCTATGCCTTATACAAGCTCTCTCATTTTACATGTACAAGGCATATATTCAGTATATATAACAATTATATCAATAATATAAGATAATTATGTTCCTTCAATACATGTAATTGTGAACACCATTAATATTTCATATATAATACATTTACGAATGAAGTGAAATTTGTAGACTTTCTAAATATTTTAAATAGGTAAACATACTAGAAGTTAAAGAAAAATAGAATAACACAAAATAAATGTATAATGGGAGGAGTGCAATTGAAAAAAGAAGCATCTTAAATGAAACGATGAGTGTCAATTATGAACTTGTGTACAGCTTGAAATATTTCTGTATTTAGATCATATGAAAATGATCTATTTCCATGTAATAATAAATCTATATTAATGTCAATATTATTATTATTTGGTATTAATGTCTGTATGGAATCTAATAAGATAAATCTTAAGTTATTAAATTTAGGACAGATAAGCCAAAAATGGTTGTTATCTTCTAATGAACCACTACAGTTTGGACAGTTAGTATTATCAGATAAAAAAATGATTAAATAAATGTGCCTTCAGGTTACTAGCCTCATTTCTTAATTGACAATGAATTATATTAAGCATCATTATTCCAAAATTATAATGAGCATTGGTGTCCCAAGTGTGTCAATCTATTTTTAAAGATATTTAAGCTTGGAGATTCAGTAATAGTGAGGGGCAAAGCATTCCATAGTCTTATAGTGAAAGGGATAAAACTATTATAAAAAGAACTTGTTCTGGAAAATGGTGGATGGAATGTATTATTTTCATTTCTTAAGTTATATCCTGATTGTCTAGGTAGATATGGTTGAACCAACTCATAGAGGTATGCAGGTGTTAACCCATTTAGTATTTTATAAAATAATATTAGTTTGTGTTTGTTCCGTCTATTTTCTAGTGTTTCCCACCCCAATTCGTGGTATAGATTTTGTCTAGAGGAATTACATCTAAGACTGGTTATACTTCGACCAGCTTCTATGTGTACACTTTCCAATAAATCGGATTCCTTTTTTGTGCAGTTACCCCATACTACATCGCCATATTCTAAAACGGGTCTAATAAATGCAAAATATATACGTATAAGGGAATATCTATCTAATAAATGTTTAACTTGTCTAAGTAAAAGTAAACGAGAGCATGCTTTTTTATAAATATCATCTATATGTATCTATATAGTACGTTCAAGTGAGCGGTAATGTATTTGTATAGTACGGTTCAAGTGAGCGGTCATGTATTTGTATACTACGGTTCAAGTGAGTGGTCATGTATTTGTGTCTTATGTGGTATCGCCTTTGTCTCTTTCTACGATTTTTCTATTGGATTTTGCAACTATTTCGACAGTGTGGTATATTTGTTTTTGTTTTATCAGGTATTATGTTCATCCTATATGTACGGTAATATGATATATCTTTCTCATAAAATGTTCCTGTCTGTATTAAACAGATGGTTTTAGAAAAAGGTAAATAATTTCTGAGATTTGGGAAGAAAGAAGGAGGCATCTTTCCCCCGAGCCCCTATGATAGTTGTAGGTAGGAGTGAACACCCATTTATGAGCATATGTGATCTTCACGAACAATTATTATTAAGCATAGAAAAAATGAAAATTGTTGTTACTTTTGCATCTTAATTTTTAACGGCCTACAACAGCAGATTCACATTCATAGGTAGTCATTAGATACCATAATGATTTTATTTTCAGGTTATGGTCTTCCTAGTTGGACTCAAGCCACCCCATCGCAAAAAAATCAAAACAAAGCAAAATAGGAGATAATTTCTAGAATTACACCGAGGCTAGCGTTTTCTTCATCAATTCATTCAGGTATTGAAATGAAAGTTTTATATTGCAGATTTGTCTAATACAGAACCAGTTATGTTCGTTGCTACAACTAGAGATCAGGAGTATTCATTTACTCTTGAGAAAAAGTCCATATTGGTTTTTGAAAGAGTAGTTATGAACATTGGAAGCCATTATAACAATATTGATGGAATATTTGTAGCCCCAAGGACAGGGATTTATTTATTTGCTTGGACCGTCTGCACCAATGCGGCTAATTATGTAATGACAGAACTGATGGTGGACAATACAATGATTTCCAGAGCAGGAGAATACGAGTCCGGTGGTCATCATGACTGTGGGTCAATGACGGCAGTGTGTAGAATTGACAAGGATAGACATGCCTGGATTAGAACGACAGGATATAGACCTAAAAACTTGTTTTATACTGCTAAAGAAGGTCCGCAGTCATCCTTCATGGGTATTATAGTGCACGGTTAATGAATTCGACAGAGAAAAACATTTGCTGGATGAAGAAAACGATAAATTGATAAAAATGTATTGTGAAAGTTTCATTTTAACATCAAATGTTTTTGTAATCTTATGTCATATATTTGAAGTTCTATTAATAAAATGCAAACCAAAAAATATCACACCGACGAACAGTTCTTAAATCCTATAGAAAAATCATAGAAAGAGGCAAAAAAGATATTCACAATACAAAAATATATGACCTCACACTTTCCTGGCTTGATGCAGGCACTTCAATAAAAAGTTGTGGAGTAAAGCTAGTTCAATGTGCCCAAATCTCCCCTCTTACTGAAATGATGCGTTGATGCAAACGTTTTCCACGCCAGAGTAAATGGTCAACCATAACATATTAAATCATATGTAATTTTTGTAAAACAGTTTTCATTACTATGCTATTTTCATTGTTGATACTGTCATTCTAATAGATTTGATTCCTGTTATATTGTTATATTGTTGTGTACTTTGGTTCTCGCTGGAGGGTTCGCTTAAAAAGAGGGTGAGAATTATGGTATAAATGCAACTTTTAACAATATATCAGTTATATCGTGGCAGTCAGTTTTATTGATGGAGAAAACAACCGACCTGTCGAAAGTCACTGACAAACTTTATCACATAATGTTGTATCGAGTACACTTCGCCAGGAACGGGATTCGAACTCACAACGTTAGTGGTGATAGGCACTGATGACATAGGTATTCATAAATCCAATTACTATTGGACGACAACGACGGGCCTTGATAAAAAAAACCAATTTGTTCTCTGTTATATATGACAAGTGCTCGTGTACACAATTTTATAGACACAATATATCCCAGCGATCCCAAGGTAAAAATGCCAAATGAATGAAATATAGCGAGTTTTCTTTTTCGATATAGCCACCCTTGTAAATCATACGTCGCATAAGTTCTCTTCATGATACCTCCGCTGGTGGACTATTACACCCCAAGGGTAGCATCTGTCCAGTAGTATGTTCTTCGACAGTGACATTGGAGGAAAATCTTTGTTTTGAGAACGATTACATTATTTAGGAACTGTAAATTTAAATAATAGATATATCTAATAAACCATGTCAGTGTAAAAACACTGAAACTAGTGATTTTCTTGTGTAATCAGAAAAGGCTTTACGTACACAATTATCTACCATATTTTCTCAATCAGAAAAAACAATCAAGTTACCTGTTCTGAGATGTTATGACCATTCTATTAGGAAATTACAACTTCAGAACAACCTGGTAACTTCGATTGTCTATTAAATCACGTGGCTATCCTAAACTATTAAAACAAACTTTTATCGCTGCTCTTCTCCTTAAACCTTCTAGTCACATTAACGATAATGACGAACCAAATACAAATTTCTCACTCCTTATATACCCGTATTTTGGGCCATACTATTCTACTTTCAAAGGGATGACAGCATGGACGTTTGATGTTTACGTACTGCACAATTTCTCTTTTCAGTTGTCAATCATCGTTATTTGATTCAATGTGTATGAATACAGCACCGTTGCGCAACCATAATTATATAACCATATGTTTTAAGCAAATTTAACCCTACAAGGAAGTATTCTTACTAACCTTTGTTACAATATTAAACAAATCATTTACTTTCATGTCACCTGGTAAATAAATTGGATTTGCCAGCGCTTAGTCAAACAAAATAAAGTCCTAAAATTCCGGTTCACATGGAGACATCTCATACATCTAAAAAATGTAAATACAGAACATTAGAAAAATATAACAATAAGTTCACAGTATTACAAAAATAACCAATATCTAAACCCTGCTTGTGCGTGTCACATTTATTAATATGTAGTATTATTTTATTTTTTCTATTTATTTTTATACTGCATATTAAAAATCGTAAATCGAAGAACAGACAACACAATGGCCAAAAGAATATGTACAAAAGGACATACAACGATCTAAATAACATACACAAAACAAAAGATCGAATAGCACAAACAGCACTGAAACCCGGGGTGAACTTAGATGCCCTGGAAGTGTAAGCAGTTCCTGCTCCACTAGTAGCACCCGTCGTTTTAATCTAGTCACAAATGCAAATTATTTACCCGTTGTAAGCTTTCGAATGTCTAAATTCCCGCCATGTACCCGACCGGGTAGACTTTCTATCACAAAAACACGTGCGTATTCCTAAAGGAACAGTTGGAATTATTGACCCCTGTACCGAAAAGAAATTTATTGATCTAAACCCCGTGGACAAGAACTTTGCCGTTAGGAATTTTACAGGATATATTAATGTAGCCCATTCCTAATATTGAAGTTGACATTTGACCCTCTCCTGTGGCCTGGAGGCGGGGAATCCCACCCAGGCATTTCAATCAGTTAAAGAGCCGAGCAATACCTATCACGTAAAACCCCCAGTGGGCAGGTACTTTGCCGTTGTGAATCATACAGGAGATATTTATGGATCCCAACCAAATATCATAGTTGAGTTGAAATTTGACACCTTCCTGCAAGCTTGAGGTGGACAATCCCACCCAGACACTTAAGTTATTTATAGGCCGGGGCAATATACCTTTAACTTACACCTCAAGTGGGCATGAACTTTGCCGTTGGGAATTGTACAGGACATATTTATAGATCCCAACCCAATATCGTAGTTGAAATTTGACACCCTGATGTGGGGTTCAGGTAAACAATCCAACCCAGACAGTTAAGTCATCTATAGATCGGGGCAATAGACCTTTCATTTAAAAAGTGGGCAAGAACATTGCCGTCGAAATTATACAGGAGATATGAATAGAGCCCACCCCACCCCTCCAAATATCGCAGTTGAAATTAGACACTCTCCTGTGTGCTTGAGGTGCGTAATCCCAACCATGCACTTATATAGTTTAAAGACCAGAGCAATACCTTTGACTTAAACCCCAAATGGGCAAGAACTTGTCGGGAATTTTACATCTACCACATTCGAGTCGAACACACTTACCATCACACCAATTAGGAATAATACGCTATGATTTGATATTATACAACTACATGATAAGTCTGTCGTGCCCTATGACACCCCGAGAAATAGTAATTACTCACCGAATTTTTATTGGCAGACGGAACAAAAACTTCTCTTTTGACTGGGATGATCTCTTGTTGGGAGATGACATTTCCAAATGTTATCAGTTTTTGCAACAAACGGATAAATGAATTTGCTTGCAAACAATAACATTGCCGCTCTTGCACATTCTAACCGAATTTTCGTATTTTTTTTTTTATCATCTTCAAATATCATGATGCGATGCAAGCCACGGAAAGCGTACTACATGACGCTTAAGTATAACTAAAGTAAACATGTGTTCATCTTTGATATCATGGCCATTTATCTTGTTTTTTCCGTAAGATGTGATTACATTTTCATGGCTGACTTTTATCATATATAAATCAAGAAATGAAATGCAAAAATAAAAAAGACCGAAAGACAAATTCGTCCATATGGTTCATTTCTAAAGTCAAAATCGTGACTAACTCTTCAAAATATGCTAAAGTTAAGTTTCTATGACAACCTCGTCGGAATATCTCACTAGCTAACTTGTGGCAATTTATAAAATACAAAGGATAGCTGATAGAAGGATGTCTAGGACACACATTTTGTATATATTTTGGATGTTGACAATAACGTTACTGTCAGTTAGTACTAAATCTATATCTAACATCACTACTCATAAAGGTATGTGAGTTTTTGGTATCATTTGGTGCTTAACGCCACTGTAAAACAATATTTCGGGCATATCGCTTAAAGCTGCAGGACACCGGAGTTCCCGGATAAAACGACTGACCTGCTGGAAATGATTGACAAATTTTATTATGTAACGTTGTATCTACTGCACAAAGCCATGTGTTGTAAAACCACTCATAACGTAAGTGATAGTAGACATTGATATTATGGTTTATTGTAAGCCAGTCTACAATACGACCACTATCACAACGCCCACTAAAGGAATAAAATAAAGAATACTCTAATCGTGTAGCATTATACATAATATATATAATATGCATGGCACATAATTTGTTATATGTATAATATTAGTTATATCAAAGAAAGTCGATGTCCTCGACAATCCGGGGGCCGTCATGGTCGTGATCATTTGGTAGTTGGATTTACAACTACATGTGAAATCAATGCCTATCACCACAAAAGTTGTGCGTTCGATGTACTCGATACAACATTATGCAATAGTTTGTCCGTGACTTGCGACAGGTCTGTGGTTTTCTCCGGGTATTCCGGTTTCCTCCCCCAATAAAACTGATATAACTAAAATATTGTCGAAAGTGGCGTTAAACATCATCAACCAAACCAATCTCAACAATCCTTTAATATTATAAAGTATGCAAGGCCATCTTAAGACATAATAGCGCAACAATAGTAAACTTGAACCAATATTATCTGTCGTCATCTGTACTTTTCAACAAAGTGTTGATACAAAAATTATCTTCATTGTGATATTATCTACCTGCACCTGCACATGGAGTATACGTCTCTCAGTTAATCCGATATACCACAGCTTGTGGTTCCTATAATGATTTCCATAACAGAGGTTTCCTATTGGTTATTTTAAAGTGATCATTTCGAACGTTTTAAGGTCGTTACCATGAACTGGTTACAAAATATGACCATGGATATGTTCCGTTTTATGTAGTCATAATCCGGTCCTGTTTTCATTTACGATTTATCACCGAGATTGTACCAAGAGTAACACGACAGGTGCCACATGTGGAGCAGGAACTGATCACCCTTCTGAAGCACATTGTGTTCATTCCCGAGTTTTAAATAGTGGGGTTAGTGGTGCTCTATCTATTGTTTTCTGTGCAATGTTTTGTAGATAATTTGTTGTCCTTTTTTCTTTTGGCCATTGTGTTGTCTGTCCTTCGATTTATGGCTTCTTATTACCACTTTGGTATCATTAAATTTTTCTTATCATGTGTTTTTATTTCTGGCGGGAAGATCCTTGAATGATTATAAATACTTCCCTTTCTATGTCAAAGTGTTTGTTGTTGATTCTACAAACATTGTCAAAAGAGGGTTAAAAGAAGAGCTTGAAGATACCAAAGGAGTAATCAGAATCCGTATATCGAAGAAGAACAGACAACACAATGACCAGAGGAAAACGTACAAAAGAACAAACATCGATCTACAAAGCATACACATATAACTGAAGATCGAGTAACACGAACCACATTAAAAACCGGGGGTGAACTCTATTATCATTATCTTTGTGTAATACGTAGGTAAATAATTGATGCTAGTACTTTGCTTTGACCAATAGAAACAGTTTTTATAGTTACCACATGTTCCAATAGAACCAGTCTTTATAGTTACAACATGTTCCAGTAGAAACAGTCTTTATAGTTACCACATGTTCCAATAAAAGCTGTCTTTATAATTACCACATGTTCCAATAGAAACAGTCTTTATAGATACCACATGTTCCAATAGAAACAGTCTTTATAACTACCACATGTTCCAATAGAAACAGTCTTCATAGTTATCACTTGTTCCAAACTACCATGCATGTGTATACTACGGCTGAAGTGAGCGGTCATGTATTTGTATACTACAGTTCAAGTGAGAGGTCATGCATATGTATACTACGGTTCAAGTGAGCGGTCATGTATTTGTATTGTATGGTTCAAGTGAGCGGTGATGTATTTGTATACTATGGTTCAAGTGAGCGGTCATGTATTTGTACACTATGGTTCAAGTGAGCGGTCATGTATTTGTATAGTATGGTTCAAGTGAGAGGTCACGTATTTGTATACTATGGTTCAAGTGATCAGTCCTGTATTTGCTTACTACGGTTCAAGTGAGCGGTCATGTATTTGTATACTGCGGTTCAAGTGAGCGGTCATGTATTTGTATACTATGGTTCAAGTGATCAGTCATGTATTTGTGTACTACGGTTCAAGTGGGCGGTCATGTATTTGTATACTATGGTTCAAGAGATCAGTCATGTATTTGTGTACTACGGTTCAAGTGAGCGGTCATGTATTTTTATACTATGGTTCAAGTGATCAGTCATCTATTTGTATACTATGGTTCAAGTGATCAGTCCTGTATTTGTATACTATGGTTCAAGTGAGCGTTGATGTATTTGTATACTATGGTTCAAGTGATCAGTCATGTATTTGTATACTACGGTTCAAGTGATCAGTCATGTATTTGTGCACTACATTTCAAGTGATCATTCATGTATTTGTATACTACGGTTCAAGTGAACGGTCATGTATTTATATACTATGGTTGAAATGAACGGTCATGTATTTATGTATTTGTATACTATGGATCAAGTGATCAGTCATGTTTTTGCATACTATGGTTCAAGTGATCAGTCTTGTAGTTGCATACTACCGTTCAAGTGAGCGGTCATGTATTTGCATACTATTGTTCAAGTGATCAGTCATGTATTTGTATACTATGGTTCAAGTGATCCGTCATGTATTTGTATATTACCGTTCAAGTGAGCGGTCATGTATTTGTATAATATGGTTCAAGTGATCAGTCATGTATTTGTATACAACGGTTCAAGTGAGTGGTCATGTATTTGTATACTATGGTTCAAGTGAGCGTCATGTATATGCATACTACGGTTCAAGTGATCAGTCATGTATTTGTATACTACGATTCAAGTGATCAGTCATGTATTTGTATACTATGGTTCAAGTGATCAGTCATGTATTTGCATACTACGGTTCAAGTGAACGGTCATGTATTTGTATACGATGGTTCAAATGATCAGTCATTTATTTGTATACTATGGTTCAAGTGAGCGGTCATGTATTTGTATACTATGGTTCAAGTGATCAGTCATGTATTTGTATACTATGGTTCAAGTGATCAGTCATGTATTTGTATACTACCGTTCAAGTGAGCGGTCATGTATTTGTATATTATGGTTCAAGTGATGAGTCATGTATTTGTATACTATGGTTCAAGAGAGCGGTCATGTATTTGTATGGAATGGTTCAAGAGATCAGTCATGTATTTGTATACTATGGTTCAAGTGATCAGTCATGTATTTGTATACTATGGTTCAAGTGAGCGGTCATGTATTTGTATACTATGGTTCAAGTGATCAGTCATGTATTTGCATACTACGTTCAAGTGATCAGTCATGTATTTGTATACTACGATTCAAGGGATCAGTCATGTTTTTGTATACTACGGTTCAAGTGAGTGGTCATGTATTTGTATACTACGGTTCAAGTGAGCTGTCATGTATTTGTGTACTACGGTTCAAGTGGGCGGTCATGTATTTGTATACTATGGTTCAAGAGATCAGTCATGTATTTGTGTACTACGGTTCAAGTGAGCGGTCATGTATTTTTATACTATGGTTCAAGTGATCAGTCATGTATTTGTATACTATGGTTCAAGTGATCAGTCATGTATTTGTATACTATGGTTCAAGTGAGCGGTGATGTATTTGTATACTATGGTTCAAGTGATCAGTCATGTATTTGTGCACTACAGTTCAAGTGAGCGGTCATGTATTTGTATACTATGGATCAAGTGATCAGTCATGTTTTTGCATACTATGGTTCAAGTGATCAGTCATGTATTTGCATACAACCGTTCAAGTGAGCGGTCATGTATTTGGATACTATTGTTCAAGTGATCAGTCATGTATTTGTATACTATGGTTCAAGTGATCCGTCATGTATTTGTATATTACCGTTCAAGTGAGCGGTCATGTATTTGTATAATATGGTTCAAGTGATCAGTCATGTATTTGTATGCAACGGTTCAAGTGAGTGGTCATGTATTTGTATTCTATGGTTCAAGTGAGCGTCATGTATATGCATACTACGGTTCAAGTGATCAGTCATGTATTTGTATACTACGGTTCAAGTGATCAGTCATGTATTTGTATACTATGTTTCAAGTGATCAGTCATGTATTTGCATACTACGGTTCAAGTGAGCGGTCATGTATTTGTATACGATGGTTCAAGTGATCAGTCATGTATTTGTATACTATGGTTCAAGTGATCAGTCATGTATTTGTATACTATGGTTCAAGTGATCAGTCATGTATTTGTATACTATGGTTCGAGTGATCAGTCATGTATTTGTAAACTATGGTTCAAGTGAGCAGTCATATATTTGTATACAATGGTTTGAGTGATCAGTCATGTATTTGTATACTACCGTTCAAGTGAGCGGTCATGTATTTGTATATTATGGTTCAAGCGATCAATCATGTATTTGTATACTATGGTTCAAGAGAGCGGTCATGTATTTGTATGGAATGGTTCAAGTGATCAGTCATGTATTTGTATACTATGGTTCAAGTGAGCGGTCATGTATTTGTATACTATGGTTCAAGTGATCAGTCATGTATTTGTATACTATGGTTCAAGTGATCAGTCATGTATTTGTATACTATGGTTCAAGTGATCAGTCATGTATTTGTATACTATGGTTCGAGTGATCAGTCATGTATTTGTAAACTATGGTTCAAGTGAGCAGTCATATATTTGTATACTATGGTTTGAGTGATCAGTCATGTATTTGTATACTACCGTTCAAGTGAGCGGTCATGTATTTGTATATTATGGTTCAAGTGATCAGTCATGTATTTGTATACTATGGTTCAAGAGAGCGGTCATGTATTTGTATGGAATGGTTCAAGTGATCAGTCATGTATTTGTATACTATGGTTCAAGTGATCAGTCATGTATTTGTATACTATGGTTCAAGTGAGCGGTCATGTATTTGTATACTATGGTTCAAGTGATCAGTCATGTATTTGCATACTACGTTCAAGTGATCAGTCATGTATTTGTATACTACTATTCAAGTGATCAGTCATGTTTTTGCATACTACGGTTCAAGTGAGTGGTCATGTATTTGTATACTACGGTTCAAGTGAGCTGTCATGTATTTGTGTAGTACGGTTCAAGTGGGCTGTCATGTATTTGCATACTATGGTTCAAGAGATCAGTCATGTATTTGTATACTATGGTTCAAGTGATGAGTCATGTATTTGTATACTATGGTTCAAGTGAGCGGTGATGTATTTGTATACTATGGTTCAAGTGATCAGTCATGTATTTGTGCAGTACAGTTCAAGTGAGCGGTCATGTATTTGCATACTATAGTTCAAGTGATCATTCATGTATTTGTATACTACGGTTCAAGTGAACGGTCATGTATTTATATACTATGGTTCAAATGAGCGGTCATGTATTTGTATACTATGGATCAAGTGATCAGTCATGTATTTGCATACTACCGTTCAAGTGAGCTGTCATGTATTTGCATACTATTGTTCAAGTGATCAGTCAAGTATTTGTATACTATGGTTCAAGTGATCCGTCATGTATTTGTATATTACCGTTGAAGTGAGCGGTCATGTATTTGTATAATATGGTTCAAGTGATCAGTCATGTATTTGTATACAACGGTTCAAGTGAGTGGTCATGTATTTGTATACTATGGTTCAAGTGAGCGTCATGTATATGCATACTACGGTTCAAGTGATCAGTCATGTATTTTATACTACGGTTCAAATGATTAGTCATGTATTTGTATACTATGGTTCAAGTGATCAGTCATGTATTTGCATACTACGGTTCAAGTGAGCGGTCATGTATTTGTATACGATGGTTCAAATGATCAGTCATGTATTTGTATACTATGGTTCAAGTGAGCGGTCATGTATTTGTATACTATAGTTCAAGTGATCCGTCATGTATTTGTATACTATGGTTCAAGTGAACGGTCATGTATTTATATACTATGGTTGAAATGAGCGGTCATGTATTTATGTATTTTTATACTATGGATCAAGTGATCAGTCATGTTTTTGCATACTATGGTTCAAGTGATCAGTCATGTATTTGCATACTACCGTTCAAGTGAGCGGTCATGTATTTGCATACTATTGTTCAAGTGATCAGTCATGTATTTGTATACTATGGTTCAAGTGATCCGTCATGTATTTGTATATTACCGTTGAAGTGAGCGGTCATGTATTTGTATAATATGGTTCAAGTGATCAGTCATGTATTTGTATACAACGGTTCAAGTGAGTGGTCATTTATTTGTATACTATGGTTCAAGTGAGCGTCATGTATATGCATACTACGGTTCAAGTGATCAGTCATGTATTTGTATACTACGATTCAAATGATCAGTCATGTATTTGTATACTATGGTTCAAGTGATCAGTCATGTATTTGCATACTACGGTTCAAGTGAGCGGTCATGTATTTGTATACGATGGTTCAAATGATCAGTCATTTATTTGTATACTATGGTTCAAGTGAGCGATCATGTATTTGTATACTATGGTTCAAGTGATCAGTCATGTATTTGTATACTATGGTTCAAGTGATCAGTCATGTATTTGTAAACTATGGTTCAAGTGATCAGTCATGTATTTGTATACTATGGTTCGAGTGATCAGTCAAGTATTTGTAAACTATGGTTCAAGTGAGCAGTCATATATTTGTATACTATGGTTTGAGTGATCAGTCATGTATTTGTATACTACCGTTCAAGTGAGCGGTCATGTATTTGTATATTATGGTTCAAGTGATCAGTCATGTATTTGTATACTATGGTTCAAGAGAGCGGTCATGTATTTGTATGGAATGGTTCAAGTGATCAGTCATGTATTTGTATACTATGGTTCAAGTGATCAGTCATGTATTTGTATACTATGGTTCAAGTGATCAGTCATGTATTTGTATACTATGGTTTGAGTGATCAGTCATGTATTTGTAAACTATGGTTCAAGTGAGCAGTCATATATTTGTATACTATGGTTTGAGTGATCAGTCATGTATTTGTATACTACCGTTCAAGTGAACGGTCATGTATTTGTATATTATGGTTCAAGTGATCAGTCATGTATTTGTATACTATGGTTCAAGAGAGCGGTCATGTATTTGTATGGAATGGTTCAAGTGATCAGTCATGTATTTGTATACTATGGTTCAAGTGAGCGGTCATGTATTTGTATACTATGGTTCAAGTGATCAGTCATGTATTTGTATACTATGGTTCAAGTGAGCGGTCATGTATTTGTATACTATAGTTCAAGTGATCAGTCATGTATTTGTATACTATGGTTCAAGTGAACGGTCATGTATTTATATACTATGGTTGAAATGAGCGGTCTTGTATTTATGTATTTTTATACTATGGATCAAGTGATCAGTCATGTTTTTGCATACTATGGTTCAAGTGATCAGTCATGTATTTGCATACTACCGTTCAAGTGAGCGGTCATGTATTTGCATACTATTGTTCAAGTGATCAGTCATGTATTTGTATACTATGGTTCAAGTGATCCGTCATGTATTTGTATATTACCGTTGAAGTGAGCGGTCATGTATTTGTATAATATGGTTCAAGTGATCAGTCATGTATTTGTATACAACGGTTCAAGTGAGTGGTCATTTATTTGTATACTATGGTTCAAGTGAGCGTCATGTATATGCATACTACGGTTCAAGTGATCAGTCATGTATTTGTATACTACGATTCAAATGATCAGTCATGTATTTTTATACTATGGTTCAAGTGATCAGTCATGTATTTGCATACTACGGTTCAAGTGAGCGGTCATGTATTTGTATACGATGGTTCAAATGATCAGTCATTTATTTGTATACTATGGTTCAAGTGAGCGATCATGTATTTGTATACTATGGTTCAAGTGATCAGTCATGTATTTGTATACTATGGTTCAAGTGATCAGTCATGTATTTGTAAACTATGGTTCAAGTGATCAGTCATGTATTTGTATACTATGGTTCGAGTGATCAGTCATGTATTTGTAAACTATGGTTCAAGTGAGCAGTCATATATTTGTATACTATGGTTTGAGTGATCAGTCATGTATTTGTATACTACCGTTCAAGTGAGCGGTCATGTATTTGTATATTATGGTTCAAGTGATCAGTCATGTATTTGTATACTATGGTTCAAGAGAGCGGTCATGCATTTGTAGGGAATGGTTCAAGTGATCAGTCATGTATTTGTATACTATGGTTCAAGTGATCAGTCATGTATTTGTATACTATGGTTCAAGTGATCAGTCATGTATTTGTATACTATGGTTTGAGTGATCAGTCATGTATTTGTAAACTATGGTTCAAGTGAGCAGTCATATATTTGTATACTATGGTTTGAGTGATCAGTCATGTATTTGTATACTACCGTTCAAGTGAGCGGTCATGTATTTGTATATTATGGTTCAAGTGATCAGTCATGTATTTGTATACTATGGTTCAAGAGAGCGGTCATGTATTTGTATGGAATGGTTCAAGTGATCAGTCATGTATTTGTATACTATGGTTCAAGTGATCAGTCATGTATTTGTATACTATGGTTCAAGTGATCAGTCATGTATTTGTATACTATGGTTCTAGTGATCAGTCATGTATTTGTATACTATGGTTCAAGTGATCAGTCATGTATTTGTATACTATGGTTCGAGTGATCAGTCATGTATTTGTAAACTATGGTTCAAGTGAGCAGTCATATATTTGTATACTATGGTTTGAGTGATCAGTCATGTATTTGTATACTACTGTTCAAGTGAGCGGTCATGTATTTGTATACTATGGTTCAAGTGAGCTTCATGTATATGCATACTACGGTTCAAGTGATCAGTCATGTATTTTATACTACGGTTCAAGTGAGTGGTCATGTATTTGTATACTATGGTTCAAGTGATCAGTCATGTATTTGCATACTACGGTTCAAGTGAGCGGTCATGTATTTGTATACGATGGTTCAAATGATCAGTCATGTATTTGTATACTATGGTTCAAGTGAGGGGTCATGTATTTGTATACTATGGTTCAAGTGATCAGTCATGTATTTGTATACTATGGTTCAAGTGAACGGTCATGTATTTATATACTATGGTTGAAATGAGCGGTCACGTATTTATGTATTTGTATACTATGGATCAAGTGATCAGTCATGTTTTTGCATACTATGGTTCAAGTGATCAGTCATGTATTTGCATACTACGTTCAAGTGATCAGTCATGTATTTGTATACTACGATTCAAGTGATCAGTCATGTTTTTGTATACTACGGTTCAAGTGAGTGGTCATGTATTTGTATACTACGGTTCAAGTGAGCTGTCATGTATTTGTGTACTACGGTTCAAGTGGGCGGTCATGTATTTGTATACTATGGTTCAAGAGACCAGTCATGTATTTGTGTACTACGGTTCAAGTGATCAGTCATGTATTTGTATACTATGGTTCAAGTGATCAGTCATGTATTTGTATACTATGGTTCAAGTGAGCGGTGATGTATTTGTATACTATGGTTCAAGTGATCAGTCATGTATTTGTGCACTACAGTTCAAGTGAGCGGTCATGTATTTGTATACTATGGATCAAGTGATCAGTCATGTTTTTGCATACTATGGTTCAAGTGATCAGTCATGTATTTGCATACTACCGTTCAAGTGAGCGGTCATGTATTTGCATACTATTGTTCAAGTGATCAGTCATGTATTTGTATACTATGGTTCAAGTGATCCGTCATGTATTTGTATATTACCGTTCAAGTGAGCGGTCATGTATTTGTATAATATGGTTCAAGTGATCAGTCATGTATTTGTATACAACGGTTCAAGTGAGTGGTCATGTATTTGTATACTATGGTTCAAGTGAGCGTCATGTATATGCATACTACGGTTCAAGTGATCAGTCATGTATTTGTATACAACGGTTCAAGTGATCAGTCATGTATTTGTATACTATGGTTCAAGTGATCAGTCATGTATTTGCATACTACGGTTCAAGTGAGCGGTCATGTATTTGTATACGATGGTTCAAGTGATCAGTCATGTATTTGTATACTATGGTTCAAGTGATCAGTTATGTATTTGTATCCTATGGTTCAAGTGATCAGTCATGTATTTGTATACTATGGTTCGAGTGATCAGTCATGTATTTGTAAACTATGGTTCAAGTGAGCAGTTATATATTTGTATACTATGGTTTGAGTGATCAGTCATTTATTTGTATACTACCGTTCAAGTGAGCGGTCATGTATTTGTATATTATGGTTAAAGTGATCAGTCATGTATTTGTATACTATGGTTCAAGAGAGCGGTCATGCATTTGTATGGAATGGTTCAAGTGATCAGTCATGTATTTGTATACTATGGTTCAAGTGAGCGGTCATGTATTTGTATACTATGGTTCAAGTGATCAGTCATGTATTTGTATACTATGGTTCAAGTGATCAGTCATGTATTTGTATACTATGGTTCGAGTGATCAGTCATGTATTTGTAAACTATGGTTCAAGTGAGCAGTCATATATTTGTATACTATGGTTTGAGTGATCAGTCATGTATTTGTATACTACCGTTCAAGTGAGCGGTCATGTATTTGTATATTATGGTTCAAGTGATCAGTCATGTATTTGTATACTATGGTTCAAGAGAGCGATCATGTATTTGTATGGAATGGTTCAAGTGATCAGTCATGTATTTGTATACTATGGTTCAAGTGATCAGTCATGTATTTGTATACTATGGTTCAAGTGAGCGGTCATGTATTTGTATACTATGGTTTAAGTGATCAGTCATGTATTTGCATACTACGTTCAAGTGATCAGTCATGTATTTGTATACTACTATTCAAGTGATCAGTCATGTTTTTGTATACTACGGTTCAAGTGAGTGGTCATGTATTTGTATACTACGGTTCAAGTGAGCTGTCATGTATTTGTGTACTACGGTTCAAGTGGGCGGTCATGTATTTGTATACTATGGTTCAAGAGATCAGTCATGTATTTGTGTACTACGGTTCAAGTGAGCGGTCATGTATTTTTATACTATGGTTCAAGTGATCACTCATGTATTTGTATACTATGGTTCAAGTGATCAGTCATGTATTTGTATACTATGGTTCAAGTGAGCGGTGATGTATTTGTATACTATGGTTCAAGTGATCAGTCATGTATTTGTGCACTACAATTCAAGTGAGCGGTCATGTATTTGCATACTATGGTTCAAGTGATCATTCATGTATTTGTTTACTACGGTTCAAGTGAACGGTCATGTATTTATATACTATGGTTCAAATGAGCTGTCATGTATTTGTATACTATGGATCAAGTGATCAGTCATGTATTTGCATACTACCGTTCAAGTGAGCTGTCATGTATTTGCATACTATTGTTCAAGTGATCAGTCATGTATTTGTATACTATGGTTCAAGTGATCCGTCATGTATTTGTATATTACCGTTCAAGTGAGCGGTCATGTATTTGTATAATATGGTTCAAGTGATCAGTCATGTATTTGTATACAACGGTTCAAGTGAGTGGTCATGTATTTGTATACTATGGTTCAAGTGAGCGTCATGTATATGCATACTACGGTTCAAGTGATCAGTCATGTATTTTATACTACGGTTCAAGTGATCAGTCATGTATTTGTATACTATGGTTCAAGTGATGAGTCATGTATTTGCATACTACGGTTCAAGTGAGCGGTCATGTATTTGTATACGATGGTTCAAATGATCAGTCATGTATTTGTATACTATGGTTCAAGTGAGCGGTCATGTATTTGTATACTATGGTTCAAGTGATCAGTCATGTATTTGTATACTATGGTTCAAGTGATCAGTTATGTATTTGTATACTATGGTTCAAGTGATCAGTCATGTATTTGTATACTATGGTTCGAGTGATCAGTCATGTATTTGTATACTATGGTTCAAGTGAGCAGTCATATATTTGTATACTATGGTTTGAGTGATCAGTCATGTATTTGTATACTACCGTTCAAGTGAGCGGTCATGTATTTGTATATTACGGTTCAATTGAATGGTCATGTATTTGTATACTATGGTTCAAGTGAGCTGTCATGTATTTGCATACTGCGGTTCAAGTAAGAAGTTATGTTTGTGTGTGTTATGTGGTATCGCCTTTGTCTCTTCCTGCGATTTTTCTATTGGATTTTGGAACTATTTCGATAGTGTGTTATTTTTTATTTTTGTTTTTCACTTTATCAGCTATAATGTTCATCTTATATGTATGGTAATATGATATATTTTTCTCATAAAATGTTCCTCTCTGTATCAAACTGTTGGTTTCAAGCAAGATAAATATTTAATGGATTTTGATTCGATTTTTCATAAGGTCCGCCTTAGAAATCCCATCTATATTTTAACAATAAAATACATACACATCGAAATGTGGTCATGTTTCCTTCCTTTTATCATTTTTCTACATAAATATACTTGCTTTGTAGCCATTATGGAAAAGGGAGGAGGGCATCCTATTATCGAGTCCCTGTGGAATTTGCAGATAGGAATGAACACCCATTTATTAGCATTTGTGATCTTCATGATCAATTATTATTAAATGTAGGAAAAGTGGAAATTTTTATTTTTTGAACTTATCTTATAACGGCATACAAGAGCAGATTCACATTCTTAGGTAGTCATTAGATACCATTATTATTTGGATATGAATATGGTCGGCACAGTTCTTAAATCCTATAGAAAAACCTTAGAAAGAGGCAAAATCGATAGCAGAAAAATATATGACCTCTCACTTTCCTGTCTTAATACAGGCACTTCAATAACAAGTATTTGAGTAAAGCTAGCTTTATGGGCCCAAACATCCCCTCTTACTGAAATGATACATCAGAGTAAAATGCCAACCCTAGCATATTAAATCATATATAATTAAATTTGTAGCACAGTTTTCATCACTATGATATTTGAATGGTTGATATTCTCATTCTAATAGGTTTGATTCCTGTTATATTGTTGCGTTCTTTGGTTCTCGCTGGAGTTTTAAGCTTAAGTTGTGCGATTCTATTTGTCACAAGAGCCACACTTGCAAATCATACGTCACACAAGTTGTCTGCATAATACCTCTGCTGATGAACTAGTAATCCCCAAGGGTATCATCTGCCCAGTAGTCTGTGCTTCGACAGTGACATGGGAGGAAAATCTTAATTTTGAAAATAATTACATTATTTAGGAACTGTAAATTTCAATAATAAATATATTTAATAAACCATGACACTGAAACTCTTGATATTCTTGGGTAATCAGAAAGGACTTTACGTACACAATGATCTACCATATTTTTCACATAGTGGTGCAACCAGAAAAAACCGAGTTCACACTTTATATGTGATTAGAGGATTGCTTAACGTCAAGCAAGCAGGTTTTCAGCTATATGCAGGACAAGATCAAGCTCAACAATACAAAACAAAACTATAGAAATTAGGGAGGGATGGGGGTGGCTAACCGGTACAACGATTAGAGATTGCAACTGTAAACGTATGTCGTATTGGTTAGTGACGAAATAGAACAGTTTGAAAATACCAACGGGGAAGTCAGAAACCGTTAATCGAAGGACATACAATGGCGAAAGAAAAAAGGAGGGAAAAAAACGAAAAAAAAACCATGCAAAACAATAAAGAGAAATCTAAAGATCGAGCAACACGAACCTCACAAAAACCGTGGTGAACTCAGGAGGTCAGGAATGCTTAACGTCAGGTGACCGTGATAAACTCAGGAGGTCAGGATTGCTTAACGTCAAGTGATCAGGTTTTCAGCAATATTCAAGACAAGATCAAACTCAACAATACAAAAAACTGTATAGAAATTATGGAGGGATGAGGGTGGCTAACCGGTACAACAATCATAGACTGCAACTGTAACGTATGAAAAGTAGGCTAGTAACGAACAAGAACAGATTGAAAATACCAACGGGGGAAAATCGGAGGACAGACAATACAACGGCCGAAAGAAAAAGAACAAACATCGATGCAAAACACTATACAGAAGACTAAAGATCGAGAAAGACGAACCTGCTCGATATTTGGCACCGTCATTGCAGCGGCTGCAATGCTATACTCTTTTTCGAAATCTACATGTTACCTACTATGGACACCGGTGAGGCTCTCCGTATTGTAACAAGATGATCCCTCGTGGAGAGGGTACCACTATACACCACACCGGGACGCGTTGTAGGTTGAGCCATGGCAATAGTTACCAATATATAGTGTCACCTCATTGGTGGCGTAATGGTTAACGTGCTAACCCCGAGTGCGAAAGATCGTGGGATCGGGCCCAAAGACCAAACAGAAGACGGTAATATTGGTATTTGTTGCGTTCCTGCTAAGCATGCAGTATTAAGGAGAAAGGGCACAGACTGGTTTGCTCGGCATAAGGATAATATGTCCGAGTGGAGAGACATGTCTATCCACGTACTGTTGTTTCAGTGAACTAGCACTAGAAAAAACCAATTACGCGTCATGGTCTAGTACAAAGAGGACATCGTCATCATCCCATTGAAAATTAACTTGTTCTCGCCACGATATAGCAGAAAAATTGCTGATTTGGCGGTAATCAACAATCATTCACTCACCCCCAGGTGACAATACTTATAAGGTTATTTTGTAAGCATAAGCTAACAACAATCAATGGCTACTAAAATGTCTCATGAGAGAGCACATTCATGATGGTGACCAAAAGATGTTTGGGTCATTATCTGCTCCAACATGGCCATTGCTTCATCCATATGATTTTCAATTTTCCATTTGTATATACAAGAGGAATCTTTCTGTATCAGTAGAATGCTTACTTTCAAGTAGATTTAGGTATATATTAAGAGTAAATGATTACTATGACTAGTCTAGTTAAATACAAAATCAGTAACATATCGAAACCATTATAAAAAAGGGGTGCACAGATTATGCACATTGGAATGCCACCCCAAGATGTTGTTGGTCAAACAGCCAATCAGCCAATTTCAGCAATATTTCAGCTATATCATGGCGACCCGTTTTAGTTGTGGAAGAAGCCGGAGTACCAGGAGAGAATCACCGACCATGGGCAAGCAACTGGTAAGCTTTATCATTTGCAGCTGCGAGTCGAGTGCACCCTCTTTTGTAATTTACAAAGCCGGGCGCGAACCCACGCCGTATTGGTGATAGGCTTGTATGAGTTGTTGTGTAATCCAACTAACTAACTCATTGAGCCACCCGGGCAATTCCGATAATCTGTGTTTTCGAACAAAGTATATTTTCTCTCACCGAAAGATAAATTTATATTTGTGTATTATGCATTAATGTCAAATGTAATTGAAAGAAGGTCTGAAATGTTAGAAAAAAAAATGCATACCAGTAATGAATTGTTTTCTGGTTTCATTAGCGTATACCAAGAACATACCAACAATGCATGGTAGCTATTAAGATACATGTGGTGTATCTTAAGCTATGTCTCCATCAATGACTGATTATACTGAGTCTAATTAGCGAGGCGCAGTTGAGATAGGTAAACGGATATTTGCGACATTTAAACCAAGGTTGACGTCGGTGAAATTTAAATACACTACAGTTGTCTCCATTCTCATTAAATACAAAATAACGTTCTGATTGAGGTAATAATTTGGTATACAAGAGAGCATTTGTATATTTCGGACCTGATTCTAAAATTTGACGTTTTAATTTTTTGGTAAGAGTTATTTACTTCCCTTTAATGCAGACAAACGTGTTCATTTCATGCCTAGTTCAACTAAAATTACAAATATTTCTCCCATATTTTGTCTAAACTTTGATTGTTTACAAGGTTCAAATATCTATAAATTGTAAGAAAATTTTACTCGAATTCTTTAGTCCTATCAGTTGTTCTTGCATTGAACGGGAACCATTGTGTCCTCTATAAGGGAGATAACTCAACTGAAAAACGCCAATAACGTATAATTTTAGGATAAAATCGGGAATGTGCAAATTGTCTATTGACATAAACTTGAACTCCACGAAATAGTTGATGTTTTTACCGTATCAAATATGTGAGCGTCAAGTGTGATGGAATCAGAAGTAAAACATTAGCATTAGGCGTTTTTCGCTACCTTTACAATCCATAGTTAAATAAAATCTCATAAAAACTAGTTCCTGAGATAAGCGATGATCCTATTTTTGTTATATTGTATTATGTCAACATGTTAAATTTTAAGAAAATTACCAACGCCTTGAACAATTCGTTTTAGGGTATAATATTTTGAAAAAAACATATGATGATTGTGAAACGATAATACAGATTAACTCTAGAATCAATAAGCTAAAAAGATGAATCACAAAAAGAAAGTAAGAACATATATAGGTTACGATCTTTAGTTTTATATGTATGTTTTGTAGATCGTTGTTGGTCCTTTTGTACTTTTTCTTTTGACCATTGTGTTCTCTGTTCTTCTTTGATATACATATTCTGATTACCTCCCTTTGGTATCTTCAAACTCTTCTTGCTGAATATGTCTGTTTTCAATTGTTAATATGAAGAAAAAATACCCCACTGTCGGAACAATTCTAAAATTCAATAAAAAAACTGCAGAAATAGACAAAATTCATACATTAACACACACATACATGACAGCTTACTTGATGCAGGCGGGGTTAAACTAGTTTTACTTCCCTAAGCCTTCCCTCTTTGTAAAAGGTTGCTGTCGTACAAGGGTTTTCCACATTTGAGTAAAATATCAACCTGTGAACAACATTGTTAGAAGAACGCCACAATCTTGAACATTATACATAATATATGTAATGTTTTCTACAAGTCAAATATACATACCAAATGTGAGTTCATATTGATAAATATAAATTATTACATGGCATTTTTCAATTCATACCCTTTATCAGCCCTAGGTCATGATATCAGGCCGTGAGCCGATACATATATATGGTCTGTTTATTATATACTTCAACAGAGGAAATAACTGATTTGTATCACATTTTAAGCACTTTCAATATTATAAGAGAGAAAATTGGCAGTTAATAATTTTCTGTGTAAATATTCAATAAAGCAGTTTAATCAAAGATTAACATAGTGTTAGATATAGTTCCATGTTTGTAATAAACATACGAAGATTGACGGAAAGGCATGTAATAACACTCTTAAAGCAGTCAATAAACTAAATAATTACGTATTTCAGACGCTTGGAAATTGATTTATAAAGGTCCTGAATACAATCAATGGGCATTTCAGTCGATATGTTGCGAATAGCAGTTTCCAACAACTGACGTGATGTTTTGAAATTGTTTTTGTAGTTCTTTTTTGATTTTATGCCACGCATTCTCTATAATATTAGGATCAGGGATACGGGATGGCCATTTCATGCCATGTATGTCAGTGTCTTCCATATACTCCTTCACTACCCGTGCCCTATGTACGAGGACATTATCATCTTGGAACAAATAATTATCATCTGGGAATGACGTGCAATAACGGGCCAAGCAAGGTTATCAATGACTTCAATACATTTTTTAGCATTAATATTACCGTCAACAACTATCAAAGTACCCACACCTTCATAGTTTATGTAGACCCAGATCATTGAACTTGCACGACAACCACGAAAACCACGACCTGGATTCAAGCATGGTTGGGTCAATTTCTCGCCGGGTCGTCGACAAATAAGTACGCGGTTGTCCATTCCTCACATACCTTACATTCATCACAATAAATCACCTTCTGCCAGAAATCATTTACATTTTTGTGCCTATTCAATTTACACCATGCCAGCCGTTTTTTCGAAATCTGATGCTTATTTCTACAACACACTTGTGATATTTTGTTTCTTACAATTTTTTTTGAACAGTTTGATCAGACTCATTGAAAGTAAAAGTAGCTTCCTGGAGTGGACGTTTTCTGTCAGATTTTACAACCCTATTAAGTTTTCGAGTGTCATGCGGTGTCAACAAAGATTGCCTACCCGATCTCTCCTCGTTTTCCACAGTTCCACGTTTTAGGTCAATACGTTCATTTTGTATAAAAAGAGAGATAACTCAAATTTAATAACAGAGAATTTCGCAACCAAACATAGACAACGAATCTAGGAGCGCAATGACGTCAGGAAATTTATCTTCACTTTTGACAACGTTCTGTAAAATGTATAAATAACAATAAATAACGAAGACACAAATATTTTTGGGATGACAAAACAGTCGACCAACTTTAATAAACAATATTAAATAAATGATTTACTTTCATGTCAACCGGTGAATAATATGGATTTGACAACTCCTTTGTCAAACAAAATAAAGTCCTAAGATTCCTGTTAACATGAAGCCATCTGGTAAATCTAACAAAGGTAAATACAGAACATTAGAAAAACATAACAATAAGTTCACACTATAATAAAAATAAGCAAAATCTAAACCCTGCTTGTGCGTGTCACATTTATTAATATGTAGTATTATTTTGCTTTATCTATTTATTTTTAAATTCCATCATAATAAAAAAATCGCAGATGTTTTCAGTTTAGATGTAAGAAGAGTTGGAGATACCAAAGGGGTAATCAGAATCCGTAAATCGAAGAACAGACAACACAATGACCAAAAGAAAAAGTACAAAAGGACAAACAACGATCTACAAAACATAGATATTTATAGAACCCACTCCACTAATATCGAAGTTGATATTTGATACATTGCTGTGGGCCTGAGGTGCGGAATCTCAAAGATCAGAGCAATACCTTTGACTTAAACCCCAAATGGGCAAGAAATTCCAGTTGGGGATTTTACGTCTACCACATTCGAGTCGAGCACACTAACCATCACACCAATTAGGAATTATAACGTTGTCATTTGTTATTATACATTGCACTACAAGTCTGCCATGCCCAATGACACCCCGAGAAATAGTAATTACTCACCGAATTTTTATTGGCAGACGATACAATAACATCTCCTTTTAACGAAAAGTGAGTCAGGACATTCCTGACTGGGGTGGTCTCTTTTTGGAAGATTACATTTCCAAATTTTATCAGTTAGAAACCAACCGATAAATAAATTTGTTTGCATACAACAACACTGCCGCTCCTTCACATTCTTATCGAATCGAATTTTATTATCTTTATCATCTTCAAAAAAACATGGTGTGATGTAAGCCATGAGAAGCGTACTACATGACGTTTAAGTATAACTAAAGTAAAGATGTGTTCATCTTTGATATCATGGCCATTTATCTTGTTTTTTCGTAAGATGTGTTTAAATTTCCATCGCTGACTGTTATCATATATAAATCAAGAAATGAAATGCAAAAAAAAAAACAAAAAAATAAATAAAAAACTCGTCCATGTGGTTCATTTCTAAAATCAAAATCGTGACTAACTCTTCAAAATATGCTAAAATTAAGTTTCTATGACAACCTCGTCGGAATATCTTGCTAGCTATCTTGTTTGCAATATATAAAATACAAATGATAGCTTATAGAAGGATGTCTAAGACACACATTTTGTATATATTTTGGATGTTGATAATAACGTTACTGTCAGTTAGTTCTAAATCTATATCTAACATCACTGACAAAGCACAAGATGATAGAATTAAGGAGCTGGAAAATGCTGTCAGGATACTGGACAATAGAGTACAACTGTTGAACGAAACTACTAATAAAGGTATGTGAGTTTTTGTTATCATTTGGTGCTTAATGCAACTTTAAAGCAATATTTCAGGTATATCGCTTAAAGCTGGAGGAAACTGCAGTTACCGGATAAAATCACTGACCTACCGAAAATCATTGGAAAGCCAAGTAATTGTTTAAGCATCCTGGATCAGCAACTGAATTTCCATTGATACTTATATCAGGTAATATTGCTTGACCTATTTGTTCACCTTTATATTGGACAAGGTCGTCGTAAGATTGATCTTAAATTTATAGATAGAATCACTCATGCAAAAATTATTGAGTTTGCAAAATTAGAGGACACTTTCACAATAGCCTAGCAGGGGTATTTTGTACAGACACACTTAATAAGCTAGGTCTCTTTCATACATTGACCTACACGTTTAAGTTGACAGTGAAGGTCGGTTAAGAACGAAACATAACGACAAAAGGGGTGATTTAAGTTTTCCCATTGTGAACTATTCATTTATATGTAGCAGCACATGCATATGGAGGATATTTCTCTCAGTTGATCTAATATTTCATAGTCTGCGGTTACTATAATGATTTCCTTGAGGGTTTTAGTGGTTAAGTTGAGTCATCACTTTGACAGTTTTACGGTCGCTACCATGACCTGGTTAAAAAGTTTGAAGATACCAATGGGGTAATCAGAATATGTAAATCGAAGAAGAACACACACCACATTACTACTAATGATTACGAAATGTCTGTGTTACAAATGACCACGGATATGTTCCGTTTATCGGAAGCATAATCCGGTCCTTTTCTCATTTATTGAACAAGGATACCCTTCGGTATCTTCAAACTTTTGTTTGCATTATATTTTCTGGCGGTAAGATTCTTGAATAATTAGAATTACTTCCCTTTCTATGTAAAGGTGTTTGCTGTTGATCGTACAAATATTGCCAAAGTAGTGTGAAGAACCCAGTATCATTATCATTGTGTAATACGTAGGTAAATACTGGATGCTAGTACTTTACTTTGACCAAAAACCACCAACTGTCATTATACCTACTACATGTTCCAAACTACCAAACATTTGCATACTATGGTTCAAGTGAGCGGTCATATATTTGTATTTTGTGTGTTAACTGTATGTTTTTGTCTCTTCCTACGATTTTTCTATTGGATTTTTGAACTATTCCGACAGTGTGGTATTTTAATTTTTGTTTTTCATTTTATCAGCTATTATGTTTAGTTTATATGTACAGTAATACGATATATCTTTCTCATAACATACCCCTCTTTCTATCAAACAGTTGGTTTTAAATAAAGATAAATATCTTATGGGGCTTGAAAAAATCCCATCTATTTTTACAATAAAACACATACTAATTGAAATGTGGTCATTTTTCCTTCCTTCGGTCATTTATCTATGTAAATGTACTTGTCTTGCAGCCATGTGGGAAAAAGGACAGGGGCATCCTTTCCCCGTGTCCCTGTGATAGTTAAAGATAGGAGTGAAAACCCATTTCGTAAGCATTTGTGATCTTCACGATCAATTAATATTAAATGTAGAAAAAGTGAATTTTTTTATTTGTGTATGTTATTATTTTTTTAGCGGTTTCCAAGAGCAGATTCACATTCATAGGTAGTCATTAGATACCAACATGATTTTATTTCCAGGATATCGTTTTCCCAGTTCAATCCCCACCCCCTGAAAAAAAAAAAAAATAAAAAACCCAAAACAAAAATAGGAGAGAATTGCGAGAATTACACCGATGCTACCTACCGGTTGTCTTCAATAATTGATTCATGTATTGAAATGAAAGTTTTATATTGTAGATTTGTCTAATTCGGAACCAGTCATGTTCTATGCTACGACTAGAGATCAATCACATTCAATTACTCTTGAGAAAAAGTCCATATTAGTTTTTGAAAGAGTAGTTATGAACATTGGAGGCCATTATAACAATATTGATGGAATATTCGTAGCCCCAAAGAGAGGAATTTATTTATTTGCTTGGACCGTCTGCACCAATGGGGCTAATTATGTAATGACAGAACTGATGGTGGACAATACAATGATATCCAGGGCAGGAGAATACGAGGCCAGTGGCAGTTATCACTGTGGGTCAATGACGGCAGTCTATCGAATGGACAAGGATAAACATGCCTGGATTAGAACGACTGCATATGGACCTAAACATTATCTTTATACTCATAAGGAAGGTCCGCAGTCATCCTTCATGTGTATTATAGTGCATGGTTAATGAATTCGAAAGAGAAAAACATTTGCTGGATGAAGAAAAAGTTAAATTGATAAAGTTGTATGGTTAAAGTTTCATTTTAACATCAAATGTCTTTGTAATAGTGTGTCATGTATTTGATGTTCTATTAATAAAATGGAAACAAAAAAATATCACACTGATGGATTAGTTTTTATATCCTATTGAAAAATCACAGAAAGAGGCAAAATCGGTAGCACAAAAATACATGACCTCTCACTCTCCTGACTTGATACAGACACTTCAATAAAAAGTTGTGGAGTTAAACTAGTTTTATTGGTCCAAAACTCCTTTCTTACTGAAATGATGCGATGATGCAAGTGTTTTCCATATCAGAGTAAAATGCCAACCCTAACATAATAAATCATCTATACTTAAATTTGTAACGCTATCTTAATTATCATGAACCGCCACAATATAACTGAAATATTGTTGAAAGTGGCGTTAAACACCATAACCCCAAACCCCTTTACTACCGTGATATTTGTATTGCTGACATTGGCATTCAAATATATTTGATTCCTGTTAATTGTTGCGTAATTTGTTTCTCGCTGGAGGGATCGTTTCAAAAGAGGATATGAGAGTTACGGTACTTAACGCCACTTTCAACAATATTTCAGCTATATCTTGGCGGTCAGTTTTATTGGTGGAGAAAACCACCGACCTGTCGCAAGTCACTGACAAACTTGGTCACATAATGTTGTATCGAGTACACTTCGCCATAAACGGGATTCGAACTCACAACGTTAGTGGTGATAGGCACTGATGACATAGGTAGTCATAAATCCAATTAAAAAGCGACCACAACAACGACGCCCCTTCTTAAAATAAACAATTTCTTCTCTTTAATATATGACAAGTGCTCGTATAGACACAAAAATATCCAAGCGATCCCAAGTTAAAAATGCCAAATGAATGATATTTAGCGATTCTTCTTTACGTACACAATTTTCTACCATATTTTTCACATAGTGATGCAACCAGAAAAAAACCAGTTCACACCTTATAAGTGATTAGAGGATTGCTTAACGTCAAGTGAGCAGGTTTTCAGTTATATTCAAGACAAGATCCAGCTCAACAATACAAAAAAAAACTATATAGAAATTAGGGAGGGATGGGGATGGCTAACCGGTACAACGATTATAGGCTGCAACTGTAACGTATGGAGAGTTGATTAGTGACGAACAAGAACAGATTGAAGATACCAATGGAGCAAACTTGGAGGACAGAAAATACAATGGCCGAAAGAAAAAGAGCAAACATCGATGCAAAACACTACACAGAAGATTAAAGATGGAGCAACACGAACCTCACAAAAACCTGCTCGATATTTGGCACCGCCATTGCAACAGCTACAATGCGCTTACTCTTTTTTCGAAATCTACATATTACCCACTATTGACACCGGTGAGGCTCTCCGTATTGTAACAAGATGACCCCTCGTAGAGAGGGTACCACTATTCATCACACCGGGACGCGTTGTAGGTTGAGCCATGACAATCGTTACCAATATCTAGTGTCACCTCATCGGTGGCGTAATGGCTAGCGTGCTCACACCGAGTGCGGAAGATCGTGGGATCAGGTCCCAATCTGGTCAAACCAAAAACGGTAAAATTGGTATTTGTTGCGTTCCCGCTAAGGATGCAGTATTAAGGAGAAAGAGCAAAGACATGTCTATCTGCGTACTGTTGTTTCAGTGAACTAGCACGATAATAATCCATTTACGCTTGATGATCTAGTACAAAGCGGACCTCGTCATCACCTTATTGAAAATTAGCTTGTTCTCGCCACGATATAGCAGAAAAATGGCTGAGTTGGCGGTAATCAACAATCATTCACTCACCCCCAGATGACAATACTTATAAGGTTACTCTGAAAAAATATGATAACAACAATCAATGGCTACTAAAATATCGCATGAGAGAGCACATTCATGATGGTTTCCAAAAGATGTGTAGGTCATTGGCTGCTCCGAGATGGTCATTGCTTCATCCAGGCCAGACTGTCGAATAACGTATCAATTGGGAAGAAAACGTGTACATCCTCTGCAGATAGAAGAGGCAAACTGTTGGTACTCAGAACACAAAAGATGGACAGGTTTGGTTTTGGTTTTATGGTGTCTCACGCCACTTTCAACAATATTTCTGTTATATCATGGCGGTCAGTTTTATTGGTGAAGGGAACCGGAGTACCCGGAGAAAACCACCGACCTGTCGCAAGTCACTGACAAACTCTATCACATAACGATGTTTCGAGTACACCTCGGGGTTGGAAAAAAAAATGTACAATAGGTAAATTGCAGTCAGAAGGTTATCAAATATGATTCTCAATTTTCCATTTGTATGTACAAGACGAATATTTCTGTATAAGTAAAATGCTTAATTTCAAGTCGACTTAGGTATATATTAAGAGTAAATGATTACTATGACTAGTCTTGTTAAATACAAAATCAGTAACATATCGAAACCATTATAAAAAAAAGTGGTGCACAGATTATGCACATTGGAATGCCACCCCAAGATGTTGTTGCAAGATGCAGTTGTTCAAACAGCCAATCAGCCAATTTCAGCAATATTTCAGCTATATCATGGCGACCCGTTTTAGTTGTGGAAGAAGCCGGAGTACCCAGAAAGAACCACAGACCATGGGTAAGCAACTGGTAAACTTTATCACTTGCGGTTGGGAGTCGAGTGCACTCTCTTTTGTAATTTACAAAGCCAGGCGCGAGCCCACGCCGTATTGTTGATAGGCTTGTATGAGTTGTTAGGTAATACAACTACCTAACTCATTGAGCCACCGGGCCCTTCCGAAAATCTGTGTTTTCGAACTAAGTATATTTTCTCCCACCGAAAGCTAAATTTATATTTGTGTATTATGCATTTTTTTTTTATTTTTAATTAAATTTAATTAAAAGAAGATCTGGAATGTTAGAAAAAAATGCATACCGGTAGTGAACTGTTTTCTGGTTTCATTAGCGTATACCATGAAGATACCAACACTGCATGGTAGCTATTTAGATAACAGTGTTGTATCTTAAGCTATGTCTCCATCAATGACTGATTATACTGAGCTGACTTAGCGAGACTAAACCAAGATTGACGTCGGTGAAATTTAAATACACTACAGTTGTCTCCATTGTCATTAAATACAAAATAACGTTCTGATTGAGGTAATAATTTGGTCTATAAGAGAGCATTTGTAAATTTCGGACTTGATTCTAAAGTTATTTACTTCCCTTTAATGCAGACAAACGTGTCCATTTTATACAAATTCCAACTAAAATTACAAATATTTCACCCATATTTTGTCTCAGCTTTAACTATTCAAATTCTTTGTCCTATCAGTCGTTCTTGCATTGAACGGGAACCATTTTGTCCTCTATAAGGGATATAACTCAATTGAAAAACGCCAATAACGTATAATTGTAGGATCAAATCTGGAATGTGCAAATCGTCTATTGACAAAAACTTGAACTCCACGAAATAGTTAATTTATTTACCTCCTTAGAAATGTGAAAGTAAAGTGTGATGGATTCAGAAGTAAAACATTAGTTAATTAGGCGTTTTTCGCTACCTTTGTAATCCAAAATTAAATAAAATTTCATATAAACTAGTTCTTGAGATAAGCGATGATCCTATTTTTGCTATATTGTATCACGTCAACATGTTAAATTTTAAGAGAATTACCAACGCCTTGGACAATTCGTTTTGGGGTAAAATATTTTGGAAAAAACATATGATGATTGTGAAAGGATAATACAGGTTGACTCTAGAATTATTAAGTTAAAAAGATGAATCACCGAAAAGAAAGTCAAACATTATATATAGGTTACGATCTTTAGTTTTATGTGTATGTTTTGTAGATCGTTGTTTGTCCTTTTGTACTTTTTCTTTTGGCCATTGTGTTGTCTGTTCTTCTTTGATATACGGTTTCTGGTTACCTCCCTTTGGTATCTTCAAACTCTTCTTACTGAATATGTCTGTTTTCAATTGTTAAAAGAAGACAAACATACCTCACAGTCGGAACAGTTCTAAAATTCAATCGAAAAACTGCTGAAATAGACAAAATTGATACCATTTACACACATATATACATGACCGCTTACTTGAAACCCTTGGTGAACTCAGGTGCCCTGAAAGTGTAAGCAGTTCCTGCCCCACTAAATTTGGCGCCATGTACCCGAACAGGTAGACGTTCATTCACAAAACACGTGAGTATTCCTAAGTGTACAGTTGGAATTATTGACCCATGTACCAAAAAGAAATGTATTGAAATAAACCCCGCGGACAAGAATTTTGTCGTTGGGAATTTTACAGGATATATCAATGTAGCCTACCCCTAATATTGAAGTTGACATTTCACCCTCTGATGTGGGCTGGAGGCGGGGAATCTCACCCAGGCACTTAAGTCATTTATAGGTCGAGCAATACATATCACTTAAGCCTCAAATGGGCAGGAACTTTGCCGTTGGGAATTGTACAGAATATATTTATAGATCCCAACCCAATATCGTAGTTGAAATTTGACACCCTGATGTGGGCTTAAGGTGGACAACCCCACCCAGACACTTAAGTCATTTATAGGTCGGGGCAATATACCTTTCATTTAAACACAAGTTGGCAAGAACATTGCCGTCTGAATTTTACAAGAGATATTAGAGCCCACCCCTTCCAATATCGAAATTGACATTTGATACCCTGCTGTGGATTTGAGATTCGCTTAAGGAGTATAAAGAACCGGGCAATACCTTTGTCTTAAACCACAAATGGACAAGAACTTTGTCGTTGAGAATTTTACATCTACCACATTCGAGTCGAGCACACTAACCATCACACCAATTAGGAATAATAACGTTGTCATTTGGTATTATACACTTCATGACAAGACTGCCGTGCACTATGACACCCCGACAAATAGTAATTACTCACCGAATTTGTATTGGCAGACGGCACAATAACTTCTCTTTTATACGAAAAGTGAGTCAAGGACATCCCTGACTGGGTGGTCTCTTGTTGGGGGATTACATTTCCAAATTTTATCACTTAGCAACAAACTGATAAATGAACTTGTTTGCATGCAATAAGCATTGCCGCTCCTTCACATTCTTACCGCATTTTCGCATTTTTTATCATCATCAAATATCATGATGTGATGCAGGCTATAACACACGTACTGTATGGCGCTCAAATATAACTAAAGTAAATATGTTTTCATCTTTCAAGTCAAGGCCAATTATCGTTGTTTCGTAAGACGTGGTTAAATTTCCAGTGTTGATTGTTATCATATATACTAGTCAACAAACGAAACGATACAAGGGTTCGATGCTTGAACAATTTTGAGCTGAGTGCGATCATCATGACAAATATTAGCCCAGACCATAATACTACCGGCTCCAAAACAGTCGGACTCATACACACACTGGTCCGTAAATCCATCTCCACGCCTACGGTACACACGATAACGTCTATCGCTAAAACGAAGCGAACATTGGGATTCATCACTAAAAAGGATGTGTTGCCATGTGTAAAGTCTCCAACGACGGCGTCCACGAGCCCATGCTGGTCTCGCGGTCCTATGGTGTTGTTTAAGGATTCGTTCTACTACCAGACGCCTAGCCTGTTGTACAGATCCACGTAGTCTTCTACGAACAGCTTACTCTAAATTCGGACGTTTGCTAGACCAAATGTTCTTCGGGTAGTGTCCTCAGCTGTTATCATACGGTTCCGGCAGGGAATAAGGAATACATGTCTGTCTTGACGTTGTGACGTCACACGCGGCCTGCCATTCGTCCTACCTGTTTGTCGAAGTCGAATCATTAGTCTTAAAATGGTTATTCTAGACAAAAAGTGGTCTACAACGGCATGGAGAGTCATTCCAGCCTGAACCATACCCACCGCTCGATCGCGGTAATTTTGACGGAGCTGTGGCATCGACGTTCTTGTGAAAATTATAATTTTCAGAATGGCAAATTGTTTACCTTTGTTGATAGCACAATTAATGACCGCAGGTGATTTAAATGTATAATTCGATCATCGCAAACTCGATCATGGGACGGAAAATTGATTTTCCGGAATTTTTTCTATACGGTACAGCATGTTATTCTTTGTTTTGTGAGGATAAACGCGTTTCACGCAAACATTGACGTAAATGATAATAAACAATTGTTTTGGTTTTAGCATAAAAATGTATTTGACAGAAATCTTTGTATCGTTTCTTTTGTTGACTAGTATATAAATCAAGAAATGAAATGCCAAAACAAAAACAAAAAAGTAAAAAAGAAAGAAAAAACTCGTCCATATGGTTCATTTCTAAAGTCAAAATCGTGATTATCTCATCATATGCCAAAGTCACGTTTCTATGCCAATCTCGTCACGATATCTCGCTAGTTAACTTGTTGCAATTTATAAAATACAAATGATAGCTTATAGAAGGATGTCTAAGACACATATTGTGTATATATTTTGGATGTTGACAATAACGTTACTGTCAGTTAGTTCTAAATCTATATCTAACATCACTGAACAAACACAAGATGATAGAATCATGGAGCTGGAAAATGTTGTCAGGATACTGGACAATAGAGTACAACTACTGAACGAAACCACTCATAAAGGTATGTGAGTGTTTGTTTTTCATCATTGGTGCTTAGCGCCTTTTAAAACAATATTTCAGGTATATCGCTTAAAGCTGGAGGAAATTGGAGTTCGCGATAAAACCACTGACCTGCTGGAAATGATTGACAAATTGTATTATATAATGTTGTATCTACTGCACAAAGCCATGTGCTGGAATCCACTCATCACGTAAGTGAAAGTAGACATTAATATTATGGTTTATTGTAAGCCAAGCTACCATACGAACGCAGTCACAGCGCCCCCTAAAGGAGTAAAATAAAGACTGCTCCAATCTTGTAGTATTATACATAATATATTTAATCTTCATGGCACATAATTTGTCATATGTATACTGTTAGTGATATTAAAGAAAGCCGCTGTCCTCAACAATCCATTAAGTAATAGATAATACACAATGCCATCTTAAGACATGATAGCGAAACAATAGTCAACTTGGAACCAATATCTAACTGACGATAACATCTGTCGGCATCTGTGCGATTGATTGATTGATGGTATTTAAAGCCACTTTCAATAATATTTCAGTTATATCGTGGCGGTCAGTTTCATAGGTGGAGGAAACTGGAGGACACTGAGACAACCACCGATCTGTCGCAAGTCACTGACAAACTTTATCACATAATGTTGTACACATCGCCCTGATCGAGATTCGAATACACAACATCAGCGGTGATAGGAACTGATTGCAAAGGTAGTTGCAAATCCAACTACCATACGATCACGGTGACGACGGTCCCTCATCTGTACGAAAATGACAGAATACTTTTCAACAAGGTGTTGATTTTTTCATTGCGATATTATCCATAAAGGGAAATAGTACACTGACATTATCCAATTTAATAAAAACGTAGATATCTAATATAGTGCGTACGATGCGTTTCTGGAATAACCTTCATAATGTACGCTAAAAGCTGTAAGGGTGGAAAGCCAAATAAATTAAAAACCTTTGGGAACAAGTAAGCCAAAGGGCTAAACAATAATATATTTTATGATACACATGTATATAAACTTCAGCCGCAAATTTAGAGAAACTACGAATCACCTTTTTTAAAAACACCCTATTTCAGCAACTGAATTTCCATTGATATTTATATCAGGTAATACTGTTTGACATATTTGTTCACCTTTATATTGGACAAGGTCGTCGTACGTTTGACCTTTAAATTTATAAATAGAATCACTCATGCAAAAAGTATTGAGTTAATTAGAAGCCACTTTCAGAACAGCTTTGCAGGAGATTTGTTGTACAGACACACAAGTTAGATCTCTTTCATACCTTGACCTACACGTCTAAACTGACAGTGAGGGCCAGATAAGAAACATAACGACAAAAGAGGTGATTTCAATTTTTCCATTGTGAACTTTCCATGTATAATGTAAAGGACCTGTATATGGGGTATATGTCTCTCAGTTGATCCAATACTCCACATCATGTGGTTCCTATGATAATTTCCTTGATAGATATGTCTTAGTGGTTAAGTTTTACGGTCGCCACCATGACCTGGTTAACCGTTACGAAATAGCTGTGTCACAAATGACCACATATATGTTCCGGTAATCGTAATCGTAATCATAATCCGATGATTTCCTCATCTATGACTGATTGGTAACAAGAGTAACATGACGTGTCCGATATGTGGAGCCAGAATTGATCAACCTCCTGAAACACCTGAGTTCATCCCCGGTTTTTAGTGGGGTTCGTATCGCTCGATCTATAGTTTTCTGTGCATTGTTTTGTAGGTTATTTTTTGTTCTTTTTTCTTTTGGCCATTGTGTTGTCGGTTCAAGTAAGAGGTCATGTATTTGTATACTACGGTTCAAGTAAGAGGTGATGTATTTGTATACTACGGTTCAAATAAGAGGTCATGTATTTGTATACTACGGTTCAAGTAAGAGGTCATGTATTTGTATACTACGGTTCAAGTAGGAGGTCATGTATTTGTATACTACGGTTCAAGTGAGCGGTCATGTATTTGTATTCTACGGTTCAAGTAAGAGGTCATGTATTTGTATACTACGGTTCAAGTAAGAGGTCATGTAGTTGTATACTACGGTTCAAGTAAGAGGTCATGTATTTGTATACTAAGGTTCAAGTAAGAGGTCATGTATTTGTATACTACGGTTCAAGTAAGAGGTCATGTATTTGTGTACTACGGTTGAAGAAAGAGGTCATGTATTTGTATACTACGGTTCAGGTAAGAGGTCATGTATTTGTATACTACGGTTCAGGTAAGAGGTCATGTATTTGTATACTACGGTTCAAGTAAGAGGTCATGTATTTATGTCTTATGTGGTATCGCCTTTGTCTCTTTCTACGATTTTTCTATTGGATTTTGCAACTATTTCGACAGTGTGGTTTAATTGTTTTTTTTTTGCTTTATCAGGTATTATGTTCATCGTATATGTACGGTAATATGATATATCTTTCTCATAAAATGTTCCTGTCTGTATTAAACAGTTGGTTTTAGAAAAAGGTAAATAATTTCCGAGTCCCTATGATAGTTGTAGGTAGGAGTGAACACCCATTTAATTGGAAATTGTTGTTACTTTTGCATCTTATTTTTTAACGGCCTACAGATTCACATTCATAGGTAGTCATTATATACCATAATGATTTTATTTCCAGGATATGGTCTTCCTAGTTGGACTGGAGCCACCCCACCGCACCCCCCCCCCTCGCAAAAAAACCAAAACAAAATAAAATAGGAGATAATTTCTAGAATTACACCGAAGCTACCGGTTTTCTTCATCAATTCACTCATGTATTGAAATGAAAGTTTTATATTGCAGATTTGTCTAATTCAGAACCAGTTAGGTTTTATGCTACATCTAGAGATGAAACGTATTCATTTACTCTTGAGAAAAAGTCCATATTGGTTTTTGAAAGAGTAGTTATTAACATTGGAGGCCATTATAACAATATTGATGGAATATTCGTAGCCCCAAAGACAGGAATTTATTTATTTGCTTGGACCGTCTGCACCATTGGGGCTAATTATGTAATGACAGAACTGATGGTGGACAATACAATGATTTCCAGGGCAGGAGAACAAGAGGCCGGTGGTCATTATCACTGTGGGTCAATGACGGCAGTGTCTAGAATGGACAAGGATAAACATGCCTGGATTAGAACGACTGGATATGGATCGAAACATGTTTTTCATACTAATAAGGAAGGTTCGCAGTCATCCTTCATGGGTATTATAATGCACGGTTAATGAATTCGACAGAGAAAAACATTTGCTGGATGAACACAACGTTAAATTGATAAAGTTGTATTGTGAAAGTTTCATTTTAACATCAAATGTTTTTTGTAATATCATGTCATGTATTTGATGTTCTATTATTAAAATGAAAACCAAAACATATCACACTGTCGACAAAGTTCTTAAATCTTATAGAACAATCTAAGAAAGAGACAAAGTCGATACGTCTACTGCAAAATTACTGACCTCTCACTTTCCTGGTTTGAAACAGGCACTTCAATAACAAGGTTGTAGAGTAAAGTTGTAGAGTAAAACTAGTTATATGAGCCCAAGCGTCCCCTCTTACTGAAATGATGCGATGATGCAAGTGTTTTCCACATCAGAGTAAAATGCCAACCCTAGCATATTAAAGAATCTATAATTAAATTTGTAACACTATTTTTATTACCATAAACCGCCACGATATAACTGTAATAGTATTGAAAGTGGTGTAAACACCATAACCCCCAGCCCCTTTATTACCATGGTATTTTTATCGTTGATATTGTCATTCAAAAAGATTTGATTCCTGTTATATTGTTACGTAATTTGATTCTCGCTGGAGGCTTCCTTAAAGTTGTGCGATTCTTATTTGTCAAGACAGCCACATTTGCAAATCACACATCACACAAGTTGTCTTCATGATACCTCTGATGATGAACTAGTAATTCCCAAGGGTATAATCTGTCCAGTAGTATGTGCTTCGACAGTGACATGGGAGGAGAATCTTAGTTTTGAAAATAATTACCTTATTTAGGAACTACATATATTTCAATAATAAATATATCTAGTAAATCATATCAGTGCCGAAACACTGTAACTATTGATTTTCTTGTGTAATCAGAAAATGTTTTACGTACATAATTCTCTACCATATTTTAACGATTCTAGACTGCCACTGTTAACGTATTAAGAGTTGGTTAGTGACGAACAAGAAAAGTTGAAGATACCAACGAAGTAATCAGACACCGTAAATTGGAGGACAAACATCGATGCAAAGCACTACACAGAAGACTAAAGATGGAGCAAGACGAACACCACAAAAACCTGCTCGATATTTGGCACCGCCATTGCAGTGGCTACAAAGCCTTTGTTCTTTTTCGAAATCTACATGTACCCCACTATGGACACCGGTGAGGATCTCCGTATTGTAACAAGATGATCCCTCGTAGAGAGAACACCAATATTCACCACCCAGAGACGCGTCGTAGGTTGAGCCATGTGAATCGTCACCAATATCTAGGTAACCTCATTGATGGTGTAATGGTTAGCATGCTCACCCCGAGTGCGGAAGATCGTGGGATCGAGCCCCGATCGGGTCAAACCAAAGACGGTAAAATTGGTATTTGTTGCGTCCCCGCTAAGCATGCAGTATTAAGGAGAAAGAGCAAAGACTGGTTGGCTCGGAATCAGGATAATATGTCCGAGTGGAGAGACTGTTGTTTCAGTGAACTAGCACTATAACAATCCAATTACGCGTGATGGTCTAGTACAAAGCGGACGTCGTCATCATCTCATTGAAAATTAACTTGTTCTCGCCACGAAACGGCCGAAAAATTGCTGATTTGGCGGTAATCAACAATCATTCACTCACTCCCAGATGACAATATTTATATGGTTATTTTGTAACAACAATTGATGGCTACTAAAATTTTGCATGAGAGAGCACATTCATGATGGTGACCAAAAGATGTGCTTTTAGATGGCCATTACTTCATCCAGGTCAGACTGTAGAATAACGCATCAATTGGGAAAACACGTGTACATCCTCTGCAGAAAGAGAAGGCAAAATGTTGGTACTCGAGAGCAAAAAACTTACAGGTTTGGTTTTGGTTTATGGTGTCTAACGCCACTTTCGACAATATTATCTCATGGCTGTCAGTTTTATTATTGGAGGAAACCGGAGGACCTGTCGGAAGTCACTGACAAACTTTATCATATAATGTTTTTTCGAGTACACCTCGGGGTTTGAGCAAAAAAATGTACAATTGGTAAATTGAAGTCAGAAGGTTATCAAATATGAATCTCTATTTTCCCTTTGTATGTACAAGGCAGATCTGGAATGTGTAGAAACAAATGCATACCAGCGAAGAACTGTTTTCTGGTCTCATTATCATATAAGAACATACCAACAATGCATGGTAGCTATTAAGAGAACTAAGTTGTATTTTAAGCTTTGTCGCCATCAATGACTGACTATACTGAGCTTACTTAGCGAGGCGCAGTGGAGATATGAAAACGGGTATTTGCGACAGTTAAACCAAGATTTACGTCTGTGACATTTATAAACACTACAGTTGTCGTCATTCTCATTAAATACAAAATAATGTTCTATTTGGTCTAAAAGAGACCATTTGCACATTTCGGACTTGATTCTAAGATTAAACTTTCTTTGAAGTTCTTTGAAGTTTTGGTAAGATTTACTTCCCTTTGTACTAGACCATCACGATATAACTGAAATGTTGTTGACAGTGGTGTTAAACACCAGACACCAACATTTAAAATGGACAAACTAATATTACAAATAGTCTTCATACTTTGTATCAACTTTAATTGTTTGCAGCAACTTGCTATAAAATTATCCTCTGAATATTTACAAGGTTCAAATATCTATAAATTGTAAGAAAATTCTACTTGAATTGTGTGTCCTATCAGTTTTTCTTGCATTGAACGGAAACCACGTTGTCCTCTATAAGGGAGATAACTCAATTGAAAAACGCCAATAACGTATAATTTTAGGATCAAATCGGGAATGTGCAAATGATCTTATTGACATAAACTTGAACTCCACGAAATATTCCATGTCTTTACCGCATTAAAAACGTGAGCGTAAAGTGTTATGGATTCAGAAGTAAAACATTAGTATTATGCGTTTTTCGCTACCTATACAAACCAAAATTAAAGAAAATCTCATAAAAATGAGTTCTTGAGATAAGCGATATGGTCCTATTTTTGTTATACTGTATTACGTCAACATATGTAATTTTAAGAAACGCCTTGGACAATTCGATTTGGGGTAAAATATTTTTGGAAAAAACATATGATGATTGTGAAACGATAATACAGGTTGACTCTAGAATTATTAAGTTAAAAAGATGAATCACCGAAAAGAAAGTAAAACATTATATAAATTACGATTTTTAGTTTTATGTGTATGCTTTGTAAATCGTTGTTTGTCCTTTTGTACTTTTTCTTTTGGCCATTGTGTTGTCTGTTCTTCTTTGATATACGGTTTCTGATTACTTCAAACTCTTCTTGCTGAATATGTCTGTTTTCAATTGTTAATATGAAGAAAAAAATACCCCACTGTCGAACAGTTCTAAAATTCAATCGAAAAACTACAGAAATAGGCAAAATTGATACCATTAACCCACATATACATGACCCGTATATATGAAGCAGGCGGGGTTAATCTAGTTTTACTTGCCTAAACCTCCCCTCTTGGTAAAATGTTGCTGCCGTGCAAGTGTTTTCCACATTTCAGTGAAATATCAACCTGGTGAACAACATTGTTAGAAGAACGCCACACTCTTGAACATTATACATAATATAAAATGCCTTCTACAAAATACATGTACAAATGGAGATACCGAATGTGCGTCCATATTGATAAATATATACTACCATCCTTCCCTCCGGCTATATCTACCTGCTGGCTCCATAAGGAAAACTCGTATCAAAGTCCGCGTGAGCTGAGCAGGACTAATCAACAGCCAGCAGGAGTTATCACCAAATTCTCCTAACATTTAAACGATAATTCCTGTGAAGATGGCAAAAATAAATAAAATTCAGCAACACCATTAGCTAGTTAACATTATTTATTTTAAACATATATCAAATTAGGAACTCTCGTGGTAGAAATATCAACAAACATCGTCCTACAAAAATGTACTTTACACAATTCTTGATAACCTCTGCTGAGACGTCATAATTTTTTACTTCATAAAGAAGGTTGTGACGTTCATGTTTTCTAAACCGGAACGGCATTGGTAAACAAAACCTTTAATGAAAATGGGCGACTTTGATGTTTGTAATAAAAAAAACACACAATGAATATCACAATTAAAGGAAAAATGCAACAATCTTAACATTTATATAAACCTGTAAAAATGAATGGTATATTTGCAAACTACTTATGAACTACGGTTTTAGGGAAGCGTATTTTTTAATATTTTGAATCATGTATTTTTCCCGCGAAAATACAAATATAGATGTATCCGTGTTTCTGGTTGATTTAAGGATGATAAATATGTCATCTGAATGTGAATATGATTGATACTGAAAAATATCAGCCTGCTCGACAGAATATGAAGTTTGTGACTCGTCCGCTTCGCTCACTCGCGAACAAACTTCATATTCTGGCTCGGCAGGCTGATATTTTCGGTATCAATAAATTCACATCCAGATAACATATACTTAGTACATGGCATGATATCAGATCATGAGCCGATACATATACATGATCTGTTTATCATATACTTCGACAGAGGAAATAACTGATTTGTATCACATTTTAAGTACTTTCAATATTATAAGAGAGAAAATTGGCAGTTAATAATTTTCTGTGTAAATATGCAATACAACCGTTTAATCAAAGACTAACATAGTGTTACTTATTTTGCCATGTTTGTAATAGGAAACATACGAAGATTGACGGAAAGGCATGTAATAACATTCTGGAAGCAGTCAATAAACTTAAATATCATTGACTTACTCAAGATATGTTTAATTTTGCATATGTGATAAATTCGAAATACAATAAGTCATACCTCCCAGGGTTGTAATAACCTGATCCGTATTACATGGGGGTGTAATATGGGTTCTCCAAAATGGCGGCCGGACATTTCGAATGAAATTGAGTATGTAGTTTTTCACAATTATTTAGTTTTTTGTAAACAATTTTTTTCAATCTTTGGTTCATAAAGAAGTGTGATCATTTGTTGTATAACGAGCATTTTCCATGTTTTCTTCGTAATCCATGTTGACAGTAACAGACGACGGAAATAAACAACGATACATTAATAACGAAAACTGATCGGACCGGAAAACGTGAATTACGCAAGAATTTTTTTTTCTCTCCAAATTTACATAACATTTCAAAGCTTTCAAAAATTTCATAAGATTTCAAAATTTTCATAAAATTAAAAAAATTTCATAAGATTTAATAAATTAAAAAAAAAATTTCAACAAATTTCATAGAATTTTAAAATTTTATGAAATTTTTCAATTTTTTTTTTTTAATTTTGAAATTAAAAAATAAAATGTTCATATAATTTTTTTTTTTTTTTTCTTAAATTTCAAAATTTCAAATTTTTTTCCGAAGATTTCATAAAATTTCAAAATTATAAAACTAAAAAAAACAAATAATTGTGAAAAACTAAATACTCGATTTCATGCAAAATTTGTGGCCGCCATTTTGAAAAATCCATATTACGCCCCACCATGTAATACGGCACACATTATTACACCCTTCCCCCCATGTAATACGAATAAGGTTATTACACCCCTGGGAGATATGACTTGATGCATTTCGAATTTATCACATATGCAAAATTAAACATATCTTGAGTAAGTATATGATAAATGATTTTATGCCACACCTTCTCTAAAATAATAAGTTCAGGGATCTGGGCTGGCTATTCAATTCCATGTTAATCAGTTTCTCCCACCTACACCTTCACTACCTGTGCCCTATGTATGGGGACATTATCATCTTGGAACACATAATTATCATCTGGGAATGACGTGCAATAACGGGCCAAACAAGGTTATCAATGACTTCAATATATTTTTTGCATTAATATTACCGTCAACAACTGTCAAAGTTCCCACACCTTCATGGGTTATGAAGACCCAGATCACCAAACTTACACGACAACCACGACCTGGATTCAAGCATGGTGGAGTCCATTCTTTTCCGGACTGTCGCCAAATAAGTACACGATTGTCCATTCCCAATTCTACCTTGCATTCATTACAATAAATCACTTTCTTCCGGAAATCATTTACAGTTTTGTGCCTATTTAATATACACCATGCCAGCGGTTTTTGACATTGTAATTGCGAAATCTGATGTTTATTTTTACAACACACTTGTGATATTTTGTTTCTTACACTTTTCTTTGAACAATTTGATCAGATTCAGGTTGATCTCCATGCTCATTGAAAATAAAAGTAACTTCCTTGAGTGGACGTTTTCTGTCAGATATTACAACCCCAGAAAGTTTTCGAGTGTCCCTCGATGTTAACACAGATTGCATACCCGATCTCTCCTCGCTTTCCACAGTTCCACGTTGCTTAATACTTTTTAAAACACCATATATTGTTGGTAGCGGGTTTCCCGTTTGGCGCGCTATTGTCGGTACTTTTCAGTCCTGCTTTGTGGAAAGCAGCAATTTCATTCTTCTCAAACAAAGCAGATGAGCACGTTTTGAGGCCAAAATTTTAAACGAAGAAAACCACATATAACTTCCGGTGAACCTTTGACGTCATATATTAGGTCAATACGTTCATTTTGTATAAATAAAAAGAGAGATAACTCTAATTTAATAACAGAGAATTTCGCAACCAAACATTGACAACGAATCTGGGAACGCAAAGACGTCGGGAAGATTATCTTCACTTTTGGCAACGTTCTGTAAAGCATAAATGACAATAAATAACCAAGCCACTAGTTAGAAATCCAATATAGAAGCCATATTTCGCATTCAATGCTCCAGCTAGCAACCAATAAGGCGATATGTCTCAAAATAAAAACAAAAACAAAAAACTAATCACAATAAAATGTATTTTGAAAGGTTTCTAGCGACCAATAACAAATATATTACAATAAATGCATATTCAACACATTCCCACAATACCAAAGTTGATACATTACTTTGGACTTGAGGTGTTGAATATCACACAGGCACTTAGATGAGTAAAAAATCCGGGGAATACCTTTTATGTTCTATTTCACATGTTCACCCAACATAAAATATTTCTTTTCTTTACTGGGGTAAATAACGAAGACACAAATAATTTTAGTATGGCGAGCTTACAAAACAGTGTGCAACCTTTAATAAACAATATTAAACAAATAATTTAGTTTCATGTAAACCGGTGAATAATATGGATTTGACAGCTGCTTTGTCAAACAAAATAAATTCCTAAGATTCCAGTTCACATGAAGACATCTCATAAATCTAACAAATGTAAATACAGAACATTAGAAAAATATAACAATAAGTTCACACTATAACAAAAATAAACAAAATCTAAACCTTGCATGTGTGTGTCACATTTATTTACTAAGAAGTATTATTTTGTTTTATCTATTTATTTTCAAATTGTGTATTAAAAAAACTTGGCAGATGTTTTCAGTTTAGATGTAAGAAGACTTTGGAGATACCAAACGGGTAATCAGAATCCGTAAATCGAGGAACAGACAACACATTGTGGCCAAAAGAAAAAGTACAAAAGGACAAATAACTATCTACAAAACATACATATGAAACTAAAGATTGAGTAACACGAACCCCACTAAAACCCGTTCCTACTCTACTTGTGGCACCCGTCGATTTAATCTAGTTACAAATCCAAATTATTTACCCGTTGTAAGCTCTCGAATGTATAAATTTCCCGCCATGTATCCGACCAGATAGACTTTCAATCACAAAACACGTGAGTATTCCTAAGCGTACAGTTGGAATTATTGACCCGTATACAGAAAAGAAATTTACTGACTTAAACCCAAGTGGACAATAACTTTGTCGTTAGGAATTTTACAGGGTATATTAATGTAGCCCACCCTTAATATTGAAGTTGACACTCTGCTGTGGGCGGGAAGCTCAGAATCCCACCCAGTCAGTAAAATAGCTGGGCAATACCTTTCATTTAAATCTCAAGTGGGCAAGCACTTTGCCGTTGGGAATTGTACAGGAGATATTTATAAATCTCAACCCAATATCATGGTTGAAATTTGACACCCTGATATGGGGTTAAGGTGGACAATCCCACTCAGACACTTAAGTCATTTATAGGTCGGAGCAAGAGACCTTTCATTTAAACACAAGTGGACAAGAACTTTGCCGTCGGAATTTTACAGGAGATATTAATAGATCCCACCTCTCCTAATATCACAGTTGACATTTGATACCCTTTTGTGGGCTTGAGATGCAGAATCCCAACCATGCACTTAAATAGTTTAAAGACCAGAGCAATACCTTTGACTTATATCCCAAATGGGCAAGAACTTGTCGTTGATAATTTTACGTCTACCACATTCGATTCGAGCACACTTACCATCACACCAATTAGGAATAATAACGTTGTCATTTGTTATTATACACTCCATGACAAGTCTACCGTGGCCTATGATATCCCGAGAAATAGTAATTACCCACCGAATTTGTATTGGCAGACGGTACAATAGCTTCTCTTTTGTTTATGAAAAGTGAATCAAGGACATCCATGACTGGGATGATCTCTTGTTAGGGGATTACATTAACAAATGTTATCAATTAGCAACAAACTGATAAATGAATTTGTTTGCATACAATAACTCTGCCGCTCCTTCACATTCTTACCGAATTTCCTTATTTTTATCATATTTAGATACCATGATGTGATGCAAGTGATAACAAACGTATTGCATGACGTTTAAATATAACAGCAATAAAGATGTTTTCATCTTTGAAGTTACGGTCAATTACAGTTGTTTCGTAAGACGTGGTTAAATTCCCAGGGCTGATTGTTTTATATAAATTAAGAAGCGAAGTGCAAGCACATTCCGTCCATGGTTCATTTGTAAGATCGAAATATCTAATCAAAATATGCAAAATTTACGTGGTTAAATTTCCAGGGCTGATTGTTATCATATATACTAGTCAACAAAAGAAACGATACAAGGGTTCGATGCTCAATATTTTTTACATAGACAAAAATCGTATACTTTAGATTCATGTGGGCATAAAAAATAAGGCAACATCAACAAAATTTCTCAACATAATTATCAGAACAAATCATGGACAGACAGAAATTGTCACGCAGTATGGAGATTTGCGGAGTTCAATAACGTGTGTGACCACCTCTTGCATCAACGACAGCTTCGTATCTCTGACGCATAGAACCAATCAATCGTTGGATAAAGGCTTGTGGGATGTTGTTCCACTGGTGCGCAAGTGCGTCACACAGCTCCTGTAGTGTTTCCGGTGGATTTTAACGGTGATGAACACGTCTACCGAGTTCATCACATAAATGTTCAATTGGTGACAGATCCGGTGATAATGCCGGCCAAGGAGAAACACGGAACTGATTCTGGTTCAGAAAGTCTTGACAAATACGAGCCACGTGACATCTTGCATTGTCATGTTGAAAGACGTGATCAAAGTTTCGCTGTAGCAGAAAGGACAGAACTATAGGATCAAGAATATTGTATCTGTATTTTACAGCATTCAATGTTCCTTGAACAATTTTTAGATGACTGCGACCATCATGACAAATTCCAGCACATACCTTAACACTTCAGGCTCAAAAAACGGTCGGACTCATACACACACTCGTCCGTTAAACGTTCCCCACGCCCGCGGTACACACGATAACGTCCATCGCTAAAACGAAGCGAAAATCGGGATTCACCATTAAAAAGGATGTGTTGGCAGATGTGAAACCTCCAACGACGGTGCGCACGAGCCCAAGCTAGTCTCGCGGCCCTATGGCGCTGCTTTAGAATTCGTCCTACCACCGGACACCTATCTGGAAGTCCAGATTCACGTAGTCTTCTGCGATCAGTCTATTCGAAATTCGATGTTCTAAGGGCAGTGTCCTCAGCCGTTATCATACTGTTCCGGAGGTGAATGAGGCATACATGTCTGTCTTGACATTGTGAAGTCACACGTGACCTGCCGTTACTGGGTCTGTCATTTCTCCTACCTTTTTGTCGAAGACGGATCATTAGCCTTGAAATGGTTATTCTATGCACATTAAAGTGGTCTGCAACGGCCAGGTGAGTCACTCCAGTCTGAACCCTACCCACCACTCGTTCACTGTTATTTTGACGGAGCCATGGCATCGACGTTCTTGTGAAAATGGTAATTTTCAGAATGTCAAATTGTTTACCTTTGTTGACAGCACAATTAATGACCGCAGGTGACTTAAATGCCTAATTCGATCACCGCAAACTCAATCATGGGACGGAAAATTTACTTTCCGAATTTTTTCCGTAACGGAACAGGATCTTATTGTTTGCTTTGTGAGGATAGAGGCGTTTCAGGCAAACATTGACGTAAATGATAATAAACAATTGTTTTGGTTTTAACATAATAATATATCCTAAAACAATCTTTGTATCGTTTCTTTTGTTGACTAGTATACAAATCAAGAAATGAAATGCCAAAACAAAAACATAAAAGAAAGAAAGAAATCACGTTTGTATGCCAATCTCGTCACGATATCTCGCTAGCTAACTTGTTGCAATTTATATAATACAAAGGATAGCTTATAGAAGGATGTCTGAAACACACATTGTGTACATATTTTGGATGTTGACAATAACGTTACTGTCAGCTAGTTCTAAATCTATGTCTAACATTACTGAAAAAACACAAGATGATAGAATCATGGAGCTGGAAAATGCTGTCAGGATACTGGACAATAGAGTACAACTGCTGAGCGAAACTACTCATAAAGGTATGTGAGTTTTTTTTTTCATTTGGTGCTTAACGCCACTGTAAAACAATATTTCAGGTATTTCGCTTAATGTTGGAGGAAATGGAGTTCCTGGATAAAATCACTGACCTAATGAAAATCATTGGTAAGCCAAATAATGTTCTAAGCATCCTGGATCAGCAACTGAATTTCCATTGATATTTATATCAGTTAATATTATTTAATCTATTTGTTCACCTTTATATTGGACAAGGTCGGGGTAAGATTAACCTTTAAATTTATTAATAGAATCACCCATGGAAAAATTATTGAGTTTGCAAAATTAGATGCCATTTTCACAATAGCTTTGCAGGAGTATTGTGTGGAGACACTTAATAAGCTATGTCTCTTTTATACCTTGACCTACACGTCTAAGTTGACAATGAGGGCCGGTCAAGAATGAAATATAACGACAGAAGGTGTGATTTAAGTTTTCCCATTGTGAACTTTCCATTTATATGTAGAACCACATGCATATGGAGTATATGTCTCTCAGTTGATCCAATATTCCATAGTCTGCGGTTACTATAATGATTTCCTTGAGGGTTTTAGTGGTTAAATTGCGTCATCACTTTGACAGTTTTACGGTCGCCACCATGACCTGATTAAGAAGTTTGAATATACCAAAGGGGTAATCAGAATCCGTAAATCGAAGAAGAACAGACACCACATTACCACTAATGATTACGAAATGTCTGTGTTACAAATGACCATGGATATGTTCTGTTTATCGGAATCATAATCCGGTCCTTTTCTCATTTACGCAACAAGGGTTCCCTTCGGTATCTTTAATCTTTTCTCAGCATTTTATTTTCTGGCGGGAAGATTCTTGAATAATTAGAATTACTTCCCTCTCTATGTAAAAGTGTTTGTTGTTGATCGTACAAATATTGCTTAAGTAGTGTGGAGAACCCAGTATCATTATCCTTGTGTAATACATAGGTAAATATTTGATGCTAGTACTTTGCTTTAACCAATTAAAACAGTCTGTATAGCTACCACATGCTCCAATAGAAACAGACTTCATAGTTACCACATGTTCCAATAGAAACAGACTTCATAGCTACCACATGTTCCAATAGAAACAGACTTGATAGCTACCACATGCTCCAATAGAAACAGACTATATAGCTACCACATGTTCCAATAGAAACAGACTTGATAGCTACCACATGTTCCAATAGAAACAGACTTGATAGCTACCACATGTTCCAATAGAAACAGACTTGATAGCTACCACATGTTCCAATAGAAACAGACTTGATAGCTACCACATGTTCCAATAGAAACAGACTATATAGCTACCACATGTTCCAATAGAAACAGACTTTATAGCTACCACATGTTCCAATAGAAACAGACTTGATAGCTACCACATGTTCCAATAGAAACAAACTTCATAGCTACCACATGTTCCAATATAAACAGACTTGATAGCTACCACATGTTCCAATAGAAAAAGACTTTATAGCTACCACATGCTCCAATAGAAACATACTTGATAGCTACCACATGTTTCAATAGAAACAGACTTGATAGCTACCACATGTTCCAATAGAAACAAACTTCATAGCTACCACATGTTCCAATATAAACAGACTTGATAGCTACCACATGTTCCAATAGAAAAAGACTTTATAGCTACCACATGTTCCAATAGAAACAACCTTTATAGCTACCACATGTTCCAATAGAAACAGACTTTATAGCTACCACATTTTCCAATAGAAACAGACTTGATAGCTACCACATGTTCCAATAGAAACAGACTTGATAGCTACCACATGTTCCTATAGAAACAGACTTCATAGCTACCACATGTTCCAATAGAAACAGACTTGATAGCTACCACATGTTCCAATAGAAACAGACTTTATAGCTTACACATGTTCCATTAGAAACAGACTTCATAGCTACCACATGTTCCAATAGAAACAGACTTTATAGCTACCACATGCTCCAATAGAAACAGACTTTATAGCTACCACATGTTCCAATAGGAATATACTTTATAACTATCACATGTTCCAATAGAAACAGACTTTATAGCTACCACATGCTCCAATAGAAACAGACTTTATAGCTACCACATGCTCCAATAGAAACAAACTTTATAGCTACCACATGTTCCAATAGAAGCATACTTTATAGCTACAGTGACAGCCGGAGCCTTTGAAGCGTAATGAGAGCGGGAGGTTAGGGGCCTTAAAATCTGATTCAACCCACCATTTCTTTAGAAATGCCTGTACCAAGTCAGGGTCATTACGGTTTTCACAGTTTTCCGGTTGTTGACTGATTTTGTCTGTTTATATAATTATGAGTTTTGATTTTCCCTTTGTAAGATTGTTCGGAGTTGGGTAATTTTGTTATTACCTTTATTTACCACATGCACCAATAGAAACAGAATTCATAGCTACCACATGTTCCAATAGAAACAGACTTTATAGCTACCACATGCTCCAATAGAAACAGACTTTATAGCTACCACATGTTCCAATAGGAACAACCTTTATAGCTACCACATGTTCCAATAGAAACTTATGGCTACTACATGTTCCAATAGAAACAACCTTAATAGCAACTACATTTTCCAAACTACCAATCATATGTATGGTACGGTTCAAGTGAGCGGTTATGCATGTGTATACTACGGTTGAAGTCAACTGTCATGTTTTGCATGCTACGGTTCAAGTGAGAGGTCATGTATTTGCATACTACGGTTCAAGTGAGCGGTCATGTATTTGCATACTACGGTTCAAGTGAGAGGTCATGTATTTTCATACTACGATTCAAGTGAGCGGTCATGTATTTGTGTACTATGGTTCAATGAGCGGTCAGGTATTTGTAAACTACGGTTCAAGTGAGAGGTCATGTATTTGTATACTACAATTCAACTGAGAGGTCATGTATTTGTATACTACGGTTCAAGTGAGCGGTCATGTATTTGTACACTATCGTTCAAGTGAGCGGTGATGTACTTGTATACTACGGTTCAAGTGAGAGGTCATGTATTTGTATACTATGGTTCAAGTGAGCGGTTATGTATATGTATACTACGATTCAAGTGACAGGTCATGTATTTGTATACTACGGTTCAAGTGAGAGGTCATGTATTTGTATACTACGGTTCAACTGAGAGGTCATGTATTTGTATACTACGGTTCAAGTGAGCGGTCATGTATTTGTACACTATCGTTCAAGTGAGCGGTGATGTACTTGTATACTACGGTTCAAGTGAGAGGTCATGTATTTGTATACTATGGTTCAAGTGAGCGGTCATGTATTTGTATACTACGGTTCAAGTGAGAGGTCATGTATTTGTATACTACGGTTCAAGTGAGATGTCATGTATTTGTATACTACGGTTCAAGTGAGCGGTTATGTATATGTATACTACGATTCAAGTGACAGGTCATGTATTTGTATACTATGGTTCAAGTGAGAAGTCATGTATTTGTATACTACGGTTCAACTGAGAGGTCATGTATTTGTATACTACGGTTCAAGTGAGCGGTCATGTATTTGTACACTATCGTTCAAGTGAGCGGTGATGTACTTGTATACTACGGTTCAAGTGAGAGGTCATGTATTTGTATACCATGGTTCAAGTGAGCGGTGATGTATTTGCATACTACGGTTCAAGTGAGAGGTCATTTATTTGTATACTACGGTTCAAGTGAGAGATCATGTATTTGTTTACTACGGTTCAAGTGAGAGGTCATGTATTTGTATACTACGGTTCAAGTGAGCGGTCATCTATTTGTAAACTACGGTTCAAGTGAGCGGTCATGTATTTGCATACTACGGTTCAAGTGAGAGGTCATATATGTTTATACTACGGTTCAAGTGAGAGGTCATGTATTTGTGTACTACGGTTCAAGTGAGCGGTCATGTATTTGTATACTACGCTTCAAGTGAGAAGTCATGTATTTGCATATTACGGTTCAAGTGAGAGGTCATGTATTTGTATACTACGGTTCAAGTGAGCGGTCATGTATTTGTATACTACGGTTCAAGTGAGAGGTCATATATTTGCATGCTACGGTTTCAGTGAGAGGTCATGTATTTGTATACTACGGTTCAAGTGAGCAGTCATGTATTTGCATACTATGGTTCAAGTGAGAGGTCATGTATTTGTATACTACGGTTCAACTGAGAGGTCATGTATTTGTATACTACGGTTCAAGTGAGTGGTCATATATTTGCATACTATAGTTCAAGTGAGCGTTGATGTACTTGTATACTACGGTTTAAGTGAGAGGTCATGCATTTGTATACTATGGTTCAAGTGAGAGATCATGTATTTGTATACTACGGTTCAAGTGAGCGGTCATGTATTTGTATTCTACGGTTCAAGTGATCAGTCATGTATTTGTATACTACAGTTCTAGTGAGAGGTCATGTATTTGTATACTACGGTTCAAGTGAGCGGTACTGTATTTTTATTCTACGGTTCGAGTGAGCGGTTATGTATTTGTATACTATGGTTCAAGTGAGCGGTCATGCATTTGTGTACTACGGTTCAAGTGAGCGGTCATGTATTTGTATACTACGGTTCAAGTGAGAGGTCAGGTATCTGCATACTACGGTTCAACTGAGAGGTCATGTATTTGTATACTATGGTTCAAGTGAGCGGTAATGTATTTGTATACTACGGTTCAAGTGAGCGGTACTGTATTTGCATACTACGGTTCAAGTGAGCGGTAATGTATTTGTATACTACGGTTCAAGTGACGGTCATGTATTTGTATACTACGGTTCAAGTGAGCCGTAATGTATTTGTATACTACGGTTCAAGTGAGCGGTCATGTATATGTATGCTACGGTTCAAGTGAGCGGTCATGTATTTGTATACTACGGTTCAAGTGAGCGGTAATGTATTTGTATACTACGGTTCAAGTGGGCGGTAATGTATTTGCATACTACGGTTCAAGTGAGCGGTAATTTATTTGTATGCTGCGGTTCAAGTGAGCGGTGATGTATTTGTATACTACGGTTCAAGTGAGAGGTCATGTATTTGTATACAACGGTTCAACTGAGAGGTCATGTATTTGTATACTACGGTTAAAGTGAGCGGTAATGTATTTGTATACTGCGGTTCAAGTGAGCGGTCATGTATTTGTATGCTACGGTTCAAGTGAGCGGTAATGTATTTGGATACTACGGTTCAACTGAGATGTCATGTATTTGTATACTACGGTTCAAGTGCGCGGTAATGTATTTGTATACTACGGTTCAAGTGAGCGGTAATGTATTTGTATACTACGGTTCAAGTGAGCGGTCATGTATTTGTATACTACGGTTCAAGTCAGCAGTAATGTATCTGTATACTACGGTTCAAGTGAGCGGTCATCTATTTGTAAACTACGGTTCAAGTGAGCGGTCATGTATTTGCATACTACGGTTCAAGTGAGAGGTCATGTATTTGTATACTACGGTTCAAGTGAGAGGTCATGTATTTGTGTACTACGTTCAAGTGAGTGGTGATGTATTTGTATACTACGTTTCAAGTGAGAAGTCATGTATTTGCATATTACGATTCAAGTGAGAGGTCATGTATTTGTATGCTACGATTCAAGTGAGCCGTCATGTATTTGTATACTACGGTTCAAGTGAGAGGTCATATATTTGCATGCTACGTTTTCAGTGAGAGGTTATGTATTTGCATACTACGGTTCAAGTGAGCGGTCATGTATTTGCATACTACGGTTCAAGTGAGAGGTCATGTATTTGTATAATACGGTTCAAGTGAGTGGTCATGTATTTGTATACTATAGTTCAAGTGAGCGTTGATGTACTTGTATACTATGGTTTAAGTGAGAGGTCATGTATTTGTATACTATGGTTCAAGTGAGCGGTGATGTATTTGTATACTACGGTTCAAGTGAGCGGTCATGTATTTGTATTCTACGGTTCAAGTAATCAGTCATGTATTTGTATACTACAGTTCAAGTGAGAGGTCATGTATTTGTATACTACGGTTCAAGTGAGCGGTACTGTATTTTTATACTACGGTTCAAGTGAGCGGTTATGTATTTGTATACTATGGTTCAAGTGAGCGGTCATGCATTTGTATACTACGGTTCAAGTGAGCGGTCATGTATTTGTATACTACGTTTCAAGTGAGAGGTCATGTATTTGTATACTACGGTTCAAGTGAGCGGTACTGTATTTGCATACTACGGTTCAAGTGAGCGGTAATGTATTTGTATACTACGGTTCAAGTGACGGTCATGTATTTGTATACTACGGTTCAAATGAGCCGTAATGTATTTGTATACTACGGTTCAAGTGAGCGGTAATGTATTTGTATGCTATGGTTCAAGTGAGCGGTCATGTATTTGTATACTACGGTTCAAGTGAGCGGTAATGTATTTGTATACTACGGTCCAAGTGGGCGGTAATGTATTTGCATACTACGGTTCAAGTGAGCGGTAATTTATTTGTATACTGCCGTTCAAGTGAGCGGTCATGTATTTGCATACTACGGTTCAAGTGAGCGGTAATGTATTTGTATACTACGGTTCAAGTGAGAGGTCATGTATTTGTATACTACGGTTAAAGTGAGCGGTAATGTATTTGTATACTACGGTTCAAGTGAGCGGTAATTTATTTGTATACTACGGTTCAACTGAGAGGTCATGTATTTGTATACTACGGTTCAAGTGAGCGGTAGTGTATTTGTATACTACGGTTCAAGTGAGCTGTAATGCATTTGTATACTACGGTTCAAGTGAGCGGTAATGTATTTGTATAGTTTGTTTTAAACATATTTTATTCACAACTAAATGAATAGGATTGAGTAACAGGCTATGCCTTATACAAGCTCTCTCATTTTACATGTACAAGGCATATATTCAGTATATATAACAATTATATCAATAATATAAGATAATTATGTTCCTTCAATACATGTAATTGTGAACACCATTAATATTTCATATATAATACATTTACGAATGAAGTGAAATTTGTAGACTTTCTAAATATTTTAAATAGGTAAACATACTAGAAGTTAAAGAAAAATAGAATAACACAAAATAAATGTATAATGGGAGGAGTGCAATTGAAAAAAGAAGCATCTTAAATGAAACGATGAGTGTCAATTATGAACTTGTGTACAGCTTGAAATATTTCTGTATTTAGATCATATGAAAATGATCTATTTCCATGTAATAATAAATCTATATTAATGTCAATATTATTATTATTTGGTATTAATGTCTGTATGGAATCTAATAAGATAAATCTTAAGTTATTAAATTTAGGACAGATAAGCCAAAAATGGTTGTTATCTTCTAATGAACCACTACAGTTTGGACAGTTAGTATTATCAGATAAAAAAATGATTAAATAAATGTGCCTTCAGGTTACTAGCCTCATTTCTTAATTGACAATGAATTATATTAAGCATCATTATTCCAAAATTATAATGAGCATTGGTGTCCCAAGTGTGTCAATCTATTTTTAAAGATATTTAAGCTTGGAGATTCAGTAATAGTGAGGGGCAAAGCATTCCATAGTCTTATAGTGAAAGGGATAAAACTATTATAAAAAGAACTTGTTCTGGAAAATGGTGGATGGAATGTATTATTTTCATTTCTTAAGTTATATCCTGATTGTCTAGGTAGATATGGTTGAACCAACTCATAGAGGTATGCAGGTGTTAACCCATTTAGTATTTTATAAAATAATATTAGTTTGTGTTTGTTCCGTCTATTTTCTAGTGTTTTCCACCCCAATTCGTTGTATAGATTTTGTCTAGAGGAATTACATCTAAGACTGGTTATAATTCGACCAGTTTCTATGTGTACACTTTCCAATAAATCGGATTCCTTTTTTGTGCAGTTACCCCATACTACATCGCCATATTCTAAAACGGGTCTAATAAATGCAAAATATATACGTATAAGGGAATATCTATCTAATAAATGTTTAACTTGTCTAAGTAAAAGTAAACGAGAGCATGCTTTTTTATAAATATCATCTATATGTATCTATATAGTACGTTCAAGTGAGCGGTAAAGTATTTGTATAGTACGGTTCAAGTGAGCGGTCATGTATTTGTATACTACGGTTCAAGTGAGTGGTCATGTATTTGTGTGTTATGTGGTATCGCCTTTGTCTCTTTCTACGATTTTTCTATTGGATTTTGCAACTATTTCGACAGTGTGGTATATTTGTTTTTGTTTTATCAGGTATTATGTTCATCCTATATGTACGGTAATATGATATATCTTTCTCATAAAATGTTCCTGTCTGTATTAAACAGATGGTTTTAGAAAAAGGTAAATAATTTCTGAGATTTGGGAAGAAAGAAGGAGGCATCTTTCCCCCGAGCCCCTATGATAGTTGTAGGTAGGAGTGAACACCCATTTATGAGCATATGTGATCTTCACGAACAATTATTATTAAGCATAGAAAAAATGAAAATTGTTGTTACTTTTGCATCTTAATTTTTAACGGCCTACAACAGCAGATTCACATTCATAGGTAGTCATTAGATACCATAATGATTTTATTTTCAGGATATGGTCTTCCTAGTTGGACTCAAGCCACCCCATCGCAAAAAAATCAAAACAAAGCAAAATAGGAGATAATTTCTAGAATTACACCGAGGCTAGCGTTTTCTTCATCAATTCATTCAGGTATTGAAATGAAAATTTTATATTGCAGATTTGTCTAATACAGAACCAGTTATGTTCGTTGCTACAACTAGAGATCAGGAGTATTCATTTACTCTTGAGAAAAAGTCCATATTGGTTTTTGAAAGAGTAGTTATGAACATTGGAAGCCATTATAACAATATTGATGGAATATTTGTAGCCCCAAGGACAGGGATTTATTTATTTGCTTGGACCGTCTGCACCAATGCGGCTAATTATGTAATGACAGAACTGATGGTGGACAATACAATGATTTCCAGAGCAGGAGAATACGAGTCCGGTGGTCATCATGATTGTGGGTCAATGACGGCAGTGTGTAGAATTGACAAGGATAGACATGCCTGGATTAGAACGACAGGATATGGACCTAAAAAGTTGTTTTATACTGCTAAAGAAGGTCCGCAGTCATCCTTCATGGGTATTATAGTGCACGGTTAATGAATTCGACAGAGAAAAACATTTGCTGGATGAAGAAAACGATAAATTGATAAAAATGTATTGTGAAAGTTTCATTTTAACATCAAATGTTTTTGTAATCTTATGTCATATATTTGAAGTTCTATTAATAAAATGCAAACCAAAAAATATCACACCGACGAACAGTTCTTAAATCCTATAGAAAAATCATAGAAAGAGGCAAAAAAGATATTCACAATACAAAAATATATGACCTCACACTTTCCTGGCTTGATGCAGGCACTTCAATAAAAAGTTGTGGAGTAAAGCTAGTTCAATGTGCCCAAATCTCCCCTCTTACTGAAATGATGCGTTGATGCAAACGTTTTCCACGCCAGAGTAAATGGTCAACCATAACATATTAAATCATATGTAATTTTTGTAAAACAGTTTTCATTACTATGCTATTTTCATTGTTGATACTGTCATTCTAATAGATTTGATTCCTGTTATATTGTTATATTGTTGTGTACTTTGGTTCTCGCTGGAGGGTTCGCTTAAAAAGAGGGTGAGAATTATGGTATAAATGCAACTTTTAACAATATATCAGTTATATCGTGGCAGTCAGTTTTATTGATGGAGAAAACAACCGACCTGTCGAAAGTCACTGACAAACTTTATCACATAATGTTGTATCGAGTACACTTCGCCAGGAACGGGATTCGAACTCACAACGTTAGTGGTGATAGGCACTGATGACATAGGTATTCATAAATCCAATTACTATTGGACGACAACGACGGGCCTTGATAAAAAAAACCAATTTGTTCTCTGTTATATATGACAAGTGCTCGTGTACACAATTTTATAGACACAATATATCCCAGCGATCCCAAGGTAAAAATGCCAAATGAATGAAATATAGCGAGTTTTCTTTTTCGATATAGCCACACTTGTAAATCATACGTTACATAAGTTCTCTTCATGATACCTCTGCTGCTGGACTATTAGACCCCAAGGGTAGCATCTGTCCAGTAGTATGTGCTTCGACAGTGACATTGGAGGAACATCTTTGTTTTGAGAACGATTACATTATTTAGGAGCTGTAAATTTAAATAATAGATATATCTAATAAACCATGTCAGTGCCGAAACACTGAAACTAGTGATTTTCTTGTGTAATCAGAAAAGGCTTCACGTACACAATTATCTACCATATATTCGCAATCAGAAAAAACAATCAAGTTACCTGTTCTGAGATGTTATGACCATTCTATTAGGAAATTACAACTTCAGAACAACCTGGTAACTTCGATTGTCTATTAAATCATGTGGCTATCCTAAACTATTAAAACAAACTCTTATCGCTGCTCTTCTCCTTAAACCTTCTAGTCACATTAACGATAATGACGAACCAAATACAAATTTCTCACTCCTTATATACCCCTATTTTGGGCCATACTATTCTACTTTCAAAGGGATGACAGCATAGACGTTATCTTTTCCTTTCATGTTTACGTACTGCGCAATTTCTCTTTTCAGCTGTCAATCATCGTTATTTGATTCAATGTGTATGAATATACAGCACCGTTACGCAGCCATAATTATATAACCATATGTTTTAAGCAAATTTAACCCTACAAGGAAGTATTCTTACTAACCTTTGTTACAATATTAAACAAATCATTTACTTTCATGTCACCTGGTAAATAAATTGGATTTGCCAGCGCTTAGTCAAACAAAATAAAGTCCTAAAATTCCAGTTCACATGGAGACATCTCATACATCTAAAAAATGTAAATACAGAACATTAGAAAAATATAACAATAAGTTCACAGTATTACAAAAATAACCAATATCTAAACCCTGCTTGTGCGTGTCACATTTATTAATATGTAGTATTATTTTATTTTTTCTATTTATTTTTATACTGCATATTAAAAATCGTAAATCGAAGAACAGACAACACAATGGCCAAAAGAATATGTACAAAAGGACATACAACGATCTAAATAACATACACAAAACAAAAGACCGAATAGCACACACAGCACTGAAACCCGGGGTGAATTTAGATGCCCTGGAAGTGTAAGCAGTTCCTGCTCCACTAGTAGCACCCGTCGTTTTAATCTAGTCACAAATGCAAATTATTTACCCGTTGTAAGCTTTCGAATGTCTAAATTCCCGCCATGTACCCGACCGGGTAGATTTTCTATCACAAAAACACGTGCGTATTCCTAAAGGAACAGTTGGAATTATTGACCCCTGTACCGAAAAGAAATTTATTGATCTAAACCCCGTGGACAAGAACTTTGCCGTTAGGAATTTTACAGGATATATTAATGTAGCCCATTCCTAATATTGAAGTTGACATTTGACCCTCTGCTGTGGCCTGGAGGCGGGGAATCCCACCCAGGCATTTCAATCAGTTAAAGAGCCGAGCAATACCTATCACGTAAAATCCCCAGTGGGCAGGTACTTTGCCGTTGTGAATCATACAAGAGATATTTATGGATCCCAACCAAATATCATAGTTGAGTTGAAATTTGACACCTTCCTGCAAGCTTGAGGTGGACAATCCCACCCAGACACTTAAGTCATTTATAGGCCGGGGCAATATACCTTTAACTTACACCTCAAGTGGGCATGAACTTTGCCGTTGGGAATTGTACAGGACATATTTATAGATCCCAACCCAATATCGTAGTTGAAATTTGACACCCTGATGTGGGGTTGAGGTAAACAATCCAACCCAGACAGTTAAGTCATCTATAGATCGGGGCAATAGACCTTTCATTTAAAAAGTGGGCAAGAACATTGCCGTCGAAATTATACAGGAGATATGAATAGAGCCCACCCCACCCCTCCAAATATCGCAGTTGAAATTAGACACTCTCCTGTGTGCTTGAGGTGCGTAATCCCAACCATGCACTTATATAGTTTAAAGACCAGAGCAATACCTTTGACTTAAACCCCAAATGGGCAAGAACTTGTCGGGAATTTTACATCTACCACATTCGAGTCGAACACACTTACCATCACACCAATTAGGAATAATACGCTGTGATTTGATATTATACAACTACATGATAAGTCTGTCGTGCCCTATGACACCCCGAGAAATAGTAATTACTCACCGAATGTTTATTGGCAGACGGAACAAAAACTTCTCTTTTGACTGGGATGATCTCTTGTTGGGAGATGACATTTCCAAATGTTATCAGTTTTTGCAACAAACGGATAAATGAATTTGCTTGCATACAATAACATTGCCGCTCCTGCACATTCTAACCGAATTTTCGTATTTTTTTTTTTATCATCTTCAAATATCATGATGCGATGCAAGCCACGGATAGCGTACTACATGACGCTTAAGTATAACTAAAGTAAACATGTGTTCATCTTTGATATCATGGCCATTTATCTTGTTTTTTCCGTAAGATGTGTTTACATTTTCATGGCTGACTTTTATCATATATAAATCAAGAAATGAAATGCAAAAATAAAAACGACCGAAAGACAAATTCGTCCATATGGTTCATTTCTAAAGTCAAAATCGTGACTAACTCTTCAAAATATGCTAAAATTAAGTTTCTATGACAACCTCGTCGGAATATCTCACTAGCTAACTTTATAAAATACAAAGGATAGCATATAGAAGGATGTCTAAAGCACACATTTGTATATATTTTGGATGTTGACAATACCGTTACTGTCAGTTAGTACTAAATCTATATCTAACATCACTGAAATAAAAACAAGATGATAGAATCATGGAGCTGGAAAATGCTGTCAGGATACTGGACAATAGAGTACAACTGCTGAATGAAGCTACTCATAAAGGTATGCGAGTTTTGGTATCATTTGGTGTTTAACGCCACTGTAAAGCAATATTTTGGGCATATCGCTTAAAGGTGCAGGAAACTGGAGTTCCCGGATAAAACCATTGACCTGCTGGAAATGATTGACAAATTGTATTATGTAACGTTGTATCTACTGCACAAAGCCATGTGTTGTGAAACCACTCATAACGTAAGTGATAGTAGACATTAATATTATGGTTTATTGTAAGCCAGTCTACAATACGACCACTATCACAACACCCACTAAAGGAATAAAATAAAGAATACTCTAATCGTGTAGCATTATACATAATATATATAATATGCATGGCACATAATTTGTCATATGTATAATATTAGTTATATTAAAGAAAGTCGATGTCCTCGACAATCCGGGGGCCGTCATGGTCGTGATCGTTTGGTAGTTGGATTTACAACTACGTATGAAATCAATGCCTATCACCACAAAAGTTGTGCGTTCGATGTACTCGATACAACATCATGCAATAGTTTTTCCGTGACTTGCGACAGGTCGGTGGTTTTCTTCGGGTATTCCGGTTTCCTTCCTCAATAAAACTGATATAACTAAAATATTGTCGAAAGTGGCGTTACGCATCATAAACCAAACCAATCTCAACAATCCTTTAATATTAGATATTATGCAAGGCCATATTAAGACATAATAGCGCAACAATAGTAAACATGAACCAATATTATCTGTCGTCATTTGTACTTTTCAACAAAGTATTGATACAAAAATTATCTTCATTGTGATATTATCTAGCTGCACCTGCACATGGAGTATATGTCTCTCAGTTAATCCGATATACCACAGCTTGTGGTTCCTATAATGATTTCCATAACAGAGGTTTCTTATTGGTTATGTTAAAATCATCATTTCGAACGTTTTAAGGTCGTTACCATGAACTGATTACAAAATATGACCATGGATATGTTCCGTTTTATGTAGTCATAATCCGATCCTGTTTTCATTTACGATTTATCACCGAGATTGTACCAAGAGTAACACGACAGGTGCCACATGTGGAGCAGGAACTGATCACCGTTCTGAAGCACATTGTGTTCATCTCCGAGTTTTAAATAGTGGGGTTAGTGGTGCTCGATCTATTGTTTTCTGTGCAATGTTTTGTAGATATTTTTTTTTCCTTTTTTCTTTTGGCCATTGTGTTGTCTGTCCTTCGATTTATGGCTTCTTTTTACCCTTTTGGTATCTTCAAATTTTTCTTATCATGTGTTTTTATTTCTGGCGGGAAGATCCTTGAATGATTATAATTACTTCCCTTTCTATGTCAAAGTGTTTGTTGTTGATTCTACAAACATTGTCAAAAGAGGGTTAAAAGAAGAGCTTGAAGATACCAAAGAGGTAATCAGAATCCGTATATCGAAGAAGAACAGACAACACAATGACCAGAGGAAAACGTCCAAAAGGACAAACAACGATCTACAAAGAATACACATATAACTGAAGATCGAGTAACACGAACCACATTAAAAACCGGGGGTGAACTCTATTATCATTATCCTTGTGTAATATGTAGGTAAATAATTGATGCTAGTACTTTGTTTTGACCAATAGAAACAGTCTTTATAGTTACCACATGTTCCAATAGAAACAGTCTTTATAGTTACCACATGTTCCAGTAGAAACAGTCTTTATGGTTACCACATGTTCCAATAGAAACTGTCTTTATAATTACCACATTTTCCAATAGAAACAGTCTTTATAGATACCACATGTTCCAATAGAAACTGTCTTTATAGTTACCACATGTTCCAATAGAAACAGTCTTCATAGTTATCACTTGTTCCAAACTACCAAGCATTTGTATACTACGGTTGAAGTGAGCGGTCATGTATTTGTATACTACGGTTCAAGTGAGAGGTCATGTATATGTATACTACGGTTCAAGTGAGCGGTCATGTATTTGTATTGTATGGTTCAAGTGAGCGGTGATGTATTTGTATACTATGGTTCAAGTGAGCTGTCATGTATTTGTATACTATGGTTCAAGTGAGCGGTCATGTATTTGTATAGTATGGTTCAAGTGAGAGGTCACGTATTTGTATACTATGGTTCAAGTGATCAGTCCTGTATTTGCTTACTACGGTTCAAGTGAGCGGTCATGTATTTGTATACTACGGTTCAAGTGAGCGGTCATGTATTTGTATACTATGGTTCAAGTGATCAGTCATGTATTTGTGTACTACGGTTCAAGTGAGCGGTCATGTATTTGTATACTATGGTTCAAGTGATCAGTCATGTATTCGTATACTATGGTTCAAGTGATCAATCATGTTTTGTGCACTACAGTTCAAGTGAGCGGTCATGTATTTGTATATTATGGTTCAAGTGATCATTCATGTATTTGTATACTACGGTTCAAGTGAGCGGTCATGTATTTGTATGCTATGGTTCAAGTGATCAGTCATGTATTTGCATACTATGGTTCAAGTGATCAGTCATGTATTTGTATACTATGGTTCAAGTGAGCGGTGATGTATTTGTATACTATGGTTCAAGTGATCAGTCATGTATTCGTATACTATGGTTCAAGTGATCAATAATGTTTTGTGCACTACAGTTCAAGTGAGCGGTCATGTATTTGTATACTATGGTTCAAGTGATCATTCATGTATTTGTATACTACGGTTCAAGTGAGCGGTCATGGATTTGTATGCTATGGTTCAAGTGATCAGTCATGTATTTGTATACTATGGTTCAAATGAGCGGTCATGTATTTGTATGCTATGGATCAAGTGATCAGTCATGTATTTGTATACTATTGTTCAAGTGATCAGTCATGTATTTGTATACTATGGTTCAAGTGAGCGGTCATGTATTTGTATACTATGGTTCAAGTGATCAGTCATGTATTTGTATGCAACGGTTCAAGTGAGTGGTCATGTATTTGTATACTACGGTTCAAGTGATCAGTCATGTATTTGTATACTACGGTTCAAGTGAGTGGTCATGTATTTGTATACTATGGTTCAAGTGATCAGTCATGTATTTGTATGCAACGGTTCAAGTGAGTGGTCATGTATTTGTATACTATGGTTCAAGTGATCAGTCATGTATTTGTATACTATGGTTTAAGTGAGCGGTTATGTATTTGTATACTATGGTTCAAGTGATCAGTCATGTATTTGTATACTATGGTTCAAGTGAGCGGTCATGTATTTGTATACTATGGTTCAAGTGATCAGTGATGTATTTGTATACTACGATTCAAGTGATCAGTCATGTTTTGGTATACTACGATTCAAGTGAGTGGTCATGTATTTGTATACTACGGTTCAAGTGATCAGTCATGTATTTGCATACTACGGTTCAAGTGAGCGGTAATGTATTTGTATACTACAGTTCAAGTGAGCGTTAATGTATTTGTATACTACGGTTCAAGTGAGCGGTAATGTATTTGTATACTACGGTTCAAGTGAGCGGTAATGTATTTGTATACTACAGTTCAAGTGAGCGTTAATGTATTTGTATACTACAGTTCAAGTGAGCGGTAATGTATTTATATACTACGGTTCAAGTGAGCGGTAATGTATTTGTATGCTACAGTTCAAGTGAGCGTTAATGTATTTGTATACTACAGTTCAAGTGAGCGGTAATTTATTTGCATACTACGATTCAAGTGAGTGGTCATGTATTTGTATACTACGGTTCAAGTGATCAGTCATGTATTTGCATACTACGGTTCAAGTGATCAGTCATGTATTTGCATACTATGGTTCAAGTGATCAGTCATGTATTTGCATACTATGGTTCAAGTGATCAGTCATGTATTTGCATACTATGGTTCAAGTAAGAAGTTATGTATTTGTGTGTTATGTGGTATCGCCTTTGTCTCTTTCTACGATTTTTCTATTGGATTTTGAAACTATTTCGATAGTCTGTTATTTTTAATTTTTGTTTTTCACTTTATCAGCTATAATGTTCATCTTATATGTATGGTAATATGATATATTTTTTTCATAAAATGTCTCTCTCTGTATCAAACTGTTGGTTTCAAAAAAGATAAATATTTAATGGATTTTGACTCGATTTTTCATAGGGTCCGCCTTAGAAATCCCATCTATATTTTAACAATAAAACACATACAAATCGAAATGTGGTCATGTTTCCTTCCTTTTATCATTTGTCTATATAAATATACTTGCTTTGCAGCCATTAGGGAAAAGGGAAGAAGGTATCCTATTCTCGATTCCCTGTGGAAGTTGCAGATAGGAATGAACACCCATTTATTAGCATTTGTGATCTTCATGATCAATTATTATTAAATGTAGGAAAAGTAGAAATTTTTATTTTTGGAACTTATCTTTTAACGGCCTACAAGAGCAGATTCAAATTCTTAGGTAGTCATTAGATACCATTATTATTTGGATATGAATATGGTCGGCACAGTTCTTAAATCCTATAGAAAAACCTTTGAAAGAGGAAAAATCGATAGCAGAAAAATATATGACCTCTCACTTTCCTGTCTTGATACAGGCACTTCAATAACAAGTATTTGAGTAAAGCTAGTTTTATGGACCCAAACATCCCCTCTTACTGAAATGATACATCAGAGTAAAATCCCAACCCTAGCATATTAAATCATATATAATTAAATTTGTAACACAGTTTTCATCACTATGATATTTGAATGGTTGATATTCTCATTCTAATAAAATTGATTCCTGTTATATTCGTTGCGTTCTTTGGTTCTCGCTGGAGTTTTAAGTTTAAGTTGTACGATTCTATTTGTCACAAGAGCCACACTTGCAAATTATACGTCACACAAATTTTCTGCATAATACCTCTGCTGATGAACTAGTAGTCCCCAAGGGTATCATCTGCCCAGTAGTCTGTGCTTCGACAGTGACATGGGAGGACACCATTAGTTTGAGAATAATTACATTATTTAGGAACTGCAGATTTCAGTAATAAATATATATAGTAAACCATGTCAGTGCAAAAACACTGAAACTATTGATTTTCTTGGGTAATCAGAAATAGTTTTACGTACACAATGTTCTACCGTATTTTTCATATAGTGGTGCAACCAGAAAAAACCGATGTGATTAGAGGATTGCTTAACGTCAAGTGAGCAGGTTTTCAGCTATATTCAAGACAAGATCAAACTCAACAATACAACAACAAAAATGTACAGAATTTAGGAAGGGATGGGGTGGCTTACCGGTAGAATGATTATAGACTGCAACTGTAAACGTATGTAGTATTGGTTAGTGACGAAATAGAACAGTTTGAAAATACCAACGGGGAAGTCAGAAACCGTTAATCGAAGGACATACAATGGCGAAAGGAAAAAGGAGAAAAACAAAAACCCAAAAGACAATACTCAGAAACCTAAAGATCGAACAACACGAACCTCACAAAAACCATAGTGAACTCAGGAGCTCAGGAATGCTTAACGTCAGGTGACCGTGGTGAACTCATGAGCTCAGGAATGCTTAACATCAGGTGACCGGGTGAACTCAGGGGGTCAGGAATGCTTAACGTCTGGTGAGCAAGATTTAAGCTATATTCAAGACAAGATCAAACTCAACAATACAAAAAAAATATATAGAAATTAGGAAGGGATAGGGGTGGCTAACCGTTACAACAATTATAGACTGCAACTGTAACGTATGGAGAGTTGGTTAGTGACGAACAAGAAAAGATTGAAGATACCAACGGGGTAAAATTGGAGGACAGAAAATAGAATGGCCGAAAGAAAAAGAACAACATCGATGCAAAACACTACACAGAAGACTAAAGATGGAGCAAGACGAACCTCACAAAAACCTGCTCGATATTTGACACCGCCATTGCAGCGGCTGCAATGCGCTTACTCTTTTTCGAAATCTACATGTTACCCACAATGGACACTGGTCAGGCTCTCCGTATTGTAACAAGATGACCCCTCGTAGAGAGGGTATCACTATTCACCAAACCGGGACGCGTTGTAGGTTGAGCCATGGCAATCGTTACCAATATCTAGTGTCACCTCATCGATGGCGTAATAGTTAACGTGCTGACCCCGAGTGCAGAAGATCGTGGGATCGAGCTCCGATCGGGTAAAACCAAAGACGGTAAAATTGGTATTTGTTGCGTCCCCGCTAAGCATGCACCATTAAGGAGAAAGAGCAAAGACTGGTTGGCTCGGAATCAGGATAATATGTCCGAGTGGAGAGACATTTCTGTCCGCGAACTGTTGTTTCAGTGAACTAGGACTATAAAAATCCAATTGGGCGTGATGGTCTATTACAAAGCGGACCTCGTCATCATCTGATTGAAAATTAACTTGTTCTCACCAAGCCAAGACATAGCAGAATAATTGCTGAGTTGGCGGTAGTCAACAATCATTCACTCACTCCCAGATGTCAATACTTATAAGGTTATTTTATAACCATAGGATAACAACAATCGATGGCTACTAAGATTTCGCATGAGAGAGCACATTCATGATGGTGACCAAAAGATGTGTGGGTCATTATCTGCTCCTAGATGGCCATTACTTCATCCCGGCCAGACTGTAGATTAACGTATCAACTGGAAAAAAACGTGTACATCCTCTGCAGAAAGAAAAAGCAAAATGTTGGTACTCGAGAACAAAAAAGTTACAGGTTTGGCTTTGGTTTATCGTTTATAACGCCACTTTCAACAATATTTGTTATTATATCGTGGCGGTCAGTTTTATCGGTGGAGGAAACCGGAGGACCTGTCGGAAGTCACTGATAAACATTTATCTTATAATGTTGTTTCGAGTACACCTCGGGGTTCGAACAAACAAATGTACAATTGGTAAATTGAAGTCAGAAGGTTATCAAATATAAGTCCCCATTTTCCATTTGTATGTACAAGGCAGATCTTTCTGGATCAGTAGTATATTTAATTTGGAGTAAATTTGGGTATATATTAGAGTAAATGATTACTATAACTAGTCTTGTTAAATACGAAATCATCATCAACATTTCGAAACAAGTATGAAAATAAGTAAGCAAGTAGGGGTACACAGTTTATATTCATTGGAATGCCACCAATAACTTGATATACCCCTTGTTGGTGATCAAACAAGTTGTTATTGTATTAATGTCACATTGACCGCGCTTATTCCAATATGACACATTCATTTCTGTTATTCCAATAATCTGTGTTTTCGTGCTAATTACGTCTTTTCTCACCTAAAACAAAATTTATATTTGTGTATTATTCATTAATGTCAAATGTAATTGAAAGAAGATCTGGAAGGTGTATAAAAAAATGCATACCAGTAGTGAATTGTTTTCTGGTTTCATTAGGATATAGCAAGAACATACCAACAATGCATGGTAGCTATTAAGATAACTGTATTGTATTTTAAGCTTTGTCGCCACCAGTGACTGACTATACTGCGCATACTTAGCGAGGCGCAGTTGAGATATGCAAACGGATACTTGTGACAGCTAAGCCAAGTTTGACGTCGGTAAAACTTAAATAAATGTACACTACAGTTGTCTCCATTCTCGTGCAGTTTTTTCGTATTATCCTGCTCTAGAAATCATTGCATTGTCCACCATCAGCTCCGTCATTACTCAGGTGCCCTGGAAGTGTAAGCAGTTCCTGTTCCACTTGTGGCACCCGTCGTTTTAATATAGTCACATATCCAAATTTTTTACCCGTTGTACGCTCTCGAATGTCTAAATTCGCGCCATGTACCCGACCAGGTAGACATTCAACCACAAAACACGTACGTATTCCTAAGGGTAGAGTTGGAATTATTTATTGACTTAAACCCCGTGGACAAGAACTTTGCCAGTAGGAATTTTACAGGATATATTGATGTAGTCCACCCCTAATATTGAAGTTGACATTTGACACTCTGCTGTGGGCTG